>OX420945.1:3092368-4443202 GCA_949091785.1 Polymixis lichenea | reverse complement strand
TTCAAGACTGACATTAACAATTTACTTCGAAGGTGAATTTACAATCACTATGAGCAAGCGAGAGTGCTCTATTGGAATCCACAACAGTGGCCCTAGCGTGAGTTTCTTTTAACCATCTCGATCTAACGCATCGACCGTGTTCGGCGCTCCGATTGGTCTTTCACCACCAATCCAGGGCCAATTGGAGATCCGAACGCGGTCGATGCGTTAGATCGAGGTAGTTAAAAGAAACTCACACGAGAGCCTCAAGTCAGTCAAGTCCTCCCCACCTCCCGCCCCTCGCCCGCGGCTCCGACCAAGGCTACAGGTCGCTACACCGCTCTGAACAATTTTATAATAGAAACAAGTCGGCTAATGATCATCTTAACTTGTTGGCCAATATTTTACATTATTATTATTTGAATGGAGGTTATTTTGGGTCGTGAGAAGCTAGTCTCGCGGATGGTCTCGCCAGCCAGTACTTAGGCACAGACCGTACAGATATTGATGTCGCGCACTTGTGATTAAATGGCAGTCAGCTCAATTAATTATAATGAATTGCATGAAAAACAGACAGTGAATATGAAACGCCATTTAATTGAGTCGAGCATAATTATAATTACGGCCATGACAGCTGCTCTGGGTGTTAAGTTTCTAGTGGTGTGCACACTGATGCTGTGCACACAACGAGGCTTTATTCATTTATCTCGAAAACAAATTCTTTTAACCCACATTGACACATTAAATTAAGTAAAACCACACGTATATTTCTGGTTGAAATTTGGGGCAGTGCGGCCATAACGAAGCTAACCAGTCTTCAATTCGTACAAAACAAAATAATTAAAACTCTTTACAGCTAAGTACCCATCTTTAACATCAACATGCAAAAATGAAGAAACGACGTGCAAAATAATGAACATTACAGTCCATTACGACACATTCGTATAAGCAAGAGTAGAATAAATGTAATTGTGAGTGTTAGTGGCGAGTGGAGCCAAATGGAGGCGAGTGGTGGTGCACAATAGTTAGAGTGGCGACACACCAAGTGAGATCATGTGTTTTCATTCGGATAAAAGGCTTTTTTATATTCCTATCCGTTTTGGGAACGATAACATATTGGAGCGTCGGTTTACAACTGCTGGAAGCTGGAATCGATGTCCGGAACGGAGGGGTGGGAGCAGTGAGGCAACCTTGCGCTTTCATTCCAAATGCTTTATCAGCCAAGTGGTGTGAGTTCACATTTGCATACGACGTACACCGGCTGCGGTAGTGAATATTGAAATTGTGATTCCAAAATTTAGATTAACTAAAACTAGTAAGTTATTTCTGATAAACAGTATCCGCTTCTATAACAAATTGCCAAAGTCAGTTACAGAACTTAGCGATATAAAGTTTAAAACTCACATCAAACGTGTCCTTATCAAAAAAGCATATTATAAGATAAAAGACTACGTTAAAGACAGGGAAGTTTGGCATTAATTCCTTCTGCACATGTGGCTTCCCTGGAACTTCATTAACAGCATAACTATGTTAGAGTCTATTAACTACTCCCAAATTACAATGTTAATTTATATTCTTTTTATTTTTTACAATTTTGGACATATTCTCGTCATGATTTGAAATTATACATCACTTCAAATATCGACTATTTATAAGTGATTCTCATGGAAATCATATCACTTGGTTTAAATAGGTTGATTTTACTTATATAGATTCTTTTACATATTGTGAATGAGAGAACGTTGTAGGCCTACAGTTTCTATTCTTTATTTTCATTCCTCTAAGTACCTGGTACTTATTGACAGGCCTACACTGTCCTCCCATACCTATTATCACTGTAATTTGAAAACATTGTAAAAGCCAATCATTTTTAAACGAGTAACCGTTGAGTTTCTTGCCGGCTCTTCTTCATAGGAAGCAATAAATTGGAACCGTGCACCTAGTTTCTGACGTTTCATAAGTGCCCTTGCAGATTTATGTGAAATAAAATATTTTGATTTTTTATTTTGAATATAGTTATGAAGAAGTGTAATATTGTAGGGTCTGCTTTGTGATCCTTGCTACATGGAACAAATTTATGATCGGAAATAGTTGGTTGAGTCGAGGTGATTACCCAGTAAGTAATGTAAATGACTTACGTAATATTGTTTAGAATCAAGTTCTTCCAACTTAACAGACAGCTGTGCTGCTGGGGAGTTTGTTGCGCCTCTTCTTCTTCCCAGCAAAGCACTATGAAGTGGTGAAGGGCGGGCGTTTTGGGGGACTGTCTTATGTATTTTGAGGTTCGAAAAGTGCGGATTCTCAGCCTAATTTGAATAAATGACTTTTGATTTTGATTTTTGATTTTACTAATATTTTAAATGTGAAAGTTTGTATGTTTAGATGTTTGGATTTTTTTTACTCAATCATGCCAGTACGGCTGAATGGGTTAGATTTTAACCGGGATTAACACATAGGAAACTATTTATCCCGGGAAGTAGCTTAGTCCGTTCCTGTGGGATAACTTCAACCTCCACGTGGGACAAGCTTCTAGCAAAAGCTAGTTTGAAATAAATTGTTTGCCTTCGACTTTGGCCAGCGCGCTCAGCGGCGTGGCACATTTCCTTACAATAAGTATCTCATTGTTGCTCTTAAGCCCTATTGTTAAACTGGTACTTTTTTTAATCCGGCGAACGTTGCATACCACCAAATAAGGTAAGATTAAGTGGTACTATTCCACTTTGCAAATAAACACTATTTCGGTTAGTGAGAAGCACATGTCCAGAGAAGTAGCATAAGTGTCTCACCGAGGCCCACAGTCACGTACGTAGACTGGGAGCGCTGGTCGCGCTAAGGTCGCTTTTGAACGGCTGACGAAGCTGGCAGACTAGTGTAGACTACCTGGAACAAACAAACAAACCAGGTGAGTTGACGTCTCCACACGGTGACCCACCACAGAGCTGCCGCTCTCGTAATCAAATGTGTTAATCCATGTGCTTTAATAACAATTCAGTATGATTGGATATACACTCTTTGTACATGGGGTATACAGGGTGTAACAGAAATCCTTATGCTATCCTTAAGCACAAGATAACAGCTGGTATAGAATCACTATACATAGTTTCAGCTCAAAATAAAATGCTCTAAGAATTGATACCAAATTTTCGGTTTCATATGTTTCTTAAATTCAAATCATAACAAACGTGTCACCGCACTACGTAGGTCAATAACTTTCCACGTTACTTGCCAATATCACAATAAATCTCGTCCGAGTGATGTTTTTATTTCAATTTGAAAAGTTCGGTTTCTGGTATTCAAAATTCACATAACTTCCGAACACGTAGAGATAGAATTAAAAAACCATTCCAATATTGTTTGATATCATCCAAAGAAGCCGTGCCCTTGGTATGTACCTATATACCCTTTCCGTTACACGTTGTATGCAACCATAGTTTTAGTATATACGAAACCCGAAGCACGTGTCTAGTATCTTTATTAAAAAAATCTATGTACAAAATTTTAAAACTATATCATGAAAAATCACAAAGTTATAAGCTTTATTTTGTTACCTAGCTGTCTACACAAACATGGTCACCACGCGACGCGCCCGCTCCCCCGTCCAGCGTCGTATTGTGCTCATTGAAAATAATTAGGCAGTAGCTACCTAACCATACGGCGATTATATTGTAATTAAGTGGTGATAACATTTTCCATCACACTTACAAAACTTTTTTTGGGAAAAAATATAACATGGTGTAAAATTATTGGAATCGATTCAGTTACTTATTCTGAATAGAATAGAATATAATTTATTTGCAAATATGGGTAATACAAAAGTAGATGTAGGTATCACAATACAGAGTTCTGCCACATTTCACCATTCAGCATGCAAACATTTTTATTATATAAAATTATAAAAATTTAAATTCTAATTAAAACATTAACTTAGTTATTACACTATAATGAAATAAAATTATTAAAATTAAAATTTTCATTAATTATTACATTATACCTACATTAAATAAAATTGTCATTAAAACATAAAAATAGTGGTCAAACTTATATCAACAAACAAAAATTAAAATTACAGGTCACACATACATAGATGGAACATTATTTATTATGGCAATAATTAATTAATTAAAAATTATGCAGAAAAACAAAAAAAAATCCGTTAGAAACTCAGTTACACTGTAGTACGTTTTATCTATTAATAGTTTACGAAGTCTACTTTTGAATTGCCCCGTTTTCAAGTCTTTCCAAGCACTTGGTAATTTATTATAGACAGTTGGGGCCATGCAATAAATACTTTTGCGCATCATAGTGGTTTGACACGATACATGATTTAATTTTGAACAAACTATAGTATTCAAGTTTCGCTGATACTAAAAATAATGTTGTATACCTATGTACTACTGTAGGTATAAGTGTGTCATAATTACAACGTAACAACAATATGAAGATACCTCTCTTCTTAATTGTCTGTAATTAATAGTTCCGACATAGATGCTGAGTGACAATAAATATTCCTAGCGACTAATTACTTGGCGTTGGAGCACTCTGTGCCAACTCAACACTTTACATTTGCTTTATTCACATGATCACTATTTCACTATTATCTACGCGTTACTTTGTGTATTTGCCAAGCGCGAACTTATCATTTTTAACCGACTTCAAAAAGGAGAAGGTTCTCAATTCGTCTGTTTTTTTTTGTATTTTTGTTCCTTGATATCTCCGGAAATTGTCGCTCGATTTCGAAAATTAAATTTTTATTGGATAGGGGTTAGTCTACTCTCATAGGTAGTCTGATATAAAAATTAACTTTGCTTAAGTAGTTTTTGCGTTAATACGTTATCCGATAATACGTTTTTTTTTGTCGATCTTGATAGACAAAAAAAACGTATTATCATCTTTATTTCAGAAAATACATATATAAATTACATTTTTAAATATTAGAATATAAAATATATAAAAACATTTAAAAATATTAAAAAAATAGTTTGATGTACTTACCTGAGTATGTAAAAGGTTAAGTATTGAGTACTTAAAATTGTGCTACATGTTACCTTATTGTGTATTTAGTACAAACCTAGCAGGTTCTGCGCGGTTACAACAATTAATGTTCAAACACTAGGTACGTAGCTATGTAGGTACCTACATCGTCCAATGTACTGAAGTCTGACCTATTTAATTATCCCACAGTTCAGGGGTGTTATGTTAATTCTCCTCAGTTGGTTATGTTTACGTCCACGACTAATTAAGGAGCTGAGCATCGTTGTTCTCAGCTCAAACGATATGACAAGCAAAGATTTTAAGCACATGTTGCGGTGTGGATTTTGACCTGTGTGCAGTCTCGCGTAACTACAAAATTTATTTATTTAATTATTATTTTATTACACGGAGGACGTACAGCATATAAAAAATAGACAAAAAAGGAAACCATAGTCAAAAGAAAGCCAATTATAAATGCTCACGTATAGACTTATAATAGTTATTTGTAATGCAAGGCTGCAAAGTTGTTTTTTGGCGCGAGTACTTGTATTGAAAGCTGGGAAGCGAAGGATTCTAGGATTGAACCATGAGCGAAGCTAGTGGTTCAAATATAGAATCTTGAGCGTAGTGAGGCCTTCAAAGGTACGAGACGCAGAATACCTTTGCTGCCCAGAGCATCACACAATTTTACACCTCACTACAGCGAGGAAAATGCTAGGTGCAAGAAAAACAGCCTAAATAATATATTAAATTAGTGTACTTAGTTCAATTAAGTATAATAGCATTACATTGTAGTCTTCGAAAACGTTTTCACGCCTTTAGAATGTCTCCATGCATTGAACAAACTGTACGCTTTTATGTACTTTTCGCGCGATTTTTCCGAAAGATAACTCATTTCGACATTATGTACCGCTTGCTCTAACTCTGCAGGTGTTAAATTTAACGTTCATCGCTGCTGGACTCGCTCATATTTTATGATTTCTTACGATTTATCAAAAAACAAACCAAAATTATGGATAGAAATTGAATAGAGACTAAACTTTTAAGTTTCTTTTTTTTTTCATGCAGTCGTCCTGCTGGCCAGTGCGATTATTCTAAAAATGGGGTTGGGGTACTGTCATGAATTAAATTTTAATGCATTTTTAGTGGACTGGCAATATAGAAAATTATTGGATAGAAAAGTTCGAATTTCAAAAAATCTTTCTACGCTAGCGGGTAAATGCAATTTTGCACGCAGATTTCTAATAACAAAGAGAATCTTTCAGACGTTGTGAGGTGAAATAATAATTTATGGTGCGAGCACAAAAACAAAAAAAAATCACATCGCCTTAATAAATTAAGAAGTAATGTAAATACTAGGTTTGCAATTATATGAGTAAAACAATAGATGAAATAGTAACAAACAAAGGTACTTATATAATGTACAAGCCTGAAGTTTGTTAAGAATCACTTTAAAAAAAAAAAGTTTATATTAATACCAATAGAAGTCTGTGCGGTCCCGCTTCCCTTAAGACCCCGCGCTCTGCCCCGACCACAATCTTTCAGTATTACCGATACCATCGGTGCATCTCGCGACGACTCCTTGCATCCTGTTAATGACGTCACGAGCGCCATTTCGCGCTACCAGCAAGTACCCGCGTCCTACCGCTGTGGCCTCGCGGTAAAGTTTTCGTCCCACTAAAGTTCCACAAACCCACAAACAGTTCCTAACTGAACTGTGATCACACGAAAATGGACCTAAAACAGTTTCCAATTCTCAAGAAAACTTGATGAAGTTTGTGTCACAAAATTGTAGAAGTTATAAGAGGCGTCCCCTGCCGATGCCGGCCATCCTACGAGCGCTGCTGGTGGCACGCTTAGAAAAGCTGCAATTTCAAACAGAGCCGACTTTAGGGATACGTTTTAGGTACGGGTGTACACCGTGTACGGAGGTATAGAATAATAGGACGAACGTAATATTTGTTCGTACTGATTGACTTCGTGTATTCGTGTGGACTGTATATTGCTGGTAGCTTGATTCCAATTGAAACGACTTGCTAATTATTGCACTTTATTGCTCACTGTAAGTACAAATAACACGCACGTTCAATGTCGGACGGAAGAAAACACTTTCTTATACAGTTTCTTAAACAGACTAAAAAACGAATTTATTTTGTGTTGCCATAAACACTGATAAATAGGCATTTTCGAGTGGTTGAGCAGTGGTAGTCGTAGGTTCGAACCCAGTCGGGCGTTTTAATTTGTGTAAATTATTTCATCACCACTGCTCTCAAAATGGTGAAGAAACACATCGTGAGAAAACCAGCATGTCCTAGAACCAAAAATTCGAAGACATGTGACATCTACCAACCCGCACTGGGCCCGCGTGGTGGATGACGGCCCACTCCCTCTCACAGAGAGGAGGCCTGTAATAATATAATATTTATTTATTTTTCTTACCACAATATAAAATCTAATTAGCTAACTTAACAACATTTTATAGTGACCATATCAATATTGAAAATCTTTTATGTTTTAAATAAATAGACTGACTTGGCAATCGCACTAAACAATCTAATTAATATGTACCTATTACTTGTGAGATACGTTGTGTCTTAGAATATTTCTTTATTTTGAAAAAATAGATATAATTACGTAATAACCGTAAGACAAGGAGTCTTAAGTAAGTCCCTACTTAAGACTCCTTAATAAATTAACCGACTTGGTATTACATGGATCTCACAACTTTTTACGGTAGAAGAACTGAGTTGCGAGACTTGTTTTATTTTTACAAGTTATGTTTTTGATGGTACGAGTACATACCTATACATATTACAAAATCAAAATTAAAAGTCATTTATTCAAACAAGGCTGAGAGTAAGCTCTTTTTGAACTTCAAAATTACATAAGACAGTCCCCCAAAACGCCCGCCCTTCACCACTTCCTAGTGCTTTAGCTGGGAAGAAGAAGTGGCGCAACAAACTCCTACATGGTATAAAAGTCAGACAACATTTTAATATTATGGGAGACTGGTGCCTAAACTAAACTCTAGGCTTGTATTTTAGGGCGCCTGTGGTGAAGCAGTGGGAAAACTATAGGCTAATGTTCGATTTTGGCAGGGATACACTGGAAACTGAACGAACCTTGATAGACTTCATCGTTTGAACTTGTCCAATGAACCCCCCCAGTGGGGTTCCCGCATTGTCGTTGCGGGGGGGCTCAGTAACCGTGGTCACCCTCCCACGGTGAAGCGAAGAGGAACCCCAAGGTGGGGCCGCTCGTCAGGGCTTGTGCCTCCAAGCCGACGACGTAGCGGCCAAAAAGTAGGTTGCGGTGAGGTGCATCGCAGCTGAGGCGGGCCGCGATGTCGAATGGGAGGCATCGCGTCTGAGAGTTACAGGCTGCGGCGGAGGAGTAGCGCTCTTTTCCCTTCCGTGGCCTGGACGGGGCCGCCACCGTTTGATGGCGGACGCAGTGGGGCCGAAGGGGAAGAGGAGTGTCGGAATAGCGTTGGCCGTTCTCCCTATCCCCTGCGGCCGAAAAGTGGTAGGTGGCGGGGCCACTGCTGACCCGTCGCAGGGGGACGTCAGCAGCAGCTGGTGGGGCTCGCAAGGGCCGATGCCTGCCAGGGGTGCGGGTTGTTCGAAAGAGATACCGCGGCCCCTGGCACACGGGCAGCTGAGAGAACATGGGTGGGTTTTAGTCAGTAAAAGTCTGACACGCCCTCCTGCTCCACCCAGAGCGGGAGAAGTCATTTGATGATTTCCCAACCACAAAAAAAAAAAAAAAAAACTTGTCCAATGAAACAATAACTATTTCGTTGATCGAAATACAAAGAAAAACTTGGCGACCAGTAGCGCAACTGCGCGACACATATCACCCCGCGGTAGGGCTGCCCCGCATGGCCACAGTTTAGGGTTGACACCTCATTATATCGGCGTGTTTGTCGTGACACTCCATCAACAGCCGCATCACGCTCGCCGCGTCGGACAACAAAGAGGTCACAACACTACCGACCCGCCAGTTGGTAGAAAGTTGTCCGCTTTGTATACGAGATTGAGAGGGTCACGAAACTTAAGTAATTGTTCAAGTTTTTTAATGTTACAGTTTTATCACTTACTTATTTTTATTCTCTGAAATTAAGAGGGTTCGCTTATTGAATTTTTATTTTATTTATTTATTAAAACTTAATGTGCAAGTAAAAAATACTGTACAAAGGCGGACTTAATGCCTTAGGCATTTTCTACCAGTCAACCTTAGGGTGATGCAGAGAGAAAACATGGCAGGTGCGACATAAGGGATAGGGTACTCGAGAAATAATACACACTAATACATAGATACATAATATATAACAAAAATAAGCTTTGTCTTGAGAAATAACGACAGGTAGAGGAGAAAACGAATCCAGCAAATCAGCGCTGGGATGATTCTGCCAACTTCTTACGAATATGCTCACGAGCCTTCACTTTAAACGATAACCGACTGGTTGTCATCCTGATATTCAGAGGGAGCGCATTCCAAAGAAACACTGCCTGGACAAAGAAAGAAGATTTAATGAAACCAGAGCGATGAGAGGGACATCGTAGAAGACGATTATTGGTGGAACGAAGGTTTTTACTATGCGCAGAGCACAAGTATTGAACCTGGGAAGTCAAGTAAGAAAGAGAGTTGGGTTTGTCGAGTATGGAAAACAACGACAATGAAATGTCACTGGATGAATTCGTTTTCAAAATAAGTAACGATGCTTGAACGCGGACTAATGGTGTCAACTCATAGGAAGGTTCAGGCATTGAGCGACGGATACATACATGCGGGCCATCGACGCTACGAGTCAGGACGACCAAGTAATTACACGCAGGTCACGGGTCGCCGGCTGAGGCCCGCGCTCGCGCGACTTGCATGCGGCCTTTAGTCGCACCCAATTGTGTCAGTCCAGGGGTCGCACGGTACAGCCCGCTCGATACGAGTCACTATCGGCACTATCCACCCATTAACACCAATATAGCGCCCCTTAACGCTGATAAACCACTGAAGTATTTAGATTGGATCCTCGCTACAGGTACTTCCAAGTATATACTTATTAAGCTTCCAAGTATCTACTTATTCATTTTTGCCGCCACGACACCTTTATTTATAAACACACTACAGAACTAGTTTCTGCCCGCAAATTCATTCGCGTGGAAGGTTTAAGACACCACTATATACTACAATAGCAGCCATTTTTTAAAGCTTCTCTGTATTCTACGTCAGTAGTTTTGGTCTGAGCAGTCAAAATATACAGAGAGTCTGGTGACGCAGAAACAAGTGACGTACAAATTATAATTCTATTAGGGCTTCTGCCAAAGTCTCGTATAAATACAACATCCCGACATCAGCCGCCAATCCTTCCGACCTCGCAGCCGAGTTCCTCGCGCCCCGCGAAGACCCCGAGTAAATGAAATCCCCCCCAACCGTCCCTTGCCCGCAGAAGTGCCAGCCCGCGCCGAAGCTGTGCAAGTAGAGTTAAAATCCCCATGATTTAATAATAAGAAAATTGTTTGATCCAGCCTGTCCCCACTTGCTGACTCCCTGAGCCGAGGCTCGTACCCCGCAGGGGGTGCCCTCAGTGCGCAGTCGCTATGGGTATAAGTATAGTTTTGTAAGCCCTGGCTGGAGGCTCTTAGCCTAAAAACTAAAAGTCACCGCAGGAAAGCCCGGTTAAGCAGTCACGGCCTCTCAAGGTCAACTGCGAGATGCCATACCCAAAAAAAAAAAATCAGCCGCCGAGCAACTGCCCACCAGACACAACACTCGTCTGGTTGGAGGATCCTCCTTTTTCCATAGAGTATGTACACCTTGTTCCTCATACATCTATAGCTTTATGTTAAATACTGGTAGGTACTCAACTGTATCTGGCTAGACTTAAAGCTGGCAAGACAGATTGATTATATATCGACGGTCTCTACGTACATAGATACATGTCAAAAACTGAGGTTTACAGGAAAGCATTATTTATGTTCAAACTGCTCAAGAAATAATTATATGTACAATTATAAATTTTGTTTTTCTATAATGTTTTATTAGCTTTAGGAACTTTACAATGGTATTTATACATATTTTCTTTTTTTCTCATATACGATTTGTAAATGACGTTAAATACGTAATATTAAAAAAATATAAATATACAGGTGTGTGCTCAAGGAAAATCTAAACCCAATTGTGCAATAAAAAATATATCAATTTTTGACATGTCTTTATGTATATACGTAGGGACCGTCGATATGAACTAATTCGCGAAATTGTTATCCAATAGGAATTCAATAGGATGTTATTTAACATTTTGTTCAATATACAACCTGCAAGTGACCTGTTATTTGCAAAAAACTGAATTTTTGAATGCTACGGGCTTTTCTGGCGCCTCCCACAATTTACAAACGGTTGGATCACACTATCGTATAATTAATATTTATTTTATATTAATATATGCTCACTCGACCTTTACATATTTGTTTAACCCTTGCACGGTATAAAGTTACCTGACTACATTATTTTGTGTAATTTAGTGGAAAATCTCATTATTTTGAAGGTGTCTGGACGAAGTATTTAAAGTTGAACGTTTGTGTCGGACTGTGGCGTGCGTGTGCGTATCACTTACACACATGACTGTGATCAAAAACTTTAGCTGTTATAACTTTATGCTTATCTGCGAAGAGGTTTCGCGAAGTTCTTGTAGATACAGAAATATAATTTCAATTATCTAGAGAGTTGACGTTGAGTTTTTCATTTATTTACTAAAACATCTTTAAGAAAAACTTGCAGCAGATTCAATTATACAGTATGTTAGGTTAAACGAGGAATGTACTTTAAGGGGTGTGGTATTAATGAAAATATACAATTTTTAATTAAGAAATAGAGTGGATACCAAAATATAAACAAAAAAATTAGCTGTTCCCTACACTATGCCCAGTTATGCGAACATAAATGTATAGAGCGGCTGGTTTTATTTTCGCATTTTCAGTATTGGCCCTTTATTCAAAGTTTCTCATTTTCATGAGTACCCCCCCCCCCCCCCCTCCTTAAAGTATGTCACTCGTTTAACATAACACACCGTATTTTTAGTATTACCTGCCTGTAATTTTATAAACCTTTATAAACAGTGAAGCCGTTAAGTATAAGCTTGCCAGTCTGTATGGTGGGTGTTGGTGGGTGGCGCCGACGCACACGTATTGAGCTCGGACACACCAGCACATGACCAGCACTGACAGAACCGCACGCGGCGGACGTGGACGACGAGGCGCGACACTTTACGAGCGATAAACTGAAACCACCACAACACGAAACTACAGAAGGCATACTCGTCTCGACCTTTGTGCACAGCATGCTGCCGCTAGCGGGGCTTGTTTGTCGTGTTATAACCAGTAGATAGCGATGTCGCGTTCAGAGGAATTTTAAGATGCTAATAGAAAAAACACTTGATTAGGCACTTTTCTTTTGAATTTTGAACCAACAGAGTTAAAAATTTGTGTTGAAAAGTTGATAACGTTACTTATAGAGATGGCATGGGTGATGTTAGTACGAGTACTAAGTCAATATTCCACAACAATGTTTAATGTGCTGAATGCGTTTAGTTTTATTGGTGACATCCGGACTGGTTGTGATCAACTATTCTCTCCTAACTTTTAGTACAAACATCACCCATCACCTCTACGATACTCACACGTTACTTTTCGACACTAATTTTTAACTCTGCTGGTTCTAAAAATAAAAAAAAAACGTCAAATCAGTCATTCAAAAGTTACATAAAACAGTCCCTCCCCCCTATCGCCCGATCTTCGAAAAAAGATAATGTTATAAATTAAATTCGCACGCTGGAAATACACTGAAAGGTATTCACTTGAGCATTCAAATAAATATTAAATTGGATGAACTTTTATATTTTATTCACGACAGCGCTTCTTTCTACTTCATTGAATATTAAAAGCCAGTGCTTACTTTAATTTCTTGCATCGGACATAATTAAATTATTATATGAGTGAAAGATAATAGCGGCCCGCGCGGTTTAGTGTCGGCTTAATGTGGGAAATGGAGTAAAATGGTTTAAAAGCGTGTAGTGTCGGGAATTGTTCCGAGAGAGACGAGTTCTACGTGTAACTCAAAATCAAAATCAAAAGTCATTTATTCAAATTAGGCTGAGAATCAGCACTTTTCGAACGTCAAAATACATGAGACAGTCCCCCAAAACGCCCACCCTTCACCACTTCCTAGTGCTTTAGCTGGGAAGAAGAAGTGGCGCAACAAACTCCCCAGCAGCACAGCTGTCTGTTAAAAGATGAGAATGAGAGATGCGTAGAAAAGTGTCCAAGCAAGTGATTTTTCTATTAGCATATTATATTCGTAGTGGCAGCTCGACCTACTTCATGGAACTTTGCGGGCATCCAACACACCTCAGTCAACCCCTTTCGGGGAATACCGGCCTTTTTGTACGGTGTGAATCTTCTGTGTACAATCAGTGGTGTGTACAAACTGTGTCAGCCGCCCCCGGCAGTAAAGTGAAGGTTTCCATAAAACTACAAATCGCGTAGTGATCGCGGCGTCAATACCACGCGACACACACTACATTACACAGTACACACACAGTGCACAAACACTACACACAGTGTGCTGACAGTGCTGACACTGTCGTGGCGACATGCCTGAAGAATCTATCTTGCGCCTTGCTTGATTTACGTCTGCGTTTCAAGGACGACGTCTGCCACGAGCATATTTTCTTTTTTCAATTCTTAAATACTCAAGGAGACACCATAGTCTTGTTTCGTATAAATAAATCTTGGAAAAATGGGAATGGGAATGAAGGCTTCTTCAGACAGGCGCGATGCGACATCGCGAAGCGACACTTTCCACGTAGAACAATTTCCATGAAGTTTATATCGAAATTGTTCTACGTGAGTCACGTTGCGCTGTCGCGTCACGCCAGTTTACAGAATTCTTGAAACAAAATAACACAATATCTTTGATTAGTTTACATAAAAAGAGTGTTTTATTTTAGCATCATGAGAACGAGTATTTCTGACACGACTATCAACGAAAGTTTCTTGAATCATAATTTTTAATAAGCATCATTTGTTAAAAAAATTAAACAAGTGTTAAATGCAGATAATACAAACTCTTTGCTGCGCTATTATATGAAATGAGTAGAGCATCGAATAATTTGGGTCTATTCTAATCGTATGTAAAAGGAACAGTGTTATTATAATTTTATAGGCTTTTTTTTTGTTTTTTTTTTAATTATCGCATAAAGTTTTCAATAGATTTTCCTCCGGGAGCCCTCTTCCGTTAACCACGTAGTACAAAAGTAATAAAGATTATTATTATTATTAAAAACAAATACTTCTGTTACTAGCCGCACCTACTGCGAGAGTTAATGAGAAAAGATTATTGAGCCTAATGTGAGCCAATGACGATTAGTGACGGAGGATGACGACGTAGCGACGTAGCGGGGCGAGATCGATGCGATCACTAGGTTCTTGATACCGACACTGTAGTAGTATAAACTTTAATGAAATCGTAAGCAGGTATTTAACCTGTCATGCAATGCATTATCCTGCCTACCAGTCAATAAACAGACTAGATGGCGGTGATACCCATGCGATCGCACCACATGACCTGGGCCCCAAGTCTGCTATTTTTATGAATTCGTCATTCCAACACGATCCCATTGTCATTTTGCTAAAAGTTCGTAATCTGCTAAATTCATAATGGTCGATCATTGGTCAGTCAATGGTCTCGTAATAGAATTGTGTTATAATGGCATTGTCGTATTGCCATTATTATAAAACCCGTTAGTAGAAATGATTTTCCAAAAACTACTACTAAATTTTATTCATGCCCGATTTCATATATATATTTTACATATTAGTTATTCGTTTATTAGTGTTAAATTGTAGCAGATTACCGCCTAAGTCAGTCATTCATTTGTCATTATGTACGAGATCACCAATAAATGCCATTTCTTTCAATGGAGTGTCAGTGGCTGACCATTGGAACGTCATAATGACGCCATTATATTAGTAGATTACCAAAGCTGTCAAAATCAACAATTAGATAGACCATTTTGACACTATTGTAATAGCAGACTTGAAGCCCTGTTATTCTGTCAATGTATAACTTTAGCCCCTCACGAACCTGTACGAACGGTATACTGGTACAGTCTAAAACGTGGATACAATAACAGTAACCTTGACTTGACTCGATCACTCAACAGCTTGAACACGGCCAGTTCAGCCTGCGCTGAACAGAGTGCGGGCAGCATTGACCAGTAAGCGGCCAGCGGTGAGCGGGTTGAATCACAAATGAGGGCGCGTGCTGGCACCTTCAAACCGAAGATTAGTGATGGCTGATATATCAACGCAGACGCTAGACGCACAGCTGTAGTGCTCGATCAATATCAACGGTCTATATGCCTCACAGACATAACCCAGCTTCGTTTCTACAGATAAGTTCCGGAATAACTTAAGTTAAAATTGCTGACAACAGGCAGGCATATTGTGAGATGAACGTAGAATATTGTGATGATTTATATATATTATAGCCCCTTATCAGGTGGATTTATACACTTCAACATTTTGTTCAGACCCCTTTGGGAGTTAATTTAAATGTTATGTAATATCATGCGTAAAAATGATTTCCTTTTTACAGAGTTAAAGCTATCTGTAAAGGTAAAATTTAATCTGATATTTCCATAATCTAAACCATCTCAGCGTTTTAGCCGTAAAACGTGACAGAAAGACATAATCATGTCGTCAGAAAAATACACTTTTGAGTTGAGAATATCATGTCACGTTGAAGTGTTTTTCTGAGTGTGGATCCCGGAGCCCGCGTTCCGCGTCCCGTCACGCCTCGTGTCCTTTTTAACAGACGAAAAAACGGAGGAGGTTCTCAAGTCAACGCGTACATTTTTTTTATGTACGACCACTTTTACAGAGTAGTTCGATTTCAATAATCCTTTTTTTATTGAAAAGGGTATACCTCGAAATTGGTCCCATATAAATTTGGTAAAAAAAATCCAACAATAAGGGTAGGAAAACAGGGGATGATCGATTGTTAACTCACAGATTTTTAAATTCTGTATTGTGCATTACAAAAAGTAATCATAAAATAAGCATGTAGTAATTAGTAGATTAGAGCCACAAAAAATTATAGGTATAATAAAAACTTTTTAACAAAAAATAGAACCGCCGAAAAAACAAAAAACCAAAAAATAATAAACCTTTTTAGTTTAACCTAAATAACGTAAGTTCCGGAGTTTTTGGCGGGATCGCGTTGGAACATGTCGCACGAATTTTCATTTTCATGGAATTTAGTGAAATAGCGAATTAAATTGTATAATTTTGATAGTGAATTATTCAATTTAGTTACGTGTGAGGGCACAAGTGTAATGAAGGTGAAAATAAGTGACTAACGTGGACTTTTCGTGTTCCCTCCAAAAACTCCTATTAGGTTGTTGTAAAGTTACTACCGCTTTACAATAACTTTGACTTGACTGATTAAAGACGACTATGACTGTTTTGTAACTTCGTGCCCGATATCGGGCCATTTACTTGATCTAAAAGTAAAATTACTTGACACTGGCTAAATGCACAAACCGTGTGAAGCCAAAATCAATTAAAAAAAAAAAAAAAAACGTAAGTTCCGAAGGCGGTGACATACAATTAAAATACATATCTAAAGTCACCGACTTCCGAACTTAGTTAGTTTTTTGTTATTCGTTTAGAGGTTGATCTAATCAATCTATTCAACCAAACCGCGTGGCCTAGTGGAGGTAGATGGAACATTGGATATACCACTGTGTGTACGCAACTAAGGTCTGCCTACAGAATTATGTCTTGCTTACGTACGTAAACGCCCAAAGTTCACAACTTGTTTCTTTTTTGCGTGTACTAAAGGAAAAGATATTAATTGGTATGAGAGTGAGCACGACCAATCTTGTGGCTGTCAGTCATCCCGCGAGGGTGATGGATCGCTAGCTGCAGATCTATCGCCGGAAAAGTGCGAATATCGTGTTTGGGCAGTGAATTGTTTGATTTCATTATAAGTAGTTACGTGTCACGAAAATTTTGTAAAAAAACATTTAGAAGGCTATTGTAATAACTAGTGGTTGCCCAGCTGTAGGTGCTCAAAGGGGAATAAAGTAAATAAAATTTTTTTTGGTCTCCTTAGAGCACAACGTTAAAATATCGATTGGTGCTCAAATGGGAATACCTTTGGTGCTCAATGCATAGGTGCTTAAAAATACTGTGCTCAAACGGGTATACTTCCGAATTTAGACCGTAATTAATGAAAAACTTTATGTATTTCTAATATTAACATAAAATTCTCGTGTCACAGTGTTTGTAATAAAACTCCTCCGAAACAGCTTGACCGATTCTTCTGAAATTTTGTGTGTATATTCAGTAGGTCTGAGAATAGGACGTAAACTATTTTTCATACCCCTAAGTGAAAAGAGTGGTCCAACCCAAAAAAAAAAATAAGTTTTGGACAAAAAAATATGATTTGGCATTAAAAAATACGTACAATCCTAAATTTTCACCCTTCTACCACCAACCCCTATTTTTTTATAGCGATATTAGTACTTAATTTTCTACTCTCGGCAGTCTCAGGCGTCTACCAGTGTCACTTCTCACCCCGTAAACAGCACAGAGTAGGGACGAGAACGAAGCCGGTCTCATAAAAATTAATACCCATTTCCCTTGGTCACGGCATCACACGTGAACGGCTGGACCAATTCAATGTTCATAGTTAAGACAGGACAATATCAGTCGGATCAGCAAGTTATCATATAAAAATACTAGCTTCTGCTCGCGACTTCGTTCGCGTCAAATTTCTTGCTCCCCCGACCTACCCCGTAGTTTCGAATCGCCTGCCCGCGCGAGTACTTCGTATTCGTGACTTTTTTTTCTCTTTACTCGGGTCCTAAGGACCTTAGCGTGAAGTCAAACCGACCGTAGTTCCTGAGATTAGCGCGTTCAAGCAAACAAACAAACTCTTCAGCTTTATAATATTGTATTAGTATAGATTAGCTTTCTGCACTCGTTCTCCATATAAACTTTGACTGTACCAAACAACAACAAATTTCCTACTCCTTCGCCCGCGTAATTTTCGTCAAACTGGTACAAAGTTTTTGCTTCACATATAGAATATCCGAATGCTATATTAACCCATTCTAAGCAGGAATGGTATATGGCTAGTAATGAATTGTTCGATAAACCCAGCGTGCCATGTCGGCCAAACGGCCAGTGGTGAGCAGGTGACGCTGAGCAGAGTGCACATACGCGTGTGTTCACGACTTCACGATCGCTGCTAGTGCATGTCGATCTATCGACTGCTGTGCAGAGTTTTGCTTCTGTGTGTGAAGCTGGCTGCACTTGACGAAGCAATATCCGGAGACCGGGAATGTTTATATGTGAGCGAGTGAACGGCGCGGAGTCGGTGGTGCCCTTGCCAGCCGATCCCGAGGGGCTCATCTACACATTACAAACATAAAGATTATTGTATTAAACGAACACATTGTCAAAATGGTTCAAAGTACTTTTATAACAAAATAAGTCAATTTATTTGCCGGTTAAATGTACCTTAATACATACCTTTAATAATATTTAAAGTCATTGCCTCTTTTTTCTAAAAATTGCTAAAAGTTAAGTAATGATTAGCAGCTGTTTAAACATACATTTTTTATCGTTTATAAATAAACCCCATTAGGTATGCGTTCAAAGTATGCATAGCGTTAAAAAGCTTTTATATTATATCATCAATAAAACTAAAACGTCGATAGGTACATACCTACCTAATATATTTTCAGCTGTCGTAAATACTTTGTTCATGTGGTTTTACAAGCGCGTTTTAAATTGTAACACAGTTTTTGACGCTACCGGTTTTTCTTATAATACAGGATAAGTTTTTATCCAGTGCGCAAACTGTAACCATGAATTCAGCATATCATTCTAGACCCTCTAGCGCAGAAATTTTACGTCGGTTTTACAAAAGAAAATCTGTTTCATAGACAACTGCAATAGCTACGCGGTCAAAATGTATGGAACAGCTGATTTTTGTTTTTGTAAAGCCGACGTAAAATTTCTACGATATGCTGAATTCATGGTTACAGTTTACGCACTGGATTAAAACTTATCCTGTATAGTTGATGATGAAGATGATGATGGGACTCCCTTTTTCACACGTAGACTCCCATTCGGTCCGTTGTGCGTGGGGATTCTGGCTAACAGAGCCAGCCTAGCTCCGCCCAGAAGCACAGAAGCTTCCTGGGAGCCTCACAGGCTTCGCGGAGCGACCTCACTGTTCCGAGGATTTCTTCACGTTGAGAAGCCACTGCCTCGCATTCCAAAATGACGTGGGTGGCTAATTCCTCGGCGTCAAGGCAGCCTTGCAAAGCGGGCTGTTTGTAGCGCCTATATCTATCTATCAATATATATATAAATGAATCGCCGAAATGTATGTACGCGCATAACTTCCGAACGACTGCACCAAATTGGATGACTCTTTTTTTTATGTGTTCCTTATTATTAGGACAAGGTTTGTATATAAGAAAATTAAAAAAAAATATATAGATATGATCAGAATTATTTTTTACAATCTAATACAAAAAGTGATTGACGGTATGTGACAGAAGACTTTGACAGATCTTTGACGAAACAATCGAGCAACAGATTTGATTTTACCAGTCATGACTGGAGAAATAAAATATAGCTGTACGAAGTTCGCCAGGTCAGCTAGTTTATAATATTATGATGACTTTAAGATTGCATAACTTTGATCAATACGCGAACTAAATAAATCTTAGTTATTTTGCGTATCCAGTCGACCAATCGACTAATTGCGGCATTTGGCCGTCTTACAAACAGTTGCAAGTTCTTTACTTTTTACGAATACATAGCTTTGGGTGTCGATTACTGAACACGAGAGTTTCTAATTGTAACTTAAAAAAGGCAGCAGGCAGCTTAGTCAAGTCAAGGTCAACACAGTCGCGACAAATATTCACGTGTGCCAATCTCCTGCCTGCCGGCGATACCGCAGCATCAAATTTCATTCTGGCTAATCGTGAGAAATTGCGACAAATCGTGACGTATGGCGCCTCATCCGGCAGATAGGTCTACACACAAAATATCTGCCACTGAGGTATGAGAGTCAGCCCACCGTACCGTACATAGCTCGGCTTGTATTCGAGGAATGCCTGGCAGCCCACAGCTACACGCGATTTATTTAACCAAGCTTTGAAGTACGAACGCGCGGCTCGCTCCTCGCGGCTCGGGTGGCTCGAGTTGTTCGGGTGGCTCGGCTCGGGTGGCTCGTAGTACTCACCCCACAACAGGTAATTATAAGACGCTGTATTGCTGCTCCCGGTTATTTTTCATAATTAGGTACATCAATACTCAGTTTAACATTGCTCTGTTCATTCTTCAACACAAATGAGCTCGGTTCAAAAAGATTACTTACAACAATATAAACAAATTAAACAACAGCTGTTAAAATTATGGAATTATAGAGTGATTTATAACAATTCCGTATTACCGACCGGACGTGGCATACTTGTCTTAGTAAGTGCAGGTTGAGCTCCCATAAAGGAATGAGATGTGCGAGCTTTCGTGTATAGTAAACTGGAAATATTGGGCGAGGGAAGCCTAAATAGGATATGTATTAGTTCTTTCACGTTTAGTGATATTCTAGGGGACAAAACATACTATTTGATGCAATAACAAACAATTTCAAATGTTGGAAGAGAGATGGGAAAAAGATACGTGAGATCGAGGATTCATTAGCTCATTACAAGTACTTAACCCATCCTAATTCTAATCTTAATCCTTAAATCTGTAGACGAAGCATTTCTGTACATTATGAGTATTTGGGGGACAACCAGCAGATGCCATTTATATCATTTTTGACTGTTTGTCTGTGTAAGAATGATGATGATAAGTATCGCATATTTTGATATTTATTATAAACTAGCTTTTCCCAGCGGCTTCGCCCGCGTGGAGGTCGGTGTATTATACACGTAAACCTTTCTGTTGAATCATTCTATCTATTAAAAAAACCCGCATCAAAATCCGTTGCGTAATTTTAAAGATTTAAGCATACATAGGGATATAGGGACAGAGAAAGCGACTTTGTTCTATACTATGTAGTGATTTTGGATTTTTACGAACATAACACACTATCAATCAAAATCTGAACCATTTTGTAGGTTATTGCTAATCCATTCTTTCATATTATTATGTTCGAAAAAAATATTTGCTTAGGAACGTAAACACCGCCATGAATGTTGTGGATCTGTCAAAATAAAAGCGATTTCTATTGTTAGTATATTACGAAAATACCCCTGTGGTTGTTATTATAACTCGGTAGAAGCACACCTAACATAGTTGTGTCATTGTATTTTTTACCTGCTTCAAAAAGGAGAAGGTTATCGATTCGACGTTTTTTTAAGTGAAATCTTCTTTAGGCGCGTTGGGCTTTTTTTGAGATGGGAAAAAGAATTGAACTCACGACACTGTTACCGTTACCATTATCGACACCTCTATAAGTATTTACAATTAGTTCGTATGAGTTTCCACTTCTGTCGGCACTCTCGGAGTGCCAGTTTTTTTTTGTTATGTATATTTGGGTACAACTGCGTCATATATAGACGGATTTGCAAAATTCTTTTTTATTCGAAAGGGCTTTATTCCGAAATGGTCCCATTTAAGTTTCATATGAAACCGGTGATGAGTTATGGAGACAGACAACGGCTCTTCAATAATAACAGCAAATCAACCGCGATTGCTGCTATCGCATAAATATGCATTGTTTTGACCCAAAGGATTATTAGTGTGGGATTGGTAGATACTATAACTAAAAAGTGAAAAATAAAAACTTTTTCCACTAAAAAAACCACCGACTTCCGGATAAACACTCCCAAGTGAAAAATAACTTTAATTTCGAAAGGCGGTGACAAAAAATCTAAATACATATCCAAAGTCGGTTGCTTTTTTTTGGAAAAAGTTTTTCATAAATGAATTAGCAAGGTCCGTCCGTCGATTTTTTTTTAATAGTTCTCTAAAAGATTAACGACGATGTAAATTGGCTCTGGCAGCTCTTTTGCAAAATAAAATGAGAAATTGAAGAATTTGAAGTAAGTAAAGTAATATGTTATTTTATGTGGAGTGGAACATTGGAGCACGTCGTACGTACTCGTACTGGTAGCGGTAGCGGTATGCATGAGTACCAAGGACACCAGAAGTGACTGTGAAAGCTCTCGTTCAGGGTTTTAACACAATTGCCGGCTTACATCACCGCACTCGTATGGCAAGCACACGCCGCGTACACTACGTACCTACTAGTAACTACGTTATATTGTAGAAAAATAAAAGTTAAATATTAAATATTTAACTTTTAGACTGTATTTTTTTATAAATTCTTGATTTTTCGTTTCTTGCATGCCTGTTTAATATTATTACTATCATTAACACTTTATGAAATTTAATTGTACCTATCAAACTGTAAGGGCCCATCGCATTAATTTTATAATTTGTTTTTATAATATGTGGAAAATGTCGTGAGTTACACATTTTCTCACTCTGTAGCTCAAATTTTGTATAATATAGTAATGTGTAACTGTATATTTTTTCAAATAAATAAATATAAATAAAATGTAAATCCCCTTAATTGTGTCAAGTAACCCCTTTTGAAATTAGATGAAGCTACTTAACTCAAGACAAAAATTTAAAAATAAACAACTCCTTGTTTCTGGAACCACCTAAAGTATAATATTGTTTATGCTGAGTGCAGGTCCGACGGTCGACGTGGTCCACCCACCGTGGAGAAGGGAGCACTTCAGCATGCCTACTAACTATTAAGGTAGGCGATTAATCTTAACTCTAGGAAGCCATTATTAGCATTGTGTGTCGAGTTCTGTGTGACCAATTAAGTAGTCTATCAAGAATGTAACAAGAGTATACATATATTGCTATCCCTAAGACATTACATTTTGTTTCACTAAACGCTTAAAATATTCAGATTAGATATACTTAGAATCGTGAACATATTGCCTGAATTCGACAATCGGCGAATATGTTTAATGAACATAAAAACACAAACGCGGGATTATACATAACGTAAGTGGTACAAGAAAAGGGTTGCCAGCATTTAAAAATGTGAAATCAGTATAATATGAGACTGATTTCTTTACCTTCATTGTTTTCTGTTCTCTTAATAAATGATTCATAATTTCAATACTACAAGCGTGATATTATTATTTGATAACAAATAAATTTGTTTTAATATTCCTTTTTTTGTGTCGATTAATAATGGCGAGTTATTCGACTATTCGCCATAGGAGATGGCGATTAATCGGTATTTGACTATTCGCTATAGAAATTATTCGCTGCATCAATAGTCGCAATCGCCATCGTCCGGTGTCGATCGCCGTCGTCCGTACGTCACCGCATCACGTTCCACGCGCACCGCTGGCTACTCTTAATTTTCCTGTTCCTATTTTTGTACGGCGCCGTATTTAAAACGTCGCTCCTCGCCAGTAGGCATACGGCGCTTTAGCCACAGAATATATACCCGAGCAGAAATAAAGCCTCACATTAACGCTGCGGCCTTGCGTAGGCACACTACTACACGCACAGCGATGTGTGCGTGAAGTGACACCGACAAAGCGCAAGGGGCGAGCACCGGCACCCACTCACTTACAAACCGGTTTGAACCAGCTCAGTGAGAGGACGAAGTTAAGGGCTGCTAGCGGCAGCAATGCGACGCGGACGTTTATAATAGTTTTTTTTTTATTGTTATTCAATATGCCAAGATGTTGTACTGTGTGCATAAACAATGGGACGAAAACCAAGGAGATTTCTTATTTTGTATATCCAAAGAATATTTTCAGGTAAATGACTATATCTACCTACACCTTCGCCTTTTTAATGCTTATTATAGAAGTATTTAGTAACGAGATAGGTAGTATCGTAGTATCCAAAATAATTAAGGTGGCGATAAGGTTTTCGCATAAGAATGATTATTTATTATTCTTATGGCTATATTGGCGTATTATTGTTCGTCGCCAAGTTATTTGTTTCGTATTTTTGTTTTAGTAGGTTTGTAGGTAAGTACTAAAGTATGTGTGTAGGCCATCTTATCAAGATTCCTTTTGACCTATTGTATTAGAGACTTCTTACGTTCGTGAAATAGTAAAACAAGGAATGTATTGAAGTTTTTCTACCTTACGACCTGGCCACAACCTTGTCGCTGTCAGCAAAAGCTTACCGCAGGGCGACGAGCGGGAAAAACATATACCTATACAAAAATTTGTGATTCATGTTACGTGACGCCGCACAGTATGATAAATGCCTCGAAAATCGGAAATCGCTTTTTATTCTTCTTTTCGATAGTATACACTATTTTGAATGCTTGATTAGAACTCCCACATTCAAATTCATCTTTGAACCAGAGCTATAATTTATTTAATATTTTGTTCTAGTTTTCCATACAAATAAAAAATTGTTATAATTTATTATGTGTGCAACATTTTTTGTGTTTTGGCGATAAAGTCTGCTATTTTTAGAAATGCAAATTTTTAGAAACCTAAATATTTTTTAGGTGTAATTTAAAGCAAGTTACGTATTTTTTCTGTAATTTTGAAATTATTTTTTTGCGCATGTTCTAGAGGGTAGTAGCATTTTATTTTCACATACGTTATTGTTTAGTGTTACGTCAATCTGCCTGTAAAATATCAGGTACATAACAAGAAGGAATTTGGATTTTGCGAGTTCAGTGTATTTTTTGTTAAGGTTATCACAAATAAAAAATCTATAACCAAATGTTTTTAAGTCTTAAATTAAAGTAGATAAAACTCATTAATAATAAACAGTAGGTATAGAGGATCCATAGGTAATTTAATGGGATTAAAATAAACATAGGTTAAAATATTTTGCGAAATTCAAAAATTCCTCGTAGTGGCTGTAAGTTTCGGAGATTACCCCTTTTAATACAAATTCACAAATTGTATCTCTTTATAAATAGTACAGACATCAATAAGAACTGCACCTGGGCGCCGGGATCTACGATAATGTAGAAAATAATATTGTCTCCATAAAAAATTATTAATTTAAATTTTTGTGTTCTGAGTGTTAACTGTTAACCCTATTAACAGAGAAAAATTTTGAAAACCAAAGAATCATCATATCTTCGATTTCCTAATAGATTTGCATCTAATTTTTTTTATAGTTAATAGAACAGTTCTGAAGAATATTTTAAGACAAATATTACGTGCTACTTACAAAAGACATCCAAGGGAAAAAATAAAAAGGAAAAAAATTGGGGCATATTATTTCTAATTCTGTTTTAAACTATACTTAAGATTCGGGAGTTCTACTCTTGCATTCAAAACAGTACATACTCGATAGTATGTATTAGAAGAATAAAAAAAGCGATGTCCGATTTTTGAGGCATTTATCATACTGTGCGCCGCACGCAGCGGCAACGTCAGCGGTATTCACCGAGCGGTTCGCAAAAGCGGTGCACGGGTTGAACATGAACAAATGTACGCGCGAGTGATTGTTGAGGTAGAACTCAGAGCGGTGCGGATAGCGGCGGTGGAGCGGCGGACTGAGCGGCATGTTGCCGATTTAAATAATTTAGACGGTTTTGTAACAGAAATGAACTCCGACGCATTTATTACAGAAATTTTAAATCGTTCGCTTAAATCGTTTTTTATTTAAATTAAGAAAGTTAATTTAATTAATTAAGCTAGCATTTTCCAGCTGCACCTGCGTGGGTATATTATGTTATCACTAATACATATTTTGCTTTCGTGTTTTGTTTTAAGCGACATAACTGGCTTACAGCGGTAGGTCGAGGAGATCTGATTGAGAGACTTAGAGAGTTTAAGATTTATGAACAGCATTTCGAAAGAAAGTTTATCAAATTTTCAAAGTACAGAACAAAACAAATATTTAAGTGATGACGTATTTCCTTCACTAAACATTCCATCTCTCGACTCGCACTTGCCCGGTTTTTATTTTCACTAACCGAGTGACAGCCCTATAAAAGTGGGTAAGAATTTTAAGCTCCGTCAGGAAGCTTTCATTCTGCACGGGTATATATTCTGTGCTTTAGCAGCGTCTCAGCGACACGGTCTGCCACTTACGGAGTTACGGCGCACTGTATCGGTAATGTACTTCTCCCGCGTTACTATGCGGTATTTATACAATTCCTGAATCTTTCACGAGACTCATAAGTTTGTAGACCTGCCTGTTGACTACTTTATCGTAGTATAGGGACAATATTTTCTGAAAATACGAACTTCTTTCAAGTCTGAGTGAAACACCGAGATAAACACTGTAAATTTGTTAATTTCAGTAAAATATAATTCTTGTAAATGTTTGTAAATCAGAATTATGCATTTTAATATCACATCTGTTAGTTGGGGAGTCGGACGTCATCATCATGATCATCATCATCATCATATCAGCCGAAAGACGTCCACTGCTGGACATAAGCCTCCCCAAAAGGGGGGGATTTGCCATAATCGCCACGCTTGGCAGACGGGTTGACGATCGCAGTATGGTGGTCAAATGCATAGAGAACGCTGCTGCCCATTCTCTAGTAAGTCCCTTAGTCGCATTCTACGACACTCATGGGAAGAAATGGGATGGTGCTATTCTTTTACGTCCGGCACCATACGGAACACCCTGTCACACAACTTGTCGGAGGTCAGGGTTATTTAAAACGTATTTATTTATTAAAATCTCCCTTACAACTATCATTACAGGTGTATACCTAATGGATAGCGCGGGCTTAAAGTGAACTAACTTACAATTTAAGCAATGAAAAACTTAAAAAACACAATGTTTAAAATATAAAAATAAAACAAAAACACAAAGTCTAATCTGCACTATGACATAAAATAAACAACAACATTTTTGCGAATTCACTCAAATGGCATGTCACCGACAACCCAACATCGATCATCAAGTGAAATTCGTTAATAACCCGAATTGGGCGGGTCAGTGGTGTTTTGGCGAGAAGGTCGATCCTGGCAACCGGTACGGCCAGCAGCGGCGGGCGGCGTACACATAAATTCAGGTGCTCCAGGACTCCTGGGTTATGCTCAATGCCACGAAGTAACCTCACCAGATTCGCGACAAGCATGAATTCGTGACGTACCCACAGTTGGTTGTACCCTACCATACCGAGCACAAACAGAGTGGGGTACATCAACGGGTAATACGGATATACCCCATATAGTTTCGTATAAAACTGACGCGGGAACTTGTTCTGTACCCGTTCCAGCATTACCAAGTACTTGGCCTCATGTGGAGCCCATATGACAGCACTATATTCCAGGTAACTCCTGACAAATACGTCATACAGGACCCTGACTGATGCGATGTTAGTGAAGTGCCTTGTCTGTCTCAGAAAGAATAAAATATAATTAAATTTTCCAGGGACTTGTAGTAAGGTCACGTGAGTCATACGTTCACACGCAGTAACAGACACGTGTTTACTTGGCTGTACATCTGCGGTTGATTACGACGTACCCATGTTGGATGCGCGCGCGCCGCTTGTAGGTACTTACACATGCGTACTTTACATTACCTACATTACAATAATTATGTCGCACTAACTATTTATTGTGAATATTATTAAGTGTAAGTTCATTATTTCACGAATCAGATATTGTTTGCAATGTATTGACATAACGCACTTCAAACGCTAGGTCGGTGTGAGTCGCGGGGGCGTACGGCGCGCGGCGGAATGCAATAAAATCATTGTTATTCCAAACTGCCGGTTTATTTCAACTACGCATTGTTCCGCTGAAAAATTCACATCGTTTATTATTTCAGGCGTCGTAAACTTGGTCGCATAGATTACTGTAACATCTGTTCTCTGTGTAGCTGAGCCACCTCCACCCGCCGAGACGCGGACTTCATCAATAACACTAGTATTAGCGGCCTGGCGGAGTCAGGCGTACGGTACGGCGCACGTCGGCACTTCATCATGTAGCAGGATGGCACGCGGTACACGTCCATGCGACTTGTTTATCGGAGATACTTACATCACACAGGCTCATTGCGCCATTACTGGTGATACTTCATTTACAATTTAATAATGTTATTGTGGCGGCATCTACAACGCCACATGCAAACATCATAGAACTGACGCAACACAAAATATGCATCGCATAATCAGAGATTACCGTGCGACTGGTATATGTCGTAGCCATTTGGTTAAATTAGCCAGCTTATTGGACGCCTAGGCCGTTAATTAAACGCCGGCAATCAATTGGATGCCAAGTGCGATAGTTAATTGAACTAGAATCATTCAACGTTTAACAACTTGGCGTATTTAAAGTCAGCCCGTTGAAGATGACTGACCAAGACGCAGCCAAGTGATTCAAATTTAGTTGAGCTTTTTTCCACTGCGGCGCTAGTAGTCACCAAAACAAATATGGCGTCAATAGCGTAAACCGTGAACGTTATTTTCCGTTCTTTTGATCAATTTTAAGTGAAATTAAAGAGTGATATTGTCAAAATAGTATCAAAATATGGAGGTGCTAAATAATACCACGTCTTCTGCAAGTTTTCGCGAAATATTTGAGTCTAAACTGACTGAACTTACTGACTGACTTAATTATTATTGAGTAATATCCGTGTTATGTACTTAGTTGTGAACAAACATTTCACTTTTACTAGTCACTTAGTGGTAGGTATTAGTAAAAAGTCACAAATTCATTCAAATCTAATTTAACAATATGACTACACGATATTCAGCCACCTGGTTAAACGATACGATCAATGACTTGGCTAGTTGTCCTTCAGCTATTTAATTGGATGCCGGCGTTTAATAAACCGCCTAGGCGTCCAATTAGCTGGCTAATATAACCAGACGGCTGCGACATATATACAACGCCCCGACATCAACAGTCGGGAAGCCCTGGCTGGTAATCTTAATTTATTAGGATTATCACAAGCAAGTCCGGTTAACCAGACGATAACCCCATAGGTTGAACTGTGAGATGCATTCCCAAAAAAAAACAGTGGCACTCCGTGAGTGCCGACGGAAGTGAAAACTTGAACCATTACGTGTGTATTTTTTAATCGTCAATACAGAATTTCACGTTGGGTCCTTGGGTCCTGATTGCTCTCGGTAAAAAATGATAAACGAGCTATCAACTTCAGCCATTAAAGGTAACAGCACAGATTTTTATCATAAAAATACAAAGGGAAAGAAAGGGATAAAAGAAATAGAATTTCCTAATGAAAGAAAGGGACTTTTCCAAAAGACATCAACGCGTGACACATGATTTAAGCGTGTGCTCGTTCACTCAACCACTCTTAAATCAAAAAGTGTTCGGAGACACACACATACACAGTATACATATAGCTCATAGAAAGCGTTCAGTGTCGATGACGCGAGTTCCATGATTTTTGTTGACCCAAAAAGTGCTCAACGCGCCTAAAGAAGTTTTGACTTAAAAAAAAACAAACGTCGGGTAGTTGCCAACCACACACAAAACCCTGGTCGGAAGATCCTGCCTTTTCCACAGAGTATGAGTGAACATTACACCCTGTTCTTCGTACCTATAATTACGTGTATATTATAATATTCACAAGAGAAAGCAAAAGAGAAAGAGGACGAAGCCAAACATATGGCCAAGCCGGGTGTCGGTTCAATCATGAGTACCCAGTAACCCACAGACCGTAGTCACTGGAGATGCAAGATGCAGATTATAATGAGAAGATGAATGAAGAACCGACTAAGGACAAGACGGAACCAGAGAAATTTAACTTAGAAACTATAGTCTATTCGCGTTAAGAAAATAGTGACTCATCGTTAAATTAGAAAGCCGTGTTCAAATTGATCAGTTTTTTTTAAATTCTTTGTTAATAAGGGGTTTTTATCCACACGGATACGTCAACCCCATTGTACCTTATACTCTATTTACACACAACTATAAACCTATAATTAACTATATATACCACCACTATACTTATATACTGACAAATAGAAAAGGAAATCATTGCCTTGACTTCTGAATTAAGCTACAAATTATGCGTTTAGTCCTTTCTGATTTACGGTATGCCAAAATATTTTGGATAAGTCCGACATCCCACATATTTAATTTAAACTCCCTAGCCAAAAATTCCCTTTCATCTTTGTTCTTAACACAGTCCATCAGCAAATGTTGCACATCTTCAATTTTATTGCATGTCTCACAATTAGGCGATGCAGCCTTACGCATTAAGAAAGCAAACTTTGCCGATGGAAAGTGGCCAGAATGAAGCTTTAGAGCTAACTTAACATAACTCCTAGTTAAACATTTATTGATCAGTTGTCAAACAATTGATCAGTTGAATTAAGCCCTTCAGTCATACACAATAACTTACTATTATCTAATTGGTCAAGGGGCGTGGCTAAGTTGAGTGACAAAAATGAGTCACTATTTTCTTAATGCCAATAGACTATAGCCTTATTAAAAGAACTCTGATATTACAAACTATGCAAGTAGAATGCCACCTAATGTGGTTTTAAAGCTGTTTAATTGTCGTGGAATCGTCAATGAATCGTGAAACAAGAAAGTTAATTAATGAGTAAGTAATGTGAAATATTATAATCATACCTAAGAGTAATAGTCAGTAGAGTAACTGTGTACCTACTTCTTAATGTTCATTGAATATAATATCAATGGCAAGCTTTAGATAAATAGGTACCTGCAATATGACCTACAATAATATTATATTATAAAAACACAATATCGAAAGACACGTGCCGATTAGAATAGCAGATGGCGTAACCTGAGTAAATATGTTTCACGCGCCTCACGTTTTTATTTTACCGAATTATTTTTTAGCTTTTAGTTAAAACCGCATAACTTAAAAAAAAATGTTTTTATTAAATTGTATTGTTATCAAAACTAAAGGTGTGTATACCAAATATCAGATCAATCTGCCAACAGGAAGAGGGTAAAATTTCAAGAACTAAATTTGACCCAAGCAAAAAACAGCAACAACAAACAGGGCCAGCTAAATAAAACTGTTAAAAAACACAATAACGAAAGACACGTGCCGATTAGAATAGCAGAGTGACCCTCTTCTTAAAAACATTTCACACCCACTTGTTACCCCTATTTGACTATAGGTACGGACAATGTTGATAGTTGCATATAATTTTGCTTGCATATAATTCATTTTCTGTAGAAGTATAAAAACTGAAGCTGATATTGGGTGTCATTTAAATCATCCACTCGGTGTTGTTGCAGTGAACAGTGACGTAGCGCACTCGTACTTCCACAACATAATGCAACAGCCCAACAAGGATGTTGTCGGGACCGAAATATCCAATATTAAGGTGAATCTAGTCGACATTTTTGCCATACAAACTTCAGGAGTGTATTACTCCACTGTTCGATAATGTAAATCAAAAAATAAACATGGTGTGGTTTTGTCTCATTATTACTATTGTCTAATACTAAAATAAAAAGCCATTCAAAATTTAGAAGCCAACAAAGATTAGTTTTTCTTGCTTATTTAACCTAACTTTGGGCGTATTTAAGTAATAAAAGAAGTGTAAAATCTCCAAAATCAAGTAGGTACCGACAAAGCTCAATAAAAGTTCAATAAACTTTATTGGTCATTGATTTATGTAGTGGTTTTTTCATATAACCCGTTCTTCCGAAGGACTTTCCTTAATTTTTTACGCGCCTGTTTTACTATAAATGATCCTGCATCTCACTCAATAACGTTGTGCGTGTAGACTAGTGTATAACTGCTCATCACAGATGCTACCTTTGTCGGACACGATGCTTGGTGAGACAGCGCGCTCTTTAGCCAGGCCCACCAGTAAGTTCGAGCCCGTGACTAGTCTAGATTCCTCTTAACAATGTCGTCAGGTGTGGCGGACCTGACGACATTGTGTATGCCATAGTTGATCACCGAAATGACCCGAAAGACCGACATGTTTGAGAAGGCGGAAGTGGCACAGGCGGTGAAATCATAGCTATTCACAGAATTAATTACAGAAGTTGTGTAGTGAGTCAAGCGGAAGGTGTCTCAAGTGCGAGTCGAATAAGTATTAATATACCTCGTAATATTAAGATCGAAGCCTGCGCGGTCTCACAAGAGCCAATTATGCGACTCTTCTGAACAAAATAAACAATATCAATTTAACTTCTCAAACGGGAGTTTGTGCGGGCTCTTTGATCGTCCCCTTTTTAATCTGTCTTTAATTAGGTGAATACCCCGCAAAACGTCTTGTAGACCCGCCCCCCATGTCCCCCCAGTCCCCCCTGTCACACCATGACCGACGTTATTTAATAATATATACAGTTTCAATTTACCCGTTTCTTGTGGTATTAAACCGCTCTTTGCAATCGTTTTGGGAGTTTCTACGTGGTAAAGGTTTACGAATTTGGCAAATTGACAAGCTTTCATCGCGTAATTGCAAAAGTTTGTTCGACTGTATTGAGGTGTACAAAAAGGATGAAAATGGCTGCCTCACCTAAGTAGGTTTAGGCAGCTACATCTGAGGGGCAATTTCCGTAAATATAAGAACGTTCACAGTCTGATTCTAATCTTAATCCATCAAAAAAACCTCTAATTTCCCTACATTTTTGACAAGTTTTTGTCATTTGATTGTCGCTGGGATGACATTAAGATTAGCTTTTGAACGTTTAATTACGAGAACTGGCCTTCAGATTGTAGTCGACTAGTGTGGAACCTTCGTAGAACTTCGCGTACACATGGGCTTTCTACAATTATTATTGTGAAAGATAAAAGCTGTCTTTGACATAAGACATGTTGTAAGGTACCATAAACAAAATAGCAACTTAGCTGTCACGTCATCTCCAATGACCACAGAGTACATTTTTTTACCAATGACGTGACAGTCACAGATTTACAAGAAGGTTATAAAGTGTGGATGTGTACAAAATGTAGGAATGTGTCGTCCTGCACGTGACATCGACGCCACACTCCTTCACGACACTGCTGGGTCGCCGATGAGGTGTACCAGCAGAAGTGCTACCTAACAACATCGCATCGTGACACTGCCAATCAGTCGTTAAGGTTAGCATGAAGGAATACGTACTTTTTACTGTAGTCTATTCTTTGTACTCCCTCTAAAATACTCGTCATTTGAGTGTGTATATTCTGCCTGCATCCAGTATTTAACAACAGCAAGTTGCAGCTTAGTTCGCTGTCGGCACAATGGAAACCGTGGCTCTCAGCCGTGGACCTTCTGTGGCAGCCGGTGCCGTGCCTACCGTAAATAACTCGCAGCAGACGCCGGCGATATATCGCTGAGATTATCCGACTTATCTCACAGATATGATTTAGCGGTTGAGTGCACAATAGGCGGCTTGCTCGGGTGATGCGTGACGTCAGAGCACACGCTGATGTGGCACCTTTGAACATCGCACAAGTGCGTAGCGACTTAATTGATTTCAGAGCACCGGAACCAAGTAATTGACGAAATAATATTGATGTAAGTAGTTGTAAAGTACACATCTAAGAAACAAACAGCACAAGTCAACATTGACTGTGGAAATATGCTGAAGATCAAACAAATAAACACCCTCCATACTTGTACATAACCTTACACGATAATTGAAGACGAACATAAAACCCGATGAGCTGTAGTCGGCAAATATACAATAACAGTCTGCAGCGATTCAAATAGAAGCTTTTATCTGCAAAGCAACCCAAGACAAGCAACACAATGCAAGACGCAGCCGCGACCGAGAAGCACCGTTAACGTTGCTGCACAGTCGACGTAGCAACGTAATTTTATCGACATCGACATGTGTCGTGATTTGTCAAATTATGGGAGACAAATGGTCCCCTCCGCGACACGTGTCGCTGCCGAGCGGATACGTTGATACATTGCAATAACATCACTTGGGATCGGATATTAAATTATGTAGATGTGGGGTATCGGGGCGGCAAATAAAAAGTCAAGACGCTTCGCTCACAAATTGTATGAATCGCGAGCTTTCTGAAGGGATCACTTTATTTGCTAGCGGGCACATTCAGAACCTTGTTATAAAGGACCGCTAGTGTAGTATATGGGGAACTTATTACATGAGGCGGCGCTTGACGTTCCAAATTAGAATATTATAAAGAAGGCGTGATTACACGGAGATAGCGAATCCCCCACTGGGAGCCTGCCAGGGTGGTCCTATCCGACGCTGCAACATTGTAGCTGCGAGCTATGGAAAGTGCTGCATCATTATATCGCGACGCATGTATATTAATGTCAAGCCGACGCTAAGAGTTGAAGTCGAGGTGCAATATTGAGTGCTTTGCATGCAAATGTTCTTGTTTCTATTGAAATTATTCAAGTTAGGAAGTAAGAGTTAAGTAGAGTGAAAGTTGAACCAAATAACCTGCTTCGTTTTAGTAAGGTCCCTGAATTTGAACAGAACTGATGTAGGTATGTTCCATAGAATTCTATCCCAACCAAATGGCGACGATGCGAAGGGTTTGTTCAAATTCATGGCCCACGTGTTGTGAAAATACAATTATTTAGGATACGATTGGACTGACATACGCTATGCGTAAAAGCCCCTAAAAATAAATAAAGAAAAAAAAAAAAAAAACCTGCTTCAATAGATAAGTTGGATGAAGTAATCTCTACACACTACATGCGCCCTCACGACCGTGGCCTTCGCAGGAGACGCCCTGGGCGTTGAGAATCCCAGGCTGATTCCCAGCAACCATAGGCGCGGGCTTGCGGACGGCGAGTAATGGGTAGCTCGCTGTCCGGTAAGGACCAGGCCCGGGTCGACGGCCCGTTGTGTTCCACGCGCGCCTCAAAGAGATGTCAGCACCAACTGGTGGGGCCCGCAAGGGCCGATTTCTGCCAGGGGTGCGGGTTGTTCGAAAGAGATACCGCGGCCCCTGGCACACGGGCAACTGAGGGAACACGGGTGGTTTTTAGTCAGTAAAAGTCTGACACGCCCTCCTGCTCCACCCAGAGTGGGAGAAGTCATTTGATGAGTTCCCCCCCAGAAAAAAAAGTAAGAGTAGAATCTGTGTAAGCTAACGAAATGAACGACTGAATACATTGTGATAAATACATAAGTCTCGTGCACACTGTTAAATGTTTACATAATTATGCATTTGTTTTGACATAATTGACTAAACAACATCACAAACTGTACTATTGGGTCATTCCAAACTTTGGCTGATGAACATAATTATGTTCGTAGAGGCGACATTATGATGTATTTAATTAATCATACCTAAATAGGCATGCTAATGAAGGGACGTTGTTTGGTGAGCGAATTATAATGTTTGTATGCGGAAAGTTGAGGCGACATCGTTTGTGTTACTTGTCAACTAAATGGTTCCGTTTGTGTTTCGTTTCAGTGCGTGGTAAGTAAACACTAAACAATCTGTGTGTGTGTGTTCTGTGCACTACGTCACGGATATATCCACTATGCCCACTAAGATATAAATGATCACTCAAAGCTAAAAGTACAACTAGGTACTTTTAGCTTACTGCTTCTACTCAATCCCTACTAATATTATAAATGCGAAAGTAACTCTGTCTGTCTGTCTGTTACGCTTTCACACCAGAACCGCTTAACCGATCTTCATGAAATTTGGTAAAGATACAGCTTGTTCCGTGTGGTGCCGGATGTAAAAGAATAGCACTACCCCATTTCCTCCAATGGGTGTCGTAGAATGCGACTAAGGGACTTACTAGAGAATGGGCAGCAGCGTTCTTTATGCATTTGACCACCACACTGCGATCGCCAACCCGCCTGCCAAGCGTGGCGATTATGGCAAATACCCCCTTTTGGGGGAGGCTTACGTCCAGCAGTGGACGTCTTTCGGCTGATATGATGGTGATGATGATGATAGCTTGATATATGGAGAAGGACATAGGCTACGGCTTTTGTACGCGATAACCGATATCCACGCAGGCAGAGTCTCGGGGAAAAGCTAGTCTTAAATAAATATGTGTCACGTCTAGTGCCTACTTAAAACTATTGTTATCCTCAAGTCTTAAGTTCTAGAAGATAAACTCGCAGCTAGCACAAAATATTACCCGAAAGTTTTAGCGGTTCAGTATTTTTAATATCCCGAAGGGAAGGCTGATTTCGAATTGAAAAATCCTCATCGATTGGGTTTATAAGAGGGTGTACTTAACAGATTAACAATTTGCAATTTGATCGAGTTTACTCTGTGGATATAGAGTTTACGCTTTATTGAAGAACGTAGTTAGTTGAAATGTGCTCAAACGAATTTTTATGAATGTCATTAGCTTTTTCCAGTAGCTTCGCCCGCGTTGAGGTCGGAAATCATCACACAGAAACGTACTAGCGGGATAAAAAGTATGCTATGTATTATTCCAGGGCCTCAAATCTGCTATTACAATAGTGTCAGAATGGTCTATCATTGATTTCATAATTGTTGATTTTGACAAGTTTGGTAATCTACTAACATAATGGCGTCATTATGACTTTCCAATGATCAGCCACCGACACTCCATTGAAAGAAATGGCATTTATTGGTAATCTCGTACATAAAGACAAATGAATGACTGACTTAGGCGGTAATCTGCTAAAATTTAACACTAATAAACTAATATATAATAATAAGTAATATATAAAAATATATATTTAAATGAAATCGGGCATAAATAAATGTTCAAATTTAGTAGTAGTTTTTGGAAAATCATTTCTACTAACGGGTTTTATAATAATGGCAATACGACAATGCCATTATGACACAATTCTATTACGACACCATTGACCGACCAATGATCGACCATTATGAATTTAGCAGATTACGAACTTTTAGCAAAATGACAATGGGATCGTGTTGGAATGACGAATTTATAAAAATAGCAGACTTGGGCCCCTGGTAACAAACTATCTGTGTGCGAAATTTCGTCTAAATCCGTTGAGCTGTTTCTGTGTGATTGAGTAACAAATATCCAAACATCTTAGCATACAAACTTTTATATTTAAAATATTAGTAGGATGCAACAATGAGAATGATTTATGTATTGATATACTGAAGGCGTGTGTTTATGTATGTTTATATTTACTGATGAAGGATCAAAATCAAAATCAAAATCAATAGTCATTTATTCATACTAGGCTGAGAGTCAGCACTTATGAACGTTAAAATTACATAAGACAGTCCCCCCAAAAGATCATTGTTCGAACTACTTCTGTTCTTTAATAGCTATATCGTCGTGCGTCTTGTGAAGCGACCGATAGCTCCAAAGCTCCATGAACTGGAATCTGTTTGCAGTGGTTAACTAACAATTGCACCCCAATTGCATAACAGACTTTCTATCACAATCTTAAAGATTTTTAAGGATACTCATAATCCATTGCTTCAGATGTTTGACAAATTTCCGATAACGTAAATACCTAAATAACGCATTGTCAACATTTGGCATTTTGAGTGAGTTACTTACACAATTACCGCTGATTCACCAGCGCTTGTCTCTTGTGTGTTCTTAAATAGTTGTTCATCCCGTAGCAACCATAGCGTCGTGTGCTCTCTCAATTGTGTCACAATATAACCTGTAACATCTAAAGTGTTCCTACTGGTGACTGGTCACCGGCGGCCAGCACAAAGGCGCTCTCAATTGAATCATAGAGGAGATAACTGGGGCTGTCACCCACACGCTGCGCCCGCGCGGCGTCCCCCGCTCCTGGCCTGCGACACATTAAAAGTGCCGCCACTTCGGAATGATTGAGATTCACCGTGACAAGCTGATTGCGCTGATGTCACTCACTGTTACTTTGTGAACGGGCAACAATTTTAGGACTTACAAGGTAACGGCCTCGTTGGTCCACTGGTCGCAAGTGCACTTCCTGAGCGAACAGTTCAGAGATTGATCACCGGCTCGAAGGGAAACGTTATTGGGTCTTTCAATTAAATTCTCCGTAGCAGCCGGAATCGTTATTGGTACTGACTAATGGCAAAAGTTCACCCAATACTTAGAACATAATATATAATATATAACTACATGCAATTAAATGAAACGATGCAAAAAGTGGCACATTGCTCGCAGAACAGATAGCCAATGGCCAATGAGGTCGAAAGGTTCTAGAGTGGTGACCACATGCCGGAAGACGTAGAGTTGTAAGGCCTCCCAAACGATGGACCGATGACCTTGTGAAGGCCGCAGGAATCCGCTGGATGCGGGAAGTATAGAACCGATCGAAATGGAGGAGCTTGGGGTAGGCCTATGTCCAGCAGTGGACGTCTTTCGGCTGAAATTATAACGATGATACAAAATGTGTAGGTAGTTTGTGCTGTAGGTTCTTAGGTGGGTAATATTCGTTCCTACATTCCCTTATTTATACAACAAAGTGAGCAGGATGCCACATAATAATGTCATTAATTTTGAACCACCGCGCAATGGCGGAACTGTTGTTAATATAAGCAACACGCGATGTTCAATACAACACAATAACCCGCAAATTACTTATTAATACAAACCATTCGCCGGTTCCCCGACATTTCATATTAATGGCTATTTTAATTTTCTCTTCGTATTGTGTCATACATAAATAATCGATTTTGTGTTTGATAAAAACGTTTTAACGGACACCGGGAAATATCTGTACGAGTGAATTTAAATCAGAATATGAATCGGAATGTTTGTATCAACTCGAAAGATAACAAGTTTAGCATATTGTAAATGTAATTCGATCGAGTCGGAAATACGAATATCCAACATTAAAATGCTGTATTTCGACGAATTTCATCAAACGAGGCCAATCATAGATATTGAGCTGTAAGACGTTTATTTATGGGATTGATTTGTTTAGAGGAATGGATAAGAGAGAGCAATGTGCGTGCATACCTTGTGAACTTATATTTATTAACCAACTTCAAAAAGGAGGAGGTCCTCAATTCGTCTGTATGTTTTTATCTTCGTCATTGTGCAATTCAGATGCACGTAGGCTAAGAACTGTTTCCCACTTCCTAAAGTGAAGGTCACAAGTGTCACTTCAGTCAACACGGAAGGCCCCCGGTCCTATTGGAACGTACCCTACATGCTCACTAAGTGAGCTGTTTACCTCCCCCGCAAACGGTGACGTTAACTGTATGACACTGAAACGCCACCCGTACCTCAGCAAATCACCGCCACCATTCACCGGCGCCAGCGACTGACATCTATATATTATATACATAATTACATTAAAAAGTTCATTTAAAAATTTAAAAAACCCGGCACGAATAAAAATACCTCCAAAAATTTAAAAAATACAAAGCATTGGCCCTTAAAGTTTAATATAAGTTGTAGGTAACATTTTGATCAAAGTGTCGTCATGTCTGATCGTTTCTACAATAGCACACATTCATTATTGCTGGGCCTCGTCTATTAAGCATTTTCATGAGCTGTCCCCCGACACGCCCTTTATTTCCTGCTTTTTAAACTTTAAACACTTATAATAGACAAACTACGATCAACACGTGCCTCGCTTAAATCTGCGTAACTGAGCGTATGTTTCCCACAGGGAAGTTAGTTACTATTTTATCCTCATATCTCTTTGCTTCTCTATTATCAGGCCTTGATCACTATCTATCTTTAACCTATTTATTGAATCCATTCCAATGAGCCCAATCACGATACTTCTGCTATAGTTGGCGAGGGAGTTGGGTATCTATCCTGCAAATACCAGGAGATTCTGCAGCAATAGTTCAAGATTATTCAAGATAGGATACCAACTTCCGACTCAATCAGACCTGTGGAAGATGCTCAAATCCCTTCATCAACTAGAAAAGAGCTGATAATTTTCATACGGCTGATCAGATTTTGTTAGATCAAAGCTAAGAATACTAAAAAAGTGTTAGTGACTGCTAATGAGAAAATTTTAGTGATAATAATTGTTCGTCAAAAAATATCTTATCTGTGAAAAAGCATTAGTCCGTGAACTAGTCTTGTGCCATTAATTTGGTAGTTTCAGGAACGCAGGCGTTCAGTAGTTCGTATTAGTTTCTGTAATGTCCATATTTATATTGTGGTACAACACCGGTATGTAGGCACAGTATTACAATCCAAATACTATGATGTAGGAATGGCGTAGCCGCCCCTGCTACGCCGCTACGCCATACGCCGCGTAGCAGAATACGAATTTCGGACGCAGCGGTAAACTTAGCAACTCTGCAGTCATATCTCTTGTCAAAGTGGGGGGGTATTGGTTGGTGGAAATACAAAAATCAAACATTATTTCATAACGTACCAAACCAAACCATTAAAAAAAATCAGTTTTCGGGGAATCGTACTGTGAAACGCGTCACCTAAACCACAGATTCATTCCAACTAAAGTAATCAGTGACGTGTTCATGGCCTAATATGTAGTTTCAGGCCGAAAATTGTCACCCGCTGAACATAGTTTAGTAGGTAAAGAGTTGGCGGTGGCCGCCATCAATAAAATTAAAACAATAGCCAGCAAGAGAATACTACCGTCCATCCTCTTGGTAAACCTTATTGGTACCTACCATTAATCCTACTAGCCTACTATATCTACTATCCTACTATATAATATACTAGCTTCTGCTCGCAACATCGTTCGCGTCAAATTTTTAGCTCCCCAACTAACCCCGTGTCGCTTCGAATCACGTGCCCGTGCGAGTACTTAATTCTTCTTGACTCTTTTTCTCTTTACTCAGCTCCTAAGAGTCTTAGCGTGATGTTATATAGCCTATAGCCTATCGCGATAAATGGGCTATCCAACATTAAAAGAACCATTCAAATCGAACCAGTGGCTTCTGAGATTAGCGCGTTCAACCAAACAAACAAACTCTTCAGCTTTATAATATTAAGTATACATATAATATAATAATATTATAAATGTGAAAGTTTGGATGTTTGTATGTTTGATACTCAACCACAAAACAACGACTTAACGGATTTCAATGTTTGGCACACAGGCAGTTTGTAACTTGGATTATCACATAGGACACTTTTTATCCCGATAGTAAACGTACTATCGGGATAAACGGGAACGCCCATTGGATAATTTTATGGCACAGTTGGCGCAGCGGTTAAGCAATTAACTGCTGCGCTGCTGTTCGATTCCCGCACGGAACAAATTTTGTGGTATGACCGACAAGTAGTTGTTCCGGGTCTGGCTGTTTGTGTATGTGAGTTTTTAAATGTTTGTAAACGCACCCACAGTCATCGTCATCATCTTTTCAGCCGAAAGACGTCCACTGCTGGACATAAGCCTCCCCCAAAACGGGGGTTTTGCCATAATCGCCACGCTTGGCAGGCGGGTTGGCGATCGCAGTATGGTGGTCAAATGCATAGAGTACGCTGCTGCCCATTCTCTAGTAAGTCCCTTAGTCGCCTTCTACGACAGCCGCGGGAAGAAATGAGATGGTGTTATTCTTTTACGTCCGGCACCACACGGAACAAACGCACCCACAATACAGGAGAAATTCCTAGTGTGGGGCAACGTATAAAAAAAAAATCGATCTCCACCCAGGCTGGCAAAATCTAGTATAAATATAATTTCCACTTACAGTATAATACAATCCAACTATCCCTAGTTTCAATTGCCTACCAGGATAAAATAGACGAAGCTGGGACATCCTCGAACTTGTCATCTCCTGTTACTATAGTCATCCCGTCAAACGGTCGAATGCTCAAAGCCAACAATAATTATAACTAGCTGACCCGACAGACGTCCTGTCCTAACAATGAATATTGTTTAGTTTTCTCACATTTTCTAATGTTACACGCAATTTTCTTATTTTTTCTTTCATAAGAACCTTCTCCTGACAATAACAAACACAACAAAAAAAGAATTAGTAAAATTGGTCAAGCCGGTCACTTGTGATGCCGTGACCAAGGGAAATAGGGATTAACTTTTATATATAGACTAGCTTCTGCCCGCGACTTCGTTCGCGTCAAATTTCTTGCTCCCCCGACCCACCCCGTCGCTCGCCTCGCTTGCCCGTGTGAGTACTTCGTATTCGTAACTTTCTTCTCTTTGCTCGGCCCCTAAGGGTCTTAGCGTGATGATATATAGCCTATAGCCTTCTTCGATAAATGGGCTGTCCAACTTTAAAAGAATATTTCAATTCGAACCTGTTGTTCCTGAGATTAGCGCGTCAACCAAACAAACAAACTCTTCAGCTTTATAATATTATAGTACAGATATAATATAATACAATAAACATTGAAATATGTTTTCAAATCGGACCAGTAGTTCCTGAGATTAGCGCGTTCAACCAAACAAACTCTTCTGCTTTATTATTAGTATAAGATAAGATAAGATAGATATAGATAGATAATATTGGTAATATTTGTCAGTAAAATCCCGTGAAAACGAACATATATTTAAATTACTATGTAGTCTCTCGTGCTATTAATGTTTCGCTTAGATCTTGGTCTAACTCTCTGTCGATGGCACTTGTAAAATCTTCACGCTGCTGTGGCGCTATAGGTGCTAATTCCACATAGTATTGCCAACAACTTGGATGTCATTCTTCTTTACTTCTTACACTTTCTTCATAATCAGCCTATAGTTTTCCCACTGCTGGGCCATAATCCACCACGCGGGCTCAGTGCAGGTTGGTAGATGTCACATGTCTTCGAATTTTTGGTTCTAGAACATGCCGGTTTCCTCACGATGTTTTCCTTGACCGTTTTGAGAGCAGTGGTGATGAAATTATTTACACAAAGTAAAGCGCCTGCCCGGGTTCGAACCTACGACCAACATCTCGTAAGTCACGACCGGTACCACTGAGCCATCACTGCTCATAGATATGTCACCAGATATTTATAAGATGGCCGATTTAGGCGCAGATTGGATATAAATCGCGCTCCCCTCACACCGGCCACGGCCGCGTTCCAGCGAGGCGACGCCACACAAGGAAGTTTGGAGTTCAACTTGTTTATGTTTAATATTACGGCGATGCCCTACTGACACGATTGTGCACATAAGTGTGTTACCGGCGAGGGGCGAGGGTTTAAAGATTTTTTTGTTTAATAAACAAACCATCACGCTTGATTTGCTGCAAACGCTAAGCAAAGATATGTGAAAATGTTTATTAAAATTGTTGTAAAATATCGATACGAGCGCTTACCTAAGTCCTCACTTAGGTAAAATAATAAAAGTATGTACGTCCGTAACTCAAACACAAGAGTGACGGAGCGATTGAGATCAGACAAAAGCGATACGACTATGTTGCTACACAAACTGACTTTATTCAGAACTCTGAATACCTGCAGTCGCTTGAAAGGCACGGCGAGGAGAGACGTGCGCAGGGCTGCCGTCAACGCGCCAGTCGGCAAACAATGTGATGGATCGCGCTTTATTCATACCACTATTATATACTTTCTGATTAAAGGGATTAGCTGCGAGACTTGGCACAGTGTAACATAGATATTGTGGCATGTAATTATTGAATAATGGCATGAAATTATGAAGTAAGCGCAAATATGAATTTAGAATAGACGAAAATACAGTAGCCGTTAGTTTAGCTGACAAGCATATGAGAAAATGGTCTTAAAAAGATCCCAATTATTATGATGTAGTATTATAAATATGCATTTTATTTATACAGGTACAGTGAGCATCCCTACGATGCTAATATAACTCACTGGCAAGTAGGTAAGTGTGCATACAAAACCCGACTACGGTATAGACAACTGCAACTGTCGACGAGTATCGACGGCTGCAATTGCCCCTGCCGTTGACGCGGGTCGCCCGTGTGTATGAGCACTAATTATGAACCGTAATCTACATCATGTGTCGAAACACAAAGTAACGACGTACGTCAAAGGTTCAATAACAACAACGTATGGGTAATTGACATGTGATTGTAGATTGGTCACGCTCGCTCCAAGCTTCATATGATCTACAGACTGACTGGTAACCAATTATAAATTACCTTTAGATGCGTACCGGCGCTCAATATTGGCAAGATAAATGACAGGTAATTGCCTGTCGTGGTATTAGTCACGTACCACCCAGTGACGCGGCGATACGCTAGTGACGTAACTAAATATATATGTTTATCTCTTTCTAACAACAGAAATCGGTATGGGTCTTTCCTGTTCTTCGCGCACTGTATAATTGTATGTACATTCATGGTTTATGCTGTTTTAACCGACTTCAAAAAGAAGGAGGTTATCAATTCAATATTATGTTTGTAGATATATGTTTTAAATGTATGTACGGGCATAACACCGTCATATATAGACGGATTTGGAAAATTCTTATTTAAGTCGAAAGGGGTTTATTTTGAAATTGTCCCATTTAAATTTCATATACATCTGATGACGTGTTTCGGAGACAGACAACGGAACTTTTTGAAAAATGACAGCAAACAAACCGCGTTTGCTTCTATCGCATAAATATGAAAGATGATGAAATTTCGAATAGTGTCGGGTAGGTACTTTAACTAAAAGTGGAAAATAAAAAAAATAAAAATAAAAAAAACAACCGACTTCCAAAAAAACACTACAAAGTGAAAAATAACTTTCATTTTGGAAGGCGGTGACAAAACAATTCAATTAAATACATATCCAAAATCACCGACTTCCGAAATTAAAGTAAATTTTCACTTTTTAGTGTTTTTTTTTTGGAAGTCGGTTATTTTTTGTTATTTATAATACGTCATTGCTGGTAACAGTTTGTGAAGACTTGTCTCGAACGGAATCATTAAATGTCGTAAACATGGGTATCTATTTTATACTTTTAAATAAGTAATGATTTGCTACTTTCTAACTAGAGTGTGGGTACGGGCTAGGTTATATGAAGACTCGAAAGAGGTTGTAGTGGTGCACGCTATTGCGAAAAACTTGCCACCATGTTAAATACCGGTATTTATCTGCTGCTTAGACCGCAAGCCGACCCCAAAATGGTTGTAAAAACGCTAGGCAGATGACAATTGTTCTCCCTGCTGGGACACAGGTCTCTGTAACAGTGAGGGTGCCGCAATCCATCACACAACCACAGTGCGGGTAGTGGATTATAGCACTAGTAATATTCTAAAAGATTTTCGCATCAGCCTGTTTGCGACAACGTCATACGATAGAACGGTTTTCGATTCAATGTGTTTGCGAACTGGCGCACCACTAGCAAAGTTTTGAAAGAGGTACAATAACAAAATTGTTCTCTTAAATGAAAATATCTGAAAACATACTACTAATTATTCACAATAGACATTCCTAACTAAACAATGGTATCGTTTCTATACGGCTCCGTAACTAAACGTCACGTGAAATACGACTTCATGGTTTTACATGACATTCTTAGTTATATAGGACAAGCAATTTTAATTTTCTTTGTTTTTTTGAAAAATCCTGAACTCCTGAGTGACGACATCTCATCTACTACATCATTATCTGTCTAATCTTTTCCTATGTTGGCGTCAGCTTCCAATCAAACCGGATGCAGCTGAATACCGGTATTTTACATGGAGCGACTGCCTATCTGGCCTCCACAACCCAGTTACTGGGTAGTTCGAAACTCCTCGGTAAGACTGGTTGTCAGACTTTCGGGCTTCTGACTCCCCGTAACCACTGTCAAAGATCCACGAATAACTACTACCTACTTAAGAAATATCTTTATAATGTTGCTAGCACTTACTGCTTGATCAGCTCCCGGCAGGCGGCTGTGAGGGGTTGTGCGCAGTCTGTCGCACACAGGTCACTGCAACAACAGACACAGTTCATCACAATTACATCGACCACCACACGCCAACACACATATACACACACGGCGTTACAGATAAACACACGCACACACATTAGCCAGATGACGACTGTATCTGCCTCCTAAAATTGCGAGTATTGCGACACACAGGTTTTAAATAAATAATTTCATCATTTTTTTTTCCTGTGTAATTGCGATAACACAATAAATCAAATTCCGCTTGTAAATTAATGAAGTCACACGCAGACGTAATATTTAGCGTGTCAGTGCTAACTCGCATTCAATTATACCACGAGACAGACAGCTGCAAAAGGTCTTCTCGTGAGTTCTCCATACTTACCAACTCTTCTTACGCTTCTTTGTTGGAAGCATTTAAGCTTTACTAGCTTTTACCAATGGCTTCGCCCGGGTGCAGTTGGGAAATTATCCCACAGGAACGTACTACAGGGATAAAAAGTATCCTATGTGTTAATTGAGGCTATAAACTATCTGTGTGTCAAATTTGATCGAAATCCTTTTAGCTATTTTAACGTGATTTAGTAACAAACATCCGAACATCTGACCATTCAAACTTTCAGATTTATAATTTTAGTAGGAAAGTAGGATCATGGTTAACCCTGTTGGGCACAGCCAAATAGTAGGAGCAAGGAAGCTTAGCCTTTTAAATTGTGTGTGCTTTAAACGTTTTGTTCGACATGTGTGATAATAATATACGTTGCGGTACTCAGTTGGCTTTGATGAAGTACTTTAGGCAGTAAGAAATAAGGAGAGTTGTTTTCGAGAGTGGTTTTTCTGCAGTTGTTTGCTGCCTGGCAGCTGTAACGCGGCGTGTTGGCGCTTCGGCGGTACTTCACCTGCACCCCTGACCTCTGCGCTGACGCAAGCCGTTCACAATACCCACATTACAATATCACTTGGTTCACTAATGCTCGCTAGTCACTACATCTACGGCTCCGTAGTTGTATGCTCACTTGTTCGTTGCAGTTGATACCATAATACTCATGTTGATACACATTATTAGCGAACGCCAAATCAGATAAATCTGTTCTTACGTCCAGATTGAGCTGAGATTTATTCAGAGAATAACAAGCAGTAGAAGGCGTGAGCTCGCTCTCCTTAAATGAAACGAAATTGCCCGTATGTACACTGCTTAAACAAGAATCCAACAAAGTGCCCCTTTCCATCACGGTAGGAAGCTCCACAGACGGTTTATCACTGAAAATGTAACCAAATGTGCGACATCGCCACTAAACTAAATCTCAAGTAAGCTGAGCGATGCGACCGGTGTGAGCGAGCAAGCGCCAAACGAACTTGTATTGATATCGTAAATTCTCGTTTACTGGCTGGCTGACAGTTTTATTTCTCCAAACTATTGTTTTCTCTATAAAAAAGGGGAATATATCTCGGCCCCCATAAACTATGTGTTCTGTGTGCAGCCATGAGTGCTAACCGAGTCAGCAGAGATTGTACAGTACTCTGTAAAACCGAACAACACCGCCTTTTAAGCGGACTGTGTCTGTTACTATGTTACTATGTCAAAAGGGATAGATGGCATCAGTATCTACCGCTAATTTGAGCTAGTTATTTAAACCCACGAGTAGGGATTGCAATCGCGCAAAACGTTAATCTGCTGGATCCCGCACCTTCAAAGCGCGGATCCGCGGATCCCGCACCTTTGAAATTATGTTATAAAATCAAATTGAAACCACAGATTTTGGTGTAAAAATCAACTTTTATTTAACATTTCTTACATTAAGCAACTGAAATTATTTATTTTCTATTAATTAAGTATAAGTAATTATTAAATTACTAATTACTTATACTTAATTAATACAAAATAATATTAAAAGATGCGGGATCCCGCGTGATCTCGCATGGTATTGAATAATCCCGCATATCAATCCCGCGGGATTGAATGAGCTGCGGGATTGCAATCCCTACCCACGAGCCCGTGTTCGATATAGATAGCTTACCGCCTGTTGGCCAATTGGCCCATAATATTACAGCCACATGAAAGAACACGATGTTACCTCGAACGTAAGCATGGCTGGCTGCCGGACTTGGTGACCGGTACGAGGTTCTCGGAGAGCTCCAGGTACACGTCCTTGCCTTCTAAGAACCGGGCTGACGTCGAGTGAGCCACCTCTGTGTATTGGTAGGCACCGCTTTGCCCACTATTGGTCAACGCATCGCCAAGTAACTTGATGTTGAACACTTCCATTCGGTGGACACAGGTGTCATTATCCGGTTGAAATGGCGAACGAAACCAACAGCCGTTAGTGAAGTAGCGAGGCAAGAGGGCAAGGTCAAGTGTACGAGTGTTTACATTATATTGAGCTTGTTGTGACAAGTGGAGAAGTCCCGGACAGCTGCGGCGTGTTTGTGATGTGTGCGGTTCATTGACTGCGCAGCGTCTGCGGCTGCGGCTGCTGGCCATCCATCATTGTACATCATCGGCGAGCGCCGGCTGACGCGCGCGTCAGTCGACGTCACGTGCGCTGCTAATACGTAGCAGTGCGGGCGATATGCAACGTGGGACAGATTACTGCCAGACAATTGACTGAAAGACGAGCGCGAATGTACTGAATCTGTTAAATTACGGTTTTTTTGTAGGTATTAGTATAACTGGTTATTCAATTAATTAATACTTGAATTCTTTAGTAGAGACCTTTAGAGTTGCAAATCTAATTTGACATTCGAATCTAATAGTCTAGTCTAAGTTTTGATTATAACTTTTGACTTTTGCCTAAACTTGTGAAAAGAAATCCTCTCATTGATATATTTGCTAACACTTCTAACAAACTCAATCCCAACTTTATTTTTAAAGTGGCCCCACATAAAGCCACTTTCCCGTCGAGCTCAAAATTCACCGATCAGCGACAATCGAATCAGCGCCGCGTCCCGCGTCGTTCACATAAACTCGTTTCAAATCCCGCTAGAACACGAACATCGCTCGCTGAACGTTTACACATAATGTAAGTTTACATCACATAAAAAATCTAAACACGATCTCGTGAACTATTTTCAGAACGATCGCATAAAACGATCAGACGCGTATAAAGAACGCAAGTCGATTAGTTGTTGTCGGATTTGGCGGATCGCTAAAAACTATATAGTGATACAAATAAAATAGCATGCAGGAGGCGAGCAAGACTCTCTGGCTATCTCATAAACGGCACCGAATACATAATATTACCTACAAGTTCAACGGATAGGAACATTAGTTCCTTCGGTGAAATTAAACTATTAACTTACCTCAAGATTCGAAATTCGGATTCAGTCTGCTTAACGATTGCTGTTAAATAAGGCGTTGTTCACTGATTTTAAATACGAAATATTTGATTTTAAAAATATGTATTAGGTGGAAAACTACTAAGTTTCCATGTCAAAGCAATTAGATTGCAGATACCGATGGTAATAAGGATTTATTATATTTCTTCGAAAGAATGAGGCGTAGCGCTTTGTAATACAATTCTTTTAATAGTCTCTTTACTTCTATATTCACGCATTGACAAACATAATAGTATTACCTATGTAAAAGAGTTGCCCTTTCCGGCTTACCAGAAATAATTGATGAGTCTACCTACATAACATCAGCCCTACGATAGCCTGCGTAGAAACATATCTGTGGCACAACTATCTTACATAATCATAATCGTTGTGCTGAGCGTAATGGGGTTCATCCAATATTAGTTCAGCAGGCGTAGCTAGCGTGGTAATTCCTAATATTGACAAAACATCGAGGCATACGGCTATATTTACTGAAGCTGAATATTGAAATATATGGGCTTATAACAAGGTTGTGTAACTCAATTTATTTGAGATATAATCTTACCTTTAATGGCTGAATCGCATGTTCATAACAGTGTGGAAAGGCTTTTCATAAACTATGGGTTAGGAACGGTTTATGTAACGAAGCGTTGGAGCTACATAGATAGAGAGTTTGGTAATACTAGCAACAGCAATGAAGTACCAATATTATGTGTGCACCATACAATTTAGTGTGCTCCGCAGTATAGCACTAGGTCCAAAGCTGACGGGTATAATACATGCGACACGTTCATAGCAGTTGCAACATGCCATAAATGGAGACAGTACAACCGTTTCAATCACACGATGTCACAAAAAACGAACTCCTCCACAACCTGAGCAAGCAAGTGAGTTCTACAGTCGTAATAATGAATGATACATGCATTTAGTGCCCGGCACACTCAGGTGATGTAATATGCAACATATCTAGATGTCGGCGCACAGTGGGCCCATACTGAAAATTAGTGGACTTAGGCAACAAAGTTCCTATATCGATGCGATTTTTTTTTATATGACGTGTTATATTATTCCTGACAACTTTTATTCTTATAAAATTTCTTCTAAACTTGATAGTTTGTCTTGAAAAAAATTAATTAGATTTTTTTGTATGGAGCGAATCACGTTTAATTTTTTTTCTTCAATTGTACTAATATGTTGAGTGTGTGGCGTAAGTATATGATAGCTAGGGTCATTCTCTATCCATGAAAAAAAAATCAGCGCCGGCCATCTGCGGCAGCGCGAGTAATCATTCGGTAAAAAAAAAAATGTTTTGGAAGATTTTTTTTGTCATTTAAAATAAATTCAAAGCATATTTTTTGTCTTATTTGGCTGTTTTCACCTTCTTTTTAGTTAAATAAATAGATTTAATAGCGCATACGTACTTATAACTAGTAATTCTGGTAGAGATTTAGTTATTATTGCATGTTATCGGTAGCACCTGCATTGTGATTGATGACTCATTTGTTTGTGCACTCGGCTAAGCGCATAACTAATGAGTCATCGAAAAATTCTCGTCTCTGATTGGCTGAATAATTTTCACTCACTGTTATGTCCACTACTTGAGTAATTAACACTAACTATAAATATAAAGACATTCATTAAGTCCATCTAGTTTCGCTCTTGTCGCTTGTTTGTGAACACAGTGAAATACTTGTATTTTTATATTTACATTAGAACTATGGCTGGATTTTGTACCAACCTAGATCTTTTTGTGAAATTAAGAAGTGGCGGTGATCTGAAAAATCATATGTTTCTGCATGAAAGTATCATTTCTGTCTTGACTACCGAAGTTTCTGAAGAAGACAAGAACCGAATCAAGGAGTTCTGCCGACTTTTTTGTGTAAATTTAAATAAAAAGTGGATAGAGTCAAGTAGAAATCAAAAAAACTTTTACGAATCGTGTAATTGGCCTGTTTGTGACAGTGTTGATCTGAGAAGTGTGATGGGCTTTTCGGACACAGCCTTATCTGAGCTTGTGGATATAGATTGCCATGTTCCTACTCTTGCAGTATGTACTGCGGAAGCGGGAACATCTACAGAAAAGGAGCACAGAAAACCGTTCGAAGAGTTAAGTAATAAGCAAAAGAAAAGACGTTCTACTTCCATAGTAGAAGAAAATTCCGAGGAAGAGTTGCAGCACTGGTACATAACAAAATTGAAAGACAACGGCAAAACGAATCTGGCAAAAGTGGTCGAATACCTTTCCAGTAATCCAGATGCGCTATCCGAAGTAGAAGAGAGACTATTCAAAAAGCAGAGCTTAAGTACTGTCTCTGAAGATAAGTGTTTAGCTCTTTATACATCAGTTGCGCTCTCGAAATGGAAGAACTTAGCTCTTCGACAATTTCTGAAAGAAGAAAACTGTGCTGCCTTTCCATCTTATCCAAAGCTTGTAAATGCCAAGAAAAGATGTTACCCACCACAAGAGAGTATGGAGATTACCGAAAACGGAGCTCACATTAAATTGCAAGCGCTATTGGACCACACTGTGGAGAGGATATTACTTGATATAAATACTGTTGATACGTCTCAAAATTAAGAACTCAAGTTGACCTGGAAATGGGGACTTGATGGTTCTTCGTCGCAGAGTAACTATAAACAGAAAACGTCAAACACAGCTACAGAGTTCGATGATTCATCAGTAGTCATGATAAGCATCGTCCCTCTTCGGCTAGTGTCTACTAGGCCATCATCTGGGAATGAAAATCTAGTTTGGGAGAACCCCACACCTTGCTCAACTCTGTACTGTCGACCAGTGAAGTTCACTTTCACTTCGGAGACAGCTGACTTTATAAAGTCTGAAGAGTCTGAGATGAAAAAACAAATTGATGAACGAATATCTACACAGTGTGGAAATATTATTGTATCACATGAATTGCATATGACCATGATTGATGGAAAAGTGGCCAATATTATTGCTGGAGTACCATCATATGCAACGTGTCCCATTTGCTTGGCAAAACCGAGTGAGATGAATAATTTAGACGCTTTGACTTCTAAACCACTTCGTGAAGAAATTTACAAACAATGAATTTCTTCACTGCATATGAAGATTCGGTGTATGGAATGTCTTCTCCATATATCTTATAATCTGGATTTTCAACGATGGACTGCTCGCGGCGAACATAAGGCTTTGAAACAAGCTAAAAAAAATACCACACAGCAAGAGTTTCGTGAGCAAACTGGAATGCTGATTGATATAGTCAAACAGGTGTGTATTTAATTTTCGCTCTCTTTTTGTTGTTTGTGAATTATATCTCTATGTATTGTATATTACAGTATTGTTTTCCCATTTTAGGGTTTTGGAACTACAAACGACGGGAATACAGCGAGGCGCTTTTTCCAAGATTACAAAAGATCTTCCAGAATAACGGGAATTTACGAAAATCTGATTTTCAGATTTTCCGTTATTCTACAAGCCATGTCATCAGGCAAAAACATTGACTGTGAAAAATTTAGAAGATACTGTAGAGAAACAGCTGATGTGTACGTGCAACACTATTCGTGGTACTACATGCCAGTTAGTGTACATAAACTTCTAATGCACGGTGCAGACATCTGTAACCACTTTGGTGTTTTGCCAATCGGTAAGTAAAAAATAAATAAAGTTTGATGTATTATTTGACTCGATTGCGTTTTGAAATTAAAATGTATGTACTTATTCGTTTTAGGTACCTTATCTGAAGAAGCTTCGGAAGCCCATAATAAGGACTTCAGAAACGTCAGGGAGAGGCACACTCGGAAAACGGGGAGAATAGCAACAAACGAAGACATCCTCCATGGACTTCTAATAAGCTCTGATCCCCACATATCCTACATAAGGCCTAAAATAATGAAACAGGTTCATAATGAGTTGTTGCCTGAAGCAACTCAGTTGTTACAGACTACTGAGCCTCCCTGTGACAGTGAAATTATGGAGGAAGAAGAATGCCTCATAGCAGAGTCCGAAAATTTGCCGGACCCACTAGCACTTCTGGAACAAGAAATAATGTGATCCGGCTCTAAATTATTCCCACAAAAGCCCATCAGGGTTAGGAATATGACAAACAGCCCTTTTCAGGGCTACAATTACTTCACCGTTTCATATTGATCATACGTACGATAACTTATACTCTAATAATATACATACAGTTGATTATGTAGATAATTATCAACGACTTGCCCGTACAAATTTAAATTATTTCACCTATCATTAACAAAATTAGTATAACCTGAAACATTACGATATATTTATTCAACAATAGATAACGTGCAGTTAAAAAATAACACAGCCAATCAGAGACGAGCATTTTTCGATGACTCATTAGTTTTGCGCGCACAAACCGATAACATGCAATAATAACTAAATCTCTACCAGAATTACTAGTTCTAAGTACGTATGCGCTATTAAAACTATTTATTTAACTAAAAATAAGGTGAAAACAGCCAAATGAGACAAAAAATATGCTTTGAATTTATTTTAAATGACAAAAAAAATCTACCAAATTATTATTTTTTTACCGAATGATTACTCGCGCTGCCGCAAATGGCCGGCGCTGATTTTTTTTCGTGGATAGAAAATGACCCTAGCTATCATATACTCACGCCACACACCCAACATATTAGTACAATTGAAGAAAAAAAATTAAACGTGATTCGCTCCATACAAAAAAATCTAATAATTTTTTTTCAAGACAAACTATCAAGTTTAGAAGAAATTTTATAAGAATAAAAGTTGTCAGGAATATTATAACACGTCATATAAAAAAAATCGCATCGATATGGTAACTTTGTTGCCTAAGTCCACTAATTTTCAGTGAACCCCGAAGCTCTCACCTCACAACTCAGATATAATTGCTCTTCTGTTACCGCCAAAAGCAGCAAACTGCAGTTCATATAGTGTGTAGAACAAATATCAATAAAGCGATCATTTGCAGCCCACAGCTTACACTACAGTGTACGCTCTGGTCAAAGATACGGCACCCCCGACGACGATTCCGCTAGTCCTTTATGATACACTGTAATACAAACTGCATGTAGCGCGGGGAACATTCTGCAGCAAACTCTGTATTGAACAGAAGCCGTTCGAGGCCCGCAGCGTACCACTTGCTTGGAAAAATATCGATGTTTAAAGTATTAAAGCAATTAATCTGCATAGATTTTTTCCAAATATAAAACAGTATTTTATATGGAGCGACTGCCTATCTGACTTCCACAACCTAGTTACTGGGTAGGACGGAACCCCTTGGTAAGACTGGTTGCCAGTTTCGTTCATCTGACGACCCATAAGTAGGTACTGTCAAAGATCCAACAACTACAACTGGACCCAACGGTTCTAACGTGCTTTCCGATGTATGGACGGGTTTTAGGTGTATAAAGATGGTCATCCATCCGCAAACCGACAACGGCAGCATCGACCCTTACACCTATTATTAAAAAAACTTGAGAGGTGTCAAGGGACACCCGGATGGAACGAAGTTCCTTTCGATTAATTAGTGAAGGAATTGTAATAAAATTTTGAAAATTGTACATATACATAGACACACACATACACACATATGTATATATATATATATATATATATGCACTCTGTCTGTGTCTCTGTCTGCAGAGAAACACGCGCACGCCGCACGGCTTACAACTATAGCAAAAAGTGTCGTTACAACTTTTGGTCTTAATTTTTTCCGTCTAGCCCCCTTTCGCAACGCGCGATAAGGAACTTCGTTCCAAAACTTCGTTCCAATAACTTAGGCATAAGCCAGTAATATCTGTGTTTCAGATCTTATGATCTGATGCTTGAAACACCTATATCTTATTCATATAAGATATTTCGTTGACTTTTATTATCACATAAACGAAGAAGTGCGGACTGAAAGTTTGTCTTTATAACGGAAGGAATCACAAACAGGAAATATTATTATCGTCGTTTGTTCCCTAAACTGCCTGGTAACAGTTAATTTGTAGCCTTTATCATCTCCTTATCAGATTCAATTTGTAAGCGCCGCAGTTTAAATAGGACGCGCCCAGTGAACAGCTCATTATTTCACAAAATACTCGCCGTTTATCGTGAAATTGAGTGGCGAGAGAAAGGGAAGTTACTTTGACACGACGTTATTGTAGCGCGACAATATCTAACGACCACTACAGACTACAGGGCCTCAAGTCTGCTATTACAATAGTGTCAGAATGGTCTATCATTGATTTCATAATTGTTGATTTTGACAAGTTTGGTAATCTACTAACATAATGGCGTCATTATGACTTTCCAATGATCAGCCACCGACACTCCATTGAAAGAAATGGCATTAGTTGGTAATCTCGTACATAATGACAAATAAATGACTGACTTAGGCGGTAATCTGCTAAAATTTAACACTAATAAACTAATATGTAATAATAAGTAACATGTAAAAATATATATTTAAATGAAATCGGGCATGAATAAATGTTCAAATTTAGTAGTAGTTTTTGGAAAATCATTTCTACTAACGGGTTTTATAATAATCGCAATACGACAATGCCATTATGACACAATTCTATTACGACACCATTGACCGACCAATGATCGACCATTATGAATTTAGCAGATTACGAACTTTTAGCAAAATGACAATGGGATCGTGTTGGAATGACGAATTTATAAAAATAGCAGACTTGAGCCCCAGGTCTACAATGGTTTCTTTGGACGGAAACACTTTTCATCTGTTGGCCCACGAGGTGCAAAAAGTAAAAAAATCCTACTGTATATTGTGTGCCATAAAGTCTGTGCTAAATAAATTTATTTTATTTCTTTCTCTTTAAAGTTTATGGAATCAGCTATTGAGAAATAGGTGCCGATGCTTACTCCATTAGTAGGAATCGATTCATGTAAGGTTGCCAGGTCTTAAAACTGAAAGTCCAGACAGACCAGCCAGTTTAGCCGAACATTGGTGTTACATTAAAAAAGTAAATATGTCTTTTTTATCATTTAAATCTTCCGAAATTTTAAATTCTAAAAAAAAATTACAACAATAAAATTGAATGAACCAGTCTACATTATTATTGACAGTGCTAGTCCGGTTGGTTCTACAAGGTGATGTGGGTAGAGCGGAAACCAACACGATTTTTTTAAATGGTCAAAAAGCCTAACAAAATCCGGTCAGGCCGTCTGATTTGGCCGGACGCACAACCAAAAAGCCTGACTGTGTCCGGCTTTATCTGGACGCCTGGCAACGCTAGATTCATGGTTGTTGTTGAAAACTTTCTCAGTAGGCAGGTGATTTTCTTTTTTCTTTAACGTTGCGCCACACTAGGAGTTTCTTCCTGTATCGTGGGTGCGTTTACAAACATAGAAACTCACAAACACAAACACCCAGAAACAAACGGAACAATTACTTGCAGATCATACAAATATTTGTTGGAACCCGCGACACGCTGCGCAGCAGTCGATCGCTTAGCCATTACGCCAACCGTGTCGCCGTGTTGTGTCGTGTCGATTGGTATATACAGGAGCATGCGTGGGTAATGGCACAAGAAATGAGAAGCCTATGGTGAAGGTGGAATGCGGATTATGATGAACTGGTTATCTACCAAGATGACAGCTGACAGGCTCCAGCACCGCAACGCGCACCTGCGCTAGGTTCCACCTCCACAGACACGAGACATAATAAAATTGAGGCGCTCCATAAAATGTTGATTGAACAAGTTTATCGTTCTGCCGCCATTCCAATGTGTCCTCTGTAAACTTTTACTGCGTTCCTTTATAATGCAAACAAAGGAAATAGCATACAAATCATACAATACATCTTGAAGTAGCCAGAGGCGCGGTCAAGGTTGCAGTTCAATGCAAATGTTACCTTATCGAGAACACAATCAGGTTCGATATACTTAGCTAGTTTCAGTTTACTCTGAGAGCACTCTCCGCATATATTTTGCTGTTGGAAAGTAATTTTTTGTCCTACATTTTTGTGGTTTGGAATGGTATACATCAAGTGTTTTTACAGATCTTGTGAAGGGCACCCAACATGACTTTGTGTTTCCGTAGTGGGTACAAACGAATGCTCGACGCTCGTTCGCTTCTCTCTCCACCACAGTTTTACAATCCGTTGTAAGCCAGTGGCTCCGCTCCGTGTCAAATCTGGTTGGTCGCGGCCACGGCGCAGTTATACCTTTACAATGGTTGTGTAACATGTTCTTATTAATGATATTTTCAAGGAAACTATTTGCTTTTCACAGTCAAAGTTATCACCGCTATGCTTATCACCGCTATTCTAAGCTACCATATTTTTTGTTAGCCACCAAAATAACAGTTATTACATGTATTACTCAGGACGGTGATTTGTAGCTTATAATAATGATAAGGTTTCGTTATAAACACATAGGGATGTTATTACAGCGGGTGAGAGCCGGATATTAACCACTGAGCCAACGAAACACTTCACTGTTTTTGAACGTCCCCCCCAGTGGGGTTCCCGCATTGTCGTTGCGGGGGGGCTCAGTAACCGTGGTCACCCTCCCACGGTGAAGCGAAGAGGAACCCCAAGGTGGGGCCGCTCGTCAGGGCTTGTGCCTCCAAGCCGACGACGTAGCGGCCAAAAAGTAGGTTGCGGTGAGGTGCATCGCAGCTGAGGCGGGCCACGATGTTGAATGGGAGGCATCGCGGCTGAGAGTTACAGGCTGCGGCGGAGGAGGAGTGCCGGTACTTCTGAGTAGCGCTCTTCCCCTCCGTGGCCTGGACGGGGCCGCCACCGTTTGATGGCGGACGCGGTGGGGCCGCAGGGGAAGAGGAGTGTCGGTATAGCGTTGGCCGCTCTCCCTATCCCCTGCGGCCGAAAAGTCGTAGGCGGCGGGGCCACTGCTTACCCGTCGCAGGGTGACGTCAGCAGCAGCTGGTGGGGCTCGCAAGGGCCGATGCCTGCCAGGGATGCGGGTTGTTCGAAAGAGATACCGCGGCCCCTGGCACACGGGCAGCTGAGAGAACATGGGTGGGTTTTAGTCAGTAAAAGTCTGACACGCCCTCCTGCTCCACCCAGAGCGGGAGAAGTCATTTGATGATTTCCCACCCACAAAAAAAAAAACTGTTTTTGAACGTTCGTCGTTCAGATCGTAAAAATGGATACTCATTTGTGTTTACTAACAGTTGTGCCACAGCGGCGACCAGCCAGTAGATCAACTGCGGCGAATAGTCCGGATGATTGTGTGGACGTGTCGCTATGCGCCATTACATTTGTAGCGGCAGTTTGGACAGATGCCAGGTAATTAATAAAGTGAACATAATATTATAATCTGCGTCCGCCCGAGCTCAACTAATTACTTATTTATGCGTATTTAACAAAGTTGGTCACGGAGTCGGTGCGCGCATGAACATCTCATGCGAACCTTGCAACTGATTTATGAGTTATTTTTTCATGTTTTGTACGACTTACGTTTTGAGTCGAATATCGAAGGGTATCACAGAGTATTGTGCCAATAAATTAGCAAAAAGAAACATTTTGGTTTACAGGAGTTCCATCATTTCAGTTAACAAACTATCCCTCGTTCGTAACGGCTTCTTACGGTTCGAATGAAGCGTGGAATCCTGGAATGAGGGGGCCTACTCTCTAAACACGAAATCCGTAATCTCGGTCGAAGTAACGGGCGTTTTCTATTCCGTATCATTTGCGGACCTATGATTAGTTTGAGGCCCAAACTATTATATGAATGAAATACTACATGATTTGACAGTTGCCCCTACTACCTATATGGTTTTACCCGTCCAAAAAAGTTAATTAATCAGCTGTAGGAGTCACTTTGATGTTTCGAACTATTTTCGGACGGGCCCGTATTTTCGTTGGCGGAGTTAGAGAGTAGCCCCGAGGCGTGAGCTATGACCAATGTCCCGCGCTAGATGGCTTGCACTGGCGCCCGGCCACTTGCACCTGGTGAAGCAAACAGGTACAGGCCGATTCAAACTTAATGGCGGCTCGGTCGCCATCATGAAGCGAGCCGCTGCGCAGTATCGAATTCACCTGTAAGCGGGGGTGAGGGTTGAAGTACTGCGCAACGAGTAGCGCACTTCAGAGGTTCTGAAGTGAAGTCACTTGTTACTGCACAGGTGGCCTGCCTCTTGTTCTGAGCCGCCATTATGAATTTGTGACGGATTGAGCTCTGACCTCTGAGTTCTAAATGATACCGATGAACAATTTCTTTTGACATTTACCTTATGTGACGTTATCCATAAGGGTTCCGTTTCCGTAACTAACTGTTGCTGTCAAATTGACATAGATACCGAGTGAAGAATTGACTCGTATTTGCTCACAGAACTTCGTATGTGTAAAATAATTCTGGTACATACATGAAAATTTTCATATTCATTTTGAAATCTCATTTCAGTGACAATTTATATATGTATGACAATCTGTATCTATATATATAAAAATGAATCGCCAAAATGTATGTACGCGCATAACTTCCGAACGACTGCACCAAATTGGATGATTCTTTTTTTTATGTGTTCCTTATTGTCAGGACAAGATTTGTATATAAGAAAATTTAAAAAAAAGTATACAGATTTGATCAGGATTCATTTTTAAAATCTAATACAAAAAATGATTGACGGTATGTGACAGAAGATTTTGACAGATCATTGACGAAACAATCGATAAACTGATGTGATTTTACCAGTCGCGACTGGAGAAATAAAATATGGCGGTACGAAGTTCGCCGGGTCAGCTAGTAACTTGTTAAAAATGTAGGTACATTTAATTAATTTTTCACAGATTGACACTGAGATTACAAAGCGTATTAAAATGCGGGAAGTGGTATCAGAGCGGTCATTCGAAGTAATTGAATTGCTGTTTGCTGGTACACTGTGACTGCTGGGCTCGTTCGGTGGCTATAAAGCGTTGCATGAGGAGCACCTGTTGCTGGAACTTTGCCTCCCTCCCCCCGCCCACCTCACGTCTGCGTCACCCTCCGTCCCTTGCCTCCGAGAAATGCTCGGCGTGCTTATTAAAGCGAGGTTTATGCCAGCGAGCCGGCCCCTCATTGGCGGGTCAGCTGTCATAGGTGAAGCATAAACATACAAGCTTTATAGACGATCATATATTTTTCAATCACTGTCACACACTTTTATGCTTTGACGATAGAAAATGTCTATATCGCGTGTGCTTTCATTTTCACGTAAATAATTTTGAACAAAAATAAATAGAAAACGTGAATTTAATTACTGAATGTTCAGCGTGAGATTACTGTAGGGTTATGTCACATTATTTTAAGCTCTCTATTATCGTTTATAGTGCGGCACAGTACGTACAGCAATATTCCATTATGACATTAGCTTGTTGACAGATAGCATCATATAAATTAGCGGGCGACAGTGAAATTGCAACACTGTCTGCCACGTGGGCCCGCTGCGTGTGGAGCGTGTGACATGACACGTAACGTCACCACGTCGCGGCGTGCGGAGCGGTGCTTACGCCGTGACGTCACGGCGGCGTGGGAACGCACAGACATGTGGCGCCCGACGCACTATACACCAGCCATTAATACTGTTAGCACCTCTATCACGGTCTCATCGCCTTACTTCGTGTTTGTGTCATATTGAGGGCACAAATAGTCATTTGCATTGATATGACTTGATCTAGCTCTCGTTATAAAAATAGCCCAATTATTTGGAGCTAAAATATGACCAACAATGGTTCAAAGCAAAAGTCAAACATTACATTGCATTTATTTGGTGGTTCGTTGATTTTGAAAGACTTTCAAAAGTTATTTCAATATATTTCACAGTGGTGGAAAACTGTGCATAAATATAATAGAATCGTAGCGAGGTTAAAACTGTTTTTTATTAAAGTAATTTTTGCAAGGTGCAATTTTATTGTAATGCCAAAATGTATATATTGGTCTGTTTATCTGAATGTAACATACATTCAGATAAAGCATGCAATACCACGCGCAATCCAGCAACATGCAAAAACTACCGAATACATTTTATTCAAATTTTGTATACACATTTTTATTACATAGTATAAAACAAAATCGCTTTTCCTGTTTTTACGCTTAGATCTTTCAAACTACGCCACAGATTTTAATGCGGGTTTCTTCAATAGATAGAGTAATTCAAGAGGAAGGTTTATATGTTTAATACATGAATATTATAGTAGAGAAAATGCATAAATTTCATAAAATTGTAATGTGATGTCGTAAAATATATATTTTTGTGCGCTTACATTGCAAATGCTGGTGAAACCTTAGGAGATAGGTCAAAATTATGTAGGTACTACGGAATTGTATACCTTTAAAAGATCTACAAAAAAAGTCCGTGGTTGTATACGTCTATCTTCTAAGGATAACCCACAGTAACAATTTTTATCTTTTACATTGTTAATGTGCATTGTGGAGCGGACAACCGATTGATGATGATATTGTTAAATTTATTCAAACGACGATCCGTCGAGTAAATTATTAAAAGACGCATGTTTCTAATGTACATTCAGGGAAATTAGTTGTTTAGCAGATTAATTCGCTATCGTCATGCCGTGATAAAACCCAATTTCACAAGAATGTCAAAAATAACCAGTTGTGATTTGTACAAGCTGACAATATTTAAGTTGATAGTCAATTTTCAAGGAATCATTTTCCTTGACAGTAGATTTATAAACGCCTATTGTTGCGGATAACTATAAAATCAAAAGTATTTTTTTCTTAGACAAAGTTATCACCTGCCCAGCCTTTTCCCAACTATGTCGGGGTTGGCTTCCAGTCTAACCATATGTATCTATAGCTATACAAGTATTTTAGACTGTAGACTTTCCGGCTTCTGACGACCCGTAACGACTGTCAAAGATCCAAAAATGACAGCCGGGACCAACGGCTTAACGTGATTTCCGTGGCACGGAGTGGTCTTGGTATGTAAAGATTTTCAGCCATCCACGGACCAACCGCGGTAAGTGTAGCTTAACCTGATCGATCGACCCGTGCAGGTATTAAGATAGTTAGCCCTTTCTTAGACCATGTTTCGAAAACAAAACAGCGGCCACTCAGCAATTATAGCTGTCAGTAATATAATTAGTGACAAGTGTCTGTCGCGCTAGCCGTGTCCGCCTGTACGCCCGTATCCGTGACACCTCGTAAACTTTTACTAGCGACACTAACTAGTCACTCCGCCATCTTTTAACGACTTTGGTCGCTTTGGCGACCTGCGTCGTGCTCTGACCGGACAATATGGATAGCACAATCGAATGGAAGCTTCCAATCATTCCTATCCAGCCTGTCCCTTGCTGCTCGCTACCAGCGATGCCCTAAGCCGAGGTCCATACCCCACAGGGGGTAGCCGTAAGCGAGTAGTCGTTTCAGTTTTAAGTTTTTATAGAGGCCTTAATTGATTAAGGTAGCCACAGGTAAGTCCCGTTAAGCTGCCGACAACCTTGTAGGTTGACGAATGTCATTCCAGGAAAAAAAATAGGAACCTTCCAAAGCGATGTTATTTCACACAACGCGAAGCAATTTCGATCACGTAGACCTTCCGCAATTATTGTACTAGGACAATCTTGTGACCGCCATCATCGCCCGTCCGCCGATTGTAGTAACCGATCGTCACAATATAACGTCGATTTTATTGAGTGCGAAGCGTTCGCGACTGGTATGTACCTACATACGTAGGTTGTACGTACGTGCTGCTGGTAATTGCGTTATGTATTACTCAGTACTCACACTCGGGGGAAATCGGGAGGAGCGGATAGTGGCGCTGTAAAAATTAATGTTTTTAACACGCGGCGTTCGGGAATGTTCGTGAATGTTCGGGACGTGACTGTCTGAGCTCATTACACCTCGTTCCACCGTGGAGTCGTTAAACTAAACCATGACTAAATCGTTTGAAATATACTTAGAGCCGAGAAATAGACGAGTGTAGGTATTGCTCGGCTAAGATTGCAGCATGCACAATACAAGAAAAGCCCTGATTTTTCAACTGACTGCATTTAACTTTGGTTCCAAATTGACGAAAAATAAAATCCCTACTACTATTCTTATAAATGTGAAAATAACTCCGTCTGTTTGTTTGTCTATCTGTTAAGCTTTTACGCCTAAACCGCTGGACCGATCGTCATGAAATTTGGCAGAGATATAGCCTGGGATATGGAGAAGGACATAGGTTACTTTTTTACGTGATAACAGACATCCACGCGAGTGGAGCTGCGGGCAAAAGCTAGTTCTAGATAATGATCACTTAATAGTTGTTGTGCTGTTTGAAATCGATACGTGAAGTTTAACAAGCGGAATAACGAAAAAAACGTATACCATGTGCCTCCTCCCACAGCAGCTTGTTAATATAATACAGATGGCAAACAAAGCCGCGATATAAAAATCTGAATCAAAATATTTATTTCACATAAACCTGCATGGGCACTTATACGTCAGAAGCTAGGTGCACAGTTCTAATTTGTCGCTTACCATGGAGAAGAGCCGGCAAGAAACTCCACGTTACTCTTTTAAAATAATTGGCTTTTACAATGTTTTCAAATTACAGTGATAATAGGTATGGGAGGACAGTGCAGGCCTGTCAGTAAGTAGGTACCAGGTACTTAGAGGAATGAAAATAAAGAAGAGAAAATCGTCTAAAAAATAAAATATAGGAACCTATTTAAACCAGGTGACATGATTTCCATGACAACCACTAATAAAGAGTTGATATTAGAATTGGTTTATAATGTCAAATAATGACAAAAATATGTCAAATATTGTAAAAAAATTAAAGAATGAATAACATTGTAATTAGGGAACAAATAATAGACATTCGCATAGTTTTCTGTTAATGATTTACTTGGAAAGCATAGAGGACAGTAAATATATCGGGTATAGAGATCCAGACCTTTTTGACGACCGCTAATGTCAATTGATCAGACAACAGCGACGTCTGGAGTTTAGTGTGTAAACAAATCTTGGCAGCCATCTTATCTTGTTTGTCAAATTGTCAAACAAATAAAAATAAGAAATAAAAAGAAAATCCATTAATAAATTAAATATATTAAGAAATAAAAACGAAACAACAAAAGAAATAACAGTAACAAGTAACAATTTTAACAGAATTAGCTGAATTAACGTAAGCGCACCAATTACCGCCAGTTTAAGCTTAATTCAGATTGATGTGCAAGAATTAAGTACATGTTCTGTTACTAGCGCCACTTTTTTATTTTATTTTCATTCTTGAAATAACGTTCTTTTAAGTTAAATATCGAAAAACCAACAAGAACCAATGAACAATTTAAAAAAAGAGAGAAAATATGCTTTATTCCTATTACCGAGCCATCAAATAGGGCTTGTTCTTAGCCGATTTTGCGGCACCAATTGCCGACCGCTAAATTAACAAGACAGTCCTAGAAATAGCTTCTTTTTAGTTTTATTATTTATTTAAATATCCCAACAGATTTTTTAACACCATAGGTATATTGTAAAAAAAATCTGTTGACCTTTGAATTATTATTTATTTTGAATTCGACTGATTCGCTTGATAAATCTCACTTACATACTTACGTTATTGCATTTATAATATTATGTAAGGATTATGTTATAAGTCTATAGTTGATTTGTTACTTCTTAATTTATTATTTTTTACCGAATGCTGAACTGATGCACATTGTAATTTTATATATTTTTTATGATATTGAACTATTTTATTTTATATTTTAATTTTAAATGTTAAGTAATAAGCATTACTAAAATTGATTGTAACAACAATGGAAAAAATTACGTGTAGGTAACCGTCAAATCACAGTTTACGGTTTTTTTTTTTGAGAATGTGAAATCATCAAATAACTTCTCCCGCTCCGGGTGGAGCAAAAGGGTGTGACAGACTTTACTGTTAGGTGAATATTTCCGTTATACTTACAGACTGTTTACACAACGCAATTAAATTACTGATTATTGAGAAAAAAAATGTATAAGATCGGTAATAGATTTTAATAAAGGAAATCGTATGTCCAATTACCGACCCAGATTAAAGTGTCCGTATTGAGATAGTTTGACTTTTTATCGGAATTTTGGATCATTATATAGTGCCAATAGCTATAAATGTTTAATATTAGTGATATTTCAACTAGAATAATACGATATTTGAGAATAATGCCTCGTACATTAACAGAAAATTAAGCTTAACGATAAAATTGATTTTCACAATGATCGGTACTAGAAAATATATGGCGTTAATGGCTCAAATTAAAGTTATCATACTAATCTATCAAATTAATATAACATAATACTAAAACGTCAAAGTATTAGGATAAAATAAATGAAACTTAAGATATTCGTCAAACGCCTAACACCGTTATGGGTCGGGAATCGGAAAAATATGCAAATATTTTTCCTATTACCGCCACATTTTAATATTGAATTTTAACCAAATTAAAGCAGAAACTCATGACGATTAGTTGCTGGTTGTAATTGTTAAAGTAGTAAGAATACATTTAAATTATTAAAAGATTCAATATAATGTTTGTATACCTAATTTTCCTTAAGGGGAACCTAGTCGCGGGCTCGAACTCACTGATGGGCCTGTCTAAAAAGCACGCCGTCTCACCAGGCATCGCGTCCGACAGAGGTAACATCAGTGATGAGCAGTTAGACGCTAGTCTACACGCACAACATTATTGTGTGAGATGCAGGATCATTTATAGTACAACAGGCGCGTAATAAATTAACAACAGTCCTTCGGAAGATCGGGTTTTATGAAAAAACCACTGCATAAATCAATGACCAAAAAAGTTTATTGAACTTTTCGATATTTGAGCTTTGTCGGTACCGACTTGGTTTTTCAAATTTTACACTTCTTTTATTACTTAAACACGCCCAAAGTTAGGTTAAATTTGCAAGCAAAACGAATCTTTGTTGGCTCCTAACTTTTTAACGGCTTTTTATTTTAGTATTCTGTTTCCGTACAGACAATATTAATAATGAGACAAAACCATACCATGTTTAATTTTTGATGTACATTGTCCAACAGTGGAGTAATACCCTCCCGAAGTTTGTATGGGAAAAATGTGGACTAGGTTCACCTTAAGAAAAAAGTGAGTGTACTTAAGTCATCGGGAGCGGGACTCTATGGAAAGTGCATTGTTTGCGAAAGCCTCCGACGAACTGTTCATTTACTTGTGTTGTTGATTTATACAAGCGTGTGATAGATACTTGCAATATTAATACAACTGCATTTTTTCTAAAATAACCACAATTCTAACTATAACACAATAATTTAAAATTATTATTTCAAGAAACTTGCGGTGAAAGGTGTAGATTTTGTGGGGTCGTTAATAGGTGCATTTACGTTACACTCGGAAAGCGCATCAACGTCGGGAAATTGACAATGGCCGAATATTAACAGCGACATTTGTTTGACAATTTGACAAACAAGATAAGATGGCTGCCAAGCTTTGTTTACCCACCAAACTCCAGATGTCGCTGTTTTCTGTGGAAATTGATGACTGGTTCTAACTGTCTCTCCCCTGACATTCGCAAAGTTATGCTGTTCATGATGCACCAGGGAAGCCACATGTACAAAGTACTCGCGACCTATTGAATCACATAGACATACAGTTATACCGGTATACCTCCAAATATACCTCCTCAATACCTCTGAGATCGCTACTAATGGAATGTGTTCGGATCCTCTCGATCAGATGAATCGCTTCGTCTTCATTTTTATGAGAGAAAAGCACTTTGCTTTTATATTATTGTTTTTTTTTTTGCGAACCGAAATATGATTTGAATTCCAATCATGTCGGCGAGGCCCAACTAATACATTTATTTCAGAGAAGTCGGCGTTTTGCGTCAACGCGGTATTTTTAGAGGTTTGGCCCGATTCACCTGATGGTATACATTGACATATTTACTTAACCGGCCATAAATAATCTAAAAATATAAAAGACGAAGACATTTTACACTCGGTCGGACCGTTGGACGACAAGAAATAAATTGAGTCATGTTGTAACGATATTTGGCTTATTGGTTGGGTCCTCGTTTTTTGGTGCTACATCCGTACAGCGAAATTTATCGTGAGTAGCAAGTTTATAATATTTATAATAATGTTTTATTTCACTCAATAATACAATGGATTACACATATTTATAGGCTAGTGTCTGGGAGCATATAACATATTAGCATCTGTAGCCGAACTACGAACGAGTCCTGTATCTATCTCTGCATACAGCGTCAGACCCCTCAAAATAGACAATACCATATATTAGCGCAAGTGACATGCAAATGAATGCATAAATGAATTACCTTAAATGAAAAATAAAACTGATGATAACTAAAAAATAATAATTTGTGTGTCAGTGTGTAATGTGTGCGTGATTGTGGGTGGGTAGTTAGTCCGTATTATTTAATAGATAGTGTCAAAATTTTAAAGTTATCTTGTAAAACAGTCATGGGTACATGTGCTGTGTGCTTCCGTTGTGTTATCGCACAATGTAACGATAGTATTTTAGGCAACGGGTACTTCTGCAAAGCTGCAGTCAAGGTCACAGTGGTAGAGTGGTACTTATGAGCAGCTGCAGTGAAGGACACAGTGGTAGTGGTACTTCTGCGCAGATGCAGTCAGGGACTCTGTGTTAGAGTGATGCTCATTGAACTCCTTATTAGATTGATGAAAATTTAATTACTTAGCACAATTTTACCCTAGAAATGTTTGCAGGCAGAAAGACATGATGGTGTTAAGGACTTGACCAACATAATAGCGTGGATTAAAAACAGCTAGCTCATCACCGTAGTATTGCCGAAATCACTACGTTCCGTACGAAGGATGAACGTTTTGCCACACTGTGAAGCAGCCCTACCGAATGAAGGAGCCCCCAGCACCTATGGAAGCATGGGAGACGATCAGCGAGCTGTAAGTGTAGCATCGCAGTCAGCATCACAGCGCCGGTCGCTGCATATTTGATGAAGGCGCGCTATTTATAATGAGTCGCTTGTTGTGCCAGACTGCTGAGGTGAGGCGAGGTGGGCGCAGGGGGGGTAGTACCTCCAGCAGCGCGCTAAATAAACAGACGAGTGATGTTTTTACATATTTTATTATAAACAGTGCGGGAATGTTTCCGTGGAGCGCTCTGATGTGAGGATTACGACGCGAGGTGACGAGAACATCGCCGCCCCGACACGCAGCGCCCGCGCAGCTTACAGCACGTTACAGCTGTTGAGTAGTTTATTATAGCGGCGGTCAAATTGAAAGAAATTCAAGTGATTCTAAACTGGTATGCAGGAGGCAGTGGCTTACGTAGAGCTTTACTGATTAAAACATATATTATTGTTAATATAAATATGTATTTTAAAAATAATCACGAGAATTTAGGTGTACACAATCGCAATAGGTACAACCCTGTAATTATAGATGTACTTAAGTTGGAAAATAAATAATATACACCGTGACATTTTAGTCGTCTTACAACGGTAGCCCATTTCATGTATCCAATGACTACTAATGCTACTAATATTATAAACGCGAAAGTTTGTAAGTATGGATGGATGGATGGATGGATGTTTGGATGTTTGTTACTCTTTCACGCAAAAACTGCTGAACGGATTTGAATGAAATTTGGTACACAGGTAGTCTGTAACCTGGAATAACACATAGAATACTTTTTATCCTGGTACTAAGTTCCCGTGGGATAGTCTTCGACCTCCACGCGGGCGAAGCCGCTGGCAAAAGCTAGTCATTTATAAAAATAAAAATAAAATTTGAACATATGTGTAATTAAAAAAATGAAAATATATTTCACTAAAACGCATAACGTAGTTTAAAACACCCTGTTATAGAGATGGAATTAATGATGGAATGTAATGGTAGGTAGATAGATATCTTCTAGCGTTTGATACGTAAACATTATTAACAGGGTGTTTCATAATTCTAAATCATTATTTATTTTTCTTTGTTCCTATTATCTTAATTAATGGTAACAATATTTTTATCGCACCTAGAGGTATTTTATGACGGACACATTGAGTGGACCACCTTTGTAAGACGACTAAAATGTCACGGTGTATAAAAGACTTACTAAAAACTGTTGGTATTACTTATGCGCATGGATTTCTATCAAACATTAGCCAATTGTATGTACAACAAACAACACACATGACCACCAAATAATATCGTCGGTACACTAATCGACACGTAAACACATGTTCTGCTGAGTAGCTAGAGGTACTTAAGTACGTAGATATTCTTCTCCAGCAGACGCAAGAGAGATTGCCTAAGTAAAGTTTGAAACGTTCTCAATAGGGAATTATACCCATTTTTGAAAAGTGTCTTAATTATATTCCAGAATGCTAATAAACCACTAAAAAACGCATCACTTTTATTTAATCGATGAATGCCATAAAAATGAATTTCATATTTACATTTTGTTTCGCGCGTAATTTGACGAAAACGCTCGCCATAGTGCTCTGTGGCAAATGCGCTGATATTTTATAAGATAACTAGGTGTTGTGTCACGCGCGTGTGAACCTGAACATACCTATTTAGTTGCGGATATATTTTAAAATTATGATTTTTCCTAAGATGTTGATTCAAATCAAGTGATGTCAAGGAGAATTTTGTTCACAAAATTAAATAAATAAATAAAAAAATAAAAAAATATTTCGATAAGGATTAATAATAAGTTGAAACTCCTTCGTTTTAAAACTCTTTCGAAAATAATGCATTCATTTCGAAAAAATTTGAATACCATAAAAAAGGTGATAGTGAGTCATTCTTAAAAGATACACATTATGCTGTTTCGGACTTTTTTTTTTACTTTTAAAGAGGAACAATTCCATCATACATGATTTTTGCAAAACTATAACCATTTACGCAGCGCACGCAGCGGAAGCTCTCAAACGGGAAAAAAACCCCTCGATTTTGAAACATGGGCTATCTAACCCTGAAAGAATTTTTCAAATCGGACTAGTAGTTCCTGAGATTAGCGCGTTTAAGCAAACAAACAAACTCTTCAGCTTTATAATAATTATATTATTATTATTAGAATACATTGTTTATCATTTAAAAAATTAGTTATTTTTTACTTATCTTTGGTTTGCTGTTCCTGAATGCAAAATATTATTTAAATAAAAATTACTTTGGTTACGAAAATAATAAAAGTAGGTGCAAAGTTGCTCAGTTGACATGCCGTATGACGTAATAACGTTTCATGATGTTCAAAAACAGATAAAAAAACTGAAATCTTCAAATTGTATTTTAAAATTTATTTTGTTATTTCATGAACTAAAACTATAATTTTCCGACTGCATTTTGCCTAAGCTTTCTCAATAATATATTTTTAGATTTTCTCCCATATAGAGTAAAATACCCTATTGTTAATTCGTATATTGCTGACGTCTCGTGACTAAAATGTATTCACCTCGATTCAGCTGGAACAAGCGAATGCAGCACTTGAGTTCCGCCAGACCCACGGGACCAATCAGTGCTCTGTCAGCTCCGCTGCTACCTTCAAAGAGCTGAGTTAGCGCGAATCGCTCCCGCGTTCCCGACAACAACCCTGACGACATTAACCCAACTCCTACACAAAAAAACTTTACATTTCCGAATACAGCTGTCTACACAATCTCGTGTTTTCGTAACGGGGTGAATTAAATTGGAAGAGTGATTCAGTGCCTCAGAAATACTTGAAATTGGTGTGGCGGTGTTACTTAGAACCTGTCTCAATGAGGAAGCATTTACGAAAACATGATCCATTTGTTTATAATCAGCTGCGCCCCGCGGTTTCACCCACATGTCTTGATCCCGTAGAAATATCGGGATATAAAGTCTCCTATGTCCTTATCCAGGTCATGATCTACCCGTACGCCAAATTTTATCCAAAAATCCACTTTGCCGTTTTAAGGCTTCTTCAAACAGGCGCGACGCGTCTCTCGTAGAACAATTTCTATGGAAAATGTCCTGCAAGTGTCGCGTCGCACCTGTCTGAAGAAGCCTTTAGCGTCAAGACGTAACAAACAAACATACAAAAATCAAATCTTTTCTAAGTTTAGACTAGCGACCCGCCCCTGCTTCGCACGTCTTTTACGATTTGACAAAACATCGAAAATTTTTTGGTTTAAGTTAGATTAATATTAATTTATTATACATATTTCTACTTAAACCTACCGGAATAACTAAGTGACGTTGAGAACCGCATCCAAATCCTATGCGTAGTTTAGAAGAACATCAGTCACAGACAGACACGAAAATCTACTTTAATTTATAATATGTAAAGATCGTAAAGAAAATATAGATAGGGTTAAACATACAGCGCTTTTATTGGAATACTAAAAAGAACATAACCATTCGACTTAGTGTTTAGTATTAGTGTAAGTACAAAAGAGCCAAACAAACTCAAGAACGAAGTGCATTCGCCTTAATAGAGACAATAAGAAAATTGCTATTGAACACATTCTTAGTAAAAAAAAAAAAAAAAATACTTAGCTATTTATAAGGCTAGATTGTAATAAGATTATAGTAGGGAAAAAAATCACAGCTTTGAGTAAATAATGTGGTTGTCGGAAGACTTGAGCATTTGCTTAGTGACAGCAGTGTTTATTAATATCTGAAGCCTGTCCATCTGCAGTCTCTTGGCACTTCACACTTATCCCTACCTATAGCAAGACACTACACAGTACTCCCGAGTCCCGGGGAACAGCACAGCGCACTGCGGACGGTTGTCATTGTTAGCGATTCATGTTTCATAATCTTCCTTTATCGTTCCGTCTGCTGGGATACAGGCCTCCTCTTTGTGCAAGGGACTGGGCCGTAATCCACCACGGGGGCCCAGTGCGGTTTGGTAGATGTCACATGTCTTCGAATTTTTGGTTCTAGGACATGGGTTTCCTCACGATGTTTTCCTTCACCGTTTTGAGAGCAGTGGTGATGAAATAATTTACTTAAAGTAAAGCACCTGTCTGGGTTCGAACCTACGACCTACAACTCGTAAGTCACGGCAGTTACCACGAAGCCACCGCGGCTTTGATACATGTTTATGACTACACAATAATTCAGTGCTTCCATTGTGGCGGACATCTACAATGCCCCACATACGAAACTTCAAATCAACAAATGTGGAAAACACAAGAAGTAAAGTGGCGCCATCTACAATGCCATTATGCGAACTATTCAAGACTTGACGTCGCACCGCAACTACACCAACTACATCGCACAAGCAGAGTTTACCGAGCGATCTACATATACACCGTGACATTTTAGTCATCTTACAAAGGCGGTCCAGTCAATGTTTCCGTCATAAAATACCTCTAGGCGCGATTAAAACATTGTTACCATTAATTAAGATAATAGGTACAATGAAAAATAAATAATGCTTTAGAATTATGAAACACCGCCCTGGTTATAATGTTTACGTATCAAACGGTAGAAGATATCTACCTACCTACCATTACATTCCATCATTAATTCCACCTCCATAACAGGGTGTTTCAAAATACGTCATGCGTCTTAGTGAATGATATTTTCATTTTTTTATTACGCAAATGTTCAAAAAAAAAAAATTTAATAAAATGATTAGTAGTCATTGGATACATGAAGTGGGCTGCCGTTGTAAGACGACTAAAATGTCACGGTGTATACAAGATCACGACATCAATCGTCCGGCAGTTACCCACCAGACACAACACCCGTCTGGTCGGAGGATCCTCCCTTTACTATAGAGTATGAGTGAACTTTACACCCTGTTCCTCATACCTCTATACCATAAACAGGTTAAAAGCACCCTACAGCCAAATTATTTTAACGAGAAATAAAACTCCTAACCAAATATTATGTTAGATGAAAATCTCTGTCTACATTTTCTTGCGTTATTGTTAAACTAGCTTTTGCCAGAAGCTTCGCCCACGTTGAGGTCGAAAAATATCCCACGGGAACGTACTACAGAGATAAAAGTATTATATGTGTTAATCCAGGTTATAAATTATCTGTGTGCCAAATTTCATCGAAATCCGTTCCGCCATTTTTACGTGATTGGGTAACAAATATCCAAACATCTATATCTCCAAATGCCTCTTAGTAGGATAGTAGGATTGTCGAAGAAAACCGATTTTTTTTTCCATATACTGAAATGACCCTTTTTCAAAAATGATAAGCTTGTTAAGGGTGCAATGATCGTTGCTAGTAGGTACCTACATTCGTCAGCAACTCTATTAGGTCACAGCCGGCGCCTGGTTGCGGATAATCCGACGTCTAAGTGCTTCCTACTACTAAATACAATCGACTTAAAGATCTCTTTGTCTTAGGAGTAACAGACAGTCTACTGTGCAGGGTCTGAATGGAGGACGATGAGACAGCAGCTCATGTAATGCTGAACTGGCCGTTGGTCGCTCCATCCAGGGATAAATACTTCGGTAAACCAGGTTCCCTACGTGAGGTTGTCAGCAACATCAAGGCGTTGCTGGCCTTTCTCGAAGAGCTGTGGTGGATCAAATAACCGATTCTCGACCCGTACGTAAAATACGCGCGTTGACGTGGGGTTGCGGACACCAGTCCGTTATACCTTTTACCTACCAAACTATAGGTAATACTATCGACTTCTCGACTTCTAAAGGCTTCTTTAAACAGGCGACGCGATATTTGTAGAACAATTTTCATGAATTTTTCATCGTAATGTTTCTACTAGTGTCGCGACGCGGCCGTCGCTTCGCGTTAGTCTGCACGAGCCTTACTTAAATACGCATCGATCAGTTATAGACTTTCGACGCGATGTACAGTCGTGGAATGAAAAGGTCGGATCGGAAGCACCCTTGAGTTTAAAGATATGATCCCGAACTCCGCTGCTCGCAGCAGTGCTACCACTGTGTTGCTGTGCAGCAAAGCTGCCTGCAGTGTTGACAGACGTGTCACTACTGGTCTGTCGCGGCGATGGGGCGACACTGCCGCGCAGCAGTGCTGCCGCTGCAATGCTGCTGCGACATTGCTGCGTAGCTCGGATTGTAATCTCATATAAACTTATAAATAAGTATTAAGTTAAAATAATTATTTTATCTTTTCAAGTGTTATTCCAATTACAATATTTCGAGAAACAGATTGTTTCAAACAAAGCCCGAAGGAACGAATGAAAGAATGCCATTTTTGTTTATTATCTGCAGATATAATTTGAACCATGGACCTTCTTTGGTACTAACTGATCCTCAGATAGTCTTTGTTTTGTAATAAAGACGCATGTCGATCTTGTTACTAACTTTAGTACCGTAACAGTCCTAGACTTATAAGTCTTGGTTTAAACCAGTACTTAAGCATTTTTTTGTAATAAGGCCGATAGAGAATATATGGGGTCCGGAAGTGCTGCGTCAGAACTGCTGCGGCAGCACTTCTGCGTGCAGCGGAGCTCGGAATCATACCATTACTTGCCCCGTGCATGACGTCCGTATGACGTGTGACGGTTGGGTCGCTACAATAATAACTTTGTCATTCGTTAACTCGCGCGTGCCAACTAAAATACAACGTAATTACAACTCATTACGTGTCATTGTTTGCTTCGCCATGATGACACTTACATGTTGATAATTACTTTTATTATACCTGTATAGTGGCAGGGACATCGATCCGCATCCTGTTACCATAGATTCAATACAAATTATTATGAACCTTGATATTAGCAAAAAGAAATAGCTGTTACTTTTGGACCGTGTAGGTATTGCACTTTTCTATGAAAAAGCACTTTCGTTTTTTTTATCACCGACTAAATATTTCTACACCTTGTCATTTGCTGAATTCATGGTTACAATTTGGAAGTAGATCCCTGCCACCCTGTTTTATTATTATGGATTAGTGAATGCAAACGAAAAACAAGTTAATTTGAAGCTTAATGAAGCTACATAAGAAGGTATTACGGAATGTTTGGTAAGTAGTTCCACGCTAGATTCTAGCGTTAATTAAATGCTACGCTTTGTTCTACTTTTACATGGCTTGCCATGATTGGTCGAATAACGGCTGACATTCCTGAGCTGAGACCCACCCGTCCGCCATCCGGGTAATGACGGGTACCTGCTGATACCTGGGAAGGAATGTTAATAGGTAACCGCAGTCACACAGCAATGTGGTGAAGTACCGACGGTATATACGAGAAAACCTTTAACAGGACTCACTAGTAGATAGGGCGAAAATATTATGACGTGGGTTGAATTCTTAACTGGATCAATTTATGTACAGTCAGTGTAACTAACTGTTAAGCAAATGGTCACTCACGTCCATTTACCGCGTTGTAGCCAAAAATCATAAATATACCATACCACCTAACGAGGCTGAAAGTAGTAATCATTCAAAATATGACAATTTGACAATTAACACAGATGTGGAACCGATCACTTTTCCGAATTGTTTTTATTCGAATTTTATTTTACCGAAAACTATTGACCGACATTCTTTTTTGTTATATGCATTATTTGACATATTTTTAGATCATCAAAGTAACATGTGTCATTGCCATTATTTTACCGAACTATATTTCGCCGATTTACAAAATAACTTTTTGCTATTGGCCGAAGCCTCTTTTGATCTTTTTTCATTTTCCAAATGATTAATTTGCCATAGTTTCACCACACCGAAACAACATTTTACGGAATATTATTTGAACACAAATATACATTTAGCCGGTTACTCGGTAGCATTTTCAATATTAAATTAAAATAGTGTCACAAAAAGTCAATAAATATGTTGTACTACAAAATTTAGAGAGAAACGAATCGCTGCAAAACCGACATCATGCAGTCTTGTGTGCCCTACTCCTAGAGTGTAATTTAAGCTCGCGAAGGCGCAGAGGTGTGGGGCGGCCCGCGAGTTGTGGAGCAGGTGATTTGAAGGCCCACCGCCGCGGCTGAGGCAAGCCGAAACTGCTGTGGTGAGCGTTAAAACCATATGCGACGATAGGCACGGGTGGGGCCGTCCAAACCCCGCAGTGCCGGAGCCGTGATAGAAACAATACTTGCTGCAGGTCTGCTTGAATGCTGCACGCCTGCTTGCATGTTGTTTGCTAAGCAAGCATCCTTGTTTACAAGATTCTTACTGGGACCACTTAAAACCACTTTTGTTCATAATCAACTGTTTTATTAAGTGCCATTCATTACATTTAAATAATTAATTAAAGAAAACAGTCGTATAATGAATGCTCGGAAACATAATACTTCGCACAAATGTTGTTTCGGCTAAGTGTAACTTCGGTAAACTGTTTTCGACCAAATGAAACGTCGGAGTAACAAAAAAGTTAAAAAGTTTTATGTGAAATAAAATTCGGTCAAATATTTTTCGAACTTATGGTAGGTAACCCACAGATGACATTGTGTTAAGTACTTTGTACTGACTCTTAACTAGATTCTATACTCTGTTTGAAATAAGAAAATAAGATTAGACATTTAAATAAACCTTTTTACATTTTGACTTCTATTCCGTAGGCATAAGGATGGCATTAAAAGGAAAAATGTGGTTACAATACCAACTGTTTACTGCAGATGCTACTGATCATGCTACCAACGCAATAGAAGTCAAAATAAGTTGAATGGACTGTAAAAAAGGTTTATTTAAATGTCTAATCTTATTCCAAACGGAGTACAGATCTAAAAGTCAGTGAAAACTGAAAATTATTGCGTATGTTCTTGTTCGTCTAGTTAAAAAGTCAAAAGTAATAAAAAAAGCAATCTGCTGAGTGACATAACCACTTACAAACGAATCATTTTTAGAAGAGCATCTTTCGCCTGTAGCTAGAAACTGAAATAGACAACGTCACATTCTCGGCATACTTTAAACAATACATATTTGGAAAACATTAAGAAAATATCAAAAGTACTAGTTGTACTAGTACTACTAGCTTTTGCCAGCGGCTTCGCCCGCGTGGAGGTCGAATATTATCCCACGGGAACGTCCTACCGGGATGAAAATATTTGATGAAAGTATTTTTTGTGTTATTTCAGGCTACAAACTATCTGTTTGTCACATTTCATCCAAATCTGTTGTGCCGTTTTTGCGTCATTGAGTAACAAACATCCAAACAACTAAACATCTAAACATCCAAATATACAAACTTTCACATTTATAAGATTAGTAGGACAGGTTAGGATAGGATATTTATAAAATATATATACATAACGGGATATCAGGAGGGTCGGGCTGTTGCATCTGATTGCTGATTCGTGACTTCGTCAGCACGGGAATCCATAGTGGGCGTTAAACTTCAGGAAACGTTGAAATAAATACGCTGTAGCGTTGACTGTTCACTATTTTAATTTTACAGACACTTAAATGACTTAAACAATTAAGGATTGCAGCAATAATTAACGATTTAGAGCCAATGGGTTTGCGAGTGACCACCACGTGCAACGGCTGTCAACAACTTAATGAACTGACACGACGTCGCCCGCCATGACAGACGCAACTCCATTCGGTGTTACCCGCTCTTAATTAAAATTACCATTTAGTTGAATTCAAATCGATTAATCGTTAAAATAACAGAATAAATTACAACTCTCGAAATTAACTGATTTTCATTATTTAATAATGCCACGCGCCGTTATACATATATATGCTACAGTAGGAAGGATTAGTATTTTGTAAAGGCTTGTTTTAAACACAAGCCTTTACAAAATACTAATCTAACTACTAAGTTTCTCACTAAATTTTGTAGCACAACATATTGATTCAGGTCGGATAATTTGATGACACTAAAGCTATTTAGAACTGTCATTTTGGGTGTTAATGTTACTACTTCAGGGAAACAAGATTTGGTGAGCATTTATCCATTTTGGTAGGCAAACAGAATATAAATACAGCACACATATTTTACTTGGTCTGGTCTAAAACATATTTTGGTGAGCATTTAAATTTTACCCTTTTGTAAAGCTGCCCTATTTTCTTTGTGTTCGGAAGACGCGCGACGGCGACGGCGAAGCGCGCGACGTCGAAGAAGCGCGGAGGAACAAAATGTGTTGTTGTCAAACTGAAACATCATGATGTTTCAGATCATAACTACTAGCTGAATGTTAACAAAAATCATCACACATCACACATCAGTCACACCACACACACGAACACTTTCCCTATTACACCACATCACATAACACGCGCTCACTCACACGCTATTGCTACTGTTACACGTTTTAGCTTCCCCAATTTTGTAAAATAATCTTAGCGGACGAAGGGATGACCCCTATAACACAGGATTTTCCTAACATTCACAAAAATTGGGTTCACAAAAATTGAGCACAAAACATAATGTCATAAGAACGTCTTTATGGTAAAATAAATTATTCTTATTCTTAAACCTACATACGAGTTGAATCACAATGTGCCTTTAATTTTCCCACTGCTGGGACATAGGCCTCATCTGTCTGAGAGGGAGTAGGCCGTAATCCACCACGCAGGCCCAGTGCAGGTTGGTAGATATCACATGTCTTCGAATTTTTGGTTCTAGAATATGCCGCTTGCGGTGTATTCCTTCACCGTTTTTGAGAGCACTAGTGATAAACGAATTCAGGCAAAGTATAGCGTTTGTCAGGGTTTGACCCTACGACCGACGACTCGTAGATCTAGTGGCGTAACTAGAGATGGGTAGGCAGGAGCCCTAGGCGCCTATCGAAGGGGTGCGCAAAAAGTCGCCAATTATCATATCACTACATAGTATAAAACAAAGTCGCTTTCTCTGTCCCTATATCCCTATGTATGCTTAAATCTTTAAAACTACGCAACGGATTTTGATGCGGGTTTTTTTTAATAGATAGAGTAATTCAAGAGGAAGGTTTATATGTATGATACACCGACCTCCGCGCGGGCGAAGCCGCTGGCAAAAGCTAGTTTAAAATAAATAAAACACCAATAAACCATTTCGTACTGTTACCTAAGAAATTTGTTAGATCTTTGGCAGTCCTTACGGGTCGTCAGAAGCCCGAAAGTCTGACAACCAGTCTTTCCAAGGGGTATCGTTTTACCCAGTAACTGGGTTGTGGAGGTCAGATAGGCAATCGCTCTATGTAAAATACTGGTTTTCAGCTGCATCCGGTTAGACTGGAAGCCGACCCCAACATAGCCAACATAGTTGGGAAAAGGCTAGGCAGATGTGACCTAAGAAATTTGAAGAGCCACTGGAATATGTTTTGTAGTACGGGGGATGAGAGTGTATTTCGAACTCTGCCTATGTCTATTCAAATTCTCTTAAAATTACAGAAGCGATTTTTAGCAAGTTGAAATTAATACCTTAACCGATTTCGCTGCGCCACCATCGCTCTCACGTGTTGAATATCTGTGGCTATATAGGTCACTGCGCATCAATTAGTTTGATCAAAAATTATTCGTCTATGTATTTGAAATTTCAGTAAAAAATCATGTTGTTCATTCGTATGAAATTTAAGTTTACTGAGCAGCGAAGTGTGTATCTGCCGATTAATGTTCGGTTCTTATAAACAAAAACGAGTCGTTTTGCTTTCAAATGGTAGCATTTTTATAGCCCATCCACCATTTCAGCTGAAAGACGTCCACTGATGGACATAGGCCTCCCCCAAAAAGGGGTTTTGCCATAATCGCCACGCTTGGCAGGCGGGTTGGCAATCGCAGTATGGTGGTAAAATGCATGCCATCAAAAACAAAACTTGAAAAAAAAACCAAGTCTCGCAACTCAGTTCTTCTACCGTAAAAAGTTGTGAGATCCATGTAATAACAAGTCGGTTAATTTATTCAGTCCCTACTTAAGGGACCTTCTGTCTTAAGTTATTACGTAATTAGCTAATCTAACAACATCTTATAGTGACCTTATCAATATTAAAAATCTTTTATGGTTTAAATAAATAGATTGACTTGGCCATCGCATAAAAACACAATGTCCCACAAGTAATACATATTATATTAAATTAGATTGTTTAGTGCGATTACTGAGCAGCGAAGTATGTATCTGCTGAATCAAAAAAAAAAAAAAAAAAAAAAAATCAAAAGTCATTTATTCAAACTAGGCTGAGAGTCAGCACTTTTTGAACGTCAAAATTACATAAGACAGTCCCTCCAAAAAGCCCGCCCTTCACCACTTCCTAGTGCTTTAGCTGGGAAGAAGAAGTGGCGCAACAAACTCCCCAGCAGCACAGCTGTCTGTTATGTTGGAAGAACTTGATTCTATACAATAATAGCATATAACCATCATTCAACGATAAATGAAAATTTAATTAGTAAAAAATAAAAAAATAAATGGTTTATGCAGTCAAGTTAAATAAACAATGATATGAAGTAATTCATATGACCTGTCAGTAGTTAAGCTAATTCTGGTAAAAGAACATAAACGTTGTCTTGAGTTAATCACAGCGACCAACAATTCTTATCGTTTAAGTAGTCGTTGATAGAATAGTATGCCTTCGAACAAAGATTTGATTTTACTTTCGCTTTAAACGCATTAAAATGTAAATCTAACAAAGAAGAAGGAAGCTTGTTATAGAAAGTTATACCAAGCCCAGCAAATGAGTTATGAACCCTATGAAGCCGGTGAAAGGGAGCACGTAGTTTGTCCTTATTTCTAGTATTAATATTATGAGTATCACTGTTTTTAGTGTATAAGTGTATATTTTGCCTAATATATAAGATGTTAGCGAAGATGAATTGTGATGCCACCGTGAGAATACCAATATCTTTAAAAAATTCTCTCAGAGAAACTCTAGCACCTAGTTGGTAAATTGCACGAATGGCTCGTTTTTGAAGAACAAAAATATTTTGAATGTCAGCCGCTTTACCCCACAGCAGAATGCCGTAGGACATAACGCTATGAAAATAACTAAAATAGACTAACCGAGCTGTATCAACGTCAGTGTATTGTCTTACTTTTCTGACGGCGTAAGCGGCCGAACTGAGCCTTCCCGCTAGGCTTGATATATGTGATCCCCACTGAAGTTTGGCATCTACTGTTATGCCAAGAAAAACGGCCGATTCTACAGTTGCAAGCACCTCATCATCTAAGACGATGTTGGGTCCCAGATTTCTTACATTCGGTAAAGCGAACTTTATACATTTAGTTTTCTTGGCATTGAGAACTAGATTATTCGTGGTAAACCAATGCGTAACCCTTGAGAGTGCACTGTTTACGTCGTCAAAATCTTGTCTATTCCTGTCTACTTTAAAGATAAGAGAGGTATCATCAGCAAACAGTACAACGTCACAGATACCCTTTAAATAGAATGGTAAATCATTAATGTACACTAAGAATAAGAATGGACCCAGTATTGAGCCTTGAGGTACACCTAACTGAACTGGTAGCCCGGACGATTTCACACCATTAATATCTACACACTGGTGCCTATTATTTAAATAAGAATTTATTACGTTGAGAGCTTCATTTTGAACACCGTAATGACGTAGTTTACGCAATAGCGTGTCATGGTGCACGCAATCAATTGCTTTGGAAAGATCACAGAAAACTCCAATGGCATTTTGTGAGTTTTCCCAGATTAATGTTCGGTTCTTATAAACAAAAACGTTTTTCGTTCGTCAATTTTTTATGACCAAACTGGGCATATAGATATTTATTTACCTGTGATAGCTAAGTCATATAGGAGGATCTACTAGGCAAAGCTATGAGGTATTTGTTTTATTATTGGTATAGATACAAACCCCCCCCCCCATTTTTTTTTGGGGAGACCTATATCCAGCAGTGGACGTCCTCGGCTGAAATGATGATAGATACAAGGCTCTTAATTTTAACCAATAAAGGTCCGTAAATTATAGGAATCCGCCAATAGAGTGCCTCTGTGGCTTATAACTACAATTCCCTCATTCCATTGAAGAATTCATTAAACAGTGATACAAAATGAGATCCAAAGAGGTACCGACTCGCAACTTAACCAAAGCTCTATTGTAATGTAAAACGTCACTTAGAAGTATTACTCTTTCGTTCTCTCTGTTATTATTAGCATAATAATCTCTCGTGGTTCCGGGGATTGCAACGAAGCTCTTAGCAATTTGAAATTCATTGTGTAATTTAAAAAGTATACTTAATGAAGTAGCTCGTAGATTTACATTCGAGTTCAAAAAGCTTACATATTAAGTTTATAATTAGGATCTCTTTACATTGACAAATACAATACCTATATAATTTAATTACGTACAATAAACCTTAATCCCTACGTAAATGCGAAACTTACTCTATCTGTAAGTCTGTCTGTTACGCTTTCACGACCAAACCGTTGAACTGATCATCATGAATTTTGGCAGAGATATGGAGAAGGACATAGGCTACCTTTTTACGCGATAACCGACATCCACGCGGGCGGAGCCGCGGGAAAAAGCTAGTCATACATATTTACATGTTAATAGTATGCATGGCAATAATATGAAATGCTTACAAAATGAAACTTCAAAACGGGAAAACAGGCCATAATGTATTGTTTGTGTAAGCAATGAACAAATTGAACAGTAATTAATAGTACAATATTTGTACGAACAATATTGAATCAAATACTTACTTGTTAACAACGTTAATAAACCGCTCGGTGCTGAATATAATGATATTATATTGGTAAAGTATGAAAACGTTCAAATATTTGCGAGTTCAAATTCCGGCGGCCGCTGAAGCGTGTCACATTAACAATATTAGCGTGCATATGTACTAAAATAGCCGCGCTATTCATGACTTTTAAGTGTTACATACTCACGGTGCTGTGCTATGGGGCAGCTCAGAAGTATCGCTTTGCCTATGATGGCACCGAGCTACGTCTAGCTGCACGGGTAGACTAAGATAAACGAGAATACAATATTTTTCAAGATGCAAAGTTATTGTAAAATTTGATGTCAAAATCTTGAATGTGACAGGACAGACCCCATTAATGATATCACATTATTTTTAATAAAGTCAAAGTATTTATTTCAAATAGGCACATAAAAGGCATTTTTGAACGTCAACATTTACATCAAAATAAAACTGATTCCAGTCGCCCCTTTAAGTTTGGCAAAGTATAGAGATCTTGCAAAAATTTGTTTGCAGATTTTTTTTTTAAATTTTGTGTATTTTGGTAAGTCAAACTATGAACTTGTGATCTTGTAGAGAAATATGACCAATGCGTCCGACACACCGACCTCTGTAACCATCTACACAATACAAAAATGCTCCAAATAATTTAAGAAGTGGGCATCAAGTGGGACATTGTTGGTGTGAACCTTTCCTTGTAAAGAATTTGATGTTTCTTTTTTTCTATCTTATTTATAATCCATTACGATACATTTTCATAGCTTTTTAATTATTATTTCCCTCAACCAAAGCACCTGCCATCTAATCTCTTCACTACCCTTGTTTGACTGGTAGAAAATGCCTAAGTCCGCCAAGTAGCGTGCATTTGTACATTTTTTTTTGTGCGAAGAGTTTAAATAAATATATTGTAAATATTTAAGTTTCAAATTACTATACTCAAATATTAATCGTTTTTAGGAGCCTCGATTGCTAAATAAACATGTTATAAGTACTAAGATGACAGATTAGTACTTATAACTTATTTAAATGTGTCTAAAATAACTTAGGTATCTAATGTGAAGTCGACTGATTGATGATTGATGGACTCTCAACTGTAATTGTCCGGAAATTCGAATCACGACTATCAATCCTTGTCAGTCGTATGACAGTATGACATCGTTATCTGCTCAAAATCTGTTCAACAATCAAATTCCCTTACAGTGTGACTAAATATGACCTTTTGAGTGAAAAATAAACCTGCATCCCGAGTCGCGCCGCAAATGGATCACGCCGCCGGCGAGTGTCCGACACCGACGACACTCAGCGGGTGTGTCTGGTCAGGTGTTGGACACTCGGCGCGACACTCCTCTCGACAGCTTATTACTGCAGTGTCAGCACTTCCTGGGCACTTTTATATTCATCGCAGTGTCAGTGGTGTCGCGCCAGATTTCACGCTGCGTGAACTCAGCCACATTTTTAAATTACATTCGGAAGTAGGAATGCATTTAAAAAAAAATATTTCCGAATGTTTATTGGAATCAATAACATGATGATGATGATGGGACTCCCTTTTCCACACTTAGACTCCCATTCGGTCCGTTGCGCGTGGAGATTCTGGCTAACAGAGCCAGCCTAGCTCCGCCCAGAAGCACAGAAGCTTCCTGGGAGCTTCTCAGGCGTCGCGGAGCGACCTCGTTGTTCCGAGGATTTCTTCACGTTGAAAAGCCACGGCCTCGCATTCCAGGATGACGTGGCGGCTGATTCCTCGGCGTCAAGGCAGCCCCTGCAAAGCGAGCTGTTTGTGGCGCCTATGTTATAAAAATGTTTATTAAGGGGGTTATGGCACGTAATTGTTCCTGTGATTAATCTAAGGTTATTTCTAATCAAGCTGAGAAGTTTTTTTGTTAATCGCGGGTATACAATTGGTAAAGCCAATTTTGACTATCTACAGTCAAAATTGTCTACAGCCCGTGACCATCTGTTGTTATGAAGTTCGGTTGACCTTTGGCGAATCCACACACGAAATTGTGGGAAAGGCAGGGTGAGAAGTGGGTACGGGCCTAACACTTTCATATCTGAGCCTCTCTTCACAAGTTCATCTGCGGCATTATTACTTAAGGATCCACTTAACAATGACATACATAACATAACATAAGTAGAGGTATACCTCGGCCTATATTGCACCCACATTTGGCATGTTTCTTTATTTGTTACGTGTTGTTGAGTGTGAATGTGAAATCTTATGGGTCTTTTTATGGGAAAATAAAAGTTACTCGGTCCTAAAAATAAACCATTTCATAATATTTGCTGCATGTGTTATTGTGACTTTGTTTGCGAAGGCGATGGCGGGTTTTTCCGGACGGCAACGAACAGGGAATAAAGTGCCTTATAATATTATTTTAACCTCGCCTGTTGCGGCCTGGTAAGCATAAATGTGTGAAATCGCCACAAATACTAATATTTTTAAAGACAAGTTGCCCTTTTTAGAAGAGAAATAAGAAAGACTGGCAGATACCACCGCTTAGATACAGTACCCGCAATCGTATTAAGGTTTATAGCGACCCAATAAAGGCAATCACGCTCTCACAGCGACACAATATTGTTCGAACGGGAAAAACATTTCTTCGGAGGATACGAAACACAAACTATTATCGAATGACCCTTGTATTTGACTAGAGACATACCTACCTCTTCTTCTTATAAATTAGTCACCTATTTACATTCATTTCAAATACATTTATCGACATTTTACTTTCAACATATACAATGTTAGGTAGAGTAGGTACTGTAATTTTGTATTTATGCAAATGCTTACAAACGATGTTATTAAACCACGCTATCTGCTCAATATCACCAAAGTGGAAAATAAGTTGAGTTATATCCTAAGAAAATTAAACGCACTTACAACAAGTTGCCCGTTTAGTGTAATTACCCGCGCGGGTAGGACTCGCGCGACTTTCGACACTGCCGCGCGGCTCACAGTCATTAGCGACGTCGCGATGAACGCGCGTTCAAACGCCACGCGACACATCGTTATGATAATCGCTTCAAATGTTCACTGAGACATGTTGTGTGAATACCTGTGCTTAATTACTGTGACAAAATACGAACAAGTACTAATTAGATGCTTAAGCAACAATATGTAACACGTTTTACATTATTCTCACGGAAATCATATCACTTGGTTTAAATAGGTTGATTTTACTTATGTAGATTCTTTTACATATTGTGAATGAGAGAACGTTGTAGGCCTACAGTTTCTATTCTTTATTTTCATTCCTCTAAGTACCTGGTACTTATTGACAGGCCTGCACTGTCCTCCCATACCTAATATCACTGTAATTTGAAAACATTATAAAAGACATACATTATTATTCGCTTATTCATTTTATACCTTATTTACTACATTTTTAAATATTTTTATAAAAGTAACTTTAAAAAAAAAAAAACATTTAAAAATATAAAAAATAGCGGTCCGCCGGTAACGGGAGCAGGGTCCAAGCTACCGGTGGTTAGGGCTCCAGAGACAGGAACCTCCTCACGATGCGAGCCGTATCGAGGAGTACTGCCTTCTGGATCAGGCCTTTGATCCAACCGCCTAACGAGAGCCTCGAGAGATGTTGATCGAGGCTTTCGGCCATCAGTCCATTGGCTGATACGACAATCGGCACAATTACAGCCGAGTTCACATTCCACATGTCAACAACCTCGTGTGCTAAGTCGAGATACTTAATCTGTTTCTCTTTCTCAGCTTTCACGAGGTTCCCGTCATGCGGAATGGTAACATCGACTATCATTGTGCGGCGCGCTAACCGATCTATCACCACTATATCAGGCTTATTGGCTACAATAGTCCTGTCAGTAATGATAGACCGGTCCCAGTACAACGTTACATGGTCATTTTCAAGAACTGGGTCGGGCACATACTTGTAATACGGTACCTCAGAATCCACAAGTTTATATTGCAAAGCAAGTTGCTGGTGAATAATCCTGGCTACTTGGTTATGTCTGTGCAAGTACTCGCCGTTAGCCAGCCGAGAACAACCAGAGATAATAAGACATACATTATTATTTACATTATTATTTTTAAAATAGTAGCCGTGGAGTTTCTTGCCGGTTCTTCTCCATAGGAAGCGACAAATTGGAACCGTGCACCTAGCTTCTGACGTTTCTTAATGCCCTTGTAGTTTTATGTGAAATAATTTTTTATTTTTTTTATTTGATTTAAGGCATTTTCCGTCGTTTACAGATTGGAACACATCATCTGCCTAGTCTTATTCCTAACTATATTGGGGTCGGCTCCCAGTCTAACCGGATGCAGCTGAATACCAGTATTTTACATTGAGCAACTGCGTATCTGACCTCCACAACACTGTTATTAGGTTAAGACTGGTTGTCAGACTTTCCGGCTTCTGGCGACGACCTGTAACGACTGTCAAAGATCCACGAATGACAGCCGGGACCAACGGCTAAAAGACCTTTCCGAGGCACGGAGGGGTCTTGGTATGTAAAGATGAGAATCCATCCACGGACCAACCACGGTAAGCGTAGCTTAACCTGATCGATGGACCCATGTGGCTGATAATTACTGAGCCACAAGCCCCTCTGGAAGTGTGGATATAAACATGATGTAATGAAAATGTTCGCGACCACAGTCAACAGTACGCACACTGATCATCGATTGATTCGTCAAGCCAGCTCATCGTTTTGATCGGGTTCATGGCTACTCACACGTTTATAAAAAGGTGTGAAAATTCGATACTGATTGTCACATTTCGTCGTCAACGGAATGTTCCGAGAATTAATATGATCGCTTCTGAACGAGTAATATGTGGCGAGGGCCGTTCGGAGGGCCCTTCAAACAGATTGGTACTCGACCGAGCGCGGTGTGAACTGTGGCCCGTGTGGTGTAGTGTGGTGTGGTCACCGATAAAATGGGAACAATCGCTGAAGGTAAGCCTCTTAACTACCGTATGATGGTAAGTGATGACAGTGTTACTGACTTGCGATAATAACGTAAGTTACATAGAACGAGATGTTATCCGATTACTTTAAAAAAGAACACGAAAATCAGCTGACTACTACAAAAATATGATGACAGAGTTTGTGGGGTTTTTCGATATTATCATCATCATCATCATCATCATTTCAGCTGAAAGACGTCCACTGCTGGACATAGGCCTCCCCTAAGCTCCGTCACTTCGACCGGTCCTGTGCTTCCCGCATCTAGCGGACTCCTGCGGCCCTCAGAAGGTTATCGGTCCACCTTGTGGGAGGCCTTCCAACGCTACGTCGTCCGGTGCGCGGTCGCCACTCCAAAACTTTTCGGCCCGATCGGCCATCTGTTCTGCGAGCAATGTGCCCTGCCCACTGCCATTTAAGTTCGGCAATTCTTTGGGCTTTGTCGGTTACATTGGTTTTCCTGCGGATCTCTTCATTCCTGATTCGATCACGCAGGGAAACTCCAAGCGTAGTCTTTGGGTGACTTTAAGCCTTCTTATGAGGCCCATTGAGAGCGACCACGTTTCGGTTTCATATGTCATCACTGGCAACACGCACTGGTCAAAGACTTTCGTCTTGAGACACTGCGGTATGTGGGACGAGAAGATATTGCGAAGCTTCCCGAACGCTGCCCAGCCGAGTCGGATTCGACGATTGACCTCTTTCTCGAAGTTGGACCTACCTAACTGGACAGTTTGTCCTAGTAATAGTCCTATAGTAACGACGAGTACGTTCGATATTATAAATGTAAAATATGGACATTTCACACAAATGATCGCGTTTCTTCTTAGCTTGTCGATAGCGATCTAAATACAGTCAACGCAGAATTTGGCTTAGAGCTTGGTACTATCAGAAGCGTCCATCAACTCTTGTAGCGTGCAGACAGCAGGACACGCTGGACCACATATTAAGTGTCCCATTGTTTGTGGAACAGCACCACATTTATACTTCAGAGCGGAGTCATCTGTAAATCTCCACCTGAGCAGGTTCTCTTAATTTTGGCCTACCTGGGTCCGGAGTCTATTTAAAGCTGATCGCGCTAAAAGCATGACTGTTTATTACATGTTTAACTCTGAATTAGAGTTTGAATGATGTTAATTTAAATTGCGCGTCGTGCGATGCCGTCCTCAGATGGTACCCGCATGTGCGGTCACATATTATAGCCATCACCACGTTCTCGACCAGCTGGTTCATTAATAAACAGCTATGTCACCGTAAAATTGTAAAAACCGTTAGATTATAATCTATCTCGCGAGATTGTAAGCTGCCAATAAATTGTGAACTGCACTATACTGCTTACCGAACGAATAGATTAGGTTACGACCAACCGCGCGCGAGCCGAGCGAGCAAAGCGAGCGGTGCCGTGGCAGCGGCCGACGAGCGCTACTTCCAAGTTACTGGCAGTTACTTGACTATTTAGTAATAGCGCAAGGTACTATCCGTCTTGATACCAGTTAACAATTTGACGGTTTCACTTCGATAGATTAAAATCTACCGAAAAATAATGCGTTAAATTGTAAGCAGTATGTTACGGTTCACAATCTTTCGACAGTTTACAATCTGCGAGATACATTATAATCTAACGGTGTTTGCAATTTTACGGCGACAGCTACAAATGAAAATGTATATCAGAGTAAACAGAGTTCCTACAATCACATCTAAAAATATCTGGTTATTTAGAAAGACGCAAGCTACGTCATCTTACTAAATGCTGGGCCAGACTTTTCGGCTGGCACTCTCTCCCGCTTGCAATCAACATTAAACTGTGTTTGTTCTCAAAAATTTAACAAAACACGCAATACACAACACGAACGTTTATTAAATTAACAAACATTGAATTTATAAAACGCCAACTCTATCTGATAGTTTATGAGTACGAGGAGTTGTGACGTCGATACATGACGCTCGTTGAACGGCTTTCTGAAGAGTTGGCTCAGCTCAGTAACAATATTAGCGTAATAAACTCGCGAATAAAACTGATTGTGATAATATACCTGTTTTATTTCTTTCAGTAAAATAGATCTCAGAAAAACATCGAACGTTCTAAGTAGCCAGCGCGCGGTAATTCCAACGTGATTTCAATTTCTTTTTACACTAAATGCAGTCTGTATCATCACGCCATTCGCGGCTCGAACCTGACAAAACTCTGCACATGAAGCCATTAAATTCTACCTACATTGTGTCGATCAGTTATTTAGTCTCGGGGCATGATTGTTGTACAACCAGAGTACACAGGAGGCCACTTCACTCTCGACCGGCCTTTGTCTACGAATCAATGGAAGGCGACAGTTCCTCACAAGTAGCCGTAAACAGGAGGTACCCACATGGTATACATCGGTATAGCAGTTAGGACAGAGCTAATAATAGCGGCTTTCAAACCTCGCTCATACCTACTGGCCGTAGCGTGGGAAGTACCAAGCCACGGCGGTGTCGCGCCACTTATGAAACGAAGTAGGTTCGGTAAACTTCTGACACCATGCAGGATTACGTTTTCAGCCAAACTACAGATACACGACAATATGAGTGAGAGTGTGAGTGAGTGTGAGTGTGTGTGTATGAGTTTGTGTGGTGTGTGTATGTATGCTATTTAATTATTTGTTTTTTCTACTTTATACTAAATTTTTTATTGTATTTTATTTTTATATTTAAATTTAAAAAATTTTTGTTTGTGTTTTTTTATGGATCATGTGGAAGATATTTTTTTAAATATTATTATTTTATTTAACTAGCTTTCGCCATCGGTTTCGCCCGCTATAACCAATTTACACAAAACCTTAGCAAATTATACACCTAAACCTCGTGAATCACTCAGTCTATTGGTGAAAACTGCAAGAAAATCCGTTTAGTAGTTTTTGAGTTTATCGCAAACAGATAGACAGACGCAGCGGGGCTTTGTTTTATAATATGTAGTGATTTCCAATTAATACGTGTTATCGTCAAAACAGACACAATACCATCTGCGCCATAATCTCTTCCGTAATTATAGAAACGATAAACTAGCTAAATCTGTTTTCATAATTAATTATTTTTAATGATGTGATTAATCAGCAAAACGAACTGGTTATGACGTGGAAACTGAAAGTTGGACATGACGTCATTGAATAAAGACATTTATTTCTCCAAAAAAAAAAATTGAACCTTACAGTTTACTTGAGTTTTTGAAACGGTAAGATAAAAATTAAAAGTAAGTGCGATTCTCTGTGTTCACAATAAGAGAATTAAGAGTTATATAGGTGACAATCGGCATTGTTAGTGTTGTTTTCTAACGTGTTCTTCGATAGATTTTTTAAAATGTACAAATGTATGATGTCACTAAGTAGGTATTGGTAACTAAATGTATATGTGGTCTCAATTTGATCTTCAATCAGTCGATCACAGTTTAAGAAGTATAGAATCTATACTTGAGCATCGTTCTTATTCCGAAAGGTAAACAATCTATAGGTAGGTACTCAGCTGAATCGAGACTCAAATCGAGCCTCAAGCAGAGATGTGTATTGTCTATGCATCAGCCTGTTTTCCTTTACAATTTATTTAATTTACCAAGTTTGTTCTGTTCTTCACTGTATTATAAATAATAAGTGTCGATCTTTAGTGCAAATGTTTTTTTTTTGGGTGGGAAATCATCAAATGACTTCTCCCTCCTGCTCCACTCAGAGTGGAGCAGGAGGGCGTTTCAGACTTTTACTGACTAAAACCCACCCGTGTTCCCTCAGTTACTTACACAGGCAACTGAGGGAACACGGGTGGTCCCGCGGCCCCTGGCAGGCATCGGCCCTTGCGGGCTTCATCAGTTGTTTCTGACATCTCTTTGAGGCGCGCGTGGAACACAACGCGCCGTCGACCCGGGCTTGGTCCTTACCGGACAGCGAGCTACCCATTACTCGCCGTCCGCAAGCCCGCGCCTACGGTGGCCGGGAATCAGCCTGGGATTCCCGACGCCCACGGCGTCTCCTGCGAAGGCTACGGCAGTGAGGGTGCATGTACTGCCTCTCATTTGCAAGCATCACTGCTTCGCTGAAGGAAGCAACTGCTAGCCATGCACTCTCACTCCGTACCATGGCCTGGACCAGGGCCGGACGCGAGAGATCGCCGCCGCCGATCGCTTCCATGAGGACACGGCGGTACTCCACCCAAGCCGGGCAGACCTCCACCGTATGCTCCTCCGTGTCCTCAGGGCGATCTTCGCAATGGAAACACCCGGGCGTTTCCTCCCGCCTTATACGAAACAGGAATCTCCCGAAACAGCCGTGTCCGGTGAGGACCAGTGTCAAGCGGAAGGTGAGGACGCCATGCCGCCTCTCAAGCCACTCCTCAAAGAGGGGCAACCGCCGCAATCGTGGCGTGCCAATAGTGCAAATGTTTAAGGGCTGACTTTTAATAGATAGATAACTTGTACCTGAAGAATAAATCTGATAGTTTTGCATATTTTCTAAACAATCACTATCAAACCGACATATTTATTCCTCAGATAAAAGTTATCTGACAATTGAAAAATCAGCCCTAAAAATATTTTGTGTCTAATGTCTAATTTTGTTCTAATGTCTAAAATACATCTACTATGTTCATATAACTTGCACAACGGGCACAATTAAGGATTCTTTTATTCTGTAACTGTCTCACCTCAATCCGCTCAAGCAAAATGAAATAGTAGGTTTCTCAAAAGAAATTAATAGAATCATTTCAGTTTGGTAAGCTCTAGTTCAACCAACATCGTTCTCAAAATCAAAAATACACAATTCATGGCAGCTTTTATAAATATTTATGAGTGAGTAAATATTTGTGTCCTGTTCATTGGTGATTTAAAAAGGTATTTGTTTGGGACTGCGAGCTTGTTACAGCTCAGGGGTCAGCGAGGAAAATAATCTAGTAGGCGGCTCAACAGCGAGATAGGCCACTGTATAATATTGTGTGATCTAGACATCGGAAAAACAACGCTTTGCTCTAAACGTTATGGATAAAACGCAAGTTTAAGGTGGAGATTTCTGGAAATCGCTCAAAAAGGTGGTTTTGTAAAGCTGTATATCTCTTTAACCGTAAATAATTTTGAAAGCAAAAAAATGAATGATATATTCAAGTCTTTTTTGCATACAGTGATGGAACTCAAAACATAATTAAACATACTTTAATGCATCAAAAAAATCATCAAAGTCACCTCTTAATTATCTTTAAAATCGGTTTATCCCTTCAATATCAGTTACAAATGCCAAACTGCATCCAGTGATGGATTATTTATTATGAAATAGTTAATATCTAATTTTATATGACTTTATTTGCATTTTTACGACATACGCTTGCTCATTTGTTATTCGAATTTAATACAACAGATTTTAACCCGTAAAAGGTTGCAATAAGAACTGTTATCGCTCATAATGACAATATTTAAAGTTACCAGGGCCTCAATAACCGTACAGAACAAAACATAATTGGTGGCTATTGGATAGGATAGACGGATAGGAGGATGAGTTTGAGTTTGAGTTTGAGTTTGAGGGGAGTAGTGGTGACCAAGTGGTAACGCCCGCGACTTACAAGTCGTAAGTAGTAGGACTTGTCGGTCGTAGGTTCAAACCCAGGCAGGTGCTTTACTTTGCGTAAATTATTTCGTCACCACTACTCTCAAAACGGTGAAGGAAAACATCGTGAGGAAACCGGCATGTCCTTCAGGCAAAACTTCGAAGACATGTAACATCTACCAACCCGCACTGGGCGACATGCCTCCTCTCACCGAGAGGAAGCCTGTATCCCAGTAGCAGGAACATTAAAGACTGATTATGCTAAAAAGGTTACTTGACTGAATTTTATTGCAATTGCAAGATTCTGTAAGGAAATTTAATTTACATTTCCCTGCGAGAATAATCAATTTTCCTTCTATCGTCAGAGATCGATTCACTAACAAAGGCATCGTCAGCACCTCGATGATATCTGATGTTGATATCTTCCACCAGTGAAACGTCCTCAGTACAGTAGGTAGATGATCTCACCGGGACCGTCCCACGTGAGTCTGCCTTTTCTTAGCGCCTCTTGAGTATAGAGCCTACGCGGGTTGCTATCTCTTTTTACACGCTTTATATTAGCTTCACTTGTATGTTTGTATGTTTGTTTGTATGTAACCGACTCCTTTGGACGCTATTTTGACCCACTTTAAACGGTCAGATTTCATTTAAACTTTGTAGACTTATCGAGGACCTATGACAATTCAATAATTTAAAAAAAATAGAAAAAAACACGCTTTTGTAGTTAGCAAAACTAAAAAATAGAAAATAAATAATAGTTTAAAAAAACACGCTTTAAAAATCAAACTAAAAAGTAGAAAATAATTTAATTCTATTAAAAAGTGGGTGCTTGATATTAATTGATTATAAAAATACCTCAAAAAGTACCCCACGCTTTTTAATAGAATTAAATTATTTTCTACTTTTTAGTTTGGTTTTTAAAGCGTGTTTTTTTTAGTTTTTTAAACTATTTTTTAGATCGATATAATGCTGGCATAGGAGAGGTTTCTTAACATGGACCACATTTTTCTTTTTAATTATATCCAGCAACACGACACCCAAGTTGATAATGATGCATGTCGTTTCTACAAACTCATATCTATGTGTAACAGGAGATCGTCTAGAGTTCATTGTTATTAGCGAAGAGTGTCCATATTATCAAAAAAAATGTGTGAAGATTGTGATCATGTTCGTATTGGTACGTGTGCGGCGCGCTAAGAGGAACAGTTGATACTGTAATCACAATATTGTGAGGACAATATTCATGAGTCGTGAGACAATTCCGCAACGTTCGGGCGTGTTAGGATTATAGTTTCCTAAATGAGCTGTTACGTGAAAATGGTTCCGGAAACGTTGCTTTTAAGAGCTCGAGCTGTAGCTCGTGAAGTGGCCACTAAAGCAATTAGCGTGGCAGTCGGTGCGCGCCGCCGGAAACATCGACATTTTGGAAATTGCCCAAGATTTATGAACCTCAGTTAAACACCGATCAGCGCGCACTCTTGTTACTATTTAATATAACGATACCTTTTTACTGTGACCTACAGATTAATTGTCTGTTACGGATATAATACCTAGCGATGTTACGAGCCACGCCGAGGACTCGAGGCCCGTCGCGGACTCGTTGAAACCATTATGACTGGCCGCCATTGGCCTTGCACCTATAATAATGGTTATTGATACTCAATGTGTTTCTCATGCTAATTCAATACTGAACAGTAGCAGTCATCTTCAACAACTTCTTGGTTTACTCTAATGGTGGAATAGGCCTCATTTATCAATGTATAGAAAATTAAATTATTCAACTTTTTATTTAAGATAGGTGGAGTAATAACTCGGAATTTTATACAAACTGTAGAAATTAGCACTTGCTTGGTTTAGCACTAACTTCTGGGTTGGTTGATATTTGGTTAATTTAGTATTATATTAGAATGGTTATGGTTTGGGTGTTGGTTTACGATCACTGACTTAATGATACGAAATTATATGGTTTAAAAAGGTATATTGAATATTACAATCTATCCTAATATTAACCGGTAAACTTAAGCTAAATTAGCACTAAGATGGTTTGATTTGGTTTGGTTTGAGTTACGCGATTGGTAGTCGGACACGAACTGACTGGTAATCGTTGCGATACATGCATTTATGGAAATGCATGCAGGAAAAAGTGCTTAGCTGTTCGGTCGCAAATATTATACCGAACATATTCCCGAGCACGAGATGAGATAAGACATGCATAAAATAATCATCATCAAATCAACTTAGTTAAATAATAGTACATGTCAAATGGTAAACAAAAATAAGGTAATTATAAAATGGTAAACAAAGTAAAAGTGTTCTAAAAATGGTAAACAGGTAAACTTAAAGTCCTTAAAAACTTAAATTCTTTACACTAATGAGTCTTCAACTGTAAGGACACGTTCCTTTCGCGCTTTAGGCAACGTAGCCCTTTCCTTTTTACCCACACTACGCATAGCACTGGGCCATCATCTGGCGAAATATGCACTTAAGCCTATCGGTTCACTGTCACTTTGCTGACGGTCAGCAATACTCTGCTTTCGCGGTTGCACTTCACCACGCACTCTGGTTGACTCCGATGTAGTCGCCACAGACTCCTGTCTATCGTGAGGCTCCGCCCGGCTGGTCACAGGATGTGGGCAGCATCTCACTCTTCTCCAGACCCAGACTACTGCCGCGCATAGGACAACCCCCAGGAGTATGTAAACGACGGTGTACTGGTGAATGTCATGAACTGATATGTCATCGACCTCTGCTTTGGTGGTTTTCAGTTTTTTGATCTGTTCTCCAAGAATGGATAGAGATCTATTCAAACTCATGTCTTCTAGTAATGCTGTTTCGATTGGTATTTTAACGTTCACTATATGGTTTATCTGGTCTAGCTCTGGTACGAGCATATTTGGTGAAAAAATTAGTTGGTTGGATTGTTGTTGTAAAGAATACAGCGTGAAATCCTTACTTTTAACGAAGCACTTCTGTGCCATGCTAATGACCCCTGCTCGAGTCAGCTGACGAACGGTAACTTGATCGTCGCATATGATTTTGATGGAATATATGTCACAGCAGAAATATAGGTATTGTGACGTCGACCCATCTGTTTTTACACGCTATTCTTTCTGTTTTGCACCTTTGGTTTATTGGGTTGGTTTCGCAAAAGTTTTCGTCATTTTCCAAATTCAGTATTGGTTTGAAGAGCTCGCACATGAAGGATTCTCCGTGGTACAAACATGTGTCAAGTTCATGTATGGTTGCTACGAAATATGCATCCTTTTTTAGGTTCACTGCGACGTATTCCGATATTGGTATTATGCTGGTCATGCTGTGCTTGGTTTGTTGCGGAACTGGTATTATCCTATATAATTGAAAACTTTCTCTTGCTATGAGCGGGAATGTTATTTCAAAGATAATATATTTTTCTGTGACTCGAGCCTTTGTTCTCAGTAGTTTGTAGATGTGCTGAAGGTCTGTCTCTATGTTATCGATGGGTAAGGCTAAATCTTGAGGCATTTGCCCATGGATAATTTGTAGTTCTCGTTTGAGCTGTGCTGGTGTCAGTAGATGCAGACTGATTTGACCATGGTAGATTTCTGAGATTGTATCTATCAAGGTATTCTGTATCTGTTTCAAGTTTTGCATCATATTAATGGTAGCTATCGAGACCAATGTGAAGTCCTGTTGTGTTGTCATCACATCGATTTCTTGTTGCATCTTATTATTGGCGTTGTCCAAAGCATTTAGATGCTTATTTATGGTTTTGTGTTGCCTTGCTATTATGTCTTCAGTTCTTTGTAGTACATTGTGCTCTGCTTCTACGATAGATGTCAAGTTCTTCCATAACTGACCTTGGTGTTTTTGATTACGATGCACAAGTTCAATGTCCTGCCTGTATTTTTCTGCGAAACTTTCGTCTAATACTCCGAACAATGAGTTTGCAATTGAACCGACAGCGTTGATAAGGCCGCGTCGTGTTCGTAAGCGGTCGCCGTAATGCTGGCTAAGCAAAAGCTGGTTGTAGTATTGCAGTTCATTATAATCGTGACGGATTTGTAGGAGTATCATATGACAGTGACTTGATTCCCTGATTGTTTCACATGTTTTGTCGAGATAGCTTGTAAAGTCGTTGATGGCTTTGTCTCCTTGCCAATATGGAGACATATTAAAGTAAGTGACTAGTTTCCACTTATCTCGAATCAATTGTACTTTGCCCACGGCATCAAAGTACAAAGTTTTGTTGGTATCAAATTGCGTTATATTGTATGAAGCTGTTGTTGGTGAGATTATACTTAGGAATAGTAACAATGCCAGTGCAATGTTTACTATCTTGGGATAGGTACTGAGCGTTCTGGTGTTTGGTTGCTTACGTGGTTCCGTTTCGGCTCTAGTAGTGGTAGTACATTGTGGTTGTAGTGGTTCGCTTGTTTTTATGTCTGGTATGGTTGGTTTCCTTTGGTCCGTAGGCAAAACTGATACTTTAACTATAGGGCGCTTCATGTAACCATTTTTGGTTTTTAGAGTTACTACTCTGACAAGTTCATCTTTTCCTGGATGAACTTCCATCACACGACCCATTGGCCATTTCCCTGCTGGTAAGTTATCGTCATGTATCATTACTAGATCACCCACTTTGACGTTCTTCTGGTATTTCAGCCACTTGCTTCTGGTTGATAGTTGAGTCAAGTACTCTGTTTTCCATCTTTTCCATAAATCTTCAAATACTTTTGACACTAGATGCCACCTGGTTCTGGCGTCTTCTGCTGTGTCAATTATGGTAGAACCTGGTCGTGCTGATAAAAAATGGGCTGGTGTGAGAAAATTCAAATCCTCCGGGTCATCTGATAGCGCACAAAGTGGTCGTGAATTGAGGCAAGCTTCTATTTTTGATAACAGTGTGGTATATTCTTCAAATGTAAATTTTTGTTGTCCAATCACGCGTTTGAGGTGGTGTTTGAGACTTCGCACTGCTCTTTCCCAAAGTCCTCCCGCATGAGGCCAAGAAGGTGCGTTGAAATGCCATTCAATTTGTAGTTCTGTTATCTCTTTAAAGAAGGACTCTTTGAATACATTTTGAAGATGGTCGTATTCTTCTTGCAGCATTCTGTTTGCTCCAACGAAATTGGTTCCATTGTCGCTATAGATATGACGTGGAGCTCCGCGTCTTGCTGCCATTCTTTGTATTGCGGCTAAGAACGCTGAGCTGGTTAAATCTGAGACGAGTTCTAGATGTACAGCTTTCGTCACCATACATACGAAAAGCGCTATATAGCCTTTGGTAGTTTTAATCCCGCGCCCTTTATTTGCTTTCACTTCCACAAAGCCTGTGTAGTCGACACCACAATGATAGAAGGCGTTTTCAGGATTCACTCTGCATGATGGTAGATCACCCATGAGCTGATATTGCTGGATAGGCTCTTGCTTCTTGCATGTAACACACTGTCGTATGACTTTCTTTGTAGCTGAATATCCGTTGATTATCCAATAATTTTGTCGAATATTTGATAAAGTAAGGCGCGCTCCACCGTGGAAGGTTAGCTCATGAGCGTATAGAATTATAAGTGTGGTAATTCGATGGTTGTGTGGTAGTATGATTGGATGTTTCATCTCTGAACTTATTTGTGCGTTTTTTAGCCGGCCTCCTACTCGCAAGATTCCATCTTGGTCTAGGATAGGGTTTAATGGTAAAAGTTTACTTTTCGAATGCACGTTTGATTTCTTAAGTAAGCAATTGACTTCACTGGCAAATTCCATATGTTGCATACTTTTAATAATCAGCAGTTTTGCACGACGGAGTTCATGTAATGTGAGATAAGGTTGACTGCCTGCCTTTGCACTAGGTAGTCGTAGTATCCATGCAAAAACGCGTATGATTTTTGCAAAGGAATTAAGTGAAATATGTTTAGTAAATGGTGGACAATGTTTGGTATGGTCATGGTTGTTTTCTGGTCATTTTCCACGACTACTGCATTAGACTGTCTTATCTCTAAGCTGGTTTCGTAGGCGGTTTGAGGTATGTCCTGGTTTTGGTATGATTGAACCCATGATGGTCCCTGCCACCACAGATCATGGTTTTTTAATTGTTTGGTTCTCAATCCACGGCTGGCACAGTCAGCTGGATTTTCAATGGTTTTGACATAACTCCATTTTTCTTTTGGTATTATTTTGGTGACAGCTTTCACGCGATTTGAGACGAATGGCTTCCATCTCGCTGGCTCTCCTTGGATCCATCCCAACACTGCTGTTGAATCACTCCAGCAATATATTTCCTGATTATAAGACTCCAAACAAGTCTGAACTTTTTGCATCAGCTGTGATAATAGTTGGGCACCCATTAACTCCAACCTTGGTATTGATATGGCTTTACTAACGGGCACTAATCTTGCCTTTGCTGCGACAAGGGTTACCTCGTTCGTAATATTTTGGTTGCTGACTTTGCAATAGATGACAGCAGCATACGCCTTGTTCGACGCATCACAGAATCCGTGTAATTGCAAGTTATTGTTTTCCTTTATTCCAAGCCATCGTTTTACTTCTATGGTATTGATATCTTTTAATTCTCGCCTTAATTTTAGCCACTTAGTCTTGATCTCCTCTGGTAGTGCGTCATCCCAGTTAAGATTTGATGACCAGACGCTTTGGAATAGCATCTTCATGGTGATAGTTACTGGTGTAAGCCAGCCTAATGGGTCGAATATTTTTGATATGTCGGAGAGAAGAGACCTTTTGGTTGGTTTTGCTAATGATACTGGCTCCAGTTTCGAGTCAAAGATGAATTGGTCCTGTTGCGGATTCCATCCAAGACCCAATGTCTTTGTTGAGTCTGACTGTTTAAACTCATAGGTTTGCTGGTTGCACAAATCTTTTTCTAAGTCAGCGAGTAGTTTTGGTTCATTGGTGGCCCATTTTCGTAAATTAAAGCCACCCTTGTTAAGTAGTTTTATTAGGTCTGATTTTAGCTGTTTTGCTTGTTCCATTGAATTTGCTCCGCCACAGTAGTCGTCCATGTAGAAGCATTCTTCCAATGCTTTTGCTGCATCGGGTAAATTTTGTTTTTCCTCGGCAGCTAGTTGTTTTAAGCACATCATAGCCAAAAATGGTGCTGGCTTAGTGCCGTAAGTTATGGTTTTGAGTTGGTATGTTCGTATAGGTTGGTATGGTGAGTCCCTCCATAATATCTTCTGATACGGCTGATCTTCAGGATGTATCATTATCTGTCGATACATTTTCTCGATATCAGCAGTGTAAACGAACTGATACTGTCTCCATTTTAAAATCAGCTCCTGGAGATCTTGTTGTAGGTTGGGACCTCTGTACATGACGTCATTCAAGCTAAGTCCTGATGATGGTCTAGCAGACGCGTTGAACACAACACGCAACTTAGTAGTGGATGACTCAGCACGAGTGACGCAGTGGTGTGGTAGGTAGCACTCGGGTTTCGTGCTTGTTGCTGACGGCATCATATGGTCTAAATTAGAATACTCGTTCAAAAACTTTGTGTATTCTGTTTTCAATTCTGGATCTTTCTGTAACTTTCTCTCTAAGTTACGAAATTGTGCCAATGCTAATGGTTTAGTGGTTCCTAGCTGATCCTTGGTTTCTGGTTTGAATGGCAGTCGGACTTGGTATCTCCCGTTTTCTAATCTCTCTGTTGTTGACAGAAATTTTTGCAAACATTCGTGATCTTCGGTGGACATATCAATCTGTTGGTTGATGTCTTCGTTTTCCCAAAATCTGCGTAGATCTTCCGTATTGTGAAGGACGACGTTACATCGGTATTGTGGTGTCATTATCCCACAAAGCAACCATCCTAATTGCGTTTGTTGGGCTATTGGTTGATCTTCGCTATTGCCCCTCAAAAGGCCACTTAAAGCTATCCTGCAGTATACATCTGCTCCAAGCAGTAGATCCACTGGTCGGCTGGTATTAAATTCTGGGTCTGCCAAATTGATGTTCTGTATGTGAGGCCAGGTTGGTTTTATGAATGATTTATGTGGTAAACTTTTAATTAAATTATTCATGATGATAACCTCACCTTCTAAGGCGAACTCACTATGAATTGATTTAATACGGATGGTTATGACTCCTTTGCAGCTATTTTCTTTTTCCCCTACACCGAATATGGTTCCTTTACAAGGCTGTCTGCGTAGTTTCAGAACTTGTGCCGCCTTCTCACTTATTAAAGAAATTTGAGAACCCTGGTCGATCAAAGCTCTCATGGTGTGGTATGTGCCATTGTATCCTGGGACTTCCACTAAGGCCGTAGCTAAGAGCGTCTCGGACATGTCATCCCAAGATACATTTGTAAAAGCTGGTGCTTGTTCATCATTGGTCACGCATGATGTCGCAAGTGTGTGCGCAGCTTTATGGTTTGATAGCGATGGATTTTTGTGGATGGTTTCTGTGAATAAGTCTTTAAACGATGTCCATTGGTGGTAATTGCCTTGGTATGTTGGAATATCCATCTGAGGAGTAGATTTGTCGCGATGAGAAACAGACCACATTTTAGAGTTGATGGTTTTCTTCAACTCGGTGTACATTTTCTCATATCTGTTAAATTCCTCTTGGTACCAGACATCCTCATCCCCGTTTTCACCTTCTATGTCCCAGTGCAGGCTATCGATAGTAGTCCAACGACTTTGAAGTGACTTTAATGCATCGTCGAACTCCCACTTGTTCTGTAGTTGATCGATGTCTATGGTAGCTACTGTTCTCATGAAAGCTCTAAAGTGGATGCTCTGCCTTTTAACCATTCCATCTAATTTTCTGTCTTCACGCACATCCCTACGTTGCTGCTGCAGTGCCTGTGAATGAGACGAATCCCCTGCTTGCTTCGATGTCCCTGCCTCTACCGGCGGCTGTTGAGGTTCTTGCTGGCTTGACAGCAAGAGCTCTATGGTTTTGGTAATAAGCTGCTTGATCGACAAATAGACTTCCTCTGCCTTCTCAAAACAATTTTTAGTGAAATACACGTGGTTAAATTCAGCAAGTTCACAGCACTTTCTATGGTTGCGTTGATATTCTCTCCAGTAATTTTCTAATATCTCCAACTTCCGCTTGCAGTAGTCTGTGGTTTTTCGTTCAGCTCCGTCTTTCCTGATGTTAGTTAGAAGTTTAACCAAGGAGTCGTAAACCTCCGTTTGGCTGACTGCTAACTGCTCCATTATTTCCACTGTTAAATAAATACGCGAGTGAAAATAAAGTGTTATAAAATGGTTTGATCTGACCTTATATTCTCCTTACGCGACAGCTGCCCAATTTCTTCCAAATTGATTTCACTGCCTACCTACTTCCCTACAAACTGGTAAAAACACTGGTTGCAAGGTCCCGGCGCACAAACACTTCACTGTACTTCGCGAACCGAGGCCCTTAATGCTCGAAGGACCATGTAGAAATTAGCACTTGCTTGGTTTAGCACTAACTTCTGGGTTGGTTGATATTTGGTTAATTTAGTATTATATTAGAATGGTTATGGTTTGGGTGTTGGTTTACGATCACTGACTTAATGATACGAAATTATATGGTTTAAAAAGGTATATTGAATATTACAATCTATCCTAATATTAACCGGTAAACTTAAGCTAAATTAGCACTAAGATGGTTTGATTTGGTTTGGTTTGAGTTACGCGATTGGTAGTCGGACACGAACTGACTGGTAATCGTTGCGATACATGCATTTATGGAAATGCATGCAGGAAAAAGTGCTTAGCTGTTCGGTCGCAAATATTATACCGAACACAAACCCTTCCAAGAACTTCTCAATACGACTCCGCCAGCAGTGATCACACACTCGTAACACAGTTTAGACTATAAACTTATGAACCCGCAAAAATTAAACTGCAAACCACACACCCACGTAGAGTTTACACAAAATGATATCTATTTCCATATGGAATCCGACGGAGCGACTGAAATACAACTTTTAATTTACGATATTAACCGCAGCACGAAGATTTATTTTATGTGATTTCCCGCGAACTGACTTTACACCAGAAGTTCTGCGAAACCTTACGATAAAATATTGTACGACTAACAAAATACTACTCGTACGTACCAAATTAAACTCCCAAACTTTTTGAAACTCCTGAAGAAAATAGTAGCAGTGTTGGTTTTTCCGACTATGCGTATATCAACAGAGCGCGATAAGCGATTCGTGTCGGTGACACGCTGCACGCTGCGTCGTCGGTCACTGCACGTCGCGCACTCGCGGTCGGTCGGGTGGCGTCGGGCGCGGGACGGTCAGCGCGCGCGAAGATCGCTCGGCGACTGGCGGAGCGCACCGCACGCTGCCGCCACGCGCCGCGCGACGTCGCGCGACACTCGCGCGGGCAGCACGCGGCACGGCGCGCGGCAGTAGCCACAACAAACATCCGGTGCACACAGCCACTTGGATATTATTAATACAACATTCTATTATACCTGTGGCCTTGCCTTGCCTTGTTTACGATATTTGGGCAGTTTTGTTCACATAAAGTAATCGCTCCATCTCACATTTATAGGTGAGATGGAGCGATGGCCAGGAGTATGTTTGGTGAAGATATTAAGAAAATCAAAATGCATTTATTAGCTGCTTATCTTTCTGCGTACATTCTCGGGCTTTTCCTAAGTATCGTAATGTACGTAGATATTGAATACTTGCGTGTACACTACGCGCGGCCAGTGCGGTTTGCTAGATACCACATGTCTTCAAATTTTTGTTTTAAAATTCTAGGACATTCCAGTTTTCTTACGATCTTTTCCTTCACTGTTTTGAGATCAGTGTTGGTAAAATAACTTACACAAAGTAGGTTCGAATTCAGACTGGCGCCTATAACACGTAAGTCTTGGTCGTGGCTATACATTTACAATTATTATATATTATACATTTACATGGGTATTACAAAGTCCTTACACTTTCATAGTTAAACCGCTACTGGCTCGCTAAAATGACGCTACCACGGAACTTTTTAAATCCCTATACTTTATCAAATTCAAATAGTCATTTGACATCTTAATATCCGGTGGCGCCATTTTAGCCTTTTAAACAAATCAAATAACTTCTTACTTTTCAAATACAATAATGTGTTATTTCAAACGCATTGTAAATATCTTTAAAATACTTAAACATTTATATATATAGCTTTCACCTGCAAGAAAATTCCCAAATTCTGAAAACGGTTTATCTGCCAAAAGGGATCTAGCCAGTATATTGAATATATATAATGAACTATCATTCCATGTGATGACAGGGTTGACACTAATGACAGCTTATTATTTATTTATTTTTTTAACCATTCATGCACACACATATAAACAGACAAGAATAAAGGAACAGAAAAATACGTACATAGGTAATGCTTATTTCTACAGAAATCTCTTCCAGCACACCTGCTATAGGAGAGAAGATAACAGAGATGTAGACAACGCGTGACAAATTAAACTCTAATTTAAAAAAACTCACATAATATGAGATTATACATACATATACTTTTAGTTTATTTCACCAAAGCTATCACGATGAGATTTTTACAGAATACACCAGCAGATCACATTTAATTGATGAAAGTGTACACCCTGCCTAAACCTTCTGAAAACACTGTCATTAACTCGTGACGTCGAAATGCCGCTTGGTAGGTGCATAGGTGCTATAGCTAAATAGAGCGCGTTCACATCGAGCAGATTGTGCTCGTTAATTCGCGCATTAAAGTTTTTAATGTGCTCCGGAGAGATTTCAATCGCGTTGCGTTCGCTTACCGGTTTACTCATACTGCAGACTGCACACTCCTGCACAGTGCTGCTATAGCGCAGTGATTCATAGCAAGCTATAACATGTTGCATTCCGACGCAGAACATTACCAAATGAAATGAATTTTTCGCATTTTCTTGCGCGTGGAAGTTAAAACTAGGCAATTTGGATCAATTCAATTAATTCGCTAGTAAAACCTGAAGAGGGTCAAGTGTACCCATTTCTATTTTACGACGTCATCTTAGAAAACCTATTAAAAGTAGTCAACCACAGTTCAGTAGCAACACGCACAGATTCTGAGTTTACTGGTGCGTTCTCGGTTCGATTCCATAACAGTAAATTACTATGTTTACTATCGCAACTACATTAGCAGCAATTCACGCTAATATTGTTTGCAAACAAAACCAGTAGAAAATTATGGTTAACTAGCTTTTGCCACATCCCGCAGTGTCTCAAGACGAAAGTCTTTGACCAGTGCGTGTTGCCAGTGATAACATAATGGTACTGAAACGTGGTCGCTCACAATGGGCCTTGTCAGAAGGCTAAAAGCCACCCAAAGGGCAATGGAGAGTGCTATGCTCGGAGTTACCTTACGTGATCGAATCAGGAATGAAGAGATCCGCAGGAGAACCAAGGTAATCGACATAGCCCGAAGAATGACTAAACTTACGTGGCAGTGGGCAGGGCACATTACACGCAAAACAGATTGCCGATGGGGCCGAAAGGTTCTGGAGTGGCGATCGCGTACCGGAAGTCGTAGCGTTGGAAGGCCTCCCACAAAATGGGCCGATGACCTTGTGAAGGCCGCAGGAATTCGCTGGATGGGAGAAGCGCAGAACCGGTTGAAGTGGAGGAGCTTGAGGAAGGCCTCTGTCCAGCAGTGGACGTCTTTTGGCTGAAATTATGATGATGACGATGAGCTTTTGCCAGCGGCTTCGCCCGCGTGGGGTTCGAGAATTATCCCACGGGAATCAGGATAAAAATATCCTGTGTTAATTTAGGTTATAATTTATCTGTGCGGCAAATTTCATACAAATCCGTTCAGCAGTTTTTGCGTGATTGAGTAACAAAAATCTAAACATACATACTTTCACGTTTTTATGTAATATTAGTAGGGTGTCGTAAGCATTCTATGGATTCATGTGCAACTATATTATTTACGTTGTAACAAAATAAGGTTATAAATACATATCATACCTTTCTATCAGCAACTTAGATAGAATGAAGATAGATGTGCCATTACGTTGACAGCTAGTAGACACACCAGATAGAGATGCCTGCTGCACACACAGTGATGGTCAATGCTCGTTAGTTTAGTGCCAAATAATTTACCGTAAACCAATCTTAGACCTCGAAAATTTAGAGTTATTCACGTCATCAAGATTTTGTGGTCGTCGGTCTATTTTAACCGACATCAAAAAGAAGGAGGTTATCAATTCGACATGTTTATATTTTTTTAATGTATGTTCGGGCATAACTCCGTCATATATAAACAGATTTGCGAAATTATTATTTTTTTCGAAGGGGGTTTATTCCGGAATAATCCCATTTAAATTTCATATAGATCTGATGATGCCTTTCGGAGACAGACAACGGAACTCTTCCAAAAATGACAGCAAACAAACAGCGCAATGCTGCTGTAGCATAAATATGCATTGTTTTGACGTCAAAGATGATCAAATTTCGAATTGAACTATAACTTAAAAGTGAAAAATAAAAAACTTTTTTGAAAAAAAAACAACCGACTTCCAAAAAACACTCCGCTGACAAAAAAATAAATAAAATACATATCCAAAGTCACCGACTTCCGAACTTTGTAGTGTTTTTTTGGAACTCGGTTATTTTATTTAAGTTTTTTATAAAGATAAATTTGAAGATATTTTTTCAAATAATCTTTGGTTGAGTTTGAGGTAATTTGGTTAAATCATTAATGTAAACTAAAAAGACGAATGGACCCAATATCGATCCTTGAGAAACGCCTATTGCTATTTCAGACTCTAATAAGTTTACTTGAACTTTTAACCTTTCTATCTTTCAGGTATAATCTTAGTAAATCAAGAGCTGTAATCCAAATATGGTGATGCTCTAGTTTCACCAGAATTGTCTGATGGTATAAGCAATCCAACGCCTTAGAGAGGTCGCAAAAGAATGCAATGGCATCTTGTACTTTTTCCTAGGCGTTAAAAATGTTAGGGTGACACCGGCGTCAATCGTACAACTCCCTTTGGTGAAACCGTACGGTTCATGAAAGATAGAATTTTTATTCAAGCGACGTTGTATTTGAATGATTGATGACATCTTTGTTTCAAACACCTTACTAAGAACTGACAGAATGAACACAGGCCTATAATTTTTGGTTTCTTTATAACTTGTATGCATTTTAATTAACGTATTATTGTACGTCCTGTAAATTCCTCTGCTAGTGCTGTGCACTTCTGTAAGTGACGAATTCACAATTCCTAAAACTGTATGTGGTTTTTGTTAATGTATTGTCTTAGTGAATAAGTCGTTGAAGTGCCTTATCAATAAATAAATAAATCACCGAATTTGAACAAAGGAACTACTTTCCTGTGTTCTATTTCAACTTTGCGACATATTTTAGTTTTTGGTGGAAAAGTGTCATTAACTCGGCGTAAAACATATATCACATATATTATTAAAACTATGAACACACCGTTTAATGGTCAAAGAAATATTTAATTTTCATTCATGTTTATATTGTAATTAACACCTTAACACCTTATTTGATTTTTTTAAAGGCACGTAAGTGCAAGATGTTATTGTTGTATACACACTAATTTTTATAATTAATCGACATTACTTGATGATATTTTAAAACAACGTTCTGATAAACAAATAGCATAAAACTTTTTATTTTCCAGAAACAGATCTATTTCCAGTCATTTGGAGCAGCCGATGATTCGATTAACGAATTTTAAAATATGTTACACTCCACAACATTTATTTTTTATATTATCGGTTGCCAGCAGACAGAAGAACAGACAGTTTGGGGCGTTTGGGCGTTTGGGCGTTTGGGAATAACAGCCGCACGAGTCCATCGATCAGGTTAAGCTACGCTTGCCGCGGTTGGTCCGTGGATAGGTGACCATCTTTACATACGAAGACCCAACCGTGTCTCGGAAGGCACGTTAAGCCGCTGTTCCAGCTAACATTCGTGGATCTCTAACAGTCGTTACGGGTCGTCAGAAGCCCGAAAGTCTAACAACCAGTTTTACCAATGGGTATCGTATTACCCAGTATCTGGGTTGCGGAGGTCAGATAGGCAGTCGCTCCATGCAATATACTGATATTCAGCTGCATCCGGTTAAACTGGAAATCGACCACAATATAGTTGCGAAAAGGCTAGGCAGATAATAATGCGAGCAAATACCATTTCATTATTCTCTAAAATTGGTGAAGGAGTAACTTCTGTTTAATTTACTAGTTTAAAGAGCTATCCGGAGTGACCTCCACAACTACAACTGAAGTGTCAAGAATGCCCGTATGAGCTCCAGCAGGAAGAGAATACCCTATCTGACTGGTAGTGGCCTCCACGGATGTTGGTGTTTTAAGTGGATCTTCCTTCGTACTTACAATATGATTATTAAGATTTCAACATAAACTCGCCACTAATACTACGAGTACAATGTTTTAAGTTAGCTATAACGTCATTCACATTTTTAAACGACTTCAAAAAAGCAGGAGGTTCTCAATTCGTAGGAATCTTTTTTTTAAATTTGTATGCGTGTTCTCCGATTACTTGAACACGCTGAAACAGATTTAGATTTTTTTTTTGTTTGAAATTCTTTCAGGTTCTTGAGTAGTTTTTGCGTTAGCCTTGATAATACGTTTTTTTTTTATTCAGTTTGTGGATCTATTTATTCTACTACTTCCTATCATTGTTGATTACATGGCAAGTAGTGGTATACGAATTGGTGTGGGGTAAGTAGGTACCATAAAAGTGTAAAATAAAAACTTTAACTCAAAAACAACAACTGACTTCCAAAGAAAACCCTATAAAGTGAAAAATAACTCTAATTTCGGAAGTCGGTGACAAAAACCAAAATACACATCCGAAAACACCGACTTCCGAAAGTAAAGTTACTTTTTACTTTAGTGTTTTATTATTGTAAGTCGGTTGTTCTTTTTATGCTAACATCATAACATTTATACTGCTATCAATTGAACTATTTCTCTGTCTTAGAAATGTGGATATAATTATATCCACATTTCTAAGACAGAGAAATAGTTAATTTAAAACCGCGAACAAACATATAAGTGTCAAACAACAATCTTTTGCCAGAGAGAGATGCCTGATGCAGATACAGTGATTGGTGGCGCTCGCATTTTTACACGTGTCATTGTTATTAATTCTACGAATATCAACTCTAACAGTTCTATAAATGTGCTGAATTTCATAAATTAAATTAAATAAGCGTTTATTTTAAGAAATTATTCCCATATAAAGCACTACAAATTACATTACACGTTAAAATCATTGCATTACAAATTAAATAATAAATTAAAGTCAATTTTAAAAAAAAAAGTTACAGCACATTCACAATTATAGTAAATTAGGTTAAAATTCATTCGATTACAATTAATAATAATGGTAAAACAATAACCACTTAATAAATGGTGACGAACTGGCGTGCAGGTGCATCCACCTCTCCAACAACACCGAGTCCCACCGCTCGGACAACACGCTCAGGATACTGTTAGTGCTGCGTTGGAGGTGACTTAGTAGCGACGTAAAGGCTGACTAATGATATTTATGAATTTCTGTTTTTTTAACTTGGATTCTGCGCTCTAAAACACAGACGTCACCCAAAAAGTAGCCAAGCTCAAATGGGACTGGGCTGGAGACGTTTGACGTATATAGGATTTCTTGAGACCATCACAGCATGGGTCCCTGAAAACGTCCACCTGCATCGCGAAAGATCCAGGCGTTGATGGCGGGACGAACTTGACGTTTACATGAGAGATTGGTCTATATTGGCTCAGAATCGAGTTGAGTGGGGTGGCATTATGTATGTATGTATGTATGTATTCTTTATTTTCGGACAACAATGATCCAGCGTGTTAGTAAATAATATTATAACTATACTACTACTATTATGAGCATTCATTCCACGCGGGCTGGCAACAACGCATTAATAGTAGTTTTTCGTGATTATTTCATTAAATACAAAACAAAAGTACCCCATCTCTTTCCGTGAGTGTCGTAGAAGGCGACTAAGGGACTTACAAGAGAATGGGCAGCAGCGTTCTCTATGCATTTGACCACCATACTGCGATCGCCAACCCGCCTGCCAAACGTGGCGATTATGACAAACCCCCCAAATTGGGGGAGGCCTATGTCCAGCAGTGGATGTCTTTCGGCTGAAATGATGATGGTGAAAGAAAAGTACTATTAATTTTCAGCAAAGCACTAGATCGTTAGTATTTATAATTATATTTAACATTTACTCTTTATAAAACACATTTAATCGTAATTAGTAATGCAAATAGAATATAATTGACGGTATGTCGATTATATAAGTAAATACCCAAAATAACTGTAAAAAGCATATAAACATTAAAATACCAACGATCTAATGCATGGCTGAATCTTATTTTATTTATTTGTTTGTATGTAATAAAATAATCACGAAAAACTGCTATAAATGCGCCGTTGATATCCTGTGTGGAGGGAACGCTCTTAAAGACGCGACAGAAAATTGTACCGCATTCGCATTGTTAACATAATGATTATAGTTCATCATCATCATAATATCAGCCGAAAGACGTCCACTGCTGAACATAAGCCTCCCCCAAAAGTGGGGAATTTGTCATAATCGCCACGCTTGGCAGGCGGGTTGGCGATCGCAGTATGGTGGTCTAATGCATAGAGAACGCTGCTGCCCATTTTCCAGTAAGTCCCTTAGTCGCCTTCTACGACACCCACGGGAAGAAATGAAATGGTGCTATTCTTTTACGTCCGGCACCACACGGAACGGATTATAGTTGTGTTAACATAATCATGATTTCCGTGATAGTCTTAAAACTTTTATTTTGCATCATTGATTACATAGATTGTCCCACCATTTGGTCGGGTAAGCAGAGAAGTAGCACCCCGGTGTGACCACAGACCAGCTGTGGAAAAACAAAGCGGTTGATAATGAGCTCATCAATCAATCACAGATGACCGCTTTTCGACTTTCCTCCGCCGCTGAGCCGGTTTTTGTTTGTGAATTGTTCTTCTTCCTACTGTAAGAAATATTTTTGATTGAGAGGTGTCAGCCGGTCGGAACAAGATAACTTATTTCTAATTATAATAATTAAGCTGATGTACTTAATTTTTGCGTGATTACTGTTTTGACTTCTTTGAGGCTTGATTTGTTCTTCGATCGTTAAATGGCTCAGATAGATTACAATAAAAGTGCAATATCTTATCCTATCCTACTTCCTATGATTATTATAAATGTGTTTTTTTTAATATTTAGATGTTTGGATATTTAGATGTTTAGATGTATTGATATTTGTTACTCAATCACACAATAAAAACTTAAAAAAAAACAACCGACTTCCAAAAAAATACTACAAAGTGAAAAATAACTTTAATTCCGGAAGTCGGTGACTTTGGATATGTATTTTCATTTTTGTTCCGAAATTAAAGTTGTTTTTCACTTTGTAGTGTTTTTTTGGAAGTCGGTTGTACCCGTTTTTTTAAGTTTTATTTTTCACTTTTTAGTGGTTCAGATGTGCTTACCCCTTCACAGTGTACCGTACGTACCGGCGTGATGTTATGTTATGAACTGGTGAAAACAATAGACAGACATGAGATTTCAGCAATTCCAGTCCATTTGCTATCATTTATTGAGGAGTTGCCTATCTCTGAAGTTCTTCATCAGATCTTCACCAAATTGAAATGAGACCACTCCGAGAAAGTACTCTTCCAAAAACTACGCAAATCACTTCAAGTGTGCCTATAAAATTTGAAGAGTTCTCTCTATTTCTCCAGGATCCCATCATCAGATCCTGACTTGATGATCATGGGACCACCTGGGAAGTATACCCTTTCAAACAAAAAAAAAATCCAAATTGGTCTAGCCATCTTTGAGTAATCGGGGAACATACATAATAAAAAAAAAAAAAAAGGTTCCGACAAATTGAGAACCTCCTCCTTTCTGAAGTCGATTAAAAACGCTAGAACGGAATTCGATTAATTTTGGCACACTGATAGTTTATAACCTGGATTAACGCATAAAATACTTGTTGTCCCGGTAGTACAGACGCCAGCACATCAAGCTACCCCAAAATGTAAAATTTTCCCAATTGAACATAAACCTTATACTTATGTAATAAAGATGAAAATCTATCAAAGAAATTTGACAGATTGGAATAGTTTGATGCGCTGGCGTCTGTACGTTCTTGTTATTATATTTCGAACTCTACGTGGTCCAAGTCACTGGCAAAAACTAGTAAAAATACCCAGTATTTCTTTGTAATTTTGTATTTTTTCGTAAGGTCTAGTTAAGTTTGTTTATTGTAGTATTACATAACTACCTCCAGGCTCAGTTCAGCACTCCGTTGCTACAGATAAACTTAGCGCTAATAAGTTAGTTGCGAACTGTTTACTTTAATTAAATTGTAACGAGAGCTTGTTACCCTTTCATTAGGCAGAACAATTCTATATTATAATTGGAATACTTTACTTATTTAGTAAGATGGCTATAATTGCTGTAAGCGATATTATAGAACAAAGCTTAGCCCGTACATACTTTCTCACGTTTTTAAACGCAAAAATTTATCATCTTTCACTTGCTTTGAAGGACATTATGTAAATTAGATACTCAAGGGGAATCTAGTCGCGGGCTCGAACGCACTGGTGGGCCTGACTAAACGTTATTGAGTGAGATGCAGGATCATTTATAGTTAAACCGGCGCGTAAAGAATTAAGAAAAGTCCTTCGGAAGATCGGGTTTTATGAAATAACCACTGCATAAATCAACGACCAGTAAAGTTTATTGAATTTTTCGATATTTGAGCGTTGTCGGTACCGACTTCATTTTGGAGATCTTACATCTCTTTTATCACTTAAACACGCCCAAAGTTAGGTCAAATTAACAAGAAAAACGAATTTTTGTTGGCTCCTAACTTTTTAATGGCTTTTTATTTTAGTATTCTGTTTTCGTACAAACAATATTAATGATGAGACCGAAACCATACCACGTCTAATTTTTGTTGTACATAGTCAAACATGGGAGTAATACACTCCCGAAGTTTGTATGGAAAAAATGTCGACTAGATTCACTTTAATGTCAACTGTGCCAAATATTTTCTTGTTTTCTTTCATTCTTTTTTTCAAATTTTTGTATTTTGTTTTCAAACTGTTAGACATAGATAAGTAACTTTGGTGTAACTTCAATATTGTGGTAACGTAAGTAAGCTTTCCCAGCTTCCCAGCTAAAGCATTAGGAAGTGGTGAAAGGCGGCGTTTTGGGGGACTGTCTTATGTAATTTTGAAATTCGCAAACTGCTGATTCTCAGCCTAATTTGAATAAATGACTTTTGATTTTGATTTACCCGAAAATACTAACAAAACTATTGCTTCAGACGTATCCGCGCGCTCGAATAGTCTTCTATATTTATGCTGAACCTGATTTCCAGTCGTGCCCCAGCATTGATTGTTAAATTATAGGATTTAGTAAATTCATAAATTGTTTGTTCCCAAAACGGTCATTTCAAGCGAGTGATTATAAAGTGTGATCAGTGAGGGGCTTGTGGGTAAGTCATAACCAGAGGTCGGAGTAGGTAGATTGATTTAAGGTCGTTGACGTCAAACGTAGAGGATAATATGGATATGCCTCCAAAATACCGGAACTTCATATTTATTGTGATATTTGTTCCGGAATTTTGAAATTAGCACGAATTTGTGTTTAAGGTGAAAAACGTATTAATAATATCAATCTACGCTACCAGTGTTAGCTAATGGTGAAAATAATTGTTCATTGAATTCAATCAATCATTCATATAATAAACGATTTTGTTAGCCTATCTGTATGTTTTTTATTTTATTTTATTCCATAATTCCAATTCCGGAACTTTTTCCGGTACTTCCCGCACATTATGGATAAAATGGCATGTCCATATTATAATATCTTGACGCAAGTATTTAAAATCAATCTACCTACTCCGACCTCTAGTCATAACAGCTGCACGGGTTGATCGATTAGGTTAAGCTACACGGTTACTTACTTACTACTACGGTTAGTTTGTGGATGGGTGACCATCTTTACATATCAATACCCCTCCGTGCCTCGGAGAGCACGTTAAGCCGTTGGTCCCGACTGTCATTTGTGGATCTTTGAGAGTCGTCAGAAGCCCGAAAGTCTGACAACCAGTCTTACCAAAGGGTATCGTATTACACAGTAACTGGGTTGTGGAGGTCATATAGGCAGTCGCTCCATTTAAAATACTGGTAAGCAGGTGTATTCGGTTTGACTGGAAGCTGACCCTAAAATAGTTGGCATAAAGCTAGGGAGATGATGATGATCCATGTGAAGACTAGCATCTGTACAAGTGTGCATACTTCCAACATACTATTCAAGTGTAGCGTGGTGTAGCTAAGTATTCCTTTGCGTTCCTGTCTTACATTACTCACAGCCCAGTTTGTCGGGATCAAACGTTTCGCGAAAATACGTGTACATAGGAGAACCAGTCAGTTTTGCCCATTACTGTGATAAATGATGTAAGTTTTGTACGAGCTTTTTTTAAAATTGCAATGTAACGGTGGAGACCATCTACAATGCCATATGCGAACTACGAAATCATAGACTTGAGAAAACACAAAAAAGTGATGTGGCGCCATCTACTATACCACAGGCGAACTACGCAAGACTTCACGTCACACAAATCCTGCATCGCGCAATCAGAGTTTACCGCGCGACTCGCATATGATACAATATATGTACATCCCGACATCAACCGTCGACCAGACACAACACCCGTCTGGTGGGAGGATCCTCCCTTTACTATAGAGTATGGTTGAACACCCTGTTCCTCATACCTCTATATAACTATGTCTGTTCGGGTGGATTCTTGCAACTCAATTTTAAAACACATATCTTGAACTGATTGAGCTGAAATTTTGTATGCATATGTATACCACGTGACAATGCAATATTATTATAACATGGAGCTGATTTGATGCTGGAGCTGGAAGGTGGCTATAGGAACTCCGCAATAAATCGACACAACCCCGTCGAATTTGGGTTCGTTTGATTCGTATTGACGAGTTCTTTGATAACCAGGGTCTGATGCGGGAGCTGGAAGGGCGCTATCGGAACTCCGCAATAAATCGACACAACCCCATCGAGTTTGGGCTTTTTTGATTCGTATTGACGAGTACTTTGGTCCTATATGGTAACCACGGTCTGAAGCTGGAGCTGGAAGGTGGCCATAGAACTCCTCAATACATCGACACAACCCCATCGAGTTTGGGCTCGATTGATTCGTATTGACGAGTACTTTGATCCTATATGGTAATCAGGGTCTGATGCTGGAGCTGGAAGGTGGCCATAGAACTCCTCAATACATCGACACAACCCCATCGAGTTTGGGCTCGTTTGATTCGTTTTGACGAGTACTTTGATCCTATATGGTAACCAGGGTCTGGTGCTAGAGCTAGGTGGCCATAGATACATAACGCTTTAAGTGCTCAAAACAACACATATATGTATGTTCTACGAATTATTACGAGCTACATAACGGAAAAACGCTGCTACGTACTACGCCGTAGTAAATTCCGCAGCATAAATACTAAAAAGTAAAAAAAAACAAGCTTTTATTAATAATTGTTAATAAACCGAACAAAAAAGTTAAAAATAATTTAATCATAATTATTTAAATAAAAGCGTGTTACATATTCAAGGTTAGAAATAGGTGTAACATACTAATAAATGTTCTTTATTTCTCCTGCCATCAAAATGTAACACGCTTTTATTTAAATAATTGTGATTAAACTATTTTAAACTTTTTTGTTCGTTTTATTGACAAGTATTTTATGTCGGTTTCTTGTAACAATTTTATTTCGAATTTGTCTAATTTTTTTCTGAAGCCTGTCCTTCTTTTCTGTCACAAATATACCTGCGTACGTGTAACAACAATATCAATCTGTCAAACCTTTTCCCAACTAAGTTGGGGTCAGCTTCCAGTCTAACCGAATGCAGCTGAATACCAGCATTTTACATGGAGCGACTGCCTATCTGACCTCCACAACCCAGTAACTGGGTAACACGATACCACTTGGTAAGACTGGTTGTCTGACTTTCGGGCTTCTGATGACCCGTAACGACTGTCAAAGATCCACGAATGACAGCCGGGACCAACGGCTTAGCGTGATTTTCGAGGCACGGAGAAGTCTCGGTTCGTAAAGATGGTCACCCATCCACAGACCAACCACGGCAAGCGTAGCTTAACCTGATAGATCGACCCGTGTGGCTTGTTGTTTCTTAGCCACGAGCCCCTCTACGAGTACGTGTAACAACACCAAATACAATTTACTTTTCATTGAACTTCACTTAAAGCCATTCCGATGTTAATCTGGGAATCTAAAGCGTTCACTAATGTAAACTGGACGTTCAGCGTGAAGTCGTGGCGTTATCGTTCAAACATTAATGTTTCGTGGTCACGCTAACTTTCCGTGAACTAACTACTCCTGATACATCGGCCCCTCTCGGTTTGCGGTTTGGGTGACGTTCCGTCAGCCTCAAAAAGATGTTTTTTACATCGACAAAAAAAAAATGTTCTACTTAATGTTCTAAAATATTTGCTCCGTATTATTGTATCAATATGTAGGCTCAAAACTTATTAGTTTACACATCGGTTACTTAATTGTAGCTACATATTGATACATTGTTCTAGAACAGAATTTGTTGAAAATCAAATTAATTCTTGTCGATCTATAAGTCTTTTTGAGGCTGTCTTTAGTCAAACATACGAGTACATCATGTCAATACAAATATACGTGAGTGATACCTATAATCAAGGGAGTGCGGATCTAAGGGAAAAAGGAACCTTCATTTTGAAAACATTCCAAATGTTTTATAATCTGATGATATTAACGTTACGGTCGAAGATTTTGTTGGTTACTCAATCATGAGTTATGAAAAGTTTAATAAAAAACAAGCCTTTTTATCACTTGTTAATAAAACTAACTAAAAAGATAAAAACAATTTAATCTCATTTATTCAAACGAAAGCTTATTACATTTCGATGGCGGGAGAAATAAAAAAGTGGTTTCTAGCCGTCAATATGTAACACGCTCTTATTAAAATAATTGAGATTAAACTATTTTTTACTTTTTCGTTCGTTTTATTTATTAAGTAGTAATAATTATTATTTATTTATTTCAGACAACTTGATCCATTTTGTTAGTAAAAATAGTGCTAATACAATTTTGAAAAAAGGGACAGTCGTACCTATCCGCAATCTTTAATGCTTTGCGTGTTTTGTTTTGTTTTTATCTAGATATAAATTAGCTTGTGTCGCAGGTGTGTGCAGCTTTACAAATAATTTGTCTCGCAGATGTGTACAGTTTTACAAATAGTTGGTCTCGCAGGTGTGTACAGTTTTACAAATAGTTAGTCTCGCAGATGTGTGCAGCTTTACAAATAGTTTTTCTCACAGTTGTGTACAGTTTTACAAATAGTTTGTCTCGCAGGTGTGTACAGTTTTACAAATAGTTTGTCTCGCAGATGTGTACAGTTTTACAAATAGTTTGTCTCACAGGTGTGTACAGTTTTACAAATAGTTTGTCTCACAGGGGTGTACAGTTTTACAAATAGTTTGTCTCGCAGATGTGTACAGTTTTACAAATAGTTTGTCTCACAGGTGTGTACAGTTTTACAAATAGTTTGTCTCACAGGTGTGTACAGTTTTACAAATAGTTTGTCTCACAGGTGTATACAGTTTTACAAATAGTTTGTCTCGCAGGTGTGTACAGTTTTACAAATAGTTTGTCTCACAGGTGTGTACAGTTTTACAAATAGTTTGTCTCGCAGGTGTGTACAGTTTTACAAATAGTTTGTCTCGCAGGTGTGTGCAGCTTTACAAATAGTTTGCCTTGCAGTTGAAAGCAGTTATACAAATACATTGCAAAGCTTAGACACAAAGTTGGAAAACCTCACTTAGCTGTAGTTAATGGCTGTGTATATTTATGCACACAATGACTTTCATATTTTGACAAATTAACCTAAACACAACAATAAGTAAACGGCATAATTGATATCAGCCATATTTTGTTTGAAATTAAATAAGGTTGTATTTTCTTACTGTGTAAAGTAATTTAACTTGAGCTATTATGATATTAAAACAATTTAAGTTGCTTGTTTTCAAGACTTGACCTATTATTTGAGTTACCTGTGTTACCTCGTAATCAAACCGACCTCTTTACACTGAACTGGGGCGACACCTCGACTCAGTGACCTTTTGAATAAATCAAAGATGATACCTCTACGGCTACGCATAGTGCTGTCCCTCGGATATCAGCACGTAGCTTGCGAGGTATGCGCGATGTGTTGAGAACGTGTGCGACACATACGACACGCCTCGGAAATTTGAAACAAACGCAGGAACAACAACACTACCTGTGTAAGGAGCGCATGGCTACGCACGTTACAGTTTTTTGAAACTGTGTCAATTTAGTTTGAGCAACTGCCTCAAAACAAAATTTGCGGTCTGAAAAATTCGTACAGCACGCGCAACTGTGATGCTGCATAAAATTATGAAATATTACACAACCTGCACTGCCCGCACGTGCCATACATCATTCCTTGCGACGTACAGTATCATAAATGTTTACACGCCGTGTAGTATAGTGTCACCCCACTCCCAGCATTGGGTGCTGACACCGATAAATTGATGCATAACCTTACAGGCATACATAACACCGTACACACCGTCTCTTCGCGGACCTTTATGAGCATTTGTATAAATGGAAATCTTGCCGCCATTCAAGACCCGCATCATATTTGCGAGACACTTTTATTGACAATCACTCTTAATTTGACAATCCAACAATATCCATTTTTTTGTAAGAAAGCAGCTATTTGCTTTTTTTTAAGCAATTGCTTTGAATGGATTGCCAGAAAATGTTGTAGCTGTTGGTTTCTTTCTGGTATCTGTGTTTTAATAGGTTCGTGAAACAAAAACTTTGTACCTACCCCCTTTTACGAAAATTACGCGGACGGCGGAGGAGTATGAACTTTGGCACGGTTAAAGTTCATATGGGGTAGGAGTGCAGAACGCTAATATTTTATAGCAAGTTTTAAATAAATAATACATTTAAATATTATTCATAAATAACTGTTTTTTTTATCATATTGACTCACTGTTTTTTTTTTGTCTTTTTTAACTGATTTATTTAATCATATTATTATACAATTGGGCGACCACTAGTATAAATAAATAAGTAACGAGTGAAGCCGTGACTACAGCTAGTTATATTAGACACACCATATTTTCGAGTCGTAGAACAAGAATGAGTTTCAAAGACGCCAGCTGCAATTTTCCAGATTTATTTTTAAAATAAACAGTGTTTTTAATGTCTTGAGAACTTAATAAAAGCAAAGCTGTCAGTATAAAATGCTCGGCATTTTAATGTTAAAATAGCTGCGCGTCTCACAGCTGGTCCGACGTCGCATTCCGCTGAGAAGCGCACGCGGGAGATGTTAGCGAGAAATTGCAGTCACTAAATTAAATTAAATTATAATAGGTACTTATCTGTCACTTTGCTCACGATACATTTATTGAGAGTCCAAAATATGTTTCACTAGCTTTTACCAGTGGCTTCGCCCACGTGGAGGTCGAAAAAAATCCTACGGAAACGTACTACCGGGATAAAAAGTATCCTATATGTTAATCCAGGTTATAAACTATCTGTGTATCAAAAGACAATGCCAGATCCTGCCCCACCTTTTATCAGTTTACAGTAAATGTAACTTAATCAAAATTCTCGCATGAAATTATGACCCTTTTTTACTTAACTGTTATTCTGTTACACTTGCAGATAAAAAAATAGTGATAAAAAGGAATTTTGAAACTCAAAGCCTATTTCCTGTGTTTGTCGCAAGCATCCGCGTTACTTAGTAACGAGCATATACACGCGGAACAAAACGAGTTATTTAATTTAAAAATGACATATATTTATTTATTATGTACGGATTTTATATGTACTAGGTTTAAATACACACAGTTAAAGAAAATAATGTTTGTTAATAACTATGTAATATTATTATGAATGTATATTCTAATAAATCTTTCGCATTTGAGCATTAATAGGTAGGTCATTAGGTGTAACGAAACGTCATTGACGAGCTAATAGCAATGTCAAAAAATCATTAATTGACATTCGCTCTATTCTGTTTGCCTTTGCATTTTTGTTTATATTTTACGCTCCCCCCTAATCTCATTGCGATCATAATTATTACAATTTTATTTTCACAACGATTTTTGCTTATGTATACTGACTCGAAGTCGCCTACTCGCCTTTTTATATCTGCAATGAACCTACACTTAAGGTAGCCAACCTAAATGTAATACTTAATTGTTTAAAGATTTAAACGGGAACGGCAAGTTCTAAAGGCATTTAAACATTATTTCAGTTATCACTAATTATGCACCAATAGAATGCTACATTTGGCATGCTTGTAAACCAACTTTTATTTTATGGGTCAAAGCTCTATAGAGTTCCTGGCATTGTCCTTTCATTCAAATCCGTTCAGCCGTTTATGCGCGATTGAGTAACAAATACCCAAACATTTAAACATACAAAATTTCACATTTATAATATTATGTATATAATAGGATATATACTCATCTGTCACTTTGCTCACGATTCATTTAATGGGAGTCCATAATATGTTTTACATTCGTCTCTCTTTAGTGAGTCGCATATTATGTCGCGCTCAGATTTTTTTGTGTGAATAAAGTAAATATCGCGCGGACGGTGGCGCCCTCGCGAGCTTTGACGTTGGGACGCGGGGTCTATGCAGGGGAGACGGTACGTTTTTGTGATGGTAATGTGACCTCAATTAATGTCACCATTACGGATCTCATTGGCAGGAGGGAATAAAACTCATGAGCAAAATTTCCATGGAAAATAGGAACATATAATGTTTTAATTAGATACTAAGGATATATCAGGAAGTCGGTATCATTTCAAATGAGATAACTGTATTGCAGAAGTCTGTAAGTTTTCTTAATTGCTCAAAAGATGTCGTCACTAATATAAAAAACAGTAACCCAAAAACTCCAGTTGACAGCAAACCGTCCATGATGTACTATGTAATTATATGACACATAGCGCGTGGCTACGGTAAATAGTAAACAGTCTCTTAGAACCATCAATCAATTCGCTAATCTGCGAGGCCCTGTATCAAACGTTCCACAGCCTAACGAAACGTCGCTTAGCAAATAAATACGCTTTTATACTGAAATGTAAAAAACATCGGCTTTGAAGTTGATTGAACGTAAACATCGCAATATGCGCCGTTAGTGACTGAGTCACTGTCGGACCATCTGCGACCTTCGAATGAACATTAATGAATAAAGAAAATCAAATGAAACTAATTAACTGTTAATACTTATGTGGGATTCATAATCAGCCTATACTGTTCCCACTGCTGGGACACAGGCCTCCTCTTGGCGAGAGGGAGTGGGCCGTAATCCACCACGTGGGCCCAGTGCGGGTTGGTAGATATCACATGTCTTCGAATTTTTAGTTCTAGGACCTGCCGTTTCCTCGCGATGTTTTCCTTCACCGTTTTGAGAGCTGTACTGATGAAATTATTTACACAAAGTAAAGCGCCTGGCTGGGTTCGAATCTACGAACTTATGACTCGTAAGTCGCGGCTGTTACCACTGGGCCACCACTGCTCTCCTAATGTGGAATTACTACACGGTAAAACACGGTAAAAAGAATTTTATTTCGTTTTCCGGAAACTAATTGAAACTTTATACCTACCCAGCCCAGCTCATATTAACGCCTAGGCACACAAGCTAACGATGCGAAGAATTGCCACTCTTAAGTGGCAGTTGGCATATTGCTTGCAGAACTTACTACTTGCGGTGCCGATGGGACCGAAAGGTTCTGGACTGGTGACCGCGTACCGGAAGACCCAAAGTTGGAGGTCCTTCCACAAGTTAGAACGATGACCTTGTGAAGGCCGCAGGAGTCCGCTGGATACGGGAAGCACAGAACCGGTTGGAGTGGCGGAGCTTGGGGGAGGCCTATGTCCAGCAGTGTACATCTTTCGGCTGTAATGATGATGATAAAAAACAATCACAGAATAACAACAATATTTCAATTTAAATTTATTATATCACTGATTTAATCAAATAAAATACATATAAATTAAGTTTTCCAATCAGAATATAATCGAATTGTACCAGTTTAATCTAAAGGATCTATAATAAACCTCAACTTTTAAACAAACAATCCGTAAGCACTTTCAGTTAAAACCCTTTTGTATTCGAACAATGCGTTGAAAACAACTCATATTTCGTCAGCGCAACAAAAAGTGTATTTAGGCGTAAACTTCATTCTTCAATCTACCTGGTATCATACCTACCTGAGGCTGATTGCTACAGATTACTTCGGGAATAAAAGAGTAATACGAAGTGCTGGTACGGACGTTTTTATAATATGTAAGTCTAAGGAAACAAATTACTTGATAACAAAGCTTCGTTAATCACAACACATCATTATTTTGAGGTGTATATTTTTGTTATTAAATCAAACAAATACCGGTTCCATATCAACTTACAAATACTTCATCGGCAGTCTATAAATTAATTGTTGTAGAATTTGATCTTTTTTTACGAGTTATATTTGGTGAAATAATGAATCTATAATTGTTTCACCAAAATGTAAACGATATAAAATTTTACTTAGAACCTTTTCATATTTGTACTGAAACTATTGTAATAACTAACAACTACACACGTATTTTCGGTATTTGGATGGAAAATTTTAATACTTTTAGGTTTAACGCTCAAAGCGATTTGAGATCTGAATGGTTTTCAACAGATTTTTTTTTCAAATCAGCTTCTGCAATTCCTAATTAAAAGAATATCATTCCTTGCAACTTCTTTCACGTTTAAGATTAAACAAAATTGCAAATACGTAGTTGACTTATGTAATACTTTGCAAAAGTTGCAAACTATTCAATAGCTAGAAATCTCTCTATCTCTCTCTTTATCTTATCTCCTATCGCAGGTATGCTGGAAGAGATTTCTTTAGAAATAAGCATCACCTCTGTACCTATTTTTTCTGTTCTAATCTTCTTGTCTGTTTATATATGTGTGTACATAAATGGTTAAATAAATAAATAAATCAATAATAACTTTTCTCTCGACGCACAGCCGGTTATCTCACTTTTCTTTTGCGAACTTGACGTGATACTCCGCCGTGTGTCTCAGTAAGAAAACATCGTCGTATAAAGACGTACTCATGAATACCAAGACTCGAACAAAAACCACTTTATGAGCTCAAAAATAGGTCTAAATGATAAACGTCCCTAAAAAAATATTCCTCATTGAAACTTCCTCTTTTTATGAATAATGATTATTTTAAATGTAATGCCCACATTTCGTATCTCTCACGGCGTTACACGAGTACAAAGAGAACAAGAGTATCATATTTGTTTGAACTCGAGGAAAGACTAAGGGCGTGTTCCGTGAAAGGCCCTGCGCCCGCGCCACGCTTCATTGAACACGCTGTAATCAACTACGTGAAACACCCTGTACTCGTAGACGGCAAGCTAGACCAATGCGTTTATACATCACTAGTAAATTGATAGTGAGTCTCTTTATACGATGATTGATATTGATGCTTTTATTATTGCCAACATAGTGATTGAGACAGAGCAAATTAAAAAGAGTTTTGCAGGGTGATGACTGCTTTTTAAATTAAAAAGACTTATGGTTTATGAGTATTTTTAATTTAATTAAGCTTATCTTACTAATTATCATAAATGGGAAATTTTGTATATTTAGAATTTAGATGTTTGTAACTCAATCACGCAAAAACGGCTGAACGGATTTGTATGAAATTTAGCACACAGACAGATTATATCCTAGATTAACACAAAAAATATTTTTAACCTGGTTGTACGTTCCGTTGGCATAATTTTCGAGCCGCGGACAAAAGCTAGTATACAATAAAGTAGTCCACATTTGGAGCCGATAATAATGGAAAGTTAATCAAAAACAAAGTGGACAGATTGATGGATGTTTATAATGCCCTGAAGGCAATAACCCACCTAAAGATTAACTGTTTCTACACAGTGCTGACGATAAAGAAATTGGTAACGTCATAGACAATCTCATATACGGAAACCAGCCGTTTCTCTACGCACGAACTGTATATGAAATCTTGGACTTAACGCGTATTTCAGCAGTTCATCCTAACGTATCTTCTAAACCTCATTTAATAAAAGTCAACGCAAAATGCTCAATCTGCAGTAAAAGTAGTAAGAAAAGAGCTCAAAAACCCCCATGTGACTCGGTTTTTGTCGTATTTACCATTACGGGTGTTTAATGCTAAGTATAAGCAAAACTTTCACTGTACCAAACGTAACGAAAGTTCAGTTTTGGCCTATTCTGAGGCCAAAACTTTACGTAAGATAAAAACTTTATGTAATCTAAATAAATGATATTGAATTTAAATGTAATTATTACTTATCAAGTGGACCGATGACCTGGTGAAGGCCGCAAGAATCCGCTGGAAGCGAGAAGCGCAGAACCGGTCGAAGAGCCTCTTTTTTTTAAAGAGCAGGCTCAAAGACTTGTGCTTTGAGAGAAGCCTATGTCCAACAGTGGACGTATTTCGGCTGAAATGACGATAATGAGCCGATTAATCCCGTAACTTTTTTCAAAAATATTGCAAGAACTATAGTCATTTATTTATTCACTAAGTAGTTAATTAAGTTACAAAACACAAAAATACACTTAGGCGTGGAATTATTCGTTCGCATCGCTCTCATCAGGAAACGTGCCAGGAAAGAAGACTGGCAACATTGCCACGTTGAATGTCAATGCTAATTCTTTGGCCAAAGAACGACCCAACCCTCACGTGAAGTGTCGACCAGTCGGGGAGAAATTTCCTTAAAGAGGAAACGTGCTCTCGGGCCCCATCCCTTAACTATTTTTAAACGTTTCATCACATATGTGATCCATCGAGAGCAACATGTCCTCACGCAAGGTAACTTCACAAGTTACGTAAATGACACTTAACTGCTCCATGAAGCTCGTCGCCCTACCATCACGGCATCACCCCGGTTAACCGCGTCACCTACCCTCATTACCAAGTGACACCACTTAAAACCCCTAACTTACAGTAAGTACGGCGCCGGTAACTTAACGCCAGAATTAGCTACCGTTTAACTGACACGACACCTCTCCGAAACATTACCAACTTAACTAATTACGAAGTAAACTGCATTTCTAAAGCGACGTACTGAATGCTTATACCACAGAATGTAATAATATATGTACAGAGGACTCACTTCATACAAAGTTGCGCGTACGATAAATAATCGGAGAGCGTGCAATATGTCTCACTAGTAGGTAATTGTTGAAACTATTATATTCTGTTTCTCTGTACCTGAACTGTAATGAAGGTAGGTCCATTGTGTATTACGAAATATCCATAGGTATTGAGGTATAATTTACAGGCGTTTAAGATCGGGTCTTCTGTTCCCACTTATTACATGACTAGCAGCGCGCCGCGGTTTCACCCGCGTAATCCAGTTTCCGTAAGTATACGGGGATAAAATATAGCCTATGTTACTCGATAAAGACGTAGCTTTCTAACGGTGAAAGAATTTTTAAAATCGGGCCAGTAGTTTTTAAGTTTATTCGTTACACACAAAAATACAAATCTTTCCTCTTTATAATATTAGTGTACATAACTGACAGAGATATTAACAAAGTAGAAAACTTTCCATAATGAACGCGTTTTAAAGCCAAAGCGCTGCGGCGCGGGTAAGCCGGACCGGCCCATGAGCCGGACCGGACCGTAAGCCGCACTAAGCTGGCGCCCGTTACGGCCGGTCACAATTTTTTATCGGCCAGTATAAAAATATATTAATTACCGAAGTTTTTATGATCCCCGACGCCGCCATCATATAAATTAATTACGCGTTCACATTAATTTGATTTTTTCGTGTTCATTAATATTGTTTGACAGACTGTACGTGTCTCATTCGTCTAAGATATCTGTCTTTTAAACTTTGAACAAAAAAAAAGATAATGATATAAATTAAATTCGCACGCTGGAAATACACTAAAAGGTATTCACTTGAGCATTCAAATAAATATTAAATTGGATGAACTTTTATATTTTATTTACGAAAGCGCTTCTTTCTACTTCATTGAATATTAAAAGCCAGTGCTTACCTTAATTTCTTGCATCGCACATAATTAAATTATTATATGAGTGAAAGATAATATCGGCCCACGCGGTGCAGTGTCGGCTTAATGTGGGAAATGGAGTAAAATGGTTTAAAAGCGTGTAGTGTCGGGAATTGTTCCGAGAGAGACGTGTTCTATGTGTAACTCACTTCAGAAAGTGCTGCACTCACAGTATGAGGCCAGTCCACTGTCACACCCAGAATTGAGGAGCTATTTTCGTATTTTTATGAACGTCTGCATTCTAATCTGTACCTAGAGAGAGACTGTAGCGAGAGGGAAAATATTTTAAAGGCGCAAAAACGCTGTATTAGAACCATTTTTAATCTTAAAGTGACCGACAGCTGCATACCTGTTTTAAAAAAATATAATCTTTTAACTTTTGTATGCCTATATATATTAGAAATAGCTATTTTTGTTAAAACAAATGATCACTTATTCCCGACTTTGAAAAATACTAGAAACAGGACTACAAGTTTAAGAACTCAATACGAAGACTAGTTATGCATTGGCGGATATAAAACTGCATTATTGAGAAAGAGTGTTATGTCCATGGCTCCTCTTATTTATAACCATGTACCAAAAAATTATCAAAGAGCAATCTTTAGGCAGATTTAAAAAGTACTTGAAAAAATTACTAGTTGAAAAATGCTATTATTCTGTAACAGATTTTGAATGACAAGACTATTTAGCTTACAATGTTCATTTATTAAATAATTAAATAGCTTTATGTAAATAGAATAGTTATCGTAGTTTAAGTTTTTTAAAAAATGCATGCCATGAGGCAGAATGTATAAGGATTCAAAACATTGTAACACCTAATTGTATTAATTACCTACATTCTATGCAAATAAATAAATCTATCTATCTATCTATCTAATCGTAGTCTACATCATTTATATTTATTTACCCACATTTTTACAAGATGTTAATATTGATTCACGCTGAGATGACATGTTAAGTAGAACAGGGATGGCAAACCTCTAATCCACTACGAGCTATTTTTCCAAAAATAACATTTAATATGGCATTGACGTGCCAACAAATAATATTGACTTATTGTCTACTAGAAAAAGGCTAAATACTTTCACAATAATAGATACTTACTCTTTATTAGCAAACAGAAATAGACTTGTACTATTATACAGTAATCAATATCACACCACCTTATTTATGTGAAAGAACAAATTAATGCAACTTCTGGTGTCTGGTATTAGGCTCATATATTACTTTTATCAGAATGCAAGGTGAACTGGAATCATACGACATAGGTACGGTTTCTGAAAGTAACGACTCAGGCATAAGAAGATGAAATTATCACGCTCAGATGTCTATGTCTGTTACTGTGACTTAGGCTGCCGTGCCCAAATGATTTTCTTGCGTGCCACCAAAGGCACGCGTGCCAATGGTTCGCCATCCCTGCACTAGAATTTTCGAAGTATGGGAACTGGCCTTCTGAGCCATAGCGATGTAAACAGTTCATCGCTATAGTGGCCATTTCCTATTTCTTTTCATAAGATTACTGCTAAGCCATGGCAGGATATTAACATAATATATTAGACACAGAACATAACATGTTACTAGCTTAATCTTGTAAAGGTGACCCATGTCTTTTGTCCTCTATAGCAAATGGTCTTATCAGTAACATATTGCTTTTAAATAAAGGTATGGTACACTAACCCCTTAATTCATAAACGTTGCTTAAAGTTCCGTAATGATTTAAGACTATTTAACCATACAGTTTTGACGTTTAAGCGTCTCTTAACTTAAAGCAACGTTTATACATAAACCCCTAAATAAATAAGGTATAGGTAGTGCAGCTCGCTATTGTAATTTACTATCATTAAATGCCAATGCAAATTAATGAGAATTACTTCAGTAAAAGACTACTCACAAAATTTACCACTAGGAAGTAGCAAAATAAAATATCCTTGCTAAAGACGAGTCACTCATTTGACTACTGACAGCCGACTAGTCGCACGCGATGTGGCGGTTAGGGCTCCACACTCAATCCAGAGCTCATTTTAGAAATAGCATTCCGGACCAAAACCATGTTTTTTTTATATTTGTCAATAAACAAGCGGGGAACCTACTTCCAAACGGTACACAAATTACTGTGTTGTGTCTTAAGGATTTTGTTATTTTTCACAAAATAAAGGAACGCAGCGTGAGTTCCACTAAGCCCTTCCGGTTCCTCTACACCTGGTAGAGGGGCTCGATGACTGGCCTGTTACGTGTATTCCACACATGTAGCATACGTCTGTGAGACGTATGAACAGGCTTTGAGCGTATCTGAATAATTTGCATGTGAAACTTCTGCACACCTCTAGTTTGTCGGGATAGCGGGTATTTCTACGTAGCGTGAATCTCAACAGAGCAGTGAATTATTCCAACTGTCTCAATGTAGGTACACCTTTAATTAAGACGCAGCATCCAGTTCCTTCGACGGGAGAGACATCCCTCTATATCTATAACAGTAGGCCTTATTAGAAGGCTAAAAGTCACCCAAAGGGCAATAGAGAGGGCTATGCTCGGAGTTTCCGTACGTGATCAAATCAGGATGAAGAGATCCACAGGAGAACCAAAGTAACCGACAAAGCCCGAGGAATTGGTAAACTTAAGTGACAGTGGGCAGGGCACATTGCTCACAGAACAGATGGCCGATGGGGCCGAAAGGTTCTGAAGTGAAGACCGCATCCCGGAAGACGTAGAGTTGGAAGGGCTCCCATAAGGTGGATCGGTGAACTTGTAGAGGCCGCAGGAATCCGCTGGATGCGGAAAGCACAGAACCGATGTAAGTGGTGGAGCTTGGGGGAGGTCTATGTCCAGCAGTGGACGTCTTTCGGCGGAAATGATGATAACGAAGCTTTACGAGTGAGAATAGACAACAGCTCGACGTCTACGTTAGTAATAATTGCCTGCTTGCATTTTGCTGCTGCAGTACTTATGTTTGATTTGTTTGTGTATCATGGGGACCATGGGGAAAAAAGAAATAGATTAAAATTTTAATTATAGAAAAAAAAAAGAAATGTTTATTTTTTTAAGTAGATCTTTTTGTAAATTGGTATCCTTTTTTTTTTTATTACGGGGGAAATCCTCATAGATGTCCTCCGCCCCGGTGAGGGCGAAGGGGTCTCTCACTTGTACCGGGGATCACGGGAACTAGTGTGACTTCCGCGATCCCCGGCTAGTGCCGGCCTGCCTCTGCGGGCCACCACGCGATAGGGGGGAGTGAGGTGTTAAACTCCCCCCTTACGTCATAGAGAGGCGCGCGTGGAACACTGCGCGCCGCCATCTCGGGTCCTAAGAAGTAGGGGGTGACAGATTTCCCCAGATCTGTCGCCCTTGGACATTAAAATATAGAAAAAATAAGAAACGTTTATTTTTATAAGTAGATCTTTTTGTAAATCGGTATCCTGCACGAAATACCAGGTTGTCATAACTTGGTAGGAGCTCACCTAACATAGCTAGTCTTATCAGCTAGAAAACGCTTTATGCCTTCGAAGTATCAGGTTGTCGTAACTTGATAGGAGCAGAGAACTGTCCAGGAGATCTAGAATAATCCTTCAAATATTTTATCTTAGGTTTTTCGGAAGAAAACAGGTCATTGACAGGCGCGGAGCTATAAAGACATAAGCGTGGAATGAACGAAATAATTTAAAATTACACACATACGAGTGTTTCATTAACCGATCCCGGTACTCAAGAGACCCATTTGGTCCCACAGTACTAGGCATTAGAGCCACGTGAATCCAATCCATTTTAGTTTGTAGTTCAAAGTTCACATTTAAAAAGGATCATTAATTTAATAGCCAGTTAAACTTTTAAAACTTATAATTTGTTAAAATATTTAAAATAGTCAAAAGTTTAAGAAATCCAATCAAAGTTAATCAAATAAGACAAGTACTTATTGCTCGCTAAACTGGGATCAAAGATTGGAATGGAATATTAAATATAAAATGTAAAAGATATTTTATTTTTTGAGGTTAAATGAGGCGCATGGATGGAGGGGCTGTCGACTGTCGACTGTCGAGGTCAAAGATAAAAGTTAGAAATGCGTGCCAAGTCAATTTTTGAAGCGAATAATATTTTATAAAGATATTTTAGCTAACACAACATTTACGTATAGTTTGTCAGACTGTTACTTTACGTGGCGTTGTAGTGCGTCAGGGATGTTTGCAGAAAACAACATGGTTGGTTGGTTTTGCCGCACTCATTAGAAAGAGATATGCATCCCTGATGTCACATGTTCGCGGCAGCACCAACAGTGTTCTCAGTGTATTCGCAGATCGGTAGGATTCCCTGATGTTGCGAAGGTGGATGCAGCTCCACGCTGAATTTTAAGTTTTTAATAGTAATTGTATCTGTACTAACACTAGAGGATAAGCAAAATTGTTATTAACCCTATGGACTTTGTCTGAAATAAAAAAAATATTATATTCTTTACACAAACCTGGCACTGGCACTTATATTCATCCTGCTTTTCCCTTTTTTTTCCTGTTTTTTCTACGTGCCCACTTCTTCTCTCCTAATATTGCTGTCCCAGATAGGTTTCATATTGATCTCTCACTGTTATACCATCTATATAATACATATTATGAAATGCAATAAAGAATTGAGTATTGAGGGTCCGAAAATGATAGAATAGAATAAAATACTCTTTAATATGTACACCATACGAAAAATAGATATCATAATAAGTGATCTATAATCTTTTTCTTTACTTTGTTTTTATGTTCGTTCGTTTGTTTAGTTTATCTTTTGTTTTGTTTTAGGATAAGTTTTCAATTTTAATTTTATGAGTGCTAATGCCTGAAATTAACGATTAATAATAATTATTCAAATGCTGTTGTTCGTGCCCGGCGCCGCCCGGGCTATTATCTGATTTTCTTTACAAGTGACACAACAAAAAAAACTATAAATCGGGCGAGCCCTTCTCAAATGATGATCTTTCATACTTGCGGCAATTATTTTAATTTTATATGGATATATAACGATCCAAGACAATTACGTATTACTATGATAAATGATATTCTGTTTTAGAAACATAAAAGGAAAACTGTATACCTATAACTCCAACTCTTGTATAATTTAAACAAGATTTAATGTCTCAGTTCTAACATTAAAGCTGTACCTATTCGTACGAGCGAATTTTACAACCATATTAAAGAGCGTCTCGCGCCGTGAGCCCGAGAGCCCGCGAGCGCGCGCCCCCGTGACGCAGACGTGAACAATACATAAATAATACAATATGATAGACACACGTACATTTAATATCACGAACACATCTCAAATCACTTACTCGGTTACTTCGCGGAAAATAAAAGAAAACGAGAAGCGGATATGAGAAAAAACAACACACGGGGAAACACGTCACTAAGTAAGCCGCGACCATGATACATTTGTTAAGGACTCGCAAATCATAAAAATATTAAAGATAGCTCGATAATCGTGAGGGGGGCTTATGGCTAAGTAATAACAAGCCACACGGGTCGATCGATCAGGTAAAATACACTTGCCGCGGTTGGTCCGTGGATGGGTGACCATCTTTACATATCAAGACCCCTCCGTGCTTCGGAAATCACGTTTAGCCGTTGGTCCCGAATGTCATTTGTGGATCTTTGACTGTCTTTACGGGTCGTCAGAAGCCCGAAAGTCTGACAACCAGTCTTACCAAGGGGTATCGTGTCACCCAGTAACTGGGTTGTGGAGGTCAGAAGTAACACTTCGTGCACTAGCTACAAGCAAAGACCGTCTATATCTGCTTTATGTAAAGCTACACACGCTCTTGTTATTGCCCTTTTCTCTACGGAACGATAATCTTTGAACCTTCAAATAATTCGCGACCATGACACTTTTTTGTGAATAAAAATGTAACTCGCGGATCATAAGAATAATAAAGTAAGCTCGATTATCGTGAGCTTCATATACCTTCTGTACCTGTTTGGCCTGTGAAGGTACAAGCGTACAGTTTCCTCATCTGTCCCTACTATGTACCGCAGAATTAGACGCACTCCATTAAGGGAGGGGAGGGTGGAGGGTATATTATAAATCCATTACCGGTAGAGGTACATGAGAGGTACAATTGAGTGAAAAACGCGTCGCAATGATAGCGAGGTGTGCCGACAACACCTGGCTCTAGAGGAATTGATTTATGTTCGATGCTATATTTATACCAATATCACTAGTATCAGATACAACCTCGATGGGAAAATAACCGTAAACTGATGACTGGCATATTTGTTCAGCAGGTTTTAGTTTAAAAACACATGAAAGCTATTACCGGAATAAACACAAAGGTGTATTATGAATTTCCTGTTAAATCAATTAACACGATGAGTGTGCTGTCTGGCGGCAGACTGGTGACAAAAAACAAACAGTCGCCACTCACAGGATATTGTTCTGATGTACGCACACATGACACAGCTCCAATAATAGCTGGCATCATACCTAGACTATCACAAAGCGAAACCGTCGCGGTTTGAAATCAATCGAAATGATCAAGTGTCTGGCCATTATTAGAAGAGCCGCGATTTGAAACTTGAAGAAGAAATCGTCATCATCGATCTCTTGCCCTTATTTCTATTTATTTGTGGTCGGCGGAACCATGGATTTTCATCTATAATTCACTATATCATCAGAGTCCAACCATCGTTTCTCTGATCTTCCCCTACCGTTATAAGATAGTACTTCAACTGTGTCACATTCCCTAGCATTTAGCTTAGCTTAAAATGCGGTCTTTGATCTAACACGCTATTAAAAGTCCCGCATTAGTGACGCTGTCACGAGTCACGCGAGTGATACGTGCTCTTGGGACCCCGCAGTTAAGGTTTTTCTTTTTGAGGGTGGGAAATCATAACATAACTTCTTCCACTCTGGGTGGAGCATGAGGCCGTGTCAGACTTTTACTGACTAAAACCCACCCGTGTTCCCTCAGTTGCTTGTGTGCCACGGTATCGCTTTCGAACAACCCGTACCCCTGGCAGGCATCGGCCCTTGCTGGCCCCTTCAATTGGTGCTGACATCTCTTTGAGGCGCGCGTGGAACACAACGCGCCGTCGACCCGAGCTTGGTCCTTACCGGACAGCGAGCTACCCATTACTCGCCGTCCGCAAGCTCGCGCCTACGATGGCCGGGAATCAGCCTGGGATTCCCGACGCCCAGGGCGTCTCCTGCAGAGGCTAGGGCCGTGAGGGCGCATATACTGCCTTTCCCTCACGCTTCGCAGAAGGAGGCGACGGCTACACATGCACTCTCGCTCCGTACCATGGAACACGGCCGGACGCCAGAGATCACCGCCACCGATCGTCTCCACAAGGACACGGCGGTGCTCCGAACCTGCAGGGGTAACATAATATGGTGGGAAAAACCGTTTAATTTCCCAATATTACACCGGCAGGTTGTCTTCTGGGCCGATGGCGCGATCTCATTGAACTATGTAACTACCGCGATGTAAGTAATAGATTACTTTATCCTGAGTGTTCCAGATGGCAAGTAATTAATTAAAGCCTGCACTATCTTAATGGAAAGTAGGAATAATGTAGGTACTTCTAGAGAAGGCATGCTTCATTACAGATTCCTCTTAACAAAATGAACAAAAGTCGCAGCAAAAACGTTAAGATTTTTAAAGTTAGAACTAAGTTGTACTTGTGACTACGAATATACTTAAGTTTACGAGCGTTTCAAGTAATGAGATGCATAGAACTTTACTCAGTTCACGCCAAGCGATGCTCGATCCAACACTACAAAGTTTATCACAACTTGTCAAGCTTTAACGATTAAGCTAAGTAAGTCAAGTTATTTTAAAGTTTCTGCTGTGGACAACTAGTTCACTCAAGATGGTGAGAAGTTCAAAGTTCTCATTTGCCCACATAGGAATCGGTCCCTTGGGTATCCTTGTAAATACAAGTGCCCAGCTTATCAGAACGACACGACGCGACGATGACGCCGCGGTGTGAATTAACATTAAACCAAGGCCCCAAGTCTGCTATTTTTACAAATTCGTCATTCCAACACGATCCCATTGTCATTTTGCTAAAAGTTCGTAATCTGCTAAATTCATAATGGTCGATCATTGGTCGGTCAATGGTCTCGTAATAGAATTGTTTTATAAAGGCATCGGCGTATTGCCATTATTATAAAACCCGTTAGTAGAAATGATTTTCCAAAAACTACTACTAAATTTGAACATTTATTCATGCCCGATTTCATTTATATATATTTTACATATTATTTATTAGTGTTAAATTTTAGCAGATTCCCGCCTAAGTCAGTCATTAATTTGTCATTATGTACGAGATTACCAATAAATGCCATTTCTTTCAATGGAGTGTCAGTGGCTGACCATTGGAAAGTAATAATGACGCCATTATAATAGTGGATTACCAAACTTGAAATCAATGATAGACCATTCTGACACTATTGTAATAGCAGACTTGAGGCCCAGTTTGCCTGAGACTTCAGTAGCTTACATAGATGATAGCGCTGGCAAATAAAAATAGTACCATAGACGAAAACAAACGTCATAACGGCTGATGACGTAACGGAAACACGAATCAGTGCAATAAATAAGTGATTTTGCATTACATTATAAAATCGTAATATATTAAGTATTGTTAATTTTAAGGCATGTTTTTATTTAAGTATTAATTTAAAAATCTGAAAAGGAAATTGGAACATTGTTACTGTTTATTTAAAAGAACTAACTAAATTTACAATTTAAAATGTTTAAAAAGTGTTATTAATTGCAAATCAAATATTGTGCGTAATTACATTATTTTTATTAAATACAATCTGAATTATATTTTAACCGGTAACAAGTGTCAACGGAAGTCGTTGCTACCTGACGTTGACAGTTGTTTCAACGTATAAATAGGCTCGTGCTTTGCGTAGCGCACAATATAAAATTGTATTTTGAACTGTGCACATCTCGTTGTAAAATTAAGTTGAGTAAATCATTATTATTGGTTGTGAGTAATTAAAAGTGTTTACAAGATGTCTGATCATTATCATTTGAGATCCCCGGGCCCTCCCGCTCTTACATCAGAAGAAAGGGATGAGCCCGCGCCTGAGCTGGACCCATCAACGTACTCGCCTACCCTGCCGACCTCTCGACCAGGAAATTCGGAGGAGCTGAATTTACTTCGCTGCCAGATCAAGTTGCTGGAAAGGATGGTTTTCCGGAACCAAAACACAAGTACCCACAAGCTAAGTGAAATTTATTTACCAAATTATGATCCTGACGAGCATAAAATAACAATTGAGGAATGGTGTAAACAAGTTACCTCTTTAATCACCATGCGAGGTTGTTCACAGTTTGTTGCTATGATGAAAGGATTAGCATGCTTGCAAGGGCGCGCCAAGCAATGGGCAGACACTAATGCTCATTCTCTTGCTAATTGGGATTCACTCCAAAGGGAACTTATAGCACAATTTAATGGCGAAACAAGGTACATTGTGTACGTCAATGCATTTCGGGAATATACTTCAAATCAGGCCAAATCTTTTTCTGAATATGTAGCCGAATCATGGCGTTTGTTTTCAAGAATTTCTCCGAATGCTCCAACTGACCTCATGGTGGAAGCTGTAATATCAGGCATAAGACCAAAGTTTTACCAAGCTGAACTCCTCAGATCAGCACCAAGATCACAAGCTGAACTGATAGCCACATTGGCGAACTATCGTAAACGATCCGCCGATGCAATGTCAGATGAACCCCGTGCTAAACAACCAAGGCTTGACCTCCCAACAACTGCGACGTGTCACAATTGCCATAAACCAGGGCATATTTCTCGTGATTGCAGGAACAGACTTTGCGACATCTGCAAGAAACCAGGCCACACATCTGACCGCTGCTGGCATAAAAAGAAAAACGAGTCACCATCCGAGAAGACTTCTGTTCTTGCTACTGCCTCAATAGCTGCACCACCACCTTCACGCCGGGAAGTCAATACGATCCAGAAGGAAAAGGCGCCTAACGAAGTTCAATTACAAATAGGTGATATCATTCTTTCTTGTTTAATTGATAGTGGTGCCGAATGTTCGCTTATTAAGAAAAAAGTTTCTGGGTCAATTAAGGGTAAACGCCAAATAGAACTTTTGCAATTACGAGGGTTTGGGGGCAGTAGCATACCTTCAAGTGAATCGATAAACACTGTAGCCACATTTAATGGTGTGACATTCGAAGTAAAACTTCATGTCGTTAATGATTTAAATTATGATGTCATTTTAGGACTAGACTCTATCAAAATACCGGGGATTAAAATTTCAATTACAAACGAAGGAACTTCAATAGAAAGAGTAAGTTACATTTTTAATTACAAAATATCATCTTTGGCTAATATTGATACTGATTTGAAAGATACGTCTCAGTTAATAAGTATCCTAGAAAAACACACAGATTTATTTACTTTCAATAAAGTTAAAAAAGTGACCACGGGCCAATTAACTATCAAATTAAAAGATCCTAATCGTATAGTACAAAGAAGGCCCTACCGACTAGCACCGGTCGAGAGAGAAAAGGTTAAGACAATTATTGAAGATCTTAAAACTAAGGGGATTATTAGAGATAGTTGCTCACCTTTTGCAAGTCCTATTTTACTAGTAAAAAAGAACTAAACTCAAATACAGTTCGTGACCACTATCCTCTGCCACTGATACAAGATCATATTGATAAACTTGGTAAAGCTAGATTCTTTTCAAGCCTTGATATGGAATCAGGGTTCCACCAAATTAGAATTTCAGAAGAATCAATTGAAAAAACGGCTTTCGTTACGCCCGACGGCCAGTATGAGTACTTATCAATGCCATTCGGTCTAAGTAATGCACCTTCAGTATACGAGCGTGCCATTAATGCAGCTTTAGGTGACTATCGCGACAATATTGCACTAGTATATATTGATGATGTTTTAATTCCCTCATCTAGTGAGCAAGAAGGTTTGGAAAGGCTGGCACTTGTATTAAAAAGACTATCGGATGCAGGATTTACGATAAATCACTCAAAATGTAAATTCCTCAAGACGTCCATAGAATATCTCGGTAACATTATAAAAAATGGTGAAGTGAAGCCAAATCCTACTAAGTTGACAGCACTTAAATTTTCAGAACCACCCAAAACACTTAAGCAACTTAGGCAATTCAATGGTCTGGCTAGCTATTTTCGGCGTTTTATCCCTCAATTTTCCCAACTAATGACTCCACTATATGGGCTAACAAAGAAAGATGAACCATTTGTATGGTCTCCCGATCACGAAGCAAGAAGACAATATGTCATCACACTTTTGACCTCTGAACCTATACTTTGCATTTTTGATCCAACTCTTCCAATAGAAGTCCATACAGATGCTAGCGCCAAAGGTATCGGGGCTATTCTCATTCAGAACGACAATAATCGTCGCAAAGTCGTTGAATACTTTAGTATACGCACTAGTGATGCTGAAACAAGATACCATTCATATGAATTGGAAACTTTAGCTGTTGTCAGAGCAATAAAACAGTTTCGACATTTTCTATATGGGCGCAAATTTACAGTTGTAACTGACTGCAATGCTCTTAAGGCTTCAAAACATAAAAAGGAACTTACACCTCGGGTTCATAGGCTATGGGCATACTTACAAAATTTTGACTTTGATGTTATTTACCGTAGGGGGGAACAAATGGCCCACGTAAATTTTTTGAGTAGAAATCCACAAATCAATATTTTAACAAAAGATCCAGCGTGGATTGTAGTTGAGCAAGAAAGGGACAAAGAACTCAAAACTCTTCGCGATGCCATACAGAATAAAGATGACTATGATAGAAAATTTAGTATTCGATCAAATCTCTTAATGATAACCGTACAAAACCAAAAAGGAGAATCACTAACTCGTACAGTAGTCCCTGAATCACTTGTTTGTTCATTAATAAATAGATACCACGAACATCTTTTGCATACGGGGTGGGAACGTACTCTGGATAAAATTCGGGAACAATTTTGGTTTAAACACATGACAAAACGGGTACGGCAGTTTTGCAATAACTGTTTACAATGCAAAATTGGCAAAGAGCCTTCCGGCAAAAAACAAATGGAACTGCACCCTATTAATAAAATAAGCATACCTTTCCATACGATACATGTAGACCTTATGGGTAATCTTACCGGCACAAACAAAAAAGCATACGTTCTGGTAGCTATTGACGCATTTACAAAATTTATACTTCTGTATCCACTGAAAGATAAAAGTACTAATACAATATTAAAGAGCTTCCGTGAAATGATTAATATTTTTGGCACCCCATGTAGAATTATTTCTGACAGGGAATCGGCTATTATGGGCACGGATATTCAAGATTTTTTTAAATCTTTCTGTATCGAACATCATGCTATTGCCCGCGGCACACCTAGAGCTAACGGTCAAGCTGAAAGACAAATGCGCACTCTTAAAGATCACCTTACAGCCTTATCGCTAACGCAATCTAGAGTTTGGGTTAATAAAATAGGTGAATTGCAATTAGCATGAAATTGTACGAAATCTAAAGCTACAGGATATTCTCCTTTAGAACTCCTGTTAGGTAAAAGATGCTCTCCCCCTGCAATCGAACAGATATCTCTATTATCTAACGAAGATATAAACAAAGATGAAATCCGTTTAGATGCTGAGCACAGAATGGCCGAAACAGCAGAAAAAAATAAAATACGTTTCGATTCTAAGTGCGCCAAAATTAAACCCTTTCTAGAAGGAGACTTTGTTCTTTGTAAAGACACTCAGTGGTCAGGTAACAAACTTGGATCAAAATATCTGGGACCCTATCAAATAATAAAAGTCTTAGACCATCATAGATACGAAGTAAAAGACATTCGGTCTCAGCGAAATAAAAATACTGTAATCACACATGAACACATGAGATTGGTACCTAATCCTAATTTTACTGAATGAATAGACCGTGATAGCGAGAATAAGGTGAGAAACTGTTTATAAAATTGTTTATGATTAAAAAGTTAAGTTTAGGGATAAAATTATGTGATACGCGTCATTGTGACTTGGTTTTCAAGTTAGTCAAGCCAAGTCAAAGACGGGTCTCTGAATCTTTTTTGATCAAGCCACGATCTGCGACCTCTGAGTTTGATTTTGAGTTGCAAAATGGTTATGTAGCCATGGTTTCAGTTGGTTGATTAAATCAATTTCAGTCAAGCCAAGTCAAAGACGAGCCTCTGAATCTCTATGATCAAGCCACGATCTGCGACCTCTGAGTTTGACAGTTTCACCAGACTAAGCAATGTTGCCTCTGAGTCTGGTCCAAAAGTGTTTGCATTTTTTTAAAGTTTTCTGTGTTTTTCAGAGTGATTCGCTGGCCCTAGCAAGGCCCGCTCGTCAGTATGGCCGTGATAGCGCTGGCAAATAAAAATAGTACCATAGACGAAAACAAACGTCATAACGGCTGATGACGTAACGGAAACACGAATCAGTGCAATAAATAAGTGATTTTGCATTACATTATAAAATCGTAATATATTAAGTATTGTTAATTTTAAGGCATGTTTTTATTTAAGTATTAATTTAAAAATCTGAAAAGGAAATTGGAACATTGTTACTGTTTATTTAAAAGAACTAACTAAATTTACAATTTAAAATGTTTAAAAAGTGTTATTAATTGCAAATCAAATATTGTGCGTAATTACATTATTTTTATTAAATACAATCTGAATTATATTTTAACCGGTAACAAGTGTCAACGGAAGTCGTTGCTACCTGACGTTGACAGTTGTTTCAACGTATAAATAGGCTCGTGCTTTGCGTAGCGCACAATATAAAATTGTATTTTGAACTGTGCACATCTCGTTGTAAAATTAAGTTGAGTAAATCATTATTATTGGTTGTGAGTAATTAAAAGTGTTTACAAGATGTCTGATCATTATCATTTGAGATCCCCGAGCCCTCCCGCTCTTACATAGATGATACTCTGACTTATCAATATTTCAGCTCGCTTTCTAATGATATAAATAATTAAGAAACACACTTAGCTTAATTCAGTACAATACCTAGTTCTCAGCTGCGGGTGCCTCCCAAACGGGCTGTTTTCTTAGCCTATGGCGTCATCGGCCAGTAATGGCGGGTCTAAGTGGGGCCAATTACGAGCTAATCTCAGGGCAATGTGCAGATTGTAGCAACGTGTAATGTACCGCCATTTCTCTTCGCAGAGAACTAATTCTGTTAGCCATGAACGCGTAATGTGAAATTGCCAAGTTAATAAAAGTTACCGACTTTCTTAAAAGGTTTTTCTAACTTTGGCTCATAGGGTTTCGAGTCCGAGACATAAGTAGATGTGACCTAATCCTGACCTATAGTGCGCGAAGTCGACCAAAGTGCCACTAATTGAAAATTAATTAATAATGGCCAAAGATTCAGCATTGCCATACAATGTGGCATTGCTGCCAGCCGTTTGGCCACGATGCGGACGAACTTTTTGATGCCATTATGAATAATTTATTTTTAATACAGGATAAGTTTTTATCCAGTTCGCAAACTGTAACCATGAATTATTCAGCATATCTTTCCAGCGTAAACAATTTAAAAAATCAGCTGTTCCATACATTTTGACTCCGTAGGTATTGCCTGCCTTTTCTATGAAACAGCTGATTTTTTTTTATATAACCGACGAAAAATTTCTACGCTGGGAGGTCTAGAATGATATGCTGAATTCATGGTTACAACTTGCGCACTGGATAAAAACTTATCCTGTATACTTGTACATATTATTTTAAGACCGGTTGTTTTTTAATTATGTAAATATATCACTACATAGTATAAAACAAAGTCGCTTTCTCTGTCCCTATATCCCTATGTATGCTTAAATCTTTAAAACTACGCAACGGATTTTGATGCGGGTTTTTAATAGATAGAGTGATTCAAGAGGAAGGTTTATATGTGTAATACACCGACCTCCACGAGGGCGAAGCCGCTGGCAAAAGCTAGTATACAAATAAATTAAATTCCATAATGGAAATCTATATTTTCCCCGATGCACAACAAAAACTCTCGCAAAGTCAAGCTGGCACCACAACGCAAACTAGCTCCGTGAAAAAAACAGAACCCTTCTTCGCAGTCGGATAAAAAAATAGCGGAACTGCGGAACTAGCCACAACAGGTCCACGAAACTTATTAAACAGCAGTTGTTCCACAGGGGGTGAGACTTTCATTTGTTTTCCTTCGATTAATATTTTTACAGCGGCTGTAAATTAGAGGCGTGCTGACCTGCAGTGTGATGATGGACATAATGGTGTTACGAAATTAGTAATCATGGGGCTTTGTGTTGTTGCTATGGAAAAAATAACACTATATTTTATTTAGGTGTATCAAAAAGTTTATAAAATTGTCAGCAGGGTAATTTGTATGACACACCAGTTTTAATTTTGATTGTTCAAAAACATTCATTCCGATAATTACTGAACATTTTGACGGCACGGTTGGCGCAGCGGTTAACCGATTGACTGCTACGCTGCGTGTCGCGGGTTCGATTCCCGCACGGAACAAATATTGGTATGACCTACAAATAGTCGTTCCGGGTCTGGCTGTTTGTGTATGTGAGTTTAAATATTTGTAAACGCACCCACAATACAGGAGTAATTCCTAGTGTGGGGCAACGTTTTAAAAAAAAAAATATAAATTCATTTTCGAACATACGCAGCAAAGCATTAGCGATATCCTTTAAAATAATTCAGATTGTGATTAATTGTTACGCAATGAAGGTGTAGTTCAGTATTTTCTGATAGATACCTATATAGTTTCGTGTGTTGTAGCTCTTATGTAAGCTGTCGAAGTGTGTATTAGACTTGTACATTTATCAGACACTACATATTTTTTTTTACCTCACAGGCTCGGAAAGATTATGTTTGTCATTCGAAATCTGCGTGCAAAAGTGCATTTTACCTGCCACCGTGGAAAGAGTTTTTGAAAATCGAACCTTTCTATTCAATAATTTTCTGTACAGCCAGTTCACTGAAAATGCATTAATACTTATTTCTTGTCAGTGTGCCAACCCAATTTTTAGAATAATCGCACTGGCCTGCAGGACGCTCTCATGCAGTATGAAATGTCTTTACCATTTTAGCGGCACACACACTGAAAATGTCAACTTTATACCTATTACCGTCCATAAGGTACAACCCAATGACAGACAGACGGACGGAAAACGGAGGCTTAGTAATAGGGGCAGCTTTTGGGTACGGAACCCTAAAATAAACTAAATAAACAGGATAATGTCGTCACTACATTCTGAACAGTAAAAAGGATCCATTATCGGAATGCGGCCACATCTCTTAGGATCATTCGTTTACAGAAGCTCTTTTCTTCCTAAATAAATAGCGTTCTATTGTAGTTGATATCGAGCCCGGGTACTGTTTGCTATAATTTGTTACGTTTAACATATTATCGGCGCCGATGGAGCGGGTGACGAGGGTCCACTCAATACGCGGGTCCGACCCGCTCCAGACCCGCCCCGAAATAAAGAAAAATAAGCGATCAAGAAAGAGGTAAAAAGTGAGGTACATCGTTCGTGCCAGCGATAGATTGGTGATAGATGACGCGTCTAATCGAGTCGTAGCGAACTTTATAATAAATAGAGAAATCCTATCCTACTAATATTATAAATTTGAAAGTTTCCATGTTTGGATGTTTGTTACTCAATCTCATAAAAACGACTAAATGGATTTGGAAGTCATTTAGCAGACATACAGATAGCTAGCTTTCGCCCGTGACTCTGCCCGCGTCGATGTCGGTTATCGCTTAAAAAAGAAGCCTATGTCCTTTTTCATATCCCAGGGTATATTTCTGCTAAATTTCATGACGATCGGTTCAGCGGTTTAGGCCTGAAAGCGAGACAGACAGAGTTACTTTCGAATTTATAAAATTGGTAGGGATAACCTGGATTCAAACATGGGATACTTTTTATCCCGGTAGTACGTTACCGTGGGATAATCTTTGACCTCCACGTGGGCGAAGCCGCTAGCAAAAGCTAGTACTATTTTTTTTTTTTAACTAAGTACTAAATGGATGGAATCTAGCGCAAAAAATGGATTTTACTTGAACCTAAGGAAAGAAAAAATAAAGTATCTTAAGTGTACCTACTAAGTTTCAATAAAAATGCTTCAGGCGTTGCCGTGACCTTTAAAAAGTTTCCGTTTCGATCCATTACACGTAAACACTGTACTATGACGAATCGCTTTCGGAATAAAGTTCCCACGGTAAATAATAAATCTATAAAATGTTCTAGCAGAAAACGTGTTGACCGTGAAACGAAACAAACTGGAGAACACGCCAGGATGTGGCTTAGTTCACAGATTAAACCTTCGCATCTTACCCCCATCTTTATAAACATTACTTAAACTTAAGTAATGATTAGCGTTTGTTAAACCATACATTGTGACGTTTACACATCTGTTAACTTTGATCAACGTTTATAAATAAGAACTTAAGTTTTATTTATTCAAGATCTAGCCAGTGAATGAACAGACACAGATACACTAATCATGTTTACATTTCCAACATTCCCTTTTCCGACTAGTTCGGTCACAATATAAGTACGATTGCTGCATTAGTGTACAACAACTCCATCATAAAAGGAACTAAAGCAGTAATAAAAACCAAACCTTAATTTTGTTCGCTTGATTTTAGTTCGTTTCTCTTTCAGTTATCCATTACCGTCAGTCCCTAATCAATAACTATTCATTTGCTGTTCCGACATATCGGGAGTCACATCATTACCTCTGCGTCGCACGTACTAACCTAAATTTAACGCCTAACTGTACCTACATATGCGCCACACTCAGACATTTTGAAGATAAGTTAGTTGATTCCGAACAACGTCCCAAAGAGTTGTAATGAAGTTAGAGCCGACTAGAAGAGGTTAGTGTCAAAGGTACAATTAGGGGCGATAACCTTTAAATTGTGTAGATGAACGAAACGAGTAGGTACTTGGAACTCTTTTAAAAGAACTTAAATAGACCTTTTCAAAGTTCTTCTAAAATGCTATTAAATAATTTGAATAATTGAATTTTGATTACTTTTGTAAAGTTATTCATAATGGTTACTTTTCACGGCCGGCTATACGCCTATATGAATATTCTCGTCAGTGACCTTGGAAAGCTAATATCTATGTGTTTTATGTAGAGAAGTGTTTGCTTGTTTCGGGATTCTTCCGGGAGTCAGTGTTATGGAATGGTATCGTTTACAAATAGAATCGCTATTGAGGAAATATTTACGTTTAAATTTGTGATGAGATTGTGATATTTTGGTATTTTTCTGTAACCCAACTAAAACGCCTCTCACGTCTTTCCCTGAAAGATAAGACAAGATTATTATTAGTTATCACTATCACAACATATTATAAAACAAAGTCCCGCCGCGTCTCTGTCTGTTTGGGATAAACTCAAAACGGAACTGAACGGATTTAAAAATCCGTTCAGTACTTTTGAGTTTAATGCAGTTTTCACCAAGAAGCAGACTCAGAGGCGTCACTAGGGTGTGGCGTGTAGGGCACGGCCCTGGGTGCCTAACGAAGGGGGGTGCGAAAAATCACCAATTATTCGATTGAAAATTAAAAAATACTTCAATAAACCATTTCATTCTATTATATTTACATCCTAATTTCTTATCAAACAATCACGTTCACAATTCCCGCGCTACGTGAATGAGCGAGAGGGAATAAGTGGTGCGCGCCCGCGGAGGCGGTGAATTTGCTCGTTCGAATCTAAAGGTTTGTCGTTCATAATGTTACGACAAGGCTGCTGTGATGGCTAAGCACCGAACTGGAGTTTACCAAAGAATAAGCGAAAATAATTATCTTGCAGTATTTGTGAATTTTGATAATCATTCACCCAATTTGGTCGGTGTACCTTTGCACGTAGGTAGACTGACCAAATTGGGTGAATGATTATATCAAAATTCACAAATACTGCCAAGCAGGACACTAATTAATTATTAGGTCACGTTTTTCTTATTGAAATTTTTTTCGTACTGTGCTTCGCAAAACTAAAAAAATACGTTGAAGCAGTAAAGCCAATCCACAAATATCTTGAACATCGCCGAACCGTCTCCAAAATATAATAGACGATATCGATCAAACTACATAAACAAGAAGTAAGGCCAGACTTTTTCATAACCGCACGTTGTTGTTGTTATTGTTGTTTTTTGACGTTGTTTCGGAGTCATTTTTTGACACTGCCAATGTTCTTCTTCTCGTCGATGGTAAAAATAACACGAAATATTGTATAGATATTTAAATTTGATGATTTGTCTACACTGCCAATGGAAACCAGTACATTCGGTTTCCAATGGCAATGTGCTTTGGGACCCAAGTATGAATTTTTATAATGCTGCCTTGGACATAAAGCCCTCTGAGACAATTTTTCAAATGAAAGCGATAGGTTAGTTAGTGAGGCATTCTAAAGAGGATTCATAATTTGCCAGGAATGTTATGTAGCCACGGAAAGGCAGTCATGGCGAAAAAAAATGTATGGCTGGAGAGAGTGCATCGGACGCAGGGTTGACCGCTAAACACGAAATGGAACGAGTAATGACGGGATCGCTAGATCGTATTGTGTGTGAATTGAGGGAAATGTTTTAGGTTTCTTTTAGTTGTTAGACCGCTGTGTGCAGCTGGCGACAGTACATTTTTTTTTTTAGATTTTGGGGATTTCTATAATTGCGATGCTAACGGACAAAATACCTTCGTTATTGAAGGTCAAGAAACGTTATGCGATCTGGCTTTGCTTAATGTAAACTGAAGATAATTTACGAAGGGCACAATTGTGATGCGCGCCCTAGGCGCCATTTTCTATTGGCACGCCCCTGGGCAGAGTGGTTCATGAGAAAGTTTTAAGGCATAATGTAGAATAATTTTACTACATATGTACATTATTATTTAGATTTTAGTTATTTGACACTTAATATCTCATTTTTATTTTATTTATTACTTTTTTAATTATGTATCTATTCGTGACATCACAGCGGGCCCTATCAGAATACCAGCACTGCGACACTTTTTAAATGTCGCAGCAACATGCTGAGATAGTGGCCTTTTCGCCTCGTACAGGACCTTGTTTTTTATTTTTACTTTTTTTTTGTATAAATATAATTTTATTAAGTACCTAGTGTAGCGTAGAAGTGTTTTAGTTTTTTAGTGTGTTTTATTGTATTGTGTTGTAGTTATGTTTGTGATATTCCTGTGCGAGTCTAATAAATACTTTTTCTTTTTTTCTAATTTGGTTAAGGTTTTGTTTAAATTGGTAAACGCTGGCAAACGCTAGTAAATTTTATCAAAATCTAAGAAGAAAAATGGTCAGAGCACAAAGGCAGACGACAAAAGCTGCTAAACTTAGTGTTATATTATAACATTTCTAAGTATGTTTGGAATCCTCATCAGTAGGTACTATAAATAATCTCACAAATCTCTCCACCTACTTGACACGCACTGAATACCAGTCCAATTAGACGTTTGGCCAAGTTTAAATCTGTTCCAAATAAAAGAAAAGAGAATCAAATAAATTGGTTGTTGTATCTCCTTTGCCCTCGAGTCGTTCAGACTCGAGTGCTAAATGAATCTGTCAGATTAACCCACTTCACTCGATACGTATTTAAAGCGCGTTTCAAGAACTCATCAGATACTTAGTAACATTTTATTCTGCTCGAGCATGCTCAAGTATTCTAGTATCGCTCTCTTTTTGCGCGTTTGGCTCGACTCGACACGTATTACGTACGAGTCTCATCAATGAGTTTACTCCTTATTAAGATGATACGTGAGTATTAAATAAAAGACTCAGTCTCTTTGTCCTTCAGTTAAGGTCTATTCAAGTCAGCTCATTGGTGAATGACGTCACGGACGGGGGGAAGGGGTGTTGACATGGTTAACGTAAATGTCAGCGAAGGGAAGCGAGTGAATTGCTGAATAAACGACTGATTCTTCACTTCTATTTTGTTACTTAAAGACTGTCTGGAACGGTGAACAAGCGTTTGTTCTGAGTGTTTTCGTTCACTCTTATTGTGACTAAAAATAACTTGTTCATGTGTTAATTCTAGTTCTGAAAACCACGTGGTTTTGCATATCTTTAGTTAAACCAACGCTCACTTTTCTTAGACTATATGAATATTACTTATTAATAAATTAACAGTGAAGGCTACTTACATAAACAAAAAAATACTTATTATAACTTATTGTTCGCCCAGCGGCAGAAATTAGACTATGTATATTTTATATTAATTTAATTTATTTCTAATGCATTATTATATTAAAACATTAGCTTTCTGCACGTCTTCTTAACAGAAACTTTAACCGGGCCAAATGTCAAACTTTTCTGTCCGCGTGATTTTTGTAAAAAGGGATACAAAGTTTTTGCTTCACTTATTAATATCCCTACTAATAGTATAAATGCGGAAGTAACTCTGTTTATCTGCCTGTTACGATTTCATGCATAAACCGCTGAACCGAACCGTCATGAAATTTGGCAGAGACTAGAGATTTTTTTTGGGGTTTGGTAGAGATTTGGCCTGGGATATAGAGAAGGACATCATCTCATCTCATCTCATATCAGCCGAAAGACGTCCACTGCTGGACATAAGCCTCCCCCAAAAAGGGGGATTTGCCATAATCGCCACGCTTGGCAGGCGAGTTGGCGATCGCAGTATGGTGGTAAAATGCATAGAGAACGCTGCTGCCCATTCTCTAGTAAGTCTCTTAGTCACCTTCTACGACACCCACGTAAAGAAATAAAGTGGTAATACTCATACTAAAATTCTTCCAAAGTACAGATTCACTTACGTTTTTCTTAAAACTCACTTAACCTTTAACAAGGATTGCCTCAATTAATATATTGAAATATTAACTACCATTCATAACAATATCGACGCTTGGAAAGCAATATTTACCAAGCGACATTTTGGCAACTTTACAGTTGAGCATTTTAAAGTTATTATTTTTGGAAAAAAAGTACGTTAAAAATCACCTATTTGTCATAACTACTTAATTCCAACGAATTTTAAATGCAGTTTAAAGGCTTAATAAACTGGCATTTAAAGATTATGAATTTTCTCAGTATGAAACTCAATAGCACCCAACATGTCGCTTGGTAATTCTTGCCTTTCAAGCGTCGATATGTTTCCGATATTTCGTCATAAACAAAACAAGGAAACACAGTGTAAGACTATTGTCACAACGTTAATAAGTAACTCTGTACGCGACTTGACAATATAATACGTTGTCAATAAAATGCCGACAGTTTCCGGGAGGTTGTCGTTATTGGTGATGGGTGGGTTATAGTCGGTTAATTTTGTTAGATTTGACAATTTTTTTTTTTTTAAGTTGCCCCACACTAGGAATTTCTCCTGTATTGTGGGTGCGTTTACAAACATTTAAACTCACTTACACAACCAGCCAGACCCGGAACAACAACTTGTAGGTCATACAAATATTTGTTCCGTGCAGTAATCGAACCCGGGACACGCAGCACAGCAGTCAATCTTGTAACCACTGCGCCAACCGTACCGCCAATAGTACAAGCATAAATGGTAAATCTGTATAGTACTAACTTTTGTCAGCGGCTTCGCTCGCGTGGAAGTCGGAAATTATCCCACAGGAATTTGCTAGCTGGATGAAAAGTGTCCTATAAGTTAATCCAGGTAATAAACTATAAATGCCAAATTTCATCCAAATTCGTTCAGCCATTTTTGAGTACATTTCTCTATTAGTCGTCATGCCTATAGTGAGTAACAAACATCCAAACCTACAAACTTTCACATTTATAATATTATAGTAGGATTTACATAAACAAGGTGTATCTATTCATACACGAAATTTCTGAATAGGTCATTGTACTCATCATTCTGAACAACTTTTACTATGGGACCAAACCTGAAATCGAAAAATAAAATTCAGCTGTTCCCTACATTTATGTTCACATAACTCGTCAAAGTTCAGATCCAAAACCTATTTGCCTAATTATTACAGCCGCTGCAGGAAGTTTCACATTCTTCCGCTAATTGAGTGAAGAAGAATTGCCGGCACGGTATTCTTGTTCAATTTGGCAAAGGGTTCCACCGACTGCTCTGAATTGATGAGCAAAATTGGGCTGCGTGTTCCATCCTTCACCTTAAGGAATCATCAACCTCTGAATGTTCCCTCTGTGCGGTACATAGATCGACAAAACTCTTATATGATAAAAGCTAGCAGGGCATACAACTCGATGTGTCAGAGTGTTGATGATCTTGACTTTTTCTCCACCAGTATTCCTAAACTTAAAAAAAAATTATTTCAAGATCACTAAAACCTGTTCAGTTTTTTCTTAATTCTCTCCGAGTGTTTACTTATTATTACTTCCGCTTGCCTGTTTGCTGTTTCTTGTGCTACCCTAATATTGTCAGTGAAAACTTTTAATTGGCCTTCTTTCACTAACGGGGAACTATCTTGATCCTAGCTGTAAATTTTCTTAAGAAATAAAATAAAATGTAGGCAACGGCTGATTTTTTTTCGCGATTTTAGGTTTGTGCCGAAGTAAAAGTTGTTGGAATAGAGTTGTTGTTATGCATAGAAACACCTTATATATATATATTATATAGTAGGATTAGTATTTATAATTTTTCGAGTTGCCTATCCCTTATGTTGCACTTGCCATATTGTATGGCATGCCATGTGTTACTTAAGGTTGACTGGTAGAAAATGCCTCAAACATTAACTCCGCCTTTGTACAGTATTTTTATTTGTTAATAAAATTTTCATAAATAAATAAATATCAAAATGAAGAATATTAAAACATGTCCTTCTGTCTTCCAAATTTAATAATCTCGTAACAAAAATGGTACACCTCTAATTATTCCACAACAGTAACTTTCAAAACCACTCGTCAAAATATTCAACACTTTTGAAATACTAACTTTTGATTTACTAATTAGTGAATTTCGGATGAAACTGTCGACAGAAACTACAACACAGAATTTTGGTAACTAAGTAAAGCCGTGTGCAACAAAAATACAAAAATACAAAAATACACCGTGAAATTTAAATGGTTGTTTTCCCGCAGTGAAATGGTTTTGTCTTGGTAATACAATCGTTTTATAAACAAATAAAATAAGAGAAACAAAAAATGGCAGATTAACCATTGTGAAAAATCACCACGTGTGAAAGTTTATTTTGCTTTGAACATTTATGCATCGCTGTTCCCTTTGTCAGCGGCGCGTGCGATTCGAGTAGTATCTTCAAATTATCTCTAGTGTTACTATTCAGTAGTGTTTTGTCGAGTTGATGAATATTTTTTAAATTATATTAAAACAAAAAAATCTTTTATTTTTTATTTTTACTCTATGCTTCGAAAGTACTCCCTAAGGCAAGTTGTTTTGCCCTGGGAAAACAACCATTAAAATTTCTCGTTGTTTAAAATTACTAATTAGACTTGTATAATAAATTATTGTACAAAACTTATAACACTCAAAACCTCAATACTAAACCAGTTGTTGTATGAATAAGCCTACATTCTGCCTACTAAATATCTTGTTACCGGCACTGTAAGCCGCACCTCGTCAGTTAACTTAACTTTGACACAGGCTTATAGAGGGCGGAGGCTTTGCGATGAAGATCGGCACTCGAATAAATTATATTTGTTTACTCTAGAAGGGGCCTTACCGGATCAAATAGATGACGTACATTACCCGACATGGGGCGGGTACAGTTAACAAGCACCTACTGAAAATAATTTTTCAAATTACATCAAACTTAAACTTGCTTGTGGGTGGGGAGAAAAACCTCATCAATCTCTATTTATATATATATATATATATATTTGTATGTATAACCCAAAAAGTCCCAACCTAAATAAATCGTTCGCTCGTAAATATCGTAGCAAATTCGTAGACGGTGCTACGTCGTAGATGTATGCGCTACGAGCGTCGTAGCGATCCTTTTAGAGGCAATTTGCCGATCGTTGACCTTGATCTCATAAGTGTTCACTTTGAAACATAGATTGACTGCAGTGCACTCACACTTGCCCACTATGTACCACATATACAGGATAAGTTTTTATTCAGTGCACAAACAGTAATACAAAAAAAAAATCAGCTGTTCCATACATTTTGACCGCGCAGGGCTCAAAAAATAATTATCTGCTAGTGGGTCTAGAATGACATGCTGAATTCATGGTTACAGTTTGCGCACTGGATAAAAACTTACCCTGTATTTGTATGTGCTACAATACGGTTCATACTCATAGTATATATTTCTTTTTCCAATATCGATACATCAAAGATGCAGCAGCATGTCGGAATATAAGATGCTTCGACAGACAGTTTTACTGCAGAAAACTTCACTTTTAAGACTAAATTAAAAATTAAATAAGGAACAGAATTGGTTTTCAACATGAAAAAGGTTTTTACTTTTAAATCTAGATTCATATTACCAAACAACAATAGGGAAGAGATAGCTGTCGACATAATGCCTCATACACCAAAATTGTAATGGAAACGTTGTACCTGACATAATAGAAATTCCCACAACCTGTCTCGCGCACACGCGACATCCATCGTCTCGGACGGGGGATAGAAGGATGGAAGGAGGGCGAAGTGATCCGCTGTGAAATATGCACAGCCATAGATGTCCCGCGCCGAGGAACATCTATTGAATACACGTCCACTTTCACAATACGCTATTATTCGGTGATGTATTTTCATATGTATTTAGGAAGCGACACTGGAATGAATAAGCAAAGGTACGAGTATGCTTGGGTTTGAAAGTAACAATTGTGGTTTGTCAAGAACAATTTTAAAGTCTGTCACGGCGATTGCGACACACAGTTTTTGTGCACAGCACATGATCGAAAAACAACACAAGATCATCAATTTGACCGAATAATAAATAGAACGAAATACCTCACGACTATTAGAAATTTATTTCATCACTAGTTTTTGCCAGCGGCTTCGCCCGCGTGGAGGTCGGAAATTATCCGACGGGAACGTACTACCGGGATAAAAGTATCCTATATGTTCCTATATGTTATCCAGGTTACAATCTATCTGTATGTAAAATTTCATCCAAATCCGTTCAGCCGTTTTTGCGTGATTGAGTAACAAATATCCAAACATCTAAATACCGAAACATGTGTGTATGTTTAGCAGTGGCGAAAGCACCATATAACACGATTCCTACCGGCTTCTCTTCAGGGATTCGCATCGGCAACTTTATTGCTATTAAAAAATGCCACATCAATAGTGGCTACTGTTGTCAAAAATTATAGTTACACTGCGGGTACTTATTTCACTATAACGTTCAAACAACAAAAACGGTTATTTTTAGCTTTATATTATAACAAAAAAATGTTCTAAATCAACCCGGCGCCAAAACGTCATAATCGAGAACTAAAAATTCATACCACAGCGATCCCGTAATTATGTCACTTTAGGTAAAGAGGCACCGCTTGATATGGACGAGAGCAAGCCGCTGTATAAAGAGTTATGACTGAGACAGAATTAGAAAAATGCGTTAGCGAGAAAGAGATGGAGGAATACTGCACATTTTATTTGGTTTATCAGTTGTTCAATTTTATTGTATTTAATTCTTTACATTCCTATATTATTAGTTTCAGAATGATAGTGAGTATTATTTATTGAAAAGTCAGTAAGTTAAAACAGACTTCGCTTCGGCTTCCCTCTTAGAAAAATTGACACCTCGCCGCTGATGTTTAGCATACACACTTTCACATTTATAATATTAGTAGGAAGTAGAACAGCCCAACTTACCCCATTGCTGGGCATAGGCCGCTCTTTCCATGTCCCAATCCCTACGCCCCCACTGCTCGGCATAGGCTGCTCTATCCATGTGTCAATCCCCACGTTCCTGTACCAGCCTCATCCATTTTTGCCCGCGATAGCAACAATGTCATAATACGCTTTCCAATATCGAAGACCTTCGTACGTGCTTGTATCTCGACGTTTGGAACTCGGTCTATTAGCCGGATGCGCTCCATGGCCTCTGTGCAACTTTCAGCCTGTACACAGCCTCCTGCGTGACTGACCACATCTCAGCACCGTACGTCATGGTGGGCAGAAAATACTGGTTATAATAGAGGCGGGACTTCAGTTATTGTGGAATTTTGGTTGATCTCAAAATGTCGTCCAGCTTTCTAAATGCGGTCTGCCCAAACTGTATTCTTTTCAGTATTTCAATTTGTTGATGCTTTTTGCCAAAAGAAAGAATATGACCAAAATAGACATACCGGTCAACCATCTGCAACATTTCATTTCCGACTTTAACAAAAAGATTTGAATTGCTGAAGATGTTGCCACAATCTTCAACTTGGCCATATCCATCCTAAGTCCAACCTTGAAAGAGGCACCGTAAAGGTTTTCAAGCATTTCCTCATTTATTTAGTATCCTACTATCAAACAATGTAGTTTCGGATACCTAAATCATCTCAGCCTATTATTAGCACTACACTTGTACCATTTACTACAATGAGGCACTTCATGGTCCCCACACAACTACACTAGAGTTAGGATTTCAATCAGCAAGTCCATTACAGCTCAGTTTGGGAGCCCCCGATCGACCCCAAGTGGTTAGTTGTGGCCGCACCCAATCTGTGGGCTACACCGCTTCTTTGTACAGGAGCCGTAAGTGTAGCGATCACACTGAACGGTTCCGAGCGCATGTGAATGAGCGGCGTAACTCCGGGAAGTTCATTAATCGCTGACAGCTGGCTCGAGCATTAAAATGAACGTCATTATTAAATCTATTATTCGATCGAGTCCCGCGAATAAATTAACCACGGTGAATTAAAACAAACATGAGTGTAACTCCTAAAATTATGCATTTAACTCTCCGCGATAATATACCACGCGCATTAGCAGCCTTTCCGCGTCAAATAATTCGTAAGCCACAAGCGCTTACCGCTCTGTGTTTAACAGTGCGGTGACAGGCTGCCATAATGTGCCATGAATGATGGTTAAAATAATGTCAGTACAACTAAATATTTCTAGCAAAATCCTCTTGAGCAGTTTGCTTTCGATGGAAGTTATACAAAAAGTATAAAAGGACCTCTGACCCGTTTTTCGGTCACATAAAGATTGAGGATATAAATAAAGAAGGCGCTTTAAATGTCTCAAGGGGCCTGTTTGCTTTGAATTATGATCAACAAACTGGTATACAATGTCTCTATGTCTGTACATCTTCTCTTCGTTTTACATTAATGTGATATTCTCCTCAGTTTACGTCTGCATCACGCGTACGTGACATACCCTGCTGATTGTGAAACTTGCTACACACACAACACACACAAGGTTTTATACAGTGTCTTTAAACCCATCCTTTTACGTTACGGTGAAGTGCAGTTGGAAAACGTCGGGTATCGTAGTTGGTATGGATTGCGCGCAACATACGTGACCGGAGTGGCTGCAAATGCAATCATATTATATCTTTAAATAAACATCAAAGAGCTGAGATGTCCTTATTACATACCGCAGAGCAAAGAAAAAAAGTCTTGTTATTTCTACAAATGAAGTCATGACACGCTTTGAGCCGTTCTGTGATACAATATAGTAGCTATGTATTTCTACCTAAGCTTTTAGGCAGCATTCATAAAATGATTCAAATATTTAAACCACCATTATTTGCAAACACCTTTATGGCTGGTGCACTGTTCGATAGGGATCTGTCCTACGCCTGGCCATAGAATGTACATAAGGCCTTCTTGGTGCATTAATCTCCAAGATAGCGCAAAGTACAATTATTTCAAGGAATATTCCTATACATTACCTTCTTCGATTTAAACTACAGACAGAATCAGTTCACGTTCGATGGGAGTGAGAAAACATAAGTGAGAAAGTACTAGTGTCGACATGACATTACATCGAGATATGGCGACTGAATATAGATGACTTTAATGAGACAGACAACGAATATACTATATATAGTAGATCTACTTTTAGCAATCGGATCTTTAATGCCAAATGGATTGATATGTGTACCTGCTGCATGCCTATGAAAATAAAACAGATAAGTACATACATACAAATGAATGAAGCAACCTGTCCTGATAACCACAAATGAAGAGCGTCTGGGGCCACTAAAGTATATACAAACGGCGGAAAACGAAAAAAGAAGTTTAAAAAAACAAATCTTAAACCCTCATCAGTACACTGAGCGTGAACGTTGTTGCCGTCACCGCAGCACGCGGGTGTAAACCTTCTGTACAGTTGTTGCGGTCACCGCAGCACGCGGGTGTAAACCTTCTGTACAGTTGTTGCGGTCACCGCAGCTCGCGGGTGTTAACCTTCTGTACAGTTGTTGCTGTCACCGCAGCACACGTGTGTGAGCAGCCGGCTCCGATCCTTGACAGCAGCTGAATGTTTAGAGAACATTTCGCAATGAGAGCGTCAAGTTTTACATTAAACGGTTGTGAAACTCCGGCGTCGCAAACTTTCAGATTTACTTAATAAATATTTGTCTACGAACGATGCTCGCTTCTTTGTTGCTTGCTTTTGTTCGTACAGAGGGAAATGCATTAAACACTGTTTAAATTTACTGTCTGTTTTATTTAAGTTACAAAATTTCCAGCTTACTTTGCTTAAACTACATAAAATCGAAAGGAATAGTTCTTAAAATCAACACATTAAAATGCCAGCTTGTATTTCGACAGCAAATAACTTGCAGATTTTTTGAATGAAATCATGTTAAATACTAACATATACCTTGCATACTTACTGCTGCAATTACTTTCCTCCAATAAAATACATTAATTATGAAAAAAATTGCAAAGCTTACACACACTAGAGACCATTCAGCATCGGAACGGATATCGTACTGTCTGAACAGAATGAAGAGGGTAGTCTACACTATTCCTGAATAATCCTTCGGTTTCCAAAAAACAATTGATGTAATTTGATCTCTTGTGGTTTCTTTATTGTAATACTAGCTTTTGTCAGCGACTTCGACCGCGAAGAGGTCAAAAAATCCCACGGGACTGTTCTGTCGCGATAGAAAAATTATCCTATGTATTAACGCTTCTTCAGACTAACGCGCCGCGACAGTGCGACGCGACACTTGTAGAACAATTTCAATGAAGTTTTCATATAAATTGTTTATGGGAGCCTTTAACCCAGATTACAAACTATCTGTTTCGCAAATTTCATGCAATCCCGTTCAGCCGTTTTTACGTGATTGAGTAACAAATATATAAACATACAAACATCAAAACACACAAACTTTCACATTTATTTTATTATGTGGATTCCAGAATCTTTTATTACGGTCAGGACGAGTTACAACGAATAGTTACAACGTTCAAGTTGTACGAAATGTAAATATCGTAAGCCGCGGAATTATTATTAGAAGGTTACCTAGTGATGATCTATCTCTGCTGTAATTCCATTACACTGGAAGATAATCCCGGATTACAGTAAATTAATTAAAGAACAACATTAAGTACGCTTCGGCGACGGAATTAAACGAAAACAATCAAACAGATAAAGTAATGGGAAGTTATAAATCAATTGAAGAAAGGTCAACACTGGGAGGGGCAGGGGGACCCATCATGTGCATCAGTTCGGAGTTATAGGAGCAATCTACATCACTAATTATTTTTGTCCATAAATATCATCATAACTTCAAGCTCGTGACTCAATAAATAATCAGGCTTATCGGTAGTTATGACGATACAGGAAAATGGTGTGGGAAAAAATAGTAACTTCTATTTTTAGGGTTCCGTACCTAAAGAGTAAAACGGGACCCCATTACTAAGACTCCGCTGTCCGTCTGTCTGTCTGTCTGACCGTCTGTCACCAGGCTGTATCTCATGAACCGTGATAGTTAGACAGTTGAAATTTTCATAGACGATGTATACTAAAAACAGAATAAAATAAATATTTAAGGGGGCTCCCATACAACGAACGTGATATTTTTGCTCGTTTTTATAGATAATGGTACGGAACCCTTCGTGCACGAGTCCGACTCGCACTTGACCGGTTTTTTAATTATTATTTAAACTAGCTTTTGCCAGCGGCGTCGCCCGCGTGGAATTCGAAAATTATACCACAAGTGCGTATTGCCAGGATAAAAAGTAAAAGTAAATTCTATATGTTAATCCAGGTTATAACCTATCTGTGTGCCAAATTTCATCCAAATCCGTTCAGCCGTTGTTGCTGATTGAGTAATAAACATCCAATCATCTAATATCCATTCATCTTATCGTACAACGTTTCACATTTATAATATTAATAGAAAAGTAAGAATAGGAATAGTAGGAATGGGATTGTAAGATTATTATTTATTATTATTTTTTAACATAATAACAATCTTACACGATCATGGACTATACGGATCATTTGCATGCTTAGCACAGCACAGCTATCGAATAGTATCGAGTTGCTCGACAACGATCAATACAACAGGACTATAACCTACTGAAGTCAATATTACATACATGTGCACGTACATGCATGTACGTATGTACGTAATCAGGGGCTGTTCGTACACTATCTACTATTAATGCTATTTTCTCGTGAACGTAGTAAGTCCGCAAACCCATCCTTTTGACATAATCAACCATAGCCACAGCCTTTAAAGCCTACGGAAACACAGGAAAATTCTTATTATTTCCCAGGAAACAGTCAGTTTTCGTATAAAGTAATATGAGTCATACATAGTGATTTTACAGTACCCGGATGAAATATAAGCCGCAAAGCCGTTCACTGTGAGAGCCCGTACCGAAAACTTTCACATAACCATTTATAATTTACGAGCAGAGCCCATTTCACTCATTTTTCAAAGTTTAAAAAGTTGCCATCAAGGGCACAGCAACATTTCCCCCTCCCTTACCCACGCGACACGCACAAAGTTTCAGCACAAAGTCAGTGATATTTTTGGGCTTTAACAGACTTTTCCTGTAACTCACATTGACGCCGCTATAAATCGCTCAGCTTTTTGCGACTACAGAAAATGCGAACCGAACTTTATCGCCAACATTATTAATGTACTTTGCCAATGTGACATACGAGCAACACATATACGAAACTAGCTCCAAATGTAACAAAAACCTCAGTGCAAACACCAAAGGGCTCATTTGTCAGTCCCCTCTGTCCTGGAGGAATTCTCAACATGATAAATCTACGTGGACATTTGTTGAGCACCGTGGCTCATGGGATCGGTGGCAACAAGTACGCGTGCCCACAGCCGGGGCCCTGCGAGGTATCGTAAACATGGCCGGAATCACGCGAACTTGGCCTTGAGCCACAGAACAGAAAATCTGTAGAGCGCTCACTCAGAAGTTGCTACTCTGAACCATGTTGGTATTTAGATAACCGTTGCGCTAGTGTGGTCGTCAGCAATAACAAATAATAGGCATGATATTAGAATAAACAACGAATGCTTGGAAACATGGTGATCGTGCTCCATAGAACAATCTAGAGTAAAAATATACAAAATCAAACTGGTTGCTAATTGAATTATATAATTCTTTATATTTATGACTTGTTAATCTTTTAGGAAACCGTATATTTACTTTTACAATATTTGTAAATATGTGAGACATGTATCCTATCATGTAATTAATTGATCTGTCATTGCTTAATTTTGATTTCTTTTTACCTATTGTGGTATGGTAATTTTTAACCCCCGATGCAAAAAGAGGGATGTTATAAGTTTGACCGCTATGTGTGTCTGTCTATCTGTCTGTGGCACCGTAGCTCTTAAACGGGTGAAACGATTTGGGTGCGGTTTTTATTTATTTAAAAGTAGGTTTTTTAGCGGTGGTTCTTAGACATGTTTCATCAAAATGGGTCCAGCCGTTTTAAAATTATTGATTAGTAGCTGTGCCCGCGACTTCTTCCGCGCGGAATAGTTTTTTTACTATTATTTATATATCAATAAAAACAAATAAAATTCTAAAATAAAAGTAGCCTAAGTTACTCCTTATTATATCAACTACCTGCCAGTGAAAGTCCCGTCAAAAATAGTCAAGCCATTTCAGAGATTAGCGGGAATAGACAGACAGACAGACAAAAATTAAAAAAAAAATATTTTGGTATATGTAGCGTATATATATTCATATGCATGTAGCAAAAACCGGTTATTTTAATATTACAAACAGACACTCCAGTTTTAGTTATATGTATAGATTAATGCCTATTCTTCTCTATACGAAACTACATTTTGGAATGAGCGACCAGAATCAATTCTATTATAAAGTAAATGTTGACGTTCAAAAGTGCCTTTTAAGTGCCTCTTTGAAATAAATGCTTCGACTTTAATTTTTAATAAAATATTGACTAGTCTGGCAACCGTTGCATTACAAAATTGTGCAATCATCCACCGATCCGTTTGATTAGCTACATGTCGACGGATTGCAAGACAAAGATGGTTTATTTGAACCTCGATCTAATATCGAACGTGATCGAGGGTCTACTAGGAGCGGGTAGTGAAGCAAAACACTGGACAGGGCCTCAAGTCTGCTATTACAATAGTGTCAGAATGGTCTATCATTGATTTCATAATTGTTGATTTTGACAAGTTTGGTAATCTACTAACATAATGGCGTCATTATGACTTTCCAATGACCAGCCACTGACACTCCATTGAAAGAAATGGCATTTATTGGTACATAATGACAAATGAATGACTGACTTTGGCGGTAATCTGCTATAATTTAACACTAATAAACTATTATATAATAATAAGTAAAATGTAAAAATATATATTTAAATGAAATAGGGCATGAATAAATGTTCAAATTTAGTAGTCGTTTTTGGAAAATTATTTCTACTAACGGGTTTTATAATAATGGCAATACGACAATGTCATTATGACACAATTCTATTACGACACCATTGACCGACCAATGATCGATCATTATGAATTTAGCAGATTACGAACTTTTAGCAAATTGACAATGGGATCGTGTTGGAATGACAATGGGATCGTGTTGGAATGACGAATTTATAAAAATAGCAGACTTGGGCCCCTGGTATTGAATCGCGTATAATCAAAAGTTGTACCAAAATTGTTTGTACTGCTCACATCAAATATTTTTTATCCTAGACTATATACTACGAGCGGTAATGCAACCATATTTTATTCACTTTAATTTATTATTTATTTGTAATGTAATGAATTTAACGTCTAATGTAATTTGTAGTGCTTTATATGGGAATAATTTCCTGAAATAAACGTTTATTTAATTTAATTTAATTTTAATAGCGAGATCTAATTTGACGTCAACGCCCTCTATCGAGCTAGTGGATATTATTTTCCACTGTTCAATTAATATTGCAGCTGTGCTGCTGGGGAGTTTGTTCCACTACTTCTTCTTCCCAGCTAAAGCACTAGGAAGTGGTGAAGGGTGGGCGTTTTGGGGGACTGTCTCATGTACTTTGACGTTCGAAAAGTGCTGATCTCAGCCTAATTTGAATAAATGACTTTTGATTTTGATTTTGATTGATTAATCGCTATGATTCTGGTTGCACCTTTTATAACCTAAACATACCACCCACCAAGGACATTATTGCCGAATGTCCTTCAATTCCGCCCACCGTGCTCAATAACAACGATATCTTGAATCTGTACACACCTACCTATACCTATATGTACATTGAACTGCCAGTGTAAAGTAGTTAAATAAACTTAAACGTGTGTAAACATCGCAAGAGACGCCCTGGGCGTCGCGAATCCCAGTCTGATTCCCGGCCACCATAGGCGCGGGCTTGCGGATGGCGAGTAATGGGTAGCTTGCTGTCCAGTAAGGGCCAAGCCCGGGTCGATGTTCCACGCGCGCCTCAAAGAGATGTCAGTAACAACTGACGGAGCCCGCAAGGGCCGATGCCTGCCAGGGGTGCGGGTTGTTCGAAAGAGATACCGTCGCCCCTGGGACACAGGCAACTGAGGGAACACGGGTGGGTTTTAGTCAGTAAAAGTCTGACACGCCCTCCTGCTCCACCCAGAGCGGGAGAAGTTATTAGATGAATTCCCAGCCAAATAAAAAAAATGGTAGGTATACAGCGAGCCCTTAGGATCCGGTGTTGCTACGGCATTACTAGGTACTCAATACAGCTCAATACATAATAGACAGATACACAATCACCCTCGCGTGGTTGTTGAGAAGACTCACTGTGAAGGGAATTACAGCTCAAGTCATATTTGTGACCGAAAAGTATGTATTTGTTTCTTACTTGAATTTGACTCGCTTTCGTCCGCGACTTCGCGTGCTTGGTATAGCGATAATCAGTAGTTTATGTTCTTCCTCAGGGTTCTAAATATATCAAAACATTTTCAAAATCGGTCCAGCCGCGCCGGAGATTAGCTGCCACTAACAGACAGACAAGAATGTCACAAAATGTATTTTTTTTAAGTACGGTTTATTATTTATTGTAGATTTAGCTTATCGATTCCTGTTTCGATTTTCGATATAATTTGCATTACCCGAAATCGAAATTTAAGTCAAGCTAATGGAAATAAGCTCGCCCCTATGACAAGGAAGGCGAAATGTGAGTGTACCATAGGAGCCCTACCGCCTCTGACCACCGGGATCTATGAATAAAACACGTTTATACGAGTTTTCATAACTTATTTTGTTTATTTCACGCTTATGTGTCCCGCGGCTGTCATCAAAGTGATTTCTTCCGAAACAAAAAAAAAAAAAAAACTTATGCTAAAATATTTGAAAGGTTGTTCTAGATCTCATTGACAGTTCCAATGTGATTTAAGCTTTATTATTACCTGCCGGTACAACATAAGGTTGCCTTTGGTAAACAACCAACCTTTACAGAACTGTAAGTACACCTCTGCCTAACCGTTCGGGGTAAAACAGGCGAGATTTTGTGTTATTTGTAAACATTTTTGTACCCATAAAAAGTTTTACGAATGTTGTGCGCCAGTATTAACTAACGGTTGTTTGACTCTGCGTCCACCTACATCTGGCGCCCTTTCGCTTCTGTTCGAGACAGCCGGTGTGCTGCGTCACTCAGATCTAACATCCAACACAAGTTCAAACGAACACAACACGACAGCACATTGTGAACGTGACTCCCTCCTTTACGAGCCGAAAGTGTTGAAATAACTGAAAATAAACACATTATAGCTTTACATTCAAACCATGCGCACAGTGTACCTTGCCCCCGTGTGCGCTCGTATGGAAGCAGTAGTGTGGCCCTGGGGAACTTGCCCTACACGCCGTCCATCTTCCTGACACATGCAATATGTGGCTGAGCATCCACAATGGAGCCGAGGAAGCAAACAAATTTATCTTCGCATTTATAAGCGGAATATTAGATACGATGGGTCTCCCTGGGGGGTAGATCAGACGAGGCATAATATTAGATGTCACGCAGAGTTTGACCTATACGGTAATGAGGTCTATTGTGACGACCCGCAACTGTCGTCATTTCGTGGAACTCGGAATTTAGTGTAAATATTCAGTAGGTTATTTTTAATTTTTTATATCCTTAATCGTTTATGGAAATTCAAACTGACATACCCATACCCAGACACATAACAACACAGACATTTCCAATCTTGTAACTTAATTAACATAACTATACTATGATTTACTACCTATACAGTATGTAATCAATCTGCTTAACTACATAAGTATGTGACTTTTTACTGGAACCTTGTGGGAATCTGTTCTAAGGTTGAGGAAGACTATCCACTCGTGATACAGTTATATACTAGTACGAGAGGATAGGGCGAATCAGTCCGAAGGCAACAAAGCTATCATTACAATCTAGCATCTCACATTCTCCAACTGTTGTCTAAATTTTATCGTCGAAATAATTTTAAGCGATTCTTGTTTATTTTGTGTTTATTATTAAGTTACTCTGTATGGTTGTTTCTTATTCGTGAATAAAGATTATTATGATTATGATTAAAATAATAATAATCATTTATTGGGAACAAAAAAAAAACATAAACATACAAAGACAAACAATGTTAAACGATGATAGCTGCAAAAGTTAAAACTGTTGCGCAGCTACTAACGGCCGACTCCTAGTGAGAGGGTAGGTTGTTCCAAGACTAATACACATATCAAAGGTCTTTTAAAAACAAGGATTGGAAAAAAGAAAAATTATATAAAAATACAGTTTGTGATAAGTGCCGTGTGTATGAGTACCTGATGTAGGTAAGGGTGATGGTGTGTTGTGTGACGTGTGTGTGTGTGTGTGTGTTTATGTATGTGTGTGTGTTTATGTATGTGTGCGTGTGTGTGTGTGTGTGTGTGTGTGTGTGTGTGTGTGTGTGTGTGAGTGTGTGTGAGTGTGTGTGTGTGTGTGTGAGTGTTTTCCAAGGTTTATGAAAACAAAGCTCCAAATTTTTTTTTAAAGAAATGGCATAAACATAATGTGGACTTGCACACTTCCTGCGTGTGAATGATGATATATGCTATGGCTCACTAACTAGGCAGCTACACAGCCTTCACAATGAGAGATGAGGCCACTTACGAACACGCACTCTGATACAAATGACGAATTAACCCTCATTTGCCGACAGCCTCCCTAAGGCGCGACATATATTAACCCTCACTTTATAAAGTTAGCGTGAAAATAAAAGCTACAGATTAGAGACACTTTTTAACCGACCTCAAAAAAAGGAGGAGGTTCTCAATTCGACTGTATGTTTTTTTTTTATGTTTGTTACCTCGTAACTTTCGACTGGGTGAACCGATTTTGATGATTTTTTTTATTTGAAAGCTCGTACTTCCCGTGTGCTCCTATTTCAATTTCATATAGATCTGATGATGCGTTTCGGAGACAGACAACGGAACTCTTAAAGAAAAACACTAAATGAACCGCGATTGATGCTATCGCATAAATATGCATTGTTTTGACCCCAAGGTACAATACACGGGGAGACATACAAACTAATTACTTGTTGCGCCATAAAAACAGGCTAAATTTGCCCCCGTCCCGCCTTCAATTACACTCATCTAGTCCATATTCAATGTCAATAAAAATATATAATAAATTACCAGAATACATTAAACAACAAAACAAAACCAGTATATTTTTAAATAAATTAAAGCAATATTTAATTAAAAAAAGCTATTACACAGTAAATGAATATCTAACCGATAAATTAAATAATAATATATAATTATGAATAAAATATATTTATTAAGTAAAATAACAACAAATAAATAAACTATAATACTTAATACTTATGCTAGTTATTATAAATAATAAAAATAATAATTAACAAATTTTAAGGGAGTAAACAAATAAGCATTATTTCAATATAATCAAATAAATAATAAATTAATAGATAGACTTGCACATATAATATTAATATAATAGGTAAATGAATAGAAATATTTAATAGGATATAAAATAATTTCAAACGAAAACTTCCTCGCTCTAGTTATTTTAGTTATTTAAAAATTTGCTGTGCCCGACAGGGTCCATAATTGTTTCTATTTTTTGTATTTACCACCTGTAAGTGTACATTATGGATTGCAATAAACGATTTGATTTGAAAAAAAAAAGGATCATGAAATTAGTGGGATAGGTACTGTAACTAAAAAGTGAAAAATAAAAACTTTTTCCAAAAAAAAACAACCGACTTCCGAAAAAACACTACAAAGTGAAAAATAACTTTAATTTCGGAAGGCGGTGACGAAAAATTTAAATACATATCCAAAGTCACCACCTTCCGAAATAAAAGTTATTTTTTACTTTGTAGTGTTTTTTCGGAAGTCTTTTTGGGAAAAGTTTTTTGTACTAAGAAAAACACTGTCTTTATAACAACGTGCCATTGTTTTATTGTTCTTTTTTAGTACGCAAAACCTGAATTTCCCCCCTTGGTAGGTACTGCAACGGTCTAGCGGCCAAATCAAAATGCTATCTAACAAACTGGCTAAATGTGTGCAACCTTCTGTGAGCTGTTCAAACCATCAAAACAGTTACCTTTTGATTGTTCTATGGCATATTAGATTGGCGGCCAATGTTTGCCTCAACGAGATGGACGCAACCATACCTCTATACTTACATTATATAGACATCAATCCCATATATATCCAAGCAGCCGTACTACCTACCTATACCGTAAACTGAGCTAGATCGCAAGTAGAAGAGAACGTGCAAGTAGACAGAGCTCGCAGCAACTGTCCACTCAATCGCAGAAGACAGATGTTTTCAGGGGAAGTTTTAGATCCAAATACTCGAACAATATTCCCCCGCCGCGCCGTTATTAAACGTCTTGATACCTTCAGTGTTTGAATGCGGCAGTTTGTTATCGCCTGGCGGATAGAACTAGTATGACTGGTTTTTTTGGCATCTCGCAGTTGACCTTGAGAGGTCGTAACTCCTTATCAGGACTTGCTGGCAGGCTAACTGAAAGCCTCCAGCTGGAGGCAAATTTCTTAAATTACCAAGTGACTGCACGCTGAGGGCACACCCTGTGGGTACGGTAACTTCTGCTCAGGGCGTCGCTGGGGGAGGACAGCAAGTTGGGACAGGCTGGATCTGATATCGCTTGGGAGGAGCCGCGCCGTGCCCTCATCTCAGGAGTCGGCAGTGACCTGTCGCTGCCGGCCGTTGTTGACTCGATGGTCGGCAGCGAGGAGTCCTGGGACGCGGTGGTATCCTTCTGCGAAACAGTCATGTCGCAGAAGGAGGCTGTGGAGAGGGAGCGGGAGATTGCTTCCGCTAACCCGATCCGCAGCAGACGCACCGGGCGTCGGCGGAGGGCGGATAACGCCCTCTTCCAGCCCCCCTAAATGGGTCCAGGGGCGACAGATCCGGGGAAATCTGTCGCCCTCTACTTGTTTGGACCCGAGATGGCGGCGCGTAGTGCTCCACGCGCGCCTCTCTATGACGTAAGGGGAGAGTTTAACACCTCACTCCCCCCCTATCGCGAGGTGGCCCGCAGAGGCGGGCCGGCACTAGCCGGGGATCGCGGAAGTCACACTAGTTCCCGTGATCCCCGGTGCATGTGAGAGACGGAACACCGGGGTGGTTTTAGTCAGTAAGAGTCTGACAGACCCCTTCGCCCTTGCCGGGGCGGAGGACATCCATGAGGATTAATATTAATGGTGGAATTTAAGCTACAGGCTCAGCTACGGCGCGGGCTGACACTTCGTTCCAGCAAGGGTTCTTTTTTGGGTGGGAAATCATTAAATAACTCCTCCCGCTCTAGGTGGAACAGGAGGGCGTGTCAGACTTTTACTGATTAAAACCCACCCGTGTTCCTTCAGTTGCCTGTGTGTCAGGGGCGATGGTATCTCTTTCCAATAACCCACACTCCTGGCAGGCATCGGCCCTTGCAGACCCCACCAGTTGGTGCTGACATCTCTTTGAGGCGCGCGTGGAACACAATGCGCCGTCCACTCGGGCTTGGTACTTACCAGACAGCAAACCCATTACTCGCCGTCGGCAAGCCGGGAATCAGCCTGGGATTCCCGACGCCCAGAGCGTATCCTGCGGTAGCTAGGGCCGTGAGGGCGTATATACTGCCTCTCCCTCACGTGCGCCACCTCCCTTTAAGCGAGCATTACTGTTTCGCAGAAGGAGGTGACGGCTACCCATGCATTCTCGCTCCGTACCATGGCCTGGACCAGGGCCGGACGCGAGAGATCGCCGCCGCCGATCGCCGCCGCCGATCGCCTCCACAAGGACACGGCGATGCTCGGCCCAAGCCGGTAGACCTCCACCGTATGCTCCACCGTGTCCTCAGGGCGATCTACACAGTGTCCCAGCAGGGGACGGGAGGGACTATTTAATTGGGGTCATTGCGAGGGATCACGGCGGCGAGGTCGGAATGATGGTCGTTTGTATTTGTATATTGTACTGGTGGCCCTACTGCTTTTCTGGAGGGGGATAATGGGGTCATCAGAGTCGGTAAGAAGGGTATGACTGTTTCAAACACGTCCATTATGTAGCTAGCTGTCGTGTTCTTCGCGAGTCAATCTGTCTAGGTAGCCTACCTCGTGGTAACAGGCATGTAAAAAATAGGGATTGGTACTTAGTAATTGAATAATAATTTGTTAGATCTTGATTAAAGCACACATTTTATTTGCCTATAAATTTTTTATTTATTGGAAACAAATTTTAGTCTAGCCAATTCATTTATTTAATTCGTACCGTCGCTACGCCGCTATAATTATAATACGATTACTCAGTTATACAAATGGCTTTATAAATAATCAAGGTAATCAAAACAAAATCAACACACAACGAACAAGAACGTTTCTCAATGCTGACAAAAGTTTACTGTAGAGTTTCCGATACAGACATATCATCATCATCATCATCATTTCAGCCGAAAGACGTCCACTGCTGTACATAGGCCTCCCCCAAGATCCACCACATTGACCTGTGCTTTCCGTATCTTTCTTTTCTTTTTTATTTTTTTTATTTTTAACGTTGCCCCACACTAGGAATTACTCCTGTATCGTGGGTGCGTTTACAAACATTTAAATTGACATACACAAACAGCCAGACCCGGAACAACTACTTGTAGGTCATACAAATATTTGTTCCGTGCGGGAATCGAACCCGCTACACGCAGCACAGCAGTCAATCGCTTAACCACTGCGCCAACCGTGCTGTCAGTGCTGTATCCAGCGGATTCCTGCGGCCTTCACGAGGTCATCGGTCCACCTCTTGGAAGGCTTTCCAGCTCTACGTCTTCCAGTACGCAGTCACCACTCCAGAACCTTTCGGCCCCATCAGCCATCTGTTCTATGCCCTAGCCACTGCCACTTTAGTTTGGCAATTCTTCGGGTTATTTCGGTTACATTGGTTTTCCTGCGGATCTCACTACACCCACCATAACCCCACATACACCCATAAACAAAACAATTTATCTCGTCTGCTCGACATTTCTCTGCCGGGATCCAGCCGAATATCAAGTATATTTGCTTGACACATGCTGAGCTGGACTCCCATTGGATGCATCCTTGACATACAGTACACCGCACTATGTTCGATATTTGATCTAAATTGTGTCATAGTGTCACTTTGTTACTTTAATTATGTTTTCCTTTTATTTTTCTTCCTGTGTTTAATTGGCTCCTAGTTTTTATACACATACTAGCTTTTTCGATCGCCTCGATCACGCCTGATGGGAAGCGATTGATGAGGTCTATGACGGATCGAGCGTGCCCAGAAGATGCCTGTTCACTCTTGTTTTGAAGGAAGACGGGTTAAATTTGGAAGGGAACACAGACGCAAGCAGAGTTCCATACTTTGTCTGTGCGCATAATAAATGTGGAGGCGTAGCGCTCAGTACGACTGGTCCAGATATCAACCAAGTGCGGATGGTACCCTTCAGTGCGTCTGGTATTCCGGTTGTAAAAGGGCGACTATGTGTTATGCAATGGGTTTTGTGTGCACTGAATCCATGTTTTATTTATCTATCTAGTATATATGTCGCAGCCATCTGGTTAAATTAGCCAGCTAATTGGATGCCTAGGTGGTTCATTAAACGCCGGCATCCAATTAAATAGCTGAAGGACAACTAGCCAAGTCATTGAGCGCAACGTTTAACCAGATGACTGAATGTCGTCATTCAAATTGGATATTGATGAATTTGTGATGTTTGGTTTAGATGACTATGAGTTCACAAATTATGTACGACTACTTTTTAGTAATACCTACTACTAAGCAACTAGTAATAATGAAATGTTGGTTCACAACAAAGTAAATAAATAAATATTAATATTTCGCGAAAACTTGCAGAAGACGTAGTTTTATTTAGCACCTCCATGTTTTGATACTATTTTGACAATATCACACTTTAATTTCACTTAAAATTGCACAAAAGAACGGAAAATAACGTTCACGGTTTGCGCTATTGACGCCATATTTGTTTTGGTGACTACTAGCGCCGCAGTGGAAAAAAAATTGAACCAAATTTGAATCACTTGGCTGACTCATGCTCAGTCATCTTCAAAGGGCTTTCAATACGCCAAGTTGTTAAACGTTGAATGATTCTAGTTCAATTAATTATCGGCCTAGGCATCCAATTGAATGCCGGCGTTTAATGAACGGCCTAGACATATAATTAGCTGGCTAATTTAACCAGATGGCTGCAACATATATACCTCCCATTTCAGTGGTAGCTGTACGAATAGTAACGGTACTTAATTGAAAACTTAACTAAATTAAAACTGACTTAAAAGAAGGAACTGTTTCCCAATTCTGATGTCAGTTTCACTTACTGGTTACCACTGTAAAAGACTCGCGGCGCGGCGTGAAAGCGTCTGATTCAATTAAATCAAACTCGTCTTAACAAAACAATTGTGTGATTATGTTGTTCTTACTTCGACATACTATGTTAATCCCGAGAGTTAATCTTTCTCGTGTTTCAAAACAATCCGAAATCTTACAAAAACACGAGCTTTAGACCTCAACTGAACGCGAGCCGTCAGTCTAAACTTTACATAATTAAATTGTGATAACGAGACGTCTAAAACATTAATTCTTAGAAGGTTGGATGGAATCGTCAGAGCGAAGTTGTTAGAAATTGTTGGCTCAAGTGTCAGCCAGTCCGAGTCTAGGTGAAGATACGAATCTACTCAAATACTGAGCTCATTTATATCCCGAGTAACATTGCCTCACTTTAGTTTGTTGACATAGCTCAGTACTGAATAGATCTGCTTACTGTCGGTGTAGGGTAAGTGAATCAATCTCACTTTGTTATGTAAAGTGGACTGTGGACTGGACTAAGGGCTGCCATTCGTCTCACGTTTCTGGAATTATTTGTGTTTCAGTGTTTATTAAACTAGATCCATTTCAGAATAACAATGAACTCGGATATTACTTTGATATTATCCCACTCCGGCTCTAATGACTAATTGGCAATACCGACATTTAGATCGTTACCGATTAAATAGCTAAGTTTTAGGCTCAACAAGTTATTCCCGTATTAATGTTAGTTCAGATCAGTTCTAGTCGAAAGATAGCGGCTCCAACTTATGCCATTGTGCTCAAACGTAGTTACAAGTACTAGCCGGCGGCGCTCAGAGCTGCCTATTAGATATTCTACAGTTTAATAACAAGCCGTGTTCTCGGCACACCGCGCGCTCTCGGCGGCAATATCACTTTAACGTGGCAATAACCGCGGCCGGGCAGCCCTGCCCTCTCAAATATTCTGCACGTCACGGTACATCGTAATTACCTCCCGGAGGACGCTCCGCTAAAAGACCTCTCTTCAAACGAACATAACTTTGAAAAAATCTCAAACTTCTTAAAACAAGAATACAGAAAGAGTTGCTGAGAGCTTTGTAACTTGTTGTCTTCTCCAAGTTTGTTAGACGCGAAATGTTTGTTTAATGTGAGACTTATGCAGCAAACAAATGTTTAAGAATTTCGGTTTCTTTTAAACAAACTTGTGTATTATAACAGAGGAACATCTTGCTCCGCCGCGGTGTCATCTTGCGCAAAATGTATGACTTTCCACAAAAATACGATCACAAAACACGGGCTGTAAATAATAAAGCCTGAGTGGAACCAGCATGAAATATTACTAACAAGATATCTATATACTTAGCGCGCACTTCTCACAATGACTGACATTCGATTAATCGATTGGCGTATCGCCTATATTCCAGTTACTTGCCACTCAATCAGTTTCAATCAATCAACCGCTTCACTGAACGCTTCCTTCCCATCAATCAAACACGGGCCCACCAGAAACAACAAGAGTGCGTACAACCCGCGTGTGCCACCCCTGACAGAGCCGCGGTGTGTCACCCCTGACACGCAACTGAATGTCCAATCAGTGCGGAGTTTGACGACATTGTCCGTTTGCCGGACAAACTTACAAAATGTCGGACTCGCGGCATTTTCACGTCTCTTTTATTGTACTTGGACAGTTACACCTTTATTTATAAACGTTGCTTAAGGTTAAATAATGATTAGCGACTGTTTAACCAAACATTTTTGAGGTTTAAACGTCTCTTAGCTTTAGTCAACATATATGACTATACCCCTTAGTTGTTATTTCGGTGTTACATACCCAAGTCAACTTCAGCATTCGCGCAACAACAATTGACACAAATGACATCTGCGTTTTTAGTTCCTTCAAATAATCACTAACGATGAAGTTGCAACAGGAATTGTAAGGTGGTATTACAGTGAGTTTTGTAGGTACATGAGCCTCAAAGTTTCCACGGAGTTAATCAAATAAGAGCAAGTTAACGGAACATTTCGTTGAACGTTAGGGGATCTATTGAGGCTGTTTCAAGGTTCAAACTTCTGAACAACCGGCTAATGTAATAAAGAAAAAAGAAAGAAAGAAAAATGTTTATTCTGCACAAACAAAACGCACATTACAAAAAAAAAAAAATATGCTGAGAAACTTAAAATGCACACATACAATTTAGACAAAAGCCCCGTATCCAAGTCGGAAGGTTATACAATATCGTCCATTGACTGTTAATGTCAGTCAAGGCTTGGGACCATAGACAACATAAATACTGCGTTGCGGCGCCGCACACTGGTCCCAAATTAAAAAAAAGTGGACATTGATAGTAGACCGCTGATATTTTTTTTTATTGTTGATATAATGATAACAGATAAGGCAAAAAAATATTATTGTCCTACTTCAAATACTTTTCTCTATAAAAAATATTTCTTTTTTTTTTGTATGGGATTGTGTAGAATGATTACATTTTACTCAATTTCTCAAAAACCTTAAGCGATGTCGAGATGGCATTCACATATGTTAGAAAACTAATAATTCTGAGTATTTGGCTCGAAGAAACTTATTGCTTATCTCTGCGTACTTTCGAGATAATAGTGACAGAAAATAACATTTTTTTTTAATGTTAATTGTTCGCTTTTTTTTAATCATAGCCTTACTCATATCGCAATAGGTCCGCTGGCCAGCAAAATGGAGCTTCGACGCGAGTTTGCCGGGATAACAAGATGGCCGCCTCTCATGACGTAACGTAATACGGTCACGAATCGCGCGCGTACACCTCACTCAGTGTACAACTAAATGTGGTTGCGATAAGACGTGTCCTTATTTTTTCTGTGCGCTTGAAGAAATGCTTGTTGTTTGTTTGTTTTGTTATTGTTGTATTTTGAATCTTTGGATTTTAAAATCAAATAATTTTTGTTTGTCTTTCTTTCGTCGAATTTGTTTTCGTAATTTTTTTTGTTAAAATCAAAGTCACTTTGTCTTTGATATCTTTGATTCTAATTTGTTTTCAATTTTCCTTAAAATTATAATATGTCCGCATTTGTCACCAACTTAGACTTATACGTTGTTCTCAAATCAGGAGGTGGTTTTAAAAATGTCGAATTTTTATTTAATGCCCTTATTGAACGTATTGGTGTTGAATTGTCTTCCGAAGATTTGAGTAATATTAAATTATTTTGTCGTAATTTTTCAAGTAATATCTCAAAAAGATGGTCTGCTTCCAGTAGAGCTCAAAAGACCTTTCTTAACAAAAATTCAGACTGGTTACAATCCCAAATAGTTTGGCCAAAATGTCAAAATATCGATTTAAGCAGCATTTTTAAAGTTGCCGAGGAAGTAATTCCAAATTTCGAAACGCAAGTGGATACTCATCAATTAAGTTATGGTACAAGTAAAAAACCATTTGTTGATATATCTGATAAACAGAAGAAAAGGCGTTCTCTAACACTTCTAGATCACACAGAGGAGGAATTAGTTTATGCTTTATGTGCCAAATTAAAAGAGTCTAAAAAAACAAAATTAGCAGCTATATTAAACGAACTCAGCCAAAACAAGGAAAAATGTGAGATGGTATATGATGTACTATTCGCTAAAAAGACTGACAAACCGTGTTTACCAGATGATAAAACGTTAGCGCTTTACACCTCAACAAATTTGTCAAAATGGCAATATCGAAATTTAAGAACTATTCTTGCTTCAGAGAAAATGTATGGTCTTCCATCCTATCAAAAGCTCCTGGAAGCTAAAAAAACTTGTTATCCTCCAGAGTCAGACATAACTGTAACTGAATCTGATGCTAATATAAGACTTCAATCGCTTCTAGATTTGACAACTAATAGGATATTAAAAACAATTCAGCACAACTCTGCCGACAAAAAATCGCTAAAACTAATAAGCAAATGGGGTTTTGACGGGTCATCTTCTCAAAGTAATTATAAACAAAAGTCACACTCCGACACTAAAATTGACGATTCGTTTGGAAGAAGAGAGTGGTACTATCTTGTGGCAAAATCCTGCTCCCTCTTCAACAAACTATTGTCGTCCAATTGGCTTTATATTTGCAAAAGAAACAAATGAATTGATAAAGAAGGAAAGTGCATCCTTAGAGGAAGAAATTCGTAATCTTGTTCCCACAATTGTAGATAATTTTGATATTAAACATGATTTGTACATGACTATGATTGATGGGAAAATTTCTACTGTGATTTCCAATACTTCTTCTGCAGCTGTTTGTAATATTTGCAATACCCCACCTAGCAAAATGAATGACTTGGACTTTGTATCCAAAAGACTCATCAGAGAAGATATGTATAAATATGGTCTGTCTTCGCTTCATATGTGGATAAGATGTATGGAATGTATTTTACACATTTCGTACAACTTAGACTTCAAAAAGTGGGCTGCACGAAAAGAAGATAAATTGTTAAAAGAAATTAAAAAGAATTTGACACAAGAAGAATTCCGGGAAAGAACTGGTTTGTTAATTGACATAGTAAAACAGGGATTTGGTACAACCAATGACGGTAACACGGCAAGAAGGTTTTTTGAAAATTATGAAGTATCTGCTGAAATAACGGGTATCCACCCTGATTTAATCAAGAGATTTGCAGTCATTTTACAAACAATTTCATCTGGTCAACTTATTAATACCAACTTGTTTAGGGAATATTGTAAAGAAACAGCAATGCTATATGTAAACTTATATCCATGGTATTACATGCCTTCAAGTGTCCATAAATTGTTGATACACGGTGCTGATATTTGTGAAAATTTCTCCTTTATTCCGATAGGCATGCTTTCCGAAGAAGCTTCCGAAGCGAGGAATAAAGATTTCCGGAATGTTAGAATGGCACATACAAGAAAAATCGGTAGAGTTCAGACTAATTTAGACATTATCCACAGCTTTCTAATTAGCTCAGATCCTTACATCAGCCATATCAAACCAAAGTTTGCTCGTTTACATAAACAGTTGTTTCCAGAGGCTAGTGCTTTGATCTTGAACAATGAATTGCTTTCGTTGGAAAACGAGGAAATAGAGATTTCTCAAGAGAATATAGACCCAAATATTAATCTTTCACCATAATATTTTTTCAGAATCGTTTGTGAACATATTCAACTTTATGTTTGCAGCTTAATATGTCTTCATTTTGATTGTTTTTTAGAACTGATGAAAGTACTCCTTCAGAAAGGTCATAGCTTTTCAGTCATTAGTGAGCCCCCATAACCTCTTTTACAGAGAAGTCTCTTTTTACTTATTTGACATTACGCATACATTATAATTATGTGCTAAAGTAAGGCTATGATTAAAAAAAAGCAAAAAATTAACATTAAAAAAAATGTTATTTTCTGTCACTATTATCTCGAAAGTACGCAGAGATAAGCAATAAGTTTCTTCGAGCCAAATACTCAGAATTATTAGTTTTCTAACATATGTGATTGCCATCTCGACATCGCTTAAAGTTTTTGAGAAATTGAGTAAAATGTAATCGCTCCCATACAAAAAAAAAAGAAATATTTTTTTTACAGAAAAGTATTTGAAGTAGGACAATAATATTTTTTTGCCTTATCTGTTATCATTGTATCAACAATAAAAAAAAATATCAGCGGTCTACTATCAATGTCCACTTTTTTTTAATTTGGGACCAGTGTGCGCCGGTAGTTATATAATATCCATCAAAACAAAAACAAAATGCCGATAGCAGAGTGCATTATATTATTTCATACCAAAAAAACCACAAATTTTAAAACAACAAAGCCGTGCGTCGTATCTGTGCAAGAACAGGTCGTTGCTCAGCAAAATGCTGAATAGTACTAGAAGTTGTCAACAAAAACATACTGTTATGGCAGAATCGTAATCACTTAAGGTACAATTCGATTTTTGTAACTAAATGCGAAGGCTAGGGAAGTCCAGAAATTCAAATCTAACGTTTCTTGTTATTGCGAATCAGTGTCAGATTGACAAAAATGATTCGCGACCATTGATCACATCATCACATCAGCCGAAAGACGTCCACTGCTGGACATAAGCCTCCCCAAAAGGGAGGGATTTACCATAATCGCCACGCTTGGCAGGCGGGTTGGCGATCGCAGTATGGTGGTCAAATGCATAGAGAACGCTGTTGCCCATTCTCTAGTAAGTCCCGTAGTCGCCTTCTACGACACCCACGGGAAGAAATGGGATGGTGCTATTATTTCACGGCACCACACGGAACATTACAAATGTGTATTTACAGAATGTTAATCATTAATTACCATTAAATTTAAAAAAAAATATGATATTTACAGTCAATTTTAAGTTAGTTATTTTGATGATTATCATGATTACATTATTTTATTAGCTTCTGCCTGGACCTTCGTTCGTGTGGAATTCGTAATACCTACTCCACAATATAGGTCCTACAAAATAGTCACGATTTTACTAAATCATTCCTGTACGTTTGTAGTTTTGGTCTCAGCAGCCAAAATATACAGATAGTCAGGACTAATGACGCGGAAGCACGATACATATGATTTTCCGTGTGAGAAGCGGTACGTCCTAAGGAAGGTACACCCGCAGCCTTCAGATAAAATAAGACAAGTATTACAAATGCACAATAAAGGATATCGTAGTTGAGATGAATTTATCCCAAGAACAAGCTTGACATAGAAAACATGTTTTACCATTAATTGCAACTGCTTATGTAAGTCATAAATCATAAGTCATAAGTAATTTATTTCATGACAATATAGATATATTGTGTTGAAAAATTACAAAAATAACATTATACAATTGCAATTAAAATAAAATTCATTAAATACATTTAGAAAAGTCAATAAAAACAAATAACGGTCAATTAAGAATTCACGTACAATAGATTATAAATAATAAATGTCACAGTTTATAATCAATCATAAGTTACAATGTCATCTAGGAATTCATTGATACTGTAAATAGCCTTTTCCCAATAAATATGTCCTCAATTTGTTTATAAATAAGTTAACACCGTATATGGTTTTGAATACTGGTACAAAAAAACTTTTTCCACAAAAAAAAAACAACTGACAATTTTTCACTTTTTTGTTGTAGTACCTATCCCACCAATTCGAAATTTCATCATCCTTGGGGTCAAAACATTGCATATTTATGCGATAGCAGCAATCGCAGTTTATTTACTGTTATTTTTTGAAGAGTTGCGTTGTCTGTCTCCGAAACGCATCATCAGATCTTTATGAAATTGAAATGGGTGCACACGAGACTAGCTTTCCAATAAAAAAAGAATCATCAAAATCGGTTCACCCAGTCGAAAGTTATGAGGTAACAAATATAAAAAACATACAGTCGAATTGAGAAACTCCTCCTTTTTTTGAAGTCGGTTAAAAATACAGACTGATACTTCGGGCTATGTTTGACGACTTTTAATTTCGGTTGAAAAGTGTTGGGCTAATATTTCCTACGTGTGCTAGCCCTAGTTTGTATTTGCTAATCAGTCTCAATTTTGTGCAAATTTTTTACTAAGCTAACAAAGCTGTTCGACTATCTATGTTTTAAGTTAAAGGTTTCGTTTCTGCACTTAGTCTTCCAGGTGGACCATCATGCGTGGGCCAAGGCGGCTGTTGCTGGTTATTCCAACCAGCTCATTTCCCTCTAGAAATTAATTACGTCTACGGGGCGGTTAAGAACATCTGTGAACAACCTGGGTGCCCCGGAGGTTTCTGTTCTAACCTGGGTGACGATTCCATGGTTTTATGAACCATTGAATAAGGAAAAATACCTTACCTTCCCTTATTCCCCATCTCTGTCCACACGGCTTCCTTTTATAAGGTAGGGGACTACTAAGAAGGAGTCTTTAGAAGTTTGACCTTTACGGGGCGAAAAGGGGGCAATTAGTTGTATGAAAAATCCCAATCCTTAATGAGTTCATTTTGAAACTTGGCACAAAATACGCTAAGAAAACCATAAATTTAGTTTTTTTTTTTAACACTCCGTTAAGGGGGATTAGGGTGTTCAAGTTTGTACGGGAATATACGAAATCTACGCGGATGACGTAGTGGGCGAAGTGTACACTTGTATTTCTATTGCTTTTTTCTTTCAACTCAATTTGAGGGAGCATTGGTAAAAACGTGCATCAGGCAACTATAATAATTGTTCGTTAACGAAAGCACTACGTGATGTATTTCTCTAGTTCTTGTAATGCAACGCTCATTCCCTAAACGCAACACTAGGTCCAGCTCTATTAAAAATCCAAGGCGTCTGTTATTCAATTGTAAACTTTAACATAACTAAATAGAGTTGGCATTTGTTTGTGCTGTAAATGCTGGCTAATTACATAGAGCGCATTGTCCTAGTAGGTTTTTAGTTTTTCAGTAATTACTTGTAATGCATAGTAATGGCGGTTGTTTTACTAAGTAAATAGTTTCGTGTTAATACGTGTACTGCGTGGGAGGATGGTGGATGTGGGTAGACAGGGAGGGCCATCAGTGGATGATGGATAAAACTACATTGTTCGTAAAAGCTTTGTTTAAGTTATTTGCGTGATGTGGTTGGTAGTGCTTAGTTTTTCTTGTAATTGATAGGTGTGCCTACGCTTGAGTAATTTACTTCGTACCAATGTGGACATAATGGAGGTTACATATGAAACGTTGTGCCCATTGTGTGTCGAGCGGCTATAAAACTCACATTAATATTGGGTGTAACATGAATCAATCATTTGTTTCATTAAGTGTCAGTAAGTATATAGAGGTATTTATTTATTGATTAATTTATATAAGGTACTCCAACGACTTATTCACTAATAATATATTACATAAAACAACTTATACACCGTGACATTTTAGTCGTCTTACAAAGGTGGTCCACTCAAAGTATCCGTAATAAAATACCTCTAGGCGCGATTGAAACATTGTTACCATTAATTAAGATAATAGGTGGAAAGAAAATAAATACTGCTTTAGAATTATGAAACTCCCTCTCTGTTAATAATGTTTACGTATCAAATGGTAGAATATATCTACCTACCTACCATTACATTCCATCTCCATAACAGGGTGTTTCGAACTGCGTCATGCGTCTTAGTGAAAGATATTTTTTTATTTTTTAACATGCAAATGTTCAAAAATATTTTTATATTTTTATAAATGATTAGTAGTCATTGGATACATGAAGTGGGCTGCCGTTGTAAGACGACTAAAATGTCACGTTGTATATCTATTAGTATGGTGAATTTGTCACTAAAAGAAGTACACAGCTTAAACATAAATCAAAAAGTGCATACAAATAATTATGAAACCTATTTCAAAGTGAGTTAAAATAATTTAAAAAAAAATTACAATCAATAAATAAATAAGACCTACTTTACCATAGAAAGACAATATTAAAAAAAATACAACAGATTTACTTAATTAAATAATTAATAATAATAGATACTATAGGTATGAGGAACAGGGTGTAAAGTTCACTCATACTCTAGTAAAGGGAGGATCCTCCGACCAGACGGGTGTTGTGTCTGGTGGGTAATTGCCCGACGGTTAAAAGTCGGGATGTTTGTATATATGCAGATCGCGCGGTAAACTCTGCTTGCGCGATGTAGCTAATATAGTTGCGGTGTGACTTCAAGTCTTGAGTAGTTCGCATATAGCATTGTAGATGGCGCCACTTCACTTTTTGTGTTTTTCCACATTTGTTGATTTTAAGTTTCGCATGTGGGGGGGGGGTATGTAATCGCTTCAGTTTTAAATATTTTTACCTATTGTGGTATGGTGATTGTATTATAGTTGCGTCGTTTTCACATAAAATTATATAAGTAATTAAAGTAAGTAAAATATTTTAAAAGAGTAACGGTGGAGTTTTATGTCCATTCTTTTCCATACGAAACGACCTTTTGGAAGAGGCGACTAGAATCGATTCTATTTTAACGTTAATTTTGACGTACAAACGTGCTTTTTATGGCGCATATTTGAAATAAATGTTTTGAATTTTGACTTTGAGTAGTTTGTATTCAAATCAAATCAAATCAAAATATTTTATTTCACATAAACCTGCAAGGGCACTTATGAAACGTCAGAAGCTAGGTGCACGGTTCCAATTTGTCGCTTCCTATGGAGAAGAGCCGGCAAGAAACTCCACGGTTACTCTTTTAAAAATAATTGGATTTTATAATGTTTTCAAATTACAGTGATATTAGGTATGGGAGGACAGTGCAGGCCTGTCAATAAGTACCAGGTACTTTAGAGGAATGAAAATAAAGAATAGAAACTGTAGGCCTACAACGTTCTCTCATTCACAATATGTAAAAGAATCTACATAAGTAAAATCAACCTATTTAAACCAAGTGGTATGATTTCCATGAGAATCACTAATAAATACTAATAATTCCAAAACAATATTTCTGACAGACAGGTAGTTAGGGAATTAAGAAGATTCCGATTAATTAGGTGAAAGATAATCTACTAAACTAACCCAATCCAAAGGCATTTCATTTCCGAAGGTATCCGAACACTCTGTTTATTACTCCCTAGTAGCCAATGTGGATATCGTATAAATTGCTCAGCGCACTCCACTGAATCGGGTATTCCCCACTCGTATGTCTGCATTAGTAAACGCGAGCGAGTTCCCGAGATGTAGTCAGACAAGACGGATGTAAACCTGTCGCACTGAATGACGTGTGACTGATGTGACAGGAGAACGAGAAACGAATTGACGTCATTAGACGGGACTGCGAGTATATTTAGAGTTTTCATTCTGTACATTTATTTTTTTATTATTTCGCCCACACCTTTCAATTTAGCGAGAATCGTTCACGTTTGTAGGCTGAAAGTACTATGGTATCAAAATCGACGTCAAAATTACATAAGACAGTGCCCAAAATAGTTGTTATGTCAATAAAAAAACGCTTAAAAAGTAATCAAAAAACTGTTTTTATGTCTAACAACAGTTCACGAAATTTCTTTGAAATTATTAAACACTAAATAATTCAGTCATTTTTCCTTGAGGTGCCGGACGTAAAGAACAGCACCATCCTATTAGAAAAACGATACTTATACTAGAGAATGGGCAGCAGGGTTCTCTATGCATTTTACCATCATACTGCGATCGCCAAACCACCTGCCAAGCTTGTCGATTATGGCAAGCCCCCCCCAAATTGGGGGAGGCCTGTGTCCAGCAGTGGACGTCTTTCGGCTGATATAATGATGATGATGAAGAAATAATTCGTGAATTAATAATTAAATATTACGAGGAAATGTGATTTCTATAAAATTCCTATAAATGCTTGGGACAGTAATTTAGCCAACTCCTTTGGTAAAGATATAGCCTGGGATATGGAGAAGGACATAGGCTACTTTTTTACGCGATAATCGACATCCACGCGGGCGATCCCGTGGGCAAAAGCTAGTTATTAATAACAATAACAAGATCATGGTCAGCAAGACGACCAGTCACCACAAGCAGCACCCGTTCACGAGCATAACTATCTACATACGTATCTCGTATCTACTTGATATCACATGTAGGTACAGACTACACACGGAGTCGTGACGATGACCATCGATGTAGGGGCATCTCAATATGAATGGGGCTCACAATGGTCTATTATCAAAACACCATGGAGTGTCGTAAAGAAGTCGTTAAATTTATGGTAGTACGTATCAAGGTGGAGGTCGCCATACCTACTTGCCCCCAGTATACAGGGTGGTAAGGACATCGACGCATAAATTGTAAGCATGGAATCAGTACATTATCTGAACACGTCGACATTTTTCGTCGGTTATCTATACATCTATACATCTATACATCTTCTATACATCTATACATATAAATAAAATTGGAGTGTCTGTTTGTAATATTAAAATAACCGGTTTTTGCTATAGTATCTGTTTATTAAGTACTGATACTGTACTTACGCTTCTTATTCATTCATCCACATCATCATTGTTTCATTATCCTTTTACAACTTTCTTACATTATTATATTTCTCTCTTTGTTTTCTGTGCTAACACTCTGCGGATCGGTCTTAAACGATTCGTCTATATAGAATTATTTGATTTTACATTAGAATTTCTATATTTTTACATAATAATATTATTGTTATGACATTTAAGTCAAACGTGTCAAACTGATGTCTACTTATTCTTTTAATTATCTATGCAGTGTATTCAAGGAAGGTTGCATTAAGATTGTACTTACTAAAAATAATTTTATATCGTTTTGGATAGCCTAAATTTGGTTTTTCTATGGAACTACGTTGTCAACTAATTAACAAAATTCTAAATTATAATTTGTAAGATTCATAAACGCACTCTCGGTTTGTATGAAGGAGGTTTTATGCGTCTTGGCCGACTAGACTGGCAGATAAGAAATCGATGGCGGATGACATAAAAAAAAGGAGGAAAAAGGAGAAAAAAGCAGCGAGAGCGGGTGAGAGAAAAGAAAAAGGAGAAAAATTAAGAAAAAAGGGTGAGACCGAGCTGAAGGCCGCGTTTATACTGCTGGCTCGTGCGCGGTATTTCGTCCCGGGCATGAATGGAACAGTTATTGAAACTATTCCTAAGCAAGCTTGTGTGACTGCTACTACAACTCCAAGAAGTGTTTCAGGAGTGAAAGCACAGAGTACATTATTTTATACTGGAGTGAAAGTCAAAGATATGCATGTCAAGGACTTGGACTGCGATTATTACCAATAAATAGAGTGCAAAGGTACCTTTTTTATAATTTATCTTGTATTTCTCTTATTAAATTTTAATTGTCTAGTCTATTTATTACCCTTTTATTTGTTAGGGATAGGTAGACACGACAATGCATATGAATATATATACGGTACATATACCAAAATAACATTTTTTACAATTTTTGTATATCTGTCTGTCTGTTTGTTCCCGCTAATCTCTGAAATGACTTGACCGTTTTTGACGGGACTTTCACTGGCAGGTAGCTGATTTAATAAGGAGTAACTTAAGCTACTTTTATTTTAGAATTTTTATTTGTTTTTATTGATATATAAATAATAGTAGAAAAACTATTCCGCGCGGACGAAGTCGCGGGCACAGCTAGTTAAAAATAAAATCAGCTGAACAGCTGCTACATAGAATAGTACAATACCTACGTGGTCAAAATATATGGAACAGCATTTTATTTTTATGATCGTTGAAAAATTTCCCGTCTCGATGTTCCTGCCACCCAGAATTCGTGCCAGAATTCATAGAAAATACCGAAATAGGTTTAGCGATAAAATGAATAATGAAAGTAATTGAATTCAATCATACTTGCTTAATGTTGGCCAATGGGTAGTGTGTCATAGCAGGCGCATTCGGAATCACGCTACCTTTGTTTACTATTGTATTAAGCTAAGTGACCCTACATTATCCTGCCATCATCCGTAAGAAAACTGTGTCCCTGATTTGCAGAATGCGTGGCAGCTGCAACGGAATTCTGAAGACTGTGGCAGATAGAATCTCTTCTCCGCTATGGAGATCCTTTATTAAGCGGGTAATTTGAGTATTTTTTAATTCTGATTTTAATTTGAATTCTGATTTGAATTATAATTTTGATTTTGTATTTTAATTTTGATTTTAATTTTAAGTTTGGTTTTAATTGTAATTGTAATTTTTAATTTGTGAATTGATTCAATTTTGATGTTATTTTAAATTTTTTATTCAATGTGTATTTTAAAATTGTTTCATCTGTATGGATTAAGTTATCTGAAATAAATGAATTTTATTTTTATTTTTTATTTTATTACCATCAGAAACCATTCAATTAACGTATATCAGGATGATTTAGTATGTAGACTACCTTCTGGCAGCTACTAAGTACAAACAAGTCGCTGCCAACTAAATATTTAGGTAACTGTTTGATAACTGTACTTATCACTTTATGGTAAGAATTTGCCTGTCAATATGATATGTTTGTTTTGGTACGCATGACTCACAATGTTCTATTTTCTTCTCTTGGTGTGCGTTAGAGATGCGCAAAATGTGTCAGTAAAAAGAAATGAATGAAGTATATCTTTTCGCTAAGCGAACTAGTCCACTCATTTACTTCAGTACTTCATTCAGTTCAGCGAATCAGAACGAGTTCCTATCGTAGGATAACGATAGTGATTGACAAGTTACGACAAATGATGCACTTCACTAGTTCAGTTTTACACGTATGTCGATTTTTCTTCATACTTTAAACGGGCTTAGGACTGTCAACTTAGAAATATGAATTTAAGCATAACTCTTTTTATTAAGTAAGTAGTATGTTTTGTTTTTTTTTACTGGTAGTTAGAAATTTTTGTCTAGGCTGGCGTTTTTAAAAACAAAATAGCGAAAAGAAACACTGAACTAAGTGAAGTAGAGACACATTTGAATGACTACTGATTGAATGATAAGTTTATTTTGTGGTATGAAGTAGTTCATTTCCTTCAATCGTTCGCGAACTACCCATGTCTAGTGTGCGTCCAGACCTGGCGAATGCGCCGCTCGCGAGCTGCTTGCAAACGGCGCGCATGCTGCCCGCGTCCGGTTACAGCCTACGTTTGCTGCGCCAATCTACTGCAACTCCGGCAAGGCTTAAGTGGGGTGCGTGTGCAGCGCGCGCGCTACTCGTGCGAACATAGCTTCTTTCGCGTTTGAACTAAATATTGGGGCGAGGGAGGTGAACCGTGGGCGGCACGCGCAAACCTCCAGCGCCGCTCGAGAACGGCGCGTAGCGTGTGCGCGAGTGGCGCGCGGACGGTGCAGGGGCTGCGTACGAACATGAATGCTAACGCGCAGTTCGCAAGCGGCACGCGAGCGCCACGTTTTCGGCGCATTCGCCAGGTCTGGACACGCCCTTATACTCGGTTCCTATAAACAAAAACGGTTCGTTTTGCTTACCAATGAGAGCATTATTTATTGCCAAACTGGGCATATAAATGTGAATATAAGGCGCTGGGCTGGGCATATAAGGTGTTTTAGCCAATATATTCATAAGCTAATTTTACGTGTGGTAGCTACTTCCATATGGCAGGGTCTACTATGCAAAGTTATGAGGTCTTTGTTTCATTATTGATAAAGAAACAAGAGTCTTAAATTTAACCAAAAACGGTCCGTAAATAAAAGGAATCAGCCATAAATTAACATCGGTTTTTATTCAAAACGATCCATCAAACGAAACGTGTAAAAAACAAACAAAGTTTTACGCATTTAGGTTTTTATTACAGGTATTTATTTACCAGTTTCACGGTCTTTACGGAGGTAAGCGAATAATGGAGAATCGAATAGTTTTCCTTTCACTGTGGAGATTGAATAAACTTCTATAAATCTACACATTTACATAATCCCGACTTAACGAGGTGTTTAAGAGAAATAAACTCGAGCCTAAAGTGAATGGGAAGGTTCTGTTTGAAGGATTCGCATTTAGAAAATGGCAGACTGTTGACGTTTATTTGCAGGATATTATTTAGCGATACATGATCTGCTTCTCTGAAATCTTGAAATACTGTTACTTAGAAATATCTGTGAGAATCTAGTATCTCAGCACATTACAAATGGTCTTTTCCCGGATTCTACTACCTCATCATCATCATCATTTCAACCGATAGACGTCCACTGCTGCACATAGGCCTCCCCCGAAAAAATGAGGGGGTTTGCCATAATCGCCACGCTCGGCAGGCGGGTTGGCGATCGCAGTATGGTGGTAAAATGCATAGAGAACGCTGCTGCCTATTCTCTAGTAAGTCCCTTAGTCGCCTTCTACGACACCCACGGGAAAAAAAGGGATGGTGCTATTCTTTACGTCCAGCACCACACGGAACATTCTACTTCCTACTAATCCCTATTTATCCCTACTTATTAATATAATAAATGCGAAAGTAACTCTGTAAGTCTGTTACGCTTTCACGACTAAACCGCTGAACCGATCGTCATGAAATTTGACAGAGATATAGCAGATACATAGGGATATGGAGAAGGACATAGGCTACTTTTTTACCCGATAACCGACATCCATGCGGGGGGAACCGCAGGCAAAAGCCAGTATTATAAATGTGAAAGTTTATACGTTTGTATATTTAGATGCTTGGATATTTATTACTCAATCACGCAAAAACGGCTGAGCGGATTTGGATGGAATTTGGCATACAGATAGTTTGTAACCTGTAATAACATATAGGACATTTTTTATTCCGATAATTTTCAACCTCCACGCGGACAAAGCTAATAGCAAAAGCTATTGAGTTATAAAACTGGCGATTGTTATAAACCGGCAACCTTCAGCTTTCAGCCAATGAATATTGATCCTAATCAGATTTACTTAAAGCCATTTGACAGTAAGATCAATCTTAATAAATCACGTTATCCTTCCCATCTGAATGAAACAACAAAAGTAAATAGCGCCACTTCCTCGCGATGACTCTCGTAACTTGCGCGGAAGCCCCCAACTTGCTCGGGAGCTCCCAAGCTTCCTAATTAACTCGTGTCAGTTAAGTGGGGTACTGGCGCACCCCAAGTCCCCAATACAGAGTGAAAGTGGACACAATTATGTTTCCATTACCGCTCGTTGTTATTTACTATTTACTTCCTCTTACATTACTTCTGATGCTTCTCGTTGCGACTTACTAAGCTTACCTCGGGGAGGATCAACAACTTTAAATGTTAAGTGATTAAAGATGGGTGGGTTTACTGTATGGGAATTGGACTATATTATCGCATATACCTACATAGAACTCCCTGATTTCAAAGATTTAGCATGTATGAACCAGTAAAAATAGTAATATTAATAATTGTACGATTTTCAAGTTTTTTTTTTTGATTTGCCCTACGTCAGGAATTTCTCCTGTATTGTGGGTCATTTAAACTCATATACACAAACAGCCAGACCCAGAACAACTACTCGTAGGTCATACAAATATTTGTTCCGTGCGAGATTCGTACCCGCGATACCAAGCGCAGCAATCAATCGCGTAACCACTTCGAGAACCGTGCCGTCAGTTCATATTTTTATACTCTGTGCTGATTTTTAAATAGTCAGATAACTTTTACCTGAAGAATAAATCTGACAGTTTGGCATATTTTCTATACAGAAGCTGTCAAACCGACATATTTATTCCTCTAACTATTGAAAAATCAGCCCTTACATATGTTTATATCCTTACACACATTATCACTCCACAGGTGTTTCAAAGAGTATATCTAAGAATGTAACCTACACTTACAGCCTTGAATAAAATCGTGCTGTGCCTAAAGAAAAAATCTGTTGGTATTTGAAGTAGGATGCCTATAACAGCTGTGTTTACCCTTTGATGGCTTAATTGAGACCCCTTAGCCTTGTTCACAATCGGTGTACACTAGCTCAAAGGAACAGGCCCAGTGCCTCCGTCATTAATTGATTCCTGATCAATCAATCGACAATGGGCTCCGGGTGTAAGGCTGGTTCAGTAGAGGAGCGATAAGGATTCAATTAAGGGCCCTGTGAGGTAAGTCCTTCTAGCAGTAAATATAAAGACAGAAGGCTTACTGATTACAACAGATTACAGTGAATAGAACAGTTCCCGCAATTTATTAGAATATTGTAAATTGTTGTATTGTAGGCTGAATTTACTTTTGCAATGTGTATCAGTCATATTGGCGTCGGGGTGTGTTAGTTTGTGTATTGTTTGAGGTGGACCTTTGGTCATATGGTGTTTGTGGTGGGCAGAGTTATTTTGCTACAAGTTAATAAGAAGTACGACCTATATTGAGTCTAAATTCTATTCAATTTCAGTTATAATCACAGCATTTATTACTAAGGGATTGGATCGAGTATCGAAGTATTAATACATAGGTGTAAACTTGTTCACATAGGAGTACATAGAAGTAATGTAATATTGAACTAAAGTGTGAGAGAGTATCTGGGCAACACGTAAAATAGAACTAAAGTGTGAGAGAGTATCGGGGCAACACGTAGAATAGAACTAAAGTGTGAGATAGTATCGGGGCAACACGTTACATAGAACTAAAGTGTGAGATAGTATCGGGGCAACACATTGCATCGAAGTAAAGTATGAGAGAGTGTTGGGGCTACATGTTACATAGAACTGAAGTGTGAGAGAGTATCGGGCAACACTTTACATAGAACTAAAGTGTGAGAGAGCATCGGGGAAACACGTTACATAAAACTAAAGTGTGAGATAGTATCGGGGCAACACGTTACATCGAATTTAAGTGTGAAAGAGTATCGGGGCTACATGGTATATCAAACTAAAGTATGAGACAATATCGGGGCAACAAGTTTCATCGATCTAAAGTACGAGAGACTTATTGGGGCAACAAGTTTTATCGAACTAAAGTGTTAGAGAAAATCGGGGCAACACGTCACATCGAATTTAAGTATGAGAGAGTATCGGGGCTACACGGTACATCGAACTAAAAAGTGCGAGACTATCGGGGAAACACGTTACATAGAAATAAGTGTGAGAGACCATCGGGGCTAGACGAACTAATGAAAATCAAAAGGTTCGCACTTGAATGGAACACCTATCTATTATGCTATCAATAAATCATCGATATTCGCAACTGGTTTGACACGGCAGCTCCCTACTAATATTTTTTATAAATACGAAAGTAACTTTCTGTCTGTTGCGCTTTCACGCCTAAACCGCTGAACCAATCGTCATGAAATTTGGCAGAGATATAGCCTGGGACATGGAGAAGGACATAGGCTACTTTTTACGCGATAACCGAGATCCACGCGGGTGGAGCCGCTTGCATAAGCTATTAACTATAATTCCGAGGTAGGAACTTAAGTAATAAAATAACTGTAGTTTCAACAATCTATATGATTGTGTAAATGAAAGCATTGAGTCCCTCAGGCAGTTATTAAAATATACAGTGTTTTTATTATTAATGTACACTAATGAATCACTATTTTTTACAACCATTATATTTTTTTAGGAATTCCTTTCATTTGCAATCCTTCGTATCGCCCGGAGGTTGAATAAAATGTGAAATACGGGAAAATAGTAATGGTAACAAAAATGGAAAAATAGGCTGACAAAAGGCTTCTCTAGAGTAGACACTCTCGTAACGATAGAGATGTTTTTTTTTTTGGTTGAAAAATCATCTATATCATAATTACTCCCGCTCTAGGTGGAGCGGGAGGGCCGATGTCAGACTTTTACTGACTTAACCCTACTCGAGTTCCCTCAGTTACCTGTGTACCAGGGGCCGCGGTATCTCTTTCGAACAACCCGCACTGTTGGAAGCCATCGGCCTTCGCAGACTCCACCAGTTAGTGCTTATATCTCTTTGAGGCAACTTCATATTAAGGAATTTATTAAATTAGATTTTTAACGATAGAGATTAAATCAAATTTAATCAATTCCTAAATATGTAGTCGATTGGTGCCTAGTCTCAGTAACAATGTACGGAAAGGGTTGAAAGAAGTGGTAAGTAAGACTTTTAATACGTGGTTATGAAAATATATTGGAGTTAGAAAGCCCCTTTTCCCACTCTGTACTCACTCTCTTCACAGAATAGGTTTATGGCTGTTCATGCAGAATTTCACATTCGTTTTTAAAGTTCATTTTAGCATTGCCTGGGCTCAATAAATTATTGTAATCAGATGTATGTATAGTGTATCGCAATTATAAATCGGATAGATTACTAGTTTCTTTAGAATTTGTTGAAGTATTGCTGACCTGTTCGCCGGTACTTGTCCCTAGTTTGTTTTCCATTATGGTGAATCTTGTCGACATTTTTTCCATACAAACTTCGGAAGTGTATTACTCGACTGTTCTGTCGAACAAGTTATCATGTTTAATTCTTGATGTACATGACAATGTAAGGTTTTTTCTCATTATTAATATTGTCTGTACAGAAACAGAATACTAAAATAAAAAGCTATTAAAAAGTTATGAGCCAACAAAGATTCGTTTTTCTTGCTAATTTAACCTAACTTTGGGCGTGTTTAAGTAATAAAAGAAGTGTAAAATCTCCAAAACCAAATCGGTACCGATAAAGTTCAATTATCAAAAAAATTATTGGTCATTGATTTATGCAGTGGTTTTGTCATAAAACCTGATCTTCCGAAGGACTTTTCTTAATTCTTTACGCGCCGGTTTAACTATAAATGATCTTGCATCTCACTCAGTAACGTTGTGCGTGTAGACTAGCATCTAACTGCTCATCACTGATACTATCTTTGTCGGACACGAAGCCTGGTGAGACAGCGTGATTTTTAGCCAGGCCCACCAGTGAGTTCAAGCGCTCGACTAGATTCCCCTTGAGTGGAGAATTCATGTGTTTCCAAGTGCCCCGAACCTTGAACTAGCTTTAAAATTAATCTAATATTTTGTTATTAAATAGGAGTAGGTGACAGACAGTCGCACTTACATATAGAATTTTCAAAACATAAAAGTTTTACCATTGTTTTAAAACATCCTTCACAAGTGACGACACTTCAGTGACGTGACGAGCGTGACAACAGAAGTCTGCATCATCAATACCTAGATCAATAGTCGTTACCGATAGAATAGAATATAATAAACGTTTAGTGTCCGATCGAGCCATTGCCATGAAGTTTACGAGTAACACTGCACAGACCGGAATAAAGCCACTCAAGCATCACTTTTGGGTCACGTTTGTGATAAAAATCATATTTTTATGTTTGTTCACAGTAAACTAACTCTAGTTTACAACCGACTTAATGGTTATAGGAAGCAGTTTCTAGCCGTTTCCATAATGCATTACAGTCTGACTAGATTTCTACAAATTTGCATCCACAGATACGTTTACTTTTTACACGCTTTTTACACGCTTTATATTAGCTTCACTTGTATGTTTGTTTGTTTGTTTGTATGTAACCGACTCCTTTGGACGCTATTTTGACCTACTTCAAACAGTCAGATTTCATTGAAACCTTGTAGACTTATCGAGGACCAATGACAATTCAAAAATTAAAAAAAAAAAACAAAAAAAAACTTAAACATCACGCTTTTCATTCAAGCAGAACTAAAAAATTGTAAATAAATAATAGTTTAAAAAACTAAAAAACACGCTTTAAAAACCAAACTAAAAAATTAGAAAATAATTTAATTCTATTAAAAATCGTGGGGTGCTTTTTGAGGTATTTTTATAATCAAGCACCCCACGCTTTTTAATAGAATTAAATTATTTTCAAATTTTTTAGTTTGGTTTTTAAAGCGTGTTTTTTAGTTTTTTAAACTATTATTTTTCTTCTTTCATTAATTTACATTTTTTCTTTCTTTCTTTCTTTCTTCTTTCAGTTGGTTACACTGTTTCCTTCTTCTTTCATTTCCACCAGCTACGTTTGCAACAAACATTAAATGTAGTTATAAAACTTGTATCGTTATGAGTTGCTTAACTGCGAGTCGCTCTCGCTCCACAAAACACAGCGATTGCGCCCGAGTATTGTTTTGCAGACGCGCAAGTAACACAATACTCAGCTCAATCTAACAAGTTATGTTCTTGCACGCTCCATACTTAGTTGTGATTTGAATAACTGCGCACTGCAGTGTGACTTACGATCGGCTGGTTGTAAAGTTGTCCATACAGACGTAGGGAGTAGTTAATTGTTTGCTGAAAAACAATCGGAATGCGGATTAGTAGTTTTTTATATTAAGTAAACTAGTTTCTGCCCGCGACTTCGTTCGCGTAGAAGTCGGAAGAAAGCATAATTTCATAAAATAACAGCCCATTTTATTAGTCTTTCCTGTATAGGGTGTTTGTAGTTTTGGTCTCAGCAGCCAAATTGTGAAGACAATCAGGACTGGTGAGCTCGAGCAAGCTACGTTTTATACCTACTTTGCGGTAAACTATATACATAAGCACAATTGCAATTTGTTTGAATCCCCCACCCATCCCATATCTAATAGCGTGATAATGTATAGATTTTTAATATAATATTTATAATGTTTGTACATTCTAAATATTAAATTTTAAGCATAATAATCGTTCCTGTACCTCGCTAAAAATACTAAAAAACAAAATGCTATGTGCAGTATGACTTCGCTACAATTTATGCAGTGGACATAAGAGAGTAAATGTCTAGATTAGCCCCCTCAATGATAAACGTTGCTCAGAGTTAAGAGGTCTTTCAACGTCAAAAATATATGGTTAAACAGATGCTTGAAGAAACGTTTATAAATACCTAACTAAACATCTACCCCCTGTAGATGTTTAGTATTCCACTCGGACAGAACATAACTCCTTACTAACAGAAAAACACATTTTCAAATTAGCCATGGTCTTCTTGGAATCGATGCCAATATATCTCATCGTCCTATGTATCTACAGTCGTCGTTTAATTACGCGTAGTGTCAGTTCCCGTCTCCGTTCTCGTGTTTATTGGCATCTCTTCCTGCACGCGCCAGCTGTGTACGCTTGACGCGATTGTGTAGTTCCAATTTATGTCACCGTATGATTGTGAATACCGGTAGTTTATAATGTATCACGATAAATTGTGAACTGTACCATACTGCTTACAATTTATTATGTTAAGTGTCGATAATTTACAATGTATCCATGTCAAACCGTCAAATTGAGAACTAGCATCGTATTTGAATGCAACAGAACGCATCTTGCGCGCTGATTGGTTGAACGTGATTTTGCTCCACGCCGCTACAACTTTGGCAGTCATTCGTTAGTCGCCTAACATACAAACAAATGTTTTTATGGTTTTTAATAGTTTTAATGTAGAATATAACTAAAAGTAATCGTAGAGTTACATTTAATAGTAAATTTAAACTACGATTAAAAACACAAGTGAAGTTTTATTGATAAATAACTGTTAGTCACCGAACATAACCTAAGTTATAGGTATTTTGCGTGTTTCAATTGTTCCGTGTGGTGCCGGACGTAAAAGAATAGCACCATCCCATTTCTTCCCGTGGGTGTCGTAGAAGGAGACTAAGGGACTTACTAGAGAATGGGCAACAGCGTTCTCTTTGCATTTGACCACCATACTGCGATCGCCAGCCCGCCTGCCAAGCGTGGCGATTATGGCAAATCCCCCCTTTTGGGGGTGGCTTATGTCTAGCAGTGGACGTCTTTCGGCTGATATGATGATGATGATGATTAAATTTTCTTGTAAATATTTTTTTTTATATTATTGTTATTATAAAACTATTATATCCAATTGATAATGTCGGATATTGAACCTGGTCTAATACAACTCTCTTCATTTTAGCCGAAAGACGTCCACTGCTGGACATAGGCCTTCCCCAACCTCCTCCACTTCTACAGGTTATGTGCTTCCCGGATCCAGCTGATTCCTGCGACCTTCACAAGGTCATCGATCCATCTTGTGAGATACCTTCCAACTCTACGTCTTCCGGTACGCTATCGCGACTCCAGAACCTTTCGGTCCCATCGGCCATCTGTTCTGGGAACAATGTGCCCTGCCTACACAGAAATCCACCGAATTCAGAAACTATTATACATATATTGTTCAGATAAGAAGTCGGAAGGTCACGACCCCTGTCCGTCATACCATAGTATCACGGTTTTCTATATAAATTCCAAGGCCTTGCAAAGGCCTTGAACAAGTCGCACAAAATGCCAAGACCATCTTCCAACTCCTCCCAAGCCTCCTAATATCCTCTTGGTACCGATGGTAAGTACTTGGTGTGCGATGGTTAATTAAGTACTTGGTGTCTAATTCGGTGATGAACAATGTGCCTGCCGACTGTCCTTGCTTACGGTGATCTTCTTTGATCGTTCATTATGAACTCGTAATTGAGAACATAATTAGTTCTCTTAAGAGCCTATATCGCATCCATTAACTGGCATCATTATTGTCGAGTTCGTGCGATGCCTTACATACTAATAATTAACAGACCTCCCACATAGACTCAACCAGCATACATATATGTTGCCTTCAGCACTACCGGTACCACCGCCTGCACGCACCTAATGATATTGGCATTAATGTCGCTTATATTTTAACTTATTTATAACATCAACCACAACAGAATCCGGAAACTCTGTTGGTCAGATAAGAAGTTGGAAGGTCGCGAGCCCTGTTCCTCATACCATAGTGTTACAGTTTTTTTAATAAGAGCATCATGTCATACGCCATCAAAAGCCTTGGACAAGTCGCAGAAAGAGAAATGCCAAGATCATCTTCCGACTCCTCCCAAGCCTCGAATATCCTCCTTAGTAATTCCACGCCCTTGTCTGTAGTTGAACCGATGGTACCGATGGTAAGTACTTGGTGTCTAATTCGCTGCTGACCAATTTGCCTACCGAGTGTCCTTGCTTACGGCGGCTATCGTCTTTGATCGTTCATTATGGACTGATAATTAGAAGGTAATTAGTTCGCTTAAGAGCCCCATATCGCATAATTAACTGTCATCATTATTGTCAAGTTCGTGCGATGCGTTACATACTAATTAACAGACCTCCCACATAGATTGAACCAGCAGAAAATAAGTTATGACGACATCAACACTACCGTTACCTATTGATGTTAATATCGTTTAGGTACTTATTCCTCAATTAACATATGGACCTTCCAAATTTATTTAAAAAAAAACCTTCATTATTCAATGGCGAAATTTTTTAAAAGACTGCAGACTAAGTGGTGTATTGCTATTGAGAGTATCCAATGCTTTCAATGTATTTAACTGTTTTTCTTTGCGTTTGAGACTTTTCTTGGACCTCTCAATCATAAAATTCGCTGATATAATAATGATGATTATTGTGAGTCGACATTCACACGGACGTAATAAGATCACGCCGGAGTATTTTTTTGCACTGGATCTTCAACTCTCGGTATTGAGCCGAGGGTTAAAAATTGTACAGAGAAAATCTCAGCGAGTCAAAAAACGAAGTGTCTTTTACTGGTCAATGTTCAACTCCCCCGTCGCGGTTTTTCCAGAGCATATTACATTCAACTTTGATGTTTCTTTTGCCTCACCCAACATTCACTTCCATAAACAAGCGTAAGCACCAGAGCACCAATGTGAACAGTCAGTCGAGGTTTTTCTGAACTAAGTAAATTAATGATAGCATTCCTCCGACTCCCAGGTGTCGGCGGCGTGCCTGTAATTAACGCGGAATGTTTCAATAAAGCATTATTCGAGCAATTCGTTTAACGTTATGAGCAGTTTATCGATATAATGGCTTCCATGGCCCAAGGCCGCCTGTCAGTTGTCAAGGCCAAAACTTGATTCTGATACTCCCCCGAAATATACACTTAGTCGTACTTGTTTGTACAACACTTTGCGACTGTTGGCAAAAGGCACATTGTGTCACAGCTTGAGACATAATCACATTTTTGTAAGCTCTTTTTTCGACATCCTGGTTGGAGCTACTGCTAGAAATCAATTAGGCGATCCAAAATGGATATCAAAATATAGACCGCTTAATATCTTGTTTATTCAAAGAATAACAAAGTTTATAGACGAATACCAACCGGTCGAACAAGCCGGTTTCCGTGGAAAGAGCAAAAGTGGTGTCTATTATTCCTGAACCTGGTCTAAACCCCAACTAGTTCATGATAATCACACTCTCCTCTATTTTACCTTCATACTATGTGACATGAGCTTTATCCCTCGATAGTTGTTGTAGTTCCGTACATCACATTTATTCTTGAGAATTGGCACTATTGCGCCATTCTTGTTCATCACTTCTTTATGCAACAACTTAATGAAGAATGAAGTCAGCCACATTCATCCATCTTCTTTATATTATTCCTTCTTCTTCTTCGTTTTATCTTTATCTTCACTACTTCTACTGATATATCACCTGGGCCATTCCCTTTTTTATACGTTGAACTGTTTTTTTTACTTCATCCATGCTAATTTCCTTCACCAGTTTGATATTTACTTGTACCTTTTTGAGTACCATATATTTAGTGTCTTTGGTCTTTAGCTTCTCAAGTAACCTTTGTATCGTTCCTTAATTTCATCTTTCATATGTTTACTTAAAATTAATTATATCTCGCGTTCTCTTTTCTCTTGCTCGTGCAATCCAGTAGCGCTCTCAATGTTAAACTGTTCGCAATGGGAGATATTATTATTTGCGATGACCAACTAGCACGATTCGATTAGAATTTTCATTAACATTCTTTTAATGCTTCCATTTAACTGCCAACATTAAAAATTGTGGACTAGTTTAGTTTATTAACCACTCCGTGGCGACCATTATAATGACTTGAATACTAATCGGTTCTTTTGACATAATTTATTCTATTCCAGATACATTTAGAAGTTGGGACATGTAGGTATCTCTCATATAAATTGCTCTACTTAAACAATAATTATTCGTTTGCCACCCGTGTGACTTTATTTTAGAAAACTCTGAACGTAATGAATGTATGATGTTAGAGCACATCTGCCTAGCCTTGGTCGGCTTCCAGTCTAACCGGATACAGCTGAATACCAGTATTTTACATGGAGCGTCTGCCTATCTGTCCTCCACAACCCAGTTACTGGGTAACATGATACCGCTTGGTAAGACTAGCTGTCAGACTTTCGGGCTCCTGACGACCCGTAACGACTGTCAAAAATCCACGAATGACAGCTGTGACCAAGGGCTTAACATGCTTTTCGAGGCACGGAGGGGTATTGGTATGTAGTCACCCACCCACGGTCCAACCGCGGTAAGCGTAACTTAACCTGATCGTTATACCCGTACGGCTATTAATACTTAGCCACAAGCCCCTCTGTAATAAGCCTCCAGGGTAAAGGTAAAAAAGGACATTATAACAGAAACAATTTCCCATCGTTGACCTCGATGGGTGACAAGAAATAATTACTGAGGAAGGTCGTGAAGCGCCGGGAGCAGCCACGACGCATCCTAAATAGCTTGGCTTAGAAATAGAGAATTTGCCTGCGGCTTCGCCTGCGTGGAGGTCGATAATTATCCCACGGAACCGTAGTATCGGGGTAAAAAGTATGACAGCCTAACTACGGTCTACTTATCACTGTGTGTTTCATTTACAACAAAATCTTTTCAAGTAGATGAATTAAAATATCAACATGCTATGCAGGTATATCTATAAAAGATGCACGGAATCGCTTATTAAAATAAATAATAGTTTAAAAAAAACTAAAAAAACACGCTTTAAAAACCAAACTAAAAAGTAGAAAATAATTTAATTCTATTAAAAAGCGTGGGGTGCTTGATATTCATTGATAATAAAAATACCTCAAAAAGCACCCCACACTTTTTAATAGAATTAAATTATTTTCTACTTTTTAGTTTGGTTTTTAAAGCGTGTTTTTTTTAGTTTTTTTAAACTATTATTTATTTTCTATTTTTTAGTTTTGCTAACTACAAAAGCGTGTTTTTTATATATATTTTTTTAATTATTGAATTGTCATAGGTCCTCGATAAGTCTACAAAGTTTAAATGAAATCTGACCGTTTAAAGTGGGTCAAAATATCGTCCAAAGGAGTCGGTTACATACAAACATACAAACAAACAAACAAACATACAAGTAAAGCTAATATAAAGCGTGTAAAAAGCTAAACACACCATGAAGGTTTAATTTAAAAAAATCGGGATAAACCATATTAAATACAGGTAAAGTAACAGGTTGTATGGACCCGCTCCATGACCCGCGTGACCCACTTCGGACCCGAACGGCGCACGGTTTGCATCAACAAATCTCTTACTAATTTCCCCCTCCCCCCATCAAGTTCAAAGAAAGTTACACGATAAGAATTCAAAAGATTTCGGAATGCTTTCATCGTTTAATAAAGTTCCAACAGTATTATGTAATAAAACAATGTTTTAACAGGATTTATGTAAAAAGATCTTGTCTTTATGGAAATCTCCTAAATCGTATCTTTACTAATATTATAAAGAGAGGGCGAATTTTGTAAGTTTGTGTGTACGTGGAGGGTGATCTCCGGAACCACAAGCAGGTATTTTCTTTCATCATTTGAGAGGTACTCCAGATGGACTTATTAAGCTATTCTATTATATATCTTTATTTAAAATAAATAAAAAATGGTTTAGCCAGCGGTTTTCCCCGCGTGGACGTCGAAAGTTATCCCACGAGAACATGCTATCGGGATGAAAAGTATCTTATGTGTTATTCCAGGTTACAAACTATCTGTGTGCCAAATTTCATCCAAAGTCAAAGTCAAAGTCAAAGTCAAAGCATTTTGAAATAAATTTCAAATAGGCACTTAAAAGGCACTTTTGAACGTCAACATTTACATTAAAATAGAATTGTTTCTAGTCGCCCCTTCCAAAATGTAGTTTCGTATGGAGAAGAATGGGCAAGAAACTCCACCGTTACTCTTTTAAAAATGATTTAACTACAATATTTAACATACATTCATTGTATAATTATGTGTGAAAACGATGCATCCAGAACAAAATTACTGTACCCAAATTGGTAAAAAGAATGAAATTGAAGCAATTACAAATAAATCAATTTTATCATAGATACATGGTGCCCACACATTTACAAACATTGTAAAAGTAAATATACAATTTCCTAGAATATTAATAAGTATGTAATCTGTCAGTGTGTGAGTTAAAGTAATCACTGAGTGTAATCAATGTCATAGATATAATTAATTACATAGTTCAATTAGCAACCAGTTTGATTTTGTCTAGACTCTAGATTGTCCTATGGAGCAGGACCAGCATGTTTCCAAGCATTCTTATCTTGGATATAATCCTCTAATTTGTAATATGCTTTTTTACAAAGTGTACTTTTCATATGAGTTTTAAATTTCCTTTCATTTAATTGCAATATATCACAAGGTATTTTGTTATAACATTTAACACAGTACCCCATAAAAGATGTATGTACTTTAGCTAATCTGGAAAATGGTTAATCTAATTTGTCTTTGTTTCTAGTATTAAAATTATGTCTATCACTTATTTTATTAAAAAGATGTAGATTTTTTCTTACATACATGATATTTTCATAAATAAATTGGCAAGGTACCGTCATAATATTAATCCTTTTAAATAGGTCCCTGAGAGATTCGCGGCGACGTAGATGATAAATGGCTTTGAGTAACAAACATCAAAACATCTAAAGATACATCTTTTCAATATAATGATGATGATTAGTAGGATTTTTCTGTACCTACGTGTGTATCTCTGAACTCCTGCTAAAAGGCTGGACCGATTTTAATTTAAAAAATTGTATCTGTTGAGTAGTTACTTGGATGGTTTAGGCTCAATTCGACCCGGTAGGTGGCACAGCGATCGAGTTCTAGTAAACAGGACAACGAATGTCCGGTCAGCTAGTACCTATAAAGAATAAAAATTAATTAATGAAAAAGGAGTTATTTTAAACACGAATTAAGTGCCTTCTATCTTGAATTCGTGCAAGGCAACTTTTGTTGTTACTGTTCAGAATTTGTGCACAACGTATCGTGAACTGAACCGAATGATCCAACACACGCGCCACCAGCGAGTGTGTTGGATCATTCGGTTCCCTACAAAATGGTTGAGCTGGATGGTGCTGATCCACGCGTCAAGTTTGTGAACGGGCACTGTCGGTTGAGACTGGTCATCTCCTAACTTCCAGGGCTTATTTTTATCTTGTATTTAGAATTGTTTATAATTACATTTTTTTACATTGTTCTCACATACAGAAGCAACAAGAATAATGTTCCCAAGATTTTGTAATATTTCAACTTGATTTTAAAAGAGTGTCCGTGGAGTTTCTTGCCCGTTCTTCTCCATAGAGATCTACGTTTTGGAATGGGTAACTAGCTTCAACTTTCCAACTGATCGATTTTTTGACAGTTCAAAAGTGGTTTAATTGAAGTAATTGCTTTGAGTTTGTGTTTGAGTTTTTTGGTTCCAGGACATGCCGGTTTCCTCACGATGTTTTCCTTCACCGTTCTGAGAACAGTGGTGATGAAATAATTTACACGAAGTATAGCGCCTGCCTGGGTTTGGACCTATGATCTACATCTCGTAAGTCGCGGCCATCACCACTGGACCAGCAATACTCACCAACATGAACAAAAAACAACGACCGAATCTCGACCGACATTTATTCATGAGCTCCGTAAGAGTATTTTGAAGCAAGTCACACGTACTGCATAATTAGGAGCACCTCTAGATCGCAGCGATTTAATGCGCCGTCGGGGAACGAACCCGCGACACGTACGCAGTAAGTAATAGCCAACTGAATTAAACAGCGCGGTAGGGGAAGAGAGGGATCGTCAGTCGTCCGGTTATTATTATTTCAGTGGTGTAATTAGCCGACTCTCCCCGGGGTGAGAAGTTGCCTGCACAGGTGAGTGACGGATAATGTGATACATACGTCAAGAGATCAACGAGTTATAGATTAAACAGTTTTCACTGTCCTAGAAAGACTTCCCATTCAGTGTCAAACGAGGATGTTTCATTATCTGCCAATGCTTAATGCTTGTGCTAATTTTCTCAATAATTTGTGGGGTGTTATTGGTTCCTTGGTTTCTTCTATGATTTACTAGAAATTTAAATATACTTCTTAATTGTGCGTATGCTTCTGTGGCAGCATCTACAACGACACATGCGAACAACGCAAGACCTAACATCACATACAAAATCCTGCGTCGCGTAATCAGAGTGTACCGCGCGACTTGTATATACACCGTGACATTTTAGTCGTCTTACAACGGTAGCCCACTTCATGTATCCAATCACTACTAATCATTTATATATATAAAATATATTTGAACATACGCATAATTAAAAAATTGAAAATATCATTCACTAAGACGTATGACGTAGTTTGAAACACCCTGTTATGGAGATGGAATTAATGATGGAATGTAATGATAGGTAGGTGGATATCTTCTACCGTTTGATACGTAAACATTATTAAGAGGGAGGGTGTTTCATAATTCTAAAGCATTATTTATTTTTCTTTGTACCTATTATCTTAATTAATGGTACCTAACAGTGTTTTAAGAGCGTCAAGAGGTATTTTATGTCGGATACATTGAGTGGATCACCTTTGTAAGACGACTATAATGTCACGGTGTATACAACATCCCGACATAAACACGTCGGGATGTTGTATATTGTGTCTGGTGGGCAACTGCCCGAACTGTCCGAAGGTTGCGTCGGGGAGTTGCCCACCAGACATAACACCCGTCTGGTCGGAGGATCATTCCTTTTCTATAGTGAACTTTACACTCTATTACCCCTATACTTTTACTACAACTAAGAAACTTTAATACTAAACGCCTATGTCCATGGTTCACGCTCGGCTTTCATCTTCAACTATGTAAAACAGCAAGCCGTTCAAACTCTGGCAGTATAGAGATTAGGAGGAGCAGGTTTAGAGAACACGGCTCAAATTACAACCGGAATTAAAACCGATATAGTGCGAACAACAAAGGGTACAGCAGGCACATTCTGTGGTTAGTGACCCATGAATTAAATTGCTATAATATAGGAGAGCTGTCAAAGTTCTCAACCGCCACGGATAAGCCGCGGTTTAACAACATTTTGAAGTTTTAGGCGTACGTGTTATATGGATTTACATAATAATTCCATGGGTATTTGTAAGCATGTTCGGGGTGGATCTTCTCTAATATCGTATCTGGTTTAATTTCAGGATCGATCCCGAAAACATTAAATTTTCGAGATGGGATCTTGCAACGACTTTCAATAAACGTTTATTTTGAAACGACGGTTATCGGATAGCGATATAAATCGTAATTTAACCAGACTATTAAGGGATACGATACCTTTTGCAAGTTAAATATTATTCGATCAATTCATTATTAACCTGGAACATTTACTGTTGAACTTTCACATTTATCGCTGAATAATGGCTGACGTGAGTACTAGGATTATCTAATTGTTAATAATATATACCTACTGTATTGTACACCACAAAAATACATTAAAAAAATTAATTACACTATAAAATATACTATAATGGCCGAGCTTATCGCTTTCTGCGATCTCATCCAGGCAACTTTAGAACGGACAGTGATTAGCCTGAACATAAAATGGGGACGTCGTTGGTGCAAATATTATGAATATTTACAATATAATAAAATAGAAATATATATATCCTAAACAATAGAATGATGATTACATCATTCTATTGTTTAGGATATATATATTTCTATTTTCTATTAATCCTAGATAATCACCTATTAACACATACAATTAGCTATTCTCCGTATTTATGCTGTGGTAGGAAACTTATTAGTTCCCGGGAACTCCATAGAACTGCAGGCAGCTTGGTAGGAACAAAATAATGACATCGCGCGCTACTCTAGCAACTATAACCTATTTAAAGCCACGCACATATACACTAGCAGTGGGGTGTAACAGCTATAATCGCATATATTGTTCCGGCTATCCTTGTTCCACGTAAATAACAGTTCCAAAACATGTTACAAAATAACAGGCTGCTGTTTCATATGTAGGAATAGGAGTGGGTTGTAACAGGTAAAATCGCATATCTGTTCCGCCTGTTCCTGTTCCATGTACACAAAGCACCTAGGTATTTCTCTTCCTCAACTAAGGTGCAACACCTATGTAACAGGGTGTCACAGTGTAACAGTTTTTATCTCATTCTAACTAAGGTAGCTGTCAAAAGCAGGAATAGAGAAAAGCCTGAAACTGTCAAGGGATTTTATTATTACGAGGAACAGTAGCCGTTATTTCAGTTTGTCCGTCAAAGTTACAGTGTGTTATCATCAGATACCTGTTATATTTAGCTGTTACGTTAAATACGTCTCAATCCTAATATACACGCACACACGCGCCAGCTCCATAGTAATTTAATAACTGCGTCGTTAATGAACACGATAAGTCTTTTTTAAACCGACTTTCATTATGTTCGCCTGCAGATAGTCAGTACCGAAATAATGAATGCATGCTGCGTCGCCACCAGTCTACTGTAGAAAAGTTTCATTAAAAGTAATTAAAATTCTAGCTTGTTAAATTTATACAGGGTGGCAGGGACATCGACGCGCAAACTATAACCGCAAATAATTCAGCACATAATTCTAAACCTTCTTGCGTAGAAAATTTTAGTCGATTATCATAAAAATATCTGCCATTTCGTGAAACAGTGTAATACCTACGCGGTCAAAAGGCATAGAAAAGCTTTTTTTATAAAAAATAATATCCGACGAAAAATTTCAACGCAAGGGTCCAACCCCGGGTCGACGCACTATCGGAAAGCCCCATACAAAGCCGTCTCAAAACTGTTTTACGTATTTTTTTTTACTTTTACTTACTTTCTGTTCGCAATTTTTTTATTGATTTTTTTGTTAATTTTATGTATATAAATAGGTACCAAAGCTAACTCATGTTCAATAACGTAATTTTGACGCAATACGTTACTTCAATTCAACTCCAAATTACTCGACAGTTTTTGATGGAAATGTACAAGTATTTTACATTTTAGGAATGCTTATAATGTCCTCATAACGTTTAGTAATTAATATTATATATATTGGTTTAATAAAATAAAATTAACCAATATAGTTTAAGATGGTATTTGTTTATTTTTATTTATGTTTTTTTATTTATTTTTATTTGTGTAGTTTTATTTAATTATTTGTTTTTATTTATTTATTTATTAGACCAAAAAAAATATATGTTACACAATTTGTCTTAGCTACTTAAAGTTATACTTAAGAGTAAATCAGTTACAATTGTGTCTAGTTGTTAGCATCTGCTGCCGAACTAGGTTTATAGCCTGTGTTTCAGCAAGCAGCGCCTCGAGCCCTCGGACTGGGTATGCAAGTATGAGCTTATGAACAAACGGAAACATTTTGGTATTAGCTAGTAGATTCGTATGTTTGTTATGTTTTTTGTATGTTTTGTTTTTAAGGTTATTTTATTTTTTAACGAGACGTTTACCCTTTACCGCTGCCTGCCGCTGTCGAGATATTTATTGCATTAAGTTCTTTATACATTTTTTACACAAGGAGAAAAAAAAAAACAGTGACAAAACATTTCGCGAGATAATTTTTTTTTTTTTCAATTCCTTTTTGTAACCATGATTGATTGTAAAGTGGCTCAAAATCTGAAATTTTAACAGAAACTCGTTTGAGCGCTTCTTGTACAGTTTGTAGTGCTACTCCTGGGCAAATGAACAACTTAGAGGCGGTTCGGACTCGAAATATATACGACAGTTTATGTCAATACGGACTGTTAACACAACATGCTTGGATTAGAAGAACGAAGTTAATCTTAAACATTTACTATAACGTGTCTTTTAAAAAGTGGTCACCTGAAAATAAAAACAACAAAGGAAAAGAAAAAGCTGGTAGCAATGACGGAAACACAGCTCGGAGTTTTTTTTTTTCAGAATTACTCTTGCCTTGCCCAGATATAGAACCTACCTACCTTAGATATAGAATCTACAAGTATAGACGTAGAATTTATAAAACGAATGTACTTAATACTTACTACAATCTGTGCCATCTGGAATGGCTATTGACACAAAATAGTTCGGTGAATACGTATATAGTACAGCCCAACTGTACGTAAATATTAATAATTGGTATTATAGCCTTTTGGTAGTATTGTTTTTATAGTATTAAGGATTACATGGAACATACAAATTTAAAGTTAGTGTAATAAAATGATTATTAAATGAACAATATAAATTTAAAATTAAATAGGAATAGAAATTGTGATAATTATATATAATGTAAACTTAATTAAAATTTGCACGCTTGCTTGCAGGCAGAATACAATTACACTTAGGTTATAAGATGTCACCTTCACCAACAATGTATTTCTTGCAAATAAACATTTGATTTGATTTGATTTCGATTTGATTTCCTTCCTTCCTTCCGTGCATAAAATAGGTACTTATCTTACTTATATATACGGAGGAAAAATTATTGAGTACTATGCTATTTTACCTGTCAGACAGTTGTCAGGATTACAAAAGTTTAGACTTCATCATTCTAAGAAGTGTTGCAAGAGCGGCAACAAATGATGAGGTCTTTCGTTTCATTTTGTACACTTCTGATCCAGACGTATCAAGTTTGAGAAATACCTCAGAAATAATATCGAAAATCTTTTAAGTGAAGCAAAGGCCCTTCTTGCTGTCAACAAAAATTTGTAGGAGTTTGCTGAATTTTGTACATATTTTTTTCTCTTACTATTTATATTTTTCATTTTAAGTAAATTACAGAAAAAAAGACGAATTTTGTTTTTTTTTTCTTGTATAATGCATGTATTTTTTTAGTTTAATTTTTTAAATTAATTAATAAACAGAATTTTCAAAATCAAAATTATTTCCATTAAACCCTATACATTCAAGTACATGTGTGTAAAATTACAGCTTATTTAGTTTTGAAACAACTGAGATACGGAGTTTTGAGACGAAACATACGCGATTTTCCCATAGTGCGACGGCGCGTTGTTTTCCACGTGCGCCTCAAAGAGATGTCAGCACCAACTGGTGGGCTCCGCAAGGGCCGATGCCTGCCAGGAGTGTGGGTTGTTCGAAAGAGATACCGTGGCCCCTGACACACAGGCAACTGAAGGTGGGTTTTAGTCAGTAAAAATCTGACACGCCCTCTAGCGCTCCACCCATAGCGGGAAAAATTATTTGAAGATTTCCTATCCAAAAAAAGGGCTTTCAAAATCACATACTGAATTCATGGTAACAGATCAGATCAGTGCGTCAATGTCCCTGCCACCTTGTATCATCGTCTGCCTAGCCCATTTCCCAACTACGACTATGTTGGGCTCGTTACTCGCTCGCTCTTAATCTTAATTACTTGCTTAAGTTGTAGCACATCATCAACTACAAATCACTACATATTATAAAACAAAGTCCCCCGCCGCGTCTGTCTGTCTTTTCGCGATAAACTCAAAACTACTGAACGGATTTCCATGCGGTTTTCAACAATAGACGGAGTGATTCATGAGGAAGCTTTGAGTGTATAATTAGTTAAGTATTTGTGTAAATTGGTGGGTTAGCAAAAGCTAGTTTCGTATATATCCCAAACCAAGGGAAATCACTAAAATGCATAGCATGCAGTTACTTATTACGGATGACGTGATTGTGATGCAACTAATGTAGTAAGATATTAGTTGTTGGTGCATCACAATACCGTCCACTAGTGGCCATACTATTATTACGAACAACCAGCTCAACCACAGCAGTCTGGCATTCTTGCACCTTGTGCACTAGTTCACAATAGACTAGCTTCTGCCGGGACTTCGTCCTCGTCAAATTTTGGCTGCCCAGACCCACCCCGTCGCAATAAATCGCCTGCCCGTTCGAGTACTTCGTATTCGTGACTTTTTTCTTTTTGCTCGGCTCCTAAGGGTCTTCAATCGATCAACTCAACATAGGCCTCTCCCAAGCTGCGCCAGAACACTCTATCCGCCGCCTTCTGCATCCAGTATGTACCAGCCACCTTTTACGTAAGGGTCTTAGCGTGATATTATATGACAGGATAGGTCCACTCAATCTGTGTGGTTTTTTCCTCAAAAGACCAGACACCAACCTACATGGTCCTCAAATTATCTCACCACGATTATTTTCGTATTTTTTGTTTACATAGACATTGACATTGTGAATTTTGTTTAAACAATGACATGAATATTTACTTTGTAAAGTATTATATTGCTTTAATTATTGTGAATGTGATGACTGTGTGATTTGTTTTTTCTTCAATTAGTCATGGTCTGGCAGTTTGAGTAATTTATGCGGCCTACCCAAATGTCCTTACTTTGGTATTGTTCGTCAAATCGTTGAGTTCCTCAAGTTCTGAGTTGAGCTGCATGATTACTGATAAATGCTTGCACTGATTGGACAGGTCCACTCAATCTGTGGCCTTAAAAGACCATTTCAGACACCAATCCACATGGTCTTCACATGATATCACCAAAATTATGTCTGTACTTTAAAAGAGACTGTGACCTCTGAGTTTGTTTCGGTCGTCTTCTCAGAGTAGTCAGATAGGAAACGCCGACCTCATCTAGTTTAAAAAAATATGATTGACGTGTAAAAGTGTTTGTACAAACCTACTTACAGAAATAAAATCACTTATCATTTATAACCTTCCCTTCGATACATGGGCATATCCAACAGTAAAATATTTTTTCAATTCGAACCAGTAAGTTCCTGAGATTAGCGCGTTCAACCAAACAAACTCTTCAGCTTTTTAATATTAAGTATAAATATGTTCTTTGACCACGACATGATCTGTTCTTAAACAATTCTCGCCGAAAGTAGAGTACAAGTTATCCGGTATATTGTTTAAAACTTTCGTACCGAGCGACACACAGTGACCCACAGAGCAAACACCACGTACGTTAATGAATCGTTTCGGCAAGTTTGTGCATTCAACTATAAGTTGGACCATTATATTTGACACCTTGCAGAGTTGCTAACTGAAATTTGAATAGTTTATAGTGCAATCGACAGAACAGGCGCTATAGTGGGATAACTAGTAGCTACTCACCCGTCACTGAGAGGAAGTTCGAAGGTTACTCCATATCGTAGTGTAGGTAATCAGGGCAATATTAGATATAAATGTCAAAGGAAAATTGGTAGTATGGAGACAATGATCTTAATGCAATCTGCAATCAAATGTTCAAGGAACACTGTTGCCAACAGACTGTTCTAACTACGAGTATATCGAGGGGTGAAAGGCTATTTGTTTGAAGCGACATTTTGGACGATATTGAGTTATATACCCAATTACTAACTCAATACTGTTTTTAACTCAATATCGTGCAAAATGTCGCTTCAAACAAATAGCCTTTCACCCCTCGATATGTATTCTACGTATTAGAGCTGAGATGATAAACTTCTTGAAATGTTATGCTGATACCCATTTGTTTTACAACCACTTTCAACAGCTGGAAACGGATTTGAATTGAACTTTACGCCGACATGGAATGTTTCCGAAATTATCGAAACTAATTCCGTGTGGGCGAAGAAATATTACAATGATCACTTACAATACGCACACCTCTCGTCAAGTAACGTTCCAGTAAACAGCGACAGGTGGCGCGGCCATCTTCCAGCGCGCGAGTACCACTGTCGGCTCGCAGAGAACACATCAACACAACTTTACGAGCTCAAGAATAGAATTCCTGTAAAAAGTGCTGTTTGCGTAAGAATGCCGTGATTTGATCTTAGAATAGATTACCCGTGTGGGTGTCGTGAGAAGTACCTAACTAAACTTCTAAGGATTGTGTAGCATATATTTAATTTACAGAATATTTTTAAGTGTCTCGTAATTTGGCATTAAAGCATGGAAAATAAATATACATCAAAACATAAGCCGACTCCCAACTCCACATCAATCTTTTGAAAAAGAAGACAAATTCAAATAAAATATTCGAAAGAAGTAAAGTACATTGGAGGCTCATAATCCGCTTCAGACAGATAGTACTCATGAGTATGATGCTATTAGGCTATTCTGATACACAAAATACAGGCCGTATTTTGTGTTTAGTTCAATAAAACTCTATTTCAGGTATAAACATGCGCCGACAGCGGCCATCGCTCTATTACGAACGAATTCCGACAGTTTTATACACATTATAAATCTCACGCATGAGCATATCATAATGGAAGCAGATCTATCACAATCTCGCATAAGTACCGAACAATACATAAATATTTCTTGATAATATACGATGCTATTTAATTGTGATTTACTGCTACAATACATCAATATCGTTATGATATTTTTCATACACTTCAAATTCTGTTCCATCTTCAATCGGGTTTCTATCAAGAAAAAACGTAGGTGTACAAAAAGTATAGGAATGTACATATTTTTGTGAATAATGTTTTTTCACTTAAATTTGGTCCGAATGAATAGGCAATTGGCTTCCAATATTCAAATCAGAAACAACTTTGGTTGAAATATAATAAGATTTAAAATACAATAGACATTTCTTCAACATCAATACAAGTTATTGAATACCGGGTGAGAGCTTTCGTCTGTCAATCAACATGTTTAATGCTACAATAAATCGAGCATCCAAGTGAAACGCTACACCCTCGCTACAATGTATTATTACAAATTGATAAATATGTCACATGAGCGTTTGGTATTCCTCTGAAATCGTATCCTGATGGAGTCATGGAAGGGAACACTCCGTGGAATGGTAACGGTTCAGTAATCGTTGTGTCGTACTCGTAACCGGTTTAATTGCGAGTCGATCCGCATCGAACCGGTTCGATCCGGTACAATCCGGAGCAAGCCGGCTCCAAGCAAAATCAATTATATCATTAGAGGGGTTCAAGATCAATCGAAAAGAAAGTTAGGGAGCATGAAGAGCTTCTAAAAGATTTGACAAATCGATTTAGAATCATTGTCTACTTTGATTGAATATCGATTGCAAATATGATTTCAATTCGATCACGAAGTCTACTTCTGTTAAAATCTTCCAAGAAGTGGACAGATATAACCAGCAATCTTGAGTACTCATTCCATTAGTTAGCTTATAAACTGATTCAACAAGTAGTTTGCTAACGAAAATAGTGAACTGACTCATTAAATACCATCGTTGACCGTGAACTAACTCAGCAAGGTCGATCGCTTCCTTTCATCTTTCAATTCCATAACTACTTAATAAATGTAATTTCTTACATGGAACTTAGTGAATGGTGTTAGATTCAAAGAAATAGCATTGAATATTCTGTACGATTATTATTCGTTAATTAATGATCGACAATTTGAGTAATCAAATTCTTTCGTAATCGCAATCTCTATTAGTTTACTTTTTAGCTTCGTATATCAGGATAGCCGGGTGGTAGCCGGGTACGAGAGCCGCGTACGGGACCCGGGTCCGGGTGAAACGGGTCAGCTTTGTAGGAAGTTATTTTTACGTGGAGCTCGCTAAATAATAGAGTCTGGTGTAACGCCGGGATTACAGGATTTAATACGGAACCCGCCGCCCGGAAAATATACTGAACCCGATTCTATTGTAACTGTTTGTTTAGTAACGTGGATGGAATATTATACTCAGAAAATAATGTGTAGTTAATGAGTGTTTGTATTTGTTTTGTACCTACTTAGCTCTTGTTGGCGTCTGGGGAAATCAAAGAGAAAAGTATAGTTTTTGTCAGTGTTTTCACATCGTCACTCTGGTACCTACAAACTTGAATTTGCTATTCCCATTGCTAGCAATTTAATGAAATCGTTGTAATTACACAACACTTTGTCACAGCTAAATGCGTGCCTAAAATAAACTTCATAAAAAGAAAGAAAATTAAGCATAATAAACTGAATAAATGAAACGAAATTAAATTAATTTCATCCGCTAATCCGGAGATAAGGCCGCGCTTAATTACGGCACTCGGGGAAGCTTAGTGTATCGCAATTAGCAGCGGTAAGAGTGATTCAGTTATGTAGATGTGGAGCTGACTGCAGGACGATGCCACGTGCATGCATAATACATAGCTGTCGGACTTACAGCCCCCTTCTTCCCCCCGCACCGCACCCCACCCGGCTTACAGGCAGGGAGAAGACGTCGCAGAAGGACTACTTAAATAGATAGCTAGAAATGCTTTAATTTGTACGCTGTAATCATTTTGATTTTGATATTACCCCTATACCACTTTCGCAGCCACAATTGTGGATATCTGTGTAAAGATTGACATTAGAACATGAGTTGAACAAGACAAGTGTTACTTCTGTACCCAACTCTGTCGTGTCCGTGTTTCGAACAATACATATTTTTTAATTACGGCGTGTAATCCCGCGGGGAATGTTTTGCGCGCGTTGTACATCACGTAAGTAAGGCGCGGACTATGATGGATGGTGTCGTTGAGTTCGCCGACAAAGTACAATGACACGAACACACATGTCGGTGCGCTGCAATGATGACAAATGGTCATATGGCAAAATTATAATCGATAGTGATATTGCGTAATGCTTGAAATACACTACGTCTCCAGTCACAACACATCACTGATCATCACAGCACAGCTTAAGGTAGCACAATAGCACAACGGTGAGATACGGTGATACAAATGCAGCTACAGCACGATACAGCTTCTCCACATAATATTAGCGCAGCGCAATGCTACGACATGCTACGCCACAACTTCGACACAGCTACGCCAAATGCTACAGATACTCTTCAAAGTGCTACAACACAGCTTGGCCAGGCTACAACACTCCACTGGAGTTACAGCATGCTACAACACAGCTACCAATGTTACGCCGAAGCTACGATATGCTACGCCACAACTACGACACGCTACACCACAGCTACGGCACGCTACACCACAGCTACGACATGCTACACGAAACTACAACACGCTACACCAGAACTACGACACGGTTATGGCGCATGAAAAATACTACTCATTCCAAATGCGCCTCGTCATGAACTCGGCGCGCACCGCTCAAAAGGCTCCTCTCTGCTGTTATTGCAGAGACAATGCGCGCTCAGGAGTTAAAAAAAAATACGGCCCAGCCTTCAACGATCTTTTAATAACAAGCGAAGCACTTTGAGCACAGAACAGTGACGTTGGAACGTGAGCGAATATTTCATAAAAGAGCATTTCGGTGTTATTAGAATCGCATATGTTTCTCTTTTTATTAGAGTAATGCTTTTAGTGGAATTTAAGTGGCTCACGGTTGCTCTTTTCAACAACTAATGTAGGGTAGTTTTTGTGTGTACGAAAAAAACTTAAATGCCCTTGTCGAGTGCATTTATCAATATAATTCATGATTCATTTACTTAGGATAATAAATTATTATATTGCTCAATGAGCCCAGTTTTAACCTCGATCACGTCTGATGGAAAGCAATGGATTAGGTGTATGATGGAACAAAAATGCGTTTATTTCTAAAAAGTGGTTTCCTAAAACAATTTTACACGACAGAAAGAAAAATAAATTTGAAAATAGCTGAGCTCGGGATATGAAAGTCGTTTTACTAGTTTACCGTTCAGTAGTCTCAACTATCATAATTGTATGTTGTCATAATTGTGCAATATTCACAAGTTTCTATTAACGGTGATATCTTGAACTATTGGAATAAATCGAATAGTACAAGTTGTATCAGTGTGTACAACATTGGAACCGGCGAGATTGAACGAGATCTATTCAATTAATTTTAGGGACGTTTTTATTTTATCACGCAGACTGTATGAGAGTTGATAGAAAAAGTTTAAACGGATTAATTCTCTAACCTTTTTTATTTTTAACCGACTTCAAAAAGAAGGAGGTTATCAATTCGAATGTTTATATTTTTTTTTATGTATGTTCGGGCATAACTCCGTCATATACAGGGTGTCCAAGAACCTGGCGTCCAACTGGATTCCCACGATGCCCCAAGTTCTAACAGTACTCAGAAAAATATTTTAAAAAATCCACCCCATGTACTTACAGAATTATACTGATTTAAAAAAAAAAGGGGAAATGAGCACCCTGTGACATACTTTTGAATGCTGTGACTGCTAATGCTGATAATTTCGATATTTCTTGGAGGTTTTGTAATCTAGGGTATTGCTGTGTCTAAATAGAATGTAAAAATAAAGTACTTATTGTACCATTTTAAAATAAAATATTATTTTAACTAAAGGTGATATGGAAAACTATTGAATTTCGCAACTTTGACCGACTGTAGTATAAAAAAAATGTACCAAAATAGTATGGCAAGTGACGTCAAATTTTGACGCGTTTATTCCTCTTTTTAAAAAGGTATAATACTTACACATTAATTTGAAAAAAAAAAATTTGATAATATTTTTACTCAACAACCCAATTTTTACGATGTCTTACAGAATTCTTAGAAAGAAAAATTTACGACGAATTGAATCTAACCTCTAAAGAATTACTATTGTATGCTCATAAAAATAACAACAGGCCTCTCAAAAAACAGGTTAGACCGTAAGGGACGGTATGTGCATGCATCTCACCATAGTGATTCGTTATTACAACATGAGGGAGCAAGACAGAAACTATCTTTGCGATTTGCTGGTTCTTCTTTATGGTACCCCATTATTCAGGTAAGAGTGAGGGAGAAAAAGGTTAGAGGTGCGAGTGAGATAGATAGTGACGCTATCTGGGATCGTGCTATTTAGGATAACAGTACGGTCAGTACGCGTCACTGCCTCCTGCCGTTACTACGCACCTCTCTCTTATTGTTACCATTGATCACGTACTACGATTTAAAGCTTTGTTTATTGGACTCGATTACTCTTTGTGCTCTGGACTTTGAAACGAACTCTTTACGACGACCTTTGCCTGTGTTTGGACAGTTTGTGTTTTGTGTGTGCTACCATGGCGACCTACACTCCGCAAGAATACGCAAATATGCACTACATTTATGGAGAATGTAGAGGTAATGGACGAGCTGCAGCGAGACTTTACAGAGAAAGGTATCCGAGGGCTACGCGATATCCCGACCATCGAGTTTTCATTAATGTGCACAGATCACTATGTGACGGGCGGTTCCCCAATCAAGTAGCTGGTGAAGGACGACCCGTAAATGACTTCATACGCGATGAAGTTTTAGAGGCGGTGTCGGCAAATCCAAGCATCTCTGTGCGAGGAATAGAAGCTGATACGGGGATACCGAAGAGCACAGCACACAGTATTCTCCAAAAAGAAGAATATCATCCGTACCACGTACAGCGAGTGCAAAGTCTTTTACCTCGAGACTATCCGAGCCGAGTCGCGTTTTGTGAAACAATCCTGCAAAAACATCGAGAAGACGAAAACTTTATCGACAAAATTTTGTGGTCAGATGAATCAACATTTAAGAAGGATGGCTACATGAACCTACACAACTTGCACGAGTGGCATGTGGAAAATCCGCACTTGATGCGAGAAGATAGATCCCAGTACCGGTTCAAAGTGAACATGTGGACCGGTATTCTCTGTGGGAATATTATTGGTCCATTTGAGATGCCCGAGAATTTGACTGGCGAATCATATTTAAATTTTCTTCAAAATGATTTGCCAAACTTACTAGAAGAGACCCCACCAGATATGTGGTTCCAACACGACGGCTGTCCAGCACATTTTCGCGTATCCGTTAGAGAGTTTTTGGACGAGCAATACCCGAACAGGTGGATTGGGCGATCAGGAACAATCCCGTGGCCAGCCCGCTCACCTGACTTAAATCCGCTGGATTTTTTTTTCTGGGGAACTATGAAGGAGCTCGTTTATGCGAAGCCCATTAATGACATCGCTGACCTTCGTGAGAAGATAACACAAGCAGTGCAGGTGATACGTCAAAAAAGTTACTCGCGAAACATAAAGCGGTCCTTTTTAAGGAGAGTGAGAGCTTGTATTGCCGCGGGTGGTCAACATTTTGAACATTTATTGTAATAAAATATCTTTAAACTAACATTCTTTGCTTTTATTCTACTGGGAACCCATCTACCTGTGTGTATTTCCTTCTTGCTCACTCTTGGAACCGAAGTAAATAATAGTAGTAACATAACAGTTTCTAAGATAAGAAAGGGTCCGACAGTTACCGTTACTAGGTAGGCACTTCGTAAAAATTGGGTTGTTGAGTAAAAATATTATCAAAATTTTTTTTTTCAAATTAATGTGTAAGTATTATACCTTTTTAAAAAGAGGAATAAACGCGTCAAAATTTGACGTCACTTGCCATACTATTTTGGTACATTTTTTTTACACTACAGTCGGTCAAAGTTGCGAAATTCAATAGTTTTCCATATCACCTTTAGTTAAAATAATATTTTATTTTAAAATGGTACAATAAGTACTTTATTTTTACATTCTATTTAGACACAGCAATACCCTAGATTACAAAACCTCCAAGAAATATCGAAATTATCAGCATTAGCAGTCACAGCATTCAAAAGTATGTCACAGGGTGCTCATTTCCCCTTTTTTTTTTAAATCAGTATAATTCTGTAAGTACATGGGGTGGATTTTTTAAAATATTTTTCTGAGTACTGTTAGAACTTGGGGCATCGTGGGAATCCAGTTGGACGCCAGGTTCTTGGACACCCTGTATAGACGGAATTGCAAAATTCTTTTTTTTTTGTTCGAAAAGGGTTTATTCCGAAATGGTCCCATAAAAATTTCATATAGTTCTGATGATGCGTTTCGGAGATGCATTGTTTTGACCCCAAGGATGATGAAATTTCGTTTTGTATGGGGTAGCTACTGTAACTAAAAAGTGAAAAATAAAAACTTTTTTCAAAAAAAAAACACAACCGACTTCCAAAAAAACACCACAAAGTGAAAAATAACTTTAATTCCGCAAGGCGGTGACAAAAAATTAAATAAAATTCATATCCAAAGTCACCGACTTCCGAAATTAAAGTTATTTTTCACTTTGTAGTGTATTTTGGAAGTCGGTTGCTTTTTTTAAGTTTTTTTAATTGTTACATATTGGACTAATACAAATGATAGACTCCAGATACATGTTTGGATGTTTGTTTCTCAATCACGCAGAAACAGCTGAACGGATTTGGATGAAATTTGGCAATCATATAGTTTATAACCTGGATTAACGTATTAACACACTTAATTTTCATCCTGGTAGTACGTTGCCATGACCTCTACGCGGGCGAAGCCGCTGTCGCAAATAAAAAACACAACAGTACAACATTCTGCCAGGGGTGCGGGCTGTTCGAAAGAGATACCGTGGGCCCTGGCACACAGGCAACTGAAGGAACACCCGATTTTAGTCAGTAAAAGTCTGACACGCCCTCCTGCTCCACCCAGAGCGGGAGAAGGTATTTGATGATTTCCCAACCTCAAAAATTTAAAAAAAACAGTACAACATCCACAACTTATCTCTGTATACGGTTTCAACACGACCGCAATACATGATGTAAGAGAAACATTACCTGTAATATCCACGTATAACGTACTTGTTCTGTTTCCATGACCACAGTAGAATACCGTTTGGGTTTCGGAACAAGTTTTCCAATTTCCCTCACATCGCGCCCTAAATCGTGAGATTACAAAAGTTTCAGAAGTAACACGCGAGTATGTGCAAACAACGGTTTTTGTGTAATTTTTCGCGATTCGATACAAACTCTTATCAAATTTTAGGCTTATTTTGTTCTTATCATCATCATCTGCCTAGCCTTTTCCCAACTATGTTGGGGTTAGCTTCCAGTCTAACCTGATGCGGCTGAATACCAATATTTTACATGGAGCGAGTGCCTATCTGACCTCCACAACCCAGTTACTGGGTAATACGATACCTCTTAGTAAGACTGCTTGTCAGACTTTCGGGCTTCTGACGACCCGTAACTACTGTCAAAGATACACAAATGACAGTCGGGACCAACGGCTTAACGTGCTTTCCGAGGCACGGACGGGTCTTGGTATGTAAATATGGTCACCCATCCAAGGACCAACCGCGGCAAGCGTAGCTTAACCTGATCGATCGACCCGTGCAGCTATTGTTACTTAGCCACAAGCCCCTTATTATGTTCACTCAAAATACTAATTACTATCTTCAATCATACTAATATGAAAGTATGTATATTTAGTTATTTAGATATTTCTTGCTCTTCAAGCAAAAGCTGAACGGATTTGGCATACAGGTAGCTTTCTATCCCGTGCAATAATTTTCGACATCCACGCGGGCGAAGCCGCTGGCAAAACCTAGTACAAAATATTTCTTCACTGATAACTATTATATCTCAAAACATCATAAATTCTGGAACATATCTCATGCAAAATATTTATCTAAGTAAGTATAAAGGCTTCTTCAAACAGGCACGACGTGACAGCGCGGCGCGACACTCATTTGTACGAAAACTTCATGGGAATTGTTCGACAAGTGTCGCGTCGCCCTGTCGTTTCGCGCCTGTATGTAGAAGCGTTAAATCAACAGCAAACTTGAAACGTGATGACTATAGGCCCCCTATTACAGATGGAAATAAGCTCCCATCCTATTACATGGGACTAAAACATAACAGGCGAAATGTGGGTGTTCTGTAGGTACACCTCTGCCCAACCCTCCGGGAAAACAAGGCTTAATGTTATGTTAAAACTTGAAACGTTAAAATATCACGAAGCAACTCTCTCGTTAATATTACATTCAAGTAAAAGTAAGCCTCGGGCGGATCGCCCCGGGCGAGGCATGCGGCACGTACCTACTCTCGCTCACGGAAGCTGGAACTTTACCTGCAGGCTTAGCACGAGAACCCTAGAGAAGCACTTTGTCGACGGAAGATTAGACAAAAATGAAGTTTCCGTGTAGACAGTTGACAGTTTTTGACAGAGAAATGTAGACAAGCGATTTCTATTCTACGGAGTATAAATAGAAAGTGTCATGCTAAGCCTGCTGGGCCCTAATTCACTATGACCACTTAAGGTGAACCTAGTCCACATTTTTCCCATACAAACTTCGGGAGTGTATTACTCCACTGTTCGACAATGTACATCAAAAATTAAACATGGTATGGTTTTGTCTCATTATTAATATTGTCTGTACGGAAACAGAATACTAAAATAAAAAGTCATTAAAAAGTTAGGAGCCAACAAGTATTCGTTTTTCTTGCTAATTTAACCTAACTTTAGGCGTGTTTAAGTAATAAAAGAAGTATAAAATCTGAAAAACCAAATCGGTACCGACAAACCTCAAGTATCGAAAAGTTCAATAAACTTTATCGGTCATTAATTTATGTAGTGGTTTCTTCATAAAACCCGATCTTCCGAATAAATGATTCTGCATCTCACTCAATAATGTTGTGCGTGTAGACTAGCTTCTAACTGCTCATCACTGATACTACCTCTATCGGACACGATGCCTGGTGAGAGAGCGTGCTTTTTAGCCAGGCCCATCAGTGAGTTCGAGCCCGCGACTAGGTTCCCCTTAACGATTCCTTACTTCGAATCCACGTCAATTTCTTAGATCACACACGACATCTGTTAATAAATATCGACAAATTGTCTTGGAACATACAGAATATGACATTTCGATTCCTTACCGTTACATTGGTTTCTATGATATTGTCGTAGTTTGAACGTAGTAAGATTCAGCGGGGAACCATTATAACCATACAGTATTGGGACCCTGTGGCGCGATTCTGTAAAAATCTCACCGTGAAAACTTGGGTGATGTGAGTTTGAAGTGAGCTGTCAATCCCCGGCGTCGGTCATTTGGGATGCCCGTTCATTTAAACCTCACATCAGCTACGTAAAATACGGTGAGACATTTCCATGCGGTGTGTGCGGTTCCCATTCCCACAACATAAGCCTTTATTTAAAAACGTTGCTTGAAGTTAACACAAACTCAAACGTCGTAAAATTTATGGCTCGGTAAAGAATTACTAATTTCTCTTTAAACAATACATTAACTTACAACAAAATAAATATATATTGTAAAAAACATCATCATCTGCCTAGCCTTTTCCCAGCTATGTTGGGGTCGGCTTCCAGTCTAACCAGATGCAGCTGAATACCAGTATTTTACATGGAGCGACTGCCTATCTGACCTCCACAACCCAGTTACTGGGTAACATGATACCGCTTGGTAAGACTGGTTGTCAGACTTTCGGGCTTCTGACGACCCGTAACGACTGTCAAAGATCCACGAATGACAGCCGGGATCAACGGCTTAACGTGCTTTCCGAGGCACGGAGGGCTCGTGGTACGTCTTGGTAAGATGGTCACCCACCCACGGTCCAACTGCGGCCAGCGTAACTTAACCTGATCGTTATACCCGTACGGGTATTAATACTTAGCCACAAGCCCCTCTGTAATAAGCCTCCAGGGTAAAGGAAAAAAAGGAGATTATAACAGAAACAATTTCCCATCGTTTACCTCGATGGGTGACAAGAAATAATTACTGAGGAAGGTCGTGAAGCGCCGAGAGCAGCCACGACGCATCCTAAATAGCTTGGCTTAGAAAAAGAGAATTATTAGTCACTAGATTTTGCCAGCGGCTTCGCCTGCGTGGAGGTCTATAATTATCCCACGGGAACGTACTATCGGGGTAAAAAGTATTTTTTGTGTTATTCCAGGTTACAAAATATTTGTTTGCCTAATTTCAGCTAAATCCGTTCAGCCGTTTTAGCGTAATTAAGTAACAAAGTTTCACGTTTAGAATATTAGTAGAATTTCACTTGACATGAAAACAAATAGGTACGTAATACTGAGGGGTTGCCCCCTAAAATCCTACCTTACGTCCAAGCTGAACACCTGGCTACGTGGGGGGCGGACACGCGTACTGTACAACTGTACAAAAACTTATGCGGCTAACAAGGAAAGGTAACCCCTTTATGGAGTTTTGCGAAAAGCCTCAACAAAAAGACAGTGTCCGTATCCAATCGCAGATACTGTTTAAAAATAAAACACAAACATATACTTAATCTACAACAAAACAAAACCCAAAAAGTGAAACAAAAAACAAGACAAAAAAAAAAAATACTGAGGGGTAGTGTTCAAAGAGTTTGAGACTAAACTAGCACTGCATCTCTGAACGTACAAGAACATTTTACTGTTAAGCTCCTAAAAGACACGTAAACTACAACAACAAACGACCTCCCTGACACTTACCCACAATGAGTAATTACGACTCTCCAGCATTTTTACTTTAAAATGCCTACCTAAAGTAATTCTACCGTCGCATGTGGAGAGGTGGGTTGGCTCAGTTAACTTTACAAAGCTAAATGTGCATAAAGATGAGATAAAGGCGGCTACTTAAAAATTAACGTTTCCCAACACGAGAGCTCGGGCCCCCGGTGCCGGTCGCCGTACACACCGGCAGTAGACACTTTATTTCGTACCGGCAAAGAACAAAACGAAACGCGCTCATTTAACACAGGGCTGCCACGCACTACTATCTTTATTATTACTATTTTATTTATCCTTTATTTCAGGCAACTAAGGTCCATAAAACAAAACATATTATATAAGTATAAAAACAAGAACTATAAACTAATACATATTTATGAAACAAATTTTAGAACGACTGCACACGAAGTGGCGGCGCGGCGCCGTGTTGCGCTGCGAAGTGTTGTGTAACTAGCCGCGGAAACGTACACTTTTCGGCCAAAACTCTTCCTTGAGGAAGGTCACCAAATGGTGAGTCGGCGCACCACGAACGACTTGAAATTGGTGTTATGGCGCGCCTCCTACTTCTCCAGCCTCAAGGTTCAGGTCTATGCAGTTTGATCATGAATCATGCAATGATGGACGGACCGATGGCCGATGAATTAAAAAAATAAGAACGAAAGCTCTAAAATAAAATTCTCATACAATTCATATTCTATACACCTCAATAAAATAACAGCTTTTTACTAAATGCATATGAAAGTTTAGAAGTTGGTACCGATACCGACCAAATTCGATAATCTCCAAAACAGCTGGACCGATTTGGACAGGACTTTCACTGGAAGATAGGTGATATTATAAGAAGTAACTTAGGCTTCTATTTTAGAAAAAAAAATCTTAAAAAACACGCTTTAAAGACCAAACTAATCCCCCCTAGTGGGGTTCCCGCATTGTCGTTGCGGGGGGGCTCAGTAACCGTGGTCACCCTCCCACGGTGAAGCGAAGAGGAACCCCAAGGTGGGGCCGCTCGTCAGGGCTTGTGCCTCCAAGCCGACGACGTAGCGGCCAAAAAGTAGGTTGCGGTGAGGTGCATCGCAGCTGAGGCGCGCCGCGATGTCGAATGGGAGGCATCGCGGCTGAGAGTTACAGGCTGCGGCGGAGGAGGAGTGCCGGTACTTCTGAGTAGCGCTCTTCCCTTCCGTGGCCTGGACGGGGCCGCCACCGTTTGATGGCGGACGCGGTAGGGCCGCAGGGGAAGAGGAGTGTCGGTATAGCGTTGGCCGCTCTCCCTATCCTCTGCGGCCGAAAAGTGGTAGGCGGCGCACTATGGAAAATATAGGTCGGTATCGGATCAAAAATCTGTAACTTCATGAATTTTTGTTGTATCGTGATGAAATTTGGCACAAATATGCAACAAGGTTCGGAGATTCGAACGATGTGTAGTTTATAGGGTTTTCTTGTATATCTATGTATGTTTTTTTGCATAGAATGAAAAAAATGGGAAAAAATCACGAAAAAAATAGTTAAAAATTTATTTCAAGTGGAATACAAGTTTATAATGACTAAAAAGATTAAACCATGGTTAATTACAACAAGCAAAGTAAACAAAATATATATATATGAAAAAAAAATACTAAATTAAAATCATATTACTAATAGGTACATCCTATACTCTGGCTTCAGGAAATGATGTAGCTAGGTACAAATATAAGTAATAACTAAATATAAATATTATTTTTAACTTATACCACTTCAGGATCAGGGTCAGTAAATGTGGGTTCACTTTCAGGTGCCACGTTTAAAAGACTTAGTGCCTCTTCTTCAAGTTCTTTCACATTTCTTACGTACGGTTTTCTCAAACTTGTTATATATGGATCTGACGTGTATAAAAGCGTTTTAAAGACATCTTCATTTGTAGCAGATCGGGAACATTTTCTGGCATGATGAAGTCGTATGTTTCTGTAGTCTTTGTTGCGAGACTCTTGTGCGTCTTCCGATAGCTGTCCAATAGGAAGCACCGCAAAATGTTTGATAACGTTTTGCCCGTGTATGAGTATTTTATGAACGGAGGATGGCATATAATACCAATCGTAATTACTTACATAGATTCTTGCAGTTTCTATTGCATATTCCCCAAATTTTTCAGGGTCGATCATCATTCCAGAAGAAAGAACTTGCAAGATAATGTATAGGCGTTTAATCAATGCCTCATCTACACCTGTTATTTCCGATGAGCAAGTGCTATTATAGAAGAATCTTCGTGCGGTATTGCCATCGTTCGTATTCCCGCTAACTTGCCGAGGTTTGTCGACGATTAATCCCAACTCCTCCCTGAAACGTTTTTGAACAACTTCTTTCTTTTCTTTTTTTAATCTCTTATTTTCCTCAGTTGAAGCAGACCAAGTCTTAAATGAAAGATTATAGGAAATATGCAATATCATTTCCATGCAGCGAATCCAGGCGTGTAAGGTGGACAATCCGTATTGGTAGGCGTTTTCGTTTTCGGGTCTGGCAGTTACTTTCGATAGGTCATTCATTAGCCGTGGAGTAGCCCCACATATCGTGCATGTGGAACCAGATGGAGTATCTGTAAGGACCTGAGCCACCTTTCCATCGATCATCGTTAGAAATAGTTCATGCTTCACATTTACTACAACACCATCTTTGTTTATAAGTGATGCTTGTGCAGCCCTAATTTGTTTTTTAATATCATCAACAACTGCCTTGGTTTTTTCTGGAGTTGCCTTACAAAACTCAATAGAAATGGGTCTGCAAAAACAGACAGATGAAGGTACCGGATTTTGCCAAACAACGGATCCCGATTGCACATCAACTAATCTGATGGGGACTAATGAAGTGATGAACAAATTGGCATCTGAAATTGTTTCTGACTCTTCTGCAAGTATTTGCTTGTATTGGCTTTGACCAGATGAACCATCACATCCCCATTTAGAATAAAGGATCAATGTTCTATGTTGTTTTTGGAAAACAGAATCGATTTTTAAAATTCTAGCAGCAGTATGATCCAATAAATCTTGTATATTAATCACTTTAGCATAAGTATTCGTGATTTCGATTGTAGAAGATGGTGGATAACAGGATCTTTTTATTTCTTGTATTTTGTAGTAAGGCGGGAATATACAACACTTTCGTTCGTTGGTTAAGTTTTTCAGGTACATATATTGTGCTTTTGTTAGATCTAAATCTATAAAAGCACTCAATGCTTCCGTATCGGAAAGAATCTTCATCTGGTCTGAGTCGTTCCACTTACTTGAGATATCTAATTTCTTTTGAGTGTCAGCGGTTCTTAATTCTTCGACAAGATGAGCTTCTGTGTACTCACGTAAAGCCCGTAGTCCCTGCAGATAGGCGTTTTTTATATGCTCGAAGCCATAGTCTTGGAGTAGAAGAGTGTTTTTCCTCTTCTTGGTAGATTCTGAGGAGTCTCCATAAGCCACGCATGCTCGTCCTCGTTGGCCAGATGTTGATGGCGTAGAATATTGTTCAGAATCCGGTAAATTTAACGAATACCTTGAGTCCAACCAAGTACAATACTTCTGTAAAAATGTTTCTTTTTTCCGAGATGCCAGGGCCCAGCGTTTGTTGAAAATAGGAAGAATGTGCCTTTGTATGTCACTAATTATAAAACACAAGTTGTTTTCAGAAACATTCAGCTTTTCCACTAAAACTTTGGATAATGATTCCATGGTCTTGCCGCCCTCTATATAGGGGATTATGAAGTCTCGTTTGGTACAGCTGAAGGAAGACATTTTAACACTTCACAATCTGCAGAAATAATAGGCGTAGATGAGATTTGCTTCACTTGAAGTTACACTGATGTAGATGGTTCGAATAGTTTTTGCTTCCCTTTAAATACTCATTTTACAATATCGAATTGGTACCTACATCATTATTATCTTGTAATTTCCCACGCAAACCGAGTGCAAATTTGATAAGGTCCCTTTGTTATCACGAAATAATGAAGAAAATATCCAAAAAGTTCTATATTGTTCATGTGAATGGTGTCAGTGGTAAACCGCAAAAGATACTAATTTTCGGGTTCTGACTTTTATCAGTTTTTTTCTCATATCTTCTAAAACCGCAAATATCCGCAGCTGATTTTTTTTGCATTCTATTTATGAATAGTTAGACTACTAGTCGACGCAAAAAGTAGCGCTTGGGCAAACGTGGGTAATACTGAAAACCTTCAACGAAAAAACATACAAGTGAAAAAAAAGGTATGTCACTTTTTAAGTAATTACTGAAATATTTTTCTTTACTTTTAAAATCATTAAGCTGTATCGCAAAAAGCATAAAATAACCTTTCTAAAAATGTATAATACTGCATATCTGTACCAAGTATTTTTTTCACAATATGGTATTGAAACATGTATACGCAAAGACTTGAGTTTGGCACTTCTGTTTTCTATGTATTTCTATCTAAGAAAAAAAAAAATAATTTCGCGTATTAAGAAAAAAAATCGTAATGAATATTATAATTTGACTATTAGAAAACCTAAAAGAATAGCCATATTAGCCAAATTATGATATTCATAAAAAGCATTTTTGATATGCGCTTGTTCTACCATTTTCCATAGTGCGGCGGCCCGCCTAAATGGAAAACAAATGAAGTTCAAGGAGATCGATAAAAAAACCGGCATAGATTTATTGTCATTGTGATGTAGTATTGGTAATCATTTGCAGTGCAGAGAGTTGATTGATATGCGCTCGCACCTCACGTACTCGGTGGAACGTTGCTTACATTATTATTCACTAGCTTTTGCCGGCGGCTTCGCCCGTGTCGACGTTGGGAATTAACCTGCGGGAACGGACTATCGGGATAAAAAGTATCCTATGTGTTAATCCAGGTTATAAACTATCTGTGTGTCAAATTTCATCCAAATCCTTTCACCCGTATTTTTCAGTGTTATTTGATTAAGTAACAAACATCTAAATATACAAACAAACTTTCATATTTTTATAATACTGTTATAGTAGGAAGTAGGATTCCGTAATGTGAACAGACTAACATTTCCTGTCATTTCCTGCCGCGCATACGCACAAAAGATAATAAGACTTCTTCTGATAAAAGAGAAGTAATTGCTCTTTTACAGTTTTTTGGAAACAGCTGGATTAGATAGTATAGTAAAATCGACGAAAAAAATGGACCGAAAACCACCCCTTTTCTTTTTGTGTATATTGAACTGAACATTGTATGCTAACCCCCAGCAAGTAACTTATAAAATTTCAGTCTTATTTTCTACCTCCGTTGGTATGGAACTTAGGAAATGTGTTGAGCACTAACCCACTTAGTAACGGGGTGGGTAACCCGGGATTCGCAACTTACTCGCTTACTTAAAACTTGGAGCTGTTTTTCAACTTACTTACTATGTTTTCGGTACCCTTTCTTGTCTGTTGGGCTCACACGTATCTAAAATTAGTATACAATCTAATCCTAATTATTTACTTACAAGTATATAAACGAAAAAAAAAGGGAAGAAGTCATTGAGCATCAAAAAATTCGTCGGCGTCGAAGTCAGTGGAAAAAATGCCCAAAAGGCTGGGAAGACAGGTTTTCGGGCTGAACCGCATCCCGATAAACCACCATTCAGGTGTTCAGTGCATCGGTCAAACACGGCATTTCAGAGTCAACCTGAGAAGGGGCCGAGGACAGGAACGCTGGAAAAATTTCTAGTGTGAGCATTTGAAATTTGGTGGACGCCGAACCCACCAAAAGGAATGGGTAGGTGCGCCACGTGTGGTCGTTCAGTGAATGCCGCATTAAAAATGGATGTTAGAGTACTTCGAATAATTTGATCGATTTTGTCTAAAAGGTGCGCTGTTTCTATATCGAGGAAAATTAATTTGAACAGAATCAGCAGTATCTGATAAGGGTCAATGCCTGTAAAAATTAAAAAAAACCGTCAACGAAAGGTGAAAAACTGTCTTCTAAAATTGGGGAACCTAGGAGGTGCAGGGAACTTTTACTTAAAACTTCATATCTTCATATACACCGTGAAATTTTAATGGTTGTTTTCCCACAGCGAAATGGTTTTGTCTTGGTAATACAATCGTTTTATAAATAAATAAAATATTAGAAACAAAAAATGGCAGTTTAACCATTGTGAAAAATCACCATGTACGAGAGTTTATCATTAATTAACATTAATTATCCATCGCTGTTCCCTTTGGTCGGAGGTGCGTGCGTTTCGAGTAGTTACCTCTAGTGTTACTATTGAGTAGTGTTTTATCGAGTTGATGAATATTTTTTAAATTATTTTGAAACAAATTAATCTTAATTTTATCACTTTTACTCTATGCTTCGAAAGTTATCCTTATGGCAAGTTGTTCTGCCGCGGGAAAACAACCATTTAAATTTCACGGTGTATATCACGACTTAATTTATGTATGGCCGGTTGTCTGTTGGTATTGTCAATAAGGTGAATTTCGCATTTTGAGTAGTTGAGATCAAGGCCGATGGATTGGAATTGCTTGTTTAGGAGTTGGGAGGTCTTTTACAACAGTGTCTCGGTCGCCTCCTAGAGTCTCATTTTCTGCAAACGACTGGCCTGAGAGGATCAGCTTGTTCGCATCACAAAACGTTGCCTCTAAATAATAATATAGATGGGTAAAAGACACTTGATATTTTTATATTTAGCTCAGCTTCTTAGATAATGTTTACTTCGTTATCTCGGCCTGTGTGAGGCAGCGTTCAAGCCACACAGCGCATATTGTCATGCATGCACACGGTAACTGTAAGTTTCTAGCTCGGTTGTGCTCCACTCTATTCTTGAGCTAACTCCACCTGAAATATTAAGCGAGCGGCGCCGTGGTGACTCTGTGTGTGAGATTTAGATGTTTGGATGTTTGTTACTAACACGCAACAACGGCTGAACGGATTTGAATGTTTGGCACGCAGATAGATTATAACATAGATTAACACATAGGATACCTTTTACCCCGGTAATACGTTCCCGTGGGATAATTTTTGACCTCCACGAGGCCGAAGCCGCTGGCAAAAACTAGTAAAAAATATTTCCTCCATTTGCTTGGTAAGAGTTCTATAAGTCTCCTACACAGGGTTTTTCTTAGTATTGTCGTCTAAGATTAAACAAAAGAATTTTGAAATAAGTATTAGCTCAACCAACATACAATTCTAAAACTGATCCAGCATTTTATAAGATACCTACAGTTGTGATATTTCCTAAACTTATTCTAACAACTCAATCGAAACCAATGCAGAGTTCTGTGCCAAAAACAAATGTTTATTGTTATTGCATTGCAATGTTTGTTTATTCCAATGCATTTCTGGGATTCGGTATTATTTGCTTACCTCCCGGATGAGATCAAACCGCGAGATGGGATCGATCCAGACTCGTAAATGAGGAGTTATCTCGTATAGACTGAAGTGTTACAATCTACTAAACGTTGTTTGCCCACATTACTGTTGTACTTGGCAATCACAGTCGAACGTACTATGTGTGTGGTGCATTTATGTAGGTACGTATTTATTTGATTACTCTGGCAGTCGATACTTTAGACTTTATTAGCTGCTAAATGTTCGAAGAATATTTATAGATCATATCTATACAAATAAATAAAATTTAAGTGTCTGTATACATCAAAATAACAACTTTTTATTTAATGTCTATGCATTAAGTAAAGTATATACGGCATTTAGGTAACAAAATATTGGTTCACATTGAAATTATGCATGTGATAACGAACGCAGAACGTTGAAAGCGTTCGTTATAAAAAGAGAAAAAAAAAAGAAATTTGAATATTTTTAAATAAGTCTTAGCATACATTTTTAGTTTGTGTCACAAGCTCCAGTTTCGAAAATGCGTTTAAGAAATAGATTCCCTGAAAACTCTGTAGCTCATAGCCAACCAAACCGTTAAATTGATGGCCATGTCAAACGCTGTAAAACAACAAACAAAATAAAGTTTTCCAATGTTCCGTAGTTAAAGTGAAGTTAAATGGCGGTGTTCATATTACGGCGGGTTGTGTGTCCCTTTGATGTGCTCCCATTGTTATTGTGACTCGATAGTGTTTGTAGCAGTAACGATCCGCCCGGCGCCGCTCGGGGTGTAGCTACTCCGTAGAATCACTGCATTTCTGTATTATGTTAGTACCTATGTATGTTAACATAATACGTACAGTGCAACTATTTTCTTAATATCCCTCGGGAATCATTGCATTTCCGAATACAAACGAGCTTTCCTCCCATTATTTTGGATAAATTACATTAAGTTAAAAGAGTATTTACAACTTTATATACATCCAAGTGGACTGAGAGCATCCGATCTGCACCAAGTGCAAAGGGCAACTGATACACATCCGACGCCTGACGCAACACGAAGTTTGCGGAGGGCCATTAAGAAAATAGTTGTGCTGTACGTATAGGTACTTTGCTCTTTATAGACGATCCAAGTGGAGCGTTGTTTTATTTATCTTAATGTCGGTTTGCAGTTTTGTCGTGATGTTACAAAATAAGGGCATTTTGCAAGTATTTTCCGATAATGTTTGCCATACAGCGTGGCAATGCCGCCAGTCTCATACATACATTATCAGTCGACAGCGATATGGGCGTTTTGGGGGACTGTCTTATGTATTTTGATGTTCGAAAAGTGCTGATTCTCAGCCTAATTTGAATAAATGAGTTTTGATTTTGATTTTTCGACGCCTAATTTATTTTGTTATTCGTTTTAGTCCGGTTCGGTTATTAGGTATATTTTAATGGTTTGTTATAGGTAAGTTAGTATAAGAAGTTAATACAGTGCACATATTTTTATCCACAGGCCAATTTGGATAACCTCCCGTTAAAACCTTATTTATTATCATTTGTGACAGCACTTCTCTACACAATTATATCATTTTCAATATGTCATCATGTGTCAAACGACTTATCAATTAATGATCACAGAAAATTTTAATTATAAGTCGTTCTAAAGAAACTTGGTGAAGACCAGTTTGCAAGCGACTGTGTGTAAGTTTTCCCATAATTATATTATTTAAAACCTATTTATTTCATAATGGCTCACATTAGTTGATACCAGGTACACTACGCTTCATAATGTCCCACAGCCCGCACGTAAAGTGAGACATCGCACATAGTTCATTAAGTCGAACATTACGCGACTTTAATTCTTCGACGCTAATGAATTAGCTGCTCGTCATTAGGGCTGCCACAAGTACCTACAGCTATTCATTAAGTTGAAAAATAAAAGAACATATGGAAGCTTTGTGACTGGTAGGCCACTCACAAACCGACCAGCGGCTTCGCCCGCGTGGAGGTCGAAAATGATCCCACGGGTTCGTACTATCGGGATATAAAGTATCCTATGTGTTATTTCAGGTTACAAACTATCTATCTGTGCGCCAAATTACATCCAAATCTGTTCAGCCGTTTTTGCGTGATTGAGTAACAAACATCCAAACATCCAAACATCTAAATATCCAAACATACAACTTTCACATTTATAATATTAGTAGGATTAGTTGTGCCCGCGACTTCGTTCGCGTAAATGTCGGTTATAAATAATATGTCGCTTTGAGAAGCTATAGGTACCACTCCTACATTGACAAAAGAAGAATCTTATTTCTCTGTATTCGATTTTTTTTCCTGAATTTTTTTTACACGCTTTTTATTAGCTTCACCTGTATGTTTGTATGTTTGTTTGTAACCTTTTGACTTGATTTCGACCCACTTCAAAAGGTCAGATTTAATTAAAACTTTGTACACTTATCGAGGACCGATGACGATTCAATAATTTTATAAATTTGTTCCATAATGTTAAAAAAATGAGAACAGAAACAAAAACTGAAAGATCACGCTTTTGTAGTTAGGAGAACTAAAAATAGAAAATAAATAACATATAAAAAAATCTAAAAAAACACGCTTTAAAAACCAAACTAAAAAAGCAGAAAATAATTTTAAAAAAACGCTTGATATTAATTGATTATAAAAATACCTCAAGAAGCACCCCACGCGTTATTTAAATTATTTTATGCTTTATTAGTTTGGTCTTTTTTTTTGTTTTTTTTTTTTTTTTTGTGGGTGGGAAATCATCAAATGACTTTTCCCACTCTGGGTGGAGCAGGAGGGCGTGTCAGACTTTTACTGACTAAAACCCACCCATGTTCTCTCAGCTGCCCGTGTGCCAGGGGCCGCGGTATCTCTTTCGAACAACCCGCACCCCTGGCAGGCATCGGCCCTCGCGGGCTCCACCAGCTGCTGCTGACGTCCTCCTGCGACGGGTCAGCAGTGGCCCCGCCGCACTATGGAAAATGGTAGAACAAGCGCATATCAAAAATGCTTTTTATGAATATCATAATTTGGCTAATATGGCTATTCTTTTAGGTTTTCTAATAGTCAAATTATAATATTCATTACGATTTTTTTTCTTAATACGCGAAATTATTTTTTTTTTTCTTAGATAGAAATACATAGAAAACAGAAGTGCCAAACTCAAGTCTTTGCGTATACATGTTTCAATACCATATTGTGAAAAAAATACTTGGTACAGATATGCAGTATTATACATTTTTAGAAAGGTTATTTTATGCTTTTTGCGATACAGCTTAATGATTTTAAAAGTAAAGAAAAATATTTCAGTAATTACTTAAAAAGTGACATACCTTTTTTTTCACTTGTATGTTTTTTCGTTGAAGGTTTTCAGTATTACCCACGTTTGCCCAAGCGCTACTTTTTGCGTCGACTAGTAGTCTAACTATTCATAAATAGAATGCAAAAAAAATCAGCTGCGGATATTTGCGGTTTTAGAAGATATGAGAAAAAAACTGATAAAAGTCAGAACCCGAAAATTAGTATCTTTTGCGGTTTACCACTGACACCATTCACATGAACAATATAGAACTTTTTGGATATTTTCTTCATTATTTCGTGATAACAAAGGGACCTTATCAAATTTGCACTCGGTTTGCGTGGGAAATTACAAGATAATAATGATGTAGGTACCAATTCGATATTGTAAAATGAGTATTTAAAGGGAAGCAAAAACTATTCGAACCATCTACATCAGTGTAACTTCAAGTGAAGCAAATCTCATCTACGCCTATTATTTCTGCAGATTGTGAAGTGTTAAAATGTCTTCCTTCAGCTGTACCAAACGAGACTTCATAATCCCCTATATAGAGGGCGGCAAGACCATGGAATCATTATCCAAAGTTTTAGTGGAAAAGCTGAATGTTTCTGAAAACAACTTGTGTTTTATAATTAGTGACATACAAAGGCACATTCTTCCTATTTTCAACAAACGCTGGGCCCTGGCATCTCGGAAAAAAGAAACATTTTTACAGAAGTATTGTACTTGGTTGGACTCAAGGTATTCGTTAAATTTACCGGATTCTGAACAATATTCTACGCCATCAACATCTGGCCAACGAGGACGAGCATGCGTGGCTTATGGAGACTCCTCAGAATCTACCAAGAAGAGGAAAAACACTCTTCTACTCCAAGACTATGGCTTCGAGCATATAAAAAACGCCTATCTGCAGGGACTACGGGCTTTACGTGAGTACACAGAAGCTCATCTTGTCGAAGAATTAAGAACCGCTGACACTCAAAAGAAATTAGATATCTCAAGTAAGTGGAACGACTCAGACCAGATGAAGATTCTTTCCGATACGGAAGCATTGAGTGCTTTTATAGATTTAGATCTAACAAAAGCACAATATATGTACCTGAAAAACTTAACCAACGAACGAAAGTGTTGTATATTCCCGCCTTACTACAAAATACAAGAAATAAAAAGATCCTGTTATCCACCATCTTCTACAATCGAAATCACGAATACTTATGCTAAAGTGATTAATATACAAGATTTATTGGATCATACTGCTGCTAGAATTTTAAAAATCGATTCTGTTTTCCAAAAACAACATAGAACATTGATCCTTTATTCTAAATGGGGATGTGATGGTTCATCTGGTCAAAGCCAATACAAGCAAATACTTGCAGAAGAGTCAGAAACAATTTCAGATGCCAATTTGTTCATCACTTCATTAGTCCCCATCAGATTAGTTGATGTGCAATCGGGATCCGTTGTTTGGCAAAATCCGGTACCTTCATCTGTCTGTTTTTGCAGACCCATTTCTATTGAGTTTTGTAAGGCAACTCCAGAAAAAACCAAGGCAGTTGTTGATGATATTAAAAAACAAATTAGGGCTGCACAAGCATCACTTATAAACAAAGATGGTGTTGTAGTAAATGTGAAGCATGAACTATTTCTAACGATGATCGATGGAAAGGTGGCTCAGGTCCTTACAGATACTCCATCTGGTTCCACATGCACGATATGTGGGGCTACTCCACGGCTAATGAATGACCTATCGAAAGTAACTGCCAGACCCGAAAACGAAAACGCCTACCAATACGGATTGTCCACCTTACACGCCTGGATTCGCTGCATGGAAATGATATTGCATATTTCCTATAATCTTTCGTTTAAGACTTGGTCTGCTTCAACTGAGGAAAATAAGAGATTAAAAAAAGAAAAGAAAGAAGTTGTTCAAAAACGTTTCAGGGAGGAGTTGGGATTAATCGTCGACAAACCTCGGCAAGTTAGCGGGAATACGAACGATGGCAATACCGCACGAAGATTCTTCTATAATAGCACTTGCTCATCGGAAATAACAGGTGTAGATGAGGCATTGATTAAACGCCTATACATTATCTTGCAAGTTCTTTCTTCTGGAATGATGATCGACCCTGAAAAATTTGGGGAATATGCAATAGAAACTGCAAGAATCTATGTAAGTAATTACGATTGGTATTATATGCCATCCTCCGTTCATAAAATACTCATACACGGGCAAAACGTTATCAAACATTTTGCGGTGCTTCCTATTGGACAGCTATCGGAAGACGCACAAGAGTCTCGCAACAAAGACTACAGAAACATACGACTTCATCATGCCAGAAAATGTTCCCGATCTGCTACAAATGAAGATGTCTTTAAAACGCTTTTATACACGTCAGATCCATATATAACAAGTTTGAGAAAACCGTACGTAAGAAATGTGAAAGAACTTGAAGAAGAGGCACTAAGTCTTTTAAACGTGGCACCTGAAAGTGAACCCACATTTACTGACCCTGATCCTGAAGTGGTATAAGTTAAAAATAATATTTATATTTAGTTATTACTTATATTTGTACCTAGCTACATCATTTCCTGAAGCCAGAGTATAGGATGTACCTATTAGTAATATGATTTTAATTTAGTATTTTTTTTTCATATATATATATTTTGTTTACTTTGCTTGTTGTAATTAACCATGGTTTAATCTTTTTAGTCATTATAAACTTGTATTCCACTTGAAATAAATTTTTAACTATTTTTTTCGTGATTTTTTCCCATTTTTTTCATTCTATGCAAAAAAACATACATAGATATACAAGAAAACCCTATAAACTACACATCGTTCGAATCTCCGAACCTTGTTGCATATTTGTGCCAAATTTCATCACGATACAACAAAAATTCATGAAGTTACAGATTTTTGATCCGATACCGACCTATATTTTCCATAGTGCGCCGCCTCAGAACGATTACGTCAAGTTGATAGCTATCAAATTCGTTCTTAAACCCACCCTGCAAGATAAAAGTGGCAAAACCTTTAGACGCGTTGTCACATTTTTAACGAGATGAACGCTGAAGTACGAAACCACGTCGGACAGAAACTCGCTCCTTTCCAGTTTAAGGATTATTCAGAAAGTTGCTCACTTGAGGTTATTGTGTACAGCATTATGCGAACAATGTCGTTACGAATATAGTCCATTTCCAATGCAGATAATTTTATGAAACTTTTATGAATGGAAGCCGGTACTTTAAGTGCAATACTTACTAGCTTTGGTGACTTATATTATGCTAACAAAATGGCTGAAAATCACGAGACCATTCATAAATATAAGTACGTATCTCCTAACTTACCTAAAGTTAGGAGACACGTACTTATATTTATTTATGTTCAGTGAGGCAATGTAATATTGACCTGTGTTAAAGCATGCAGTATTACAACCTCATTAGCAATATGCCTACATAACCTACAGCTACACATGTGTTTCAAAAGCTAAAAATGTTTTTCGTCCGAATTATGTTCACTCCATTAACTATTTATTAAACCGCCTCGCTTTTACCTTTTTAGACGTATTCTGAGGGTACATAAACACATGCATTAAAATAGCCTCCACGAGAGGCGATGCTTAAATGATAAGGTTGGAGGCCTGCCTCCCGTCTGACTGCCGTCAACGGGATAATACTTTAGCCACGATATGAGGTACTTATTCTCATCTGGGTCGTGCCGATACGAGATATACCGAGGTACAAAATATAACCTGTCATACATTCCAGGCTGATACAAAACGTTTGTTTTATTGTATAGTCGAGTTTCTCGCAGTTAATAATTGATGCGATCACACCGGGAATGAGTTGAGTCGGAGCCAAATTTTATATTAAATAGCTACAGAGCGACAAATTAAAATGTTTATACTTGAGTTTGAAGCTTGAATGCTAAGTAAAGTGAGGCATACATTAATTGCTAATGACGAAGCACGATTATGGAAAAAATGTGGGGTAAAAGCGGGATAGTTGTCACACTTTTCGAAATCACTCTATATCTCTCAGAACAAAAACCAAAACACTTCACTTGAAAAAGTGACCGACACTTTGTTTTTTTAGCTACAAATTTATGAAAAGTAACAACAAAAATCTTTAATATTTCTAGAGTATTAGCGATTTTTGTGGACCTCTATATTTTGGAACATCTATCCCACATAGAGGATAGTTGCCTAATCCATATAAATGACGTTTCGGATAGATGCCCCGCCCAGAAACAGGACATCTATCCCCCAAAAACTTTGATCGCAATTTGACTTCCCATGCAATCACATAGAGACATGCGGACACGTTCAACTTAGTGGTAGTTGAAGAGTCTTGTGATAGATTAACAAAATAGCATGCAATTCATCCGCGAAACTAGAGTAATTAAAATCGGGACAACTATACCAAAAGAACGCTGGATAACCTTCGCGTACAGTATAATAATATTTTTAGGATGCTGTTGGGACTGCCACGATGGTGCAGCGCGTCTACTATGTTTGCGCAAAACCGAACTGACGGCTTCCACGCCGTCATTCGCAAGAAAACCGCGTCGCTGTTGTCAAGGTTACGGGCGAGTGGCAACAGCATTCTGAAAACTGTGGCAGAGAGTATCACTAATCCTTAATTTGGGGATGTCCTTTTCTCAATACTATATAATCAGACTTCTCTATTGTTTTTAACTACTAACACTAGTGATAAGTTATGATATTGTTTACTAACATGCTGGATCATTGTTGTCCGAAAATAAAGAATACATACATACATACATACATACATATACCCCTGTCGCAACTATCCTGGTTATAGCCTATGCCACTATAAATAAATGTGAAGGAAGACTTAATTACTAAAAAGCAGTTTTCATTTCAGATCGTCATCGCCTACGCTGTAGAGGGGCTTGTGGCTAAGTTATAATATCCGCACGGGTAGATCAATCAGGTTAAGCTACGCTTGCCACGGTTGAACCGTGGATGGGTGACCATCTTTACATACCAAGACCCCTCCGTGCCTCAGAAAGCACGTTAAGTCGTTGGTCCCGGCTGTCATTCGTGGATCTTTGACAATCGTTACGGGTCGTAAGAAGCCCGACAGTCTGACAACCAGTCTTACCAAGGGGTATCGTTACCCAGTAACTGGGTTGTGGAGGTCAGATAGGCAGTCGCTACATGTGAAATACTCGTATTCAGGTGCATCCGGTTAGACTCGAAGTCGACCCCAACATAGTTAGAAAAGGCTAGGCAGATCATGATCGTCTACGCTATTGACGACGCTCTACTAAACAATACAAACAAAGTACGTAAGTACACCTCATACACAATCCACGGTAGAACAATGACATTACCGGTGCCACCGCCGGTGGTCGAACTCTGCACTCTGCAGTCGCGTCACGTCTGCAGACTAAACAAAAGTTTAATTTGGAGCAGCTGAGCTGACAGATGCCTGATCTAATTGATAAAGGGACAAGAGAGACAGATTCGAGCGAGGAACGTTGCGGTTTTAATATCAAACTGAAGCTTTGTTTTACGTTTTTGCTGAGAATTGAAAACGAGAATTTCTGTTTGAGGGCACTGTTATAAATAGAAGAGTAGTTTTCTTTCATTATTGCTTTATCTAGAACAAGCACTGCAACGTTGTAACCGTCGTCAGTCACTGTACCAATTATGCATTTATGTCGGCGTCAGCAATGGCTGAGCGATAGTGCCGTCATCATCTCGATTCAGTGGTACGAAATCCATAGTTCAACTTTACGATAAAATACAATGATTCTTCAGCTTTGTGATTATTTCACTTTCAGAAGAATTAACACAGTAGGTACAATACTAATAACGTTGACGAACAATATCTTAAGTTCGGGCAAACCGACAGTTTTGCGTAGGAGAAGTAGAAGTCTGCATTCGTTCGTTGTCTTCACAAGACTGCTGTTTTCTCCCCTCACTCGACTCAGCCCACGAACCGCACCCTCCAGCGAGCTCGTCATGGCATTTACCCTCGCCTTTTCAATTGAGAGACTATTATCGCTCAACTTTTATAATCTACGATATGTATTAATTAAACTTGCTATAGACCCCTGAGAATACCTTAGGTAAGTAAGTAGATACCTACCTACACATTCACCATTCATTTATTAGATTCAAGTAGGTACACAGCGGCTCTATGTAACAAGATCATGTGTCTCAATGATGTACGTATATTGACTTTATATAAACACATGACAGCCGTGACTGAAAGCCTTCAATTTCCTTCCTTCAGACGTTTTGACTCATGACATCCCGCAATGCGCCAACCACAGTGTGGACAGCTTGACGAAGCTTCAATTAGTTCGTCTCTCGTTGATTGATGGTCCATCATTGCAGATTGCAGCTGACTAACGAACTATTCAATGAAACGTGACATGCACAGGTGAGCTGTAGCAAGAATTTAAAAGTCATCGGTGACACTGGGGAGGTGGCATGTTCTGTTCCACCGCCAGGAATTGCTTTATTTTGGACAAATCGTACAATTCTAAGCTATCCGCCGGCTGGTACGCTATCGTACCAGTAAAATCTTAATATTCGTATTTATGTATGAGAACTAATAACAGACCAAAATTTTAATTTTGATTTAAATTTATTAATTTTGATTCCTACAAGTTACAGACAGTCGTAGGTTGAAATTAAGACCTATTAGACCTATTAGATATTTACCAATAATTAAGCAAAAACCTAATAATACCTTCGCATAGTAGACACCTTTCTCTTGGAAGTAGCCATCACAGGTAAAATTAGCTTGTGGCGGACATCTACAATGCCTACATACGAAACTTCACATCAACAAATGTGGAAAAACACAAAAAGTAAAGTGGCGCCATCTACAATGCCATATGCGAAATACTCAAGACTTGACGTCACACCGCAAACTAAATCAGCTACATCGCGCAAGCACACTTTACCGCGCGATCTGCATATATACATCCCGACATCAACCGTCGGGCAGTAACCCACCAGGCATAACACCCGTCTGGTCGGAGGATTTTGCCTTTACTATAGAGTATGAGTGAAATTTACACCCTGTTCCCTGTTCCTCATACGTCTATAAGCTTACGAAACTATTTATATACCTACCCAGTTTGGAAACAAAAAATGTTACCATTGGAACGTAAACCGATTCGTTTTTGTTTATAGGAAGTTAGTATTAGTCCACACAGTTAATAATAGAATCAGAACAAAAACAAACATTTGCAAGTAATTCAAAGAAATAAGTTATAATTAACATTAGCTCGTTATTTTCCCGCGGCCGAGCACTAACTCAGCGGTGCTATAACTAGCTATATAGAAGTGGGAACGTTCCCGTCTACAACAATAGCCGAGCACTAAGTAACTTTGAGAGTTAATTCACAATTAAAACAGCAACAAAAAGCATAACGGTAGTACAGTCTGTTATATAACATTATTTTTAACATATGCGAAACCTGTACATAGTTTGTTCTCGCCCTGAGGACACGGTGGAGCATATGGTGGAGGTCTGCTCGGCTTGGGCGGAGCACCGCCGTGTCTTCGTGGAGGCGATCGGCGGCGGCGATCTCTTGCGTCCGGCCCTGGTCCAGGCCATGGTACGGAGTGAGAGTGCATGGTTAGCCGTCACCTTCTTCAGCGAAGCGGTGATGCTCGCAAAGAAAGAGGCGGCGCACGTGAGGGAGAGGCAGTACATGCGCCCTCACGGTCGTAGCCTTCGCAGGAGACGCCCTGGGCGTCGGAAATCCTAGGCTGATTCCCGGCCACCGTAACCGCGGGCTTGCGGACGGCGAGTAATGGGTAGCTCGCTGTCCAGTAAGGACCAAGCCCGGGTCGACGGCGCGTTGTATTCCATGCGCGCCTCAAAGAGATGTCAGCACGAACTGGTGGCGCCCGCAAGGGCCGATGCCTGCCAGGGGTGCGGGTTGTTTGAAAGAGATACCGCGGCCCCTGGCACACAGGCAACTGAGGGAACACGGGTGGGTTTTAGTCAGTAAAAGTCTAACACACCCTCCCGCTCCACCGAGAGCGGGAGAAGTTATTTGATGATTTCCCACCCAAAAAAAAAAACACTGGAGAGGTGTCAAGGGACACCCGGATGGAACGAAGTTCCTTTCGATTAATTAGTGAAGGAATTGTAATAACATTTTAAAAATTGTACATATACGTACACACACACACATATATATATATATAATATATATTGTCTGTGTCGCTGTCTGCAGAGAAACACGCGCACGCGGCACGGCTTACAACAATGTAGCAAAAAGTGTCGTTACAACTTTTGGTCTTAATTTTTTCCGTCTAGCCCCCTTTCGCAACGCGCTATAACGAACTTCGTTCCAAAACTTCGTTCCAAAACTTCGTTCCAAAAACTGAACTACTTAATGCAATGTCCTACTTGGATGTTTGATTAAATTGTTTAATACGAGCGCTAATCCTGCCGATAAGCTGTCACGCAGTTTGGCTGGTTTATAGGATTTGTACAAGTTTAGGTCTTTGGTCTTTGTTTGGGTTTTGGTCTTTTGACCAAAAAAAGACCAATCCGATACAATGCGATCAATCCGATCAATCAATCCGATCAATCCGATCAATCCGATCCGTCCGATCCGTCCGATCCGTCCAATCTATCCAATCCATCCGATCCATCCGATCCATCCGATCCATCCAATCCATCCGATCCATCCGATCCATCCGATCCATCCGATCCATCCGATCCATCCATCCATCCATCCTCCGTTTGTGTCTCTGTCTGCAGAGAAACACGCGCACGCCGCACGGCTTACAACAATGTAGCAAAAAGTGTCGTTACAACTTTTGGTCATAATTAAAAGTGTCGTTACAACTTTTGGTCTTAATTTTTTCCGTCTAGCCCCCTTTCGCAACGCGCGATAAGGAACTTCGTTCCAAAAAAACACTTTAAGGTTTATCCATTTTTACAAAAAGACTTGTCAGACATGAATCGAAAAACTACGTCATGGGGACTGACGTTACGACACAAGTTAGACAACAGTATATAGAATGATATCTGCTCATCCTTCGATGTAAATATCGCGCGGATCGTGGCGCCCTCGCGAGCTATGACGTTTTTGGAGACGTTGGGACGCGGGGTCTATGCAGGGGAGGGCGGACGGTACGTTTTTGTGATCTTAACGTGACCTCAATTAATGTCTCTATTACGGGTCTCATTGGCAGGAGGGAATCAAACTCATGAGCAAAATTTCCATGGAAAATAGGAACATATAATGTTTTAATTTGATACTAAGGATATCTCGCCGCCTCAAAGAGATGTCAACACCAACTGGTGGCGCCCGCAAGGGCCGATGCCTGCCAGGGGTGCGGGTTGTTCGAAAGAGATACCGCGGCCCCTGGCACACAGGCAACTGAAGGAACACGGGTGGGTTTTAGTCAGCAAAAGTCTGACACGGTGAGCGGGAGAAGTTATTTGATGATTTCTCACCAGCAAAAAACAAACATAGTTTGTTCAGAATAAGTAACTCAACTGATTCCAATCATTTTTACACCATGTTTTATTTTTTCCCAAAAAGGTTTTGCAAGTGTGATGGATAATGTTATCTCCAGTTAATTACAATACTATCGCCGTACAGTTAGGTACCTACTGCCTAATTATATTATCAATGAGCACAATACGACGCTGGACGCGCGGGGTCCGCGTGGTGACCATGTTTATGTAGTCAACCAGGTAACATAACAAGCTTATAACTTTGTGATTTTTCATGATTCAGTTTTGAAATTTTATACATAGATTCTTTACATAAAAAAACCAGACACGTGTTTCGGGATTCGCATATACTAAAACTAGGGTTGTATACTCTGATTTTATATTAGCTGGAGCAAAATGACAGCCGATACTATCGCATAAATGTCATGTTGACAAAAAACGGTCGACAGCAGCTATCATTTTATTCCAGCTAATAAAAAATCGGAGTTTAATTATGGCCTATTGATGTACCTAGGTGGCAGGACAACAATATGGTTTATTACTACAATGATATTTATAATACGCCGTTTTGTTATTAAGATAAGGAATTTATAGGAGGATCAATAGGAGTATAATAATAGCTTACAGAATACCTCATGATTTTTAAAGCAAGTAAATCAAATCCTAAGCGCTCGGCTGACATATTCCCGCTGAATACATTACGCTAATACGTTCGGAATACTCGTAAACAATCCCCGTACACCACGAGGCAGCCCCCTGCCCTTCCCCTTCCCCCACCCCGCTACCTGGTAGGCCGGGAGCGCAACAAGTCGCTAACTGAAACATGTCCGGACATGTCCCACGACTCCCGGCCTCCCGAGGCGGCGACATGACAGCGTCACAGAGAACTGTAGGGAAAGTTAACAGTCAAACCTCGTTAATTCCACGCGGCTTTAGATGATAACTTTAAGTTACTTTTTACGTTTTTGTATTCAAAAGAAAATGTCAATCACAGTAGAAAATCAACTATGTAAATTTTAATGGAGGAGCGTGCAGTTTTAGTTGATCTCTACCAGTATTTCAGTCCCTCTCTGTCCGTACTTACACAAACTGGTTGAAATAGACTTGCTACCTCTCTAGGCCTGACGAAGATATGGTCAAGTTAAGCTACTATTCGCGTATAAGCTGTGTGCCGCCGTCACACGTATCGTGTCATTTGTTGCTTATTGTCAGCACTTTGATGAGGAGCGGTGTTTGTGTGTCATAAAGTAGTCTGAAATGATTTAGTCTGCAAGCTTTTTTACATCTATACAAAAAAAAAAATGAAGTGGCTATTTTTAATGTCACCATGACAGCTTTTTACTAAATATATATGAAAGTATATACGGTACTTATAACAAACATATTTTTTTTTAATGTTCGTCTGTTTGTTACGGCTAATCTCCGAAACGGGTGGACCTATTTTGACGGGACTTTCACTGGCAGATAGCTGATGTCATAACGAGTAACATAGGGAGACATACTTTTTGTCCCAGTAGACGTTCCCGTGGGATAATATTCGACATCCACGCAGACGAAGCAGTGGTCACAGCTAGTGCACAAAAATTATGAAACTACTTTGATAACTGCATGGCGCATAAAATATATGTAAGTTTATTAAGGTAAATTTAGTCTATTTTTTTTCCATACAAACTTGTTACCCGTACAAACTGTATTACTCCACTGTTCGACAATATACATCAAAAATTAAACATGTTATGGTTTTGTCTCATTATTAATATTGTCTGTATGGAAACAGGATACTAAAATAAAAAGCCATTAGAAAGTTAGGAGCCAACAAAGATTAGTTTTTCTTGCTAATTTAACCTAACTTTGGGCGTATTTAAGTAATAAAAGAAGTGTAAAATCTCCAAAACCAAGTCGGTACCGACAAATCTCAAATATCGAAAAGTTCAACTAACTATTGATTATTGATTTATACAGTGGTTTTTTCATAAAACCCGATCTTCCGAAGGATTTTTCTTAATTTTTTACGCTCCTGTTTTACTATAAATGATCCTGCATCTCACTCAATAACGTTGTGCGTGTAGACTAGCGTCTAGCTGCTCATCACTGATACTACCTCTTCGCACACGATGCCTGGTGAGACTGCGTGCTATTTAGCTAGGTACATCAATGACCTCGAGCCCGCGACAAGATTCCCCTTAAATGAGTTACTGTATCATACGGCCCGACGATACTAAGATATTCAACATGCATTTACTTACATTACAAACTAGTACGATCAACAATACGTGACTGTATCACCGATTTAATGACTGGCGATGCAAACCTTAGTACAATTCTATGTCCTTCTCTAGGTCCCCGGCCAGAGTAACGTTCGCATTTATAATGTTAAGAGTAAAGGACGATGGGCAAGTGACTATGGACTCCGCCCCAATTTTTTATTTTCCCTATTACCTCATTTTTATTTTAAAAAATTCAGTCATCTTTCAGTTTCATTTGTCTAACGATGTACGGATTGTAGGTGCATAATTTCTGCCAACATGTACGGGGTATACAAGCGTGAATATGTCATTTCATTGAAAATATGAAGTATCTTAAGTAAAAACAATTACAATTTTCACTTTTTTTTATTATCAAACATATTTTGTACCTACTACAGTTCCCTGAAAACCCCGTCGTTTTGACGATAGTCGCCATAGTAAGCCTTTCTAATCTCCTTTTAAATGTGATACGTCTCAAGTTTGTTGATTAAGTTTTAATTTTGGTGACGCCCATCGTCCTTTAGATTGATCCACATATCCATGACAACAAGATCTTAAAGTCAATCCACACTTATGAAATAATGGACAAAAGATAAACTGTATTTTTCACAAAAAGATATTGACGTGGCTAAGTCGGCCATTGTTGTGGAATCGTTTCCTGAAGCTTTGAGAGGTTATCGCGAGCCGTTGAATCAGTCCGTAATGCCCGATATTATCTGATATTATCGCTTTCACCGTCCTTTGACTTCGGAAATGTACCTGAATTATATTTAAACAGCGCGCTGAGTAAGGGATTTCAAATGAACGGCTCGGCGTAAAATGTTCGGTGCGACCGATTGGGCCGAGCCGCTTAACTTGTAAGAAACATAGGGCGCTTGTTATAAGTTGAGCTCCTACTGTCCTAGCGATAGAACAGTGTCGTTTCATTTTATGAACATTATTTCTTGTGTACAGGCAACTAGCTGCTGCCCACGGCTGCGCCTGCGTCAATGTTGAAAATGATCTGGAACAGGATTCTCTGGGCCAACCAATAAACTTCCATCCCCTATTTCAACACTTTACGGAGGAAATTTCCTAAAAACTTTCGTAGCTGATGTCTCCTACTCCTAATCTACTTGTGTGCCAAATTTCATCTTCATAGGTTCAGGAGTTTTGGAGATTTCGTGTTTAATCAGTGAGTGAATGAATGTATGAATGAGTGACCTTTCGCTTTTATATATGTCGCAGCCATCTAGTTGAATTAGCCAGCTAATTGGACGCCTAGGCGGTTCATTAAACGCCGGCATCCAATTAAATAGCTGAAGGACATCTAGCCAAATCATTGAGCGCAACGTTTAACCAGATGGCTGAATGTCGTGTAGTCTTTAGTTAAATTGGATTTTGATGAATTTGTGACTTTTTGATAATGCCTACCACTAAGTAACTAGTAATAGTGAAATGTTTGTTCACAACAAAGTACAGAACACGAATATTACTCAACAATAATTGAGTCAGTCAATAAATTACATAGATTTACATATTTTTTACCTTTCGTTTTCGTTTAAGTATCTAAAAATGAATCAGCACAAAACATTTGTAGCTGTTATTGTTGTTTCGTTAATTGTTTTAACCCTACGCTTTATTTAAATTTTCTGGAAACCTGCAATTCAAATGATGACATAATTTGTTACTACAATCTGAATCCTACAGATATCACCTCAACCTCCACAAACGGATCACAAGTACAAACACCTCACAACCTATCAAACAAACGATATTTGTTTCCACAACAAAATCGTATATATCGTACCGGAACACCGCGGCACCGGCGGCACGTATCGGAACGGCACCGGATGCTGTGTCATCTCTCAACAAGAGTCTATCGTATTTGATTCAATTTACTGTTTCACTCAGCCCCAAAGTTGAGGGGAGATCAAATATTGTTTCAGGTACGTATTTGAAGTTCAATATTTCTTCTGTGGGTTTGACTTCAAATAAACCACTACGTATAAATATGAAGGGGTTTGTAAATAAACCCCCCAGTGGATTGGTGATAGCAATAATATACACCGTGAAATTTTAGTGGTTGTTTTCCCGCAGCGAAATGGTTTTGTCTTGGTAATACAATCGTTTTATAAACAAATAAAATATTAGAAACAAAAAAAGTGCAGATTTACCAGTATGAAAAATCACCACGTGCGAGAGTTTATTTTGCTTTGAACATTTATGCATCGCTGTTCCCTTTGTCGTAGGTGCGTGCGATTCGAGTAGTACCTACAAGTTACCTCTAGTGTTACTATCGAGTATTGTTTTATCGAGTTATTCGTCGAGAGAATATTTTTTAATTATTTTAAATCTTATTCAAAAAAATCTTATTTTTTTACTTTTACTCTATGCTTCGAAAGTACTCCTTATGGCAAGTTGTTCTGCCGCGGGAAAACAACCATTTAAATTTCACGGTGTATATTTAATAATATATTAATAATATTTTTTATTTTCTCAACACAATGTTACGGAATACATATTATATGGTATCAGAGTCAGAAGTATAGTGATAGCAATATGTTGTTGTATCGACAAAGAGACCTGAGGGGCAATTCTCGTAATTTTAAGAACGTTCACAGTCTGATCTCAGTGTTAATCTGTCAAAAATACCTCGATTTTTCATACATTTTTTACATTTGCTTGTCGCTGAGATGAGACTTTAAATAGATTTAGAACGTTTTTAATTACGAGAATTGGCCTTCTGGTCTTGATGGTGGCTTCATAGAACTTCATCTAAAGGATTGTAATTATTGTAATTATTTGTGCAAAGTTCCTGTTTACGGGCGTTGACTATCTATCTATATATTAGCTAGCTTTTGTCCGCGGCTTCGTCCGCGTGCTGTTCGAAAATTATCCCACATGAACTTACTATCAAAATAACATGTATCCTATGTTATTCCAAGCTACATACTATCTGTGTGCCAAATTTCATCCAAATCCGTTCAGCCGTTTTTGCGTGATTGAGTAACAAACATCCAAACATCTAAACATACGAACTTTCACATTTATAATATTAGTTCAGTAGGATAGTAGGATGCAAACTGTCACATTTATAACATTAGTTCAGTAGGATAGTAGGATACAAACTGTCACATTTATAATATTTGTTCAGTAGGATAGTAGGATACAAACTGTCACATTTATAATATTAGTTCAGTAGGATAGTAGGATACAAACTGTCACATTTATAATATTAGTTCAGTAGGATAGTAGGATACAAACTTTCACATTTATAATATTAGTTCAGTAGGATAGTAGGATACAAACTTTCACATTTATAATATTAGTTCAGTAGGATAGTAGGATACAAACTGTCACATTTATAATATTAGTTCAGTAGGATAGTAGGATACAAACTTTCACATTTATAATATTAGTTCAGTAGGATAGTAGGATACAAACTGTCACATTTATAATACTAGTTCAGTAGGACACTAGGATACAAACTTTAACATTTATAATACTAGTTCAGTAGGATAGTAGGATACAAACTGTCACATTTATAATACTAGTTCAGTAGGATAGTAGGATACAAACTGTCACATTTATAATATTAGTTCAGTAGGATAGTAGGATACAAACTTTCACATTTATAATACTAGTTCAGTAGGATAGTACGATACAAACTTTCACATTTATAATACTAGTTTAGTAGGATAGTAGGATACAAACTTTCACATTTATAATACTAGTTCAGTAGGATAGTACGATACAAACTTTCACATTTATAATACTAGTTCAGTAGGATAGTAGGATACAAACTTTAACATTTATAATACTAGTTCAGTAGGATAGTAGGATACAAACTTTAACATTTATAATATTAGTAGGACACGTGAAGCAAAAGCTTAGTACCACTTTTTACGAAAATTACACCGACGGTGAAGTATGAAATTTGGCATAGTTAAAGTTTATATAGCGGAGTGCAGAAAGCTAAACTATTTTTTTTACTAAAATTTTTGTGAATCATGGTCGAATTGTCGACCACTTGGCGACCACTAGTAATAAGGCTTGATTTAATGAAGTATAAAATGTGAGAACCTATTTGGAGTAAGTACTTACCCACAGTTTGTGCTACGCTCCGAGGTTACGGAAAAATCGGAATATCTAAAAATGGCCACACCTTCTAATGACAGTTTACTATATTTTCCTTTTAATTACACTGCCTCGAGTACAAAAACTACTTTATTTAACTAAAAGCTGTCATAATAGTGATAGATCATGATAGATTTCATGGCACCTAGCTCCCGTGCTACGCGCTACGCCGTAGTCGTCGTAGACTCTCGTAGCGCGTAGCACCCAGAGTTTTATTGTCATTCTCAGCTGACATTTATTGGCTGCTACGAAAGTATTCTTTAGAAAACGTGCCATCCGTCGAGTACAATACCTATTATTATTGAGGAATCACATAACGGAAAACCAACAAATATATAATAATCTTATGGGCTTAGAAATAAAGTTGATATTTGAGTGCGGGTGTGCCAATGTATCAACACAATAAGTGAACGTGAAAGCTTTTCATAAATGATAGATAGGTCAGTAGATAAAATAGGTACTTGGAGCATGGGATGGAGTATTATCATTCCTCCTGAATCATTGTAATTGTGGAATTTCGTTAAGTTTCTAGTTATCATTCGCTACAAGTAACTAGATCATATTTAAACAAATATAGTAAACAAAAACAAATCTGAGAAATAAATGATGTTTACTCGTAATTTAGCCAAGATGGCGTCTTTGTTATTGTTTAATTAATTATATTGTAATAACCCCAGTTCGAACATTTTGCAGAAGTTCCAGTCGTCGCGCCTATCGCCATCGCCACCGGCTGCATGTCGACACGGCTTAGACAACTTTTGTAACTCAGCGGGCTTTTTTAATAAGAGTCCCTAATTATTAGAATTTCTGCAAAAAGTAACAAAAACGAATTAAGGAGAGAAACTGCTATTTATATATTTATTAAGCAAGGCCACCAATGATATATTCACAAAGAAAGTCACATTAAATAATGACGAATATTCAGTACTATGTAAATACATCACTTAAAGGCATTCATTCCACGCGGACTGGCACCAACGCATTTATAGCAGTTTTTCGTGATTATTTCATTAAATACAAACAAAAGTGCATTTTTTTTTCAGCCAAGCACTAGATCCTTGGTATAATGATTTTTAACAAAACCCTTTAAAAAGAACATGTAATCGTACTAAGTAATGCAAATAGAAAATAATTGACAGTATGTCGATTTTTATAAGTAAATACCAAAATAAATGTAAAAAAATAGCATACAAACTTGAAAATACCAACGATCTAGTGCATGGCTGAAAAAAATGTTTACTTTTATTTGGATTTAATGAAATAATTACGAAAAACCGCCATAAATGCGCTGTTGCCAGCCCGCGTGGGGGGAATGCACAACATTCTTATTAATAGGTGATTAACTAGCTAACTAATTACATAATGAAATTATTCAAATATTAGAAAACAAAATAAACATTTTAGATTAAATTTCGTCACATTGCACTAAAACAATACAACCACAAAAATAATAAAAAAATATTCACACATAAAGTAACTACTGAACTATTTCGCGAAACTGAAATCTACAAGTATTTAGCGACTATTATTACTAATGAAGTATCTTGTATTCCTGCGATGTGTGATCTATTTGGATATTTGAGCAGTTTTACTTTCCCATTTATAATAATCTCAGTGTGTATTATCAACGGTATCTAAATAGCAATAAAGCATCCTGAGTTGAGAATTAATCAAAGCGGCGATTACGAGGGCAGACAGTGGCAAACACCACGACGTGATTAATTAGCCGCTCTCGCGCGGAAAATTAACAATTTCTTAGAACATTCATATCGAGCTTCTAATGTAGATGTACGGATGCTAAATCTTTCTGCACTTTCTCTATAATAATATATCTCTGTTAAATTATATACAAATGTTAGTTACCTATAAGGCATTTTTTCGGTGAACCTCTCCACATACCAACACCCCTTCGTGCTTCGGAAAGCACGTTAAGCTGTTGGTCTCGGCTGTCATTCGTGGATCTTTGACAGTCGTTACGGGTCGACAGAAACCCGAAAGTCTGACAACCAGTCTTACCAAGAGGTATCGTGTTACCCAGTAACGGGGTTGTGGAGATCAGATAGGCAGTCGCTCCATGTAAAATACTGGTACCACAACATACTTGGGACAAAGCTAGGCAGATGATAATGATGAAGGTATTTTTCGTGTAATTGAATTTTTTTGCTTAAAAAGTTCCTTACGACATATTCCTCATTCTTCCACATCACATGCTCATGCGAACTGATCTTTCACAAAACTCTCTGTCTCATCTCTGTGATATCTAAGATAAGATAAGTTTTTATTTGCGTTAAACATCGCATAAAGTTCTTACAGTCTAGTTTTTTTATATAATGTCCACATGTTCATCTCATCATATCAGCCGAAAGACGTCCACTGCTGGACATAGGCCTCCCCCAAGCTTCACCACTTTGACCGGTTTCTGCGGCCTTCACAAGGTCATCGGTTCAGCTTGTGGGAGGACTTCCAGCTCTACGTCTTCCGGTACACGGTCACCACTCCAAAACCTTTCGGCCTCAGTTTCCATATAGTGAGTTAATTAATTGGTACACGAATGAATAGAAAAAGATGTGAGTACATAAGAGGAAGTGTGAAAGTGGCACCGGTAACTGAAAATTTGTGTGGAAATCGATTGTCATGGTATGGGCATGTGATACGGAGGAATGAGGAAAATGTCGTGAGGAAAGCTTCGAGTAAGAATGTGTCCGTTTTATAAAGACGTATAACCGTGCCAAGCAGGTGAACGTCGCTAGTTATTGGTTTGTATGTTAAGATGTTGTGATGTTTTACTCAATCACGCCAAAACGGCTGAACGGATTTGGATAAAATTTGGCACACAGATAGTATATTACCTAGATTAACATATAGAATACATTTTATTTCGGTAGAACGTTCTTGTGGGATAATTCCCGAGGTACACGCGAGCGAAGCCGCTAGCACAAGCTAGTAAAAAAATAATTTCAATTGAAACAATAAGGAACTGTTGTTACATTTATACTCTTTGTAAAACATGCTTGTATCTGTGCACATACTGTACATTAGTATCATGAATTTGATTACCCATTGAGTATTATATTATCCGAGTGTACTCGAGCAAGCTCCTACGATTTTACTGGTTAATTCATATTCGACCTTACTTTGCATTCCATAACGTTGAAAGTTCTTACACTGGCTTAAAGCTTGGGTATAATTACGGATCCTGTAGGACACAGCAAAAAGTATAAAATTAAACATGAATAAATAATAGGTTAAAAAATCTAAAAACACGCTTTAAAAACGACGAGTCTATTTCTACTGTAAGTAAACACAAGGGCTAACTAAACATGCTTCAAGTTCTCTTGAAATCCCAGCATGTTATTATACATGTTTGCATATGCGAGTGACGTGTAATATGCAGTAACGAGAGAACTTTAAGTGAAACGCCTTGGAAGCTGTGTAAAGTGAGCGTGAAATATAACGTCATGACGGGCGCACGCTCACTTGGATCTCTCATGTCGGGACGAATTGTGTAGGTGAATGAATCATCTCATGCTTTGGTGGAACTGTCAGGCAGTTAGTGAGGTGGTGGCATATCAGTATTTCCACTGGTTGAGGCTTTTCTATGTAACGATTAAAGAACCTTTAAGTAATGTTTTTATTTCGTAATCTACAGGTTTAACAAATACGTTGTAGGGCCTTCTTTTAAGGATGAAGATACCTGTAACAGAAGACCTCCCTCTTTCATATTGATGTGTACAATATACAAAGCCTGTTAAAAATATAATTTCAATATAGTAGGTACATTAACAAAACTAAAACTAGAGAATAAAAATAAAAAAACTTGAATTCGCAATCGCTTATAATTTACATTTCATCCCCTTCCACTCAACTGCCTCAGCATGGGTCAGGGGGCTTTTGGTACCGGGACTGCGGTCCCGGATGCCACCTTTAAATACAATAATTAATTTTAGTAGTCTTTTGGGACCACAAGAAAAAATAAGTTAAAGTACAGTTAACAAAAAAGCTGTTATAATATTTTGATCAACTATTGCATGAATATTATCAGTACCGTTACAAAATAAAGGGTAACATTATTTAGTTGCACTTATAAAAGGATAGTTGTAGAAAATAAAATAACATTAAATCAATCATGTATAAGAGAAGAGAGAGAGAAGTATGAAGAATATGATTTGAACACACGTTATTACAAAAACATGGCCGATTAGCTCTCTCTTCCAGAAAATGGCCGATTAGTTCTCTCTTCAAGAAAATCTCATCATATTACAATTATGCTGGCATATTTTTACAATATATATACATTAGGCATACTAGGTTTGTTTTTGAAGTAACGCGGACGATTTGTGTACAAAAAAGAAGGTATTAAATATTTTATTAATACAGATAAATTTTAACCCTGTCATGCATGACATTGACCTTATCCATCACATTCATATTCCACGAAGAAGGAGGCGGTATATGAGTATGTAGTGGCCCAACAGGTCAAGTTACAAGAAGCTTATTGTAATTTCCCGTCCGAAGTCCAAATCTCGAGTGACTATTGAAAATGACTCTTGTAAATAAAACCCCCAATAACACTTCCGAACCTACATACTGAGTGGCCCTAACAGTCTTCAACCGTACTTACGGTTGCACGAACCACTAGACCTTTGAGACGCATCTGAGTAATATTTAAAATCAGTCGACTCATTGTTCAGAGCTGCCCTCGCCCCGTCGTTTTTACTAAACTACGGTTATTCCGAGTGGCTTGTGGCTGGGTAATAAGGTCGATCGATCAGGTTAAGCTACGCTTGCCGCAGTTAGTCCGCGGATGGGTGAACGTCTTTACATACCAAGACCCCTCCGTGCCTCGGAAAACACGTTAAGCCGTTGGTCCCGACTGTCATTCGTCGATCTTTTACAGCCGTTACGGGTCGTCAGAAGCTCGAAAGTCTGACAACCAGTCTTACCGAGGGGTATCGTGTTACCCAATAACTGGGTTGTGGAGGTCCGATCGCTCTATGTAACAGTTGGCAAAAGGCTAGGCAGAGGTAACTGACAGTCATTCCAAGTTACAGCGCATTGCTTCCCGGAACAACAAAGTGTAGTAAGTAATTCTTCACTAAATAATGTACCAAGTCATCCCCTCTAATGGGCATCAGAGTTCATCGTAGCTTGTCACTTCTGTGTCAACGAACACGACTAGTGATATAAAAGCCGATAACCCGCGTCATTTCGCGTCATTACGCGCACGCCATCATTCAATTACATTACTGAGTAGTAATCGCCGTATACGCCGCCATAATACAAAGATGATAGAGGTTTTAACCTATCGGTTAATTGATGGAATAGTGTTTAATTTAAGGATCCTTGACCTCTCAATTTAATCAAGACAGTATCTGATCAGTACTGTAAAGTTGTTGTTTACCGAATGCAAATCTTATTTTCATACCCGCAGGTAACAAAATGGCTTTTTTTACATTCAAACTGCCAAGAAGATCTAGAATCAATCCTTCAAATAAATTAGCCTAGGATGTTATTTATTTATTTATTTATTTATTTACGCAAACCTTACCGACTACTACCATTACAGATCTGCGATCCAATGCGACAGAGTGGCCTTACATGCTAATCCCTAATCTACATCCTATAAAAATACATAGTACATCCTAAATCTAAAACGTGTAACGTGTGTGTATGTTAAAGATCTAAAACGTGGCATAAACGATATTATTTATATGTACACGCATACAAGCATTATTATTATTTATTAAACCTCGGTGCCAGGAACCCACTTACAGTACCTATTAATGCTAGGTTCCTAAAAACAAAAACGGATCATTTTGGTTACCAATAGTAATAAATCGTTTTGCAAGCTAATATTTACCTGTTATAGCTACTTCCAACTACTAAGGGTCTAATATGCGAGGGTATTAGGTCTTTACTTCAATATCGGAAAAGATCCAAGAGACTTAATTTTAACCTGCAACTGTCCATAAATTATAGGAATCGGCCATAAGGCTCTGCTTGAAAGCGTTAATCTTAAAAATTCTGCACAGTATTTACCATTGGTGTGCCTATGTTGACAGTGATTTCTTTCTCATATAATTAATATTCAAACCAAGTCTTAGTTTAAAAGTATACGAGCTACGCCTCAACCTTTCAACTCAAACAGAATATGAAATCTGTGACTAAAGGAGCACTGTAAAGATTAGGCGAGATGGGCTACTGACTGTAGTGGCCGCTACGTGAACGCTGCGTAGACACTACGTGGCTGCATCTAATATTTACTGCGCACTTTACACCAGTCTTTTGTGGGAACAAGGAAGTTCTATTTGTTGCACTTTGTACAGTATTCCCGAGAACAGAGAAATACTAATATAAATAAACTATGAGTTTTTGATATAAACTACTGTTTACCACTAGTTTTGCACTAGAATAGGACACCCCATAATTCATACATTGCCTGGTGATATCAATGTACTTTCCCGGCTTATTCCGATTTATATAGAAATAAATCTTGAAACATCGAATACCTACTACCTTATTGGATTTGACTCTCCATTAGGCTTCCTTGCGCAAATGCGAGAAAAATATCCTAAACAAACGCAATATATTATGTGCGACAGAAGATAACATACAAGCTTCTTACATATTTATTTATGAGAGTAAATATGTATGTACAACAGAGTTGTTCGCACATCGTCTACGTATTCGTACACAAGATTACATCAGCTCAAATTATACCTGGTACTAGCTAATATAATACTAAAATCATGTTTGACAACATAGAAACAAATCCTTTTCTTATTCTCCGAGTATTTGCGACGCCAGCAAATTACATTTTCTTATTTACAACTTGTTCGAGTGTTTTCTGTCCGTGAAATTTAATGAGAAACCGTAAGTTCGTTTAATTCTTGGCTTAGAAGCTTCCTTGTTTACAATACCGCGGTAATTGCAAGATCTAACGAAGCGAAAAATCCACCGGACTTTTATAGTTGCTATGGAGACTGAGTTTGGATCAATTAAAAGAAAGAGACAGATTTCGAAGTCCTTTACTCACGTCTGGCCTCATTGATCCTGCTAATATTATAAATGTGAACTTTTGTATGTTTAGATGTTTGGATGTTTGTTACTCAATCACGAAAAAACGGCTGAACGGATTTGGATGAAATTTGGCACATGGATAGTTTATAACCTGGATTAGATTGTAGGATACTTTTATCCCTGTAGTACGTTCCCGTGGGAAAATTTTCGACCTTCACACGGACGAAGCCGCTGACAGAAGCTAGTACAGAATAACTACTTCTCCAATAGTCATCCTCTATCTACCACAGGTCACCTGCACTCAGTGATGTTTTCCACTAGGCTAGCAGGAAGGCGTGGGTTTTTAAACATCACCAAAACAAGACCTTTGGCAAGCATTATAAAAGTTTCACAGTTACCATCAAATTAAGGTAGACATTTCGCATTTAAATCTTTCTTATTACTTCTATCATCTTTCATACAAGACAGAACAGACCTAGCAGAAACCCAATGAGCCGCCACGAATAATTTCGTGAAGAATAATTCCATGTCGACGCAAACGTTTTATAATTTGCGAAGTTAATTTACGCGAGAGGAAACTTCGCGCTCTCTGTAACGTCACAACTTTGACTAAACCAATTTCATTTTAATTTTTCATTAACTTTTACAAGAGCTCCGGCTTAGCGGTTAGTTGTCTCGGATGTACGACCAGACCTATCTATTTTAACAAGAGCTTCAGATTAGCGAATAGCTGTCTCGGATGTGCCACCAGATCCACCAACATTTTATTAACTAGTAACAATAACCACCCTATTATGAAAAACTACACAGTCACAAAGTGGGTGATGGGGCCGAAGGTTCTCGACTGGCAAGCGCGTACCGGAAGACACAGAGTTGGAAGGCCTCCCACAAGGTGGACCGATGACCTTGTGAAGGCATCAGGCATGCGCTGGATGAAGGAAGTAAAGAACCGGTCCAAGTGACGGTACTTAGGTGAGGCCTATGTCCAACAGAGGACGTCTACCGGCTGAATTGATGATGATAATGATGAATCACAAAGTGATGTCACCATATTTATAAATAGGTATTTATTATAGGTACTCAAAATTATCATCATGAATTTGTTTAACATCGCGCGAAGCTTATTTCGTAAACGAAAACCACTCAAAAGAAAATATAATTAATCGTTTGAATTCGGTGTTTATAAATAATTGTGGGCGATATTGAAAGATAAAAAGGCAAACAGATGTCTTTACTTTAAAATTAATTGATGTAAAAGCAAAATTAATTTAACTAATCAATAAGCCGTGGCTCGGCTCAGCTAATACAAACACATAATTTGAAAGCGATAGATTTACCATAAACACATGAACGTTACGTAAAGCTAACGGAACACACTTAACACTCGGTAAAATAATAAATATTACTAACTTAATAACGAAACTAACTCGTATGAGCGTGAAACAGTAAAACCATGACGATGAAAGTTTTATTGTTCTGAGCACACGTAAACTATGGAACCTTTATTACCACAAGCTAGTTTACGGTACCTTATATTTGTGTAGGACATTTATTAACACTGGTATAGAAATAACCTGCGCTCTCATTTATCATGAAGATGTTTATCTTATTTTGATTGATTGTCTACTTAATATTATATAACGTCCTACCGTTATTACATTGGTAAATACTTAATGTTAATAAAAACATCACTACAATACACATTGTATTTACGGTCCTGGTCCAAAGAAATTATAACGGTTCTCTAGTGCCAGGTATCTTCCAGCACGAAGTCTGTAACTCTCTCCCCGATAGCGATGGACACGGCTGCGGTGTTGCCGCGTGGCACGCGGGGCAGCACGCTCAGGTCGGCCACGCGCAGGCGCCGCACGCCGCGCACGCGCAACCGCGCGTCCAGTGCACCACCAAGCGGTACCGTGCCTACCGTATGGTACACCGCGAACGTCATATGGCGACTGTAGCAGCGCCAGTAGCCCGCTCGGTCTTCACCCACACGAGGGCATCCAGGCAGATCCAAATGTAAAATACTCGCGTTTTGTTTGCTGAACGGCGGCGACTCAATCATATGTTCCACAATTCTTATCGATCGCACAACGTCGTCCATATCCCTCTCGTCATCCAAAAAGTTCGGTAAGATGGCGGGATGAGCGAGCGGGTCGGAGCTAGCGAGCCGAACGTGTCCGACTGAGTACGGATACAAAAGCACCGGAGATATCACTATGATCGCGAAATCTTTATTAGCATTGCTAATCTGCTCTACTATATCTTTATTGAAGTTTGTCGCCTGCATGAATACAGGCTTAGTTAGCGGCACTAAATTCCGGTCGATAAAGGCATGAATTATCTGAAGGTTCGGTAGTTCACAGTCTGTTCCGTCGTAGCTCTCGTTGAGTAGCGTCCTCCGCTCGATGTCGTAACAGTGCGAGTTGACGAAGGTGCTGACGTCAGTGAGGCCGTTGGAGGTGAGCGGTCCGGAGCGTGCGACCAGCAGCTCCGCCGCCTGCTCCGCGCGAGTCACCAGCCCCACCACGTCGTCCATGATGTTTTCACTTTTATCTACCAGGGCCAATAGAAGCGGTAGTACGTGATCAGTCATGTTTGCCCCGACAGCCGGCAAGTTAACTTTAACGCATATACCCATGCTCTGTAAATGATCAGCAGGGCCGATGCCAGACAACATCAGTATATGAGGAGTTCCGATGGCTCCTGCGCTAAGGATCACTTCCCTGCGTGCATAAATTTTAAGTTTTAGTAAGCCCTGCACCACAGTGACGCCTCGCGCGATGTTTTTCCTGTCTATGATGACCCCGGTGCACCGCGTGTACTTGGCCACCTTCAGTGTACTCTTGACGTCTTCTCTCGCTAGATATCCTCGCGCGGTACTCATTCGCTCTCCGTCATAAACATAGCCGATGAGTTGACTGACACCTATCTGCGACTCCGCGTTCACGTCAAGATTTTCCGGAAACCCGAGAAATTTGAATGTGTTTATCAGTCTAGAGTGCCAAGGGTTTTGTGAATTATCAAAGAAGCCGATGCGCATTGTCCCTGTAGTGTTATGGTATGGTTTGGAAGAGGGTGGCAGAAGATCTAGGTCTTGTAAACCTTCGTATTTGAGGAAGTACGGCTTCAGGTCATCCCAGGCCCAGCCAGGGACGGGGATGTCGTCGAAGTCCTGGCGATTACCACGTGTGTACAGCATGTAGTTGATGGAGGTAGACCCGCCAAGGCACTTGCCGCGGCTGAAGCGGCATTGCTGACCCTGGGACGAGAGGCAGGATTTGTTGTTGGGGGTTGTCTTGTACTGCCAGTCAATCTCTGAGCCGAGAAGTGTCATGGCTGCACTTGGGATCTGTAACCACAGCAATAATATGGTTATATTGAAACACTTTGCTGACAAACTGTAGGTATTATGTTGTACCCGTGTTCTGTTACCTTCGATGGGAGGTTGGGGTCCCCGCCAGCCTCGATCAGCAGCACGTAGGCGCCGGCGAGGGCGAGACGTGCAGCCGCCGCCGCACCAGCCGCGCCTGCGCCCACCACGATGTAGTCGAACCTTTGACCCTCTGTTTATAAGGAAGATCACGTTAGTTTGCCATCATTATGAAGCCAATACCCAAGTTCCATCTCTATAAAAAGAGGCTTTTGCTCGACAGTCGAACAATTACAAGCTGGTTTTTATATAAAAACGTTATCCAAAAAAAAAAACAACCGACTTCTGGAAAAACACTACAAGGTGAAAATTTACTTTAATTTCGGAAGTTCGTGACTTTGTACATGGATTTTAATTTTTTGTCACTGTTTTCCGAAATTACATTCGGTTGTGTTTTTTTTTTTAAGTTTCAATTTTTCACTTTTTAGTTATAGTACCTACCCCACACCAATTCGAAATTTCATCATCCTTGGGGTCAAAACAATGCATATTTATGCTATAGAAGCAATCGCAGTTGATTTACTGTCATTTTTTGAAGAGTTCTGTTGTCTGTCTCCGAAACTCATCATCAGATCTATATGAAATTTAAATGGGACCATTTCAAAATAAACTTCTTTCGAACAAAGATTTTTGCAAATCCGTCTATACACCGTGACATTTTAGACGTCTTACAAAGATGGTCCACTCAATGTATCCGTAATAAAATACCTCTAGGCGCGATTAAAACATTGTTACCATTAATTAAGATAATACATACAAAGAAAAATAATGAATGACACCCTCCCTGTTAATAATGTTTACGTATCAAACGGTAGAAGATATCTACCTACCTACCATTACATTCCATCATTAATTCCATCTTCATAACAGGGTGTTTCAAACTACGTCATGCGTCTTAGTGATATTTCACGTTTTTGATTATGCAAATGTAAAAAAAAAAAAAGTTTTTTTAAGTATGGTAGTAGTTATCAGTCATTGGGTACATGAAGTGGGCTGCCGTTGTAAGACGACTAAAATATCACGGTGTATATGACGGAGTTATGCCCGAACATACATTTAAAAAATATAAGGTGTCAAGAAATTAAAGTTTAGAAATTTAAGGAGTTGTTTAAAATGACATTCAAACCATAATCACGAAAAAAAATATTTATACACAACAATCCTTTTCAAAGATATGCAATATTTCCCCACCTCCTTCTTTTTGAAGTCGATTAAAACTTAAAGAGTGTTAAAAAAAGATCACCATCTTTAAAAAAAAATGGTGATAGCAACCTGACTGCCCCGTTAAACTAGTGGTAACACACGCAACTGCCAATCGTGGGGTTCTGGGCTATGTTCCCAGGTTAGCCAAAATTATATTAGGTGTTCCTAGCATATTATTCAAGGTGACAGGAACATCGACGCAAAACCTCTTACCATAAATTCAGTACATGATTCCAAACCCAACATGCGTTAAAATTTTTCGTCGGTCATTAATGGAAACATTTTTTTTAATAACATCTTGCATGGTTTTACATGCCCTTAACAGATTTGCTGTAGGAGTATTGACGGGAGAGGGCTGTTCGTCCAGTGATGAAGTTGTCTCTTATTAAATTAGTTTTCTTATTTTATATTAGAGGTCGAATTCCCATAAATGTTGTAGTTTGAGCCTTCTGACATTTATTGGTTCACATAGCGCTGTTGCTAGGTTCTTAGGAGCTTTAATACGGTCTTAGTATGCTTTTGCTCTGTGATCGATTTCCATTTTAACTGTTTTAATTTCTGTGTACTCGTGCAATTCACTGGTTCTGATAAAAGCGGTGCATTCGTTATCATTTTGATATACACCGTGAAATTTTAATGGTTGTTTTCCTGCAGCGAAATGGTTTTGTCTTGGTAATGCAATCGTTTTATAAACAAAAATTCCATTCAATCCATTGTGAAAAATCACCACATGCGAGAGTTTATTTTGCTTTGAACATTTATACATCGCTGTTCCCTTTGTCGGCGGTGCGTGCCTTGAGTAGTACCTGCAAGTTACCTCTAGTGTTAATATTGAGTAGTGTTTTAACGAGTTGATGAATATTTTTTTTATTATTAAAAAAAGAAATCTTTATTTTTTTACTTTTACTGTATGCTTCGAAAATACTCCCTATGACGAGTTGTTCTGCCGCGGGAAAACAACCATTAAAATTTCTCGGTGTATAACAATTTTAATAAATGCAAACATAAAGAGTTATTTTGTAAAGTTACAAAACTGACTCACACTTCAGTGACAGCTCAACACGCATAAGACTCATTAATGTGTTCTCTCAGCTCTAGAGTCCTCGACTCAAGGGCTCTTTGTGTGTTGAGGGACTCGAGCGAAGCATATTAGTACCTTCTGTCTTCATGAATATCACTCTTCGCAGAGAGTGGTTGTGTCCCATGACGCGGCGACTAGTAATTACTACTCTTATAACATGTCTGCGTCTTTGATAGAACATGTACAATGTATCACTCCACGAGTGGGTGCTTACAAAATACGAAATTAACTTGAAGTTTGAGTTGTTCAGACGAATCAATTACCTTCTCAAAACCATCTAAAGGTCAAAGAACTACAATCATTTGTAACGTATCCTAGTAAAATCATTTCACGTAAAGCTACGAACGGCATGCAAGGGGTTGCAGAACTTACTCAGTAATTTTATCAGATGTTGATGTTGCATCACGTTCAAAATCACCATGATCTTTATTCTCGTTGAAATAAGGTGGGTGCTTGTTTGGCTGGCTTCCTTGATGCAAAGACAAAAAATAGACAAAACAATACTTACCTTTCAGCACGACTCCTACTGGCATTGTGTAAGGACTTGTCAGAAGCGCCCGCACCCCGCACGGCGCCCACCACAGACATGCTGACAAGAGAACCACCAGGAATCTGGACCTACCGCGAAACATTAAACCAACTTTACTTAATATAAAACACATACGATAACGCTACATTTAAGCACTTAAGGATGATTACCACCAAACGGCTCGTACCGCATCGTATCGGAACGAATTTCAAAATCTTTAAACGATATTAAATCGTGTACACGCGATCGTAGCCGAAAGTATGCTGCGACGCGCGATCGGCTCCGTTCACATGTCGTCGTATCCGATCGGATCCTTTCGGCTGTCGTCGCGTTCCCTCAAAGCCGTGGCCGGGCGGTACTACTCATTCTCGAAAGTTCAAGCACTGCAGACGTCTTAGAAGAAAAATTGTTTTGTTTGGTGCAAAAGCATAGTTGTTTTTATGACATAAAAAATTTGAACACGTCAACACGGTAGGCATGAAACTATTTGACAAGGCACAGAAACGGATACGTTCGTAAGCGACAGTACGGTGTCGATCGTATGCGTCGACATCTTGCCGGACGCGATCGGCCTTCGCCGCATGCGTTCGTATCCTTTCCGATCCGATGCGGTGCGAGCCGTTTGGTGGAAATCATCCTTTATGTGCTTCCGCACGCGTCTTCGAACGCGTGGTGTGTTCATAAAAAGTAGCCTATGTCCTTCACCAAGCTTCAGACTATCCATTTCAATTTTATCTTGGTAACTTATAAAGTATTCGTCCAAATTACATAATAATATTAAGTAATAATAAGTTAATGTATTTTAAGTATTAAGTAGGATGTATAGTAGGAACAGGAAGTAGGATAACTTTAGGACAAAGGACACACAATTACTTTCACAATTTGGTAGAATCAGGTGTTTTTTAGTGTTCTCAATACATTATTTAACACAGAGTTCAAAATAATAATTATAAATTATGTAGTGACTAGATAAATATCAAGTTAAACAAAGCTGATCAAATCAATTGGCAGGACTCGTACTCAACCTAACACCGTAGTATCGAAGCTCATAATTTAAGAACATAACCAAAAAATAACATTTTACCCGACTATGACAGAATGTCAGGGTTACGTGACCCAAACAGGTATTAAACTCAGCACTTTGTCTATTATTTTCCTATACCTACATATAATTTATTGTAGGAACAAAATATAAAAGCAAGCAATGTGCGGTCCTATCGCACACATTAGGAATGCATATGAACATTACTTTAACATTTATAACAAACAAAATAAATTATGCAGATTCTTTACACAGCTGGGTTGTGCCTACAATGTTAGGGAATGTGATTTAAATGGCTTGCTGACAGATTTACGAGTTAGGCAAGCTTTTATCATAATTCACCTTTTAGCATTAAGTAATTAACACCTATTTGCAAAGACTTTCGCAATTAATTTACAGCCAGTTTCAGAAAGAAACTTTAACTTTTGAAGCCGTCATTAAATACTAATCTAATACGAAAGCAACATTAGACTCGATCTTATTGGTTCTTTAATTTCAAATAATGAAGTGTCAAAAGAGGCAATCTGTCACAGTTTTTATTGCACAAAGCAAACACCATTAGCACCTTAAAGTTGTTTAGTGCAACTCCATTAAATTAATGAAATCATTAGCGATTATGATCCATTATGCAATGTGGCAACGTTTGACCCCTTAATAGCTCAATAATCTTTTTTTAAACACTGAAATTTTTTTTTTTTTTCATTAAAAAATGGGCTTTTAATTTTAAAAAACTAATTACAACTCCAAATTCCATAAATATATAACTCAAACGGTTATAAAGACATAACAATCCGTATTTTAATTACCGACTGACTGACATTTATAGATCAAAAACCTAAAGGTGCCCTTACACGAGCAACTAAAATTGCTCCATCTTGGGCAATTCTCGTCAACTATGGTGTCACGGCTACATCCAGCAATTATGGGTAATGGCAACACGTAGCAACCTGTTGCCAGAGATACGGCCACACAATATGGAGCAACTTAAAAAAACTAGACAATGCACATATCAAACCTAGCAGGAAGGCTCAGTTCAGCTACCTACGCCGTCAGAAAAATAAGACAATACACTGACGTCGATACAGCTCGGTTAGTCTACTTTAGTTATTTTCACAGCGTTATGTCCTACGGTATTTTGCTGTGGGGCAAAGCTGCTGATATTCAAAATATATTTGTGCTTCAAAAACGTGCTGTTCGAGCAATTTACCAGCTAGGTGCCAGAGTTTCGTTGAGGGACTTTTTTAAAGAAATTGGTATTCTCACGGTAGCATCACAATTCATTTTTGCCAATATCTTATATATTAGACAAAATATACACTTGTACACTAAAAACAGTGATATTCACACCGTAAACACTAGAAATAAGGACAAATTACGTGCTCCTTTTCACCGGCTTCATAAGGTTCATAATTCATTTGTTGGGCTTGGTATACACTTTTATAACAAGCTTCCCTCTGCTTTGCTAGATTTGGTTTTTGATGCGTTTAAAGCTCAAATAAAATCCAACCTGTGTTTAAAGGCTTACTATTCCATCAACGACTATTTAAATGACAAAAATAGTTGGTCGCTGTGATTAACTCAAGGCAATGTTTATGTTCTTTCTCCAGAATCGTACCTAGAGGTAGGTAGGATAGGTTATATGGGTTCATATAATTATTGATATATATATTTATAGATTAGGTAATTTTTTAAATTATAATCTGTTTTTTCATTAGTTATTGACATGTTCTACTCATAACAATTTTTTTATGAAGAGTTGTATGGCAGTATGGTTAGCTAGCGACCTTGACAATTGATAATTCTATTCTTGCCTGAGTAACCGGCAGCAAGTTCGTCATGCTCCCGTAGATGTCACTGCTTGCGGTAGCGTTGGGGATCGGGTTACCTCTTTCCCTCAAATATGGCGAGGGGGGTAATGGCTGATATTTGCGTTATGCTCGTGAACGGGTGCTACTTGTGGTGACTGGTCGTCTTGCTGACCATGATTTTGTTATTGTTGCTAATAATTACCTACTTGTTTATTTATTTTACGTCGATGGTCCTAGGTTATCATTTGTAAACATAATTCAGCATTGCTTATGTAAGCTATCACGCCATTTATACTAGATTTATTTTTCATTTTATTTGTCTGTCTCGTAATGTTGATTACTTTGCCTATGTATGTATAGAATCAAGTCTATCCGACTAAACAGACAGCTGTGCTGCTGGGGAGTTTGTTCCGCCACTTCTTCTTCCCAGCTAAAGCACTAGGAAGTGGTGAAGGGTGGGCGTTTTGGGGGACTGTCTCATGTACTTTGACGTTCGAAAAGTGCTGATTCTCAGCCTAATTTGAATAAATGACTTTTGATTTTGATTTTGAATGCGCCTCCCCTGCTGCCTCCGCCGCCGGCCGGTTCCTCTCGCAAAAACGAGACGTAGTTATACGTACAAACGGGATAGAAAGAAAAATGACTAGACATTTCCAAAACGATTGGATATTCGGCAACTCATGAAATATATGGAGCAATCAGAAGCAATATTGCCGAAACACATCTGCAATTTATTGTTGTTGCTCCAGATTGCTCCACTTAATTACTCCAGATTGATCCATCAGTGTTGCCGAGCAATAATTCCTCAAAAGTTGCCCGTGTAAGAGCACCTTAATCCACTTGATGATAACCCAGATGACTTAGAAAGTTGATGTTTGAGGTCCTGCATTGTAAGATCTTCTAAATTAATTTCAGGATTATCTACAGAACTTGGCGTTGGCACCCATTTAGATCTCAACTCTTTTGTCGGCGAAGAACTTGGCTCCCATTTTCACTTTTATGTTTTTGATGGGGTTTAATTGTTCTGCCACAGATTGCCAGTGACGATGGTGCGAGTCATGACAAACCTTGTTTAATTATTGTAGTGTCGGTGTCTCCTAGATGGGAGAACAGACAAAGATGAAAATTTCGCTAAGACAGCTCGAGTGTCTGTGGTTAGTGAACCATCTTGATTCTTGACTCCATTTGACGGCACGGTTGGCGCAGCGGCTAAGCGATTGACTGCTGCGCTGCGTGTGTCGCGGGTTCGATTCCCGCACGGAACAAATATTGGTATGACCTACAAATAGTTGTTCCGGGTCTGGCTGTTTGTGTATGTGAGTTTTTAAATGTGTGTAAACGCACCCACAATACAGGAGTAATTCCTAGTATGGGGCAACGTTTTTTCAAAAAAAAAAAAAAATCTTCATCCATCCATTGCGTATATTTGCCTCGACCCATAATTAAGAAGAAAGAAAGAACAAAAAAACTACGTTTGTTTGCGGTAAACATGACGCAAAAAAGAACAGGAACACAAAATTAAAATAAGAAAAGGTTGAGGGAAACATGCGTCACATCCACGCAAAACGGCTATCGCTCAGCATTATGCTGCAGCCCTATGCAAGACAGAGCCTCAGCGCTGGTTTACAGCGACAGCTGAATATGAAGATTCCGTATAATCAGATCTAATATGGAGAGCAGTGGTGGCCCAGTGGTAACGGCCCCGACTTACGAGATGTAGGTCGTAGGTTCGAACGCAGACAGGCGCTATACTTTGTGTAAATAATTTCATCACCACTGCAATAGATAAATAGGCTGAGTATGTAGATCTAATATCGAAGCAGGTGGTTGACACAAAAAAGCACAGGATAGTCACGAAATTTTAATTACTAATTCATCGGCTTAAGCATCTGTTGGTGAAAAGCTTCTTTAAGGGAAAGTAGTTGTTTGCTCTGTATGTTTTTTTTTTTATTTGTATTAGTTAAGCGTGTATTATTTATTTCCTAAGTCTTAAGTAGTTATTTTGTACCTACCGACCTTTTTTGTTGTTGTTTAAGTTAAGTGTTTATCAGTGGAAACTTGTAAATGGCCTTCAGTTTCATATTGTTTAAAAACATCGTTTATGTTAGCTGTAAGTTTCCCGAATAAAATAAAATAAAAAGTCATTCAATAGGATTAAATGAAGTTTAATGGTTATACTTGTTACGATGGAGATTCATATTTTTAATCAACGTACAACCGACTCTGACCAGTTTTGTTTTTTGGGTGGGAAATCATCGAACAACCCACCCGTGTTCCTTCAGTTGCCTGTGTGCCAGGGGCCACGGTATCTCTTTCGAACAACCCGCACCCCTGGCAGCCATCGGCCCTTGGAGACCCCACCAGTTGGTGCTGACATCTCTTTGAGGCGCGCGTGGAACACAACGCGCCGTCGACCCGGGCTTGGTTCTTACCGGACAGCGAGCTACCCATTACTCGCCGTCCGCAAGCCCGCGCCTACGGTGGCCGGGAATCAGCCTGGGATTCCCGACACCCAGGTCGTCTCCCGCGGCGACTAGGGCCGTGAGGCCGCATATACTGCCTCACTCTGACAATTGCAAAAAAATTAAGAAAATTTGAATAGCATTTCCGATTGTCACTTGGACGGAACCGCGATCATATCTAGTTCAAAACAATCGAAGACAGACAGTTTTTAATTAGCTCATAAATATTAATCGACACGCCTTTGTTTTACGAAAAGGTCTCGCGATTCTCGCCGAGACGATAAACTCTGTTTGCTATAGTCCAACTGGGCTTATATTCTTAAAAATAAATCATTGCTTCTCTCTCTCGTCTCTGTATTTACTGTATGTTGTATAATACAACATAAATCACTAATATAAACACTCCTGGATATTTATTGCAAACAATAAAGTTATTATTATCATCTGAAATATTTCACTCCTGAATATATTTCAACTCTTAGAACGCCTAAAAACAACAGGAAAATATTTCACCTTTCTGCCAATAACCCATTAGTATAAATCATCTTTACATACAAATAACGACTATTTGTTTGTCCGTCGAGCCAGCAGGCACGTACCTACTGTTCGGGTAAGTTTCAGACCAATACGCAGTTCCGGAGATTTATTTGACATAGCAAATATGACATACGACGAAACCGCGCCCGCCTGACGACACACGGCAACTCGACACTGCGAGATATTCGTGAAACCTTCATAGTGAATTATTTATTGATGCTTTGAATAAGCTTTTTGGGGTTTAGATACGCATTATGATTTTTATATGTTGTTTCTTACATCGTAGTACTAATATTGTAAATGTAAAAGTTTTTATGTTTGGATATTTAGATGTCTGAATGTTTGCTGAACGGATTTATATGAAATTTGGCACACAGATAGTATGTAACCTGGATTAACATAGGATACTTTTATCCCGGTAGAACTTTCCCGTAGGATAATTACCGAAACCCACGCGGGCGAAGCCGTTGGCAAAAACTAAAAGTAAAAAGTAAATAAAATTTCAATGAAATCTACGTGGTAAAGCAACGAAAAAGCAGAATGAAGTTATAAATAATTTCACAATTTTATAAAAATGTCTCTGGAACGAAAATGTGATGACTGTACAAACGGGCGAGGTGGGGGCGCCTCTGATGTTTCATAAAATAAAACCCGTTGACAGACAGTTATTAATGGCCGCTGTAATATCGCGGGGGACAAAACACGCGGAGCATCAGAGCCAAAGCGTTCGCGATGATAATCACGATTATTTTGTTAGAACAACAGAAAACTTGATCTCAGCATGACGTAGAGATACATCATATTTTATAAGGGCTGCACAAAATTAATCATGAAAAAACAGCGTAAAAAACTAAACAACACGCTATAATATAAAACCAAAATAAAAAGCAGAAAATAGACTTCAATAAGTTTAATTTAAATTATAAATAGTTTTACGATAAAATATATTTTTTCTTAATCACTCTATTCACTATTTAAACTTATTGCTGATTATTTTCTAGTTTGTATTTTTTTATTAACTGACTTCAAAAATTATGAGGTTATCAATTCGACATGTTTATATATATTTTTTATTTATGTTCGGGATATCTCCGTCATATATAGACGGATTTGCAAAATTATTTTTTTGTTCGAAAGGGGTTTACTCCAAAACGGTCCAAAATTTAAATTTCATATCGATCTGATGATGCGTTTCGGAGACAGACAACAAAATGATAGCATATCAGCTGCGATTGCTGCTATCGCATAAATATGCATTGTTTTGACCCCAAGGATGATGATATTTTGAATTGATGTGGGGTAGGTACTAAAACTAAAAAGTGAAAAATGAAAACTAATTCAAAAAAAAAAAACGACTTCCGGAAAAACGCTACAAAGTGAAACTTTGATTTCGGAAGACGGTGACAAAAAAAATTAATACAAAAAAAGAATGTTTTAAACTGTGATTTAAATTTTTAACTTTTTAGTTCGATTGACCGTTATAGTGGGTTTTTGCTAGAATAGCCGAGTGGGTAATTTACGTGCCTGTTGCCTTCCTTATGTAGATGTGGTAGCCAATTTTCGACCTCTCTCTCCAGAAAATTTAAATAAAAAACGCCAAAAAATCCGGTTAGGATAATGGGACAAAATTATTAAATTATTATATTGTCATCGGTCCTTGTAAGGTGTGTAAAATTTCAATTTGATCTGACGTTTTGAAGTGATTGAAAATAACGTTCAAAGATTCCGTTACATACGTAGATAGATACATAGATACAGGTGAGGCTAATGAACAACCTGCTAAAATGTTTTATATACAAGACAAAAACCCGACTGCAAAAACATAACTAAAAAGATCAAAACAAGCATTATAACCAATAGAATTTAGTTCCAGCTATCTAGAATAAAACATGCTATGGTTCTTTGTTCGATAAACACCTATGCAAATAAACTGTACCTAATAATATAAAAATAACTTGAATGTCCATGCACATTATTATTTATTGGACTTATTGATTATTATTAAATTTTAATCGTTTGACTCGGAGTGACATTATAAATTATTGTACTAATATTTGCATGCCATTGTTTAAGGCCCTGATAACTTTAAAAAGTGTCGTTATGAGCGATAATAGTTCTTATTGCAATCCGATACGGGATAAAATCTGTTGTAATGAATTCGAATTATAAATGAGCAAGCGTATGTCGCAAAAGTGCAAATAAAATCGTATAAAATTAGATATTAACTATTTAATAAAAAATAATCCATCACTGGATGCAGTTTGGCATTTGACATTTTATGATATATTCTTAATTATAATTATAATTGTTATTGATGGCATAAACTTTTAAAGATAATTAGGAGGTGACTTTGATGATTTTTTTGATGCATTAAAGTATGTTTGATAATTTTTTGAGTTCCATCACTGTATGCAAAAAAGACTTGAATATATTAATTATTTTTTTGCTTTCAAAATTATTTACGGTTAAAGAGATACACCGATTTAAAAAAACAACCATTTTGACCATTTTCAAGAAATCTCCGAGTTAAGGCAAACGTGATCATTTTATTAAATGTTTGCTGTTAACATCACTTGCATGCTGACAATTTGTGAATAGTGTGTATGTCTTGTACACCATGTTTGGGCAAATAAATTATTATCTTATCTTATCTTGTCCCCGCCTGAATAACTTACGAAAAACATAGTTTGCGTCGTGCACCAGTAATTTCCGGTGCAGGTGCATATTGGCGCTAATTTATACCTACTATTACAACAGCGTATGGCTAGGTATACTTGTAACAAAACTAGTGTATACCTACGTACTTCTTTTTAATAATCGGAAGTATATCACATCTTATATTTGCCAAGAATGTGATATCATGCTCCCCCTGTGTGCGTCAATGAGGCGACAAAAGATTATTCATTAAAATTCCCAAACTGCTTTTGTTTTCGTGAAAATACTCGGGAACAGTAGTGCTATTCTGTTCAAATCTCGCTGTGAAAACGTAGTTGAAATGAGCTTATACTACTGACAGCTCACGTCAAGATCACTTCACCTACGTTTTCAGGGTGAGATTAGTACAGAATAGACCGACATTAATCACCGCGTGTGTAAAAGTTATGACATTATCTCGATAGAACGACTCGAATATTTTCTTTTAAAATATACCATTTCAAATGTTATCCCGCCGGAACGTACTATCGAGATAAAAAGTATTCTTTGTATTAATCCAGGTTATAACCTATCTGTGTGTCAAATTTCAACCAAATCCATTCCAACCAAACATTCAAACTTTCACATTTACAATATCAAGTAGGATTAGCAAGGAAAGGCTCCCACATTAAAGTCACGAGAAACATAACATACATCACGCGTTGTTTCCCCAAAGGGACGGGCAGAGGTGTACCTAAAGTACATCCACATTTCGCCAGTCATGTTTTAAGTCCCATGTAATAGGGGGCGAACATATTGCCATCAACCGGGCCCAAATCCAGACTTCGGACTGCCCTTGATAAATTCCAGACAGAAAAACCTAATAACACTTTGTCCGACCTAAGAATCGAACCCAGGACCTCATGTTCCGGAGTGATGCTTCCGACCACTACACCATCGACGCAGCTTCACGAGAAACAATATTTCGTATTCGAGGTTTTATAAACGACACAATATTATCACGCCTCAATACCTGATAATATTCTGTCGTTTATAATACCACGAATCAGTCAACTAGTATTATGCTGGGATTTGAATACGAATTTAGTTTATTTTAATGACTCATTTAAAAATAAAGTATACATATTATGTAGGTACCTACAAGCTCCTAAGACAGACTGTTTAGTTTGGCTGTCTATTAAAGCGTGTTTTTTTTTAGTTTTTCAAACTATTATTTTTATTTTTGAGTTTTTAGTTCGATTGACCGTTAAAGTGGGTTTTTTTGCTAGAATAGCCCACAATTTGCAAATCAAATCAAATCAAAATATTTTATTTCACATAAACCTGCAAGGGCACTTATGAAACGTCAGAAGCTAGGTGCACGGTTCCAATTTGTCGCTTCCTATGGAGAAGAGCCGGCAAGAAACTCCACGGTTACTCTTTTAAAAATAATTGGGTTTTACAATGTTTTCAAATTACAGTGATGGGAGTGTATGGGAGGACAGTGCAGGCCTGTCAATAAGTACCAAGTACTTAGAGGAATGAAAATAAAGAATAGAAAATCGTCTATAAATCTAATCTGTAAGGCCTACAATGTTTTCCCATTCACAATATGTAAAAGAATCTACATTAGTAAGATCAACCTATTTAAACAAAGTGACATGATTTCCATGAGAATCACTAATAAATAGGTGCTATTTGAAGCGATGTATAATGTCAAAAATGACGAGAATATGTCAGAAAGTGTAAAAAATAAAAATATTAAAAATTAACATTGTAATTTGGAAGCAGTTAATAGACTCTCACAAAGTTACCTTTTACCAAAGTTACCACACACACCTACTGCCTTCCTTGGATGTGGTAGCCGTTTCTCGTTCTCTCCTTCTCTCTGGAAAATCCTACTATCCTATATTACTATAATATTACTACTATACTATATATACTATTATAAAATGTTTGAAAAGACAGCTTGTTAAGACACTAGACAGACTGGTATTTGTTCACAGTTTTTTTTTTTTTTTCTGGGTGGGAAATCATCAAATAACTTCTGCCGCTCTGGGTGGAGCGGGAGGCCGTGTCAGACTTTTACTGACTAAAACCCACCCGTGTTCCCTCAGTTGCCTGTGTGCCAGGGGCGGCGGTATCTCTTTCGAACAACCCGCACCCCCGGCAGGCATCGGCCCTTGCGGGCCCCATCTGTTGCTGCTGACATCTCTTTGAGGCGCGCGTGGAACACAACGCGCCGTCGACCCGGGCTTGGTCCTTACCGGACAGCGAGGTACCCATTACTCGCCGTCCGCAAGCCCGTGCCTACGGTGGCCGGGAATCAGCCTGGGATTCCTGACGCCCAGGGCGTCTCCTGCGAAGGCCACGGCTGTGAGGGCGCATGTAGTGCATCTCCCTCACGTGCGCCGCCTCCCTCTTTGCGAGCATAACTGCTTCGCTGAAGGAGGCGACTGCCAGCCATGCCCTCTCGCTCCGTACCATGACCTGGACCAGGGTCAGACGCGAGAGATCGCCGCCACCGATCACCTCCACGAGGACACGGCGTTGCTCCGCCCAAGCTGGGCAGACCTCCACCGTATGCTCCACCGTGTCCTCTGGGCGATCTTCGCAATGGAAACACCCGGGCGTTTCCTCCCGCCCTATCCGAAACAGGAACCTCCCGAAACAGCCATGTCCGGTGAGGACCTGTGTCAGGCGGGAGGTGAGGACGCCATGCCGCCTCTCAAGCCACTCCTCAAAGAGGGGACTTACCGCCGCAATCGCGGCGTGCCCATCTTCTTATTTGATTAGGTGGCGACTCTAGCCAGAAGCACTATTTCTAAGTTAGCTAAAACTATGATACGAATTCACAGTTAGGTAGATATTGTGTAGGATCAAATATCTTCGTTTGTCCCAAATCAAAGAATAGTTTAACTAAATACTACACTGGACATGGTAGATAGAGGATAAATGTTTAATTTACTTACAGCTCTATGTTATAAATCTATCCATCTGTAATCAATCTAAAAATACCATTTCAGGCACCAATCCACATGGTCTTCGCATGATCTTACCAAGATTAGAGACCTTGACTTCTGAGTTTATTCTATTATTTAATTTTGGTTCTCAGATGGGAAACGCCGACCTCATCTAATTTAAAAAATATGATTGACGTTTAAAAGTGTTTGTACAAACCTATTTACAGAAATAAAATCATTTATAATAATATACTTACCTCATTTTTATGTCATCAGTGTTAGCTCGCACCTAATACAATAAACAAGTAACTTAACAAGTATCACTGTTTTCACTTAATGTTCACTTGGCGACATTTCGAAAGCAAACTGGAGCAAATTGTAATTGAACACCTTTATAACCGCCGCTCTTTTGTAGTCCAAACAAGATGACACTCTCCAATCTATGGCGAACAATGTCCGACCTCCGGCGAGCTCTGAAACTGGGCTGCGACCTTGAAGTAATGGTAACTTCTTTTATAGAACATCCAAACTCGTAGAATTCCACACAAACTGATATGGCTAAAGAATATAAACTATAGAGCCTGTGCTAAGACACTGAAATAGTACGAATTTTCTAATTTTGCCAAAGGGACGGTCGTTAGGATTCCAAGAACCACAAAATTATCAACTAACATCACCCATAAGTTAGCTATGAATTGTAATTACGTATTACGATAATCCCTACAATAATAATAATAAGTTACCGATAAGGCGACCGTTATAGGCAGCCCTTGAGCCCCCGGGGCCCAAAGCGCTGGGGGCCCAGGTCCCACTTCAGTGTTAGCACCGTCTCTTCACTAAACCCAAAGTCTAGAAATAGTTTAGAAAACGAAAGATGTTTTGCTCAGAAAAACCAAGCCTATGCGGTCGCGGCTTCGCTATCTATCTGTACGGCATAGGGTTATATCTAATAACAGAGACAGGGTAAAGGAAATTATATTTCTAGTTGTGAGTACCTAACCCGCGAGTCGGTCTCGCTCGTGTCCAGTTTTATAACCGAAGTCCTAAGACACCACAATATCTTAACTAATATAATAAAGCGTCAAGGCCACGCGGGATGGTTTCTCGTTGGCGTAGGCCATGCACTGTTCGGCACTTCTCAGTAATGCTCGGTGATCGTCGAGCGGCTGCCCTCGGCTCCCGACTCACGTGCATCGCATCGTATCGTCCGCCCATTTCTTCGTTTTCTCTTTTCGTTTTTTTTTTACTTTTTTCCTATTGGTTCGGCTATAGTAATAATTTATACGTATTTTTATCATATTAGAAGTATGGACTATAAGAAGAGGTTGTCATGAACTTCATATACACCCTGAGATTTTAGTCGTCTTACAACGGCAGCCCACTTCATGTATCCAATAACTACTAATCATTTATTAACAAAAAAAATTATACTTTGGAACATTTGCACAATTAAAAAAAGGAAAATATCATTCACTAAGACGCATGACGTAGTTTGTAACACCCTGTTATGTAGATGGAATTAATGATGGAATGTAATCGTAGGTAGGTACATATCTTCAACCGTTTGATACGTAAACATTATTAACAGGGAGGGTGTTTCATAATTCTAAAGCATTACTTAGTATTCTTTATACCTATAATCTTAATTAATGGTAACAATGTTTTAATCGCGCCTAGTGGTATTTTATGACGGATACAGTGAGTGGACCACCTTTGTAAGACGACTAAAATGTCACGATATATATTTCACAGCCATCTGGTTAAATAGCCAGGTAATTGGACGCCTAGGCCGTTCATTAAACGCCGGCATCCAATTAGATGCCTAGGCTGATAGTTAATTAAATCTATTGAAAATATATTGAAAGTCAGCCCTTTGAAGATGTCTGACCAAGACTCAGCCAAGTGATTCAAATCTAGTTTAGTTTTTTCCACTGCGGCGCTAGTGGTCACCAAAACAAATATGGCGTCAATATCGCAAACCGTGAATGCAATTTTCGTTCTTGTGTGCAATTTTAAGTGAAATTATTTATTTATTTATTTAAAAACATTTCACTATTACTAGTTACTTAGTGGTAGGTATTAGTAAAAACTAGTCATCCATCTACATACAGCACTTCTAGAAACAGGACTTGGCTGAAAGGTTTCGTATATCGACGTTTCCGAGGATGGTTACGTGACACCCCGCAGCAAAACACGAGACGCCGACTTTACGTGTTTAGTTATAGTTTTAAGCTGAGGCCCTAGTGTGAGTTTCATTTAACCATCTACACCAAACGCAGTGGGCGCGTTCGGCGTTCCGATTGGCCCTGGATTGGTGACGGACCAATCGGAGCGCCAAACGCGCTCACTGCGTTTGGTGTAGATGGTTAAATGAAACTCACACTAGGGCCTCTGGTTCTTAATATGTATTAGTTTGTTATTATTGTTTAAGATTATTTTGTGTATTTAATCTACGGGCCTTAGTTGCCTGATAATAAAATGATTCTTATTATTTATTTATTATAATTTGTGAACTCATCGTCACGCTCACCAAACATCACAAATTCATCAATATCTAATTTAACTAAATGACTACACGACATTCAGCCATCTGGTTAAACGTTGCGCTTACTTACTTGGCTAGTAGTCCTTCAGTGTGTCCTGTAGTGCGTTTAATGAATGCCCTAGGCGTCCACTTGGCTGGCTATTTTAACCGACATTTTGCGACATATATATATTTTTAGCTGCAGAATAAATTGCGTCACAACACATTGTTTTATATTTTTAACAGATTCAGTGTGTGCAGTTGTTGGTATGTTTAGCGGTTTTAGCTGCTTTAGGGGTTCATCTCGCGATTGCTTATCAGCGGTAATCAATCACGGATTTGTGCAGACGAAACCTTGATTGAAAATCGCTCGCGACGGTAAGCATTGTAGCAGTGCAATGACGATCGTCGCCATCGTTCTTTCGGCAGGCACAGTAATATTCTTTAATAATGTTCTTCATTGTTCTCTCATATTCACAAACTCAGTACAAAGTCACAGTCACAGTAAGATGTTGCTGTTTGTTACACTTCAAGCCATCAGTGATACAGGTATTTAATCTACACCAAAAAGGAAAGGAGAAAGTAAAAACCTCCTAACTTATCAAACTTCTATTCAATTTTATTACTTTCTGTAGAAATATTTGAAAAAATATGGAAAACATAAAAAAATATGTTAATTATAATTGAGGCAAATTATACGCATACAAACAAGGAAGGAGGTTTATATTATTACCAATTATTATTAAATTAACTCAAATACAAAAAGAGTACAACATAAGTTTATCGCCACAAAACACCTCAATTTAAATTAAAGAACATTAAAAAAAAATGTTTTTTAATTTAAATTGAGGTGTCTCAAAATAATCTTGAAGATTATTTTCCGCCAATTGTCAGCAACCAACATGGATGGCAAATCCAGTGACCCGTTTTACACAGAGGACATACAGCGATCTGCGTGTCCAATATAACAACGCGTTTAGGATTCTGTTGGGGCTGTGTCGTGGAGTTGTAGTGCGTCCACAATGTTTGCAGAGGCGCGCACAGATGATTTTTATGCCACAATAAGAAAAGGAACCTTCTCCATAGCCAGCCGGCTACGCGCCATCACCAACGGTCTCCTGAGCGTGTTCTCAGATCGGTGGGATTCCCCTTTCCTGCGTCACTGGGTAAGAATCCATACCAGTTGATTGTTGATCTTATTACTAACACTAGTGGTTAAGTTATTTTGTTGCTACTAACACTATAGACTCTTGTCTGAAATAAAGAATTTGATTTTAAATTTTAGACTCTGAAGTCTATTTTCCAGATTCAGATGTCGACTCGTTAATTGAACTTTTATGTGATACAGCCCTCAAGGATAGGTATACACGTATACATATATTCGAGACAAGACCATCAACGTATACATTTTTGGTTATCTTGTCGTCATGAACACACAAACAGACACACGTCATACACAAAATTAGCTAATCAGTTTTTAAAGCCTTTTAAAACTTTTGCGTAAGTCACGAAAGGGCAGTATGAAAATTACCGGGCCATGACAGAACAGCGTTTGGGAAACACTGATCTAGACAAACGGACAAGTTAAAAAAAAAAAAATTCGGCTGCAGACTTGTACACACCTCGTAACATTTTTCTACTTTTTTTTTACAAAAATTAACAATGTGCAGTTTTGTATTCCTTTCTTTTTTTTTATGAAATGCGCTTAAAGAGACATAGATTAAACCGACATAAAGCATTAACCTACTAAGTTTTTTGTAAAATTAAGATAATGTAATAGCCATTACCTACTCACGAACTAGTTTAAACTTTAGCAACGAAACATTTATCTTCATTCAAATAATTCAGTATTCAAATTTTTAGTGGGATATAGTAGGGTTATCTGAAGTCCGACGAGAGGAAGAGGACTCGATAATCCTCAAATCCAGTAACCTACTCTATTTCCGGGAGGGCGAACAGCAGTCCAAAGGTGGTGTCGGGTTTATTGTCCATAAGTCCCTTGTGAGTAACGTGGTAAAGATCGAGAGTGTTTCGACCAGGGTGGCGTTCCTTATACTCAGAATATCCGCAAGGTATTCGCTACAAGTCTTACAGGTTTACGCCCCGACCTCGTCACACCCCGATGATGAGGTGGAGACCATGTATGAGGTGATTTCTAGACCCATGCACGGTTCCAAAACTCACTTCACCGTTGTCATGGGGGACTTCAACGCGAAACTGGGCAAACGAAGCGATGATGATTTGCGAGTGGGGCAATTTGGAGTTGGATGTAGGAACCACCGGGGCCACCAACTGGCTAGTTTTATGGAGAGGGAAGGCCTCTTTTTGATGAACTCCTTTCTTCAAAAAACGGGAGCACAGGAAGTAGACCTGGCAGAGCCCTGATGGTGTAACCAAAAATGAGATTGACTTCATTATGTCAACAAAGAAGCAAGTATTCAATGATATCTGTGTGATCAACGCGGTGAAAATGGGTAGTGATCACTGTTTGGTAAGAGGCACAGTGAATCTCAATATCAAGCTGGAAAGATCTCATCTGATGAAGTCTACGCTCCGTCCAGAACCGATACAAATCCAAAAAACCCGAGAGCTTTCAACTCGAACTTCAGAATCGTTTTGAGTGTCTAAGAAGGATGTTTGTGGACGATTTTAACGATGGGTTCGTGGAATCTGTCCATACGGTCGAGTCTAAGTTTTTCAAGACCCGTCGGATCAACAAAAATCAGAGTTCTTCTGATTTTATTTCTACTTAAGGAGAGGCGCGAAATGATCCTGCAGTCTTCAGACGATGCGCTCAAGTACCGGCAGCTTAATAGATAGATCTCTAAGTCCTTGAAAAGCGACCTCCGCCGCTTTAATACAGAACGTATTGAAGACGCGATAGAGCGGAATAAAGGCTCCAAGGTCTTTGCTAGGGATCTATCTATTAGGCAGAGCCAGCTTACGAAACTTAAGACCGATAAAGGCAGGCTCGTATCCACCAAGCCTGAGCTGTTGAGAGAGATTGAGAGGTTCTATGGACAGTTATATACGTCAACAAGAAACCCCGTTACGAATCTGGCAAACAACCTAAGAGCTAGATTGACCCGACGCTATACTGAAGACATCCCGGACGTCAGCTTGTACGAGATTAGGATGGCTCTGAAGCAGCTCAAAAACAACAAGGCGCCGGGTGATGACGGAATCACGGCCGAACTCTTAAATGCCAGCGGGAAACCCGTTCTTAAGGCCCTCCAGAAGATGTTTGATTCCGTCATTCCAGAGGGCAAAACGCCACAGGCATGGAACAGAGGTGCGGTGGTACTTTTCTTCAAGAAGGGTGACAATGCCCTTCTTAAGAATTATAGGCCCATCTCACTTTTGGGGTTCCGTAAAGGCTTTAGCACCGTAGACCACAAACATACGCTGCGGCAGGTTATACAGAAGACCGAAGAGTATAATCTGCCTTCTCTGCTTAGCGTTTGTGGACTACGAAAAAGGCTTCGATTCGATCGAGACGTGAGCTGTACTGCAGTCCCTCCAACGGTGCCAGATCGACTATCGGTACATCGAGGTGTTGAAGTGTCTGTACAAAAATGCCACTATGTCAGTCCGACTCAAGACCAGACCTCGAAACCTATCCTTCTGCAGCGAGGTGTTAGACGGGAGACGTTATCTCTCCGAAACTCTTCACCGCTGCACTGGAGGATGTCTTCAAGGTTCTGGACTGGAAAGGGGCTGGCATCAACATCAATGGCAAGTACATCACTCACCTTCGGTTTGCCGATGATATATTTGTCATAGCTGAGACCATGGAGGACCTCAGTGCAATGCTCGGTAACCTTACAGTAGAGCTTCGGAAAGAGTAGGTCTTAAAATGAACATGGACAAGACAAAGGTCATGTCCAATGCCCATGTAAGACCCACTCTTATAACGGTCGGAGGCGCTGCACTCGAAGTTGTGGACGAGTACGTTTACCTAGGACAAACTGTTCAGTTAGGTAGGTCCAACTTCGAGAAAGAGGTCAATCTTCGAATCCGACTGGGTTGGGCAGCGTTCGGGAAGCTACGCAATATCTTCTCATCCTATATACCGCAGTGTCTCAAGACGAAAGTCTCTGACAAGTCATGTTGCCAGTGATGTCATATGGAACCGAAACGTGATCGCTCAGAATGGGCCTCATAAGAAGGCTTAAAGTCACCCAAAGGGCAATGGAGAGGGCTATGCTTGGAGTTTCCCTACGTGATCAATTCAGGAATGATCAATCAGGAGAGATCCGTAGGAGAACTAAGGTAACCGACATAGCTCGTAGAATTGAAAACTTAAGTGGCAGTGGGCAGGGCACATTGCTCGCAGAACAGATGGCCGATGGGGCCGGAAGGTTCTGGAGTGGTGACCGCGTACCGAAAGACGTAAAGTTGGAAGGCCTCCCACAAAGTAGACCGATGACCTTGTGAGGGCCGCAGGAGTCCGCTGGATGCGGGAAGCACAGAACCGGTTGAAGTGGCGGAGCTTGGGGGAGACCTATGTCCAGCAGTGGACGTCTTTCGGCTGAAATTATGATGATGATGATGAGATCAGTCCAATACTGTACCAAGAGAATTCTTGGGTGTGTGAAAATTTTAACGCAAAAAAAAATGAATGCGCGAAGTGCCAAACACCTACATTATCACTGTTGCGGAACAAGATAACGCCGTTCACTACCCCGTAGAATTGCTAAATTTGCTAATGATAAGTGGAGTTCTGGCACACATTATCCAGCTGAAGGTCGGTGCGGGTTGTTCCAGGGTAGCGGGTTGTTCGAAAAAGATACCGTGGCCCCTGGCACACAGGCAACTGAAGGAACACGGGTAGGTTTTAGTAAGTAACAGTCTGACACGCCCTCCTACTCCACCCAGAGCGGGAGAAGTTAGTTGACGAGATCCCACCCTCAAAAAAACAAGGCCGGTGCCCCGATTACGCTCCTTCTGAATTTTACTCCACCGAAACTATGTAACCGAACCCGACTCAAAGTCGTGTCTTTGCAGAGAGAAATGTCATGTACGCGGAATTTCTAACAGGTTGTGGCGTTGGTGAGACAATTTTTATTACCGCGTATACCACTAATTATGAGCGTATGCTTCGCGACGACTATCAACAAGTCACAAGGGCAGACACTTAAGGCTGTGCGTGTCGACCTCAGGATAAGGTGCATCTCACACGTAAGCTACGGACAATTGTCCCGCGTGCTCAGTCCTGACTCTGTATATTTTGGCTGCAGAGAACAAAACTACGTAAGTACAATTACTGTTTGATTTCCAAAATGGTTTAAGGGCCTTACTGTCAAGTGCTTAGGGGCCTTCAATCTAAGTCTGCTGTCAAATATTATTTCTCTCGTCATAGAAACTTATCATATAAACGCTTAAAGCCTTTTTTATGTATGAGACATTAATATATTCACCGTTTCTTTCGATTTTTAATCCTACTAATCACTACTTCCCTACTAATATTATAAATGCGAAAGTAACTTTGTCTGTCTATTACGCTTTCACGCCTAAACCGCTGAACCGATCGTCATGAAATCTGGCAGAGATATAGCCTAAGATATGCAAAAGGACATAGGCTACTTTTTTACGTGATAACCGACACCCACGCGGGCGGAGCCGCGGGTAAAAGCTAGTTGTTTTATAAATACAAGACATCTTCCATCATGAACTGTACCTAGATAAGGCACATTATACCTACTTACATAGATTTTCCATAAAACAGTTTGGTTAAAAGCCCATCTTATGGTGGCTCACTGGATGTTATTTCACCGACCCTCTTTATTAATCAAATAAATGCGCTGGAAGAAGTCGGTGAAGGAAAACGAATGAATTACGAATGTTTAAGTGAATTTTATTAATGAGCGTCGTAATGAAGTCATTCTTTTCTTTATTGGAAGAAGCTCTATTGGTTTTTTGTAATATGCTGGCCTTATAGGAATTTAGAAAGGAAATATTCGCTGGCGTTTTATAGAAGGACATAAATTAAATTATAAGCTTTTTTGATACACTTTTATATTCGTCTAGGTATCTACGTAGCCTAGCGACCATTCCCCTAAATCGAATTCTGAAGGCCAATATTCTCGTGATTAAAAAAGTTAAAAATCTAGTCAGCAGTTGAGACTGCGACTAGATTTTTTTTCGGCGACAAGCGAATGTCAAAAACGGGAACCGTTCACTTTTCCGATTTTTTTTTTTGTTCGTATTTCATTTTACCGAGTACAATAGTACTCGGTCAAAGACGGAACGGACGGACGGTCGGGGGAAAGACGTCGGTCAATAGACCGACGTCTTTTTTGCTATATGCATTATTTCACATATTTTATACCATCGAAGTATCATGTGTCATAGGTATTATTTTACCGAACTATACAACGTGTCGTTTTGCATCCTCGTCAAATTCAAGGAGGTAACTATGCTAATGATTCTCGACACGAATCAATAATAAAATAAGTAGATTTTTTATTTTACGGCTATGAAAATACAGTCGAGAACGAGAATCATTAGCATAGTTACCTCCTTGAATTTGACGAGGATGCAAAACGACACGTGGTATTTTGCCGATTTACAATTTTTTTTTCATTTGCCAAATAGTTTATTTGCCATATTTTCACCACACCGAAAACAACATTTTACCATTTTACGGAATATTATTTGGTCACACGTATATAGCGGGTTGCTTGGTAGCATTTACAATATTAAATTAAGATAGTGTCATAAAAAGTCAATATGTTGTGCTATAAAATTTAGCGAGAACCGAATCGCTGCAAAACCGACTTCACGCAGGCTTGTCTGCCCTACTTCAAGAGTATAATTTAAGCTCACGTAGGCGCGGAAGGGTGGGGCGGCGAAGCCAGCCAGCAAGCCGAAGCTGCGGTGGTGAGCGTCAAAACCATCTGCGACGATAATGTCGCCTGGGGCCGCCCAAACCCCGCAGCGCCGGAGCCGTGACAGAAACAATGCTTGCTGCATGTTGCATGCTTCTTACAGGGACCCCTTAAAACCACTTTCGTTCACAAACTTTCTAGGCGTTTTGTCTAATGTTTCATATGTGCAAAAGTTTACCTATAAGCTCGATAGATGGCGATGTTCGATTAAAAGGCTAGCTATGGTTTCGTTACCGAGCAAACTATATGTTTTCTTTTTTTTTGCAAAGCGCGATTCCTTGTGGATTAAATTGTACCTATTTGAAATAGTTTGCGTGTTTCATTGGGCGTTCTCGCCTTCCGACCTTGAAAACCTGTTCACGTTTGATGCAATGAAAATATGGTAATTAAAACAGTGGTATAATGAATTTTCGGAAACATAATACTTCGGTAAAAAGTTTTTCGACCAAATGAAATGTCGGAAAAAAATAGAATTGAATAGGTCAACTGATACAGAGCCAAGTGACTTCGATAAAATAAAAATGAAAATTAAACAATTCTAGTTGAAAGTTTTAGATGAAATGAAATTCGGTCAAATACTTTTCGAACTTATGATAGGTAACCGTCAAAAACTTGTCAAAATTTATGGAAACTCGAGGTATTTTTGACATATTGAGACTGAGATACAAAGAGAATTAAACCACTTGTGAGCTGATAGACCGATTTCGTCTAGGCACACGACTCACCACTGCGGGCCGGGGGACGAAGAAAATACAGCGGTTGTGATTGGCCGATACAACAATGTCAGGACGAATGTTGCAAAAATAGTGATTAGCAAGTCAGTTTTGCAACAATAATATCGATATCGATAAAATCGACGTCCATTAATTAATATTAGTTTTGTAGTTTAAAAAAATGTAGACATTTTTTTAAACTATACTGTTAGGGTGTTAACTGGGTGCAAACAAAACACTGACGTAACACTTCTTTCAGTTAAATTCAATGAAATCAATCAGCAAATTGAATCGACTAATTTAAAGTATATATGTAAATATATAATATAAGTCTAATAAAATCCCTGTCGGAAAGAACAATAAATTCTAATAAATGAAATTCAAATTCTTTCAATTCCGTAATATTTCAAAATCTAAAATGTAAAATTACTTTTTACATCGATAATTTTTTTATCATCAATTTCGACTTGAAGATGTCACAACACTTCAGCATTAGTACCAAATATAATGAGACAGGCGCTCCCGTCATCCACCATAGGCACTATGATGGATGACTCATCGTTTCGGCTTGCTACCTGTCTCCGCTTGGGCGCACCTTGTGTTGCTCCGCATCGGTGTCATTGCGGTGAAACTGTCGACATTTTCGGGCACCATGGCCTGTCCTACTGCAGGAGCGCAGGTCGCATAGCACGCCACGCCAGCATCAACGATATTATTCGTCGAGCCCTTGTCACCGCCGGCGTACCAGCGGTATTAGAACCAAACGGCTTGGTACGTGACGATGGGAAGAGACCAGACGGTATGACGTTATTGCCTTGGAAGATGGGTAGACCTCTGGTGTGGGATGCAACCTGTGTCGACACCCTTGTGCCATCTCATGTTCCTAGCACGGCGGGCTGTGCTGGTGCCGCTGCTGCGGCTGCTGAGACCCTCAAGCGGCGTAAATACTGTAACCTTATTGGTAATTACATTTTTGCGCCGTTTGGGGTCGAAACGCTCGGGTCATGGGGCCCGAGTGCACGTCTCTTTTAAGGAAATTTCTCGCCGGCTGGTCGACACTTCACGTGCCCAGAGGGCTGGGTCATTCTTTGGCCAAAGAATTAGCATTGCCATTCAACGTGGCAATGCTGCCAGTCTTCTAGGCACGTTTCCTGATGACAGCGGTTTCTTGACAGCGATGCGGACGAATACTTTGACGCCTAAGTCTCCTTGTGTTTTTGTATTTATTTGTTTAGTTAGATGATTAGTTAATATTTTTTTATATAGTTTTAATTTAGTAATTAGTTCAATTAAATTAAATCCTTAATATGATTGAAGTTAAAAAATAAAATCAAATTAAATAATATGAGACAAACGTATTGACAATACCCTAATGATAGAAAGGGACTTTTCAAAAAGACATCAACGCGGTATACTTTTTTGCGCCATTTTACGTAAACAACCAGTTTAGATTGAGCCCTGCAATTATTCACGATAATATTAAATTATAAATATATTTTACTTACCAATGAAAAGTTATGCCATTATTTTTATAACTGGATGTTTTAGAGGATTTCCCACACCATTTAATTGGACAGAAACTCATAATATTGTTTTTATTTATGCAGAAATGTTTGAATAGGTATCAAAATAACCGCGTGTGCAGAGATCCAATAACTGGTCACAACTAAAATGGCCCCTCGTATCGTCATCTAACATAAGTGCAATTTTATTTTTGTATCGTGAGCCTGAGTCGCCCTTATGAGCAGTCAAGAGGCTATATAGTCATTGCTGAGATAAGACTGTGAGCGTTCTTATAATTACGAGAACGGCCCAAATTATCATCAGTGTTGGCTAAATCCTGAAAGGCAGTATAAATTCAAAGGAAACGTGTGTGGGAGTGTAAAATCATATAACAACAAAAAACATACTGAAAATACACTAAAAGAAACCTTCAACAACAATATTTGAACATCAGCAATCGACATATTTCATGAATAATACATGTTCAGAAAACATAAATCCAATAAAGTCCGCTGAGAAACGCGGCCGGCACAGCTTCATGACACAGTACACCACACACAGTATACAGAACTCCGTACACAGTAACAAACAAGTATTTAAACAAAGCGGCAATAAAAAGCTTTGTACAGGAACAAGTGTTCCCAATATTTGCGCGAAAATATTCTGCGGAGTCATTTACTTTAGCTGGTACGGTGAGCAAGGTGAGCACGACGCTTTCAGTGAGCGACATAACGAGGATTATAATTTCTTTCACGCCAAGATTTATTCGTATTTACGTCAACAAGAACGTTATTAAAATAAATGTCTTTGACATCAAAGAAGTGGGGACCTTAGAACAATGTATGAAAGTAAGACATATTTTTCGAAGCTGTTAATTTATTGCGGGAGATTAATTCCAACTTCAGACGCAAAAGTGTTTGTACAAAATTTGCACAAAAGAGATAAATAAAATACCAACAATAAAGATATGTAAGTCTTCTACAAACAGGCGCGACGCGACTCTCGTAGAACTATCTATGAAAATTGCATGGAAATGGTTTTACAAGTATCGCGTCGCGCCTGTTTGAAGAAGGCTTTATTGTTATCTGAATTCTAGATAAGTACCGTGTGATGCTCGTAACAGTGTAACCTGTTGTAAGTAACTACCTAATAAACATTTATGTGCATGCAAAGTGTAAGCACTTAATTGCACACACAATAAATTATGTTGACCATTGCTCAGGCTCAGAACTTCAAGGTTACAGCCGAGCTATCTACTACAGGTGAAGGCTCCATCGATTAAATACGATTAAATTATACTTGCATTATTTCATTCAATGCTTAATTAACATTTACTTCTAGTTAACAAAGGTTGTAGTAGCCGATCGAACATCTTAGTACCTCAACAGGGCAGGCAGTCTATAAAATAACTATATAACACGATGTAGTTAAATAACATAAAAGTTAGTTAGAAATAATATTGTCTTTTTGTGTTTACAAGTAGAGGAAACAAATTGTTTATCCTGCCAAGAAAATACGGAGTGCCTTTTATTTGTACCGAAACTTTTCTGTTCGAACACTTTCATGTCCATTTTTTCATTGGTCCTTAAGTTTGTCTAGTTATATTTATCACAACGACTATTTTTTTGTTTTCAATATTGAAGCAACATGTGTGCTGAGCCAACTTTGTCTCAGTGAGATCAATTCGGTTTCAGATACAACTCTGTTCGTTCCAACGATATTCGGTGTAGATATCCCACTCGTGGATTGGCAGTTCAAAGCCGCAGCGCTGTAAGCCTTCAATTTGCATACAAATTGCATAGACAGGATCTGCGAAATATTGCACGGACACGCGACAACATCCAATTTGGCAGGAGAGCTCTTTTATAGCGACTCTTTTTATAGGGCCTGTGGGAAAATCTGAAAAAAACCCTGCGGCTATTCGTTATTCTAAATAAACAGTCACTAAAACGTTTGGGACAAAGTTTCTTAGTACTTGGTTTGGAAATAACAAGTACTTACTTACCATGTAGAGCAGAGTAGAGTAGAGAATAATATACTGAGTAGCAGATTACAGAGCTACCTGCTTGTGCTTGCTAATACCTACATGTAATTACAGAGACACCTGATTAGTTTTGCTTGCCGATTTCTACATGTAATTCTACCTTACTTGTGCTTGCCAATATCTACATGTAATTACAGGGCTACCTTCCTTGTGCTTGCCACTATCTACATGCAGTTGCAGGGCTACCTTCCTTGTGCTTGCCACTGTCTACATGCAATTGCAGGGCTACCTTACTTGTGCTTGCAATGTCTACATGCAATTACAGGGCTACCTTCCTTGTGCTTGCCACTATCTAAATGCAATTGCAGGGCTACCTTCCTTGTGCTTGCCAATATCTACATTCAATTACAGAGCCATCTGTGTACTTGTGTTTGCCAATATCTACATGTAATTATAGAGATATGTACTTGTGATGGCCAATATCTACATATAACTATCGCGCTCTGCCAGCGAAATAATTACACGCACCTTCCGTAAAGAGAATTAAATAAATAAAGCAACAAAATTACAAGCCCTTACCATTACCGGCTTAAAGGGACTAAGTCGACTTTATATCTTTACAAAACCTGCAATGGAAACAAAAGTTGAATTCGATCGTTTTTACAATTACAAGGGTGGGATGGGAAATGTATCCCGATGGATTAATTGCGAGAGGATACGGTGCGCCACGGTGCGAGTGGCTCCACTGAGCATTGTGCCAGAGTTATTAGCCTATTGTCGTTCGGAAGTCGCACAAAGAGAAGCCGTAACTCTGTGGACGTTTGAAGTCGCTGATAGCTTTTTAAATGTAAAGTTGTGAAGAAGATATGATTTAGCGATCGTCTTTTCTCTATACTTTATTAGTGGTATCGACAGTGTTGGCTATTCTTTAAAGTTCTAAGCGGGGTCGACTATGCTGAGGTTATAATCTTCGAGTAAAGTCACTCACGTTCTCTATTCAAATTTTTTTTTTCATTATAGCAAGCAAAGCCGTGGACTATTTTGCCAATGTCTAAAGAGACTCACGTCTTCACCTATGTGAGAACGTGTCTTTTTAGACATTTCTCAACTGAAATATATCCCAAATGATAGGCGATAAATTAGGGACTTAAATATATGAAGAAAGGCAAGTTTACACAGGGTCAGTGCACAAGTCACTGACTTCAACTGTTTGCATGGAGTCATTATTAGGCGCGGTCCGAGGGGGGGGGCGTCCTAGGGGTTATGACCCCCCCTCAAAGCCGTAAACGTAAAGCTTAAAATAGTAATTTTTCGAAAATATAATAAACTTTCTTATTAATATGTAGGTAGTCTTTGTCTATGAACCCACCCAAAATCTTTGGCTGCGTCCGCGCCTGGTCGCGTCGCAGTCGTAGTAAGTTTTTCACGGTGAGCACACGTGTGTGAAGTCAGTGGGAAAGAAAAATGAATTCGCAAAAACGGCAGAAACGAAGATTGAATTATTTGTTGATTTTTTTTTTATTTTGCTGTTTAATGAGATAGCGGAATTATTGGAAAATTAGTTAACTAAAAATAAACGAATTTGAATAAGGAAATGACTACAGAAACGAAACTGGTTGTTCTGCTTTGTTGCTAAAGGAATTGAGATTTGAAGATCCCGCGGAATACAAACTGGCTCTGAGAATGTCACCGTAGAATTTTCACGAATTGCTGTCATTGATAACACGCTCTATTCAACGACAAGATGCTTCACCCTACAACGCAGCGGCAGTGATTGACTAAGCTAAGCACTGACTTGACTGTTTACACGGGGTTTTTACCGCAGGCGCGGGATAGCGGGTGGTGGGGGCCGCGGCCTGACATCAAAATATTCGTGTGCAAATATACAAGTCAGTGCTGACTTCATACCGCTGTACTGACTTCAAATCAATTTACATTGGGTTTTTTTCGGGTCAGCGCTGACTTATCTCGAATTCGGAGTCAGTCATTGACCCTGTATAAACCTGCCTTTACTAGAACCCTAATATTTTCACTTTTGAAGTTTTCGTATCTGTTTTTACAAACACTTACCTACTTAAATATTTAATTAATATATCTTGTTCGTAACGACAGGACTCGTGCAACAGGACACAATAATTAAGTAGTAAGCAGCCTGAAGTAACTTGTAATTAACAAGCTCCTAATTTTAATGAGTGAATCGCAACAAAAGCGCTTTCATTATAATTCTCACAAAACAAATTATTTTCCGGGTCACGGGAGAAGTTAAAACGGAACAATTTAATAGCCACCTCATTTTCAGCTTTTGTTCGGTTATTTAGTTAAGTGTTGTATTTTTATGTTCGCTAAGGCAGGTAGAAATACCCTCTTATTTTAGGGTCCCCTCCAATGTAAAGGCTACTCGAGTGATACCCTACCAAAATAAACAGCATAGATGAGTGAACCTGTAACGAATAGGTACACAGCGGTAGGGACTAAGTACCTACACTTTTACCAAAATAAGTGACAGCAGTAACTCTTGTACTAGGGTGCCAAAGGTTGAAGGTTATAGGGACGGGTTTGCAACCTGTTGCTTGCTACTTACGCACGATTAGGTATTAGCGGGTATTATCGACTGACACAACTAAAATCTTAGCTTGGATGAATAGAGAAAGTAATTATGATTGCAGTGTTTCTATTAAATACACACATCCACACACACACACACACACACAAACACACACACACACACTCACACATACACACACACACATGCACATTAAGTTACATACTAACCCTAGAATAAGTAATAGTCTATAGTGTTATTTGTCCTCTTTTAGTTTAATTTAGTTCCATATTACTTGCCGCATTTGTATGCGAGTGCATAATACAACTAAAATGTAACAGCTTCTGACGGGGTGGACACCTGGTGTCCTGAAATACAGGCCTGACGCCTAGCTTAGGCACCAGTCTCCCACAATAGAACAATGAATATGTATAGTTTTAATTATGTATTTGTACTTATTTATTGTGGCGAGAAATAAACAAATAAATAAAAAATTAAATACGTACATAGGTAATGCTTATTTCTACAGAAATCTCTTCCAGTACACCTAAACACATAGGAGAGAAGATAACAGAGATGTAGACAACGCGTGTAATAACAGTAAAATGGAAAACATAAAATTACAAATTAAACTCTAATTTAAATACACACACATAATATGAGAATATACTTACAAACAAACATACACACATACTTCTAAAATAAATATCACTAAAATATATTTAATTATAATGTAATTTAAATAATAAATACCTAAGCAATTATGACAAAGAGGAGAGATATTGTTCTTTCACTCTTCTTTAAGTATCTTTAATATCTATGGTTTCTACGACCCGTACCTAGTTGAAGGGGGCCAGCGAACGCTAACCCGTAAAAAAAAAATTGGACGGCATTTGCTCTAAGGTGGGTCGATTCCCGTACGAAACGAATATTTTGTAGCTTACTAGCATTTGAAAGCGGCTTCGCCCGCGTGGAGGTCGGTGTATTGTACATATTAAAGCTGCCTCTTGAATCACTCTATCTATTAAAAAAACCCGCATCAAAATCCGTTGCGTAGTTTTAAAGATTTAAGCATACATAGGGATATAGGGACAGAGAAAGCGACTTTGTTTTATACTATGTAGTGATAGTGGCTAACACACAGTACAACACCTTACAGTCTCCCAAGACGATGTTATACACACTTAATAAACTATTTAAATCTATAAAATACACTTTAACATAAAATTTAACAATAAACAAAAATCAAAAAAGAAAATTACAATTTCAATTAAGTATCTACGCCTTCTTCAATGCACCTTTGTGCTCCTGGTGCAAATTTCGGCAGGCCATCAAAAACATTTTCCGTCTACATATTACTAATAATGCGAGCGGCCCTTGACAAAGGGGCAAACTTTAATAAATTTGTCCTAGCCCATGGCACCTCTAACAAAGCGGTGTACAGAAATCCTACACTATGCGAGATCAGCTTATACTAGAAATGTATAGCTGATGTGTAGCCGTGTGTACAAACACGAAAAGCGACTTTGTTTTAAACCAGGGTTTCTTAAAGTTGGGTCCACGGACCCCTTAGGGGTCCGTAACATGAGTGCCAGGGGTCCGCAGCAGCTCAGTAAACATTAATATATTTATCAGAAAACTGTGCAGTAATCAGTAAACTCACGCATCGCTTGTTTGATCGCGTCTGTGTGCGGGTGTAGGTACGAACATAGCGCGTTTCAGAATAAAACTGACTACTTAATAAAAGGCATAGAAGGTTTGTTTTTTTTTCCTAAATATTCTTTGACAGAGGTCCGTAGAGGTTTATGAATTCAGTTAGTGGTCCGTGACTGCAAAAAGTTTAAGAAACCCTGTTTTAAACTATGTTAGGATATTAGGATATTATACTTATGCTAAATTAAGCATATTTTCACGAATTATAGACAAATAAAACACATTGACTTCTAATGCTTAAGTAGTAAGTACACACAGCTACACATCAAGCTATACTGGAAATGTATAGCTTGTGTACAAACACAACAATATCAGTATTGGTGCATCCCTGTATGTTGCTAAATAATTAGTGTAAACAAAAGCAGCTCGTTGGTACCCAAGACACGTGCTTAACGGATTAGCGGCGACTCCATACAAACGTCGCCTTGGCCCATATTACTCTTTGTTCCCCAAGTAGGTAGGTACTTCTTCTCAGAGCATTATTACGGCTAATTAGGAGCGGTAATTTGGACCGGAAAGTTCGTACACAATAACAAGTCAAGTTTTTCTTTAGAAGCAAACAAGAATTAATTAAGTAGGTAAGTACATGTTATTATTGGTAGGTTCTTTTTTGTGGGAGGGAAATCATCAAATAACTTCTCCCGCTCTAGGTGGAGCAGGAGGGCGTGTCAGACTTTTACTGACTAAAACCCACCCGTATTCCCTCAATTACTTGTATGCCAGGGGCCACGGTATCTCTGTCGAACAACCGACGGCAGGCATCGGCCCTTGCGGGCCCCACCAGTTGGTGCTGACATCTCTTTGAGGCGCGCGTGGAACACAACACTGCGTCGACCCGGGCTTGGTCCTTACCGGACAGCGAGCTACCCATTACTCGCCATCCGCAAGCCCGCGCCTACGGTGGCCGGGAATCAGCCTGGGATTCCCGACGCCCAGGGCGTCTCCTGCGGAGGCTAGTGCGGTGAGGGCGCATATACTGCCTCTCCCTCACGTGCGCCGCCTCCCTCTTCGCCAGCATTACTGCTTCGCAAAAGGAGGTGACGGCTACCCATGTACTCTCGCTCCGTTCCATGGCCTGGACCAGAGCCGGATGCGAGAGATCGTGGAGCCGATCGCCTCCACAAGGACACGGCGGTGCACACTGGTCCCAAATTAAAAAAAAGTGGACATTGATAGTAGACCGCTGATATTTTTTTTTATTGTTGATACAATGATAACAGATAAGGCAAAAAAATATTATTGTCCTACTTCAAATACTTTTCTGTAAAAAAAATATTTCTTTTTTTTTTGTATGGGAGCGATTACATTTTACTCAATTTCTCAAAAACTTTAAGCGATGTCGAGATGGCAATCACATATGTTAGAAAACTAATAATTCTGAGTATTTGGCTCGAAGAAACTTATTGCTTACCTCTGCGTACTTTCGAGATAATAGTGACAGAAAATAACATTTTTTTTTAATGTTAATTTTTTGCTTTTTTTTAATCATAGCCTTACTTTAGCACATAATTATAATGTATGCGTAATGTCAAATAAGTAAAAAGAGACTTCTCTGTAAAAGAGGTTATGGGGGCTCACTAATGACTGAAAAGCTATGACCTTTCTGAAGGAGTACTTTCATCAGTTCTAAAAAACAATCAAAATGAAGACATATTAAGCTGCAAACATAAAGTTGAATATGTTCACAAACGATTCTGAAAAAATATTATGGTGAAAGATTAATATTTGGGTCTATATTCTCTTGAGAAATCTCTATTTCCTCGTTTTCCAACGAAAGCAATTCATTGTTCAAGATCAAAGCACTAGCCTCTGGAAACAACTGTTTATGTAAACGAGCAAACTTTGGTTTGATATGGCTGATGTAAGGATCTGAGCTAATTAGAAAGCTGTGGATAATGTCTAAATTAGTCTGAACTCTACCGATTTTTCTTGTATGTGCCATTCTAACATTCCTTTATTCCTCGCTTCGGAAGCTTCTTCGGAAAGCATGCCTATCGGAATAAAGGAGAAATTTTCACAAATATCAGCACCGTGTATCAACAATTTATGGACACTTGAAGGCATGTAATACCATGGATATAAGTTTACATATAGCATTGCTGTTTCTTTACAATATTCCCTAAACAAGTTGGTATTAATAAGTTGACCAGATGAAATTGTTTGTAAAATGACTGCAAATCTCTTGATTAAATCAGGGTGGATACCCGTTATTTCAGCAGATACTTCATAATTTTCAAAAAACCTTCTTGCCGTGTTACCGTCATTGGTTGTACCAAATCCCTGTTTTACTATGTCAATTAACAAACCAGTTCTTTCCCGGAATTCTTCTTGTGTCAAATTCTTTTTAATTTCTTTTAACAATTTATCTTCTTTTCGTGCAGCCCACTTTTTGAAGTCTAAGTTGTACGAAATGTGTAAAATACATTCCATACATCTTATCCACATATGAAGCGAAGACAGACCATATTTATACATATCTTCTCTGATGAGTCTTTTGGATACAAAGTCCAAGTCATTCATTTTGCTAGGTGGGGTATTGCAAATATTACAAACAGCTGCAGAAGAAGTATTGGAAATCACAGTAGAAATTTTCCCATCAATCATAGTCATGTACAAATCATGTTTAATATCAAAATTATCTACAATTGTGGGAACAAGATTACGAATTTCTTCCTCTAAGGATGCACTTTCCTTCTTTATCAATTCATTTGTTTCTTTTGCAAATATAAAGCCAATTGGACGACAATAGTTTGTTGAAGAGGGAGCAGGATTTTGCCACAAGATAGTACCACTCTCTTCTTCCAAACGAAGCGGAACCAAACTAATCATGAAAACTGAAGAATCGTCAATTTTAGTGTCGGAGTGTGACTTTTTTTTATAATTACTTTGAGAAGATGACCCGTCAAAACCCCATTTGCTTATTAGTTTTAGCGATTTTTTGTCGGCAGAGTTGTGCTGAATTGTTTTTAATATCCTATTAGTTGTCAAATCTAGAAGCGATTGAAGTCTTATCTTAGCATCAGATTCAGTTACAGTTATGTCTGACTCTGGAGGATAACAAGTTTTTTTAGCTTCCAGGAGCTTTTGATAGGATGGAAGACCATACATTTTCTCTGAAGCAAGAATAGTTCTTAAATTTCGATATTGCCATTTTGACAAATTTGTTGAGGTGTAAAGCGCTAACGTTTTATCATCTGGTAAACACGGTTTGTCAGTCTTTTTAGCGAATAGTACATCATGTACCATCTCACATTTTTCCTTGTTTTGGCTGAGTTCGTTTAATATAGCTGCTAATTTTGTTTTTTTAGACTCTTTTAATTTGGCACATAAAGCATAAACTAATTCCTCCTCTGTGTGATCTAGAAGTGTTAGAGAACGCCTTTTCTTCTGTTTATCAGATATATCAACAAATGGTTTTTTACTTGTACCATAACTTAATTGATGAGTATCCACTTGCGTTTCGAAATTTGGAATTACTTCCTCGGCAACTTTAAAAATGCTGCTTAAATCGATATTTTGACATTTTGGCCAAACTATTTGGGATTGTAACCAGTCTGAATTTTTGTTAAGAAAGGTCTTTTGAGCTCTACTGGAAGCAGACCATCTTTTTGAGATATTACTTGAAAAATTACGACAAAATAATTTAATATTACTCAAATCTTCGGAAGACAATTCAACACCAATACGTTCAATAAGGGCATTAAATAAAAATTCGACATTTTTAAAACCACCTCCTGATTTAAGAACAACGTATAAGTCTAAGTTGGTGACAAATGCGGACATATTATAATTTTAAGGAAAATTGAAAACAAATTAGAATCAAAGATATCAAAGACAAAGTGACTTTGATTTTAACAAAAAAAATTACGAAAACAAATTCGACGAAAGAAAGACAAACAAAAATTATTTGATTTTAAAATCCAAAGATTCAAAATACAACAATAACAAAACAAACAAACAACAAGCATTTCTTCAAGCGCACAGAAAAAATAAGGACACGTCTTATCGCAACCACATTTAGTTGTACACTGAGTGAGGTGTACGCGCGCGATTCGTGACCGTATTACGTTACGTCATGAGAGGCGGCCATCTTGTTATCCCGGCAAACTCGCGTCGAAGCTCCATTTTGCTGGCCAGCGGACCTATTGCGATATGAGTAAGGCTATGATTAAAAAAAAGCGAACAATTAACATTAAAAAAAAATGTTATTTTCTGTCACTATTATCTCGAAAGTACGCAGAGATAAGCAATAAGTTTCTTCGAGCCAAATACTCAGAATTATTAGTTTTCTAAGATATGTGAATGCCATCTCGACATCGCTTAAGGTTTTTGAGAAATTGAGTAAAATGTAATCACTCCCATACAAAAAAAAAAGAAATATTTTTTATAGAGAAAAGTATTTGAAGTAGGACAATAATATTTTTTTGCCTTATCTGTTATCATTATATCAACAATAAAAAAAAATATCAGCGGTCTACTATCAATGTCCACTTTTTTTTTAATTTGGGACCAGTGTGCGGTGCTCCGCCCAAGCCGGCAGACCTCCACGGTATGCTCCACCGTGTCCTACTTTGGTAAGTTTACTTTTATTCTTAATACGTAGAATATTTTTAGACAATATAGGGAACGTGCACGACGACGGGTCTGCTATCTGGTGGCGCAAAACCGATGTTTTCACGCAATCATTACTTGAAATGGACATTGCACGTTACAAAATAATCTCAATAAAGATGTGAAAAAAACATAATTACTAAGTGAAAATGTATTGTTGTGTTTCTGGATGCTCGAATACTTCAAAGAAATATAAAAATTAATCAAATGGTGTGAAATTCTATTACTTTCCCACGGAAAGTACCTACTCACATTCCTTGGTTTCGTGATAAACGACAACACTTTTGTATGAGTGATGAATTTCAAAAAATTTAGAAATTTACCTCCTTAATAATGTTTTTTTGTAAAAATAGCTAAGTTTTGTATGTAGTACTACTATTCAATACAAACAAATCTGTAAGTAAACATAACCTTAATAGTAGATTATGCACTAAGGGGATAAAGTAGTTTCTTATGTAGCGGGCGCCGTATTTAATCCCGAGCAAAACAAAGGATTCTAGCATTAACTCCCCGAACGGAGCGAGGGAGTTAACGCTAGAATCCTTTTCCAGGTCGCCCAAGACGAAGGCACCTTTATCCCCGAGGAAAATACTCTACTTTTCACACCATCTACGAGACAATAAAAAGCAATAATACTAGAATCAAAGTATTTGTTGAAATTACAATGACAGTTAGTAGACCTATTTAAAACAATTAAATGTCAAAGTCAAAGTCGAAGCATTTATTTCAACTATGCACTTAAAAGACACTTTTAAACGTCAACATTTACATTAAAATAGAATTGATTCTAGTCGCCCCTTCCAAAATGTAGTTTCGTATGGAGAAGAATGGGTAAGAAACTCCACCGTTACTCTTAAAATGTTTTAACTACAACATACATTAATTGTATAATTATGGGTGAAAACGATGCATCCAAAATAAAATTACCATACCAAAATCGGTAAAAATAATGAAATTGAAGCAATTACAGATAAATTAGTTTTATGATAGATACATGGTGCTCACATATTTACGAACATTGTGAAAGTAAATATACAATTTTCCTAGAATATTATTATTTAAAGGTAATGTTTGATACATTATACCAGTTGTGGAATGACAAAATTATGTTTTTATTCGGTACATTTATTGAAGTTGAGGTAGAGTTTATTTGAGTATTAGATACTGTTAAGTAAAGTTTCAGAAACTTGGGTCTGCTGAGGACCATTTTGGATCGTGAAAGTTGGTGAAGGTGGTGCTTGAGGCATCGGGCTAGTTGAATAGCGTTTTGATGTGGAAGGTTGTGGTGACAAAGGTGTCCAAGCATCAGTTATCAATGGTGTTTTTAGTTTGATGTTGTCACGAATGCGGCAGCTTATTTTATCCTTATTTTGTATAGAATCTTCAATGTAGCCCTCTGCTACTACATCAGATTTCCAGCCATGTCTGCTCCTGAATCCGACAATAGAGTAGCCGATGTTCTCCTGAAACTATGGCCCGTGTAGAGCTCGGCATTTGTCAATTTCAGGTATTTCGCAATTTCTTTCAGCATGCTGCTGATCTTATTTTTTCCAAAGACTTGCTTGGTGCACTTGCCATTATTATAAGCTACGTAAAATCTGTTAGTGTTTACATTAGAGGGGCGTAGAGCTTGGTACTTTTCGATAATTCTTACGTATTCTCCACGGACTGCGAATGCCCGTTCTTTCTTTGATTTTGTATCTGGCAAATTTACCAGCAAGAAATCTGAATGTTTTTCGATATCTTCGATTTTAATGTTCACGAGTTCATTTCCACGACAAGCGCCATTCACTCCAAAAATCAATGCTACCTGTAACTAAAATAGGTACCTACGTAGGTTAGTATTTAAGTAGGAAGGTAACTTAAGTAATATATTAATTTTTATGTGTTAGGTACATGTTATAAACTTTCTTCGATTTCTAAGAAAGTTTATTATTTTTAATAATAATACATAAATCCTACGAAGGTTTACAATAATAATAATTACATAACTCAAGAGTCAAAACGTCACATCAGTAGATCGCACACGAGCGATCGATTCATGAGTGGGTAGCTAGTAGGTACTTATACTTACCTTTATAGTAAGTATGTAGCTATTTTAGTTACTAAAAATTCAAACAATATGTAGGTCCTTACTTTTGTGGCAAGAAAGCTGTGGTCAGGGGCTTCATTTAGAAACGTTTCCACATTTTGAGCTGTGAAAACTTTTGATTTCTTAGGACGATGTCCTTCTGATTTCCTTTTTAAAAATGCCAGTAATTTGGTGTGTGTATCTGAATTAGTGCTTTTAGTCTACTTCCAGCATTTATCATGTACAAAGAAGCCAAGTAGCCTATGGTGCATCAATTCGATGCTCAGGTCAACAATAAGCATTAAAAATAAAAATATAAATTAATACATACACCAAATTACTGGCATTTATAAAAAGTCAGAAGGACATCGTCCTAAGAAATCAAAAGTTTTCACAGTTCAAAATGTGAAAACGTTTCTAAATGAAGCCCCTGACCACAGCTTTCTTGCCACAAAAGTAAGGACCTAGGTACCTATTGATTCAATTTTTAGCAACTAAAATAGCTACATACTTACTATAAAGGTAAATATAAGTACCTACTAGCTACCCACTCATGAATCGATCGCTTGTGTGCAATCTACTGATGTGATATTTTGACTTTTAAGTTATGTAATTATTATTATTGTAAACCTCCGTAAGGATTACGTGTTATTATTAAAAATAATAAACTTTCTTAGAAATCTAAGAAAGTTTATAACATGTACCTACCTAACACATAAAAATTAATATACTACTTAAGGGCCGTATACACCGCGAGCGCGAGAGAAAATTAGGTATTGAAGCGCTACTCACACAGCAATAGACGCGTGCGCCCCGCTTACGCACACATAAATGCTTACATAGTGGTTCGAACGGCGGGAAGCGTGAAGACAATATTTAAAATATAAGTGGATACTATTTTGTTCTTTTCATTGCATTTATACTTAGTAAGGAAGGATGGGAGAGGGGGTGGTTTATTGCAGTTTTCTATGTAGGTATCAATTAGCTGTTATATTATGATTTAAAAAAACAAAGTCAAGACTAATTTCTTTCTCTTATTTATTTCTCCACTCACTTGTATCACTCGCTCAAGCATTCGTCCACTTACTCGCCTTCCAATTCGCTCACTGTTTCAAACTAAACGTAAATAGGTGCTAACTTCTGTATGACAATTATTATCAACATTTTGGATTTCGCCAAATGCAGCCCTGAAACAAATAAGATACAATTTTATACCCGTTACTGACAAAAAACATAAGTAGGTATATAGTACAATAGCTAACAATTTACAAAAAAAAACCGGCCGGCAGCTACTGAAAATTTAGTGGGAACGCTCTTCGTTAGTCAAACATACTGTTTTTGGAAAAATGTAGGTAGGTTCTCACTCCTCACCTTTTTCGTTTTTTACTCCAATGCACGCGTTTCTAGCTGGCAAAAAAGCCCTTGTATTTTGTGCTTTTGGCCGTACTCATATTTTTCTATAAAAAATCCAATGTTACTTCACTATTACAGAAACAATAATTATTATTATAAGGTATATAATTGTTTACGATTACGAGCACACAACATGCATGCACCTAATAAAAAAAACTGTGCGGTCGGGAGACCCGTCAGGAACAAGATTCCTTCTCACGTATCGTATGGTTTAAAATCCATATACAAAATTCTATTAGCCGTCATATTAGATTTTCATTTTGACCCCACTATCTTCTATCACTAGCTTTAGCACCCTCGAAAACTATGAAATCGACACCTATGGCGAAAAATTTGAAAATTTTCGCAGCCGCCATTTGGATTTACATTTTGACCAAATTCACACTTTCAGAGGTTCAGAGTGTAAAGAGAAAGTCGCATGGTGGGGGCATACAAGTATGAACGCTTTTTCGCGTGACGATTTCTACTAGTCAACTCCTACCGTAAGCCGCAGAAGTTCGTTCCAATAAACGTTAAAATCTTTAAACATGCGTTTCGAGTTCGGGGTGGCCTATGGCTATCTTCAGGCTGCATCGTCAGATCCTGGACACCGTCTAGATCTGTAGTACTTGTCAAGACAAATCTTACGAGCCTAAACAGGACGAGGTTGTGTTGTATACTTAAAGAGTTTCTATGGCCACCTTTCGACTTCATCATCAGACCCTGGACACCATCTAGATCTTAGTACTTGTAAAGACAAATCTAACGAGCCCAGACACGACGAGGTTATGTTGTATGCTTAAAGAGTTCCTATGGCTACCGGTTGGTTCCATCATCAGACCCTGGATATTATTCCAGATATATAGTACTTGTCGAGACAAATCTTACGAGCCCAAACGCGACTGGGCTATGTTGTGTAGTTAAAGAGATCCTATGGCCACCGAATGGCTTCATCATCAGACCCTGGACACCATCTAGGTCTTTTTCACCACCTAGAACAAATTATGTCACACCAAGTACTTGAAAATAAGATTACAATTACGAACCGGAAAGATACCTACCTGCGAACGAAGCAAGCTTGTAATAATAAGAGACGTAAAAATAATAACAAGCAAATAATAAATGACACGATATAAAAAATACGTGCAAAAAGATTCGAGCGTAAAAATCTTAAATTTTAGTACTTCCCTTGTATAAATTATTGTTCTGACTCCGGGAGTTCCGACCACTGTGCGGGGAATCTCGTGTACGCACAGGCCACTATTTGCCGCGTATTTTTTACTTGAAGAGCGACGTGCTCCCACCTTGAAGACGTGCGGTCGACTGAGCTCCGCGGTTCGAACTCTGTCATATAGCGGGTAATACGCGTCGCCATAGTAAATTGTATGGAGATTTCGGGCATCAAAATTGAGAAAGTTTGCGATTTTTTTACGCAAAACAGAAGTAATATTATGGAAAACTGAAAAATGTATTGGGTTCATTGTTTTATGTTGTTTTTATTTTTAAGTATAAATTAAATAGGTGCCTTCTTACTTAAGCCTTAAGTTATCAAAATACGGCAGTGTTTTTTACACGTTTTTAGTGATTTTCAATATTTTTTTAACAATCATCTACAAGGTTTATCCGCAATCCGATTGTTTCACGGTATAGTACAACTCTTGAGCTAGCCAGATATTTTTTTTTGTGGCAATTACTTTAAGTTTTCCATATAAACTTATCGAAATCCTATAACACGATTTCCTAGTGCTGACCCTTAAGTTACCTTCCTACTTAAATACTAACCTACCTACCTATTTTTGTTACAGGTGGTATTGATTTTTGGAGTGAATGGCGCTTGTCGTGGAAATGAACTCGTGAACATTAAAATCGAAGATAGGTATCGAAAAACATTCAGATTTCTTGCTGGTAAATTTGCCAGATACAAAATCAAAGAAAGATCGGTCATTCGCAGTCTGTGGAGAATACGTAAGAATTATCGAAAAGTACCAAGCTCTACGCACCTCTAGTATAAACACTAACACATTTTTCGTAGCTTATAATAATGGCAAGTGCACCAAGCAAGCAAGTCATTGGAAAAATAAGATCAGCAGCATGCTGAAAGAAATTGCGAAATACCTGAAATTGACAAATGCCGAGCTCTACACGGGTCATTGTTTCAGGAGAACATCGGCTACTCCATTGGCGGATCCAGGAGCAGACATGACCCAGATTAAAAGACACGGTGGCAGCAAATCTAATGTAGTAGCAGAGGGCTACATTGATAATTCTATTGCTACCTTGAATCCCACGCTGCACTCAGGATTCTTGTCTTGACTCCCTCGCTTTGTTCGGGAGTTAACTTTAAACTCCCTCGCTCCGCTCGGGGGTTAACGCTAGAATCCTTCGTTTTGCTCGGGATTTAATACGGCGCCCGCAACATAAGACACTGCTTTATCCCCATAGTGCATAATCTACTATTTTTAACCACACAGTGGCTCTCGTGTCGATTTGTGCTGCCATCTTTAGTTCGTGCACGTTCCCTACAGGACGACCGCCATCTGTTTTAGTGCAGTAATAATGTGACATTTGGCGCCATCTATCGGCAGAACATTGGCAGTATACTTGTAAGGAAAGCGTTTCTTTTACGCGAAAGTAACGTAGTTCGCTGCACCACTTTAGATTAATTTGTTAGAGGGCGCTATTTATGCAAATTCATACAACCGCATCACTAAACAAAATTAAAAATACTACAGTCCTTTCATAGTTATTTTTTATTTGAGCTTGTTGTTTACAACTTGGGCAAAATCAAAAAAGGCCAAAAGAATAATACAGAAAAAGAAAAATCAAAAGTCATTTATTCAGACTAGGCTGCACAGAGTACATTATTATATGCTAGGCTGAGAGTCAGCACTTTTTGAACGTCAAAAGTACATAAGACAGTCCCATTAAACGCCCGCCCTTCACCACTTCCTAGTGCTTTAGCTGGGAAGAAGTGGCGCAACAAATTCCCTAGCAGCACAGTTGTCTGTTAAGTTAGAAGAACTTAAATCTATACAATAATAGGTAAAAAAATATCAGCTAGCACACGCCAATATACCAACAAAATATTGAAAACTATAGGTACTCAAGTAGAAATAATTAATAAAAATTAAAAATAAACGTAAACAGAACTTACAATAAAAATAAAAGCCTCCAGGCATAAAGGGCGTTGCCGCTTACATACGCAATTCTGCATTATGTATATCTAGCTATCACTTGGAATAAAATTAATACAATGTTAACACAATTAACGATAACAAAACCATGGTCAGCAAGACTACCAGTCACCGCAAGCAGCACCCGTTCACGAGCATAACGCAAAGATCAGCCATTACCCCCCTCGCCATATTTGAGGGAAGGAGGCCACCCGACCCCCGACGCTACCGGAAGCAGAGACATCTAAGGGAGCATGACGAACTTGCCGCCGGTTGCACTGGCAAGAATAATATGAATTGTCGAGGTCGCTAGCTAACTACATATTGCAATACAACTCACTAGAAAACATTTTAATGAGTAGATTATGTCAACAATAAATGAAAATACACTGAATTACACAGGCAAATAAAATAAACAATTATATGAACTAACATAATTATATAACCTGTCAGTATGCAAGCTAATTCTGGTGAAAGAACATAAACATTGTCTTGAGTTAATCACAGCGACCAACAATTCTTATCGTTTAAAGTAGTCGTTGATAGAATAGTATGCCTTTGAACAGAGGGTGGATTTTACTTTCGCTTTAAACGCATTAAAATGCAAATCTAGCAAAGAAGAGGGAAGCTTGTTATAAAAAGTTATACCAAGACCAACAAAAATGAGTTATGAACCTTATGAAGCCGGTGAAAGAGAACACGTAGTTTGTCCTTATTTCTAGTATTAATAATATGAAAATCACTGTTTTTAGTGTACAAGTGTATATTTTGTCTAATATATGATGTTGGCGAAGATGAATTGCGATGCCACCGTGAGAATCCCAATATCGTTAAAAAATTATCTCAGAGAAACTAGGTTCTCTCGAGAGAACCTAGTTGGTAAATTCTATAGATTCTTTAAATAGAACTACACCTATCCGAAGCGAGATCTTAAAATTCTGCAATCGCTCGATTGTAAAGCTTTTGTGCATTACTCAACAAGTGCTGAACTCAAAATTCGAGATGCGAAATGGTCGAGCTCGCTTTTTAAATTTTCGCTAATTGTTAAGCTTTCTGCTTATGTATGCTTTTTTGTTAACTACAGACTCAGTAATGTTATTAGATATTATGTACTTACTACGAATTCAACATGATTGTACATTACTTATTCTTAATATATATTTAAAGCTGGTAATTTTTTCAAACATTCCAAAGTTGTGATGTCGCTTGCTTCGAAATTTGTTATATAATTAATGAATTCATTTTTTTATATAATTTTTTTCAATCTTCTTTGACCGCACCTTGATTTTGGAGAAAATTCAGTTCATTTTATCCTTAACGCGGCTTCTTTCTTCAGTTTTTGGAAATCTACGATTCATTCTTCGATGTCAACTTTCGATCGAGTTTGTGGTTCTTATATTTTCTCGATAGCAGCTAAAAGTTTTACACGTAATTTTGTTCATCCACTGCTTAACAAAATAACTGTCGAAGTTTGCGAATGCCTCGCAATCTGTCGCTTCTTCGCGAATTGCTAAATAGCTCTCAGGTATGAATTTCGGGTCCAATAGTGCCAAGATGGTGTAAAATTTTGTAACCATCAGCTGTTGTTGCATATCCAAGTTTTTTGCTGTTTTCCATATAGCATCACAAAAGTGGTAAAACAGCTTTTAAGACAAAATAGTAGATTTATTACATGGGTTCCTTTCATTTCAGTTCTGATGATATTTTTAAGTATTACAGATTTTGGTCGCGACTGCCCAAATTCTGCCGTAACACGAATCTGCCGTAACCAGAATCTGTCCTTAACCGAATAAAGGCATATGTCGACAAAGTGACTGTTTGTATGAAGGGACAAACGGTACTCTAACATATCCGAGATGCAAAAATGCTTGCTTCGTGGAGCTGAAGATGCACGCCCAGAAAATACTCGTGCCGGCGCCCAGCCAAGGTTTAGTTTTGTTATGATCAAGATGCGACTAGGTCTTGGAAAACAGAATGTCAAGACGTCGACGAGCAAACTTGTATTTTTGTGTATTGTTCTCTTTTGTCACTTCTGCCTTAGTTGCTAGAGGCCATGCACAGATAATAGGGATTATTAAATAAAACCTTCTCGTATATATTTCTACATTTATTATATGTTACAACATACAAAACATATAGTAACAACAATATACGACCATATCATTACGCTGATGCTAGACGGGGCAGCGCGGAACTATTAGTTTCATAAATTTATTGTTAACTTCCTAGTTTGGACACGATTTCAAGAGACTAGACGAAATAATAACAACAATAATAATAAAGAAATATAAAATACATCTTAATAAAGTTAATGAATAGCAATAGAATATGTGAAAATATTGTAACGATTTGTTTATACAGATAAAATATTTTTGTTGGAAGTCAGTTATAAATAAAAATAAGATACCTACATATGGCCTGATTCACCACCTCCGGATAAGTAACAGGTTATTTGAAGGTCAGATAATTACAGGCAGATCCAAGGATCTGCCTGTAATTACATCGGACTTATCACATCGGACATCGGATTAATCCGGACAGACACAAGACGAGTCTTGTGTCTGTCCGGATACTGTGAAGCAGGCCTTATAAGTATAAGAATGGCAACACGATGTCAGTAAATACATTTTCTAAGATGGCAGTTACTATTCCCATCGTTTGCCATTTCCACACCAGAAGCAAAACAAACATAAACAAGTACATAACAGTTATTTGTTGGATGTATATTATAGTATACATGATGGTGGAGAGATGTAGGAAGCTCTGAGACTATGCTACGTTAAGTTAAAGCTACATTACGTTGCGTGCGACTCCAAGGGGTTCTCAGTTTCATTGTATAGTCTATTAACGCGACGGAAATATCTACAGACCGATACACTTACTAATGCATGCGGCGAAACAGAGAACTAACATGAAATGCATTGATTTTGACAGGTTTCGGACATCTTCAACATGAAATGCATTGAGTTTGACATGTTTCGAACATCTTCATTCTTAAAGATGTTTGTCTGTCTTTATTGATCGCACGTTTAAGAAGACAAGAAGTGTTATTCTGTAAAAATCTCACCGTGTTAACTTGTGTTAAGTGAACTTAAAGCGAGGAGTCATTGATGTCAATCTCTAGCATGATATGGAATGACGGCTCACTTCATGTAAGTTCTCACGGTGAAATTTTTACAGAATATGTCGGCTGTTCAGATCTAAGGGCAAGATTACCCGGTATCTGTAGATTTTAGGGAAATAATTCATAATAAAATTGTAACTTTACCAACTATCTACTAGTTTATTCTGAAAGTTGGCAACATCGCAAATAGCTGTCAAATATTTACCTGTTTTTATTAATTTGTTAATAATACTGTATGGAAATATGAAATATCGCTAACTAGTGACCTAAAATATGAATAATGATTTGCAATTATAACACTGATTAACATTTGATGTTGTAACCGTTTTAGGTGTAAAAAGGGCATTTGGAAAGTCTCCAAGTTCTTTTTTTACATCTAAAACTAAATATTCGGTGTCAAGATATTAATTATTGCGTTCCATAATGAATATTTTAGGTCACTAGTTAGCGATATTTCATATTTCCATACAGTAATATTGCCAAATTAATCAAAACAGTGAAATATTTGACAGCTAATTGCGACGTTGCCCATTTTCAGAATAAATGCTCATATGAGCATTATTACCGTTACCGCGTCATTGAGACAAATTATTTTGCTTGTCACATGAACACTTAGTAGTTACAGTCTTAATGCCCATAGACCTTTCCGTCGCATTACACCCTTAATATTATCCAAATAAACAAGAATATGGGATAAACATTTATGAGAAATCTGCGGGTGCGATTCAGGTGTGACGTATTGGTGCAGCGCCATCTATTGGTGGTTAGAATTAAACAATTAGTTTGAAGGGTTACAACACGTGATTTAAGAGTAAGACTAGGTAAGTTTCTAACACAGAAGTCAAGGAAAACGATCTAAATGCTAGCCTACCGGGACAATTCAAACAGATTTAATAATAATTAAGGAGGGTCACAATTATATACTACAATGAGAATTGTAGCATAGGTATAAATAGATCAAATAATTTAAAACTTCACGCCCCTCCACTGCTTGTTGTATGCAAATTTTAAATGTTTGTATAGATATTTTAGTGGAGGGCGTGCAATTTCAAATTCGTTGATCTTTAGTATGACAATAACTTTAAAAGAATGCAAGTTAAGACTTCAATCTTTACGTCAAAATAAGCCTTCTCACTATCCACTCGACTAGACCTTAATATTAACTTTAACAGTTAGAAACGTCTGTGACCTGTGCTAGAACTTTTCTAGAAACGTGTAAATCTATCGTAGCCTAAACATTAATATTGGAACACTTATAATCGAGTTCAATTCCTTCTCAGTGTCTTAGCTATACGTGTACTAATGTACTTACGTCTAGTGTCGCGTTGTTTGCTAGATATCGGTCTTTGAACTGAACGGTATCCGATATCGACGCGAGATTGTCGTTACTTGTATGGTGCGGTCACACTACGCAACCAATGAGACTTGCAATGAAGCATCATTCAAGAATAGTTTTTGGTATTATAATCTACGAGTTCGAATTTAAACTACTCCGACAAATATATACCTACACAAATCCCTACTAATTTTATAAATGCGAAAGTGACTCTGTCTGTCTGTTACGCTTTCACGACTAAACCGCTGAACCGATCGGCATGTAATTTGGCAGAGATATAGCCTGGAATATGGAGAAGGACGTAGGCAACTTTTTACGAAATAACCGACATCCACGCGGGCGGAGCCGCGGGCAAAAGCTAGTATTCCATAAACACGGTTATCCTCCAGCTCAAAAGTCAGAAGTTTAATGTAGTTTTTTTAATTAATTGTATGTAGATTATATTTTTAAGAGTACGACTTCTTCAGCGTGGAATTTCTTGTTAAACTGCCCGCGCGCTCTGTAACTTTTTTAGAATAGCGGTCTATCTGGCTTTTTTTTTCTTTTTACTCGGCTCCTAAGCCATCGGCATCTAATACTTGTATAATAATAGTGAATTGAATTGCTTGAATTTGTACGTAGCCCTCAGACCACTCTCCTAATTTTGCTGTGCCTGACACAGTCCATATTAATCTCACCGTTTACACCATCTTTGTAATACATATGGAATGCAATAAAGAATTGAGTATTGAGTTTAAGGGTCGTAGCGTCCTTCTTCAAGAATTGGGCTGTCAAATGCAAAAACATTTAGTAATTCTAGAGATACAGACAGACGGGAGGACTTTGCCTTATAATCTGTAGTGATGATGGACTAGATGAGCAGAGAAAAGCAAACGAAAATTCATGTCCAATTCTTTGAATTGTTAAATATTGCTAAAACAAAAGCGTAGTGTGACCGCAGCTTACAATTCAAAATAAACCCTATACATAGTTATTATAACGTTTGAATTCATTCAGCCTTATTGTTATGTAAGGTCAGCGTCAGCAATGTCTGAAGATCTGTCGCTAGCCGCTTACTTGTGCACTTCACAACTAGTTATATAACGTGACTATGTCTGTGCTTATAAAGGGTCAAATTCAATCAGCTGGCAATACTTTAGTTACTGTATTGGGTATCGATATAGAAAACGAATAGAAAAAAAAACAAACGAATAAAAACGCGTCATGTAACTTGGTTTAAATAGGTTCATTTAGCTATGTAAGAGCATTTTACATATTGTGAATGAGAGAATGTTATAGGCCTTAGAAACTAGATTTATAGACGATTTTCCATTCTTTATTTTCATTCCTCTAAGTACCTGGTGCTTATTACAGGCCTGCACTGTCCTCCCATACCTATTGTCACTGTAATTTGAAAACATTGTAAAAGCCAATTATTTTTAAAAGAGTAACCGTGGAGTTTCTTGCCGGCTCTTCTCCATAGGAAGCGACAAATTGGAACCGTGCACCTAGCTTCTGGCATTTCATAAGTACCCATGCCGGTTTATGTGAAATAAAATGATTTGATTTGATTTGTATCTTTCCAACTTTGTTCAAAACTTTAAATGACACTGAGATGTATCGGCGTCCCTCCCACGCCAAGTCACAAATTCGGCGCAAATGCCTACAAAAAATAATAGGGATTCCAAAATTCGATAACCAATTAATCATTGCTTCTCGTCCCTTATTTTTTTAAATAAATTATTACTTGTAACATCATTCTTTTATATTTAATTCGACCCTAAAATGTTTTCTTATCGGCATCAGCCGACGGTGGCGAGTTGGGCACGTTTTCATTTGTCGGCTTTACCCGACAGTGGCGGTTAAAAGATTAATGGCCGATTCCTATAATTTACGGACAATTGTAGGTTAAAATTAAGACTCACATCTTTAGCAATAATGAAGCAAATACCTATTACCGTCGCATAGTACAACTAGGGTTCCCAAACATACTGTTAAAAACAGTATTATACTGTTTTTCGTTCGTTAAAACTTTTTACTGTTCTATAAAAAAAGTATACAAAATACTGTTTTTATGTCCGGTGGTATCCGGAGCCATACGTAAACTCTGTATAAAATGTAAACGTCCGTATACAAACTACATTTCAGAACGGAACTGTCAATGTCAAGTGAGTGCCGCGCATGCGCAGCGCAGAACGCATCTATACAAAAAATAACCGTTTTTTGTTTTGCAATTGTGCAAGAAGCTCCAGAAAATGTGTTTTTAAAACGTCAAAAAAATTAAATACTGTTTTCTTTTGTAAAATACTGTTCATTTTATTTCTCCCATCTTAATATACTTCATTTCTCGTACAAAACGTTGGGAACCCTAAGTACAACCACACTATTTGCCTTGTTTGAAAAAAAAAATGCTACCTTTGGTAAGGAAAACGATCCATTTTTGTGTATAGGAACCGAGCATAAGGCAACCAAGGCAACTAAATGACTGGTATTTTATGGATTTTGGAAAATTCGTAAAAACATATCTAAGTTCCACATCCAATTACTAAAACAGCAGACCGATTACGGGCCTGACCTTCACCAGCGAGTGATGAAAGATTTTTTTTCTTTTTATTTAATTCGTTTCGATGTCGTTACCCACAAGGGTAAAGTGTTGCCAGCTAAATTAATTTGACCCATATGCATAACAGTGCTAATAATTTAGTTTCAAATACATATGATTTCAGTAAAGCAACTATAACGCTTAGACATTAAATTAATTACATACATTTATGGCGTTTTCGATGTTGCTAGTCATTCTAAAATTCTGAAATCAACTTTGTTTACACAAAATTAAAGTTGTTATTTGTTTAAGTGGAAATATCATGTATTGAAAACAAGGATTTTAATACTTTGCAGAGTTACCTATAGGTTGCTAGATTGACTTTGTGTCCTATTCCCAGTTGCAAACTAAGCAGCTTTATATTTTTCAGAAGATTTGTATCTATATTTGAAGCAAATGTGTCTTAATTGAAAAAAATCGGTATTCTAGCAACCCTAACTATGTGTTGCTATGTTTCAGTTTATAACTCACACAGACATTGTCACAATAATCCTACTTTTAAACATTGAAATATAGTCTTTATACAAATAGAAATAAAAGCTACATAGTTATAGAGAATCTCTTTGGTGACAGTGTAACAAATGCATAATTCACAACTCTTCTACTCGACGAAACTTTGGTGCGCATAGTAAAGATACACGCAACTTAAACCAGGCCACAGGTATCGTTACCTCGACATTTATTCCCTTTTTAGAAAAAATAGACAACAATAGAATGTCTAACAAGCTATGCAACTCAATACCTATCGCTGAAACATGTTTTTTTTTATAAATACTTGAAAAAATGTAGTCAATCATAATCTTAAATAATGTTCATAAAATTCCATGTTCATATACACCATGACATTTTAGTCGTCTTACAAAGGTGGCCCACTCAATGTATCCGACATAAAATACCTCAATGCGCGATTAAAAAAATGTTACCATTAATTAAGATAATAGGTACAAAGAATAATAAAAAATGCTTTAGAATTATTAAACACCCTGTTAATAATATTTACGTATCAAAGGGTAGAAGATACGTATAACATTACATTCCATCTCCATATCAGAGTGTTTCAAACTACGTCATGCGTCTTAGTGAATAATATTTACATTTTTTTTTATTATGAATTTGTTAAAAAAAAAAAAAATGTATTGTAGTCATTGGATACATGAAGTGGGCTGCCGTTGTAAGACGACTAAAATGTCACGGTGTATAAATAAATAAATCAATAAAGGCTATAATATACTGCTGTAACACAGGACTCCTCTCAGTGAGTCATGGGCCATAATCCACCACGCGTGCCCAGATATCAAATGTCTTCCGAATTTTTGGTTCTAGGACATGCTGGTTTCCTCACAGCATTTTTCCTTCACCATTTTGAGAGCAGTTCTGATGAAATACACTTTTCTGAGCTCGTACCTACGACCTACAACTTGTAAGTTGCGGCCGTAACCGCTGCTCATCAATGTAGTTAGTAGATCGGTACATATACTCTCTCTCTATCTCTCTGTGGCCCGATTTAATACGCGCATACCTTTCAAACAGTCTAAGTCGATTTATTACAGAAACATAAATAATTAGAATCGTTCTATTGGTCACGATACTTTCTTACGCTATGGACACTTACTGAGCTAAAATAAATGCTACGCATTGGTACATGTTGCATAATATACGAAATAAACATTTGTTTTTCATAAATAATACATTATTTTATCGTCATATAGACGTTAGTCTCCGTCGACTATTTGCGTATAAATATATTCTTGCAAGGCTTACAAAACCCGAAGAAAATATAAGATTTGATGATAAAATAATATTACTTGATTTCAGATTTCTTGCGAAGTGTCGTTTTAAGAATTTGATAGTATTGCAAGATACGCTCTAGTCTGTAGTAACCTTTAAAGCTTCTGTTTCAGTTATTTGTGTATTCAACATTTTCGTTTGCGCAACACAAGAATATTCTTGTCATCACAATTATTTTAATAAATATTATGCGTCTCAGCACCACTCATACAAAAGCTATGCTGTCAGAAATCTTATTAGTGCAAATAACATGCTAATTTGATCTCTATTAACAACTTACATTGTGCAGCAATTTTCATGCATTCTGATCGACTTTCCAGAAAGTTACATTTATAAAAAACTTTACACAGCTTTTTAAAATGTCTTATTTCAATACTTGGTTGATACATAAATATTATTTATTGTAACATACATACTCGGTGTAAAGCTAAGTATATCCCTTGCTTTTCATCATTTCTTATGTCAAATACAAAAGACCACAAGAATTATTGCAGCATAGTATTATAGACCATGTCTATGATCACTTCACACACTATTTCGTTGCCATATTTATACTGACATCACATACAATCTATGGTGCAGTGTAATTTGTGCTTCGACAGTTACTCGGCGATATTACAACAATAGAATGGTACGATAACTTATACTTTGGAGCAAAGCCGTAGTTACAGATGATGTCGAGCGTTCATAGAGTAACCAACCTGATGCTCGGCTGTTCTTGCAGTGCCACATAGCGACAGGTGGCGCCAGCTCACAGTAGCGCGCACTTGCCAAACTTGCGGCGGCGCCGTTGCTTCTCCTCCTGTTGCGGATGGTTGCGGATTATACGCACCAACTGTAAAAAAAACGGTAATGTTGAAGGAGGAGACTCCCGATTCATACAAAGTCGGGCCCAAAACCCAAAGTGCCGACCGGAGAAAAAATATATTACCCTGGTCAGGGAAGCCCTCCTGATCATTCTTCACTATGGCGCCGAATCTCTACGACCATACCCTTAGCTATTTTTTAAGAAAAAAAATTTAGTTTACATATTTTAATAAAATAAATAACTACCGGTCGGCGAAAATAAATGAAAGGTGACTCAAGATCGCCTTTCATTTATTTTCGCCGATCGGTATTTAGGTAATATTCAGGAAAGTTATAGGAATACTCGCTGAGGTTTGTCGTCATAATAAATAATACTTGTTCAAGATGAAGGAAAGGTCGTAGAGATTTGTTGTAATTATTAAGAACGAGAACACATTTGTTTGTTTTCGCGGGCCCGCTGATTTCCTTTAGAGAAATTGTTTATTCGGACTCTCATAAACAATTCGGAGTGTAAAGAAATAATGTCCTACTCTGATTCCGAAACCATTTCGAGCTTTTAGGTTCCTTTACCATAATTTTGTATATTTGGCACTCAAAATTAAAACACTAGAATTATTAGACATTATTTTAACAATACCTGAATGAATGATTTATCGCCCCGAAACCCCCTGCGTATTAAATTTCATGAAAATTGTTGGAGCCGTTTCCGAGATTCAGATTATATGTATATATACAAGAATTGCTCGTTTAAAGGTATTAGAACACGTGAAACCACGTGACTTTCATTTTACCTTCAAATAACGTCAATAAATAATAACCTCTCCCACGATAAAAAAATCAATTCAGTGTCAACTTTAGGGATGACCATAATTATTCCGCAAAGGTACGAAAATCAATTCAAATCAAACTTTGCAAATCAATGTACACTAAAAATCTAAAGCCTGAATGTTCGTTTATTAACAATAACTTTAAAAAAATCTATTCTCTATAAACAACAATATCAAATCATTCGAACTATTTTGTAATAATAATACATAATTATGGTGTTGGAAACTTGCAAATATAGCTGATACCTGTTGATTGGTTTAATAACAGTTTAGAAAGATATCATTCACAGTTGTGCACACCTCATCTAGTTTTAAAAATATGATTGACGTGTAAAAGTGTTGGTGCAAACCAGCTTACAGAAATAAAATCATTTAACATTTACTGAATTTCTTTAAATTTACCTAGACCCATAAGCAGTTAAAAAAAAACAAAGAGGCCGAAGGGTCTTCTTGATTTTTTTATCCTTATGCTAAGGATTACGAACCCAGACAATAAGTGCGAGCTACCTCGCACGCATACTCGCTTTACAATCTAGTTTATCTTGCTTTCTCGCTCGCTCACAAACGCTTTTACGCTAGGATCTCACATTCACAAATTGAGTGAACTGGTCCATACCAAGATTTTCTCGCTCACACTGTAACTTTGGGCTTTCCCGTTTATAGTTTGCCTAATTCGTTCTCACTATGATCTTGGTCCCTCGTCCACACGAGCACTCACCTCGTGAAAGGCTGCGTCGATGTTTAGCGGCGGTTCTTTAGCACTGGTCTCGATATAGGGCGCGCCCAACTGTCGCGCCAATTCACGCCCCGCCTCCTCGCTCACGGCACGCACATGAACCAGGTCCACCTTGTTGGCAGCCAGGAGCATCGGGTACGTTTCCCTGCAGAACAATGTAGCAAAAAAAACTGTATTACAATTTTATTTTCATAACAGAGCTAACAGTAGGGATATATGGGGCTGGCACCATCATCGCGGTTGCCATATTTTGTATGAATAGCGCTTACTGCTCATCCTGCTAGAAAAACAATTGAAAATCGGCGTGCGACTTTAAACTATGCAATACAATAGTTTCCAATTTATGTGATTTAAAAAAAAAAACAATTTTAATGGCAACACGTTTACCACTTCAAAATTGTGTAATTTTCCTTAGGAAGTATATTCTGAACTCAACTTTAATCTATACTTAAGTAAAATTGATATTTATTTAAGTAGAATAACATTTATTAGAAACAAGAATTTGCATACACTACCAGTCTAGGCTACAGCATGACGGGACTGAAGAGTGTATGACATAACCAAATTTCTGACCTGTCTTTGACCCTGAGGATCTGCGTGTGGAAGTGGCGGATGTTCTCGTAGCTCTGCTTGTCCGTGACGGAGTACACCAGCAGGAAACCGTCGCCCTTGCGCATGTACTGCTCGCGCATGGCACTAAACTCTTCCTGCCCTGCCGTGTCCAGTACTGGAAGCGAACGAAGAATTATTGGTCGCTGTGATTAACTCAAGACAACGTTTGTGTTCTTTCACTAGAATTAGCTGAACTACTGACAGGTCATATGAGTTACTTCATATCATTGTATAAACCATTTTTTTTTATTAATTAAATTTTAACTTATTGTTGAATGTTAATTATATGCTATTATTGTAAAGAATCAAGTTCTTCTAACTTAACAGACAGCCGCAGGGGAGTTTGTTGCGCCACTTCTTCTTCCCAGCTAAAGCATTAGGATGTGGTGAATGGCGGGCGTTTTAGGGGACTGTCTGTATTTTGACGTTCGAAAAGTCTCTCAGCCTAATTTGAATAAATGACTTTTGATTATGATTGAATGAACACTTCTCTTTTAGAAGATTCAATGTCTATGTGGATAAATTAAAGATACGACATGGCGATAGTTTCTTAAGCTGATCTTTTGCATGAGTCTTAAAGGAGTGCAAGGAAGGAAAATCAACATCCTTGACCACATCATCGATTAAGATCATTGGAGGTAGTGCTCAAACACGAACCTATCCAGTAGACTATCAAAAAATCTACTGAAGCCTAAAAATCTATCTTCGGTATACATACTTAGCGTATAACGTTCCCACTGCTGGGACACAGGCTTCCTCTCCGTGAGAGGGACTGGGCCGCAATCCACCACGCGGGCCCAGTGCGGGTTGGTAGATGTCACATGTCTTCGAACTTTTGGTTCTAGTACATGCCGGTTTCCTCACGATGTTTTCCTTCACCGTTTTGATAGCAGTGGTGATGAAATTATTTACACAAAGTAATGCGCCTGGCTGGGTGCGAACGCACGACCTACGGCTACCCACGGAGTAAATACAAAGAGATCTTGTAATTAGATTTCCCTAAGGAACAACGCGTGAAAATTTGCGGGGTGAGGGGGTGTTAGATCCCGCCCACTTCTTTATTTTCCATCTACCGGGCAATAGCAAAACTACTCGCTCGTTCTGTAGATTTTACTTCGTAGTGACGTAAGTATCTCACACTAGATGTCACTAAGTGCAGGATGCAACAAGGTCGTACTCAGAATGTTCGTACCAGGGAGTACTCGTTTTTTTTTTATATCAATTCTGCGAACCATCTTGTTTTTTTATTGAAATAGTGATGTTAATCTTTGTAATCCATTGCTGTCTTAGATTATCTTCGGAAAGAAATCTAGAACACTGTATGTTCTAGATTTTATTATTCATTTAAAATTTAACTAAATGTACTAGATAGGCTTTAAGTACTTTTAATGAAGTAAACAACAACTACCATATAGTATGGTAGGTAGTTGTTCTTTACTTTCCCTCCGTGAAACAACTAGTATGGTCCATACTAGTTGTCTCTGGGCTTTAAGTACTTTAAATAAATTATTTTAGATAGAATATTCAATTTATAGGAGATTGTAATTTTTTTTTTTGAGTATTTCCTTTTATGAAACAGCCGCGTCACATTCGGTACAATAATTGGATTCTAATTACGACCCTGTGTTTTTGTTACTTGACAGGACGAACGCCAACAAGACACTGACTAAGGCCACGCTTACTTGATGACGTCAGGACCTAGTCGAAAATCACAGTGCACAGTTGTTTAGCCCGTCTCCTCTTTGTATTTACTCCGTGGGGCTACCACTGCTTCGGTATAATAGTCTCGAAATTCAGACGGCTACAGCGACTGTGTGTTGCCAGTCCACCCCCCTCCATTTCATATGAGCAGGTACTCACCATCCAAGATGCACCATTGTCCGTCCACCTCCGTGTGCTGGATGTACGAGTCCTCGATGGTGGGGTCGTAGTCTGTCACGAACAGCTTCTGGAAGAACTGGATGGTGATCGCGCTCTTACCCACGCCGCCATCTCCCACCACTACCAGCTTGATCTGCACGTGGTGAATAAATAGTAAATGATATAAGTTATTGGAGGTGGTGATGGGGGGGGGTGAAAAGGGAAACAGATTTAGAACTGACGGGAACACACTCACAAGTCAGGGTTGAGCTACAAAGGTGGCGGCAGGGTATTATGTAGAACTGACAGACAAATAACACTGAGGGATGAAGATAAGATAGAGATTGAGAGATTCCAAAAGGTTTTGGTTACATTTATAGATTTTTAGGATGCAAAAATGTTCAGTTTCCACAATAATTATTATTGTTTTGACACATGTCACTAGACTGGGCTACAGAAGACTGTTTTTCTGGCAACACTTTCATAAAATCACAATCAGTTAAAACTAAGTAATGAATAGCAAATAAGAATATAAACAAGCGTTATGTTTTGCTTATTTGCACAAAGAGTGTCAAGTCAACCAAAAAACCAGCCCAATATTTATTTTTATAATAAAATAGTAACGCACTAACACTGTCACTGTTTTTGAACAACGACATACTTCAAAGGCATCTACCGGCCGCACTGCAAACAAAGTCACAATCAACTTAACTACACACATTAGAACATAACTTGGTACAACTCGGCACTTTGTAGTACTGCGGGGAGGTATCACACTCAATTGATCTCAATTGTCTCATATTGAATTTGATAGAGCATCAAAATTACTGTAGACTTTGCCAATTAAAATTTAGTATTTGTATAGGTAAAAATACTTCTAGCATTATAGCAAAAAACCTAGTTGAGTTAGAGGATGGCACTCACGACAAATTTCGCTGAGAATGAGTCAAGAAAATTAATGAAGTACACAAATGTTTAAATCAAATTCTGTTCTATTTTTGCGATAAGAAAAATTAATGATTCCCCAGCTTTTATTATTTGCGTTTAAAAGTTTAAAATAAAAAAGAGTCGTGTGGATTTATTTTAATTCAATTTTTTAAATTATATTTAAGTAATTCAATTTATAAAACCCTTTTAATAAACTATTTACATTAAATTTACACATTAACAACTATTTATAATTATTGTATCTGAATGATTATCACAAAAATCAATCTAGTTGTTGTTGTTGCACACATTAGACAATTTTTACCAGTCACAAATAATACTAGCTCCACTGCATTCTTATTAGAACAGGTCACACTTGCAGCCCGAGGCTGGCCACCCAAGACATCACATGAAATTCATACTAAAATTATAAAATATATTTCCTGTCTCAAGAAACATGAAAATAATATACTCTATATTCTACCCATGACAAGTTGAAAATGAACAGAATCGCACTATCTTATCAACATATTAGAAGATATGCTCCTGATCTAAGTACACGTTACTCAAAGAATACTCAGTAGAATATTTTGATTGACAGAGGTGTTGTCAGAACGCTAGTATATAATATACCATTGATAAGACTCCAATACCAGTCGTTTACCAACCTATTCCTATGTGGGTGTTTCTAAAACAAACGTTCATTGACTTCTATACAAAACGCACTGAATCATTATGATAATTGTAATTGTTTGAAGCCAACCCAGGTAGACTAGAGGGCAGTGACTGCACGTTGTACACTACCAAATTAGGGAACAAGCCATCAAACGTAATGATAACAAGTAGTTAGTGGACATAACACATGCCGTTATGAATTTTGAGTTTAGTGTTATTATTTTCGATAATTTTTCACACTGTAAAAAACTCTACGAATTATTATATTTATTATTGTATTTCACACCACTACTAGTAGTACTTGCACTACTTGGCTTCTTATTTTTAACAGAAAAAAAAATCTACATCGTTCAATTACACATCCGCAACAAATGTTTTAATGTACTGTCGAGATTTGCATGATAAGTCTAGTGTTATCTTTGCTACCACTGATAAGCAAGATAATACAGAACCATAATAAATCAAAGCACTTATTGATTATTATCACAAAATGTACACTCTTATTTGTTACTGTTATTTTATTTTTTCACTTCACTCGTCACATCATTATTTGACACTAGCTGATTATTGTAATAACATTGCACAAATAACACTAAATACCCAAACTTTGTTTCCTGTCATTTGGATAAGGATATACCATGATAACTTGTGTTTAAACTTTCAAGTTATTGTGTGATAAATCATCATCTGCCTAGCCTTTTCTAACTACGTTGGGGTCGCCTTCCAGTCTAACCGGATTCAGCTGAATACCAGTATTTTCCATGAAGCGACTGCCTATCTGACCTCGACAACCCAGTCACTGGATAATACAATACCCCTTGTTAAGACTGGTTGTCAGATTTTCCAGCTTCTGATGACCCATAAAGACTGCCAAAGATCCACGAATGAGTTTACATACTTTCTGAGGCACGTTGAGGTCTTGGTATGTAAAAACAGTCACACACCCACAGACCAACCACGGCAAGCGTCGCTTAACCTGATCGATCGACCCTGGCTAATATTACTTAGCCACATGATAAATATGATGATGTAAATAATTGCAGTAAGCAGTGACTTTACACGGACAACAGCTAACATCAAACAATAAATATCCTGATTGGAAAGTATTGTACAACTTGCCTTGTTTTTATATAAGCTAGTGTTTGCCAAGTGGTCAAAATTCGACGGTAATTTAAAAATATTAGCTTTCTGCCCTCCTTCTCCATACAACCTGTGCCAAATTTAATTATCCTCCATCTACGTAATTTTCGTAAAAGGGCTATAAAGTTTTTGCTTCACCTATAAATGTATATATATAGATAGATAACCAAGCACTTTCCACTCATTAGACTCCATGGTATCATTCAAGATTGTAGGATATTGTAAGAGATAAAAAAAAATAAGTATCCTCCATTTACAAAGGTTTTTTTCAAGTGTGTATGCAGTATTTATGTATAATGTTATTGATTGTATTTAGTACATCTGTGGTGCAATACTTTGTTATCAGTGTAACAAGCGATGGCTACTTGAACAACTAAATTCTTTCCTTGTACCTCATTTACAAAGGTTTTTTTCAAGTGTGTATGCAGTATTTATGTATAATGTTATTGATTGTATTTAGTACTTCTGTAGTGCAATACTTTGTTATCAGTGTAACAAGCGATGGCTACTTGAACAACTAAATTCTTTCCTTGGTACCTGCCTGACTGAGGGAGATTAGATCAATTCACATGCCCCAAACATTACCTTCACAATATAATACATGAACAAAGAAGTAAGTCCTAGTCTGTTACAATAGCAAAAAAGAGTATTCCTTTTGATCTTGAGATAAGTTAAATAGACAGATACATTAGCCAGGCAGAAGTTTTCTAGAAACCAGTGTTTTATATCAGCTATCAGCTTTATAGACATGTGAACAGTCTAGATCCATTAGAGCTATCTTTGGCTAAGAGTTCATCCAAAAACATAATGTTAGAGATGTTACAGCCCAGCCCAATAATTGAGCAATTAGATAGATTTGTCCTTCCTTTCATAGCATTAATGTTACTCAAATAATCATTGGGATAAATGAGATCACATCACTTACCGTGGGCAGGTTCTCATTGGGAGGTCCCGGGCGCGTCATTTCGCTGCGGCGCCGCTGCGCCCCGCCACTTTCTAGTGACCGCTGGATGCACGCTCATGGGATATTATCTGCGGAAATACCACCGGAGCTCATCAACAGTTTTCCTCACGCATTATTTGCATGTTGGCAGTAGCACTCCACTCAGTCCTCCCACGCCCGTCAACCGAATTACAGCTGATGCCCGATAACCATGTAAATACTTACCGCATTGTTAATATTTATCAGTGCAGTAATCAGTGCTTGGACGGAATGTTAGGTGATCCGTTAAATAAACAGTGAAACTTAACACAAACATGAAACAAAAACTTGCAATCGTTGTTCGATTGAGAAAGAAAGAAAGTGTAAAATTTCCAGTGACGTTTGTAGTGATGTGCCAAATGTGACAATTTTTGACAATGCTTGAAATTGAAAATAATGGAACTGGTGCAGGTGGTAAGTTTTTTTTCACTCGATTTTTTAGTGAAGAATATTGATGAATTCCTTTTTCGATAAAAAATTTACATTCACGTAATCGGAATTAAATTAAACTCTTTGACACGTTTAATATTTTTTTAAATAGAACATTTTAAGGAAACTAATGGAATTCTGTAGTTTTTTTACTAAACAACAAACATTAGCTGTTCCTGGCGTATTATTGAACATAAAAAGTATTGGTCAGTTCATAATCGATCATTTTTATTAACTCACCCATGACAATTTGATGTTTTGAACGCACTTCACTACCAAATGTCAATTTTCAAGCTGGCCAACCTTCTGTCAAGTTACGGTGCGTTCAAATTATGGAGAATATATTAAACGTTATGGTAGTTGCTGAATCACTAAGCTGAAGCATGATACTTCAGTTGATTGATGGACCCACGAAATTAGAGGTGGGAATGATCGACGTAATTTAATATTTACTCAATGCTGATCAATTATGTATGACATTAGTAAAACAAATACAATTAATCGGTAATATGTAGGTACCTACTAATTTTGTTTTACCAATATTTCCTAACTAGTCGTTAGAAGGAAGAAGAAAATAAGGTAAAGAAACAAAAGTTCGAAGTGATTTTCGAATCAGCGTAGGACATTTTTTCTTTACGTACTGAATCACGAATATATAAGTAGATTGTTATGGAAATTCTTTGCTTCTTAGGTTTGAAAAATATATCTGACCGAGAACGTAAATAATGCAATGAATTGTTGGAATGGAAATGTGTTTCGCGAATTATTTATAGATACCTAATTTTATTTTACTACTATTTTCTTATTTATTACTGGTTCTTATATTCCGATATGTAAGTACAGACGCCAGCACATCAAGCTACCCTAATCTGTCAAATTTATTTGATAATTAGAAATTTATCACGTATCATATCGTAAATTGATCATGTTCAATTGGAAAAAAATGACATTTAGGTAGCTTGATGTGCTGGCGTATGTACAATAGGTATCTGTTTAGTTTCTTAACATACCAATAAAGTAACTGAATAAATAAAAGTTGATTAGTAACAATTTAGGTATAGCATTACAAAAGACATGAAGATAGCTGCAAAAGTAAAATACTGTGGCGCGGCTCTCAACGCCCCACAAAAAACACATTGAAGACATTTGTTCCAGACTTTCACATCATATGAGTCACAAAATAAATTAAGATTTACAAAACGAAAAAAATCAAATCAAATAACTACAACTTTGTATGTGATATTTTGTATAATGTAGAGGCGTGGTGTGTGTGTGTGTGTGTGTGTGTGAATGTATGTATGACTATGTGTGTATGTAATATATGCTTTCGTTTATTTCTAGAGAACCCATACCATGTGAATTTATTTATGATACGACAAGTCGCTCAGTTGCATCATAGGACATAGACGTATGCCAATCTGTAATTTTTTTTCTCAGGGAATTCCTTGTTAAAGGGTAAATTTTGATTCTCTTGTTTATATTATTATAAAGCTTAGAACTAATGAGGTTGAAATGGCGACTTACCATTGCAAATCTGCAGAGTTCAATCTTGCAGATAATATTGGAGCGCCGCTTATTTACTAGGTGCTGGGAGTCGTAAGGCAAAAGGTGGTGTTTCTTAAGAACTGTTCGTAGAACAAACAGTTGTCTTACTGTAAGAACATCACAATGTAAATATAGTTCAGATGTCGGAAATCAAATAGGTTTTTTCGCGAGTACTAGTAGCACTCCCCTTTGCGCACTCTCTAGACGCAACATAGTTGTCTTGTGGTTTCCCCCCACGTAGTTATGCAGTAACAAATAACTGACTGAGCGAGAGTGAAATAAATTATTTTTAGGCACTGAAAATCAGCAACCCCTCGAAATTTTTTGAATGAATAAATCAGTCTTCTTTCACGAATCTCAATAGACTCAAACCTGTTTTTTCCAAGTCAGAAGATTGTATAATATAACTCCAAGATATTTGATACTGTCAGACCGTTCTATCTGAGCACAGTTACAACTGGTAGCGGCTAGGTAAGGACAAACATGACTCCTGATCACAAATGTCGTAGAGGTAAAGTGTATGAACTTGGTCTTTGAGATATTGAGCAAGCTCAAAGCAGCCTCTGCCCTCTCACGTCTTAGACCAGCCCTTAGCACGGGTTATAAGGGCTGTGTCATCCGCATACGTAATGATTTTCATAGACACAGCTCATTGACATAGACAACAAACAGGGTAGGTCCGAGCACACTACCCTGAGGGACACCAAAAATCAAAGTACTCGTGTCTCTCCGGTTTATGTAACCTAGAAATCAAAACCGCACTCTTCTAGCTGAAAAAAGGATGCCATGTCAGTAGATAAATAGGTATCTGATTACCTACCTACTTAGAATGAATGATTTGTTGATTGCCTTATTTCAAACACATACCTACTGAGGTCTGATCTTTAAACTAAATAGACTCTTATGCATAAACAAAATCGTGTCCTCATTATCATAACCGAGGACGGGGCACCTACAAAAAAAAAACAATATCGCAACTGAAGTGTTAGCCGTAAACCCGGTCCCCGGTAGACATAAATCAGGTGTAGTTACGCGGGGGCACGCGCACCTTTAGAATGCGGGAACAAGCCATAAATACACTTGGTACAGACGCCAGCACATCAAGCTACCCCATTCCGTCATTTTTTTTTTAACCGACTTCAGAAAAAGGAGGAGGTTCTCAATTCGACTGTATGTTTTTTTTTATGTTTGGTACCTCATAACTTTCGACTGTGTGAACCGATTTTGATGATTCTTTTTTTATTTGAAAGCTCGTGCTTCCCGTGTCGTCCCATTTCATATAGATCTGATGATGCGTTTCGGAGACAGACAACGGAACTCTTAAAAAAATAACAGCAAATCAACCGCGATTGCTGCTATCACATAAATATGCATTATTTTGACCCCAAGGATGATGAAATTTCGAATTAGTGAGGGTAGGTACTATAACTAAAAAGTGAAAAATAAAAACTTTTTCCAAAAAACACAACCGACTTCCGAAAAAACACCTTAGGTAAAGTAAAAAATAACTTTAATTTCGGAAGCCGGTGACACATATCCAAAGTCACATATCCAAAACACATATCCAAAATTTAAATACATATCCAAGTCACCGCCTTCCGAAATTAAAGTTATTTTTCACTTTATAGTGTTTTTTTCGGAAGTCGGTTGTTTTTTTTTTGGAAAAAGTTTTTTTGATATATTTTCAACTTTATAATATACGCATAAGGTTCATGTTCAATTGAGAAAATTTTACAGCTTGGGATAGCTTGATGTGCTGGCGTCTGTACAACCCTACGGCAGGGAAGACCGACCTGATGGAACATTTTCATAAATAACACACAAGTAAAATAAATTAGGTTCGGTTTTCTATTTCTACCTGGCGACCACTGACTTGCAACGTTTGTTTGTAATGTATCGAGTTTTATATCCTGTTACAGTAGTCAGTGCAGCGAGCCAAGCCACTCGATGCGAGCGCCGCGCTGAATTTTTCACCCGTCGTCTGTCGGCTTTTTCGTGAATTCCTTTGAAACGCCTGAGTCAAGTGCTCGTAGTGAGCATTCGCCACGTCTTGTTTATCGCCGTTTTGTAACTAAACTCGCTTCGAATGATAAATTAGGAATCTACAATCAAAGGTTGCAAGTCAGTTTCCGCCTTTATCGATTAAGACAACCGGTTTATTATAGTGGTAAAGTGTTCTTTTCCTTGAAGAAAATCGACATGGAAACGTAAAAAAAAAGAAATATACCTACAAGTAAAAATTTTTGCCATCCCTGTGTTACGTGATTGTACACACGATATTTTCATCCCGGCCTCATCTGTAACGCCTTATCGAGCTATTATTTATCTTGGAAAATGTATGGAAATAACTCTTTTTAAGCGGACGGTTTTTTTATGCCAGTGTAGACGGTTGAAAGTTTTATCACGACTTTGCAACGTGTCTCAAGCTCGAAGGGGAAGACAGAGGTGGAAGTTTTTACAAAAAAAAAAAGAAATGTGTCTAATAACAGAACCGAGAAGACTACAAATAATGAAATAAGTAAAAACACTGTAATTTTCGGTTAGTTTGTTTATGTACTCTGTAAGCTTTTCGTTTGTTTGCACCAACAGCTTTGCACTATTTTGAAAGAATCGTTTGCTAGATAAACAACTTTTCTTACCTATTTATTTTACCAACCACATTTATTTTTAAACGATCATATATACTTCCTGAATTCTGATTTATTTTTATGATACACCTTATATTATTTGTAATAATTCCTCCCAATCACTTCGCAGGCTACAAACTACCCGTGTCTTCTGAACAAAATATCAGTTCCGATTGGTGTATCGGAAACAATATGACGATTGCAACTGATGTGATAGCTGGCTAAACCAGGTAACCACTATTATGAATGCTCCGATGCATCACATCAAAGGTATCTACGGTGCAGGTATTAGGGCTATGTAGGTGTTAGGTAAATCGCGCTTTGGACCTAGAATCTAATCAACTGTTCAGCCGTGAAATGTCCTAGCATATAAGCAGGGGCGTACCAATAGAAAATGGCGCCTAGAGCACGCATCACATTTGCGTCCCTTCGTAAATTATCTTCTCGGTCTACACTGAGCAAAGCTAGGTCGCAAAACCTTTCTTGACCAATAAATAGCCTTCAATAAAAAAGGTATTAATTTCAACTAGCTAAAAAATCACTTGCGATGCTGCAATTTTAAGAGAATTTAGATAGAAATCTGCAGATTTGGAAAAACGCTTTCATCCTCGTACTGAACAGTATATTCAAGTAGCTCTTCAGATTTCTTAGATGTAGAGATGGGCAAAATGTGTCAGTAAAAAGAAATGAATGAAGTATATCTTTTCGATTAGTGAAGTAGTCCACTCATTTCCTTCAGTACTTCATTTAGTTCAGCGAATCAGAACGAGTCCCTATCGTAGGATAACGATAGTGATTGACAAGTTACGACAAATGATGCACTTTTGTAGTTCAGTTTTATACGTAAGTCGATTTTTCTTCATGCTTTATACAGGCTTAGGACTGTCAACCTAGAAATATGAATTTAAGCAAAACTATTTTTATTAAGTAGTAGTAGGTATGTTTTGTTTTTTGTTACTGATACTTAGAAATTTTTGTCTAGGCTGGTGTAATTAAAATTGAAAAAACGAAAAGAAAGAGTGAACTAAGTGAAGTAGAGAAACATTTGAATGACTACTGATTGAATGATAAGTTTATTTTGTGATATGATGTAGTTCATTTCCTTCAATCGTTCGCGAACTACCCATGTCTACTTAGATGTAGGTAGGTAACAGTATGAAATGGTTTATTGATGTTTGTTTTTTATTTGATTTAATTATTGGCGACTTTGTGCGCCCCCCCTCGATAGGCGTCCAGGGCTCGTGCCCTGCCTACCCCACCCTTGTTACGCCACTGCATATAGGTTGGTATGGTTAGATATGGGAAGGCGACCTATCGAGAGAGACTATCAGAGTCAAAATCAAAATCAAAAGTCATTTATTCAAACTAGGCTGAGAGTTAGCAGTTTTTGAACGTCAAAATTACATAAGACAGTCCCCCAAAACGCCCGCCCTTCACCACTTCCTAGTGCTTTGTCTGGGAACGAGAAGTAGCGCAACAAACTCCCCAGCAGCACAGCTGTCTCTCAGTCTCAGTATTTTTAAGCGTTTTCCTGACTTTGTTTGGGTCGGCTTCCAATCTAACCGGAGGTAGCTGAATACCGAGTATTTTATATGGAACGACTGCTTAGCTGACCATCACAACCCAGTAACTGGGTAATACCATATCCCTTAATAAGGCTGGTTGTCAAACTTTCGGGCTTCTGACGACTCGTAACGACTATCAAAGATCCACGAATGACGTTAACATGCTTTCCGAGGCACGGTTCTTGTTATGTAAAGATGGTCACCCATCCACGGACCAACCGCGGCAAGCGTAGCTTAACCTGATCAATCTACCCGGGCGGCTGTTATTACTTAGCCACAAACACAATTATGAAATTAATAATCATCCACTCGTGAATTCATTTGCTTTATTCAAAACATTTTGCAGTTGACAATACTTCCAATCTAACTATACAAAGCTGAAAGCCGTGTTTATATTTTGTCATAATATTCTTCCACAATTTCAGTCCCGAAATTAAAAATCCTCCCCCACCTGCTTCCCATGCCTTTTAATGAGGCGGCTTTACAAAGGCTCATAAAGGGAATTAACTCTGAGCCGAACGATCCCGCCGTGGGTACGCATGATCAGGCGTGCCCGCAGGTCCCTGTGTGACCCACTTTAGCCCCCGTGGCCCAGCAGCGGCCAGGCCCGCGCGGAAGTTGCCACAGATTAGAATTTTACGTCTGGATTTAGGATACGCGAGCAGTGTACGCGATAAAATATATAAAGCGATGTATCTAGGACAAACTCATATTTCCAACACTCATAATATCTTGAGTTGTGACATTGTTGATTGTCTTAAGTGCAGCCTGTAGGTCACAAGCCATTAAATAATTATATTAGGCTGACATACTAAACTTGACAGTAATTTTAATGCGGTAGCCTTTTTAGATCCATTATTACCGTGACGTGAAGCAAGCATACGCAAAGGCATACCATAATGTAAGAGGGGCGCGAGTACGTCGGCGGGATACCTCAGAGCCCTTAGGAAATGCCTTTTATGAGCTAAAGATGTTGTATGTTGATGTTAACCTGAAGGCCAAATCTCGTAATTATAAACGTTCACAATCTAGTCACAGTGTCATGTCAAAAATGTATGGAAACTCGAAGTATTTTTGACATTGACAGATCGACACTGAGATCAGACTGTGAACATTCCTAAAATTACGAGGATTGCCCCTCTGTTGTATTAAAAGTTGGTTGTTGTATACAAAAACCCGTTGTGTAGCACGCGTGTAGCGTGTAGCCTGTAACTCGTAGCACAGAGCGCGTAGCTTGTAGCGCGTAGCACAGGCAGCGTAGCATGTAGATCGTAGCACGTAGCGCTTAGGATATGGCATTACTATGCTGCTAAGTAGCTCCTATTAGTATTTCGTAGCGTCTATTTCCACGAGCTTTCATGTTTTGCCGTCCGCCTTTGCCGGTAAAGGAGTAAGTAACCATGAAAACGTGCACTTTATTCAGTCTGTTCATTGATGTTCCAGCTTTTTTGTCGTTTCACAAATTCTCTTAAATTAAAATCTTTCTCATACATTCAGGTATAGCATACCTGTAGTATAGCATTTCCCAGTACAAACCTGCCTTAACAGTCGCTCATGTAAAACGGCCGCGCTTGCACTTCGCGTGACAGCTCGCTATTTACACACCCGGTCGATTCAAAGGGCCCTCTGTGTGTGCCCTACTTACGACTACTTATGAGATTCATTATGTTTCACGGGCTTGACTTCTCGTTTGAGGAAGAAAGGAACGGAGAGATGTTATTGCTGTTGATGGTGCGCGAGATGGCTTTACTATCTCAGACCTTGTTTATTCTGATGTCTATGATGGTCATTTATTTCGGTAAATAGCTAAGTATACACTTAGATAGAGACTCCGTGTGGTGCCGGCCGTAAAAGAATAGCACCATCCCATTTCTTCTCGTAGATGTCGTAGAAGGCGACTAAGGGACTTACTAGAGAACGGGCAGCAGCGTTCTCTATGCATTTTACCACCATACTGCGATCGCCAACCCGCCTGCCAAGCGAGGCGATTATGGCAAAACCTCCTTTTAGGGGAGGCCTATGTCCAGCAGTGGATGTCTTTCGGCTGAAATAATAATGATAATAACACTTAGATACACAGTTTTCTGAAGACAATGATTTGATTGATTTCTGCGTGGTTTTTAAGCCGTGTTAAAAATCAGAAGAACAGCATTCTTAGTTTTATCCAATTAATTTTATCAAATTTAATTCTGTTGATACAATTACTTACAAAAATCAAATGCAATTCCCAGTCCCTTTTAACAGGCCATAAATAAATTGTAAGGCACCCTTTCATTAGGAGTCCCCCAGATGGCTGTCCCACCTTTACGCCGATCTACTTGAGAAACTTGCGTTCTGCCGGGGCCCTGCAGGCTACAGGGCTACAGGTGCGCACGGAACCCCTCGCTCATGACTCATGATGCACATAAATATTCGGTAAATCGAAAATCAGGGTTACCACATCTTACTAAAGATATTATTATCCTAATGTCGCGATTTTTAACCTAGACCTTGTATTGAGAGGTAATAAGTTTTAGCTTTTTTTTTTGTGAGGTTCAAACAGAATAATGTGTAGTTTTGCATAAATTATGCGTATACGGAAGTCTGTACTAAAGCAGACAGACTTCTGCGCACGAGTAGTGTCGTAACCATTTACATAATTAGGTGCTTACGCTGTACAAATATTCGCTCATTCGCTCATCTATAAATAAATAATTATATCATAGGCATATGTTTTTTGGACAGCAGTCGTCCGTAGGTCAGTAGGGGGTCTCTTTAAAAAAAAGTAAAAGTAAAAAAACCTTTGTTTGCAAGTATGGGAGTAAGGGAATGTTAATTCCTTAATGTCTTTTTAGTTTCATATAACTTATGACTACCCATGTCAAAAGAATCATCAAAATCGGTTCATCCAGTAGAAAGTTATGAGGTAACAAAAAAAACACCTCCTTTTTTGACGTCGGTTAAAAACTGAAATAAATACATGTGTTTCCTTCTGGTAAGACTGCTTATTTATTATATTTATACTTCTGCTGAAATGTCGCGGCCATTGCGTTTCAGTTAACCGCTACAGTTGGGAGCGGTGGGACTCTTTGTTTTAGCGATGTTGAATGGGGTGCGAGACGTTTCGCTTGTCGACGACACCCGCCGCGGCTCGTGAGTCGGGGCCCGAGACTCAAGGGAGCGATACGGCATATTTGATAATTGAACAATTGACGGATTACTGATGTTACCTATTTGAGATGACTGAATTTGTAATAGAAAACCTGAAAATAGAAGAGATTTTAAGTTGTTTTAGGGTATTTAGTGAGTGAGATCTATCATTTAATAATTGTCATGTTTTCAAATGCAGTTGCTAATTTGTAAATGAAATTGTAACTATCGTTTCTTATTTTCTATATAATGCCGTCGCTTAGGTAGGCATTAGGTTTTTTTCTAGTCAGAGCTTGTAAACCATTGTAAACAGAAAACTCATTAGTAGAACCTACCTCATACATAAGCGTACAAAGCGACACAAATCGAACCACTCGATCTTATTACCAAGACCATCTGTATCTCCAGGCTCCGTCTGGTTGCCATGGCAACGACAAAATGGCGCGCTGCACGGCTTCCCGCGCTTTCCTCGCGTTCCCGCCGCCGCCATATTGATCCGGAATCCGGTCGCGTTCCGAAACCCTTTCCGCGAAATTTTTCATTGTTGGAAAAATTTATGAATAACGTCGAGACTTTGTAATTACTGGAATGTTAGAGTTTTTAAACGAATTACAGGAAGGCTTTCATTTATGTAGCGAGAGATCGGTTAAAAGGCCTTTTGGAATTTCCTGTAATGGATTTTCTAATCTTTGTAGCCATGATTTTTTTATAGCGTGAGTTGTTCTCTCTTCTATGAAAATACCCCTAACAGATTCTGTAAAGGAGATTGAATTCAATTAAAGCTATCCGGCTAACATACCTACATACGAGTACGTATCTACAATATATTTTCCAATTTCGGCACCTTAAATCAAATACCTACTGTTCTCCAACTCTGAGCAATCCAATAAGATACAAACAGCCTCCCGGGCACAGGTTTACTGGCCCACTTGGCCTTGGCACGGTTGCATAACATACCGCAAATACAATGCCGCGATTGTTCGCTAGTTCACGCTCAAGTACCGGAATTATAGAAACAACCCTTCTGGGTATAATCTAATTGTCTGTTAGCAATCAGAACAGGCCTATTGCGATTTCAGCATTCCCCGTATATAAATTGTTCACGATTTGGACCATCCGGCTTAAAATGGTCAGGAATTATTTATTAATTAAGGTAGCTCTGCGGAAGTCTGTTGTTAAAAATATACTGTTTGGGAAAGGGACCCCTCTTTACTGGCCCCTAACGAGACCGTTGAGTGACAATTAAATACCCCAACCGTTGGACTTCCTGCACACCTCGACATTCCCTAATGGATCAAGATTACACATGTTACAGTAAAGTCTCCTATAAACACAGTTATCGCCGGTAAGACGAAAGGCTCGTCATGGTCACCAAACCTTAGGTAGAGGAACAAGGGTATTATCTTCCTTTTAGGGCAAAATTTACGTCCAACGATTAGGTATTGAGGTAGGCTATGTTAAAGACTGAAAGCGTGAAACTGCCTGAAAGGTCAAGCGGCTCTACATGCATGATTGAATTAAAACATATTGCTTGAATTCGCCGATATAGTTTCAGATCATAATCTCGAGCAAATAGGTCGTATCTATATTGAATTATTAATTAACACCAACAATAAGTCGACAATTAGTCCCCTTGACAATTCAGAGAGATAATGTTTTTTTTTTCGATAATTTACTCAGCAATGATGACGTGACGTGGCGTCATAATAAACCATGCAATCACGACGTAGTAACGATGTCGTCGTCCGGCGTCAACGCCGATGGGCGACAATCAAGGGACTCTGTCCGTTTCGTAGTGTCCGATATGCTGAACGCACCCTCGCATCCCTACACGCGACTGAGTTGCAAGTTGGGAAGTTACCCCGAAAGGTGGGAGTCTCATTGCGAGGCAAATATCTGCTGAATAAGGTTTAATATTCAACGATTTCTAGTTTGGGATGAAAATTTTATTAAACTTGGTGGATAGATTATTATTGGGATGCATTATTAGGTTTACTTATATATTAAAAATATAGCATCTAGTAGGTCAGACGCTGATGCTTATATACATATATCATATATATTCACTGTTTACTCAGTTGAATCAATATGTAAGAAGACGCAACGTGGTTTCATTGTAGCATTCACATTTACGTAGATATAGTTGTTCATCAACATGTACTTTTTTTTTTTTTTTGATTTGTACAAGGCTCCGTTTTCAGGACCAGGAAAGCAGGAACACTTAACACAAAAACCAGGACTCGGAAAAGCCACCCTTGCAACACTGACGAAACTCGTCAGTGCGTCGCGCACCTCCTTCGCGGTCGCGCGTGTGTGTCGGTGTCCGTCTATGTCGCTCAGTGTCGCGGTCTAGTGCAGTGTTTACTATTTTGTTTGGATGATGCCCTGATGCCGAACCCTCGGTAAGTAACGACAGGCGCGTGCCGCGGTCGCCTACATCTGTACTTTAATTGGGATAAAAAGAAGGGAGCCTGTTTATAGGGTGCGAATTGGGGGTCTATTCATCTTTGTTTGTGAATTGTATCGACAGGTATTTATCAAATTTGCGGATGGTATTGACTATTGACGTCTTACACCTATGTTCCGGTTTTGGATATTTGTATATTTGTAAGGTGTAAAGAATTTCTGAAAAAGATGAGCACTTTCTTTCAGGAAGTAGAGATTACGAAACATCGTCCCCGAAAACAGATTTTCGATTGAGTTTATAAAACAAAATCACGTATCCCTTATGATTTGAATAATTAATTGTAAATGACACAATACAAAAAAAAGTAACAATAAACATGTAAGAACATTCAGTCACTGAAAGGCTGAACAAGTAGGATATTCAACAATGGCCTTGTGACCCGGTTCTCTAAAAGGTTAGTTTCATTGACCTCACGTTATTCATTTACTTTTTAATTAAAACGGTCTTACATTTCTGATTCCGCAGAATAGGTGTATTGGCGCCCAACACGGGGCCACGGAATGTACATTAATATTGATGGAATCGCTGTCAATCAAGGAGTACAACCCCTCGATAATAGTTCTAGTGGTTAATTCTATCCGAATAGAGTAATCAAACGATATTATCTAGAATGTCCTGTAGCTATTATTTTTCTAACAGCCATAACCTCGGGATTGTTCAGTGAACCATAACTGTGCGTCATAAAATATTATAAAGCTGGTACTAAACGAAGGATATAAACTGAGCTATCCATCTATATACAATGTTTGGTTAACGAGGTATTTAAACAGGCAAGTTTGGTGGTCGTACTTTCTTTTGTTCAAATAAGGATGGAGGTGAAAGTTAGGCCTTCCGCTCGCCATCGCCATTCCAACGGTATAATCGCTTAATTTTATTACTGTGAAATTGGATCGTCTAATTGTACTTTACTCCTTTTGGATTTCAGCTGCCATTAGTCAATAAACTTAATTATAACTACTTTTAAGTTTCAAATCAAATCTTTGCAAATTAATATTTTACAATCATTTGATTTACAACTTAAAGTACACATAAACATATGATAGGTGTGTTTGTAGACATTATATGTGTGGATGTACTCATCTGGTTAAAATCTAATTAGACCAGACTTTTATTAACTCCCACATCGTTCATTGCCCTCACATTGTTTCGTATCATGGGAACGGGAACAAATTGCTATTGTAATAATCTGCTCAGTTAAATAAGAGCAAGTTATAACGGCTCTATTTACAATAATCCTATTTCGTATTATAATCTATACATCTATACATCTTTACAGCTATACGTCTATACATATAAATAAAATTGGATTGTCTGTTTGTAATATTAAAATAACCGCTTTTTGCTACATGCTTAAGAATATATATACGGTACAAATATCAAAATAACATTTTTTACAATTTTTGTCTGTCTGTCGGTCTGTCTGTCTGCCTGTTTGTTCCCGCTAATCTCTGAAATGGCTGGACCGTTTTTGACGGAACTTTCACTGGCAGGTAACTGATGTAATAAGGAGTAACTTAGGCTACTTTTATTTTAGAATTTTTATTTGTTTTTATTGATAGATAAATAATAGTAAAAAAACTATTCCGTGCGGACGAAGTCGCGGGCACAGCTAGTTTATTATAAATGTGTTTAATTATTTGGATATTTAGATGTTTGGATGTTTGTTACTTAATCATGAAACAACGGGTGAATGGATTTGGATGAAATTTGGCACGCAGATAGTTTGTAACCTGGAATAACATATAGGATACTTTTTATCCAGATAGTAGGTTCCCGTGGGTTGATTTCGACCTCCAGGCAGGCGCACGCAACAACAACAAATTATCCCTCTGTTCGCTTTAGGACAGATTCGCTTTAAGACAGTCCTAAGGGTACGCATTACCGGGATACAAAAAGTATCTTATGTGTTAATCCAGGTTACAAACTATCTGTTTTCCAAATTTCATCCAAATCCGTTCGGCCGTTTTTGTGTGATTGAGTAACAAATATCCAAACATCTAAACATACGAAATTTCACATTTATAATACTAGCTTATGCCCGCGGCTCCGCCCGCGTGGATGTCGGTCATCGCGTAAAAAAGTAAGCTATGCCCTTCTCCATATCCCAGGCTATATCTCTGCCAATTTCATGACGGTCAGTTCAACGGTCTAGGTATAAAAGCGTAACAGACAGACAGACAGAGTGACTTTCGCATTTATAACATTAGTAGGGATTAAGTAGGAAGTCAGATAAGGAGGATTTAATTATGTGTAAGACTTTTTATTTTAAATCAAAGCTCAGTAAACAACTGTTAGTATACTGTACTTACAAGTTCCATATCTACAATTATGGGATTGCTTTCATTCTTCGTTCGAAATGTGGATGTGTGTGGACTGCGGCCGGAACAGCCAATTTATTACGATAACGAAATGAGCCAAAGCTGCTTATCAATGTATTTTCAGTTACGATAGACCATAACACAGTAATAAAACGAAATAATTAATTATTAGGAGGCGAGATAAATAGACAGGGTGACCCTTCCGTGCCTCGGAAAGTACGTTAAGCCGTTGGTCCAGGCTGTCATTCGTGCATCTTTGACAGTCGTTACGGGTCGTCAGAAACCCGAAAGTCTGGCAACCAGTCTTACCAAGGGGTATCGTATTACCCAGTAACTGGGTTGTGGAGATCAGATAGGCAGCCGTTCCATGTAAAATACTGGTATTCAGCTGCATCCGGTTAGACTGGAAGCCGACCGAAAAGGCTAGGCAGATGATGATACATAGACGATTGCAACAAGACCCATCACATACTTAGCCAAAATCTACGCATTCTGTACATCAAGCTGATAGTAACATTTAGCAAAAATGATTGCTGGGATTTAACTTTTATTTTTGGTGTCAAAAATCGCTGTTCACACGCAATGTAGCGTACGCAAAACATCTGCTTATGGGTGCATGCAACGGTACCAGTGGTCTTCAAACGCGCTCGATGCGTTTAATCGAGATGGTTAAATGAAACGCACACTAAGGCCACAGAGTTGTGGGGGTATTTAAGCAGAGTTAAGTTTTACTATGACATTTAAAAATCGTGCTATGAATCGTATTAATAAGTTACGGGTTTAACAAAGGATTACGAGGCGAGAGGACGTGGACCGTTTGAATCAGAACTATCCCAACTCGTGTGTCCTCCAAACTTTATCTGTTACATTATATTATGTTAAAAACGAAGTATAACTAGCTATACACCGTGACATTTTAGTCGTCTTACAAAGGTGGTCCACTCAATGTATCCGACATAAAATACCTACAGGCGCGATCAAAAAATTGTTACCATTAATTAAAATAATAGGTACGAAGAAAAATAAATAATGGCTTAGAGTTATGAAACACCCTCCCTGTTAATAATATTTACGCATCAAACGGTAGAAAATGTCTACCTACCTACCATAACACTTTCATCATTCATTCCATATCCATAACAGGATGTTCAAAACTACATCATGTGTCTTAGTGAATGATATTTCTTTTTTTAATTATTATTCATTTGTCCAAAAATATCATTTTTTTTAAATAAATTAATAGTATTCATTGGATACATGAAGTGGGCTGCCGTTGTAAGACGACTAAAATGTCACGGTGTATATGCCTAGATCTGTACACATTTCGTTGTGGTTAAAAATGAACTTCGTGAGCCTTTACATTATTCAACAATTTTTCCTATTACATACTTACTTAATTATTTCAACTCGTTATCGCCCAGTTGTCGAAACTCATTTAAAACTTACTGTATTTCTAATGCATTTGTAAAAGTATCTTTCTGCACTCCTTCGCCATATAAACTGTAACTATACGACATAGGTAATCCTCTCTCCGCGTAATTTTCGTCAAAAGTGGTACATAGTTTTTGCTGCACGTATTAATACAGAAGACATGGTCAGAGATATTCCACACAGTCATCGAAACTACAGACCTCCTTTTCGAATAAAAAGGTGTAAAAAGCACCCATTAAGTCCATCCATAATCGATTGCGAATTTCCGAGTACTCATTGAAAGGGACGCTCTAGTGGTGCGAAAGTAATCGGATTCCCGCAATCGCGATCACTTTAAACCTTTCAATTATGATTGCCTTCCATTGATTCATATCCGGCATCGGTATTTCATATTCTGCACTACCCTCCATCATAGCACGGCATGACAGACAGACGGACATTACACAACGGGGGTGGCGGTCGTTCACCCGCCTGCCCACCAAACGGTAAATAACTTTAAAACTACCCCCACACGGCGCTTATTCCTACGAAACTTGATTCGACACTTGCCAAGGGAGTCGTTGAACATGTGTTTATGTTAAACAGACCTTATTTTGAATAGCATGAAGTTGATAATCGGTTGCGGAAGTGTTTAGAATTTTTTAGTCTTTCGAGAATGAACTTTGTTGCCACTGACTAGGCTAGTTTTTGTAATGTAGTGTTTTTGAATTGGAAAAGCCACTGTTTTGTAATTCAGGTTAGGTAGTTAGTCGTTGATTGAAATCAACAGGGGTTTTAATTTTGGTATTGCTTCATTATTTTTAAGGGTTTGTAAATATTGTAAAAGTTGAGATAGATTGACGTTAACATTGACAAGTTCCTTAACAAGTTGTGTTATCGAATCCTTACTTTTATCTAAGTCCACATTAAAAGAACCTTCGTAGTTGAAACCACCCTGATAATTCAGTCTCTCAGCTCAGCAAACAATTTTCCTATCTCTCATGCCCCCGTACCCTTGACCGTCCACCAGCGCGTTCAGGCGTAAGTTACGAGTCTACCAAGTCGGCAGCAGAACTCCGTGCCATACCTACCAACCTACCTATCCGAAAATAAGGAGTACAGAACAGAAGGTTCAGTAATAACAAGAGCTGGAGATGTCATAAGTGCCGCTTAAAAAAGAGTGGATTTTTGTGGAGGTTGTTAAAAGATGGACGCTATCTATGGTGCTAATTAAGCTTACTGCTCAATCTAGGTTAGCTGGTATTTGGTATACAAATAAAAACATTATAAGTGTGCAGTTTGTTAACACTTCGCCGTTTTGAGGCTAAGAGAAGAGAAGAGATAAGAAGGTTTTACGTCAAAACTGTATGTTTAGACGGTTGCTAATTATTACTTGCCTTTGAGCAACGTTTATAAATAAAGGGGTTAATGTTTTGTGATATTTCTACTATATATCTCAAAGAAATTTATCTTAAATAAAAACATAATTAATCCATTAATCTTTAACAACCGCCTCTCATAGGTTTTACGCCTTTTTCAGGTCTAAGCCCGATGCTGGGCTGATTCCTCTCTTTTAATGAAGGCGAAATGTTCTGACCTAAGTAGGATATTGCTAGAGGAAAGGCGTCAATCAACACTAGACATTTAGCCCGCAGCCAAAGATCTAGTTTGCTTTCTCATTATTTCCTCGGAAAATATTACTTGCACGCAGTAAAAACACCCATTGCGAGTGACGTCACATTAGTCCTGCTTTCTGCCAGGGCTGCGGGTTGTTCGTGGCCCCTGGCACACAGGCAACTGAAGGAACACGGGTGGGTTTTAGTCTGTAACAGTCTGACACGCCCTCCTGCTCCATCCAGAGCGGGAGAAGTTATTTGGTGATTTCTATAGTATGTAGTAAGAACATCACTAGTGGAGAGTAAGTGATGGAGGAACATCACTAGAAAGGAAGGAAGCAATGGCGTCGCATGGAAAAGCTATGTAAGTGAAACCAAACAGTAGATTGAGTAAAATATTCTCGTTACATAAATTGTTTTATTCAAAAATAACATGGTACAATTACCCACCCAAAAAAAAGGGCCTGCTTTGCTCTACGTTATGAACCTTCTGTTCCTAAGTATCCCTAGTTGTAGTGTCATATTGCGCTGTGTTACGAGCCAGCCTCCTCGTAAACTGTTATGATTATGCTCAGTGAGTCAGTGCTCAGCTGCTCCAAGGACAAATCCTATGAATTTTGCAGCAGACTACCAAGTATAAAAACTTTATTGGGTAATAGCCTTTGCCAGCGGCTTTGTCCGCGTGGAGGTGGAAAATTATCCTACCGGAACGTACTACCGGGATAAAACGTATTCTATGTGTTAGTCCAGGTTATAAACTATCTGTGTGACAAATTTCATTCAAATCCGTTAAGCCATTATTGCGTAACAAACATCCAAAATCCGGGCCCTATCAGAATACCAGCGCTGCGACACCGCTGCTTTTTAAATGTCGCAGCATCATGCTGAGATAGTGGCATTTTGGCCTCGTACAGGACCTTGTTTTTTATTTTTCCTTTTTTTTTGGAAAAATCTAATTTTAACTTTATAATACGTACGTAGCGTACGTAGCGTAGTAGTGTTTTAGTTTTTTAGTGTGTTTTATTGTATTGTGTTGTAGTTTGTGATATTCCTATGCGAGTCTAATAAATACTTTTTCTTTCTTTCTTTCAAACATCTAAACATGCAAACTGATACATTTATAATATTAGTAGGATTCTGTTAGATTTGTCCCACTTTACTCATCTCAGAGCATCAGGTAAGTACCTACAGTCGACCAGGGGCCCAAGTCTGCTATTTTTTATGAATTCGTCATTCCAACACGATCCCATTGTCATTTTGCTAAAAGTTCGTAACCTGCTAAATTCATAATGGTCGATCATTGGTCGGTCAATGGTCTCGTAATAGAATTGTGTTATAATGGCATTGTCGTATTGCCATTATTATAAAACCCGTTAGTAGAAATGATTTTCCAAAAACTACTACTAAATGTGAACTTTTATTCATGGCCGATTTCACTTAGATATTTTTACATATTATTTATTAGTGTAATTTTTTTAGCAGATTACCGCTAAGTCAGTCATTCATTTGTCATTATTTACGAGTTTACCAATAAATGCCATTTCTTTCAATGGAGTGTCAGTGGCTGACCATTGAAAGTCATAATGACGCCATTATATTAGTTGATTGTCACACTTGTCAAAACCAACAATTATGAAATCAATGATAGGCCATTCTGACACTATTGTAATAGCTGACTTGAGGCCTTATAAAACGACAAGGTTTGTCAATGTGACATTTTGTTTCAATCTTAGCAAACTTTGATGCTCAGTTCCTATAAACAAAAACGGTGCGTTTTGCTTACCAATAGTGGCATTTTTAGGGTTCCGTACCTCAAAAGGAAAAACGGAACCCTTATAGGATCACTTTGTTGTCCGTCCGTCCGTCCGTCTGTCTGTCAACACACGTTTTATCTCAGGAACGCGTGAAACTATCGAGTTGAAATTATATATGGTATACTCAGGTCTACAGTCTCTTGAAGCTGTGACAAAATCAAAATTCTAAATTAACGTAAAAAAAGATACGGCTGTTTATGCCACAAAAAACGTATATTTCGACACTTTCAAGGGAATCAAAATTTATAGGGTACTTTCCGTTGACCTAGAACTACACTACAGGGAAAAATCTGAAAACTATAATTTTGTAATTAAATCACAAAAAATATTTCCCGCCATTCACAACATCAACTAAATAAATAAACATCAACAAAAAATTCAAAGTAAGGAACCCTCGGTGGGCGAGTCCAACTCACACTAGTCCACTTTTTTTTAAATTTAAAATAACTCGTGAACTAATTTTACCTGTAATAGCTATTTCCAGAGAGGGAGGGTCTACTATGCGAAGGTCTGTTCTTCATAAGTAAGTAAAGATACAAGCGTCTCAATTTTAACCTACAACTGGCCATAAATTATAGGCATCGGCGTTTAATTGACTGGGGATTGTTGTCAGAAGTGATAAAACAATAACGATGTCGACCATAGTCGACCGTAACTATACGTTACCTACCTATTGTTACCAGCCTAACTTGCGTATAGTTGATCTGAAGCAAGAGCCAGAAGCATACGATAATAATTAGCACTGCAGTCTTGCTGGCTAGACAGTTAAACGAGAATCGATATCGTCTTAGCGAAACTCTAATGACCGACAGTATCCTTGCTTCTGGGGCTTTGTTATCATATTAGCTTGTTAGTGTAGCTATACTGCTACTTTATTGTTTCAAGCCTAGATATTGTTTAATTAATTACCTAATTTTATTACTTACTTTAAAATAATAATGCATTTTTATGTGCCTCTCGACAATAGCAATCCATGAGTATTAATGTAATACGCTTTTCACCATCTTGTAATACCACCCATGAACTCCACGAGACAGGCTTGACCTAGTGTGGAGTTCATAAGCAAAATATTTCCTTTGCGTCTTATTCTTCTTTTTTTTTTTCCTTGGTAACGTAGGTACTAATGTAGACTTTAAGGAATTGTAAAGCACTGTTTTTTGGTAAATAAACATTATCATTATCAAAGCTCTACAGCTGAACATAGGCTCCTCAAGGCGAATAAATCGAATATACTTTTGGCGATGACATACTACTTAGGTGCTGCACAATATTTGAGACTACGCAACAGCAGTAATAAAATGACCGCATCTGAGTGCCTAATTAAACACAACTGGGCTTTAATTACTCAGTTGAGGCCGTTAAAGATTCTTGTAAAAAAGAGAGAGACTCGCTCTCTCTCTTTTTAAATTAAAACTGTTTTCCGTAACGAAGAATACTTAATGAGGCTTTTTAAACCTTCTCCAGGAAGGAAGTAAACGGGCACCGACTTTTAATAGTTTGGAGCTACAAAACCTGCTCAATTTTCTCCATTCAATATATTGGGATGGATAATAACCCTGTAGGCCACTGCTGCAAGCACGCCATTTCCCACACCCAGACCACTCCGGCCATTAGCGACGATAATTTCTTATTTCCGTATAACATCTTCAAGTTGGATGCTGTCGGTTGAACGTAGGACAGTGAGTAATGGGAAGATTGCTTCGTTCGTTATCAGCTCATTCGCTCCACTTGCGCTCAACGCTCAAGCTTATCCTTAAATATTAGGAAGAGGATATTAAGTTTTTATAAGAAAATACTGGTTCTGTAAGACGCAAATATTGTCAGGGCTGCCCGGGTAGTGTCCGTGTCTATCTCACCGTAATTACATCTTCTCACGAATTCACGAACCTATTAAAGCATCCCTAAAAACACCACTGCAGTAATTAGACATTTTTTTAAAGCGATTGTAATTTAAAAGCGATAGCACTGAAAACGAACTGCAGACTAATCAGATAGGAACTTGTCGGAGCTTATCAGCGACGGTTCGCACTGATTTAGTAAAAGTATCAAAACTACCTGCGCCGGCCAGCGTTGACGACCAGCGCTTTTTTTGCGAGCTTTTTAGCGAACGCTGGTAACAGGCGTCGATACACCAGAGTTTCTCGGAAGAAACTCTGGTGTATCGACGCCTGTTACCAGCGTTCTACTTGAATACACCCTATTGCTGGCTCCCTGACATCTAGGGAAATATTTTCCCCCTATATTTTGCATATAACATAATGTTATGGCAACATTATGCGCCTCTGATTCCCGGCCACCATAGGCGCGGGCTTGCGGCCAGTGTGTAATGGCTGTCCGGTAAGGACCAAGCCCGGGTCAACGGTGTGTTGTGTTCCACGCGCGCCTCAAAGAGATGTCAGCACCAACTGATGGGGCCCGGAAGGGCCGATGCCTGCCAGGGGTGCGGGTTGTTCAAAAGAAATACCGCGGCCCCTAGCACACAGGCAAATGAGGGAACACGGGTGGGTTTTAGTCAGTAAAAGTCTGACACGCCCTCCTACTCCACCCAGAGCGGGAGAAGTTATTTGATGATTTCCCAATCAAAAAAAAAAAAAACACTATGCGCCTGCATATACATACCAGGCTTAGCGAGTTAGTACCGAACTATAGTGCAACTAATAGGACTAAATAGTGTGCACTGATCCAATGCTTCACATAGAGACAATTTGCGATTACATGCGCAGCGGAGTGCGCAGCAAATGAACTCGGCTTTACTACTAAATTGAGCGGCAGAATCCTAACTGCCAAATACCCACTGAAACATTTCGTCTATTTCTCGTGTATCATCGTTCAGTCCTACCAATAAGAGTCATTTCCGTTCAAATTCGCTCCGGGCCAACTGCCTGTAACTGCTAAATCCCGTTTATCCCAATTTGTCTAAATGGAAATCATAACAGGCCGCACATCAGGGTGGTCCTGGAGATAGCCGGGGGCGACGAGGTCGGACGGGATGACAGGGGGATGATCAGTTATAACACAGTGATCAAACTGACAGCCATTTTGATTGTTTGTCAAAGTACATTGGGCCGTTTGTTTGATTAAAATGTAACAAGGACGAGCGCTGTATTGTTACAGGCAGAGATATATTAAATCCGGTCCCTAACCTAATAATAATTTTCGATCAATATAGTCATTAAATTATAATGACGTAAGTATACTTAATAAAATAATAACGTAAGTCGAAACTACTTACATTGAATATTTTTGATACAAATATTATGGTGTTTTCCGAAAATATTTTTTTTATCATTTTTGTCCGTTTTGGATGTGTGTTCCCGATTGGCCCAAAACAGCTGATGATATTTGGCACACGGATAGTTTACAACCTGGGTTAACATAGGTACTTTTGACCCCGGTGGTACGTTCCCGTATTTTCCGATATCCACGCGGCCTAAGCCGCGGGTAGCTTGTACCTAATGACTATAAAATTCAACATTGCCTCTTATCGCCACAGTTTACGCCAGTGAAAATCCAGGTACACCTTCTTCGTGATTACTACGTGCGCTATCTTCAATCAGAACTACAATGTCAGCCCGTATCGGGTCATCTGGTCGGGCTATTGTAGCCTGCTCTTCAATGGCCAGGCCGCCTATTGTGGCCAGCTCATCAGTGGCCTATTGTGGTCACACAATAGCTACTCCGAGACAGACTGGCTGAGCGCCGCTACTGTTCATTCCGATTGATGTGTCTCTGTTTCACATTCACATACAGGTTGTTTGGCGCATGGACCGACACAATTTTTTGGCGGGTTGGGAGGGTCATTTGCGAGGTTTCACCAAATGACCCCATGTTCTAAGTGTTAATGAAATGTGATTTTTTTTATATTTCAAGCATACCGTCAGAAAGGGTTTAAACTAAAGAATTCTTTAAAATAAAACTAAGTTCAAAATGGCTGTTAGTTTTATTAATATTGAATTTAGAAGTTGTAATTTTTCACACATTTTAAAACAAAATTGACTTTGGAAGCACATAAGTGTTTTTTTACAGATCAATTGCATCAATTAATAATTTATTTAGAAAAAAATACATTGCAGAATACAATAAAAGTTATTTCGTGCAATTACAACCATAAACAATAAAGTAATGACTATTTAAAGGCGAGATTCGGGTAATTATGGGAAAAAAAAACAAAAAAAAAACTCATATCTCAATAACCGTGACATTTAGGACATGGGGTTTTTGGGTGAAACCTCTCAAATGACCCTCCCAATCCCCCAAAAAATTGTGTCGGTCCATGCGCCAAACACTCTGTATAAGTTAGGAATATAAATCATCATCTGCCTAGCCTTTTCTCAACCATGTTGGGGTTTGCTTCCAGTCTAACCGGTTGCAGCTGAATACCTGTATTTTAGATGGAGCGACTGTATATCTGACCTCCACAACCCAGTTACTGGGTAACTCGATATTCCTAGGTAAGACTGGTTGTTAGACTTTCGGGCTTTAATCGAGTTAGGTATACAAATGTTGACAATAAATCAATAATTAATCAATAATGTATGAACGGTGAATTCATTAATATAATGGCACTGTCAAGGATTCAAAATATTGTAAGCGTTGGATAGCTCAATAAATTCTATAGAACCTACAGATCAAAAATATGTCCTCGTGTGAACGGTTCAATAATATATGCTGTGCATTAGGCAATAATATGAGGAAAAGCAGTCGCATTAATCTTGACCACAATTTAATGATGCTTAGTTGTCACAATATTATGAACTTCGTTGACGTTTATTTATTATTGAAGCCTGAAAGGGCCAATATATTAATGAACTAGGCTGTACGTAGGTATTTCTATGTATGAAACAACGGGTATCTTTGTAATGATAGACGGCGATCCTCATCCATCTTAAGAGCGTGGGATGGGGGTCGGCTATTAAAATAGGCTCACAAATTATGTGGGTATTCATCCAACTATATATATAACGGGATATCAGGAAGGCCGGGCTGTCGCATCTGATTGCTGATTCGTGACTCCGTCAGCACGGGAATCCATAGTGGGCGTTAAAACTTCAGGAAACGTTGAAATAAATACGCTGTAGCGTAGACTGTTCACTATTTTAATTTTACAGACACTTAAACGACTTAAACAGTTAAGGATTGCAGCAATAATTAACGATTTAGAGCCAATGGGTTTGCGAGTGACCATCACGTGCAACGGCTGTCATCAACTCAATGAACTGACATGACGTCGCCCGCCATGACAGACGCAACTCCATTCGGTGTTACCCGCTCTTAATTAAAATTACCATTTAGTTGAATTCAAATCGATGAATCGTTAAAATAACAGAATAATGACCAACGATTTAAAAAATAACAAAATAAATTACAACTCTCGAAATTAACTGATTTTCATTATTTAATAATGTCACGCGCCGTTATATATATTACATGTATTATTAATATTATAAATGCGAAAGTTTGGATGTTTGTTACTCAATCACACAAAAACGACTGAACGGATTTGGATGAAATTTTGCACACAGATAGTTTGTAACCTAGAATAACACATAGGATACTTTTTATCCTGATAGTGCGTTCTCATGGGATAATTTTCGACCTACACGCGGGCGAAGCTGCAAAAGCGGGCAATATAGCTAGTCCTATATAAATCTCGAGTTTTGTAATTAGAAAGATGAGAACATCTATCTAATCTAACTAGCCTGTACTGTACCTACCACTGTAGGGCAAAAGCCTCCCTCTCCCTTTCCCACACAATTCTGTCTTTTTCTAGTGCCGGCCAGTCATTTCGGTAGGAGTCAAGCTTAGAACATGACATTAATAACTACAGAAGAATGTCACTAATCCGGCACTATTAAAAATCAGAGGGTGCCGGAGTATTGGAATGTTCGGATTATTGGATTATAGAGAAAAATTCAAAATAAATAAATTAAAGAATTTCATAAAGAGAACACGATATATTTGTATTAATTTTCTAAACGACTTTTTTTTAACTGTAACATATCTCACAACTAAATAATTACATGGTTTTAAAATAATCCTTGATTAAGTTCTGTTTTTTTACAACTTGTAGTCCTTGTTTGAAAACCTTTTGCGTGGCGGCAGGGTGCCGGATTATTGGACATATCGGTCTATTGAAGTGCCGGATTAGTGAGATTCTACTGTAATATTGCTTGCTAAGTTTTCTTCTCCGCATAAAGCGTACTCGAGCTCCTGCCACAAGTAGCATACTCTAAGTTTTGCGCGTTTACAAACTAAGCAAAGTTTCTTTAATTAAAGCAGTACAAAAGTAGCTCACAAGCATGTGTTAAAAACAATTAAGTTTAATAAACAGCGTCCATTCAAATTCAAAATATTGTATTACGCATAGGACCCACATTGGCTGGCCCTATAGAGAAGAACCGGCAAGAACCTCCACGGTTAAATAAATTGGCTTCTTCAATGTTTTCATATTGCATCTTTAGGTACGTATGAGATGACTAATCGAAGAATGTAAGCGTCTACAAGTACTAGAACCGAACAGATAGAGGATTCATTCCACGCGGGCTGGCACCAACGCAGTTATAGTAGTTTTTCGTGATTATTTCATTAAATACAAACAAAAGTATTTTTTTTTTCAGCCAAGCACTAGATCGTTGGTATTTATAATATTTTTTTAACATTTACTCTTTAATAAAAACATTTAATCGTACTAAGTAATGCAAATATAAAATAATTGACGGTATATCGATTTTTATAAGTAAATAACAAAATAACTATAAAAAAGTACCATACAGACTTGAAAATACCAATGATCTAGTGCATGGCTGAAAAAAAATGTTTACTTTTGTTTATATTTAATGAAATAATCACGAAAACCCGCAATAAATGCGCCGTTGCCAGCCCGCGTGAGATGAACGCTCTTAAGATCTATGTACTTACCATTAGAGGACCTATCAGAAGAAATGCCTTAAAATAACTGTAGGTAATCCGAAGTCTCAGTGAAGCCATCTAGCGTTTAAATAATACCACACAATTCCCTTCATTCTCAGCTGACGACATAATCCCTGGATGCAATGTAACTGTGCACAGACAGAGATCCGGCCACTGAACAGCATTTGTTACGAAACGGAACGGTGTCGGTAATCCGGAGCAGACGGGAGCATTGCATATAGGAGGGGTGTGTGCCGGGGGCTGGCGAGGTAACCAAGCGACTACGAAGACTGTGGAAAACCAAAACCCATTAGGATGGGTACCTATCAACTCACCAGGCTAGGGCCTGGAAAGAGAAGACAAAAATGTACTAAATCAATGCCTTGATTGGAATGTGGTTTGAGGAATAATTCTCTTCTGAAATAGCAGCGACATAGATTTTCCCTTTTCCTCTTTCTTAGAATAAAAAGTACCTATGTGTCAAATCCGAGTTTAATAATTGCTTAACTCACGATTAATCATAATCTGTTTCGTTTTGAAACAGAATGCTAATCCATTGCTTCATTTGTTCGAAAAATGTGTCCGCTCAACAACGTAAATACCGCAATGAATATTGTTGAACTGTTAAAATGAAACAGATTATGATTGATCGTGTGTTACACAATTAGGGTGCTGATTAGGTTTTCAGGTCAGGTTCGGAATAATCCGATATCTCCGTCAATTGTGGATGGATTTCGAAAATTATTTCTTTAATAGGTAGGATATATGCTTCAGGGGTGGTCCCATATAAATTTTATTAACTTTGCTTTGGTCGTTTTTGCGTTAGCCTCGATAATACGTTTTTAATCCATTTTATGCACTTAACTCGAGGACATTCTGCTCCTTCCTGTCACTGTTGTTTACTTAACAAGTAGTGGTATAAGAATCATAACTAAAACGTGAAAAATAAGAATATGGTTCCGGATAAAAAGTTTTAATTAAAATCTAAATCGCTCTGAATGCCAATACACAGCTCGTCGAATCACACCTACGATTTCCGATGCAACAGATGAAATTAAAACAAACTACTGTATTTATTACTTATCAGCAACAGTTTTGCCACTTCATAGCGATAGCACGACTTGTAAGTACTTCCGAAACACATGAATAAACAGTTAAGTTTAATTTGAGTCACAACAATGTCAATGATACGATACTTATATTGGGATACTGGTACAGTTACATAGTTATACTACAAAATAAAGTTTCTAACCGACCAGACTGCTCAGTTCTCGCTCTGATTGTTCAAAGCCTGGCGACATCTCTCGCACCAGGCGTACGTAACAATTGCGCGCTAAATCCAATTTGCTACCCCTGGCTGCCTCCCTCCTGCACCCCGGATTTCAAGCCCCCTGGCCCGGCTGCCTGTCTGCCGACAACCCTCAGCACTGTCAATATATAATATCATATGCTGCTGGTAACGTATTGATAGGAACACATGTCCTTTGGTTTGAGATGTAGGCATTCATGAAAAATTAAAGAGGTAAATATTTGATAGTGATTTTCTGCTCATCCTTAATCCACTTTTAAAAGGTACTTAAGGCCCTGGTAACTTTAAATAATGTCGTTATGAGCGATAATAGTTCTTATTGCAATCCGATACGGGTTAAAATCTGTTGTAATGAATTCGAATAATAAATGAGCAAACGTACGTTTTAAAAGTGCAAATAAAATCGTATAAAATTAGATATTAACTATTTAATAATAAATAATCCATCACTGGATGCAGTTTGGCATTTTGGAATTTTATGGGATATTTTTAATTATAATTATAATTGTTATAAACCGATTTTAAAGATAATTAAGAGGTGACTTTGATTATTTTTTTCATGCATTAAAGTGTGTTTTATTATGTTTTGAGTTCCAACACTGTATGCAAAATAAACTTGAAAATACCATATATTTTTTTGCTTTCAAAATGATTTACGGTTAAAGAGATACACTGGTTTTTAAAACCACCTTTTTGATCGTTTTCAAGAAATCTCCGCCTTAAATGTTTTCAATATGGATGAGAAGTCACGTAGCCTTTTTTTTCGTTTAATTGCATTATCCTGTATTTACAACTATGTCATTCTAGTACCTAGGTACTAGCAATATTTAAAGTTTTAGAAATAGCGTTTTGCCCATAGAAATATACTTAAATTAACGGTGGTTTTACCTAACTAGTGCATGAGGTGTTTTTGAATGACATTTTTTCCTGTACGAATTCAAGGTTGCTGAAACTATACCTGAGTGATCTTGAATTCAGAAATGCTATAATAATATTAATATTATTATTTCTAATCCTACTAATGTTATAAATGTTTGTTACTCGCTCACGCAAAAACAGCTGAACAGATATGGATGAAATTTGGCAAACAGATAGTTTATAACCTGGATTAACACATAATACTATACCTTAAGAAACACATAATTCCGGAATAAATTTTTGAACTCCACGCGGGCGCTGCCGCTGGGAAAAGCTAGTCAAAGGCAACTGAGGGAACACGGGTGGGTTTTAGTCAGTAAAAGTCTGACACGCCCTCCCGCTCTACCCAGAGCGGGAGAAGTTATTTGATGATTTCCCACCCAAAAAAAAACATATTTCTATAGATGTTAGGCTGATTTTCAAGTCTTAAACTAAATTTTTAATCAATGGAAATGTAGATATTAAGTTTTCAAACTGACATAGTGTAATGAAACCATCATAAATAAATAAATCTTTGAAAAATAATTCACATTTCTCAGCCGCCACTCCGTCGGGACCCTCGGACTCCCACCCCGAGATTGGAAGAGCTCTCCAAGCCGGCGAATGTATAAACCGCGAAATTATTTTATTTATTCTATGAATATTTCCTTATTTTGAGAACCCTTCGCTTTGTATGCTGTTTACATCGTTATGTTAGGTCGGTATACCTCAACATTTACGTTATCTACTTTGGTTAATCTTAAACAAAGCTCTATTAATTTAAATAAACTCTCAGAAGGCTTGTTGAGCCAGCCCTCTGTAACCAGAGTCGGTATATATTTTACCCGGGATTTACTTACGCCAGCCACACACAGCATCTATTTATTTACATTTAAATCTTGGTCTTTTCGTCGCTTTATTTAGGTCAGCTTACTCTAAAAAATTTACTTGAAACCAATAGGTACATACGTCCCAAGAAGATAATAATGGTTTATCACATTTTCCTGATAATTCGTAATTTCGTAGGTAGGTTGTTCCTACCAATACTTCACTTGATCAGAATAGCGTAGGCTAGGCTTGGGCGGAGCACCGCCGTGTCCTCGTGGAGGTGATCGGCGGCGGCGATCTCTCGCGTCCGACCCTGGTCCAGGCCATGTTACGGAGCGAGAGTGCATGGCTAGCAGTCGCCTCCTTCAGCGAAGCAGTTATGCTCGCAAAGAGGGAAGCGGCGCACGTGAGGGAGATGCAGTACATGCGCCCTCACAGCCGTGGCCTTCGCAGAAGACGCCCTGGGCGTCGGGAAGCCCAGGCTGATTCCCGGCCACCGTAGGCACGGGCTTGCGGACGGCGAGTAATGGGTAGCTCGCTGTCCGGTAAGGACCAAGCTCGGGTCGACGGCGCGTTGCGTTCCACGCGCGCCTCAAGGAGATGTCAGCAGCAACGCCACCAACTGATGGTGCCCGCATGGGCCGATGCCTGCCAGGGGTGCGGGTTGTTCGAAAGAGATACCGCGGCCCCTGGCACACAGGCAACTGAGGGAACACGGGTGGGTTTTAGTCAGTAAAAGTCTGACACGCCCTCTCGCTCCACCCAGAGCGGGAGAAGTTATTTGATAATTTCCCACCCAAAAAAAATAAATCAAAATAGCGTATTTGCGATGAGAGATGAGCCCCCATTATATGAAGACCAAAACACTAGCAGTTGTCTTAGGTTATCGCAGTCCATTACTGATCATACTTTTTAAAAATTCAGCCCTCATTTTGGAACCGTCCTGGCTGGAAAATTATTTTAAAGGAACTTTTTTATAATCCTGAACTGGTCCCCATTACTTCCACTTGTCTGTGTGCTGTGCTTCACCTCGCCAATTTATTGAGGAAGCCTTCCTAAGTTACCTTTACAAAAATTGGACAGATTTTAAATTTTAAATAGGACAAAATCAAGTAACACTCTAATTACCTCTCGATACGACGATAGCACGTGTAGCTTGAACGTGTCGACAAGTGAGCATCGCGTGACAATCGCTCGCAGCTAACACCCTCCTGACGCGGCGTGACGTGTCTCTTAACCCCGGGATGAGGTCAAAGGTTAACGAGGTAGCACTCACTTTTCAGAGATACGATACGCATACTGTCATAACATTGTAGTAGAATGAGGGAAAAAATAAAGTAGGTACTTAAGATTTAGTGGGGCCGCTCCTACAATACATGCTTTTATGCTTTTATGTTTTTACGGTTTTATGTCCGTTATCCTCTTCAGTTTTGAATTGACCGGGTTAAATAATTTGACTACAAATACATAGTGAATCGGTGGTTTTTTATCGCTCTCTGGATTTTCTACTCTCGGTGTTGCAACAGAGTGCACCCCACCGCGTCAAATAAACACAATGTTCGATTTTAAACTCTCGACGCTTAGCAGAAAGTTGAAGATCCAGACCGTGTAAAACGTGGACTCAGGCGTGATGTTTAGAGTCTTATTCAAACAGGCGCGACGCGACACTTGTAGATCAATTTCCATTCAGTTTTCATAGAAATTGTTCTACAAGTGTCGCGTCGTGCTGTCGGTGCCGTCGCGTCGCGCCTGTTTGCAGGTGGCAGGCCGGAGCCAGAGACGTGGCGCGCGGATGCCTCACACCAAAAAGTACTCAGTGCCTCACACGCACTCGGCAAGAGCACTAAACATGTCATATTCAGCCTAGGCCTACAAATTAATACTAAGTGACAAACGTCACAAGTTTTAAAATAATAATAATAATAAAATATATGTTTTATTTAATTGTATCCACATATTCCACATAAATATTGTCACAAGCATTAAAACTGAATAATAATATATTTCTAAATATATTGTAAAAATAAACAGTATTAAAAATTTTAAAAATATATTTTGTTTGTAAATATTTTGATATTTTGTTAGTGTATATCATACATTCCAATCACTAGAGATGACTGTCCCAATGCCTAAAGCTGCGAGTAGCGTAATCTTTCGCGCCTTATTTAATAAGTCCCACCTAGGCAGGCTCGCTGTATCAGTCAATCCTAATGAACGTATCGTATGCCAAGATCACGTCAGATTAGCTGAGGTACCCCGTCTTTGCCTGTCACATTTTCTAACACGCAAGGTTACTGTTGTTTAAACTATAGGTGCTATACTAGCTGTTATACTTGTTGCTGTTCGCGGCTCCGCCCGCGTCTATATTGAAAATTATCTAGAACACGCTTCTCTGACCCAATGAATAAAACATTTCATACAAACTTCTACCCCCTAATTCACCCCTTAACGGTGGGAATTTCCAAAAATTATTTCTTAGCTGACATCTCCCACTCATAATCTACCTCTGTGCCAAATTTTATCTTCGTAGATCCAGTAGTTTTTGAGATTTCGTGTTTAATCAGTAAGCGAATGAATGAGTGTGTAACCTTTCGCTTTTTAACGGACTTCAAAAAAAGGAGGAGGTTCTCAATTCGACTGTACGTTTTTTTTTATGTTTGTTACCTCATAACTTTCGACTGGGTGTACCGATTTTGATGATTCTTTTTTTATTTGTAAGCTCGTGCTTCCCGTGTGGTCATATAGATCTGATGATGCGTTTCCGAGACAGACAACGGAACTCTTAAAAAAATAACAGTAAATAAACCACGATTGCTGCTATCGCATAAATATGCATTGTTTTGTTTTTGATGAAATTTCGAATTAGTGGGGTAGCTACTATAACTAAAAAGTGAAAAATAAGTAGAAGTAATATGTAGAAGATTAGCTGAAATAGCGGCAACTTTATCTTAAGGTGCTTTTAGTGATATATGGACTTGAAACACTGTAGGTATACTAACTGTGTCAAAAATATTTTTAGTAACTTGTCATTGTATTTCCTGTATTTCCTCATAACAAGTGATCGGCTAAGCGACCCATTTGGCAGTGTATTGATCGGTATAAGGTGGATATGTCTCGAGATAACGACGCCGCGACGTCACCGCGTCACCACTCTGAGCTCTGTTGATACCGTGATCTATGAACCAGGGAACGACTGGCGACGCGCACAAAGGACTTAGAGATAAAAAATATAAAAGATGAAGTTCCTTTGTATGCTGGAAAATGATTCTTGGTGGTGTTAAAGAGAATTTTTGGGAAGGAGTAGGGTTATCTATTCTTATCAAATCAGGGGATGACTAAGCGTGCAAAAATGTTTCTTTCAAGATTACGCATATTGAGATGAAAGGACATGACAATAGACTGTTTGTTGTATATCGCTGAGACTACGCCATCGCTGGTACTATATGACCAATCAAAGTTTATCGACAAAAGCACACGCAATAAAAATCTATTCCATCTCGCATGTAATGGCGTTTTAATAATGATGTCATCATGAATAGAATAGAGTAGTTCTTTATTTGCACAGAAAGTAGGTACATGTTACAGATGTTCAGTTTAAATGATCCTCCATTTATATTTTAATTTAACTGTATTGACCTCGAATTTGACGAATTTATAATCCCATTTTATTAAACTTGACATTATGTATTGTATTGCCTATTTCAAACGATTCACTGAATTTCTTCTCGACATGGTAAACTTGTATTGTTTAATTGAATGTGTTAATAATTTATAATAAATAATTCTTTATTACTACGTACTTTAACTAGGGCATGCAAACAATGTAAGTTATATTTATAACAAACATTTAAACTCACATACACAAACAGCCAGACCCGGAACAACTATTTGTAGGTCATATAAATATTTGTTCCGTGCGGGAATCGAACCCGCGACACGCAGCGCAGCAGTTAATCGCTTAACGCCTGCGCCAACTAGGGTTGCCAACCTATATTTCGGGTCTGCGTACTATGTACTGTTAAAAAAATATATAGTATGCAAAAATACTATATTTTCAACACCAAAAACGAATAAAAGAAATCCTTTATTTAAAAGATATATGAACGCGCCTTTGCATTAACTTTTGACTGATGCTATAGCATGTATCCGAAGAACTCATATGTCATAATACGTTCTGAACTTTTCAATAATGTCAAATTTATTAAGTAATAATCTTATCTTTATTTTCGCCACTTCGGCATTCACGGAAAGATTATTTTCGGTTATGAATAGCGAGAAAAAAGAAACAGAAATAGTATGTATCTCATTAACAAAAACTGAGCTTTTGGTTTACATAAAATAAAATAAAAATTGAATGTAGTAAAGCATTATGACACTTCTATTTTAGACAAAGAATTGTTCAAAAATGCAAGAAGTAAAAAAAAAACTTGCTTTTTCCATAGTATACTATACTTTTGAAGTGTACTATTTTTTATATAGCTTATTTCGAAAAATACTATATTTTGTCACAGAAATATTGGCAACCCTAGCGCCAACCGAGCCAACAGAACAAAATATGAACAATTATTAGATATTGTCTCCTGAATTTTCGGACGCTTTATTATAAAGATGCATATTTGATTTAACAAAAACGTGAACGTAGCAATAATAATTGATACCCAGCAGACAACATTGCTAATAGACAACCTGAATTACAATGAAAAAGAAAACGTCTAAATGAATTTAAACCCCATCACCGTCCACGGCGTTTATGTGGATATTATACAACTGCGGTGTCGGGTGATTTGTATTCACTGCGCGTTGGGCAGACAACGCGGCCATCCCTGCTGATCGCAGCCTCATCAGGAGTTATTGCTTCATGAATTACACCATCTTCAGCTTCAGCTTCTACTATAAGATTTGTAGTATTTTGTTTGTAGTTAGATATTGCATTGATTTTCCCTGCTTTTCCTTCCTGTTTGCATTATTTTGTAATTGATCTTCGTTTCGGCTAATATTACTGCTTTCTTCTAGCAATATTGGATTGTTACTCTGAACCTATATGTTGAGTATATAAAATATTCATTTTGCATAATCTACTTTTAACGTTTCCACTGGTGGGTCATAGTCACAGGCATCCTCATTTTGAGAGGCAATTGGCCACACACCCCACCACGCGGGCCCAGTAAGGATTGGTGGATGTCATATGTCTTAGAATATCAATTACAGTTCATTTAATTACATTACTATTTTATAGACTCAAACCATGATTTGACCATGGTCCACTTCTCTGCTCAAACGCTAGCCCAAATAACATTCTGTTATATTACATCTGTCTTGTTCCGTGTGGTGCCGGACGTAAAAGAATAGCACCATCCCATTTTTTTCCATGGGTGTCGTAGAAGGCAACTAAGGGACTTACTAGAGAATGGGCAGCAACGTTCTCTATGCATTTTTTTTTTTGTGTGGGAAATCATCAAATGACTTCTCCCGCTCTGGGTGGAGCGGGAGGGTGTGTCAAACTTTTACTACATAAAACCCACCCGTGTTCCCTCAGTTGCCAGTATGCCAGGGGCCGCGGTATCTCTTTCGAACAACCCGCACCCCTAGCAGGCATCGGCCCTTGCGGGCCCCATCAGTTGTTGCTGACATCTCTTTGAGGCGCGCGTGGAAGACAACGCGGGTTCTCTATGCATTTGACCACCATAATGCGATCGCCAACCTGCCTGCCAAGCGTGGTGATTATGGCAAATTCCCCCTTTTGGGGGAGGCTTATGTCCAACAGTGGACGTCTTTCGGCTGATATGATGATGATGATATCTGTCTTGTTCCAAATCTGGCAGCCTCCATAAGTCACCAGAAACCACTTTCATCAATAAAGTATCAAGCTAAGATGTTCTAACTCACTGACGGATTACCAGAAGATTCCCTAACAGAAACATTCCATTAGGCAATCCATTTATTCCAACTCATTCATAAGTTTGGTCGAAGGATGTCGTAATATAGTGTTGTTCTCTCATCCATATTGCGGAAGTATCGAATGATTTATGAACACGTGTTACCAAGTCACATTTATTATTTAAGACAAATCTCATTCCCTAAATGGCCCAGAAGCTGAGATATCTCTGTATAGCTATGGTAAATCGAAACGACGTTATGAATGTGTGCTCCGGATTCCGGAAATTGAGTTACTCACAGCGAAATCTTCTACTGAAAAATATATGTTTGAGAAAAGTCTCAAATATATATTTTTCTATAGAAGATTTCGCTAAGGATTTGAAAATAAATCGACCACCATTACATAACACGAAGTTTTCTGTTTAAAATAATTTGATAAAAAACTTTTTTCAAGAACAAAAACAACCGACTTACAAAAAAAGACTACAAACTAAAAAATTACTTTAATTTCGGAAGTCGGTGACTTTAGATATGTATTTTATATAATTTTTTGTCACCGCCTTCCGAAATTAAAGTTATTTTTCACTTTGTAGTGTTTTTTTGGAAGTCGGTTGTTTTTTTTTAAGTTTTTTATTTTTCACTTTTTAGTTATAGTACCTACCACTCACAATTCGAAATTTCATCATCCTTTGGGTCAAAACAATGCACATTTATGCGATAGCAGCAATCGCGGTTTGTTTGCTGTAATTTTTTGAAGAGTTCCGTTGCCTGTCTCCGAAACGCATCATCAGATCTATATGAAATTTTTATGGGACATTTTTGAAATAAACCCCTTTCGAACAAAAAAAGATTTTGCAAATTCGTCTACATATAACGGAGTTATGCCCGAACATACATAAAAAAAATATCTATAAACATGTCGAATTGACAACCTCCTTCTTTTTTTTTAAGTCGGTTAAAAATGGATTTAGACTATCGATTACGATAAAAAAAAATATAGCCATAACAAAATACTACAAGCACCATTAGGTACTTTTATAACACCAAAAAGTAAGGCACGTTGAATATCAACAGCGAGCTCACCTATTCCACATTACCCTGTCACAACACACTTTACCTCAACCCCACCAACAGATTACGAGGCGTATCTATAAACAGTTTGCGTTGGTCCCTTTTTCCGACATTAGCATCCTAATGAAAGTGAACAACAACATTGTCCACGTACACACGACTCAGCTTTATTTAAACGCTTTTCATAGCTGTCGACGTGTGCCTCACATCGACCTCTTTCTAACCCGCTGGCGAAGCACAGACTCTCGATTAACCTATCGAAGCCGCACATGTTAGCTAGCGAGACGAGGTAATGCCCTCTCGGGGTGCTCTCACCCCAGCCTGACCTCGCTGTGTACAGGCCATTCAAGAGCTGAGCATAGAGGAATGTTTGTTGAGGAACGGGGTCTCCGGATAAACTCTGATAACCTATAACAATAAAACATTTGAGCTTATGGAATGTTGCAATTCAGCAAAAATAAATGTGATGTAAATCAGTACTGCGACAGCCCCAGATTTCCTGCAAACTTCTAAGATAAAATAAAATAGGAAGTTGCTACCTAAAAGCTCAAATTATTTTCAAACGTTGTAATACGTTAGTGATTGAACTTGGCGAAACAAGCTGTATGGCATTAAAGTGTTATGACAGTCTTGAAATTATCTCTTAAACTTAAACCATTCACATTGACCTTCGAAATACTGCCAACGGTCCTAAACTTATTTTATGTGTGGTAATAAGTGTCGTTAAGAACCTCACCTCCATTCAGTGACATATTGCTCTCTCTGTCATATTCTACAGGTACAAGTTTGTTTTAGAAAATAGTTATAGATCCCTACAAGAGTCGATAAGTCCGTCAAAGTCACTCCTGATTACACAAACGTGTACCGTCGTCGTCTCTTTCACCCTCGACTACTGTAGAGAGACCCCCCTGGTCTCCCCTATGTTTTTGTTTTTATCTACAAGTGTCCCAACATGCCGCCGTCCAGGGCTCTGTGCTGAATTGTCAAACAAGTCACGTGGTAAACAAAGGGTTGCTGCACTGGGACTAATTATAGGGCGATCGGACTAAATATTTGATGAGAAAAATAAACGAGCCTTTAGGAAAATGGACGGACATTTATGAAGCCATAAGTCTTAATATAGGAAGGGTTGTGGCTTTGTCTCGTAAAAGGGTTTAATGTTATTGCCCTGAAAGATATGATTTATCGAATACTGAGCCCGGAGTTATGACAGTATTACGTAGGTTTGATAGTATCCTCAGGATTAATTGCATAAATCTTCTAAAAGATGGAACGTTTTAGTAATAATTTCTCAGTTCTCGAAATATTCGCAGAATTTCATGACAAAATGAGAAAACCGTTTCTTCCAGCCCGTCCCTCGACCATTCGGTAACCGTATATTGAACTTGCTACAGAATGCTTGGCTGCCGGCCAACTCATAAAGTTGTTAAGTTCTACAAAGTTTTAATCTATTTAATGCCGCGGCTTAGTACAAAGATAGGCATAGTATGCAATCTACAATATTGTTTGGACTTGTGAGTTACACATACACTACGTTAATAAGATTGTTTATTGCATGCAGAACTGAGTGAAAATAAAATATGGGTGGTGTAAATTAGTGGCTGTCCATTTTTTCTTATAACGTACTTCTTTACCGAAATATGTAGAAACTGATTGTAAAGAACTTTGCCAATTTATGAATCGACCATGTTCGAATAATAGATTAACAAATCACAACACAAGGGCAATCGTCATTTATGTAAACTACCACAAACAAACTAAATGCTCCTCGATTCTAACTTATATTTACACATTGTAAACGATAACTCCTAAACACGTCCCTACACGGAACAAGAAGGGATTCATTGCAATAAGCAATACTTAGAGACGTTGAAACGGAGGGTCCTAGCGAGGAGCCCTGGGGGACGCCGGCATTTCATCTACCCCACACGACGACTACTTGGTGATTTTTATGCACATCGAAGGGGAGTAATGCATTTTATTCGAAGGGACACAACTTTGATGTCGGAAACTTTCGATTACAGAGGAGGGAAAGACGTAATGTAGCTTACCTTCTGGAAAGCCTTGGAGCAAGCAATTTTTATATTTCGTTTAAAAGCTTAATCTAATGGGGTTTGCCTTTGACGCTGTTATAGCATGTGTTATCCATTTTTTTCCTTTTTACGCGCTGTTTGAATTCCTAATGTGAATAGGTTTTACCTATGCAGCAGGGAAAACGCCAACCAAAGGGCCAGATAATCTATTTACAAAGTTAATTTGATGACTACATTTGCTAAGTAGGGTAGGTTCAGTTGAGAGTAGACACCCAATGACTTCAATATCTAACCAGTGTTGCTGGGTGTAGTGTTGTATTGCTAAAATCTTCAAATACCTTAATTATAAACTTTGTATGGGTATTTAAAAATAATCTATTTTTCGTCAGATGAGATGTGGAGCTCGGTGGAGTGCGGCTGCAATAACGGGCGGGCGGTCCCGTGTGCGCGCGGCAAGCACTCGGCTACGCTACTGGGCGGTCATGTGTACGTGCTCGGCGGCCGAGGCGCTGGGGGCGCGGTGCCGCTCAGGGATTTCTGGAGGTATAGCCTCGGTAAGTGGAATACATGGAAGGCGGCGTTCACCAAGCGGTACGGCGGTGGCGCGACATGGCATCGCAAAGGATTTTCGTGAGCGGAAATGATTTTGAATCTTATACTCTTATTCTTCTTAGCACTCACATTTCGTAGATATCGTTACAAGGGGACTTGAGCGTACCGCGAGGCGCTGCGATATGCCGCCGAAGGCTTCGACATGACAGGTCACACAATATAATATTAATGTTTTGCTGTGCCATGCCACGTCAAGCCGCCTGGTTAACTGAGCCTCTAACTTGTCCACAGTGTACGTATAGATTTGGGTACCTAGTAATAAAATATAGGAACGCACTAATAAGGACCTCATATAATCTGTCAGCGTGATTCCAACTTGAATAACTTTTTTACGATTGCCTTGTAGGAATTATTCTTTATATTAGTAGGTTCTTAAGTGTAACTTAGCAAGTAAATAGGGAATTTCATAACCGTCATACAGGTATCTTCAATTTACAGCAATTAAATCATCTGCAGCTGTCAAGATGATTCTGAAAGCTTCAACAACGTTGTTCTTACAGCTTTCTCTCATAATAATATAATTTATCATTTATTCTCTCTTCACAAAGCTGACTTAAAATTTAAAGTGTCAAAAAAATGTCGGAGCTGTATGGCTCCTTGTGTGAGACTGGTGCCTGATATAGGTTTTTGGAAAAAACCTGTGTTTTAGGTTACCAGGCTAGCCTTCCACGGCTAGCATTAGCTTTTACAGAGATAACGTGCAAGAGTCGAAGTTAAGCAATATGTATAAAAAGACAATCAAAACTAAGTGTGAGTTAAACAATATGCTTTACACAAATAAACAAATTACGTAAGAAGAAATAACAATTAAATCGCCATCAAACGTAAAAGTTTGGCGAATTTAGAATTAAGTAACACCTCTGTATTATAATTTCACTGAATAAAAAATATCCAACTATAATTCTGCCAAAGTCAATAACTTTGGCAGAATTATAGTTGGGTATTGGTGCCGATTCTCTTGTCACAAAATTCTCTAAACTAAACTAAAAATCACTAAAATTTAGTTTATTCCTGTCAAACGACGATTTCCCATTCTGAAATTGACTAAAGTGACACAACTTATCTATATTTTAGTTTGACAGCACTAAGATTGTACTGAGTTTTTAATTTAGTGAAAATGGTAATTTTGCTATTCTGTTGTTGTCAAATTCATTATTCTATTCAATAAAAAATTTCGATTGTCTAACTAAATCTGACTATTTTTAATCGCGATTAAAAAGGTGTGGAATAAAATTAGTTGTCAAGAACTAAAATTCACACTGACACCTAGACTTCGGGCGCAAATACAGTACTGTATCTTTTTTTTCTTTTGCTTATATCTCGAAATTGGTGTGTCCTATCGTAAAAATAATGAAAATTTCGACCCCCCTTTATAAAACCCCATACAACTCTAAAACTCAACATGTAGGTAATAATTTTTCATGTTTTCGATACAAAAAGTAAAAAAATCCATTTAAAACACGTTGAGGCTGCCCCCCCTGCGCGATTCCGGCTCTAAAAAAGATCACGGGGTAGGGCAAACGTGGAGTCGCGTTTGTCAAATTTGTCAAAATTATTTTTAAATTTAGAGATCTTTTTTTGCAGAATAGCTTTAAGATTCTCATAGCCAAAAGTAAGGAATTTTAGTGATAGTTTAGTTAGTTTAGTTCGGTGTACAACAGAATCGGCACCATTTTCATGTTGTGAGACGATGTGTGAGTGAGTGATTCTTGTGTGAAGTGTTAGACTAGTAAGAGATGTATATGAAATCTGATAAGCAGTGTGAGAATGAAGGTGACTTTTTGTGAAGTGAGTGCAGCGAGCGTTGGTTTTCAAGGCGAGGAACAGATACATTGTACGTTTGGGGTTGGTCAAAATTAGTTTTATTTCAGAACGGTCAAAAGATTTTCAGTTTTATGATAGTCTAGTCTGGGGTTTTGAAGTATTTTTTAATTTCTTTAATGCAGATTGATCCAGTTTTTGGATAAAGGTTTAAGACTTTATTTAATTTGTTGTAAATATAGTGCCCAAGGAAGCAATAGAATCTTAATCTTTTAGGGAGTGTGGTTTTGAATTGAACCGTGGGCCATATCATACCCTTTCGTCGGTTGTCTTTGAGTAGCTTAGCGTCAAACTGCATTTGAGAATGTTTTTTAAAGTACGTAGTATGAATGTTTGTCTGACAGTGAGTGTCCCATAATGCGTAGTAAACCATCTTAATAGTTTTTCGGTCAGCCGAGCATCTTAGGGTTTTGAAAATGTAAATTACTTTTCGTAACCTGGTGACGAGGATTTCTAGGTGTGGTTCAAAGGAAAAATATTGGTCAATAGTGAATCCAAGGTATGTGATATTCTCGGTCATTTCAAGGGAAGAGCACGAGCACTGGGTATTTTCAATGCCACAGGTGTTAGCAGTAATCGTTAGAGTTGAGGATAGGAGCAGGTTAGATCTTTGAGCAAACGCTATGTACTTTGTTTTGGAGACGTTAAGAGTCAAGACATTGTCATTCAGCCAGTTACTAACAAGATTTAGACCTTGTTGTGCAACATCGAATACCTCCTCCCAACCGTCAGCATCAAAGAACAGTTCAGTGGCAAAGGTGATGATCTTTCCTTTTAGTAGAGAAAGTTGGCAGAGGTCATTAATGTACACCAGGAAAAGTGTTGAGCCAATTATACTACCCTGTGGTACACCAAAATTGATTGGGAGCTCGTCACTGAGCGAGTTATTTATCCTTACTCGTTGTTTCCTGCCAGTAAGATAGTCCTTTCAAGAAGATTCCTCTGATACCGAACCGTTCAAGCATTTTTAGAAGGTGCGGCGTAGAGACTGTGTCAAACGCTTTTGCCAGGTCAAGAAACACCGTAAAGCATCTCTTTCTGTCATCCAAGCTGACAACAATAGAGTTTGCCAAATCGTGAACTGCATCATTGGTACTTTTGCCAGTTCTAAAACCAAATTGTGAGGACGAAAGGAGATTATTTGCTTCCAAGAACCTAACTAAACGTTGCTTTATAAGGCGTTTTAATATCTTGGATAGAGCAGATAAAATGGAGATGGGCCGGTAGTTATTGACACACAGTGGCGTAACAAACGTGGGGTAGGCAGGTTAAGAGCCCTGGGGCGCCTATCGAAGGGGGGCGCAAAAACTCGCCAATTATTAAATTTAAAAAAACCTTTCATATTGTTACATAAATCTAAGAAATCTGAACAGCTACTTGAAAATATTGTGCAATACGGGGATGAAAGCCTATTTCCAAATCTGCCTATTTCTATTCAAATTCTCTTCAAATTACAGCATTGCAAGCGAGCTTTTAGCAAGTTGAAATGAATACCCTTGTTATTGAAGGCTATAATTGATCAAGAAAGGTTAGGCGACCTAGCTTTGCTCAGTGTAGACCGAGAAGAAAATTTACGAAGGGGCGCAAATGTGATGCGTACCCTAGGCGCAATTTTCTATTGGTACGCTCCTGTTGACACAGTCTTTTTTCCGGCCTTATGGATGGGCTTGATAACAGCTATTTTAAAAGCTTCGGGAACAACTCCCGTTGAGATCGACATATTGTAGATATTTGTTATGGGAATAGAGAGGTAGTTTGCGTATCTCCTAATGATTTATATCTCCTAATCTGATCTATTCCTACTGCACAAATCTCCTTCAGGCCTTTAATAAGGTTGCATATTTCTTGTTCATCGGTAGGAAGAAAGACAAGCGAGTTTACAAGAGTTACAGATGAGTGATCACTGTCATGTCGTCATATCGGATTTATGTAAATGTAATTATGCTGGACAGAATCACCCACTTGACAGATGCAGTAAGCTTGAAGTGAGCTCTCAATAGTGTCAATCTCTAGCATCAGGTGGAATGACCGCATACCTTTGAGAAGTGTCTTCTACTAATTTTGCCTACACGGTGAGATATTTGCAGATTCGATCCAGCTGGTGACTAGTGCCATATTTATTTTGAGAATAATTTAAGAGTTGGTATCCTACCAACAAACATACTTAAATCAACTCTCTAAAAGTTAAACAAACACCTCGCTTTCGTTTCTAAACATAGACCAAGCATATTTTTGTCACAGCATATATATGAGGTATCATCAGCCGAAGACGTTCACTGCTGGACATAGGTCTCCTCCAAACGGGGAGGGCATTGCCATAATCGCCACGCCTGGCAGGCGGGTTGGCGATCGCAGTATGGAGGTAAAATGCATAGAGAACGCTGCTGCCCATTCTCCATTAAGTCCTTTAGTCGCCTTCTACGACACCCACGGGAAGAAATGGTACATATGAGGTATATAACATTACAATGTCTACTTCGCCGTACCGTGTCTGGTGCCCATTCGCCTATACCCCGCATGTGCAAACTTATAAACGAACGCAGCGATCTGGTTGACGTCCACACACACACATCAGCCGAAAGACGTCCACTGCTGGACATAAGCCTCCCCCAAAAGGCCATTTGCCATAATCGCCACGCTTGGCAGGTGGGTTGGCAATCGCAGTATGATGGTCAAATACATAGGGAACGCTGCTGCCCGTTCTCTACTAAGTCTCTTAGTCGCTATCGTCGGTTGACGTCCACACAGACTCAATATCGACGTTTATCAGACGTAATTAAGTAGTATTAGTTTTTAATATAACTATCTAGAATTTAAGAACATTAAGTCTTTATAGATAAAGTTATAATCACAGAGAGCATTTTGCATGCGGTGTTTGCCTATAATTGGTTAAGTGCAGTTAGATTTAAGAAACTATTACTTTTATGCTCCTCTACACATAGGAGCATAAAAGTAATAGTTCTATATCTGTACTGTTGGTGAACCTTAATTAAATAAATAAATAAATACCCACAAACAATCTCCCCAACTTGTGTCCCTTGTGGGACTAGGGATGGGTAAAAAATATCGATATATCAAAATATCGATATTTTTTCAGAAAAATATCGATACTAATTAGCGATATTTTTTCCCGCGATATATCAATTTTCGATATTTATTTTCAGATATCAAAATCGATATGTTTTTAAAGCTCTGCTGTCTGCTCATGCGTCACATCATGATTTTGACCAATCCGATTTCTTAAATTTAGAAAATATGCAGTAGGCTGTATGGGTTTAGTTTCTTTGCTTCAAACACAAACAAAAATTACTCTGATCAAGCAGCATCAGAACAAGCTAGTGGGTCCTCTATCTGGTCCAGACATGAGAAATTATTAAATCTGAGCATAGCTTCGTCAGAGGTTCCAAACAGGAGCTGTGTCCCCAATGAACTGAAGCAGTATTTGGACCAACCACTTTTAGAAAGAAAATCTGATCCAATAAAGTTCTGGGTAAATTGTCAACATTTCACGCCGGTTCTCTCGGATATCGCTCTAAAATATTTGATTTGTCAAGCATCTTCAGTGTCATCTGAAAGGGTAGCTTCAGTGGTAAATTTGGCTGTACCAAATGATAGGAGCAGATTAACAGGGGAACACATCAAACAAAGAGTGCTCCTGATGTCAATATCAGACAAATACTGGTTTGAAAAATGTTTTTTTTTTTGTTTCTTTTTTTTATGTCAAGCAATTCGAATTTATTTTTTTAAATAATAAAACTTATGTTGAAACAGCCAGATGTGTTTGCTTTAAAATTTCGATAATTTAGGCAATTTTTATAAATAATTGCAAATTGGCCAAAAAATATCGATATATCGAAATATCGATATTTCTTGGGTGATATATATCGATATATTTGAAAAATATCGATACGCTAAATATCGATATTTTTTTTCCATTTGCCCATCCCTATGTGGGACGCCGACCTCAATGCGGCACTCCATATCAATCGAAGGCTGTCGTCAGCAGTCGCTGTAGGGTCCTCCACAAAAACGTGTCTTTTCTTCCCGGGAGCGGCTGCTGCAGCTTCCGAATAGCGTTAATTAGGTCGAGCCTCATCAAGCTCAAACGCTAATAACAAGTCGGAACTTTTTGTTGCACAGATTGCGTAATGAGTCTTTTGTTTTGTTCTGATTCGGATGTTTTAATGGAAAAGATTTTGTTTTGTTGTACTTTCTTTTGTTTTATAAGTTGACGTTTTTTTAATCTACTGCTGCTTAATTTCATTCTACAAATAAATGTCAGGCATAATTTCTACCTGACTTGTCGTTGACAAAGATTTATAAAACTTTTAATTAGTTACCTAGTTCGGGATCTGAATTAGTTAGTCATTTCTATGGATGGCTAAGAATTGTAGGTAAAATTTTCACTATTTTGAAAAGAGTAAAAACCTTCGTGTATGTACCTATAATGATTTAAACCTTAATAAATAACTTTGAGATATCGTGAGGAAACCTGAACACGTAATTATTTTAAAAGTCAACACACCAAACCGTCAACCCGTCTTAAACTTGCGTGGTGATTATAATGCTCGTACCTTCTGTGTACGAAAAGACACGATTGGGACAGTAACAGACAGGTATTTATTATTTTTATTTATATCCTTCCAGCTACTGGCAAATGGGAGAAGCTGGAGTGCCGCGGCGAGCCGCCACCGTCTCTGCAGGAGCACAGCGCCACGGCGCACATGGCGCAGCTCTACGTGTTCGGGGGCGAGGCTGGCGCGCTCTCCAACGAAACGCCGCTCTGGATATACGATACAGAGGTAAAACTATTTACCTGTTCTTTTGGCCTAAACGAATCCCTGGAATCGCTGGGTTTTTTCATCTGGAATTTCTCAGTAGTAGCCTGAAGTCTAGATTTGTAGCCGGTTAATGGCAATACCCTCACCCTCTATAACATGGAACTTAAACATAACTGCCGAAATGTGAGCCTCTACCTACAGCAGACCCAATGGACCGGGCTTACAATGTTTGTTTAGGTATGGTATACGTTGGTAGGTAGGTAGCTTATAATATAATAATTTAAAAGTAAATAATATAACTTTCTTTATTTGCTTTACATCCGTTACCCGAATCAGATTTTATGGCTTCATGACAAACTGTTGTGATTGGGAATTTTTCCGATATTCATTCATTGGGGCCTGTAGCCTAGTTTTGTATCGGCTAGGTACCGGCACTGGTAAGCTATAAGCGAACCGCGCTAACAACTCCATTCCTACCGGCTTCTCTTGGGCCGATCGAAAGAACAACTTCACCTACCACCATAAAAATATCACATTCAACAGTGTCTACGATTGCTAAATAATATAAATATACTACGCAGGTATTAAATACTCTATATTATTTAAACCACAGAAAAGCCTTCATATTCTTAGCGTTAAATTCTAACAAAAACAACACAATTGTTCTAAATAACCCGGCCAGGGGCGCCGACTTTTTTAATTTAAAACCTAGGGTGCTCATTCCTTACTGTTGCCCTATTACCAGATTAGTTTTAATCATTCGTACAGAAATAAGTAGGAGGAATTTTGCAGAAAAGCTAAAGAATTAAGAAAATCTAGGATGACAAAACGAGCGAAACTATCTCGCAAATTTCTTCTTCGGCTACGAAATTTCAAGCCACGCTACTGATGCCTGTGTTCCTGAGTACCTAAGTTTAGGCTTTATAAAGCTTACATAATGAGTGTTTTCTACTTCATTTACTGTTATAAATGGGTGCCAAAATGACCTGCCATTAATACGACACAGCCACACAGGAGCTTATAATATAAACGATTGTTTAACAACCTGTTGCAGGACGAAATTGTAAGCTATAAAGCTATAATCTACATAATTGTTAGCAGAAAATCTTGGCTTCGGAGCTACGAATTATGGCTTCAGACAATTTACAAAATGGTTCGTTATACCTACCTTCTCGCATATTGAGGAGTCAAAATCAAAATCAAAAGTCATTTATTCAAATTATGCTGAGTATCAGCACTTTTCGAATGACAAAATTACATAAGACAGTCCCCAAAACGCCCGCCTTTCACCACTTCCTAGTGCTTTAGCTGGGAAGAAGAAGTGGCGCAACAAACTCCCCAGCAGCACAGCTGTCTGTTTAGTTAGATAGACTTGATTCTATACATAGGTAGGCAAAGTAATCAACATTACGAGACACAGAACTTAAAAAAATTGTCATATAGCCATGCCAATATACCTACCAACAAATAAAATGAAAACTTAACTCAAGCACAAAAAAAAAGTAAACAAAGCATACTACCAAATTAAAAGCCTCCTGGTATAAATGGCGTGATAGCTTACATATGCAATGCTGGATTATATTTACAAATGATAACCTAGGACCATCGACGTAAAATAATAAACAGGTAGGTAATTATTAGCAACAATAACAAAATCGTGGTCAGCAAGACGACCAGTCACCACAAGCAGCACCCGTTCACGAGCATAACGCAAAGATCAGCCATTACCCCCCTCGCCATATTTAAGGGAAAGAGTTGTACAACTCGGTCAGCTCCAAATAAACCCCAATCGTCCTTGAATTGTTCCCCATAACTTAACATAAGCTCGCGTGCACAATATTGTCGCATTGCATTTACTGGGCCAAGACCCAAGACATCGACAGCACGCGATTGACTCGCTCACGGACCTCTTCATCTATGTAGGTTGAGACTTGACACGTAAGAAATAACAGCAAAACACTAAACATTAACGAGAGAATTTTCTCATAGGCCAATTCAATTGTAACCGACAATCGGAAGGTTGCTTTAGCATTCGACTGCGCTCGAGATACCTCGGATTTCACTGGCATGTGATAGGGTTAAATAGTAGGAAGGATGGCAGTCCTTTTAGGAGCATCTAGACTGACTGAACTGCCAACCCAACAATATCGGGGAGATAACGGTCACGGGTCTGGCTGGCAACTATAATAGTAGATAAATCAAGTTATTACGTCTTGTTATTTAAAGGTGTGACTTATTGCAAAATGTTCTACAATTGTTTATTAATTTGCCCTGCCAATGGGGTGTTAAGGGCTTGCAAAATGTTCTTCAATTGTTTATTTATTTGCCCTGCCAATGGGGTGTTAAGGGCTTGCAAAATGTTTTTCATTTGTTTATTTATTTGCCCTGCTAATGGGGTGTTAAGGGCTAAGGGCTTACGCACTTACACACTCAGCTGATTTTAATCCTATCAATAAAACCACATAGAGCTTCATTACTTAGTATCACGCAACAAACCGCCCGGTCCCGATCAGACCGCAGAAATCTTTTACATTAAATGGTAGGTCAAGCTTGCCTTCCAAACAGTTATTGTTACCTCGATAACATGTTAGTTAAGCTACGGCCGTCGAACAGATTCAAATCATCATCTGTGGGAAAGAGAGGGCCAAAATCCACCATGCGGGCCAAGTGAGGATTGGTGAATGGTACATTCAAATTTTTGGTTCTAAGACATCGCGGTTTCCTCGCGATGCTTTCCTTCACCGTTTTGAGAGCATTGGCGATGAAATTAAATACACAAAGTGAAGTGCTCGCCTGGTGCGTGCTACTGTGTGCTTATATGTATATTTCCTTTGTTTTTAACATCAGCCTGTCATTATTTTCTAGACGCAAATCTGGCGCAAACTCCCAGGCCAGTCGAACTACACATCGACGCTGCGACGACGGGGCTCCCGCGAGCCGCGGGGCGCTGGACTCGGACCCCGGGGGCGGCGCGGACACTCTGCGCACGCGCTGAAGGATTGCCTGCTCATATACGGAGGGTACAAGGATCTGAGGGGCTCCACGCATGAGCTCTGGGCGTTTCATTACGGTAAGTGGTGAATAAGTTCATTATACGGCAATCAAAAGCTGATCTTCCCTTGTAATTTTATGCAAAATACAGTTGACTCGAATGCTTTGTTGGTCTTATAGTCGCAAGCGCCACTACTGAGTGTTCCTGTGTACGATCTCCAGCTCAGGCAAAATGTTATAGGGTTTCCTTAGGAATCGCTCAACAGCAGCCCAGGGTCTGGTTTGGTTCCCGGTTAATGGCAAACCTGACCTACCCCTTCCTACAGCCGTGACCTAACTATCTATAACTTGTATTCCAGATTCGGAGTCGTGGCACCAGGTGCGCACGGCGACGGCGGGCCCGGCGCGGCACCGGCACGCGGCCGCGCTGCACGACAACCGCCTGTACGTGCACGGCGGCCAGTGCGACCTGCGCGACTGCAGCGACCTCTGGTACTACGATACCAGTGAGTAACCACGTCATTGTTAACAGATCTCTTGTACGTTAGCCTTGGTGCAAAACATTGTTTTTCAGCAAACCTTTGGGTGAAAGAGAAAGATACAAAGACGGTAGGCTGCAGTGCAAAAGTAAGTATGATCAGTGTGCTGAAGTCGCACCTATAAGGTACCTTGTACGGCTTGCGAAATTAACAAGAGAGGTGCTCATGATTAATATCATCTAAACACCTGCCAAGTATATAGCTAGGTGGGCATTTGCATAGTTATGACTAAATCTCTACGGTAAATTCAGATACAGTCATAAATAAAAAAAAACTTCATAGCAGAGTCGATTTTCAACACTCGGTGTTGATCCGAGCGTTGAGCTTGAGAATTTAACAGAGTGCGTTGAAAATCGAACAGTGTGTTTTACTGTTCAATTTTCATTTTACTCTCGGTGCTAATGCTAAACAGTGCGTTGAAACTCTAATGCGCGAAAAAATCCCGCCACGATTTTATTACCTCCGTGTGAATGTCGACTGACGATTATTGAAAATATTATATACTTCCGTACCCAACCACTCATACGTTTGTCTATAATTTCCAGTGTCTCGCGTGTGGAGCCAGGTGCGCACGCCCGCCAAGCTGTCGCCGAGCGCGCGCAGCGGGCACGCGGGCCTGCGCGCTGGCGCACACCTGTACATCTTCGGCGGAGAGACTCACGGCCACTCCACCAACGAATTGTGGAGGTTTCACTTCGGTAACACTATTTGAGCGATGTGCCTTTCTTAAATGACCTGTATCCTTTGCTTACCTAATAGGTACATCATTTCTTTTAATTTACAGCAACGGAAACCTGGGAACGAATGATGCAGAGTCTGAAATGGCCGTCCCCGCGAGTGGACAGCTGCGCGCTGCTGGTTCCAGCGGCGCCGCCGCGCGTGCGCTCGGCGCCGGGCGCGCGGCCGCCCGCGCCGCACGCGCGGCCCGAGCCGCCCGCCAGCCTGCTGCGCGAGATCTCCAAGCTGTCGTCGTTCCACATGCGGCGCGCGGCGCGCTGTTCCTACAGCGTGCTGGCAGGCGAGCGCGACTCTACCGAGAGTCTGGTGCGCCAGGAGGCCGCTGCGCTGTCCAAGTCGCACTCCGCGTACATCATCGATAAGCGCCAGCCCGCAGACGGAGGCGAGAGCCCGAGAGAAGGTGACGTCATCGAATACAGATCAGAAATGTCTCGAGAACCGATCTCTGTCCCCGACTTTGCCGACATGATCCTCCCCACGCCGGTTCTGTCTCCGGTGGAAGCTACCAAGCTCGTATACCTCGACTCTGAAGAGGAAGAGGACATGAGGCGAGAAATAAACAGCATTAAGAAGAGAGAAGGCATATCGTCAGTGAAACTTGAGGGCAAAGTCACCGTGGTCACTATTCCGAAGTCAGCGTCGGTTAGGTTCACCAAAGACACGATAATAACTGACGAGGAAGAAGCAGAACTGTCCACTTCTGACTACGCGAGCGCTGAGCGGGTCAACAGATTGTCTGGCAATTCGCTCGGATTCAGCAATCCTCATTATTTGGGCCCTGACGTGAGGAATTTAGGAGCCGCTTTGACTCCAGATTCCGGCGTAGGTCCCGGAGACATTGAGCTCCAAGACTTGAGCGAGCGGCGCGCGCGCAGCGTGCCGCGCGCCGGCGACACGCAGCTGCACCTGCTGCTGGTGGGCGGCAAGGAGCCGCCGCACCTCGCGCTGCTGCAGAACCCGCTGTCCATGTGGACCTACCGGTTGTTGTAATTAGTATTATGTATTCGTTAGCTTAGATCTTCGTCCATTAGCGGAACTAGGGTCCTCCAGGGCTGAACGTAGCCGTCGACTTGACGTTTTCAATTAGATTATTTTTGTGGCTCTAACATTAAGAAAGTGATCTTTATAATAATATGAAATTAAAGTTGAGAATCATGTGAACGTGCTTTTCGAATCGTTGACGTCCAAATTATTGATATAAAGAAGATACATAAGAGACTTAGTTTAGGTAGGAAGTGTACGTTTTTGCATTTATAATGAAAGCAGACATGGGTAACGGTGACGCAGAATTAAAAATTACTATTAAGTATTGTTGATAACATTGTTTTATGAAAATGCTTCCATTTCAAAATAAATCAAAGTGTAGAAAAGCTAGACAAATATTTTCGTGAACGTGTCTTGAACGAGGTATGTCATTATTGAAAGACCCATTTGAATGTATAAGAATAGCGTCCCTTCCCCATTGTGCTGCGTTACCGATGCTGTATTTCTCAGATAAGTAGCTACTATGGGTACAAAGCGTGCCAACACATACAAGTATTCCTAGATGTAACTGATGATATTATTATTATTATTACCTACTTAGCACAAATTACGGACACAACCCTCTGCTTACAACGAGCGATATAAAGACGCACATTGATACTGTTTTTTTTAAGTAGAAATACCTACTAGATGTCTACAGTCTAATCTCAAATACTTAATTGTGTTTGTACCTAAAGTATGTTCAAACCCTTGTTTACAATGGATCCACCACTCCGTCTCAGTGGATGGTTCCACTTAAAGAATTTAATCTTTATGCAGGTTTGGAGTCTAATAGTACTAATAAAACTAAAATGTTAGAAGTTGTAGCACAAACTGAACTTTATGAGTGGACATTAAAGTTCTTTTTTCGAAAACACATATTTGCTTACATGTTTGGAAACTAAATCGCGAATGCAGTATAATCAGCACAGGTAAGGGGCGTCCATTAATTACGTGAGGCAATTTTGGCTATTTTTCGAACCACAGCCCCGCTCTGGTGAGATGTCGTGAGACATCGACCCTCTCCCCCGCCGCATAATCTCACGCGAGATATTTCAAAATGCGTATTTTTAGTGTAAAAACGTTAATCTGTGCTTATTTGCGTCGGAATTATGCATTTAGTTTGACTGGCTCGGCTGGCCGGTGGTGGTTTAACAATCGAGGAGTTACTGTGCTGATTTGTGGCGTTCGTATAACCGCGATAAACATATTTTTTTAGGATTTAGCCATATTGGCGTAAAGCATGTTTTACTTAATTTAAACCGGTTTTCTCGCATTTTTACATTGTATCTATGGCAAAAAATACGTGATATTTGCCGAGACCCACTCCCCCACGTGAGATTGGGTATAATTCCACTTGACCATAAACGCCTCACGTAATTAATGGACGCCCCCTAAGCCGGGCAGTGAAAATGCAGTTTGGCAAGCTCACGCCGGATAGTCTGATTAGACGTTCGTTTAGGACGATATTACAATAATCGACTCGTGTGACTACTTCACATATTTGCCTCGATACACTCGGCATCTATACCTAAGTCACCTTTTTATCGCGCATTGTAATAAGTCTGTGGTATTGGTAGTAGTCTCCTAATACTTTTTAAGTTTACCATTACGCCCCCATGTTGCCGTATTGTTGATTGATTTGTTGTATTAAGTTTTTTTTTATTGTTAGTCGATGGTTTTATGTTTTGTTGTTTTCGTATAATTACTAGTGTTTTATACTTGTATTTTTACTGCTTAACGATGAAGCATGGATGATTTGATGGGAGCAGTGGTGGCCATGGTAACGGCCGCGACTTACGAGTTGTGGGTCGTGCGTTCCAACCCAGCCAGGCGAATTACTCTCAACACGGTGAAGGAAAACATTGTGAGGAAACCGGGAGGTCCTAGAAACAAAAATTCGAAGACGTGTGACATCTACCAACCCGCACTGGGCTCGCGTGGAGGATTATAGCCCACTCCCTCTCAGAGAGAGGCCTCTGTCCCAGCAGTGGGAACGTTATATGCTGAGTATGTATGGACGATTTAAGCTTTCTTTGGTAGGCATAATATTTACCTACCATGGATATAGGTTTATTTACACGGGCATGACACGGACTCACTATATTTTGACCAGTTTTGGCTTCGCTACGTCTAAGGTCGAGCCCAACAAATAGTCGTAGGTCGTACCAACATTTAAAATTGAGCATTTTGTAATTAATATTGTAATTTTGAAAGTTATTGATCATTCTACCATTTACATATAGCCTGTTCGATACCGCTGTACCGCGCCTTAGGTTAGGTACCTACGCACTTTGCGGTTAGCCGGAATGCGGGTAGCCGCAACCGGAACGAAACCGTCGTGGTTTGCGGTTGGATCGACTCATTTCCAAGATGGACGTCGAAGAAGTCGCAGCTATTTATTATATTTACTCGCGTTATATAAACCTAAGGCCTATTTTGTATCTCAATTATAAATGTTTCTGTATCGAAATCCATAGTTAATTATCTGTTGTCAACAATTAAATGCGTGTCTGTCGGTGAACACGTACACAGTCAATGGCGGGCAACCGCAAACTAGCACTATCCGCGTAGGGTATATAGCAACCGTCCGGCTGGCCGTCAATCGGGCCGCATCGCTCAGAACGACTGAAGCGGTCGATCGGCACCCGCATCGCAGTGCGGTTAAAAACTACTTTCTCGTACATATTTGACCGCATTCCGGCTAACTGAATAGTGCGTAAGTACCCAAGGCGCGGTACAGCGGTGTCGGTCAGGCTGTAGCAGACTATTTCTATGATAGTTCTGATTAATTAATTTTGTGTGTACCTACTTAATGAATATGGCATGTGGCTTTTCTTATTTTTATAATTACTCTACCATGTCTAGAAAGAACGTTGGTGCACAGTACCTAGGTAACGTAAAAAAACAAATGGTCAAGAATTAATTTTGATTTGCGAAAGGCCAGTTTGCGACCGAGTTTTAATAGTCAATACATTAATACCACCCGTGTGGCGTGGCCGGCCATTAGCTTAGCCAGTACGTCTACAGGACGTGCGTCTGAAGATCGTACGTCTGACAGTAGTGCGTAGCATTTGCTAAGACTGAGTAGTGAGTAGCGGTTACATTGGGTATCTATTGTAGTCATGTTTCTGTCGACTATTTTTTGTTTGTAAAAAGAGCCCGATCAGGTACGTACCAAACATGTTCAACATGAAATGTGAAGATTCAACGGCCAAAAACTTTTTCAATTATGTACTTAATTGATACAAAACTATTCGTAACACTGCTTTCCAGCATTTCATATAATATAGAAAAGTTTTTATTATAAAATTTACATTTGTACAATCTTTTTTTACATACCTATTGTGCTCTAGGCCTAGTGTGCCATTATCGTGCTCAATAATGATATTTAAATCAAATATTCATCAAATACAACTTAAAATAAGTTGTGTTCATAAATTTGCATGGGTAGTTTCTGACTTAGCTGAAGCATAATCTATTCACAAAAAAATAATAATTGAAATCGATCCACAATTTTATTGCTGGAGATATCGCGTATAGATAAACAAAAAAAAACAACCGACTTCCGAAAAGTTTTTAGTTATAGTACCTACCTACCCCACTAATTCGACATTTCATCATCCTTGGGGTCAAAACAATGCATATTTATGTGATAGCAGCAATCGCGGTTGATTTACTGTTATTTTTTGAAGAGTTCCGTTGTCGGTCTCCGAAACGCATCATCAGATCTATATGAAATTGAAACGGGACCTCACGGGAAGCACCAGCTTTCAAATAAAAAAAGAATCATCAACATCGGTTCAAATTTCTGAGGTAACAAACATAAAAAATAAAAATACAGTCGAATTGAGAACCTCCTCCTTTTTTGAAGTCGGTTAAAAAAGCGGTCAAATTGAGAACCTCCTGCTTTTTGGAGTTGTTTAAAAAAAACTGAAGTGTCGATTTTCGATGCAGACCATACAAAGAAGTACCTACCATAGATAACATTTTGCGCCGATAAATGAACATAATTTTTCAAGATTTTAGCTTTTATGTAACTTAGGATGTAAAGTTATTTTGTTTACATTGTGTTATAAAGACAATCCTTCCATTAATATAAGTTTTCGTTGTTATTATTGTATTTACGTATGTATCTGATCGGCCCACTAGGCGTGTTGTCATGTATCGAACTCCCGATTATTGTGATGAGAACGTTACAATTAAGTACAATATTCGAAATGTTATATTACATGTAGTTATGTCCAGCAAAGACTTTTATTTTTACTCCCTTTTTGTATCCTGTATTCCTGAGTCAAATTAATCCCTAATCTGTGCTGGCGTTACTTCCCTCTCGGGTTTGGTGTGAACATAAAATAAAACAACATCAGTAATGGTTTAATTATAATGGTCACCATTTATTTCATAAGGTTTCACATTTAATTAATACATAGAGCTACATACATCGAGAGATTTGATAACAATATAATCGAGCACGTAAATGTGCTCGCTGTTGGATTGATAATAAAACATGTATAATTAATAATTGCCTAGAGACTAATTCTTATGGATGAAAGTATGAAGCATGCATTTATTGGGAGGAGAAACACATGTAGCGTACATTCAGTCCATGGACGCGGAGCTGGGAACATTCTACCCGGTTTTAGTTACGCTATCCGTGTTCAGTCGCACTACACATACTTTTACTGCGAATACACCATATACATTGAATTTATTCAAACCACTTGTATATATCACACCTACGTAAATTACATACAACATACACCCAATTTCTGAATCGAGAATTTAAGTTAAGAACTTTCGTTTTTAAACTCTGCTTTAGCATTACTAATGTCGTAGTCCGCTAAATTCAAAATTTTGTAAAAAACGTAATAAATTTTGAATTTCGCGGGCTAATAGAGAAACATAAATGTCACATAAAAAATGTCTAATGTTCTGTACCATGTATGAGTGAAGATCTGCATAACTGATATTTTCGTTTTGATTAGTAGAATCGCGCTGGAACTCGTCCGGGATTTGCGCGGGCGCGCGCCAGCCCGCTTGGAAGGCGCGCAACAGACGAACTAAGCGCGCGGAAATGGGCCTGAAGTGCGAGTTCACGGGCATGTAGTAGTTTTGCAGCGGCACTCCGCCCGCCGAGAACAACAAGCAGTGATCAAGCATCAGTCGGATCAATTCCACAAACAATTCTGTCGAGATCTCGTTTTGGTTTGGTTGTATAATATGTTCACGTTGCTGAGCAGGTTCAGATGGCTGTACAAGTCTCGCACGGGTGTATGATCACGAGAAGGCGTGGATTCCTGCACGAGTGCAATATCACTGAAGAGTGGACTATCCCACAGGGGTGTACGATCACGAGAAGGCGTGGATTCCTGCATGGATGCAATGTCACTGAAGAGTGGACTATCGCACAAGGGTGTCAGATCACGAGAAGACGTGGATTCCTGCATGGATGCAATATCACTGAGAGGACTATCGCGCAAGGGTGTAAGATCACGAGATGATGAGGATTCCTGCATGGATGCATTATCACTGAAGAGTGGACTATCCCACAGGGGTGTACGATCACGAGAAGGCGTGGATTCCTGCACGAGTGCAATATCACTGAAGAGTGGACTATCCCACAGGGGTGTACGATCACGAGAAGGCGTGGATTCCTGCATGGATGCAATGTCACTGAAGAGTGGACTATCGCACAAGGGTGTAAGATCACGAGAAGACGTGGATTCCTGCATGGATGCAATATCACTGAGAGGACTATCGCGCAAGGGTGTAAGATCACGAGATGATGAGGATTCCTGCATGGATGCATTATCACTGAAGAGTGGACTATCCCACAGGGGTGTACGATCACGAGAAGGCGTGGATTCCTGCATGGATGCAATATCACTACAGAGTGGACTATTTCGCAAGGGTGTAAGATCATGAGAAGGCGTGGATTCCTGCATGGATGCAATATCACTGTAGAGTGGACTACCGAGCAAGGATGAATAATCACGAGAAGAAGTGGATTTCTGCATGGGTGCAATATCATCCGAGGGTGTACTGGCTCGCGAGGGCGTCTCTAATATTCGCATGGGTTTAGTATGCCGCGATAGTGTAGGATGCCACAAAGGCTCATCACACGTTGGCTTAGGAAGCCGCGTTGGCGTACTATCGCGCGTTGGTATATGATAACGCAATGGCGTGTGTTTACGCATGGGTGAAGGATCTCGTGAGAGTGCACGATAACGTGAAGGCGCAGCATGTCGTATGGGCGTGCGATCACGCCCGAGCTTAGAATGCCACACTGGCGTACGATCACGTGCGGGCGTAGGATGCGGCGTACGGTTGCGTAAGCGCGGGGATGCAAGATGTCGCGGAGATAAAGGATATCGCGGGGATGTAGGATGACGTGTGTGTGTCGATTTCCGCGTGTACGCAGGTCGCCACTCGGGCGCTGGAGCACGCGCGGGGTCGGGGCGAGGCCGCCTCGGGGGCGAAGGATCACGTGCGGTCGAATACCGCGCGGAAGTGGAGCGGTGTGGGGGCGAACGATTACGAGAAAACGTCGGATACCGCAAAAACCTAGAATGTTTCGTGGGAGTAGAACGTCTCTCGAACGAAAGATTAGTGGGCGATGGACGAGTTCGAGCGCGAGTAGGATACGTTAGGTACGATGGTCGCTTGACACGTCTGCATAGAGGCGCGCGGCTTGCCCGGTGGCGCGCGGCGCCTGGGCCGCACTACTGCGGCGCGGGCGCGGGGCCCGCCGGCGCGGGTCCCGGGGCCGGCGCGGCGGCCGGCGGGGCCGTAAACACCACAGAGAACAGCGCCTGGCAGGCCGCCTTGGCCGCCTGCTTGCGCGCCTCCTTCTTGTTAGACGCTGCGATCACAATAAGAAACGTTCTGAAGGGGCTTCGAAACGAGTTACACTTGTAGGGCATTCGTGGCTGCAGTATTTTAGTACCATAGACCAGCTGTTAAAATCAAAATCCAAGGTGGCGGGCGGTTAAATGATAGAGTAGTCGCTCGCTAGTTCGTCAATCATTTAACCGCCCGCCACCTTGGATTTGGATGGTAGTAAGAAGTTGAATTTAATTAATGTAGAATGTTTCTGAGTAGTGTCAAAACATGAACTTAATTTTGTAAATGATTTTAGATTAATTAATGTTTTCGCGCAATAATTGCGTAAATGGCCATTGGTCACGAGAAAATGAACGCGAATCAGAACGCGACATTACACGCCTTGTAATTGACTGTTTCTCACATTGTAAATAGAAACAAACTTAATGCGTCAGAAATAAAGGGATTTTTTTGCATTACCAAATAAATGTATGAAAATAATGGTCTTGAAAAGAAGAACACTGATTGGTAGTGTGTCCCCGTGGCGTAATGAGGGATTGTTCATGAATCTACTAAATTAATAGTATTCGGTCTCACATTAAAAATTTGGGATCGTCTGACATACATTAAGACAAATAATTATTTGTCGACTTTGAATATAACGTTTTTAATATTTACATCACGTCTTTGAAGTTACGTTAACTAATTTAATTTGACCCCATATCGGGGTCAAATTAAATGTCAGTTTAGTGTCAGTTTCATTTAACCATCTCGATCAAACGCGCTCGATGCGTTTGATCGAGATGGTTAAATAAAGCTCACACTAAGGCCTCTGATTTAATATATTACGTGTGTACAAAAGCCAAAAGTTTTAAATACTGTACCTGCTAACAAAACATGGATTGTTATTGTCAGAAGTAAAGTTTTGGAATTTGAATATCACGGTTGTGGGTGCAAATTCGAGCAAAAGTACCAATGTGACTATTTCAATACATTTATGTACTTTCAAAGTTTACATTGGAGATGAGTGAGTTTACACGGAATGTATATATTTTTATTTTTTTTATAAATTCTGTTTTACCAACCCGTGTTGAGCAACCATGATATGAGAAGACGCCTTCACCCGCCAGCGGGACAACAATGGGCAAGGACTCCTAGTAGCAAGTATACATGGGCTCACCCTTCCCGACGTAGGTGGTGCCGTCGACGTCCACGCCCATGGTGAACACCATGTTCTGCGGCCGGTCGCCCTCGGAACCCAGCTCGCGGTACTCCAGATGCGGCCGCATGTACGTCAGCAGCATGCACGGGTGCATGCCGGCCGCGTTCTGAGGCAGCTCCTTGGTCTTCTTGCCGACCGGCTCCATCGGACTCTCCGATGTCTGTTGGAAATATACGCAATGGAGATTCCGTGAATTCGTAAAGTATTATGTCTAACGCCAGATGCGTTGGGTAAGATAGCTCTAATAGAGTGGATATAGAGTAAATATATTTTAATTAAGTATATCTTTTTTTAGCAATGGGCACACCCATTTTTAAAAAAAGTGTCTTAATTAGATTCTAAAATACCAATTAACCACAAAAAAAAACAACAATTTGATTGAATCGATTAGTGCCATAAAAATGTATTTAATTTTTACATTTTCAAATTTCGCGTGTAATCTGACGAAAACGCTGGACGCAGTGGATGCCATTTTACTCTGTGGGTATGACGTCAGTTTACTGTGTAAACAAATGCGCTCATATTTTGTATGATTATTGTTTATAATTTTAAAAAAATGTTATTATTCTACTTATCGTTGGTTTACTGTTTCTGAATGTAAGATAATTGATTTCAATAAAAATTACTTTGGTTACGAAAATAATATAAGTACAAAGTTGTTCAGTTGGTTTTCATGGTGTTCAATAACAGATTAAAAAAACTGAAATCTTAGAATTGAATTTTTAAATTTAGTTTGTTATTTCATGCACTAAAACTAACATTTTCCGACAGCTTTTTGCCTAAGCTATCTTAATGATATATTTTTAGATTTTTCTCATATAGAGTAAAATACTCATCATCGGCCTAGCCTTTTCCCAACCAACACTGTGACATTTTAGTCGGGTGGTGACCACAAAGGTGGTCCACTCAATGTATCCGTTATAAAATACCTACAGGCGCGATTAAAAAATTGTTACCATTTATTAAGATAATAGGTACTAAGAAAAATTGATACTGCTTTGGAATTATGAAACACCCTCCCTGTTAATAATGTTCACGTATCAAACGGTAGAAGATTTCTACCCGCCTACCATAATACCATTACATTTCATCATTCATTCCATCTCCATAACAGCGTGTTCAAAACTACATTATGCGTCTAAGTGAATTATTTATTATTATTCATATGTCCCAAAATTTCTTTTTTTATAAATTATTGGATACATGAAGTGGGCTGCCGTTGTAATACGACTAAAATGTCACGGTGTATTGCACGGGTCGATCGATCAGATTAAGCTATGGTTACCGCAGTTGGTCCGTGGGGCCGTCTTCCCATACCAAGTCCGCAACGTGCCTCGGAACGCACGTTAAGCCGTTAGTCCCGGCTGTCATTCTTGGATCTTTGAGGCATTACCACGGAGCAAATACAAAGAGGAGATGGTGTAATTAGATTTCCATAAGGAACAACGCGTGACAATTTGCGGGGTGAGGGGGTGTTAGATCCCGCCCACTTCTTTATTTTCCATCTACCGGTCAATGGCAAAACTACTCGCTCGTTCTGTAGATTTTACTTTGTAGTGACGTAAGTATCTCACACTAGATGTCACTAAGTGCAGGATGCAACAGGGTCGTACTCAGAATTTTCGTACCAGGGTGTAAGTTACTTACTCCGTTTTTTATATTAGTTTTGTGGACCAACTAGGTACGTATTTTTTAAATTGAAATAGTGATATTAATTTTTGTAATGCATTGCTGTCTTAGATTATCTTCGGAAAGAAATCTAGAACATACATCATTTAAAATTTAACTAAATAAACTAGATAGGCTATAAGTACTTTTAATTAAGTAAACAACAACTACCATACGGTATGGTAGTTGTTCTTTACTTGCCCTCCGTGAGACAACTAGTATGCACCATAATAGTTGTCTCACAGAGGGAAAGTACTTTAAATAAATTATTTTAGATAGAATATTTAATTTATAGGAGATTGTATTTTTTATGAGTATTTCCATTTATGAGACAGGTGCGGGATATTCAGTACAATAATTGGATTCCATTGCGGCCCTGTGTTTTTGTTACTTGTCAGGACGAACGCCAACAATACACTGACTAAGGCCACGCCTACTTGATGACGTCAGGACTTAGTCGAGAATCACAGTGCACAGTTGTTTAGGCCGTCTCCTCTTTGTATTTACTCCGTGGGCATTACAGATGGCAAAAATCCCGAAAGTTTGACATCCAGTCTTAAGGTGCGCTTACACGAGCAACTAAAATTAATCCATCTTGGCCAATTCTCGCTAACTATAACGTCACGACTACATCTAGCAATTTAGGGCAATGGCAACATGTAGCCACCTAATGCTAGAGATACGGCCACATAATATGGAGCACTATGGAGCAACTTACAAAACTAGGCAATGCGCCTCCCCCGCCGCCCGGTTCCTCGTAGTTATACGTACAAACGAGATAGAAAGTGGAAATCATATCACTTGGTTTAAATAGGTTGATTTTACTTATATAAATTCATATTGTGAATGAGAGAACGTTGTAGGCCTACAGCTTCTATTCTTTATTTTCATTCCTCTAAGTACCTGGTACTTATTGACAGGCCTGCACTGTCCTCCCATACTAATATCACTGTAATTTGAAAACATTATAAAAGCCAATTATTTTTAAAAGAGTAACCGTAGAGTTTCTTGCCGGCTCTTCTCCATAGGAAGCGACAAATTGGAACCGTGCACCTAGCTTCTGACGTTTCATAAGTGCCCTTGCAGGTTTATGTGAAATAAAATATTTTGATTTTGAAAGAAAATTGACTAAAAATTTCCAATCCAATTGGATATTCGGCAACTCATAAAATACATGGAGCAATCAGAAGCAATATTGCCGAAACACATCGGCAATTTATTGTTGTTGCTCCACTTAATTGATCCAGATTGATCAATTAATGTTGCCGAGCAATAATTGCTCAAAAAATTGCCCATGTAAGAGCACCTTAGCAAAAGGTTGTCGTTTTACCCAGTAACGGTGTTGTAGAAATCAGAGGGGGGCAATTCTCGTAATTTTAAAAACGTTCAATCTGATCTCAGTCTCAATCTGTCAAAAAAACCGCGAGTTTCCATGCATTTTTTGACGTTTGATTGTCGCTGAGATGAGACTACAACTAGATTGTGAACGTTTTCAATTACGAGAATTGGCCTTCTGATAGGCAGTCCATGTAAAACACTGGTAATCAGCTGCATCTGGTTGGACTGGAAGCCAACATCAACAAAATTGGGGAAAAGGCTGGGTGGATGATTATCCCTTATTTATTTATTTAAGGACAACCAACAAAGCTTACACCAAAATACGTGTTAAAGCACTTAAGATATTACAATTTATAGTGTGGTTAATTAACGGCTGCCACGGCATGCATGCATGTGTAAACATAGGAGTCGGAACTGCAGTTACAAAACTGAATCAACCTACTTACTAAGTTCGATTGATCCAATCAATTTTGATTGGACCGGTTGTGCCAACCAACAAAAAAAAAGTAGAAAATACAAAAATAAAAAAAGAAACTAAATCTCCATGTAAGTAAATAACAAGAAAACATAACAAAAAAATATAAGAAACTACAATTTTTCCTTTTCAGTTGTGTGATAATGCCCTATGCAAGACAGACTTGACTTTTTGTAAAGATTGAGACATATCAATATCCCTTACTTGGTCATTGTTATAGAATTTTAACTAACAGTATTTACATTACTGTCTAAATGGATTAAAATACTGTATGGAAAGAGAGCGTTTGTGGCGATACTTAAACAATACGATTTTTAATTAAAAATATTAGCTTTTTGCACTCCTTCTTCATATAAACGTTAACTGTGCCAAATTTCATTTCATTTCATATACCCTCCGTCCGTGTAATTTTCGTGAAAATGGGTACAACGTTTTTGGCTCACGTAATAAAATAGAGATAATAGTCTTAATTCAAATAGTTAACAACTTAAACACTAGTACATACATTCATTGGCTGACGACGATGAGTAGTGTACGTACCGAGAACGAGGACGGCTTGAGCTGTGGCACCTTGTGTCCGTCGTACTCCCACTCGGCGAACAGCTTGTGCAGCGCGAACGAAGCCAACTGGATCATCGGCAGCGCTTCCTCGTCCGAGCCCGCGTCGCCGTTCGTCGAGCCCGAGTCGGGGATGACCAGGGCCGTCGCTACAAACAGGGAATATTAGGCTTAAAATTGAATATCTTTCGTCATATCTATCGCCTTGTTTTGTAAATTTGTATGCAATAGACACCAACATAGTTTCATATAGTTTTATCCAAAAGTAATTCATTAAAATATAAACAACTGGATCAGAAAACATACCTGTGAGTGTAAATTTCAAATGTCAATTACAAATTGAGTGCTTAAATTTGATTATTTTAATACATTCACAGAATAATTGTTAAATATATCGCACACCTAGATCTAAAAACAGAGTTAACTCAAAAAAGCACTTTTTTCAGAAAGGTCAAAAACTGTTTACCGTGTTCCTGTGCACTGGAGAAGTTATCTGTACTTACACTTTTTTGCTTTGCAAGTTCTACTAGACAAATATTTTTAAATCTGTTTTATTGTTCGATGGATAGTGAGTTAAGGAATTCAATGGTAAGCTTAAGTCAAAACTCCCAATTTTTGACTTAGCTCCCTTTAGATCTAGGTGTGCGATATAAGCATACAAAAAGTGGTTAGATATGAAATTGAAACCTTCGAAAGACGAATGCGTTACAAATTCATTTTAGTGAGTGAATGCGTAACTGCGCAAGAATTTAATCTGTCCAGGGTTTGTTGACACTTTCATCAGACACTGTTGGAACATACTATAAGAGGCCATTTACGAAATTGTGTCGATTTCGCTAATTAACTTGATTTCACAGACGTACTTTTACAGTTAAAATACTGCATTTCAAGAATTGGCAGTAAATAATCTTTCAAAACAATCTAAACCTCGCATTATAATTCTCGACAAAAATAAAAAAGTTTAAATCATCATTCACTTAAATTATGATCTAAAGATCATAATAATTGAAAAGATATTTTTTTTATGCATTAAAACTTATAGAAATACAGTATTTTAACTGTAAAATCACGTAAATCAGCGAAATCGGTAAAATTTTATATACGGCCTCTTAAAGTGATACGATACCAACGGTATCATACCAGTGTTGCCGACTGAGTTACTTCTAACTAAAACCACGCCTACTTTCGTATAGTTTGACCAAACATCGCCGTAGATAAGTAACTAATAAGGGTTTCAGATGCAGTGAGACTGTGGAGCCACGTCGCAGACTATGCCCCCCTTTTTTGCAATAACAACTTCACTATGCAAGACCTTTGCGAGGCCAACGTTAACGCTGTCCAAGTGGCAGAATTCTTTTCGAAGCTTGTTTAAAACCAACAATTGGAATCATCGACAACGACGAAGATGAAGTACACTCACTGCTATCACTGGTCGCCCCTTTGTTCATCTTCTTTATGATGAGATCTCGTATCGCCTGCTCGGCGGCAGCGTTGCGGGCCATTAGCTTGTTGTCACCTACGAAATTGAACAAGTTTATTTTTCATCAATGGTTTTGTGACACCAACATAGCATCAAATCCGACAAACTGCAGACATCCGGAACTCTACGGGTGCAGCAGTAGGGCATTACGGCCTACCCTAACTTAATGAGGAATGGGTATTTGTATGTAATGTATATATTGTTGTTGTAATGTGTTTTATGGGTATTTTACTCTATACGAGAAAAAATCTAAAAATATATTATTAAGATAGCTTAGGCAAAATGCAGTCGGAAAATGTTAGTTTTTAGTTCATGAAATAACAAAATAAATTTTAAAATTCAATTCTAAGATTTTAGTTTTTTTTTATGTGTTTTTGAACACCATGAAATAGTAGCCGCCATGTTATTACGTCATACCGATTTTTCAACTAATCAACTGGACAACTTTGTACTTTTATTATTTTCGTAACCAAAGTAATTTTTATCTAAATAACATTTTGCATTCAGGAACAGCAAACCAACGATAAGTAGAAAAATAACTCATTTTTTTAAATATAAACAATTGTCTTATAAAATATCAGCGCATTTGTTTTTAGCAAACTGACGTCATATCCACAGAGCAATATGGCGTCCACTGCGTCCAGCGTTTTCTTCAAATTACGCGCGAAATTTGAAAATGTAAATGCATTTTTATGGCACTAATCGGTTAAATTAAAATGTTGTGTTTTTTTCGTGGTTTATTAGCATTCTAGAATCTAAGTAAAACACTTTTTAAAAATTAGTGTAATACCTTATTGTGAATGTAAGTTAAAACAAGAATAAATAAAAATAAATGAATATATTATACAGTATGGGATAAACCAACCAAAAAATATATATAATAGGTCTTTACATAAAAAATTAGCGTTTTGTCGAACTGCCTACTTCAATCTCAAATATTACTAAGAATATTTGGTTAGGAACTCCAAATACAAATTTATTTAAAACTATATATTTGACGTGTAAATGTGTCTGCTAAGTGTCTCTAATTACATAAATAAATATTTCATGCCTACATGTCATATTCCATTACAATCCGTTCAGTCGTATAGGCGGGACAAAGTCGAGTAATTTTCAAATGTATAACATTACATTAGTAAGTAAGTATGTATGTGGATCTTACCGTATCCTTTGTAGTTGTTGCCATCGATAGTGAGGTCTGCGCAGAAGTTGTGCGGTGCGGTCGTCTTGTAGTACTGGCTGTTTGCGGCAGAAGGTTCCACTTTGAATTGCTGCCGGAAAATACAAATGTAAACTGGCACACAATAATGCAATGGGCAAACATGTGAACGCATGTAATAGATACGCAGGCGCGTTGTTTTACCACGGCCTGCTGTATTATAAGCAGAGATCGGATATTCCGATGCATATTCACCTAAAGTTGCCATGTTGGCTAATATAGAAAGCGCTTTGGTATCAAAAAAATCTTGAGTTAATTTTTAAAAAACATTGTATTAACACACACCATCCCTTCTCTTACAGACTTACACCCTATCCCTTCGCATCGGGGTTCATTTAAAATACACATAAATCTGAATAGTTATGCAATCCTAATAATTTAGAAGTCGCTTCCATACAATACACCTGAATGCATATGAATGCATGCATTCCCGGTGTTCCTGAAATCACGGGATTTTTATAAAAATATATATTTTAAGAAGCGTCTTCCATACTTTCATAACTAAAAATTGATTTTCGGTAAATATGCATCCGATAATCCGAATTATAATTATAAGTATTTAGGGCCGGGGATGGTGAGGTGCAGCGAAGAGCATCTTTCACACCCTAACAAGGTCGAGTTAAAATCATAATGCAATGACCTTAATGTGATGCATTTTTTTTTTTTACTAACTGTTATTATTAAGAAAAACATGTAGACCCGAGCATCACTTTTTATGCATTTAAAATCGAGTATTATTGCCTTACAATAAGATTGAATTTTCCTTGGCTCAATCAGCGGTAGGTATGGCACGATACATAATTTAAAAAAAAACCTATAAAGTTCCTGAAATCGATTCAGTACTCAATTACGCACAAACTTCTTCCAGGTTTTGCGTCTATTCTGTTACACTTTGTATATAGGAAGCGTTTTTAATCACCATTCAGATGAAAAGACAAAGAAAATGACAAAGATCTTTGGATAACATTTTGTGAAAAACTCAATACTAAAATATTGAGATACCGCGAAAAACAATCTCCGTTCGTGGACACCACCCGCGGAAACACGCCAGCATAGTACTCAACGTTCGACTTAGTTCGCTGAATTGATAATACAAATTGAATTCAGTTTGTTGTTTTCTTTTTTCAAAATTGAGTCTTTGAATATAACGTAACGCCTAGAAAAAAATTGGATGATAATTTAAAAATCTTCCTTTATACACTAGCACAGAGGCCCTAGTGTGAGTTTCATTTAACCATCTCGATCAAACGCAGTGAGCGCGTTCGGCGCTCCGATTGGCCCTGTATTGGTGAAGGACCAATCGGAACGCCGAACGCGGTCACTGCGTGTGATCGAGGTGGTAAAATGAAACTCACACTAAGGCCTCTGTTCGTTTCCCTGACTACGCTGTGCACTGTGACTGGTGACCGTTGGAACACCAAAACACTAACATTAGCCACCTGTTCGTTGGGCATCATTTCGTTCAACACCATGAGTGCGTTCTTAGGCGTCAGCAGGCGTCGCAGGTTCTCGTTCTGACGTCGACGGCGCTCTTTGTTGCTCACTTTCTTCACTGTAAACCAAATAACACAAAGGGTAAGCAGAGGCGAAAAGTACACCAAAATTTTGCCAATTATGTTTAACTCTCGTAATGTAGAGTAAATAAAACATGTTCAAAATGATATTCGATAAATTTGTATCGAAAGTAAAAGCCAATAGAGATGTTGTCAATACAGGGTGTAAAGGCTACCCTACACACTATGCCGGCGGCGGGTTTTTGCCTTGCGGGTATGCTACAGGTGTCGTTAGGTCGCCAGCACTTGCCGCTGAAGCCGAATACGCCGCCGGCCTTGTTGGCGGCATACCCGCCGGCCGGGCCGCCGGCATTGTGTATAGGAGCCTTAAGGGGAACGCTGCCGAAGCCAGAACGTAGGTTTTATACAATCTAAATACAAATAGAAACCCATGCAATAAAACCTTTCGCCTTCAATTGGTTATTTTGCATTCATTTCAAACGTTTGACGCTTCTGTAATGTTTCTATTTATTTTATTTTGGTGGCGCTATACAAAGGATGCCTAAACCTAAAGTCGTCGCCTAGATTCGGGGTCGTCGGCCGCGCGGCTCTCGGCGAGCGCTATCAGCTAATTTTTATATTTGAATACATTACATGCTAGAGTTGTAAAAAAGATTTTGTTTTATATTTTTAATCTCAAATAATGATTCATTTAACTGTTCTCACTGTATAGTGTGCAAAGAACCAAAAAAAAATAAGGTAAAAATTTAAAAGAAATCTAGAGTTTTTATAGTACCGCATCGAGAATCACCAGCCCTATCACCTGTCTTCGTTTTCGGAAGTGTTTCCCTTACACCCTGTATGTTTATAACGTAAATTTTCGATATTATCTAACGATGTCACCAAAATAAAAAAGAGGAATAGAATTGTTCGAAGCCAGATATTATTTTATCACCACTGCTCTCAAAACGGCGAAGGAAAACATCGTGAGGAACCCGGCATGTACTAGAACCAAAAATTCGAAGACATGTGACATCTACCAACCCGCACTGGGCCCGCGTGGTGGATTACGGCCCACTCCCTCTCACAGAGAGCAGGCCTGTGTTCCAGCAGTGGGAACATTATAGGCTGATTGTACTATACAATTAGTTATGTCGGTCTCACCTCCTAACAGCTTGCTCTTCATCCAATGAGGGCGCGACACCAAGATCATTTCGTCGTCCTTGGACACCGACTCGTCGGCGTCCACGTCGTCCATCTTCACGTCCTCATCTTTCAGCTGTGTCTAAACAAATGACGCACTAAGTCAAGTTCATTTCACATTTATGCTAAGATCATTAGGCTTGTCCGTGTTGTAGTGTAAGCGTAAGTGGTAACATGAATCATTAGAAAGAACCAATAATTGTTTTCGCGTATTCTGACTTTACTTAAGTTTCTAGGCCTTGTATAAAAGACTAGCACTTCGCCTACGACTTCGTCCGCATAGATTTCGTATTTTTCCCTATAAACTTAACACCACTTAATCCTTCATCTTTTCGAGGTAATTACAAAAATTAAATAATGTCGTTCCGTGTGTTGCTGGACGTAAAAGAATAGCACACAATCCCGTCCCATTTCATCCCGTGGGTGTCGTAGAAGGCGACTAAGGGACTTACTAGAGAATGGGCAGCAGCGTTCTCTATGCATTTTACCACCATACTGCGATCGCCAACTCACCTGCCAAGCGTGGCGATTATGGCAAAACCCCCCTTTTGGGGGAGGCCTATATCCAGCAGTGGGTGTCTATCGGGTGAAGTGAGTGAGTGAGTGTGAAATAATGTCGACTTTATGATTTACTTAGATAAGTATTCGTGCCAAGTTCCACGTTTATTAACTCAAGGACATAATTTTTCATACAAACGAAATCCTCACTTTTCACCCCCCTAAAGGTCGAATTTACAAAAACCCTTTCTTAGTGATCCCACATATTACAAAAGAAAGCCGAATGTGCGCTGATATGTCAGTCGGTCAATTTCTCACTTATACATATTATAAAGAGATTTATTCAAATAAACATCTATACTAAACACGCAAAAGTGCGTCTAATCGCGCAAAAGTTCAGAAAAGACAGCGAGCATGAGTGGCGATGAGAGGGAACTTCGTGCGTCTAAGACACGGAGCTAAGAGTCGGCGTAATTTTTAGTATGTTACTGCCAAGCGCTCGTTCTAAATATTCATGTAAAGTGTTCGAAGAGTCGCATTGTGTCGCAGTTCCACACACTCGGCTCACCTGAACTGGCTGCAGGTTCTGTTGCTGCTGCTGTTTTCGCGGCGACTGCTCGAACGTCTAACGACATAATACATATTGAGACACCAAGCATTCCCAACGTTTACTTAGGTATAACCCTTCAACAAGCCCACGACTATAATATTTAGTATAGAATCAGTCCACTCAGCTCGTTTATTCAAACGCTCATGCACAGTCGGTGCATGGGCGGTTGGCTGAACGAGCCAAATACTTAAATCAAACGCTCACGCACCGACTTCCATCCGCGTCAGATAAAATACGGTCTGACGGACAATATAAAACACACAAGTGCGACTTACTAGAAAGCAGCTCATACAATGTGGCGGACCGTAATTTGCGGTATGCCGATCGAATGTAGGTATGTCCTACCGATGACGCAGAAATATTAAAATACTCACTGATGACCAGTGTTTTGGTGTAGGGTCTTGCCAATGCTTCCAGTCGATGTCCGATCGCAGCCTGCCCGACACCAACTGGCGTCATTCAGCCGAGTGGGAGATGCGCTCCACCATTCACTTACTAGCACATTCATGCATCCAAACGCATCATATTAAAACGTACGAGTATACAGCATACTGCTGCCGAAAATGTGGCCAATGAGGTTTATAAATGAAAAGGGCTTTGGGATTTAAGAAGCAAACATAAAACTGTAGAAAATAAGGCACAGTTTGGAGTAAAGCAATTTTCCGTCATCTCATACACAGTGATGGTGGGCTCACATCACCCATCAACATCCATATTCCTCTCATGTCTGTCACCCAGTAAAATTGCAACCTCATCGTTTCGCCAATTGGGGACCGTACGGTATTATAGCATCAAGGAATTTCATAGTTACAATTTCAGAGGGTTGTCACATGTTAGAAATCCGGAGCAGCTTACGGTCTACTTAAGTCTAGAGAATGCTGTATGTTTACGAATTATTTACTTCGTGACCATACTACTTTCTCAAACCACAGAGCTATCCTCTGAGAGTCTCGCATCGGCACCTCGTGAACATCTCACCACAGGCGCGTTAATTATTCAACAGTACAAAGCCCTGGTGGATACCAAACATCGTAAGGGACGGTGAGCAAGTTTCTATTTTGCATTTATCTCATACGATGTTAGGATAAGACGTGCAGGACTTGAGCTCAGTCAGAGGGTAGCTGAAGACTTTGTGTGGCCAGTACCAGGGCTCTCGAGGCTCGCCAAAGCACTGTGGTAACAGACATTACGAATTTATATAAATTGTTTTATTACTCTTTGTTGAGTGGCAATAATATAAAAATATGTCACTTCTTTAAACATTAAACATTTTACTAATATCTATATGTAGTGTCAATAGCGTCATGTAATAGGAGAGTCTATTCCAAGGTGTGATTCTGAGTTTCAGCAGCTACCGAGAATCCCCTTACAGAAAAACTCAATAGTACTATACCTGCTTAGACAGACAAACCCAGGATACTTGCAATCCGTCTAGCAAGTTTAGACTGATAACACATTTTTTTTTTGTAACCCTATTCATTCGTAAAAGTAATTAAAGAAAAAATTATTGTATTAACAAAACAAACCTTATTTATTGCAATTCAAAACAATTAATAAAATCCTCTACTTATCATTTATTTTTTACCATCAAGAGACGTTCAGTGGATAAATAAGAAATGTATTTGACTGAATTTACCTGCCCTGCAGCTACAAATTGTCCCGGTGAGTTGAAGCGCCCGGAGAATCTAGTGTTATCTGTGAAACACAAAAAAAAATTACTGTATTAAACTGTGCATAGTATAGGATTATCATAGGACATCAAAAGAAAAACCAAAAAGGTGATTGAAAAAGGTGATTCAAGTGATTAGCAATAGACGTATGAAAATGAACAGTTTTCAAAGGAACAACACTGATTGATAGTGTGTTTGTCTCGCATAATATGGCAGTGTTAATTATTAATCTACTAAACTATATCAAAGTATTCAGTCATATTGTCTACATAAAAAATTTAGAAATGGAAATCATCTACCAAAATTAACTTAACTACAACAAGAACTAAAGTAACTTGAGCCATCGTAACAGAATGCCCGATTTGAAAATAAAAATTAAATTGCATTAAGTATAAAAAAGAAAATGTTTTGGTAATTTTGCTAATTTGCTGAAATACAGTTTACAGCAGAGCATAGTTTACAAATGGTAAAATCATGAATGATATTTGCTCCTGTAAATTGATTAAAAAACAAACTTTTATACACCATAAATCACTTATGTTATAAAACTAGATTAGTATGGTGTTTCTTAACTGATTACTCTGAGACGAAAAAGAACCCAGAGTAATGTATAAGTAGTAAATAAAATGATAAGTAGGTTCATGGTATTTATATTTATTTCATCATTTTAGCAGAAAGACATCCACTGCTGGACATAGGCCTTCCGCAAAACGGGGGTTTTGCCATAATCGCCACACTTGGCAGGCGGGTCGGCGATCGCAGTATGGTGGTAAAATGCAAAGAGAACGCTGCTGCCCATTTTCTAGTAAGTCCCTTAGTCGCCTTCTACGACACCCACGGGAAAAAATGGGATAGTGCTATTCTTTTACGTCCGGCAGTTTCTAGCTGTGCTGCTGGGGAGTTTGTTCCGCCACTTCTTCTTCCCAGCTAAAGCACTAGGAAGTGGTGAAGGGCGGGAGTTTTGGGGGACTGTCTCATGTAATTTTGACATCCGAAAAGTGCTGATTTTCAGCCTAATTTGAATAAATGACTTTTGATTTTGATTTTGTTTTATCAGTTAGTAATTTAATTTGACCTTACCCAAAGTAATGAACTTGAAAAATATAAACCTCTTAGACAAATATTGTGACCTCCTACTAATATTATAAATGCGAAAGTAACTCTGTCTGTGTATTATGCATTCACGCTTAAACTGCTGAACCGATCTTCATGAAAGTTGGCAGAGATATTGCCTGGGATACAGAGTAGGACATAGGCTACTTTTTTAATAACCAATTCCTCGCGGGCGGAGCCGCGGGCAAAAGCTAGTACTAAATAATGTTAGAGCTAGAATAAAACAGCCATTATTTTTAGCATTTCAAGTTAAAGAATACAAATACACAACTAGCTGTTTATGAACCACCAGGAAAGTCCAACATGCGGTTTAGAATGCTTGAGTATGGAGACTTCCAGGAGCTTAAAATAATGGCAGTGACACTTGACACCCATTAGAAAGATAATTACTTGACTATTTAAGTTATAAGTTTATTTGAATGATTAGTTTGAAAATAACAGTAATATATAGTATTGGAATTTTACTTCACAGATAGTCATGCACAGTATTACGCCTCTAAGATGACCCTCTGACTAGATGATGCATTTTTTTTAATTTTATTGCACTTTTATGAATTCAAAACGAGGATACTTAGTTTCTATGTTAATGATTAGTTTTTCAATAAAAATGGATACTGAGCAAAGAAATCCATCATTGTTATAACAAAGAATCTGTGTGCCTATCTATTGTTATCAATAGTGTAATACCTGATAAATCAGGTAAACAACTGTTTCTACGCTACAAAACCCTAATTTTACACAGACTTCAGCGGCAAAATCAACGAACTAAACTAGAACTATTGCGAGTTTGAGACTACAGGCAGGCGTCGGGCCAGGGTCGGGAGAAATCAATACTGCAACTGTTGGCCTCTTCAATTGTTAATCATTCTTTCAATATAGAGTTTAAAGCAAAAGGATCAAATATTGCAATATGCGGTTCGTATCTAACAATCATTTTAGTGCTATTCATTTTAGAAACACGGCTAAATACTCATAGGTACCGTAAAAATACCATTTTGGCAGGTTACAAAGCGAGGTTCAGAGGAGTAAATCACACGTTATTACTCACATTGTTTATTGAAGGCCATTTTAATGAGTTGCCGAAACAGCTTGGTAGGTTTAAAAGCACTTATTTTGTTCAATTATATCAAAATTAAGAAAAATTATTCAGCACTGTGTTGATTCAACGCTCTCGACGTCACGTCAATCAATGTATAGCATTTGAAGATGGCGGATTGGCGGAGGGCGCGCCGCTCCATGCCAAAATCAATACCGTCCATGGAATTCGTATGTACTTTTGACATTTATTGATTTTTTTATATGAAGTCTGAAATGGTTAATTCAAAACTATTTAATTAAATTAATCTAAATGTAAATCACAAGACAAAGCAGGTTTGGACAACATTTTGCAGACCCACTAATAACAGAGAATAGTGGTGAGCGTTGAATGAACGAACTGGTTATTTAGACTGTTTATTCGACCTGAGGCCCTACTGTCAGTTTCATTTAACCATCTACACCAAATGCAGTGAGCGCGTTTGGCGCTCCGATTGGTCCGTCACCAATCCAGGGCCAATCGGAACGCCAAACGCGCTCACTGCATTCGGTGTAGATGGTTAAATGAAACTCACACTAGGGCCTCTAAACTGTTCGACTAGTTTACTGGCCACAGATAAACCAGTTTATTCGTGAACGACATTCTACGCATGCGACAACTTGATGTCGCCGTACACGTAATCGAGGCTCGACGGAACGGAATGAGTGAACGCGAACACTGCCGAAGTCTGTTTGTTATTGAGTCTGTCTCTCTCATGCAGAAACGAACGTTCATCTCACTGAGTGAACTAGAGTCTATAACAGAACGATAGATACCTACCGATCTCTATTTATTTCGTTGAATTAGTTTATCATAAATACATGTTTATTAGTCATCCTGCCAGTCTTAAAACCCTGGAAAAAGTATGAAGGGAAGTTCATTTCGATTCGCAAGTACAGTTCATATATCCGTCGGTTAGTAAACAAGTTTCAACTAAACGACCTAATGTGATCGTACACTAAACGGTGAATAAACTCCGTAAACATAAATTCGTATAAATGCTGTTCAGTCTATTATGTAAACTAGTCGAAAATTAAACTGTTTTATGAACTAGTATAATGTATACGCTAAACCAGTTTCGTTTCGTCGACGATAAATACGTGAACGACCCACTCCTAACAGAGAACAGAGTTCACTTTGGTCATTTATTTTAGTGAGTGTAAAAATGTAGGTAAATATGTACAGATGCCAGCACATCAAGCTACGAACCTTATGCTTACGTTTTAAAGTTGAAAATTTATCAAAGAAATTTGACAGATTGGGATAGCTTGATGTGCTGGCGTCTGTACATTGACCGATTTGCTAGCTCAGCTTAGGCAATCACAGGTAGCTTCATTTCAATCATGTCATACGCAAAATATTTATAAATACTTTTAGATAGTTTTGTAGGCTACAGGAAGTTTTTATAAACTAAACCTGTAAATCTTGGGAGATTCTCTAGACACTGTTTCAAAAGTGTTTTGGAAACACTTTGGTTTCAACTAACATTGCAAAACTTCGGAATTATTCGCAATAATTCGGAACTATTCAAAAGAATATTTCGATTGGAAGGAATACTACCGCAGCAAGAATGCTGAGTAAAATAAATATTGTAAGGATGAAGTAGGTAACCTACGTTTTATTACATAATAAGAATGAAATTATTCCCAGTAATTACGAATATATGCGTAGGTAGCTTGAGGTGACTCGTCATATCTGTACTAATATTTTAAAGCTAAAGAGTTTGTTTGGTTGAACGCGCTAATCTCAGGAACTACTGGTTGGAATTGAAATATTCGTTAACTGTTTGGATAGCCCATTTATCGAGAAAGGTTATAGGCTATATAACATCACACTAAGACCCTTCGGAGCCGCGCATAGAGAAAAAGTCACGAATACAAAGTACTCGCACGGGCAGGCGTTTCGAATCGACGGGGTGGGTCGGGGGAGCAAGAAATTTGACGCGAACTAGCGAGCAGAAGCTAGTATCAGATATTTCGGCGTGCCGTTACTTGAATTAACGCCATCTAGCAGGCAATAGACAACTTCGTGAATCGCCGAGCTCCGCAACCATTCATTCATGTAATCAACGAAGTATTATTCGATGCCTACGTACCTACTATGTGGAAATATTTCCCTTTAAGTAGTTATCTACTTAAGAATACTAATTGTTCTATTTTTGTACGGTTGAATTTGAAATGGGCCCGATTTTGTGCTGATGCTATGTACAAAATTAGTTTACTTCGTAAAAGTGTTTTTGCTTTAAGATGTACCTAACAAATGTTTATTTTTAAATTAAATACTTAGATTGGATTACCAACGTCTTTTTACGACGATGTTTTAGCAAAAAGTTTATTTCCTTTGTAGAATAGGCAGTTATATTCAACCGAAATCAATAGTTCAAATAAAAACTTGTAGAAAAAAATTGAAATAATATAATAGTTACCGTTTAACTATGTACCTCGGTACATAATAGTATTAATGTATCTAATATAAACTCATATTAGTACCTACCAACGTATTTACCTCTCTATGAACATATTATTCTCGTAAAATAACATTTGCACAGCTAAACCGCATACAAAAACTTATTACGTAAGTACATACATACTTATCTAAGTAGATGCAAGAAATATTCGAAAGTTTTCAAATCGTATTAACGCGTGCGTAGTTGAACCCACAGTTCTCCAATGCTTGCTAGATGGCGTTAATTCAAGTAATTACACTTAAATTAACGCCATCTAGCGGGTAAAGGTAAAAGCTGTAGCTGTAAAACTTCCGTCAGGAATGCTCACCTGCGTGCACGCTTTCTGCTGCTGCAGTGACCAAGGTTAGGAAGGAAGGAAGATTCATGGGCATGAATACACAACCACCAATACGCGGAAACGCGGAACATATGTAATTTGCAATGGTAATTGCGTCGCCATCAAGTGGTCAATAGTCGAACTCTAATAGGTAATCAATTGCGTCGCCATCTAGCGGTCAATAGTCGAACTCTAGCTAGATATATTTTTGTTGTAATTCTTTTCAAGGAATAATTCCGAATTTTACTCAAAAGTTCCGAATGGTTCGCTAATAATACGACGGGAATAATTCGGAATATTTCCCTCCGGCAACGCTAGTTTCAACGTGTTTCCTAAACACTTTTGAAACAGTGTTTCGTAGTATTGGCGCACAAAGCCTAACGGGACTCACACTCAGAGCGGAAAAACAAAATTAGCCCCCCTCCTCCTGGTCTTCCCAGTTTATGTATGAATTTATAGGAACATTTTGTCAGAAAGTAATTTTTGACAAAAAGAAACAAATAAATATATCAAAATCATTATCATCTGCCTAGCCTTTTCTTAACTATGTTGGAGTTGCCTTCGAGTCAACCTGGATGCAGGTGAGTACCAGTATAGATTTAAATAACTATTGTTTATGAAACAATACAGCAGAATTTTTTTTCTTGTTTTATTTCAGCTTTCTAAAATGGTGCAATACAACAATCACTGTTAAGTTTCACCATTTGAGTTAGAATTTAAGGATTCTCGCGCGGCTTTTAATTTTACATTCTTCTTGAAAAGGAGGGTATTATTTCTGTCAATCCTTTTCTTTTAGGGACAAACGTGTATTTTTAATCTGTGATGCGATGTCACACTTGCGTTCCGAACGCCAACTTGTGTTCTAATTTTACTATTAGCAAATTCTTTAATTTTTCTGAAAATCTAATACATTAGTTAAAACAATAATTTTACTAGTTGGTGTTATTATAATACTACTCCATCAATGAACGGGTAAAACTATCGTTGCGGTGGTTACCAAGTTAATTATTTTCGATTAAAAAATAGTGATGTGTTTTGAACGCAACCTAGCTGTCATTCGTTGTTAATATAAGTAGCTCTACTAATTACTGTTTGTTTCTAAAACAATTTTTTTAGTTTAATTATTCGATTGTTTCTAACAAAATTTAATGATAAGGCGTCACAATTAAAAGAAAAAGTGCGTGGTAAAAACAGCGTTTTACATCGTATGTACGTATTTCATCAAATGGCTGGAACTTTATGATCATTAGCATAGCAAGTGGTCGTTGTTGATAGTTATTCTATACGAAAATGTAATCTGGTACTCGAATATCAAGCGGCAGTCGGTGTCATAAAGTTTAGATTGTTTTGTGAAAACAGGTGAGTGCTCATTTCATTATTGCCGTGAAAAACTTGAGCCATATAGATTGATTCCTCTGACACATTCGTTCAAACAAAAACAGTGTGTAAACATATTGATAAACTATTGGCAACAACCACAAACTACATGAAGACGTAAATGGTATCATTAAAATGTGTCATCGAGAATGTTCAATATTTACAAAGTGAGGGATCTTGTGTTATGGTAAAAGTGGGCTGAATGTTTACATTATTTGATGTAAAAATACCACTACCAGGACTATTGAAGAGAAGAATTTCTTAAACAATAAGCTAACCATTGTTGTTTTTTTGTATAGCTTCCTGCAGTAATTTTTATTAATTATCTATTATACCAACACTGTTGTTAAAAAACTAAAAAAAAACTATTTATTTAACTTCGTTTTATGGTACTTATCTTAAGCATGATTGTGAATTCTGATTTACAAATTCTGTGCTTGAATTCTACCATAAAATACTTTTATTTTTATTACTTCTAAATTATTTTGTCTGAACATTCTCTTACAGTTCAAATGTCATAATTTGTGATGTCTTCGGTTCACTGTGTGGTGGTGTGGGAGTGGCAGTGCAATGGACAGTGGCTGCCGCACACTCCAGGTGTCACACGGACCCTGGAGCGGGCGCACGCTAAGAAACTGACGAGAGTAGTGCTGGCGGATGCTGATCCAGCTCTAAGAGGACATTATGTGAACCTCAGGACATTGACACAGTGCTTAGACACTCCAGGTGTGTTGTAGTTAAATTATTAGACATGCAGACTCCAAAGAGTGCCTCAAACATAATTCATTGTGGCTCATTATGAACTGATTTACTAGACTTCTTTATCAATGTATCATAAAAATAAGAGTAAGTTGTTTTTGGTACTAAACTAAAGAAATTAACTACATTTCAAGTCATATCATGCGGTTAACAAAATAATTCTCTAACCTGTAATAATATAATGAAAGCCTCTAAGGGCAGAAGAAGATTTGAAGATAAGATCATGATATGTATGTTTGGAAAAATTTGAATCTTTCCAGTAAAAGAGGTGAAAGACAACTATAGAACTAGAAATAGGGACCAATAACTTCAACCGGGTTTCAGACTAGCTAAAGTAGACTGATTCTTCATGGAGTATTGTTTAAAATGTTACAATTAAAAACCTCCCCACATACTTCAACTAAATAAAACGAAATTGAAATCTTGTATAAAACGCATCCTATGTAGCCAAGCATATTGTTAGTTGGGACTTGGGCGAGTACATTGCTGACAAAAATGCTTGGCTCAACGCTGGTCCTGTTTCACAAGGGTGCATAAATTAATTATTATTATCTTTGCATCATATATTTTCAATCTCTTAAATCAATCAACTGGCGTGTATGTTGGATCATTAAGTTCCTTTCAAAATAGTTGAGCTGAATGGTGCTGATCCATACGTTGTCTTAGTGAATTGGTGACATCAATAGGGACAGGTCATCTCTTAGCTGCCAAGGCTTATTTTAATTTCTGAATTGTTTTTATGATTGACGCTTTTAATCTACACATATTTTTACATCGTTATGTGAAAACCAATTTTTTGTAACAATACTTTGAATGCAATACTTGAATAAACTCCACAGACTCTCTTATAGAGAGTCTGTGGAGTTTATTTCCCGTTTATTTACATAGGTACCTACTACACTTCGATTGGGCACCTAGGTTCATCTTTCTGACTGACCCACCACTTGAAAATATAAAAAAAAATTGGTTTATAGCCTGAAATTGGTTTATTTGAAATAAGTGCTTTTGAGTTTGCTTGACACAGATCATATTATAATAAACAAGGCAAAATTGTGAACATAATATCGCTTCTTTGCTTCAATAACGTGATAAGTCCGACAATTCATTTATTTATTATTTGGTAATTGAAACCGCCGTGACCGACTTTGTTTTTCCAAAAAACGTGGTATCTTTTATGCATATTATGCACAAAAGATACCACATTTTAAAATATATAAAAAAAATGAATTGTCAGACTTATCACGTTAATGAAGCCTCTCACATTCATTGCAATCTATGTATTGTCTATGTTCTATGTTATGGGTTTGGTTTCCACACTTAGTTTTTTAATTGGACTATTGTGCGTGAGCCATGGGGGCCTTCGGTTGTTATTCCAGCCAGCCCACCTTCCTCCAGAAGTTGGCTATAACTCCTGGTCTGTTGATAATATCCGTGTAACATTTGGGTGCCCCAAGAGTTTCTGTACTAATCTCGGCTATGCCTGTGCTATCGAAAAGCACATGCGCAATGGTGTCCTCAGCCTCCATGCAAGCCCTGCACAAGGGGCTGTCCGTTATGCCTATTGTGTAGAAGTGTTTGTTTAGTGGGCAGTGTCCCATGATGGTTCCAGTCTCCAGACGCAGATGTTTTCTGTCCAGGCGTAACAGACGTCTGGCCAGCCGTCATCCAAGGATGGTATTGCTTCCATAGACTGCCTGCAGCCTGGTGTCAGGGTCCACCAGCTCTCCACTTGTGTGTGGGTGTATTCCTAAAGCCACCTGCGTAGTTGGTTGAAGGGGATGGGTACGATGGGTTCGGAACCACAGACTGACGCGCTGGATGCCCTCCTGGCCAGTTCGTCAGCAGCATCATTGCTTAGTGATCCACTGTGTGTTTTTATCCATTGCAGTGTCCCAGGGTTGCGGTTGGAAACTCTTACTCTTTCTAGTGCATTGTGACAATCTAGTGTTAAACTCGATGTAATGTATTTTTTCCCTAGGGATTGGAGAATTGAAGCACTGTCTGAGAGTATACGTATGTGGGTGTCCGTGACCTTCCTGGCTTCTATGGCGTACGTCGCTTATGTAATTCCCACACATTCCGCTTGGTATACGGTGTTGAACATTCCCAGCGGGCTGGATATGTTTATGTTAAGATCTCGTGAGAAAACTCCGACTCCGGTTCCGGAGTCGGTCTTTGATCCATCAGTGTAAACTCTTAGCTCCTCCGGGCCAGAATGATCGTTCTGTTCTTCTGTGAGTACTACGTTACGTCGAAGTAGTGCAATTTTGGGGTTTTATCACAGGGTGATGCCATCATTGGTTGTAGTTTGATCTTATCTTCCTTAATGCGTGTGTGCTTTACTCTAAAGTCTTTGCCTAGGGTTCCTGCCATGTCAAGCCTCAAGGCAGCCAGGGCCGTCTCCTACCGCACGATGAGGTGTAGAGGGGGCTTCCCCAACATTGCCTGTAGAGCAGCGGTAGGTGTAGTTCTCATGCAGCTGGTGATTACCACACAGGCGTACCGCTGCAGTTTTTCGAGTTCTTTTTGGGCTGTGCTCAAGTCTGTTCTGGGCCACCAGACTATTGAGCCGTATGTAATAATTGGTCGAATACCTGTGGTGTATAGCCAGTGGATGACTCTGGGGCTAATCCCCCAGTTCCTGCCAAGCATTCGCTTGCACTGCCACGGGGATATGCTGGCTTTTTAACCGACTTCAAAAGAAGGAGGAGGTACTCAATTCGTCTGTATTTTATTTTTTATGTTTGTTATTTCAGAACTTTCGACTGGGAGAACTGATTTTGATGATTCTTTTTTTATTTGAAAGCTGGTGCTTCTCGTGTGGTCCCATTTCAATTCATCTAGATCTGATTATGCATTTCGGAGACAGACAACGGAACTCTTCAAAAGAGAACAGTAAATCAACCGCGATTGCTGCTATCGCGTAAATATTTTGCACCCAAAATCTCAATCGCATTGTTTTGACCCCAAGGATGAAGAACTTTCGAATTAGTGGGGTAGTACTATAACTAAAAAGTGAAAAATAAAAACTTTTACCAAAAAAATAACCGACTTCTGAAAAAACACTACAAAGTGAAAAATAACTTTAATTTCGGAAGGCGGTGACAAAAAATTCAAATACATATCCAAAGTCACCGACTTCCGAAATTAAAGTTATTTTTCACTTTGTAGTGTTTTTTCGGAAGTCTGTTGTTTTGTAGTGATGTAGTTGGTATGTTTTTCCCAATTCAGCTGTTTGTCCAAAAAATGCCAGGTATTTGGTTTCAGTTGATAGGCTTAGGGTAGAGCCAAACAGCCGCGGAAGTTGTAGTTCCGCGAGTTTCCTCTTTTTTGTAAAGAGGATCAGCAGGTCTAGACAAAACACATTTCTGTTAGCATTCACGCCAAACGCTACGCCAAAATGTACGGGAATGACATTACCTGCGGAAATATTACGTCGTGTCCTTTCCGCAGGTTCATTCCCATACGTTTTGTCGTAGCGTTTTTGTGGGCCCTGGTCGGTTTTTGTGGGATTTACTGATCGTTGGTGTTTATTGCACCAGTCTTCGACTATTTTCAAGGCTTGGCGCATGAGGTTGCATAGGGTATTTTCATGGGTGCTATTTATTCTTATGGTTAGATCATCGGCGTAGCCTTTGTCATTCAGTGTTTTGATGAGGCTATCTACGACCAGGGTCCATAGAAGCAGCGAGAGGACGTCCCCCTTGTGGACAGCCCTTCGCCGCTACTGCCCTTGTAGTGTCGTTCACGGTGACTTGTACCGCTCACAATTTGAGCATACTGGTGATCCACCCACTCAGGGTCGTATCTATGTTGTGTCTGTCAAGGGCCATGCTAATGCTGTTGAACATGGTCTTGTCAAAGGCGCCCTCAATGTCAATAAAAGCAGCCAGTGCTGAGCATTTGTGGTCCACTGCGCATTCAATTTTGGATACCACGCTATGGTGTGCGGATTCTGTTGATCTGCCAGTGGAATATACGTGCTGTGTGTTCGTGTTTATGAAGTGGTTTTACCCGGAGAAGTCCGTCTCGGATATGCCTATCACAAAGTCTCTCGAGGGTTTCCAGTAGGAAGGATGTGAGATTTATAGGCCTATAGGCCTTAGGTTGTGTATAGTCTGGTTTGGGTATGAAAATGACTTTCTTGTCTTCGTGTCCGTCGCCCGGTGACGAGGGAAGTAGTTGCTCGTTCCAGCCAGGCGGTGAGGGGGGTATGGTGTCGTCGTCGTCGTCCATTGCTGCTCGGGCCATGACCTCCTCGAGCTGGGCTATGTCGGTATCATTCGTCTGAGTCGTTGTCGGTGCGGTCTTTTCTTCTGTGCTGTCGGTCTTTGTATCACAGGGTAGGGTTGTGGACCAGAAGCGCACGTATATCGACTTCAAGAGGTACGATAGCCGTCGCTCCCGGGTTAGGACCCTTACGACTTCCTCCGGTGGTACACCTATCTATGTATGTCTAGCCTGGTTTCGTATTATTCCATTAGAAGGCGGCAGTGTGGAGTGTCGCGTGCGGCGTGCGTGCTACAGCGTGACGTCACCGGCGGGACGCGGCGTGCGCTGGGAGTGGGCGCGCTTCGTGTCGCCGCCACTCGGCGGTGAGCTCAACTACGAGCCGCTGCCCGTCGAGGTATTCAAGTTTATTCATATGAAAAATCTTCATTGGTGTTCTCCTGACAATTGTGATTTGATAACTGTAAAATATATATATATATTTTTTTATGCGGATACAGTAATTTTTTCCTTTTCATAATCCCGTATTCGGGTTGGTAAATTCTCGAGCGCAAACGACGCTCACGCTTACGTGTGTTGCAGGTACAGTGCCTGCTAGAAGAGTCGTGGGCGGGTGGCGGCGAGACGGTGACGTTCGAGGGCTGGGTGGCGTCCGTGTCGCGCATGACGGCGCGCGGCACGGCGGGCGGCGCAGGCAGCGTGGGCCTGCTGCGGCGCGCGCCGCACCCGCCCTACCCGCTCACGCGGCCCGCGCCGCCCGGCCCGCCCGTGCCGCCCCAGCACCTGCACCCGCCGCCGCCGCCGGAGCGGGCGCCTCTGGAAGGTATATAACATTCCATTGATCATTTTAGCATGTACCTATTATGTGACATTTTATTACATATATTGAAAGGAGCACATTGGCCTCAACAGGTTCATTCAAAACGACAAATCAGATTTTCATTCTATTGACCCACCACAATCTGCAGGTCGTCGGCCGCGCATACCCCAGCAGCACACGGGCTCCAGCGTGCACTCCGTGCAGTCGGTGCAGTCCGTGCAGTCGGTGCAGTCGCTGCAGAGCCAGCCGCAGTCGAATGCCACGGTACCGCGGCAAGGCGCCCGCAGTGCCTCGCCGCGCGATCGTAAGCCGGGGCTCGCTAGACAGATACTGCATAACTTGAATATATTCAGTAAGTTACAAATTCCGGTAAAAGTCAAAATTACAATTTTATGGTCGTGCCCAAGCCCATCTATCCAGTTTTACTCAACTGAACTTAATACAAATTTGTTAAGTAAAGTATGCGCTTCGATTATCATATTGTTTCCGAACAAGCACGAACCTCGCGCCACAGGACACAGTTACCTCCACACAGTCAATTCCTCTGAGTTGTACTGCCACGCTTTGTAGTAGTCATCGCACGTTTGTGTGAAGTTCTCCGTTGCAATGCCAAATTCTAACATTTTTAGTGCAAAATACGATTTGAGACAGGAGTGGTTACCGTGGTCATTTGTCACTCAAAAGTTTTGAAAAGCTTTTTTGTTGTCTATGAATCATTGATTATTATCATTATAATTATTAACAATATATTATAATATATAAATATATCTATATAAAAATGAATCCCTATTTCCCTTGGTCACGGCATCCCACGTGAACGGCTGGACCAATCTTGCTACTTCTTCTTAAAAGAAATTCAAGTTAGAAATTCGTTCTTATGAAAGAAAAAATTAAGCAAGTTGCGCGTAACTTTAGAAAATGTAAGAAAACTTAACGACCATATTAACTTTTCTAATATTATACCAATGCGACTTCAATAGTCATTGTTAAGACAGGACAACGTCTGTCGTGTCAGCTAGTTATGTATATAAATATATTATAATAATTATAATCAATAATTTTGTACACATGGTACTGCGAAATAGACAAGTACTTCCATGGTTGTAATACCTCCACATATTAGATTTCATCATTGCACATTCGTATTTCTCTCTCTTTTTTACAGACATGTAATTGTTTGCGTCTAAATGATTTTTAGTTTGATCGTGTACTAATAGGTTGGGGAAAAAGTTTCTTCGCATTTTTTAAGAAAATTCAAAACATTTTTTAATAAAGTTTATTTACATTTAACTAAAGTATGTAGGTACCATTTTGTTCGATAACTTTTTGCCATCTTGTAGGTAGGGACATGATCCCATTGCTATAGAAATTTTGGGACTTCTGGTCAAAATACCGCGACAAGTGGTTATGGCAGTCCTCTCGTGATGTTAACCTGACACTGCCTAAAGAATTCTGAAGAGACCGAAACAGGTGGAAATCTGAAGGTGCAAGGTCAGGACTATACGGCGGATGCATTAACACCTCCCAGCCAAACTCTCTTAATTTTTGTTGGGTGGCTAAAGATGTGTGAGGTCTAGCGTTATCATGATGAAAAACCATACCCCTTCTGTTGATTAATTCCGGCCGCTTTCTCTCAACTTCTTGCTTTAATCTCATCAGTTATTCGCAGTAGAGTTCAGAATCGATGGTCCTGCCTGGTGGTAACAGCTCATAATGAATAATGCCCTTCCAATCCCACCACACACACAGCATCACCTTGTTGCGAGTTAACCCGGGTTTCGCCACAGTCTGTGAAGCCTGACCGGCATTTGACCACGACCTTTTTCGCACATTCTTGTCATACGTGATCCACTTTTCATCACCAGTTATCAGCTTCTTCAAAAATGGTTCGGTTTCATTACGTCGTAATAAAGAATCACAAATGAGTACACGGTTCATTAGGTTTCTTTCAGTGAGCTCGTGAGGTACCCAAATGTCGAGCATTTTTGTGTACCCAGTTTTTTTCAAATGCGCCACAACTGTTTTGTGGTCAATTTCCAGTTCTTCAGCTACGTCGTAACTACTGGTATGCCGATCTTGCTCCACTTTTTCAAAAATGGCATCCATTTTATCCGTAATAGGGCGACCAGAGCGACGTGCATCTTTGACATCAAAATTGGAATTATGTTCTTTAAAATTTAAACTTTCAATGATACCAAAACCAGCCAGATACAAATAGTATAGCCAAAGAGATTTTATTACAAGTTCATACATACTATAATGCGAAAAGACTTTTTCCCCAACCTAATATTTATTTCCTCATTTATGTTTTAGATATTTTGTACCGACCTTCTATTTTTCGTTTTTATTTTTAGGATCAGTGGAAACTTGTAAATGGCCTTCACTTTCATATTGTTTAAGTACAAACTATAAATTAGCTGTTAGTTTCCCAACAATAAATAAATAGTTGATTCCCGAAGCGCATTATTTTCTTTGGAAAGCTATACGTCTATTTAATTGTTACCCGTTAGTAATATTTTTTACTTTTATCAGGTCACAACAAGCAAACTGCGGCAGTGGTGGAAAGCAAGCACCAAGAAGAACTGGCGGAAGATCAGCGACACACTGACACAGAGTGTAGCAGCACGCGCTCGGGCAGGCGACACAGTGTCGACACGGTGTCCACGTACCTCAGCCACGAGAGCAAGGAGAGCTTGCAGGTTTGAGGTTCTACTGGAAAATATTCGGCTTCACCGTAAGCTGGGCTTTCATGGTAATGTTATGTTTTTTTGTGTCCAGCAAGCGTCTGTGGGCGAGCTATTGAACTGCAGCGGCAGCAGCGACGACGTGTTCGACTCGCCTGCGCCCGCGCCGCACATCAACATGGACATGCCCACTTCCGACGGAAGTATAGTGGGTGAGTGCGATCAGCTCTTACAATAAAAACTGAAAATTTTCCTCATTTCATAAACTACGGATTTATTTATGTGTTCGGGATACTCCGCTATGAAAATGGCGGCCACATTTCACAATGGGCTAGCTGATAGTAATTAATGAATAATTTTTATTGTTCCAAAAACAGTAAGCGTTGTGATCTGTTTTGATTAATATTTTTGAGAAATAATCAAAACGTAAAAATAAAGCCATTGATGAGTGCGGTATGTCCTTAATCCCTGACAACAGTTCAAATTGTACATAAAAACAACATTTATGCATTGGACTTAAAGTACCATTTGCATTGAAATGAAATGAAACGAAATTGTTTAATCTGTAAATAGGTTGTAGAAATGACTTTTACGCGTCATATTATGCTAAAAAGAAACAGCTTTAAGGCTCAAAACAAATGCGTACGGGTGATGTTTAAGCTTTAAACTACCAGTTGCATGGTTTATTTTAAACAGTATATAATACTGACGGTACCTTGTTTGTACATAGTAAAAGTAGCTGTGTTTGTTAAGTTGAGCCCAAGTCGTTTTAAGAACCCCTTGGTAAGTAGTTCCACGTAATAGACGCAACAATAACCTACTGTGTCATTAGTAGAGATCGGATAATCGCATGCATACCTATTTACCTAAGGTTAATTTTTAGTTATGAAAAAGTACGGAAGCGGCTTCTTAAAATATATTTTTTGTAAAAAAAAAACCCGGCTTGCCAAGAACACCGGGAATAAATGACTAGTCAGGTCTATAGTTTGGAAGCGAGCTCTAAATTATTAGGATTGCATAACTATTCAGATGCATATTTATTTAAATCAGCCCTGATGCAAATATGTGTATGTAGGGTGTTAGTCTGTAAGAGAAGGGGTGGGAGACGGTTGTGTTAGTTGGAACATATTTTTTTTACATTATATTAAGATTTTTTGGTACAACAGCGCAGTTCACATTAGCCAACCGCTCAACTTTTGGTGAATATGCATCCGAATATTCGATCTCTAGTTATCAGTCCTTTTAGTTAGTAGATTAGTTTAGTGTATTAGTTTATACTTTTATAAATTTTGCATGTCTACAGGTAAAATATGACTAAACTTATTACCTATACCACCATGTACCATATCCATATTTGCAAAAGAAAATATCTTTAATGGTAGATGTTATTTTAAGTGTGATGACCGAGTATAGCGTAAACTAACACATCACAAAAAAAATTACACATCAAACACAAATAAAATTAGTGCACTATTCTGTGCTGAATTTGAGCATATTTTGAAGAAAATTTACCCCAAGGAACATTATTAATTGTTTTCACTAAAATGGTCAAGTAGCCTATTTTGACTTCGGAGTCAGATTCGTATTTGGGATAGGCTTGGACGCTTTGATCGATTTTGAAAGCGATCGGTTTATTCATAATAAAGCAACCCATGCGTGTGTCCCGCAGGCGTGGACGAGGCGTCGTCGCAGGTGTGCGTGTGGGTGCGCAGCGTGGCGTGCCCGCAGTGGGGCGCGCTGTGCCCCGCCTGCCTGGCGCCGCTGGACGCCTGCGCCGCGCCGGCCGTGGCGCTGACGGGCTGCCAGCACATGCTGCACCTGCACTGCCTCAACCGGCAGCTCGAGCGGCTGCGCGCCAGCCAGGTGCGGCGCGTGCCAGATTTACTTCTTCTTCGTATCTTTTGCAGTTAGTGTTATAATCGTGTGTGTAACAGGAGCCGCTGTACATCGAGTGCCTGGTCTGCGGGCGCATGTACGGGCGCACGCCGGTGCCGTGCGAGGCGGGCGAGCAGCCGCGCGGCAGCATGGCGTGGGCGCTGCAGCCGGTCGCCCTGCCGCAGCACCCGCACTGCACCTCCTCCATACTCGTCACATACAAGTGCGTGTCCCTACACTGAACTTCCAGCCACGATAATAGTCGCCATCTTACTTTTTGATCGTGATCTCTTTTTCGGTATATTTAGGTGGCCGCTATATTAAATATTATTTTCGGCATCAGCACCCCAAAAACCTCAAAAATCACGCCGTAAAAATATCACTTTACATAGCTGCCATCTTTAACTTTGTAAACGGACTTCTGCCATTTAAATTAATTCTTATTGTTCTTTGGCCACCAGTTTTTACCACACTTTACTGTTATTGTACTGTTCTATTGTGTCTCGTGTAACGTTACATTTCCTTATAGTTTCCAGTCGGGGCGGCAGGGGCCCATGCACCCGGTGCCGGGCGCGCCCTACTACGCCGTGGGCTTCCCAAGACACACGCTTCTGCCCGACACGCAACTTGGACGACAGGTACGACAAATACGACAGCCTATACGACTTTACAAGTCAATAAAAAAATATACTTTTTTGCCCCACTGCAGGGCTCTCGGGGACCTCTTGTCATAAAGAGAAGGCACGAACATTGATCACTATGCTTGCTCACGCCAGTACGACGGCATTACACGTCAGTAGCAACATTTAATTTTGAAAATAGCTCTTAGGCCTAAGGCATAACGCTAAAACTTGCGCTAAGGGCTTCAATTGATTGTCACACCTTCTTTATGTCAATAAAACATTTTATTATTAAGGAGGAGCACCCGGCAAGCAGTTCGTCGGTTTGGCGTAAACCCGTCTTCTTTCCGTAATTAATTTAACAGATCATATTGCAGATTAACTAGACAGCAAAAATAAATGCATAGGAGTCTTTTTAGACCTAGGAAAAGCTTTTGACACCGTCTCTGTCCCCAGGCTGGTGGAGAAGATGGACAATATAGGGGGGTTAGAGGGGAGGAACCCCTGTTAAATTATTTACGGACTATGTTACTAACAGAACTCAGATAGTTAAAATTGACAAGTAGATAAATAAGTAATACTGCAAATATAGATTTTGGTGTACCACAGGGGTGTTTGCTCGGTCCTAGTTTATTTCTAATGTATATAAATGAGATAATGTAAATTAAATCTACAAAATGGAAATACAAACCTAATACAAAGGTTTTTGCAAGAATACAAAAACTGTTATGCAGCTTTATCAGATTTGAACTTGCGTGTCATTTGCCTGAGTATCTAGTTGATGAAGCAGTGTGTATCTGCCCTCACACCTGGTCCGACTATCTACCCTGTATATATTACGGTGTATTTTTCTTACAAATTCTGAAGCCGATTTTGATGCCACTCTGCATAACTAGACGAGGTATCCCTACATAAATATCAATTATGTATTTATATTGATCGTGAACGTGCTACTTTAGCCACTCCAAACGCGGCCCGGGTCCATCACGGCGTAGCATAAATCATCGCTTACTAAAACGTGGTCGGTCTGCCAGGTGCTGTCAGCACTACGCGTGGCGTGGGAGCGCGGCGTGCTGTTCACGGTGTGCGCGAGTGTGACGACGGGGCGCGAGCACGTGGTGGCGTGGCGCGTGCCGCCGCCGCCCGCGGCGCCGCAGCAGTACGCGGCGCCGGCGCACCCGGAGCGCCTGCTACGCCACTCGCTGGCGCGGCTGCACGCTCTGCTGCCGCAGCCGCCGCCGCTCTAGGCTGACCAGGCCACATCACTCCTACATCTCTCCGCCGCAGCAGTACGCGGCGCCGGCGCACCCGGAGCGCCTGCTACGCCACTCGCTGGCGCGGCTGCACGCTCTGCTGCCGCAGCCGCCGCCGCTCTAGGCTGACCAGGCCACATCACTCCTACATCTCTCCGCCGCAGCAGTACGCGGCGCCGGCGCACCCGGAGCGCCTGCTACGCCACTCGCTGGCGCGGCTGCACGCTCTGCTGCCGCAGCCGCCGCCGCTCTAGGCTGACCAGGCCACATCACTCCTACATCTCTCCGCCGCAGCAGTACGCGGCGCCGGCGCACCCGGAGCGCCTGCTACGCCACTCGCTGGCGCGGCTGCACGCTCTGCTGCCGCAGCCGCCGCCGCTCTAGGCTGACCAGGCCACATCACTCCTACATCTCTCCGCCGCAGCAGTACGCGGCGCCGGCGCACCCGGAGCGCCTGCTACGCCACTCGCTGGCGCGGCTGCACGCTCTGCTGCCGCAGCCGCCGCCGCTCTAGGCTGACCAGGCCACATCACTCCTACATCTCTCCGCCGCAGCAGTACGCGGCGCCGGCGCACCCGGAGCGCCTGCTACGCCACTCGCTGGCGCGGCTGCACGCTCTGCTGCCGCAGCCGCCGCCGCTCTAGGCTGACCAGGCCACATCACTCCTACATCTCTCCGCCGCAGCAGTACGCGGCGCCGGCGCACCCGGAGCGCCTGCTACGCCACTCGCTGGCGCGGCTGCACGCTCTGCTGCCGCAGCCGCCGCCGCTCTAGGCTGACCAGGCCACATCACTCCTACATCTCTCCGCCGCAGCAGTACGCGGCGCCGGCGCACCCGGAGCGCCTGCTACGCCACTCGCTGGCGCGGCTGCACGCTCTGCTGCCGCAGCCGCCGCCGCTCTAGGCTGACCAGGCCACATCACTCCTACATCTCTCCGCCGCAGCAGTACGCGGCGCCGGCGCACCCGGAGCGCCTGCTACGCCACTCGCTGGCGCGGCTGCACGCTCTGCTGCCGCAGCCGCCGCCGCTCTAGGCTGACCAGGCCACATCACTCCTACATCTCTCCGCCGCAGCAGTACGCGGCGCCGGCGCACCCGGAGCGCCTGCTACGCCACTCGCTGGCGCGGCTGCACGCTCTGCTGCCGCAGCCGCCGCCGCTCTAGGCTGACCAGGCCACATCACTCCTACATCTCTCCGCCGCAGCAGTACGCGGCGCCGGCGCACCCGGAGCGCCTGCTACGCCACTCGCTGGCGCGGCTGCACGCTCTGCTGCCGCAGCCGCCGCCGCTCTAGGCTGACCAGGCCACATCACTCCTACATCTCTCCGCCGCAGCAGTACGCGGCGCCGGCGCACCCGGAGCGCCTGCTACGCCACTCGCTGGCGCGGCTGCACGCTCTGCTGCCGCAGCCGCCGCCGCTCTAGGCTGACCAGGCCACATCACTCCTACATCTCTCCGCCGCAGCAGTACGCGGCGCCGGCGCACCCGGAGCGCCTGCTACGCCACTCGCTGGCGCGGCTGCACGCTCTGCTGCCGCAGCCGCCGCCGCTCTAGGCTGACCAGGCCACATCACTCCTACATCTCTCCGCCGCAGCAGTACGCGGCGCCGGCGCACCCGGAGCGCCTGCTACGCCACTCGCTGGCGCGGCTGCACGCTCTGCTGCCGCAGCCGCCGCCGCTCTAGGCTGACCAGGCCACATCACTCCTACATCTTTCCTCGTCTAGAGCTTCACATCAAAGACCATTTGAAAATCTCACGATGATCTAGTTGGAACTTCATGATTACTGAAGAAATTGTAAGTTAACATCAATTTGCCGTGTTATAACCATTCTATACAAATGAGTAAACTGTCAAAAATAAATGAGAGAAAATGCATTGAAAAACGAAACAACGAATACTAAAAGGTAAATCACATATTTTTTATTTATTTACGAAATATCGACAAAAGTAGGAGGCACTTTTGAAATTAATAGGATTAAAAAATCTACAAATTGGTGGTATTATATATCCCAATAAAACTATGCGCTCCGGGAATCATCGTCTCCGAAATACGTATAAAATTACAACCATGGAAGTACTTGCTAGTTTAGGATTACCATGATAAGTCCAAATTATAGATGAACAATTACTATTCAATAAAAAAAAAAAAAACATAAGTCACAGATGACAATCTGCAAGTAGAGTAGATAACCCGACACATAGAAATCTTCATAAAATCGCGCAGTGGAAGGTGCACTACTACAAACTGCGATCGTACAAAACTTAGAAATTTGACCAGGGTACTCTGTGGCGCGGCGTTCGTAATAATTGTGAAACACGAAGGTTACCGAAGCGCGTACTACTACACCACTGCTAATTTAAAGACGGTAGTTCTGCATTAAAATAAAATAACACTTCTACCAATAATGAAATTGTAAATATTAGCAAACACAACATTTGTTTCATTTTTAAATATGCTAATTGATCTGTTTTCTTTAAATTCATATAAACAAATGCTACTTGCATAGATTTAATTTCAATACCTAACTATGCTTCAAATATAAAAACTTAAAATAGTACACTATGGAATTGTAACTGCTTATAAGCCATGACATTATTTAGCAGTATTTTAGCTGTAATTTTACAAAAGACATTTTGATACATGATATACATTTTTCTATTCCCCATTTTGGGTATTGTAAAGAAGATTTAATATCTCAAAATATATTTCCTTGTCTTCCAAATGACGCAATAAGACGCAATGAGTCTTCCTTTTACATGTTATATACTATTAGTAGCTGTATTATAGATAAGAGACTGAAATATATTCGTTATTTTACAAATAATGTTATATGAATACATGTTAAAATTAAGCTACTTTAGTTTGATATGGTCACGAATGTTATCATAATTTTTAAGATATAAAAACAGTGTTTAACCTCTCTATTGTAGTTGCGTCCCGCGGTTTTACCCGCATTTAGGAATAGTGTAGCTTTCTATCAGTGTTTTTTTTTTTGTAATCGGATGAGTATTTTCAAAGATTATCGTTTATAAACAACTTTACCTCTCTATAGTATCAATAAATAACTATATATATTATTTTTCAAATTGTTATTGGTCCAAAAATCAGGTCAAAAATGTTGAATGTTCGTTAACAATTAAATTAGTGTAAAAAAACTGTAAAAAAAGCAATAAAATAAAAATAATATTACAGCTTCGTGATATGCCTGCCTGATATATACAAAAATATAGTGCAAGTTCTTTTACAACTAGTTATAAATTACCCATTCGTCATCATATCAAACTCATAAAAATACAATCAGTATTTAGCTGTATTTGTTTAGTTAAGTTTTAGTGTCTTGCCAGTTAGAGGGATGTTAAACATTGCCACGCGTGCGACGATGGCGCTCGCGTCGACACGACTGTTAGGTCATGTGTGCACCATACGAAGTTCGAGTATTTAGATCATTTGAGTGTTATATGTATAGTGCTATTAAGGACATAAAAAAATGCCACTAATTCGTCAAGTAATTTAGACTATACTCCGTTTGGAATATCTTATTCCTCTATCTATAATATCTTATCATTAAGACATTTAATTAAGTCTTTTGAACGGTCCGTTCAACTGATTTTGGCTTCTATTGCGTTGGTAGCATGACAAATGGCATCTGCAGTAAACAGTTGGTATTGTAACCACCTTTTTGCTTTTAATGCCATCCTTATGCCTGCGGAATAGAAGCCAAAATCGGTTCTACAGACTGTAAAAAGTTTTATTTAAATGTCTATTCTTATTTCAATTGTAGAGTAGAATCATTATTAATATATATTCGATAAAAAGAAGAATATTGTCTGCAGGATCTAGCGTGGGTTAATTGGAGCTGATGTAAGCTACGTTCTTTATGACATGTGTTATTTCATCCCACGGAACAATATTTTACCTATATCTTTTCTATCAAAAGATAAGAAAGATGGTGTAGATATTGCGCAACTAACAACAATAGTTGCAGTAAACTAATAAAGCGAATAACCTCGTGATCATTTTATGTACTAAAGTGTGCACATGCCCTAACACTCGACGTTATATTTTTTAACGTTATGTTAAGTTTGCTCAACATGACAACGTAATGTAATTAGTAAAATATGCCCGTTAGGACCTCTTACAACACTAGCGCCATCTAGGGACACTACACTCAAACTCCTCTGTGCCTTGTAGGTTAGACCGGAATTAAGACGCACTTTACTAAACTAAAATATTGACTGTTTAGATATTCTCGTTTCTTTAAGATTAGTTTATATGTTTTTTTCAGTATTGCAGCTATGTTTATAGGGTTTTGATTTGGTTGGCATGCCAGTTTGCGCCTTAATTTCATTATTGAGCGTCAAAAACTAAGGAAGGTTCTGCCCAATTGCAGAGCAGCAAAGTTTTCTTTTTTTTACTCCTGCGCAAGTAATAAGATGTGAAGTGTGTCTTATTTTAATTATACATGAATATTGTTCTCGAATGTACCTAGTTGAATATTAAATAATTATAGAGAATAGTTAACGTTTGCCATCGCTCGTCTTCCGATGAAACATTCTTCCAGTAAGCTTTATTGTTACAGATATATTTAAGACAGCTATTATTAACAAAAAATATTATCTTAGGATTAATTATACTTCAGTTTATAAGACTTTTATAGAAAGCAATTTTTACACGATACTGTTTGCTGGATCAAGTATTATATTGAATCATTTTATGGATTTAATTTTTGTATACTAATAAACCTTTTGTACAGTCCGTTCAACCGATTTTGACTTCTATCCCGTAGGCATAAGGATTGCGTTAGAAGCAAAAAGTGGTTACAGTACCAACTGTTTACTGCAGATGCCATTTATCTAGCTACCAACGCAATAGAAGTTAAAATCAGTTGAACGGACTGTAAAAAAGGTTTATTTCAATGTCTAATCTTATTGCAAACGGAGTATAGATAAGGTTATTTGCTTATTTATGCCCGACTGCAAAGAACGGTTATGTTATATTGTGGGCAGACTGTGAGCCTATTACAACACAAGACAACAGATGACATATTAGCACACAAAGCAGCTATTTGTAAAATCACTGTTAAATGATTCCAAATGACTTATTGGTAAGTAAATACTTGGTTTCACCAAACAAAGGTCGCTGGACCGCCGACCGCCAAATGTTGCCATACTTTGTACATTACGACACAACGACTGCTTGCCAAAGTTAAACAAACTGACAGCACTCCGGAATTTATATGATCATGTGTAATATTTACAATGTAGCGAGAGAAATTATATTGTTTCATAAATATAGTTATTTATAAACAAAGATTTTGTTTTCTTATCATATTTGCCTAGAATGGTCCTCTGCTGGGTCTCCAATCGCACGCCATTTTATTAAATTTTTAGCTACCCTCATCCAGTTGTGCTAATTCTTACTACAATCTATCCTGAGAGCGTACTACCCTTCATTTGGTTTTCTTTAGTACGTCTCCTATTACTAAAGGTTTTCCATCAACCCTGCATTTGGCCAATTAATAATAACAACTATATTATACTTAGTTAAAAACCTCGCTAACCATGTTGGAATTGTTTTAAGTTTCCCAGGAAGGCCAATAAGGAAGGACAATATTTAACTCTAAGCGCCTGCGGCCTCCATGACCCGACTGGCTCATACCGACCGATAAGTACTGATCATACCGTACCCATCGTGCGTTCATTGGGCCTAGTGTGAGTTTCATTTGCACCTTCGGCACTCCGATTAGCCCTTAATTGGTGAAGGGCCAATCGGAACGCCGAACGCGGTCGATGGGTTAGATAGAGATGGTTAAATGAAACTCCCACTAGGGCCACAGATCGACGGTATCATCAGCTCATCGTACCACACAGGTTGTACTGATTGCTGGAGTGTATCAGCTATCATCGGCATTGGCTCTTAATTTAGATCCGTAACCGTGTAACTTCTGCCAGGGGTGCGGGCTGTTCGAAAGAGATACTGTGGCCCCTGGCACACAGGCAACTGAGGGAACACGGGTGGGTTTTAGTCAGTAAAAGTCTGACACGCCCTCCTGCTCCACCCAGAGCGGTAGAAGTTATTTGATGATTTCTCAACCTGTGTAACTTCCAAATAAATATTTTCGTCAGGTCACACTGACGACGCACAGACTGGTAAAACGACCAAAAACTTGGCCAAAAATATTTTGTTTCTTTTTCTTTATCAGATAGGTGGCCCATGACGAGAAATGATATTTTTCATAAAAAAATATAATTTTGAATATATTTGGAGAAGGAGAAAAATAAAAAAATATAATTAAATAGGGATTTTTTTATTGTAGTAACAAAGAATAAAATATACGTTGAAATACAGCGAAACTATGACTTCTTCAATTCTAGATTAACAAGAATAAACAAAAAAAAATTTAAATAAAAAAAAATAAAAAATTTAGGTACATTATCACTTATTGTCTAATCTTCAGGTATAAAGAAACCTGCTGCTTCTTTAGTGAAAGCCTGTTTATTTTTATTCCTCTTTTTCTCACTTTGTCGGCTACTTATGAAAGGGTCAGATGTCAGAAGAAGCCGGTTCAGCACATCTTCATTGCAGGCTTTTCTAGAAAACTTCCTAGAGAAGCTTTCCCTATATAGTCGGAAGTGCTTGTTGCGGGCCTCCGCAGCCTCTTCTGACAATTGACCAATAGGCAGAAGCGCGTGAGATATTATACTTGAAGAGTGTACCAATATTTTATGTACAGTAGGACTCATTGGTTGCCAGCTGTACAAGTTAATGTAGTAATGCGCTACATCCATAGTGTAGGCAGACATTTTTTTTAAATCTATTTTATATCCTGACGATATGACTTCTAAAATTGTTCTAAATTTTTTAATAAGGTCTTCGTCAATACCTGTGATGGATGCTGCTGTTTCTGGGTCGGAAAAGAATTTGCGAGAGGTATTCCCGTCATTCGTGTTTCCGTACCCAGCCTTGGGAATGTCTACTAGTAAACCCATTTTTTCCCGGAATTCTTCTTGTATCGCTGACTTGGCGGTTTTGATTTTATCTTTATCTTCTTTTCCAGATATCCGTCCCTTATTTACACCCGCTCTTATTTTATAAGACAGATGTAATAAAAATTCGAAAAAACGGATTCGCGCGTGTAAAATAGACAATCCGAATTTAAAAGTTTCTGGATTTTCCGGTTGTTGCGATGATGTTCCCAAATCGTTGAAACCTTTAGACGTTTTACCACATACATAGCAGCGCAATGTTGAACTCGTGTTAGTGGCCGCGTTACACACTTTTCCGTCGATCATTGTTGGGAGTAACACATGCTTAATTCGAATATTTTCATTAACAACTGTAGGCTGAAGAGACTTTATTTGGTTCTCAATATGATCGATTTCTTCGTTAGTGACGTCTTTATCTTCTTTTACATACCGAAACCTCACGGGCCGGCAGAATCTTGGTGAAGATGGTTGGGGATTCTGCCATATGATTTTAGTACCGTATGTGAGCCGAAGTGGTACCAAAGAACTCATAAATATGTTTGCGTCACTATTACCATCTTCCTCGAATTTTTGCTTGTATTGATTTTGGGTAGACCCATCGCATCCCCATTTATAAATCAGTACAAACTCAGCGTTTGGCTCCAGTCGTTCGAGAACTGGTTCTAAATATTTGCACAGCCGCGAAGCTGTGTGATCAAGCAGATCTTGTAGTATCACCTCTGCAACCGTCTCATTCACGTTTTTCGGTGGATAACAATCCTGTTTTGCCCTCTGGACATAAGTATAACAAGGGTATACGTCTTTATTTGCCTGATGTATCACCTCGTATTGACTTAAGGTCATGTCGGCTTCCACGAAAATCATTAGGGCATCTTCTGGCGTATGCTTTTTGGTAGTAGTAGTTTTACTACCAATAGCAGCTGCCTTGCGGAACTTTGTTGCTCGGGTAGGGCTTTTTGTCACTTCTTGAATCACAGAGGCAGCATCGGCGTTACCTGCAGCTCTTTGGCTCATTTGTGCCGCGTAAGTGAGTTGCTCCACTGACACGTTTTGTCTAAGTGATATTGTTTTACGGCGCTTTGACCGATCACTTAATTCTCCGAATTCTTTAGATGGACGACCCTTGGAACTTCCTGGAATCGGCCCGGCAGGTAAAGTGACGTCTTCGTTAAGCCATTCCTCGTTTTTTTCCAGGAAACGGGTCTCCGTACTGTTGCACGCTAACCACTTACGTTTATATACCATTTTAAATGACTTGATTGTTTTGAAAAGTTCGTCATTTTTTTCAGCAGGGCACTTTGTCACTTCCACTAACTTCTTGTCCAAATCTTGGAGCTTTCCGTCAAGCAATCGCTGCGGACTAGCTCTAACTAATTCATGAAGCTCTTTCCTAGTCATAGATATGACACAATGTAGAGAGTCTGAAACAATCAAAATAATAGTTAAAAAATCGCGGGTAAAGAGACAGTTTTCAGAGTTAAAATTATCTTTTATGTGAATATATGTGAATGTTTTTGCTACCTAGTATAATTGCACATATCCTCTAGTTTATTGAAATATTACTACGATGCAGTGGCGATGAGTTGTACATATTTAAAAACACGAATTTATCAAAATATTAAGGAAAAATTCAATATTTTTAGGCATGTTGATATACTGCAAAGTAGATCATGAATAAGCTCTCATAATAAATAAAACGGATCATAGAATGTAGTACATACCTTGATTGATAGAATCCATAGCACTTTTTGTATCTTGAATCACTTTGCACATAAACTATGGCACGGAGAAATAATGATTTTTTAGAGTTGCCGCGAACAGAGACGAGTGTTGTCAACAAGCGCTAAGTTCCGACTGTCCGTGTAGCGGACGGGGACTCGGAAGCAGGTAGAGATTTTACCTAGTGACGCGTGGATTATCTACCTTTTATGGGATTAAGTTGGAAGTCTAGTAGAACATTTCGAGAAATTTGATTAATGGCCAGGTTTTGAGTCGTTTTACCAGTCTGTGCGACGGTGGAAGTGTGGAGTCTGTATTCTTAAGTGTTTGCTAGAAGTCTGACGTCAGTTGCATCTTGTGAATATTATATATGACTCTTGGGAAAACTTTGTAATCAAGTAAATAATAATATTGCCCTATTTAAAATTGTGAAGGATGCCTCACACTGTAGGTTAAAAACTTACGACTTTTAGGTGCGAAATCGGTCTACCCACACGTGACAAACTACTTCCATGTCCGCTCTAACCGAAAGCTGCACAAAACCTATCGAAATAGGTCGGTTTTTTTGACTGATGTCTGGTTGAAATTCAAATTTTCTGACGTTTTTTGTAATTTGCAGGTCAATGTCAATTTGAATGTTGATTTGATTGAAATGTGATTCGCGACCGTAACAAGGGCGTTGTATTGATGATTTTAAAGATTATAATAGGGTATTTTACTATATAAGAGAAAAAATCTAAAATAATATTATTGTGCTAGATTAGGCAAAAACCAGCCGGAAAATGTTGGTTTTTAGTTCATGAAATAACAAAATAAATTTTAAAATTCAATTCAAAGATTTCAGTTTTTTCCATCTGTTTTTGAACACCATGAAATAGTAGCCGCCATGTTATTACGTCATACCACAGTTTAAACTAATCAACTGAAAAAAATTTTACTTCTATTATTTTCGCAACCTGAGTAATTTTTATTGAAATAACATCTTACATTCAGGAACAGCAATCAACGCTAAGTAGTATAATAACATTTTTTTTTTAATTATAAACAATTACCATACAAAATATCAGCGCATTTGTTTACACAGCAAACTGACGTCACACCCACAGAGCAATATGGCGTCCACTACGTCTAGCGTTTTTGTCAAATTACACTATTAAACATTAAATACATTTTTATGGCACTAATCGATTCAATAAAATTTTCTGTTTTTTTTTGTGGTTTATTAGCATTTTACAATTTAATTAAGACACTTTTCAGAAATGGGTGTAATTCTGTAAATACACACGTTACGGTGTTCCGGCCGTGAATCATATTTTGTTCAGTATTTGACGTTAACGAGTTAACGATTAACGAAAAGCTGTTTGATTCATGAAACTGGATCATGTGACTAAACCTTTATTGTTATCTAAGTATTATTCAACATTTGCCAACTGTCAGAATATTATCTGGAATGAACTTGAAACGAACAATAAACGCTTCACCTCAAACAGTAGCTCTCTTTAATCTTCCTGCAAATACTAACAATTTGCGCTAGGATGTCTAACCGATAAAACCTATATATTTACACAACAAACATGATAACCGCTCTTATTTTCTAAAACATAAGGTATATATTTAAAGTTAGTGCATCTAATTTGCAAGTGTTATCGAAGAACAAAAGGTACAGTTATTTATAGATAAATGTGTGGTATATAATGTGCAAGTTGATTATTTCTCCCAGAAATATACTTAAAATTTGTCAAGATGGTCGGTGGTACCAGAGGATTCTTTTTGGAGGATATTTTGAATGAGAAGCAGGTCCATCATATTGTGAAGCAGGCTATTGGGGCTGATGTGTGGTCGCTGCAGGGCTGTGATGTCAGACCGGCTACGGAAGGGCTCGCCGGGTTCCTAGGCGACCACATGAAAGCCACCCTACGAGTGACAGTTGACGGCGAAGTGAAGAGCATACACCTGTTCATAAAGTGTATTCCAAGGAACAACCAGCCCAAAGCTGAATTTATAGATAATAATCAATATTTTAAGAGAGAAAGGCATATGTTCAAAGTGCTAGATGAGATTCGAGATGAGAATGGTGAGTGAATTTTAATTTTTCTGTAGTTTATTGATGAGTCGTCATATACCCACTTCTCTTCTTGAAGAGAAGGTTCCCAATATAATTTGTCTAAATAATTGACCTGAGTTAACAGAACTTTTGAACATTAGTGAAAAAGTTATTTTGAACAAGCATGTTCAAAATAACTTTTTCACTAACTAATTTTGAACATGCTTTAAGATCAAATCTCGCCTTAAGATAATAATATAATTAGTAGGTATAGTAGTATTATATATAAAATTGTAAGTAAACTAAAGTTTTTTACCGCCACACATAACGAACCCTCATAAACTATAAGAAATCACAAATGTTAAAAGTAAACACAAACATAATACTGATAAAACCTTCAAAATTCTCATGATCATGACCGTAATTAGTTCTTTATTCTTTAATATTTTCCATGCCATTGCCTCCAGATCCGAACCCGTGGTGTCCAAAAGCCTACATATACACGGACTCAATGATTGTGATGCCAGACCTAGCGGTGGAAGGCTACAGATCCCGCCCCTACCTAGACACTTTAGACTTCCAACATGAGATGTTCGGAGTCGCCACCCTCGCGCGCTTCCACGCGGCCTTCACCAACTACGAGACGAACAAGAGCATCCTCAACAACCGTCCCTACAACTCCAACCAAGAATGTGGCAGCTTGCTGGACGAACCAGCGTTTTGTGACTCCCCATTCATAAAATCCTCCGCCAAACTGACTGCAAACTTCATCAAAGCTTACTCTTCAAAGTCTTATCGGAACATTCCTGATTTGGAGCAGAAATTAGCGAAGCAGTATTTAGTAGCATGTGATACTATAAAGGAATATAAAGGAACTTTAAATGTCCTGATTCATAAGGATCTTTGGGTCAATAACATCATGTTTAAGTATGACGACAACGTGCTAACCAACGCTATCATCATCGACTTCCAGCTGATTCGGTACACGCCGCCAGCCTTCGATCTCATGACGTTTATGTACTTGACCACTTCTAGGAGCTTTAGAGAGAAGCACGAGAAAGAAATCTACGATCAATATTTCGCAGTATTTACGGACAATTTGAACGAGGACTCTAAGCGGAGGTTAATCGATTTGGGTTACGATAAGGAAAGTTTCTTGTACTGGTGCGAGCAGAGTCGCATGTTCGGGTTGTTGGAGCCGGCCGCCATTCACCCGTTCATCCTGATGCACCCGAAGGCTGCGCAGGTGACGTTTGACGACCCGCAGACGTACGACCGGTACGTGAACGAGGATCGGACGGAGCCGGTGCTTGCGTACGCGCAGAAGTGCGGCGTCTACCGCGAGCGATTGCTGGAGATCTCCGAAGAGTTCGTCGAGAGATATGTGCTGAATGAACTGTGATCTAAATATTATTTACGACGAATTTTTGAACTATCTACCATAAGATTAAACATGGCGTGGAATAAATTGAGGTTGATTAATCAAAGTTTATCCTAGCAGTGAGGACATTAAAGAATAGAATACTCTAATGTACGCCATATAAGTTAGAGATTTGAATAAATGTAGAAATTTTAATTACTTATGCTTATTCTTTATTAATCAAAAGCCCTTCCATTTTCTGAAAAAAAAAATGCTTAAAAGACGCTTTGAATGAATTCACATTCTATTTCGAAGGTAGTGTCTTTGACTTACTGATAAAACACGTTTAAAATTCATATGTTAATAAAGTAAGTTAGTAAAATAATATCGAAATAAAAACAGCCTAGTTACAAGGCTGTATTTATTTCGACATAATTTTTTTGTTAACATAAACAAACAAAAAATCCGATCATTGTAATAATCAGACTAGCACCGAGCTATTCACTAGTTAAGCTCGACAGTGTCTAGTGTGGCAAGTCTCCCTAATCCTCGCTGTGGTGGTGGCGAGTGGTGATGTAAATGAGGCGCCATATGGCCGTGTCCATGTGTCCGCCCGGTATGGACACGCCGGCCGGCTGGCTAGGGGTGTCTGCTATAACAAACATGGAATGCTCAAGAGGCGCGTTCTCAATGATAGATTGATGGGCTTTCTTGGTTATCGTCCTCGTTTACGAAGCGTCCATTTTAGCTAGACCTTAGGCCTTACCGATTGTATATGCCCGCGATTAACTAAAAACCTTCTTAGCCTAAGTAGAGATAACCTTAGAATAATCATAGGAACAATTACGGGCCATAACCCCCTTAACAAACATCTTTATAATATAGGCGCCACAGACAGCCCGCTTTACAGGGGCTGCCTTGACGCCGAGGAATCAGCTGCCCACATCATCCTGGAATGCGAGGCCGTGGCTTCCCACCGTGAAGAAATCCTCGGAACAATAGTTTAAGTGCGGAAAAAGGAGCCCCATCATCATCATCATCGTCATAAACCATCATAGTCCATCGTAGTCGCAGCATATCTAAGTACCACTTGATTTTTTTTTGTGGGCGCAATTTCCTGCACAATTGCTTATAGCAACTGCTTTCTAACCTTCGAGAATGAGTCATGAATATCACTGTTAATTAGTATATTAGGAATTTGTGACCATCTTCCGAAATAGATCACTATTTCTTGTCTATCTCATTTGCGACAATATGACGTGAGAACGGTGTCTTGACTTAAAATGACTATGCGCTTTCCAAACCTCAGTAACTCAAAAAGGTTCTGTTATAAACCTAGTTTTGCCAACCCTACATAATGACACAGTTAGCTCGCTTGCTATGGACATGTCACGATACTCGCCTCTCCTTATCGAGAGTGAAAAATAGCCTGTTTACAGCTAATGCAGTTTATTTGCGACCAATACGCCGAATCTTATGTAACTACAGGTAAAAGTCGCGTATAAAAAACTATGAGTAATGTGAGAGTTTCAAGAGAAGTTGTCATCATGAGATTCGAGGACCAGTATCTTTTTCATCCTTTGAGAATACACCACCGAGCTGCACTGCACCCTAATTGCGTACCACACTCAATCAGAATCTGAATCATTTTGAAAGATGTTGCTAATCCATTGCTTCTTTTCGAAAAAATTGTCTGCTCAACAATATGATCAACGCAATGAATGTGTTGAACTATCAAAAATAAGACATTCCTATTGTTAATGATTTACGCAATTATCCCTCAGGTCCATAAAGACACCTGTTAAAAGGTAGAATACCTTTCTAAGTATAATTAAACGGTTATGAGATCATAAGTGCCTTAAAGATAGAAGCACTTCGCGTCGGCAGCCTGCACTGACTGTAGATGGTGTGGTGAAGAGATTGGCCAGTGATGGTGGTGGTTTTATACCAATATTTTTAATTATGTCTGTAAGGTTATACTTCTCTGTTATTTTCAATAAATGATTTACATATGTTTGTATCGAGTTTTCCTGCTCAGTATTCACCGGATTATTTTCTCTCATGTAGACCCACAATTCGCTCTCACTAGTAATGTACTACTTACATAAGTATTAAGCAACTCTTGCTGTAAGGAGTCAGGAGGCTTGAAGGGCAGCGGGTGTCGCCCGGCGGCCACCTGATCTGGATGGCGAGCCGTGACGCGAGGCACGTTGCAACAATACGCGCATTGTGTCTTCTGCGCCGGCGCATACCAACAAGGGTATCTTACTTAAGATTTACTGGTATATTTTTAGGAGAAAAATTAATCGCCATTAACGAACGCCGTAAACGAACTTCCATACAAATTTTCATCCCCTATTTTAAACGTTAATGGTATACATTTTCAAAAATCCTTCCTTAGGCTAGGAATCACCTTCGTTACAAAAAGAACTAATGCGTAAAATTTCATGCTTCTAAACCCAACAGTTTAGGCTGTACGCTGTCAGTCAATGAACGAATTTAAGATTTTTATTGTGTAGAAGATATACAGGGTAAGTTTTTATCCAGTGCCCAAACTGTAACCATGAATTTAGCATATCATTCTAGAACCCCCACCGCAGAAATATGCTGAATTCGTAGTTACAGTTTGCGCACAGGATAAAAATGTATCCTGTATAAGAGCATAAGGAATTGGCAAAAGACAGCTAGTTATACCTAATTCTGAGAAACGATGGTCATCAATTATGGTGACCAGAGATCGGATATTCGGATGCATATTCACCTAAAGGTGCGGTGTTGGCTAATATGGAACGCGCTTTTGTATCGAAAAAATCTTCATTTAATGTAAAAAAATGTTTTAATTATCACACACTAGGTACCCCCACTCTTACAGACGTTATACCATCGCGATGCAAATATGTGTAAGTAGGGTGTATAACGTCTGTCCTAATAATTTATAAGTCGCATCCACACTATACACCTGACTAGTTATGCATTCCCGGCGTTCCTGGCATCCCGGGATTTTTTTATCAAAAAATTTTTTTTAAGCAGCCCCTTCCATACTTTCATAACTAAAAATTTACTTTAGGTAAATATGCATCCGATTATCCGATCTCTAATGATGACACTAGCTAATGCTATCTATTTTTTTTTCTGACCTGGGAAAGGAGACCAGAAATACTTTACAGATCACACAATCGTATCACGTAGCAAACGTTTAATGAGTTCAATGTAAATACCAATGTTACATATTTAGATATGTAGACAGGAAAGCTAAGTGACATCTAATTATAGGAACTTTATCAGCCAAACTAATCGTGCTCCTAGTTAAGTCACCGAATGTTTATTGCTATTGTGTCTGGGTAGGTACAAAGCCTAGCGTGCAACATGAAATATCCTTGAACTTACGATTGAGGGATCGTATCAAATATTAAATAACAGCATCCACTGCAATGGTTCTCCTGAATCACCTGTCACCTTTACGTCCACAAGGAAGTTAAAGCCTATTCTTACAGTGGCTCTAGTGTGACTTTCATTTAACCATCTACACCAAACGCAGTGAGCGCGTTCGGTGTTGCGAATGGCCCTGGATTGGTAACGGACTGTGGCCCTAGTGTGAGTTTCATTTAGCCATCTACACCAAACGCAGTGAGCGCGTTTAGCGCTCCGATTGGTCCGTCACAAATCCAGGGCCAATCGGAACGCCGAACGCGCTCACTGCGTTTAGTGTAGATGGTTAAATGAAACTCACACTAGGGCCTCAGGACCTTACAAAAGCCTTAATCTAATCTTAATAATAAGATCCATAGCCGGCTACACGCCACCGTCAACGGTCTTCTAAACGTGTTCTCAGATCAGTGGGACCTCTGCTGCGCCGCTGGTTAAGAATCCATACCAGTTGATAGTTGAAATATTATCTCCTTATTACTAACACTGTTCCGTGTGGTGCCGGACGTAAAAGAATACCACCATCCCATTTCTTCCCGTGGGTGTCGTAGAACTAAGGGACTTACTAGAGAATGGGCAGCAGCGTTCTCTATGCATTTAACCAACATACTGCGATCGCCAACCCGCCTGCCAAGCGTGCCGATTATGGCAAACCCCCCCATTTTTTTTTGGGGGAGGCTTATGTCCAGCAGTGGACGTCTATCTGCTGAAATGATTACTAACGTTATTTTGTTGTTACTAACACTATGGAAATAAAGAATTTGAATACCTTCCTGCATTTGCAGGACACAGGTATTTATTATCTATATTTTGTACCTAGGTACCTCTACATTTTTAACTTAACTGGCCAGAGGCCCAGATCAGTTTTTGTTGCACGTCAACACCTCATGAGTAATGCAACGACACACGCATGCCGACAGCTTACGAGCATGTTCATTATTATAAACGATCGATACTGAATGTGTACAAAAAGTTATTATTTAATTGTTAATTAACGGCCAAAAGCCTGTGATTGGTGTAAGGTCGCGCTGTGTTTGGTTGCATCAGACTGTAAATCTGTCGTTTGCGATACGCATCGCATCGTTTATATGGCATTTAATATGATTCAGTTATGTTGTAGGGCTGTGAGAAGAATTCTGGTGAAAAGGGGCAAGCTGTCATATTGCTGTCGTAGTTCAATTCGTTTCCCCAGGTTCGTTATATGTCGTATACCTCGACAGAAGAAGCGTCGCCTGTCATTAGATGACTGATGGACACCAGCTTTTATGTATATTATTATCTATATTTTCCATTCACATTATTCCCGGAAAAGTCACCAATACAGTAGGGGTGACTCTTTCTGGTCTTGATTCTTTAATATATCAGAACTGATCAGCCCCGGATCTAGGGGGGGGGGGGGAACCGGGACACCCGCCCCGGGCGGCAGTTTCAAGGGGCGCCGAAATCATAATATTGTGTGATTAAAAATAAAAATCTTGCTCCACAAAGCGCCTAGCATACGGAAGTCTGGTTGGCTCACCGTCGACTTGTAAAAAGGCGCCACACAGGCCCACACCTAATTGATTTATCTCACACGTTGGTGAGAGGGGCGCCACTATCAAGTTTCTGCCCCGGTTCGAAAACATCGTAGATCCGGGGCTGGAACTGATTGGAGTGCAGAACATTTTTGGGTACCTACAACTGCATAGATAACTAGTGAATTCATTTTAAATGCTTTAGGCATGTTATGCCCCCATATTTCCATATGTTTTGTTGACAGCCCTGCCATTCACCCCCACGAGTGGGACAAGGGCGGTGTGTCTCCCTATACGGCGCGACAATGTCCGTCCACTCGGTCTCATGTGCTAATATAATACTTGAAATGTTTTATAGCAGCGATACGTTGCTCTTGCTACATCGTTATTGTGCTTATTTCCACGGTGCCCGAGGAATCGAATGAGCATAAACATTCATGTTGCATTCGTCTGTGATTCTAGACTTCGTGTTGACTTGCAAAAGATGGTATGAGCTACAAATTAGATACTTAGATATCGTTTTTTTTGGGGGGTATTTGTAAGTAGTTGAAGTTCAAGTCTTAGAGGTAGAGGTACAGAGCCGTGTTTTGTTTGCCAAGTACTATTTATTCCTTATTATGGAAATATTACGTCACGTTCGTTCAACATAGCGGGTCTAAGAGACGGTATGTTTAGCAAGCAGTAGTTAGGTGCCAAACGGATTGCCAATAGTATATTTGACTCCTAGGTACTGATTGCTAAGAGCTGCAAACACTAAATTAGCTCCCAAGTGACATAATCCTTCTCCTAAAGTTACCTTAAGGTAACGTCACGTCACGGTTAACATCATATTCTATCAGTGAGCACACTCCTATAAATACGATTTTGTTTTAGTAACCGACTCAGACGCGCGCGCAGGCATGCACTTGCCCTATATGGGTCACTTTTAATTTCAATACAAGCATTAACAGGAAAAAATGATTTCCTAGAAGTGCACTATGTTGTGTGACGTCACACACCTTGAGCTCATTTGATTGTGGTGCTGGTAAACAGGTCATGAGCTGGCTTTAATTGATGATTAATGGGTTTATGAGAAGTTAGCATCGTGATGTCGCGAATTTGATTTAGGTTATCGAAAGCTGCGTTTAGTAGGAAAACATTACCAGTGTGGCTAGGCCAAGGAATAATCTGAGGTATCGCCCCAGATTCTTCCTTGGCCTTAGTGCTTCGATGTCGTTTATAAGGTTTTCTGCTAAGTTTACTAGGTTAGGTTATTTAGTGTTATTTAGGCTAATTTATTTAAATTTTGATGAGTTGTCATTCTTGAAGGCTGGTCACTCTGTCATAGGGTTGTCACTCTCTTATAGGGCTGCCCCTTTTTACATCGCTACAACAGATAGGTATAAACGTATTAGTGTAGGTAACATTGACCCCAATGACTAGACTGTTAGATATGATTTTATTTTGAAACGGTCTTGTAAATACGAGTATATTCAGTCATTGCGGTTTGCGCTCATCCAGCGTTTCGATACATGGCCAATTTAGTAATTGACACACAATTATTTATAAACTCAATGTTGTTCTGAGAACAGCCTCCAACCCGACGAGCATTGTCTAGACGTGGGCGCCATGTGTGCGGAAAGTAGATTTAGGTTCAAATACCTATGTGCTCAGACTGAAAGAGGTATAATTCTATACACAGATAAGTAAGTACTAAGTACTGTTGATCTGATGATTTGGTCACAACACAATGTGTATCCACAATGCGCAAAATAACTTTTTTTGCACTTGTGGCTAAATAAAAACAGCAGCACAGGTCTATCGCTCAGGTTAGGCTACGCTTGCCGTGGTTGGTTCGTGGATGGGTTAATACAATACCCCTTGGTAAGACTGGTTCTTAGACTTCGACTGCTTATCTGACCTCCACAACCCAGTTACTGGGTAATCCCAGTAACTGGGTTGTGGAGGTCAGATAAGCAGTCGCTCCATGTAAAATACTGGTATTCAGCTGCATCCGGTTAGACTGGAAGCCGACCCTAACGTAGTTGAGAAAAGGCGAGGCAGATGAGATAGACACTATTGATTGAATGATTTGGTCACAACACAACGCGCAAAATAACTTTTTTTTTCAGCTATAATCATCCATAAGTGCCCTTTAATCGAAGCATTTTCGAGTTTCTCTCAATAATAAACGACAGTTAGGTATCCACAATGACCCTCCAGTGCCCACCACCCACACCTCAGTGAGGCAACACTATGTTACCTTTCAACCTTTGCAGAAGGTAACTGAAGAAATCATTCAAGTAAGCAGTATAGGGACCTCAAACAACGGGGAAATCGGAAGTTATAACTTCTGAGAGCTTACTTCTTAAATCTTTCCGATCGTTATATTGTTCCATAAAACCAGTAAATAAGTCACAATCAAGTTCTGTCAATGAATGATATTGGTACTGGTGGTAGAGCGCATCATTTGTCAAGCGGTCGTGATCAACTAAAACTCACGTTTTTTCAAACTACTCTCTCTATCGAATCCAACGCTCTCCGTGGATCTACAATAATTAAAAGAAAGTCTTAAATTTTTTATAGCTGCATCATTGGATCACCTAGGTGCGTACCTTTAACTTTTTTTTATAGTTCTTGTATAATTAGTGGGGGCCTAGTAATGAATATCTAAATTTATATACAGGGTAAGTTTTTATCCAGTGCACAAATTGTAACCATGAATTCAGCATATCGTTCTAGAACCCCCAGCGCAGAAATTTTTCGTCGGTTATGCAAAAAAAATCAGCTGTTTCATGGAAAAGTGTAGTTCCAAAATATATGGAACAGCTGACTTTTTTTTTGTATAAACGACGAAAAATTTCTTCATTGGGTTTCCTCACGATGTTTTACTCCACCGTTTTTGAGAGCAGTGGTGATAAAATAATTTAAACAAAGTAAAGCTCATGTCTGGGTTCGAACCTACGAGCTACAACTCGTAAGTCACGGTCGTTACCACTGGGCCACCACTGTTCTCATTCTCGTTCAACGCATTCTAAATTAGAATTATTATAGGTTTATTTCAGTTCTTAAAGATCAAATATATGGATGACAAGGTTTTTTTTTATTTGACGTTTTCTAAAAATTAAACTTAGCTAGACCAATTTCTCGCCCCCGAAACCCCCTGCATACTAAATTTCATGAAAATCGTTGGAGCCGTTTCCGAGATTCAGATTATATATATACAGATATTAGAAAAACACCAACAACCTCTTAAGCGGTCATTGTACTCAACATTATGAACAACTTTTACTATGGGACCAAACCTGAAATGGCGAAAAAAATCAGCTGTTACTTACATTTATGTAACAACTCATCAAAATGTAGGGAACAGCTGATTAATTTTTTCGTGATTTCAGGTTTGGGCCCATAGTAAAAGATGTTCATAATGATGAGTACAATAGCCTCGTAAGAAGTTGTTGGTGTTTTTCCAATAACCCGGTATATACACAAGAATTGATCGTTTAAAGGTATTAGATAAACTATTAAGAAGTGAGTTAATAGAAAGCTTCTACGCTTAGAGTTTCTAAGAAAACAACTTCGACAAGTTATCTTAATAAAATTCATTTAAAAACTACTTAGTATGATTTGGGACAGTCGTAAATGTTCGGAGGTTTTTGGTAAAATTAATAACTTCACTTAGATAAAGATAAAAGCGTCTAATGCGTCGTTATAAATCACTTTCTATGTCCATTCAGTTCGCGGATTCAGTAATCACTAAGATAATGTATATAAGTAAGGATCAATATGTATGTAAGTATCAATACAAACCATCTCTGGTTTAATGATACAAATAAACGAACTTGTATTAAGACTAAACTAAAAAAAATCATTTCGTTAAACGTATAGCCTTGATTTTTGATCACTCGGCAGTTGGGTTGCCATATCTACGTAAGTATGTAATATAATTATTCAGATAAATAACAGATACCCAGTGTGGTACCCAGTAAGTAATATTATCAATAAGGAAGCAGTAATTCACCCATTTGTTCCACTTGCCGAAAATCTCACACCTGGATATGAGTTGCCCTGGCTTACCTGAAAGTCTTTAAAAGTTTAACTAGACCTCGGACTCAGGGAGCCCGAAGCAAAGAAAACCTGCTCTGGTGGAGATTCACTGATAACTCCGCCCTGGAGTGTTAATGTGCTGCTGTCCCACAAACAATGGGGAACTTAATAACGTACGTGCCCAGCGTGTCCTGTTGTGAGCACGCTACAGGAGTTGATGGACGCTACTGAAAGTGCGAAACTCGTAGCCAAATTCTGGGCTAACTAACTGTACATATATTGATTGCTATCGACAGGCTAAGAAGGATCACATAGCATGGTTTACCTACTTAAGGGGAACCTAGTCGCGGGCTCGAACTCACTGATGGGCCTGGCTAAAAAGCACGCTGTCTCACCAGGCATCGTGTCAGACAGAGGTAGTATGAGTGATGGGCAGTTAGAAGCTAGTCTACACGCACAACATTATTGAGTGAGATGCAGGATCATTTTTAGTACAACAGGCGCGTAAAAAATTAAGAACAGTCCTTCGGAAGATCGGATTTTATGAAAAAATCACTGTATAAATCAATGACCAATAAAGTTTATTGAACATTTCGATATTTGAGCTTTGTGGTACCGACTTGGTTTTTCGGATTTTACACTTCTTTTGTTACTTAAACACGCCCAAAGTTAGGTTAAAATTAGCAAGAAAAACGAATCTTTGTTGGTTCCTAACTTTTTAATGTTTTTCATTATTATTTTAGTATTATGTTTCCGTAGAAACAATATCAATAATGAGACAAAACCATACCATGTTTAATTTTTAATGTACATTGTCGAACAGTGGAGTAATATACTCCCAAAGTTTGTATGGGAAAAATGTGGACTAGATTCACCTTAAGTACAAGAAAACACAGTACTACTACTGTGTTTTCTTGTACTTAATTGTACTTTTTTTTTACTTGTACTTCCTTGTACTTATTTCTATTATATTTAAGTAAGTACCTATACTTGTAAAACTTTGATCCCGCCATCCGAATAATTAACCATAATTTATCTTTTCAATGTATTTATTACTTTACTTTCTCTTACTTTTATTTCGTCACCAATGCTGTCACGACGGTGGAGGAAAACATCGTGAGGAAACCGGCATGTCCAGAACCAAAAATTCGAAGACATGTGACATCTACCAACCCGCACTGGGCTCGCGTGGTGGATAATGACCCACTCCTCTTGTAGAGAGGAGGCCTGTGTCTGACCTGTGGGAATAGGCCGATTATGCATATTTACAACTTCAACTGAATTCGATAAATATTTAAAAATGTATTTAGGTATGCTAGCGTTGAACAGCTATTCAATAGAAACATCAGATGACGAAGTTCAAGATATTAGCCAGAATAAAAGTTTAACGTTGGCAATAATGACGACAGCAACAAACCTCTATAAGTACAGACATGTAAGAGATTTTCCTAGCCTTGATTGATGTGCTCGCCTACACAATAATATATGGCTTTTAATGTACTTATCTACTGTGTCAATCTTTTCCTTATGAATGGACCAAGATTCCTTATGTCAATGAAAAGAATAGCACAACAGGCGTAGAGTAAAATGTAGATATTTATAACTTTAAAGTCACGAAAGGGCAGGCTCAAAAGTCAACCAAATTAGCCAAACTCTTTAGGAACATGACAACATCCAACGTGGCTAGGATGAGGGGGCAGATTGCGGTATTCCACATCCTAAGCATTCAATTACTTAGGACTTTAATAACTACATACGTACCTATAACAGTAAGGTTCCCAAAATAAGATATTTGAGAGCTAACAGCTCGTAGCTAATGTGATTTCTGGACAGTTCGCGGTTGGTGTCAAATGGCGGCCGTTGCGACAGCGCGTCCTGCGGCTTTGCTTGCGACACACTGTAAGTAATCCTAATGATATTTAGTACCTGATTAAGTGTTAGTCTGATTTCTCTAAGTTTCGACCAACGGATTAAAGAGCTTTTGCACGATGTAGGTATTGCCATCATTGGCGTCATTAGGACCTGTTCTTTAAATTTCTTTGGAGCTCGTCCTTTGGATGGTAGTTACCATTAAGCTCCTTAGGACCAGACCATTACAATAATAATAATAATAAGCTAGACTGTAATTCAAACATGAAACTTAACGTAATTTTCAAGAATCGCAACTCAATTTACCGCTTTTAGTTTGTTAAAACTAAATTTTATTAAGAAAGGATACTTATAATTCATTGTTTTTGGAACGAAGTTCCTTATCGCGCATTGCGAAAGGGGGCTAGACGGAAAAAATTAAGACCAAAAGCTGTAACGACACTTTTAATTAAGACCAAAAGTTGTAACGACACTTTTTGCTACGTTGTTGTAAGCCGTGCGGCGTGCGCGTGTTTCTCTGCAGACAGCGACACAGACAATATATATTATATATATACCTATATATATATATATATATATATATATATATATATATATATATATATATATATATATTATATGTATATATATATAACATTTAATTTTTTTTTAATGTTATTAGTTTCCTTCACTAATTAATCGAAAGGAAGTTCGTTCCATCCGGGTGTCCCTTGACACCTCGCAAGTGTTTTTTTTTATTTACACAAGACATTTTCACTGCCTTAATAGTTATATAACCCATCTTTTCTAAGTTCTGTGTAAACGTATATAGATTCTATTGTTTGAAAATTTTACAAGCCATAAGGTAAAATGTATCGGGACTATTTATAAAAACTATAGGTAAATAAATGATTTTTATTTCTATTTGCCATGTTGTTTGTGTCAACTGTCAAGTGTTTTCCTGCTGTGCAGCAGTGGACGTCAAAATTAGGGGTCCTTATATCCGGCAGCGGCAAAACACTTGGCAAAATGTTCAAAATAATCGATAAATTGAAATCAATCAAAATCATCACCTCCTGCCATTATATTATCCCAATTTATTTGAGGTCGGCGCAACATGTCTTTATCTTCCGCACTTCTCTATTAGTCTTCATCTCCGCAGTCACACCCTTTCTAGCCATATCATCATTCACACAGTCCATCCATCGTTTCTTTAGTCTCCCCGTACTCTTATAAACATCGACATTAATACTCAAAACTTTCCTCACGACATTTTCCTCATTCCTGCGTATCACATTCCCATACCATGAGAACCGATTTCCACACAACTTTTCAGTTATAGGTGCCACTTTCAGGGTTCCTCTTATGTACTCATTTCTTCTTCAATTATCTAAAATCAATCAAAATAAACATTCGCATTCCGTATGAATATTTAAAAAAAACTCTGTCTTATCCGATCCGGAAGCGACAAAATCATAACCATCACCGCTCATCTCCGTTAGTCCGTCTGTGAAGGCTGCGCCCACGCACCGTTTGATTCATGCGCTCTACGACACCCGCTTATTAATGATCGCTGTCTTTCTTGTCTATTCTTGCTAAGTGCGTTTTTCCGTATGGCTATTCTCGGTTTTTAATTATTATTGATTATTTGTAGTTTGTTTTTTGCGTCTTATATTGAGGTCAAAGGAACGTCAATCCATGCTTTCCTAATGGGGAAAGTCAATTTTAGCAGGCGAAGCAGGTCTTCAAATAACACTTGGGGTATTGTCAAGTTCTGTTTTATACGGTTAATAATTTTTTGTTATTTATAATTATGCCGACTTTGTAGCGGATGATATGAATTTAAATTAGCGGTTATAGATCTATATATTTAAAGTGGGTTTTTAAATAAACTAATGGTTCCCCAGTGTTCGATATTCGACCAGGTTTTTTAATTAATTTAATATATTTTTACGCATCATTAAATTTAAAAAAAGATAGCTTTGTGCCCTCTTTATCTATAAAGAATTTAACTGTGTCAAATCTCATACTCCTCTGTCCTCGCAATTTTCGTAATACCGGGAACAACGTTTTTGCTTCGATATAAGATTATGAGAAAGATTCTCAAACTGAAACTAGATAGTTGCGTTAAAATATAACATCTGCTGTACTCATAAAAAGGGACTCCCATCTGTGTACTTTGACATACCATTGTCAGATGGGCCGATGGCCGTGGAAAGCGTTACGCTTATTTATTTTTCAAAAGGTTCCCAAAAACGCCATTGACGCATCATTTAAGGACCCGCCCTGTATAAAACGATGTCATTGCCACAACCGAGGTATATTAATATGAGAAATGCAACACTTTTTATAGAGGGCTATCGATAATGCGTGTGCGCATCGTCACGCACTCGTCCATCGCGTGTGCGTGCATTGCCCATCGTGCGCCATGCGTAGCAGGCGTTCGTACGATGTACCTATGTTGTTTGAAGTGGACGACAAATGGTGGTGAGGTCTTGAGTTTTATCACCACATCAAGAAATCGAAATCGACAAAGCTTACTAGTTCGAAATGAGCAGTGGCACTGAGCCTAGCTATCACTGCCTTCACAGGACCACTTCTGATCGAATCAGACCTGTCTATTAGTGGAGACCGCATTAATTTCAAAAACGCGCCTGAATAATTGAAAAGACCTGTTGGCTGGCTCGATCGCCTTATTTATACATGACACTATATGTAAAGCTTTACGCACAGCTTTATAGAAAACACTCGATTTCCCTACATAAGGTGATTTCATTCACAGCTCAGATCGCGCCATGGTGCGTAGGCGCCAGTGACGTCACCGCGGCGCACCCACCCTTATATGGCGAGTTGGCGACCACTCTCGCGCAGCCTCGCAGGTACAGCTCAATGTGTAATCCGATTAGCAAGCGTTGATTATTTCTCATGTTCACGGAGAATTAGTAAGTCTTATGTCAGGAGCGGCTTAATTCAAAATCAAGGGGACTTAGGGAGATCTGTATCCATGCTCAACTGGTGACTTCACCATCCTGCCCCTCCCCGAGGTTCGGTTTCTGACGATCCGAGTATATTGGATATTTGTAATTGACTCCAAGATGTGCACAGTCGTAACAGAGCTTAGAAGGTTCCAAAAACGTAGGTGTCCCAGGAGTTCTCTTCTTTCTTTTTGTGAGCGAGATCAGCAGGATTTACATTTTTTTTTCCTCTTTTTAGTTGAAGATGACAATTATGGCAATAGGCTCGCCCCCTATTCCATGGGACATAAACATAATTGGCGAGATCTGGGCGTACTATAGGTACACCTCTTCCCAACCTTTCGGGGAAACAAGGCGTGATGTTATGCATGACTTTTGTTCCAAGTGCATTTCAACCTGTTGAGCTTGAGATGTTACAAATTAGTTATTTGTAAGCGTTGTATTACCTACATGCCTAGTATATATTGCGATGTAAACTCAGATTCAATCTGCCCACTCTATGGGATAACCTGCAGTTGACATTTATCATGACACACACCTTCAAGCTTAGTGCATTTCATTGGTATAGTCTTTTGTTCAATTGAGCCCATTCACAGTTATTCTACCTCTGATTTTTTTTTTTGGGTGGGAATTCAAAAAATAATTTGTACCGCTCTGAGTGGAGCTGGAGGGCGTGTCAGATTTTTACTGACTAAACCCTGTTGGGTTTCAGTTGCCTGTATGCCAGGAGCCACGGTATCTCTTTCGATCAACCCGCACCCCTGGCAGGCATCCGCCCTTGCGGACCCCACCAGTTGGTGCTGTCATCTCTTTGAGGCGCGCGTGGAACACAACGCGCCGTCGACCCGGGCTTGGTCCTTACCGGACAGTGAGCTACCCATTACTCGCCGTCCGCAAGCCCGCGCATACGGTAGCCGGGAATCAGCCTGGGATTCCCGACGCTCAGGGCGTCTCCTGCGACGATTAAGGCTGTGAGGGCGAATATACTGCCTCTCCCTCACGTGCGCCACCTCCCTCTTCGCGAGCATTACTGTTTCGCAGAAGGAGGTGACGGCTACCTATGCACTCTCGCTCCGTACCATGGCTTGAACCAGGGCCGGACGCGTGAGATCGCCGCCGCCGATCGCCTCCACGAGGACACAGCGGTGCTCCGCTCAAGCCGGGCAGACCTCCACCGTATGCTCCACCATGTCCTCGGGGCGATCTTCGCAATGGAAACACCCGGGCATTTCTTCCCGTCTTATACGAAACAGGAACCTCCCGAAACAACCGTGTCCGGTGAGGACCTGCGTCAGGCGGAAGGTGATTCCCGACCCTTACCTCTGATATTGCGTCACTGTCAAAATCAAAGTGATCTTTGTCCTCGTCAGAATAAGGTTGTGGGTTGCTACCACTAACAAGTCTGTCAATTATTATTAATCAGTTTATTTCAGATAAAAATTCAATCCATACAAATTACAAATTATAAAACAGAGAAATAAATTAATATAAATATTGTGTTAGTCAAATCTTATACACTATGTTAGTCAATACCCATCACAATATGCATCCATTTGTTTTGGATAGGGCAATCTGCGCGAGATACGACCATCTGCAGGATACTGTTGCTACTGCCTCGCACGCGTTGCAACAAAGAGGGTACTTTCTTACTATTGGACACGCAGAGCACTAGCAGCCCGGCGCGTAAAGTTTACCCACAGACTGCTCGAGTATAACGATTGGCAGTACGCCTTGAAAAGAGTAATTTTCACATCCCTCGAGCAGCGAGCAAACCTGCGCGCAACCATATACAATATCACAGTGATCTTTATTCTCGATACTTTATGGTTGCTGTTGAGTTGCTCCTGTCCGAGGTAAAGTAACTAAACGGACTGTAACCATAACATAGTCATGACTTTGTCGTTTTATAACGAGCAAGTGATATTTACCTTAAAGTGCGTATTAGTCGTATTACACTATCCAATTTGTACAAACTTTGTTTAGGAACAATCTAAGTAGGAAATCGGGAGCTAGTGATCACACTAGACTAAATTGAATTATAAATCGGACAGACGGCTTAGTCATGACGTAGAATTACAATGCTGCCGCCATAAGAAAAAAAGACGTATCTGACATATTTTTCAAAATAGAGTTAAATACATATTCGGAAGCAGCAAAAAAACACGCATCTACCATTATTTTTACATTTGCGTAAATTTAACGAGAACCTAATTATTCTTACTAATAAAAAAGACGCATCTGCTTTAAGCTATAATATTTACCAAGTAGGAAAGACATTTCTGACGAATAATAAGTTGAAAAGGCGTATTTAAGTAGAAGAGTCTTATTTTAATTACAAAATGTATACGTAATCATAAAATGAAAAGGCATTACTGCATGTTCATAAGTAGAAAAGACGGATCTGCGTAGATATGCCTTCTCATCTTAGTATTACCAAAAATTTGCGGACGCAAGTGGCAGTAGTGCCTTTTCAACTTAGTATTGTTAGTTGCGGGGGGTGAAGCGGGGTACGTAGTTGGAAACACTGTACCATCAGTTGCGCCCCAGGAAGTCAGGTCTTCCACGCGCGCGCGCCACTCTCTAAGCTACGAAGCAGCGAAATCGTAAGGTAAGATTAAGTATCTATTCTTTCTAGACTCTAGATATTTTTAGGATTCCGTACCCAAAGGGTACCAAACGGAACCCTATTACTAAGCCTCCGCTGGCCGTCCTTCTGTCTGTCAGCGGGCTGTATCTCATGAACCATAATTGGTAGACAGTAAAAAAATCACATTATGTATTTCTATTTCCGCTATGACAACAAATAATTTAAAAAAAATAAGTAAAAAAAGAGGGTCCCCATACAAGAAACGTGTAGAGTAATAGTAATAGTAATTTATTTCCAAACTTCAGTACACGTTACATCAATGAGGTTTAGACCCCTGAACTAGAACATCCTGTATGACAGGGGTCGAGGTTTCTCCAGTTACAAGGATCAACATGAGAAGGTTTAGACTGTATACAATGCACACATAGTTTAAAACAATAATTAAAACATAAATAAAATTAGAATAAAATTAAAAATTAAAACATACAAACATTTTGATAATGAACAGGAAAATAAATATAAAACAAAAATTAAATTGTTAATATATCTAAAATACATTCATTTTCCGATAAAATAGGGGTAACATGTGTGTGGTGAGATGTGTGATGGGTGTGCGGATGTAGGTGTGTGAATGTATGTGTTGCCTGAGTCTATCCACTAGGTTAGATTACTAATAATGTTTTCAATGTCATCACAGCTATAGTTTTCCAGCCAAATTAAGATTTCCTTTTTTATAAGGAAATTGTTCACGTCTCGAACAGATGTGAACTGGCTAAATTTGCTGTACAGGCGTGGCGCTAGGCTGCTGTAGTGCTTTCTGCCAAACTAGGTCCTTGCCCGTGGTACGGGATATCTTTCCGTTCTTTTTTTGTTTTTAGCAGATGGGGGACTGTGTGCCGGTGATATCTTCGCAGGCACTCAAGTATAAATATTTTTCTAACGCTGAGTATTGAGCGTCTGTTGGTATACCACAGTGGTCGGGGTGAGAGTGTGCATCAGATATCACCAAATTAAATGAATTTATTTTTAATTTCAGTATGACAGTATAAGACGAAATCGATGCTCAAAAGTAATGTCATTGGTGCCAGCAAACAGTAATTCTTCACATGAGTCACAGATGGATGATAATTATGATGAGCTACCTTTTACGACTACAAACAAGAATGATAACTCGGATTAACATAAAAAATTACTCAGCGACCTGGATTTTAATTCTGATGATTCGGTTTTTGATAAGAATTATCTACCCTCAATTTCAGATTCAGATTCTTCTGCAAATACCATCCCCAACTCACAGCCGATTAACGTTACTATCCCTGAGTCACGCGAAATAACAAATGACAAACACACACCGATAAATCTTACAAGAAATTGAAAATACAGAAAACGAAGAATGATGAAGTATGATGAATCATTAGGACAGAGGAAGGAAATGAATAACTAATTATTAGTTACTAAGTTGAAAGGACGCATCTAGCCAGATACGCCTTTTCATTACAGTATCACGTATTATATTGTATTTTTTTTACTGAGAAGAAAAACAAAATGTAATTTATTTAATTATATAGCATGTTTAATTAATATTTGTATCTGTATTTCGATAGAACCAACTGTAATCCACACTTTCACGCTACAAAGTTATTATTGATATTATTTTCCTACGTACAGCGAATTTTTTATTTTAAAAAGTACAAAACATTTTTTTTCTCCATTTCAATATTTCTGTAGAAACGTCCTTTTTCCTTACGGCGGCAGAATGGGTTGCAACAATTTAGGAAGTAGTGCGGTCGGGACCTTCCAATCTCACTAAATCGGATCCAACTGCTCTAACTTCGATTTCTAACTAGATTTCCTACAAATTAGATATTGTAATACGCACTTTAGTGTGGTTAACTTTATTTACGTACACAGTAGGTAAGTTATGCTATGAATATACCTACATATCTTTATCTTTACATACATAATTTCTGAATAGTCTGTTGCTGTCTCATCGTTTGCCCTTTCAGTGCCTTAACATTGTCTGAACAATCCTTAAGACCTTAATCACCACATTATCATAGCATCAGATGTTTGTTAGTTCATTTAACCTTGTTAACAGTAGTGGCAGTGTAGGCTTTTAATACGATAGTTATCATCTTCATCATTACAGCCGAAAGATGTCCACTGCCGAACATAGCCTCCCGCAAGCTCCACCACTTCGACCGGTCTTGTGTTTCCCGCATCCAGCGGATTCCTGCGGTTTTCCCAAGATCATCGGTCCACCTTGTGGGAGGCCTACCAACGCTAAGTCTTCCAATACGCGGTCGCCACTCCAGATCCTTCCGGCCCCATCGGCCATCTGTTCTGCGAGCAATGTGCCCTACCCACTGCCACTTAAGTTTGTCAATTCTTCGGGCTATATCGGTTGTCCTGGTCCTCCTGTGGATCTCTTCAATCCTGATCCGATCACGTAGGGAAACTCCAGGGATAGCCCTCTCCCTTTGAGGGACTTTTAGCCTTCTAATAAGGCCCATTGTACGCGACCACGTTTCACTGGCAACAAGCACTGGTCAAAGACATTCGTCTTGAGACATTGCGATAATTGGGACGAGAAGATATTGCGTTACTATCGTAAAACATGAGATTTCAAAGGATTTGAAGTCATTCAATAATTTCATACTTTCCCTATCACATTTCTATTGTTTATACTGGGGTAACTAAATCTCAAGTGAAACTGCGCAACTCTAGACTTGTGGCAGTTAACTCTTTAGTTTATGGCCAATTATGAACTATAAACATTAAGTATCTGTACAGGAATTGAAGTAAATCATATGTATAATAGGCTGTTTATTGGCTATGTAAGTAATTGCAGCGTTTATAGGCTTTCAATACTGATAGTGAAGCTTTACTGTGTGCCTTGCTTTATTGCTCTTTAGTACTTAGGACCCATAAGCGTAGAATGTCTGAATCTTGGTAACCTGTTTATCCGACTGCGCGACGCAAAGGAGGGTAATCTGTTTATATGTATATTTGTGCCTGTGTGGCCCAAACGCGTGAGCCGACTTTGATCATTTTTACGTCAATCGATATGTCTTCTTAATCTTGCAAGTGCCGCTAAAGACACGATAGTAATAAAATTTCAATATGGCGACAATCCAAATGACGCCGTTGAATAGGTCTTTGCATATAAAGTAGAGATGGGCCGACTATGACTTTGGCCGACTAGCCGACTAGTCGGCTGTAAAATGGCCGACTAGTTGGCCAAGCCGATAATTGCTTTCGGTAGAGTTCGGGTGATATCGGTAATGTTCGTGACTACGCTTTCGGCTCCCGGCGATCAGGCGGAATTGTCAGGACATGTTTTTATTTGCTTTGCATTTATTCTATCATTGTTTAAGTGCGAGCTGGCGTGTCTTCCTATCCTTTTCTAGATTGCACTGAAAGTAAACTGTAAAACTGATTCTATTATAAAAATAATTACAGTAAAGTAGGTAAAGATTTCAATTTCTTTTCAATCACTGTCTTTTAAATTTTTAAGCGTATTAATACGAGTAAAAAATGGGCTGACTAGTCGGCGGTTTTAGCTGACTAATCGCTGACTATAAATAGTGCCGACTAATCGGCTTTGCCGACTAGTCGGTACATCACTAATTTAAAGATTTATATTGCCTCCGACTGCATGAGATTTTATATAGTATTAGGTTCTTTTTTGTTATTCCTAACTGTTAACATAGGACAAAGGTTGTGGATGGAATCGAACAGGCTTTATTGGGGAAAGGATGATGATAATATCATAAACCCCAATGTTGTCTTTAGTATGTAATGCCAATTTCGTCTTAAAGCAGTAGGTACACGCTTCATACAATTTGCGTGTTTTTATTCTATAATAGTTGTATTAGGTGCGCGTGGGCTGGTGACTGCGGTGATCAATGCGACCACAGATAACGCCTCGCAGTCTGCCGAGCTTTTATAATATTTGATTTAGTGAGGTGACGTAATATGCTTAGTGGAGGAATGTCTCCTCTCTGTGCGGGGGAGCAGGTTCGACGCTTGAATGATGGCCAAGGTGTCTTCGTCTTTTCCAGTCTGGACATTTTCTTTGATGGGTTCTAAATACTGTTAAATTACTCAGGCCTCTCGTAGCAGGATCCCCAATTTTGCTTTTGGGTGGACCAAATAGGTAATAAAATAAAACCTTTAATTATGGAGTGTTAATCGTAGTTAGTAGGCGACAGGGAAACAAGATTACTACCTATCTTCTGCTTCTCTTCAATGCCCCTAGGACCAGTGGTTAGAAAATGTGAGCATTATAAAGAAGCACTTGAAAATGATACTTTGTCTCGAACAAAATCTGTACCAAAATCTTCATAAGGGATAGTAGTCAGGGTCGTCGGATATAGTTGAAGTTTAGTAATTAAAATTTTATTTAATTGATAGAAAACAAACAGTTCATTTATCAAATCAAATTTCATTTGCAAACATCCATCGGTTTCTTACTAAATTCTTACTATATCCGACGACCCTGATCACTTATCTCTTTTGGTGGCTGTACCTAAGATGATTTACCGCATTCAATAAACTCGTGGCTCCTATTAGGATATTCTCCATACCTCTATTCAAATGTCGCCGACGCGGCAGCGAGCACAGCCTCTGTCTTCAAACTTCCATACTTTTGGCTCGTTGATTTATGAAATATTTGATTTATTCTGTCACTATCTGATATACAGTATGAGTAATTTGCTATTTCCTTTTACGTAGCGATCTGGGATTAGATGAAATATGGCAGCTTGAAATACGAGCGAGCTAGTAAAGAATTAGGTACTGGTCGAGACTTGATCGGCGCTTAATTACTTGTCATGTTGTTATAGCGAGGATGGAAACTAATCGATGACGGACTGCAATTGAATGGATATTACTTTAAATTACAATATTGTTTATTTATTTGCTAAGGCCCAAGTCCCAATAACAAATCACAAATACATAAAAATTAAAATTGATACAATTCATTACTGCATTAGAACAAAATACATTTTTTTTAAATCATTAGATCATTAAAATAATACATTAAAATTCAATACAGTAATCATTTAAATAAAATATATTAAAATGAAATAAAAAAATATGGATATTAAATAGGAGGAATTAGGTAGGAATTGGAAATTTAAAGTTGTATTGCATTTATTTGTTTGATCTCGGCGTTAATTTTCAATATCCGTTTTGATTTAAATTCTGGTCCAGTCCTAGTTAAGATCAAGGTTTTATGTAAAGCAACGACTGCCAGATTATCATCTATAACAGGCAGTCAGTCATGGTCAAGTGCTATCATAATACAATCATTTCAATTTACAAACAAATGGCTTATTTCTACGATTAGATCCTACAAAATCACCGACTTCCAAAAAAAACTTTAAAATACTTTTAATTTCGGAAGTCAGTGGCAAAAAAACTAAAATACGAAACCAACACCAACATACTAATTTCCGAAATTAACGTTATTTTTAACTTTTTTTTTTTTTGGAAATCGGTTGGTTTTTTTAATCGACTTTCTATTTTTCAGTCTTTAGTTGTGGCAACTACCCCACATAAATTGGTAACCTTCACCTGCTAAGTAGGTAAATAACAGTAACAGGAAATTATTATATCATCATGAACATGAACTAGGTGGAAAAATACGTATTATTGAAGCTAATTTGAAAACCACTAATCAGAACTTGACCTTAATATGGGACCACTGGGTAAATTCTTTCAAACTAAAGAATTTTTCAAAACGAAGAGAGCGTTCATTCGACGCGGGCTGGCAACAACGCATTTATAGTAGTTTTTCGTGATTATTTCAATAGATACAAACAAAAGTACTATTTTTTTTTCAGCCAAGCACTAGATCGTTGATATTTATAATTATTTTTAGCATTTACTCTTTAATAAAAACATTGAATAGTACTTACATAATAATGCAAATAAAAAGTAATTCACGGTATGTCGATTTTTATAAGTAAATACCTAAAAGCTGTAGTAAAAAAGCATACAAACTTGAAAATATCAATGATCTAGTGAAGTAGAATCGCGAAAAACCGCCATAAATGCGCCGTTGCCAGCCCGCGTGGGGAGAATGCTCTTAAGTATAAATGACGGACTTCAGAGGTATCTAACACCAGTGGCCCGTCCCGGCTTCGCACGGGTGGGATTCCAATTTTTTTCAAGTAATAAATATAGCCTATGTTACTCAGGGATAATGAAAAAAAAAATGAAACCGGTTTAGTAGTTTTTGAGTTTATTCATTACAAACATACAAATCTTTCCTGTTTACAATATTAGTGTAGATGAAGAAAAAAATACAACCGAATTGAGAACCTCCTCCTTTTTGGAAGTGGGTTGAAAATAAGATAAGGTGCGAAATAAATTTAATCGTGCTCCATCACAGATATTCGGTGCTTCCAATAGGATACTACTTTAGGCTATCGATTCTCCCATATTAGCGAGTGCTAGGTAGGTATTTATGTAGTCATCGACTGGTTGTGCTCTAATTCCATAAATTCAGATGACCATACTAGTGTTATCGCATCGTTTTAATACAAACAAGCCTGTTGAATTGTTTTGTAGTTATTTTGAGCAATGATGTATTAAAATACATTGTGGTTCAGTTCCACTGCTAGATGCTTTATTTTGTGACCAGATGGTGTTGACGGGTATTCGAAATTAGATCAATAAGTATAGTTTGACCCTAGTTGAAACTGGACTTAGTAAGAAGAAGATACTAAGCAAGGCAGCAAATTGAACAAAAATTGTCAAGAAGCAAACAATTACTTAAGTAGGTACTACTCGTAAGGTTTGTCCTAGATATTCCTATGAAAAACCGAACCCCTTTGCTCTTTGACACCTCAACTGGACTCGATATCTAAATGATGGCCCATCCAAGGACTGAGCATGGTAAGAGTAGCTTTAAACCTGGGTAGATTGAAGGTTCCGTTTGTCCAACCGAGCCATAATTTAAAATGCAAACCATAAGTCCTGTACAGGGTGTAACAGAAGCCCTATTGCTATCCTTAAGCACTAAAGATTACTGGTATGGAATCTCTATACATAGTTTCAGCTCAAAATAAAATACTCTAAGAATTGATACCAACTTTTCGGTTTCATATGTTTCTTAAATTCAAATCATAACAAACGCGTGTAGGTTAATAACTTTCCACGTTACTTGCCAATATCACGATAAATCTCTTCCGAGTGATGTGTTTATTTCAATTTGAAAAGTTTTGTTTTTGGTAGGTAATAGGTAATAGGTAAAACGCGCGTCAAGGCGCGTATTTTGCGTATGGGTGGGAGAATGAGTTATTCGATCCACCCCAGCTCCTCGAGAAAGGCCAGCAGCGCATTGGTGTTGCTGACAATCTCACGTAGGGTACCTGGGTTACCGAAGTATTTTGCCCTGTAATTAGCGACCACCGGGCAGTTCAACAGCACATGAGCCGCTGTCTCGTCGTCCTCCATGCAGGCTCTGCACAGCGGACTGTCTGTTACTCCTAAGACAAAGAGGTGTTTGTTAAATGATCCGTGGCCAGTTACGGCTGCTGTAACTGCGCGCAACTGTCGTTTATTTAAACGGAGAACCTGTTTCGTGACGCGAGCATCGAACGCAGGAAGTGCTTCCTTAGCCTGCCTGCACTCACTTAGGTCCAACCATATTTTGTGATGTTGATCCCTGGTACGTTTCCTTACCAGAGTGCGTAGATACCCGAAGGGGAGTGGCACAATGGGTTCTGGTCCCACTGGTGCCATGCTCGACCCCCTCCTGGCAAGTTCATCGGCTGCATCGTTGCCTAGCGAATTGCTGTGTCCTTTGATCCACTGAATGGTAATGTTGTTGAGGCTACCTACCTCGTTGAGGCGCTGGTGGCACTCGTATATCAGTCCAGAGTCAACTGTGTGACTGTTCAGCGCTTGCAGAACAGCCATGCTGTCCGAGAGTATGCGGATCGAGTGGTCCTTAACTACCCTGACCATGATGGCAGACGCTGCCAGGGAGATGCCCCTGCATTCGGCCTGGAACACTGTGTTATGAACTCCCAGTGGTGTGGCTATGTGGATGTTGAGGTCCTCCGAGAAGACTCCAGCCCCTGTGCCACTACCTGTTTTTGATCCGTCCGTGAAGATACGCAGCTCTGCGGGGCGCAAGCCTTCGCATCGTCGATCCTCATGCAGTTGGATTCTATATTTTTTATCGAAGATAAATTGTTTGGGCACCCGGTCATTTATTGCCCTCGTAATGGGCAACTCGCTATTGAGTTCCTTAAGTAGCGCGGTGTGTTGTGTGTCTCTTTTACTCCAGAGATTTGTAGCCTTTAGACGCGCCGCCGCCAACGTTGCTTCCTGTTGTATGAACAGGTGGAGCGGCGGCAACCCCAGCATGGCCTCGATCGCTGCAGTCGGAGTAGTCCTCATGCAGCCCGTGGTCGCCACGCAGGCTAGTCTTTGCATGCGCTGTAGTTTGTTGGCGGCTGTAGTTAGCTTGGTGCGGGGGCACCAGACCACGGCCCCGTAGGTGATCATGGGGCGGATCACTGCGGTGTACAGCCATAGTATAATTTTGGGTGATAGACCCCACTTCTTACCTATCATTCTCCTGCACTGCCAGAAGGTGATGCAGGCCCTGTTCAGCTTGTTGTCTAGGTGACTGCTCCAGTTTAGCTTATTGTCCAAAGTGACCCCGAGATACTTGACTTCGTTGGCCAACTGAAGTTCTGTATTGAACAGTTTCGGTAGGCGAAAAGGGCCTAATGCACGTTTTAGGGTGAACATGACTAGTTCAGTTTTGGTGGGGTTCGCTTTTGTTTTTGGTATCAATGTATTAAACATTCTCATAACTTCCGAACATGTAGAGATAGGATTCTAAAATCCCTTCCTATATCGTTTGAAATCACCCAAAGAAGCCGTGCCCTTGGTATGTATTTATGTTTCGGTTACACGTTGTATAATGCTAAGTGGTACAGGCAGTTTTTTTAACACTGCTTTAAATACATCAATAGCTTTGTTGACTAGCATCTTCACACAATTTGTTTGGCATTGCAGCACTCACGGGTGTATGACCGTTTCCTCACAGGAACCAATTTTGCCAATACTTTCTCAGCCGTAGCAAGTTACTAGTACCCATAATGTTTATTATATTACTGCAGAATGACTCGACACAGTGTCCAGTGCCAAAACAATGAGTGACACACGGACGCAGCGTTATGCAAAACATGACTTATTATTACGGTTGTAATTTGGGCAGTAGGTAACAACCATTGTTAAGAGCCACAAACATTACAAATAGGTACCAACCTACTGTCTTACATCGAAATGTGTGTTTGTTGATATTAGCACATTTACAATTTACAGATGAAATCATAGGGGATGTCACGTTTGGAACAACTTTTTCCCCAGCCATAACAGTTGTTGTTGTGCAAAATATTTAATTGAATCTTACTTGGAGTTATGGGATTACAGATGAAATCATAGGGGATGTCACGTTTGGAACAACTTTTTCCCCAGCCATAACAGTTGTTGTTTACGCAAATTATTTACTTGAATCTTACGTGGAGTTATGGGAGTTTAAATAATATTGCAGTGGTTAGTGCTATTAGCCCATCGGTGTAGTCGTACTGGTAACAGTGAGAGAAATAGGTCAAAGTATTGTTCACTGGCTGTGAAGTAACGCACTTTCGGTTTTCATGCAGGTTGGTGGCAGGAAGCACTAGTGGAAGGCTAAAGATAGTCTAAGTATGGTACTTAAACGTGGTCGGTCACAATTGGCCTCATAAGAAAGCTGAAAGTCACCCAAAGGGCAATGGAGAGGGCTATGCGTGGAGTTTCCCTACCTGATCGAATCAGAAATGATGAGATCCGAAGGATAACCAAGGTAAGCGACATAGCCCGAAGAATTGCCAAACTTAAGTGGCAGTGGGCAGGGCACATTGCTGGCAGAATATATGGCTGATGGGGCCGGAAGGTTCTGGAGTGGCGACCGCGTACTGGAAGACGTAGCGTTGGAAGGCCTCCCACGAGATGGACCGATGACCTGGTGAAGGCCGCGGGAATCCCCTGGATGCGAGACGCACAGAACCGGTCGAAATGGCGGTGCTTGGGGAAGACCTATATCCAGTAGTGGACGTGTTTCGGCTAAATGATGATGATGATGATGTATGTATTGACAAAAGAGAATTTTTCCAATTGGCATGATCGTTTTGATTAAATAGCCTATAACGTCCTCAAGAATTGGGGTATCAAATACAATAGGAATTTTTCAAACGCGACTGGCAGCTCCAGAGATTAGCGCGTTTAAACTCACAAATTCTGCAGCTTTATTATTATAACTCCGTTCATTGATCTTTTTACATAATTAATACGTATTTTAATGTGTTTACAAAAAAACATAAAAGCATTAAAAATATAGTGGGCCGTCGGCATCAAGAGCAGGGTCCAAGCTGCTGGTGGTCAGGGCTTATTATTATTTTTAAACGTCTTCAACATATCCCAGAATCCTGGACTATTGGAAGGCGTACGAGGAGCCGAAGCCAAGTCCCAGAGACCCCTTGAACAATATTAAAGGATGAGGAGGCCCCAACCGACGATTATCTCTGTATGCACTATGCAAGTGCACCCAACGACAACCCGCAGTTGGCGCAGGACTATTGCAGAACATGGAGACAAAATATATTGGACTACAGGTTTGGGTGGCTCTAGTGGATTGGTAACCTACAATTATAGAGGGACTATGTCCCCTGCCTGGTCTATGTTATCTAGTAAATATACGCGGAGAAAATGGTAAGGTGACTTGACTCAATAATGGGCCCTCGAAAATGGTCGCTAGCACATATGGACGTAGCAACAAGGAGGCAACATGTCCCGAGATGCTTGAAGAGTGGAGACGTATTCCACGGCTTTCAGAATAATCTTAGGGCCCAGAAGATGGATCTCTATGAGCACTTACTGGAACAATTCCTTCCTCCGAACACATCAGCGAATCTTCGCGCAAGCACGCAAGCCCCACCACGACGCCAACGTAGAGATACGACCCCGACGGTGGGGTCAATATTATTATATAATTATCTAGATGGATTAGTATAGATAAAAATCTTGTTTATACTGCAAACCTTATTTTATAACTGACCTAGAATACCTCATGTTTTTCTTCGGCACTTTTCTATAAGATACCTAATTAATTGTTAATCGGGTCATATGTGTATTGTTTGCGGTGTTTGCGTATGGCGTCGCTGGACAATGCGTGGTGCCGCACGATTGTGATGCTAATGCGTGACGTTACCTGCGCCCGCGCCAGGTCTGTGATGGCCACTGTGTCGGGGTGCTGCACTTTATTTGCTTTAATGCGATGAGGAAAATTACCAAACAAGGTGGAATAAACATTGGTTTATGGTATCCGATGTTTTATTTTTGGAGTCAGTCTTAGAGAATGTAGGGTACCATCAGGGAGTGTCATTGTGACCCTCACGAAGTCCAAGGGTTCACATGACCTATCAGGTATCAGCAAATACCAGCGAGCAAGGTTAGCGAGCAACCCCAAAACCTCACGAAGCCCGAGGGTTTAACATGGAAAGCAATTAATAAATTACGAGGTTTAAATAAAATTATAAAAAAAATTACCACTGTAGTGCTGCTTAATTCATTTACTTTTGATGTTATGCCTACAACTTAATTATTGATTAAATTCTTATAACATGTTAGGTAACGTTGACCCATATTAATATTTTATTGCTAAGTAGTTTAATAATCCTAAAACCCTTAACGGTTCTGACCACAGCCACAACATCAATTTTTTTTTTTTACAAGCGGCCCTGGGCCCTGAGACAAAACAGCAAATGTACGGGAATTACATTACCTGCGGAAAGGACACGACGTAATCTTTCCACAGGTAATGTCATTCCCGTACATTTTGGCGTAGCGTTTGGCGTGAACGCTAACAGAAATGTGTTTTGTCTAGGCCTGCTGGTTTTTTAAATATTAGACGTACAACACAGAGCCTAAACCGCTGCCGCTGCTAACCTATTTTTCTTTCTTTCTTTCTGTGTCTAACCTAATAGTAATACAATTCTTTTAACATAGTTCTTTTAAACTTAATGTATTTCCAACCCATTATCCACCCGCAAGTCAAATGTTAGTTACCTATACCGCGACGAGGAAACCTATTCCACCGTAATACAGTTCATACTATACGGGGGACAGAGCGAATTAGTTCCGTATAAACTAACAACCCATTATTATGTATTACATTGAATTAGACTTAGCTACAGTTTTAGTACATTCTTTAATAAAACTGTGATAGAAAAAATATTGCGCATGGTTGTTAGACTCATTTAGCAAATAAAGAAAGTTTTTTTTAATTTTTTTTTATTATTATTATATGAAAATATTACCTTTTGCAATCCTTCTCCATAAAAATCTTAACTGTGCCAAATTTCATACTCTTCTGTCGGCATAATTTTCGTAGAATGGGTACATAAATAAATGAGATAACAAATCTGAGCATTAAAGAAATATAAATTCACCCCTTATGGGTTTAAATAGGGGATGAAGTTTTGTATATCAGTTCGCCATTTTTTACGATGAAAAATCACATCGGACGCAAGATTTGTCAATACGAGTAACAATTAAGAAAGTAGCAGCTCTACAAATGGAACGTAATAATAAAGACGGATCGCACTAATTATTTCATAACGTTATAAAATTTTCCCATAATTACGGACATATGCGGTAATATACCTAATGACCTGATGTTGATATACTCGTAATCGTCAGGGTATTGAAACCAGTTGTCATAACATTTTAATTATTTGATCTAAGTAGGTACAACTTGGTTGCGACGCCCACAACGTCCTCTTGTTTACACGTATGTGCATTATATTGTGATAGGTTTATTTATCATTCAATATCTATGTAATTTCCATTCAAACTTCTAGACTAGACACAATAGACGAGCTGACCTATCTTAATCGAAAAGAAGTACTCCGTCTCAAAGAAGGGGGTTGGTGAACACATCAGCCCCATCTTCTTTATGGGATTTTAGCCAAGTTGATATTTTTTTTGACAATTTTCTTTTATTACAGTCAACTGTGGCACCTTTACCTTCCATGAGCAACTTTACCAATGAGAACTTAAAAAAATATCGCTCGATTACTAAAAATTTGCTATAAATAGTAGATTATTTTTCGGTTGGATATTAAATGGCGGCAATAGCCGAGATTTTGAGAGTGGGAAATCATCAAATAACTTCCCCCGCTCTGGGTGGAGCAGGAAGGCGTGTCAGACTTTTACTGACTAAAACCCACCCGTGTTCTCTCAGTTGTCTGTGTGCCAGGAGCGACGGTATCTCTTTCGAACAACCCACACCCCTGGCAGGCATCCTCCCCAGTGGGTCCCCGTGGCCCCTGGCACACAGGCAATTGAGGGAACACAGGTGGGTTTTAGTCAGTCATTCAGAGCGGGAGAAGTTATTTGATGATTTCCCACCCTCAAAAAAAACCCCTGGCAGGCATCGGCCCTTGCGGGCCCCATCAGTTGGTGCTCACATCTCTTTGAGGCGCGCGTGGAACACAACGCGCCGTCGACCCGGGCTTGGTCCTTACCGGACAGCGAGCTACCCATTACTCGCCGTCCGCAAGCCCGCGCCTACGGTGGCCGGGAATCAGCCTGGGATTCCCGACACCCAGGGCGTCTCCTGTGGAGGCTAGGGCCGTGAGGTGGCATATACTGCCTCTCCCTCACGTGCGCCGCAGTTCTCATTGCTAGAGTTGCTCAAGGAAAGTAAAGATACCACAGTTGACTGTACCTAAAAGGCGAGGCATAGCCGCGGGGTCATTACGTTACACAATGGTAACGGACTAACAGCCGAAATGGCTATCATTTTAACGGTTCAGCAACATTCACTGCGTTATTTTAGTTTTTGAGCAGACAATTTTTTCTAACATACGAAGCAATGGATTACTACTATCCTTCAAAATGATTCATATTGTAATTCATAGTACTTTGCGCAATTAGGGTGCTGGTCACTGTGATCACTCTAGAGTAATCATAGTCTGTCTATGACCCACAATAATTATATCATGATGATAGACGGGCTTGTGGCTAAGTAATAACAGCCGCACAGGTCTTTCGATCAGGTTAAGCTGCGCTTGTCGCGGTTGGTCCGTGGATGGGTGACAATCTTTACCTACCAAGACCCCTCCGTGCCTCGAAAAGCACGTTAAGCCGTTGGTCCCGGCTGTCATTCGTCGATCTTTGGCAGTCGTTACGGGTCGTCAGAAGCCCGAAAGTCTAACAACCAGTCTTACTAAGGGGTATCGTGTTACCCAGTAACTGGGTTGTGGAGGTCAGATAAGCAGTCGCTCCATGTAAAATACTGGTACTCAGCTGCATCCGGTTAGACTGGAAGCCGACCCCAACATAGTTGGGAAAAGCTAAGCAGATGATGATGATGTTGAGGATGATACTTTTATAGAGGTATGAGGAACAGGGTGTAAAGTTCACTCATACTCTATTGGTAAAGGAGGATCCTCCGACCAGACAGGTGTTGTGTCTGCTGGGCAGCTGCCCCGACGACTGTGTCGGTTGTATATATGCAGATCGCGCCGAAATCTCTGCTTGCGCGATGTAGCTGATGTAGTTGCGGTGTGACGTCAAGTTTTGAGTAGTTCGCATATGGCATTGTAGATGGCTCCACATCACTTTTTGTGTTTTCCATATTTGTTGATTTTGAAGTTGCATGTGGCATTCCACATTTGATGATTTTGAAGTTGCATGTGGCAGTCGTATGTGGCATTGAAGATGTCCGCACACTCACTTTCTTCCAAATATGTATGGTTCTTTCAGCAACTGCTTCTTGACAACTTCTTCTTGAGGTGACTGCAGTCCTGCAGGTACAAGGTAAAGCTCAAATGATAGCTATAACCTGCTGTAAGGTAATACAACGTCTGAGATCAAGATGAGCGAGTATTTAAATAAAGTTATACATGCATTGTTGTACTTATTATACAGTTTATTGAACAAGCCTGAATCATACGTACTTGGCCGATGTGCACAGTCAGAGCCGTTTTTGTTTTTCTGTCATATTGAGATCAAATGGGTCGTCCCATTTTAATAAGGAATTCGGGATGGGACATAAAAGCTAAATTATCTGTACCAATGGTTTCTACAACATCCTAGGTTTTTTGTTTTGATAATCATGAGACTGTTCCCAAAATATTACAATCAAAAGACAATTTCAACAGGGCCCATTTTTCAAGGACAAAGGGAAGATCCCTATCTTCCCTTAGCAAACATGCTGACAAAGGTGGCCAAAATTATCCTTTTAGGGTTGATAGCATTCAGTTCTGAGTCTCTGAGTTCAGCACAACTACTGACAAATGTGTGCACTGACTGGACAGGTCCATTAAATCTGTGTGGATTGTTCCCCAAAAGACCATGTCAGACACCAATCTACATGGTCTTGTCAAGATCTTCCCAAGATTAACTCTGAACTTTACAAGAGAGTGAGACCTCTAAGTTTGTTTTGGTGTTTCTTCTCAGAGTAGTCTAAAATATGATTGACGTGTAAAAGTGTTTGTACAAACCTACTTACAGAAATAAAATCATATATCATTTACCTTTCGGGTTTCCCCAATAGGATATTTTTATTATTATTCCTAAGTTAATAACGAAGGTGATGACTTCAAATCTACATCATAGAAACACTTATTACCTTTAAAGGGTCGGTAATCATCACCTCAGTAATTGACTTGTTCTAGCTTACGATGAATATTAATTATTAGTCGTTTCCGTTACTTGAAAACAAATGGCGATTATTCTATTCGCGTACAGTAATTAGTATGAGTGGTCCATGCAGGCCGTTACTATGAAGGTTGGCGGTGAGCTGAATGGAACAGTGGGCTGGCTATCTTGCCGCACAGGTTGGGAAGGTCATGTGGAGGAAACCTGTTACTCCGGTACCAATGATATGGGAAAAAATTGAAGAAGTTTTCTTGATTGGTCTTGGCTTGACTCTGGTTCTACACTATCCAGTTCAAAAGCGCAAAGTATCCCAATCACACAAAATGTAGGGACTTTGGGGTTTGATATTTCGAATATTTGTAACGCACCCCTTGCCAGTATAATTGCTGACTCTTTAGTTTTCCCTCTTTCTCTTCCTTAGCCTAATTTATCTTCTTCAAAACTTTCTTCAAATTCCTAGATTGGTTTCTGCTCCATTTATGTAATTACATTGGCCTTTTATGTCAGCATACCTATCTCCTGTCAGTAGCCGGCGAAAAATACCTTGAACTTGGTGACATTGAACTTGAAGTTAGTTTTCCAATACCAACAACCACTTAACGGTTTGAGTAAATACTTCATCACAACAAAAGTTACTCCAACAATAGGCACTTTCAAATAAAATGAGAACGAGTAACCACAAATATTACGTGATGTTTAAAACCGATCCTTGCGCCAGCCGAACGGATGGGTGGGCGATTATCAGAATCGAGTGATGTCATCGGCATAAACACTACCTCTCTGTGGGATGTAGACATTGAATCAGTTTCGACGGCCTAGGCTTAAGGTCTTAAGCCTTTTACGAGTAAGACCTACGCCTACTTTCATTTATAGCTGTAAAATATCCTAGGAGTGCTGCTAAAACCTTGGATTATCAAGCTGCGTACTGCCACGTTGTTGTAGCAGGTCGTTTCTCGGGAGCTAACGCGACGTTATTGACAATGTATTCATAAAATATGCTATTCTGCAAATACACACAATTACATGTTTTTCAGCTTCCTTTACCAACTCCAGTAAATGAGCAAGCGTTGAGCGACAAAGTTGATACCCAAAGACGAATTGAGCCACCCTAGACATTATTGTTTCATACCAAACAGTTATAACATAACACAGTATACACCGTGACATTTTAGTCGTCTTACAACGGCAGCCCACTTCATGTATCCAATGACTACTAATCATTTATTTAAAAAAAAAATACATTTTTGAACATTTGCATAATTACAAAAATGAAAATATAATTCACTAAGATGCATGACGTAGTTTGAAACACCCTGTTATGGAGATGAAATTAATGATGGAATATAATGGTAGGTAGGTAGATATCTTCAACCGTTTGATACGTAAACATTATTAACACTTCTTCTTCCCAGCTAAAGCACTAGGAAGTGGTGAAGGGTGGGCGTTTTGGGGGACTGTCTCATGTACTTTGACGTTCGAAAAGTGCTGATTCTCAGCCTAATTTGAATAAATGACTTTTGATTTTGATTTTGATTTTGATTAATAGGGAGTGTGTTTTATAATTCTAAAGCATTTTTTTTTTCTTTGTACCTATTATCTTAATTAATTGTAACAATGTTTTAATCGCGCCTAGAGGTATTTTATGACGGGTACAATGAGTGGACCACCTTTGTAAGACGACTAAAATGTCACGGTGTATATTAATAAATAATGTAAAAATAAAAACGTAAACTTCTGAGACATGCGGAGTAGGTAGTTGCGACAAGCGCAACCTAGGTAGACCCCTTTTAGGGTGACCTGTAATAGGTCACGGCTTGATTGATTTATTACGCCAACTTTTGCGTGATATACTAAATCTAGCAAGCTCAGAGGCTAATAAACATTTTTTCCTCCAGGTCAGTATGGAAATCCAACACCATAAACAATTTTACAAGGCGAACGAATTCCTTAAATTCAATCGGTCCATATGGCAGTTGTTAAGTATCTAGTGGCCGTAATGTAGGTATTTTATGGACCTTATCGAGGCCGTGTGACTCTCGGCTCTCGTTACGTAATCTACTACATAACACCCTGGAACTTGCTCCTGCATAGATCACGGGACAAAGATGTTGCACAGTTACTTGCAAATGTTCGGAATTATTCTGATATTATCCCGCCATTTGGTGCATCTGTATTGATTTAAGTTCCATAAGGAAGTGTGGGAGTGAAGCAATCGCCCCCTGTTCCAAGAAGGGCACGGAAAAGAGAACACAAAAATGAAACGAGATCCACAGTTAAAGTCCCGTTGCTCAAGGCTTGCAAAGGTTGACCTCGAGCAATCAATAACTGATATCATCTGTGATAGTTTGTTCCTCTTCCATCCTTCGAGTGGTACATTCTCAAGAGTTCGATACTATTCGCAAGTAATCAGAAAATAAATGGTAGGGACCCAATTTCTTCGCAATATTCAATTGTTTAGCCGGATCAGCAGTTAGTTCCGGTTTTTCAACAATAGTGCCGGTCTGTCATTGTCCAGTATCGGCTTCATCGCTGCCACCGGCCATTGTGCACCCAAAACCACTTTTCGATACATTATTGTCTTAAAGATTATCGCATGGAGCATTTATCTTTTCAAGATTATTGTCTCACGAGTCATGCATGAGTCATTACTTTCATCAATAGTATCTTCAAAAATAGTGGTTTCAGTTGTATTCCAATAAGAGTCTAATGAATGTGTTCCGATCAAGTTCTAGACGACATTTTCTGTGATCAAAACTATGGTGACAAATAGTAAAACGACCGATAGACATAAAAATATGTCGGTCGTCGTTACACGTACCCATAAACGCTGGCTGTCGCAGAACAGGCTTTTATCGCATCAAAATAAATAACACACTTAGACTAATTAGACTCGTATGTGTGTATTGTGGCATCGCTTTCTCGGAACGCGTTTCGATAAGTGTTTTATCTTTTAGAGCACGAAAGCCTGCGGGAGAGGGTTGAGGGAGGAGTAGGAGGTGCGCGCGCGCATCCCGCAGTGGTCGGAGAGCTAGCCGGCGCGGGTCACTTTGCGGCCCGCAGTGATCGCTCGGAAGCCGACCGCGCCGCACGCCACGTTGACCCAAGCTCGCACACTCAAAGCCGCACCACGCGAAAAAACACAATAAAACCAATCGACCCCGAGTGACCCCAAAAGTGCATACCGAGCGGCCGACACGAACGAAACGACTTCGCGAATACACAGAATAAAAACAACTAACACTAACGCTTTGCAGTAACACGTGAGCTTTATTAACTGTTAATATAAGTTATAATTAACATAAAGGTGGAAATTAAACTGTGCACTGGGAGATATCTGAGTTTTGAGCGATTGTTTAAAATTTAAATGGTAACGGGCAAGCTGTGTTAGCGGCCGGTGGCTGTGCTCAAACACAGGTAAGTTTGACTTAAAGTTTTAAATTACGATCTCATGTTTCGCTCAGCTGAGCGCTACAGATGGCGAGCTATTTGACAGTTGTATTTTTTTTTAACGTGTCCACGCATAAATTAAGGAGTAGGCTCACGTATTCATTCAGATACAGCCACATTTTTCTTTCAAGTTTGATATGTTTATGTTCCATGAGTAATATCGACGTAATGGATGTTTTAAGAGTTGGTGATTGTTTGCTTACGTTCATGTTTGTCTCTCCAGCGGAATGCGCCGGCTTTGTCCCGTGTGTGTTGTGAACTGTTGTCATCATAACAAATATCTTTGCGTCTAGGTGTGCGGCGGCAGGTTCGGATCCTCTTGTTTGCACACCTGCTTCTTAGATTCTTGTACCTACTTTATTATCTTTGGCGTCTCATAAGTTATCCTTTATCTAAGCCCGGTATTCCGTAAGTTTGTCAACTTTGTCATCAGTAGCTTTGAATGTTTGTCCGACACTTGGTCGTAATCCTAAATAAACTCGTTGTGGTCTTTATCACCTATTTTGGTGGACACACACAATGCTTGTGTGTTTGCCTTTAGGAGTTACCTCCTAAAGGCAAGGCTCTGAGTCATCATCAGGTTCTCGAAGTTTTTTGTTGTTTCTCTGTTCCTTTATATCTTTGTCTCCATCGTTTTGAACCTAGACGGATTACGTTCTAGACTTATGTATTAGTCACTGCTTTTTGACTTAAAAACCACCCACATTTTAGTGTCATTCTAGTAACAAAGTTCTGCGAAAAACACTATAAGAAGAATAAAAAAATAAGTGAAAAATTATGACTTATGAAGTCACGAAACCAAAACATGCCCTCAATTCAACAAAAGGACATACATCCACAAGTTCATCTTTTCATAATAATTGAATGGCATAAAAACTCGCTGTATTATGTTTGAGAATATCAAGAAACAAACAATCACGAATCAATGAGCACTGAGTGAGTCAAACTACGTCAGACAGGTATAACGTTCATAAGAAGAACGATAGGTAATTCGTTTAGTGTTGAAGTATAAATCACGACTTCTACAATGTATATGTACCTATATATTTCTTAAATTACTGAACTCTAGTCAACAAAATATATTCAACTATAATGACATCGTCATCAAATCTCATTATGAAACGGCAACAGAATATGAAAATTTGGTGATGGCATATCGTCGCTGTCATTCCAAAAAGTCGTATGTAAAAACAAGCTGTTTCAGGAAACACAAAAAGCTATTAGTATATATTTTCTTAAACTAACTGAGTAATGGAAAAACATAGTTTTCTGAAACAGTCTGTTTTTAAACACGACTTTTTGGAATGACAGCAATGATATATTGTCAAAAGCTCTTCTTTGTGCTATCAACTGAACCTTGAGGAACCCCTTGATTTGGTCAGATCAGAGTACCTACCTTTAATGTCGATTGAAAGGGCGACAGAACTTAGTAGAAACTCTATCCCCTCATATTCTTAAGCAAAATTGATAACGTTCAAAGAAGCACTGCGGACCGTACATTTACATCTACCGTACGCACATAATATGTATAGCGTACCTGTGCGGCGGGTTGCAATCAGGTTCTGGTTTCTCGAAATAATCTTACGCGATGTTGAATAACACCGTTCCCACGCAGCCATTATTAAACGAGTTAATAAAACAATTATCGAAAATAATAATAAAAGATACCGTGTTATGAATGAAAGTGAATTTGATAAAAGTGTTTTGAAATACTTCCTTTATTTCCATAAATATTGAAATGGTATACAGAATTCCATTGCTTTTCATTAGAACAAACTGCTTTGTAAGTTGCGCAATATTAGAAGTCCTTCAATTCTAACCACTAACCACATGTTATGGCAACATTGCAATTGTTATAATATGTAATCAAAACGTCGAGTTGAGTCTATCGAAAGCATCACTGGAAACAAATCTAAACAATTCTACTGTTGTTATTTAATCAGAAAACTTATCATGTGCTTGGTAATGGAGTTGTTATAGACGAGCTCCCTATTTATTGTTGTGTGTTTTCAGCTAATAAGTCATAATACAACAACCATAATCTGGACCATAGTGTCGTGAAGAAACTTTTGATATGGTTATACATTCATTAAAGAGAACATTAAAAATAATTATGGATACGACGACTGATGATGTGGATAGAAAGGGTGACTTCTGAAATAACGGCTAATAGAGATGTATGGATGAAGCAGACAAATGCTGCACCCACCCCAAAAAAATTGTGATAATCAAAAACAAACCATCTAACGAAGTTGAAGGTTCCGTCTCTAATTAGCGGATCGCAAAACCTCTTCAACTTCTGCCTACGCTTGAAACAATACCCGTTAAGCCTTATTAATAAAAGTAGTAATTATAATAATTACACGTGTGATGTGCAGGCCATACACGATGTACATGACATCATCTTTCTCAAATCCAAGGCTTTGCTTTTGTTAAAATAATATTGTTTACTTTGAATGTTTAGAGCATTCACTCAAATGGAACCAATTGGTTTTCATGTGTGTTCTCTTTTGCCTGTAAAATATAAGATTGTAGTTAACTGTGCTAGATCTAATGGCAGCATCATCATCAGCATGGCTTCGCTGTGACACTTTCTGTGGTATACTTAGATTCTTGTTTGAATATAGTATATTATAAAATTATGAGTTTGGTTAATATTATCGTTGGCTTTAATATGAGCAACTAATGTAGGTACAGCGATAACTCTTTAAATATATATATTTTGTTTTGTACGACATATGTCACTGAACTCCTAAAGGGCTGAACGGAATTTGATGGACACAATTAGACCTTCGACCGAGTTCTAGGAAACAGAAAAACGCCTGTCCGGCCAGCTAGTTTTTTATATTAATTTTGCGCCAGTAGCATAAACACATTAGGTGCTTACCGGTAGAACCTGATTTTCTTTCTGGATATACTTAAGACAAATATTGCAACCTCAGATGATAGTAAATTTGGTCCTATAGCTACCGATTAACGGCGTTTACACTATAGATTTCGATTTAGAGTGTGAATGAATACGTCAGTTTAACACTTATTGTTCAATTCTTTAGATTTTATAGCAAATATAGCGTGAACACAGCCTTAAAAGTGTAGGTTTCGTTTTCAATATATGTATCTGTCTGTCTGTGTGCGCATCGACTGGTTACACGTTGACCGTGACATATTCCTTACATACTGTGATTCAACCGTATTGTTAGTTTTGCATATAATGCGGTAATTTCTTTTTTTAACCGACTTGGCATAAATCGCCACAGATATCATTTCGAACTTTCAAGATACTTCGAAGTCCATCTATAATGAACAATCTCAACATATCAGGGTCTACCTTTAAGATGGTTATTTTTAAAATTCCTTTACGGGTCTATATTTCGTTTTCCATTTTTCTTACAAGTTGGCTAATGCTCCGTTAGCAATTTCCCTAACTTAGGGAACTCCCATTGATTTTCGATAAAACTTTTTCATTTACTTAGTGCCTTATCTTCACTAAAGCCTTCTCCTAATCATAGCTTATGCCACATTATACCTATATCAGTTTAGTTTTGCACAATAGCCGATAGTTACAAGTAACCTTTGCAGACAGTGTTTATCTCTCGTAGGAGACATGTCGCAAGATGTCTAACGCAACAGATATCACTGATCACTGCACGAGTGCACGTGTCTATCGCACAATTAACTACATTGTTGTACACATCACGGGTTTTGGGCTCGCGGCTATTGTGATCAGTGTTGATCAGATGAAATTTCGTGGCAGAGGTGCGTGTGTGTCCGGCAACTAGAGGTGGGTCATTGACGGTTTTTTGGTTAATGTAATTTAACTGTTAATCATCAATGATCAACAGGTTAAAAAAGCTGTTAAATTATTAACAGGTTTTGAATGTTCAATAGGTAGCGTTTAGCGTCAATTTATGTCAACGTTTTCAATCATTAACAATTTTGTTGGAAATAATCATTTTGATAAGAATAAAAAAAAACGTTCATTCGTACTCTCTCCAGGCTTAAGACTGGCTGGGTACAAATAGTATCCAGGCGTACTTAAAGGATAATTTGATTTTATATACATTCAAATCAAATAATATTTACATTTACAATACATACAGTTGATTCTCAGAAATTAATAAATTTATAGTAAAATAATCCGTTGAGCCGTAGCATTAGCAGCATTTTACTTCCAACTGGTTTTATTTGGAACTGAATAAAATAACGACTATTGAACTAACGCGTTTTGTGCGTTGACGTAAATTAACAGCTAATATTTTCAACCTGTTTTTTCATTGATGATTAACAGTTATCTCGTTGCCGAATGAAAAGTCGTTAAAAAAACAGTTTATTGATTCAACGACCACCTCTACCGGCAACTAGAAGTAATGAAGAATGTTTTGGGTGCTGACTTAACACTACTCTTATTCCCTGCTGAGGTTGAAAAGGTCAATAAGCAAACAGCATTTTGTCTATTCCTATTAAATGACATAATACCGACATCTACCGGCTTAGCATGACATTTTCTATTTCTACTGTACTGTAGAATAGAAATCGCTTGTCTACATTTCTCGGTGAAAATATGTCAACTGTCTATACGGAAACGTCACTTTTGTCTACTCTTCCGACGACAAAACGATTGACTTCAGTTCTCGTGCTAAGCTGCTGTAGACATAATTTTTCCAAAATGTCAAATGAAAGCGCAGATAAGATCTGACTTTAATGTCTACAACTCAACAGCGATCGTTCATTACCCCAACACTATTAGTGTTAGTATGATAACATTATTTTTCTTTGAGCTGTTAAGTTACTGAATACAATTAAAAGTCGAACTATAAGTAAAACGCATGCCTGGATTCGAACTTTCGAACTACAACTTGTTATTCGGTGTCGTTCCCATTGACCCACTACAGCACTATCTACAGTATCATACATGCATTCAAATTCCACAGAACATAAGAATAATTCATAATTTATTAACATGTTTTTTTAAATATTTTCTTGTAATAGAAACAAACTGTAAATAAATGACCTAACTACTGAATAATAACATACTTAAATAACAAATTCTACATTTTTTAATAGTGCATATCATGTTTTTAAGACAAGTTATTAAAAAAATTGCATGTAAGTACATTATTTCAAGTTCATTCAATTTCGTTCATTCTTACACCACCTCACCATCTTTTTTTTTTTTTGTCAAAATCTGGTAACCCTTCAACTGTCAAGCTAATGAATGCGATTAAAAGTCGAACTATAGTTTTAAAAAAATCATCACCACTGCTTTTAAAACGGTGTAGGAACACATAGTGAGGAAAGTGGTAGGTCCTAGGACAAAAAAATCGAAGATATTATGTGATATCTACTAACTCGCACTGGTCTGGACCCGTGGAATAGGTAGATTACAGCCCACTTTCTCTCGAAGAGAGGAGGCCTGTGTCCCAGCAGTGGGAACATTATATAGGCTGACGTAATATTAGCCGCACGGAACGATCGATCAGGTTAAGCTACGCTTGCCGCGGTTGGTCCGTGGATGGGTGACCATCTTAACATACCGAAACCTCTCCGTGCCTCGGAAAGCACGTATAAACCGTTGGTCCCGGCTGTCATTTGTAGATCTTTGGCAGACAGGCGATTCGTTGAAAGTCTGACAACCAGCCTTACCAAGGGGTATCGTATTACCCAGTAACTGGGTTGTGGAGGTCAGATAGGCAGTCATCATCATCATCATCATATCAGCCAAAATACGTCCACTGCTGGACATAAGCCTCCCCCAAATGGGGGGATTTGCCATAATCGCCACGCTTGGCAGGCGGGTTGGCGATCGCAGTATGGTGGTCAAATGCATAGAGAACGCTGCTGCCCATTCTCTAGCAAGTCCCTTAGTCACCTTCTACGACACCCACGGGAAGAAATGGGATGGTGCTCTTCTTTTACGTCCGGCACCACACGGAACATACCACATCACACGGATAGACAGTCGCTCCATTTAAAATACTGGTGTTCAGCTGCATTCGGTTAGACTGGAAGCTGACCCCAACATAGTTGGGAATAGGCTGGGCAGATGATGATGGAATGACACTATTGAGGACTCCAATACACACAGAGCCCACTTTGTGTCGACCACGGAGCAAATACAAAGGTGTCGACATAAAACAGTATGCGTCCTATAACTGGACTAACAACTGGTTATTTAGCAACAAATTATACCTAATTGAGCATTACAATTAATTAGCACCGTATCATGTCTAATTCGGTGCATGACATGTTGAGTGTGCTCAGCTACTGATACCGAGGAGTACGTATCTACTTGATAGTGCATGGCCCGCGGCTCAAGTTTACCTATTGATACTGTACGGACGTGCCATTTGTCTATTTCATTACTTATGAGTTCATTACTAATTACGGTAGATATTGGCTGCCTATGTTTGTACTTAAGTTTAGTAACTATGATGATTTAAATTACTTTATACGATATTTCTTTTGATTGAGGTTATCGTTATTTTACTCTCTCTTCTATGTATAATTAGGTTTTTCCAGCGATTTCAACTGCGTGGAGCTCGGAAATTATCCCACGGGAACGTACCACCGGGATAAAAGTACCCTATATGTTAATGCAGGTTATAAACTATCTGTGTGCTAAATTTCATCCAAATCTATTTAGCCCTTTTTAACATGGTTGGGTAGCAGACATCTAAACATCGAAAAATACAAAATTTCACGTCTAGAATATTGTAAGGATGGGATTTACATTGATATAGGTACGTATCTATAATTATATCAAGATCTGACTGAGGTTATCATATAAGGACTTTAAGATATAATGCATTCAAATAGAGCTTCTTATCATATAAGCCAGTTAAAAGTCTGATATGACACTAAACTATAACACATAAGAACCCAACATACAAATAATACATCAACATTACTACAACAATCTAAATCAATTTGTCCAATAGACATCAAGCTAAACAAACAGGAACAAAATTAAATAAAAACTTTCTAACAACATAATTAGTATACAATGAAAGCCCCATCACAGACAACCGTGGTAAGTAGCCATGCTCGCAGCTATAAGAAATGTAGCGCTCTTCCCGCCTCGGTGCGCAAGCGCAGGCTCACGTGCGATCCCATGGTGTAATGGGCCCATTAGTAAGCTGATGTGCTTAATTTAATAGTTTCTGAGCGAGAAATGAGCTATGTGTCATTTAGAGTATTGAAGACTCAGTTTTATATTAGATGGAAACGTATTTTACATTGTTCTCACATACAGAAGCAACGAGAATAATGCCAGGATTTTATAAATTATCTTGATTTAAAAGAGTGCCCTTGGAGTTGCTTCCCCGTTCTTCTCCATAGAGATCTACGCTTTGGAATGGGCAATTAGCTTCATCTTTTTGACTAACTGACCGACTTTTTGACAGTCCAACCGTGCAGTGCCCGTAAACTGAAACCATTTTGTTTCAATTAAACCAATTGAAATAAGCGCTTTGAGTTTGACAGTTTTAGAGACCTGTTTAAAAATAAAAGAACAGTTGAGGAATCAAGAGGTGGACCTTTTTTTTCTTAATTAACAAGAATTTATTCGTTTTGATAAATCTATTTCCTAAAAAGACGTGGAATACATTAGTTACATGAATTGTGATAAGACAATAACAACATTCAACTCCAAGACGACAATAGACATTCATTTAATTACCCATAAAACATGACTGTTACGTATGCTTAAAAAGATAAAACATCGCAAATAGATTTTCCTAAATCAACTACACTCCTCTCAGCTCCGCTCGCATCGCTTCCACCGCTCACAGACAGGTGGACACGAAAGTACAGATAACTACGAAAACCCCTCACACCACCCACGGCGTACACGACAGTCATTAGACGGTACATGAAGCACATGCGCAAGCGCAGCTACATGCCTTGCATACTGCTGAGCCTAGCAAGAATATGTTCAATACTTTAATTTTGTTTGTAACGTCTGATATTTTAAATTGACTCTGCAAATTCTGGGATTTTTTGGTGATTATTAGGAAAGGATTCGGGGAGAAGGAAGAGATTATTATTATTATGGGTATTATTTATTTATATATTAGTAATAACGAAAATAATAGATGACCTCAATTTACATTTTAAAGCTAACTCGTTGATTGCAATGGGCGAGGTCCTGGGCTTCTGAAATTGTACAAGTAACCTATACAATTATCTCAGGCTGACTCCCGGCTAACATAGGCGCGGGCTTGCGGACGGCGAGTAATGGGTAGCTCGCTGTCCGGTAAGGACCAAGCCCCGGTCGACGGCGCGTTGTGTTCCACGCGCGCCTCAAAGAGATGTCAGCACCAACTGGTGCGGTTCGCAAGGGCCGATGCCTGCCAGGGGTGCGGGTTGGTCGAAAGAGATACCGTGGCCCCTGTTACACAGGCAACACGGGTGGGTTTTAGTCAGTAAAAGTCTGACACGAGGAGCGGGAGAAGTTATTTGATGATTTCCCATGATCAAAAAAAAAACCTATACAATCATAATTATAGCGGTTGCGATTGGTGGCAAGAGCTACTGCGGAGCATGAGGTCGTAGGTTCGATTCCCAGGTCGGGCAAAGTGTTATTGGGTTTTTCATGCAGGAATTCCTCAGTAGCAGCCCATAGTTTAGATGGTACTTCGTTGATGGCAATAGGCTCGTCCTCTATAACATCGGACTTAACATAACTGGCCGAATGTGGGTGTACTGATAGAGGTACACCTCTGTCCAAGCCTTCAGGGAAACATTAAGTAATAGCGGTAGCTGTCCATTAAAAGACCGTGTTTTAAACCCTCTAAATATATGGACGAGAGAAGAAAACGTTGCATATTTTAAACCACCCCACCATTTATCATGTATGGTATCTGTCCGTGACATTCACAGCGGGCCCTATCAGAATACCACCGATGCGACACTTTTTTAAATGTCGCAGCATCATGTTGAGGTAGGGGCCTTTTGGCCTCGTACAGGGCGTTGCTTTTTACTTTTTTTTTACTGTTTTTAAATTTAAATTTATATTTTATTAAGCATATTGTGCAGTTAAGTTTGTGATATGCCTGTGCGAGTCTTATAAATAGTTTTTCTTTCTTTCTATTAACTCTACATATTTTCCGGTCCATAAACATTGTCCTTCATTGCTGGTTTAGACCTACATTATCGCTTTCCATCGGCACTTGAACACGCAATCAATCACGCGTCTAACGCGATCATTACGTGTCATTACACGCCCACCATATTCTGCAACTGAATAACTGATGCAATGCCATTACCGCCACTTAAACTATGCCGAGGATTTGCAGGGTTCTCACCAGAAAACAGGGCCCTTAGAGGTCTTCAACGAAGTATTAGCTGACTATGGGTTAATTTTTCAATACTTAGATCGAATTTTACCAAACTTTTATACCTAGAATAAGTCTTATTCTAAGAATAAATGTAGAATTTTTGACAGATTTTCCAAATTATTTTACCAAAGTCAAATATCTTTTATCCGTGGAATAAAATTGACGAAAAAAAACTGAAAAAAAAAACCGTCAAAAAACAAAAACCAAAAACAACTGCAAAAACAACCGTAAAAACTGTCAAAAATTCAAAATTTATTCGCAGAATAAGAATTATTCTAGGTATACACTTTTGGTGAAATTCGCCCATATTGGGATAACTTTTATCTAAGGAATAAATGTCAGTTTGACAGCTTTTGTACAGAAAATATGCCAAACTGTCAGATTTATTCTTCAGATAAAAGTTATTTGACTATTGAAAAATCAGCCCTTAGTATTTACTAAGTATTACTTATTTTGGCAAAACATCGCTAAGCGGAAAAACATGCGATGTTTTGCATCAGCCTGTAAGTTATTGAAAAAGGAAAATAAATAACCTACACAGGAAAAATAAAACAAATATGAACAGTTAAATTCAAAATTAATGGGAATTAGGAAAGTTTGTCAACAAAATAAAAAGGCGTATAGTGGTGTTGTGTTAAACAGTCTTACCAAGGGGTGTCGTATTGTCCAGTAACTGGGTTGTGGAGGTCAGATAGGCAGTCGCTCCATGTCAAATACTGGTATTCAGCTACATCAAGTTAGACTTGAAGCCGATCCCAAGATAGTAAGGACAAAGGACAAGGCTAGGCAGATGATGACTGGTGTTGTGTTAACAAATAAAAATTCTACAGCATTTTTTTTTAGTCTTGCAATGTTTGTTTGTATTTTTTTAAATGAATCTTTTATCAAATAATCACAGTCAGTTTTATCTTCAATATCCGTTAAGGAAACTATTTATTGTCTACTGACGGTTGTAATACAAACCGCTATTGAATTATGATTTATTGTAAGATTGGTGACGCATTCGTTTGTTACTGGGAAATAATTATAATAATACTTGTGTATAATAATACAGTGGCTACGCCTGCATGGAGGTCGGAAATGATTCCACGGGAACGTGCTACTAGGATAAAAAGTATCCAATGTGTTAATCCAGGTTATAAACTATTTGCGAGGCTAATTTCATCCAAACCAGTTCGGCCGTTTTTGCGTAATTGAGTAGATACCTATCAAACATCGATACATACAAACTTTCACACTTATAAAATTACTGGCTTTTGCCCACGGCTCCGCCCGCGTGGATGTAGGTTATCGCGTAAAAATAGTAGCCTATATCCTTCTCCATACTCCAGACTATTTCCCTGCAAAAATTTCATGACGATCGGTTCAGCGGTTTAGGTGTGAAAGCGTAACGGATAGACATCAGAGTTATTTCACATTTATAATATTAAGTAAGGATAGTATTAATATGTAGGGATAGTAGAATAGTAGGATAATTTATAATAGAATAGCGATATTTTGGGGAAAATTAGGATTTAATTTCCTAATATCCTCAGGCCACGTTAGACAGAATGGCAGGGTAGAATAATAAGAAAATTGTCGAAAAACAAAAAAAAATACACGAATGTTTGAACTTCTTATTATAAAACTGTCAGTTGCTGTCACTTACTCAAAGTACATTGACTTGATGATCATCATATTTGCTATCACTTATCACATAAGTGAGTAAGTTTTTGTTCTATCGCGATCGCACGTTTGTCCGTTCGCATTGACTGGGACTTGCTAATGCACTATCTCTCTTATTTATAACTAGCTTTTAGCAGCGGCTTCGCCCGCGTTGTAGACGAAAATTACTCCGCAGGAACGTACTACCGGAATAAAAAGTACCCTAGGTGTTAATTCAGGTTATAAACTATCTGTGTGCCAAATTTCATTCAAATCTGTTCAGTAGATTTTTCGTGAAAGAATAACAAACATCCAGCCATCTATCCTCACAAATTAAGTAGGAAGTTACTTTTAATTAAATTACTATTAAACTTATATAACTAGACATTCGTTGACGTTAAACGCGCATTTATTAATAAAGGCGTCTGTATTTTATATTTATTAATAAAGGCGACTGTATTTTATACAAGGTTATTTTTTAGTCACCGTCCAAATTTTTCAGGGTGATAGTACTCGTGAAATTGAACGACTTTCTCCAAGGAACATGGGTCGAAATATTAAAAATAAAATCCGACCTCCCATACAAAATCGATCAGCTGACTATTGATTTTGTATGGGAGGTACGATTTTTTTTTTATATTTCGACCCATGTTTCTTGGAGAAAGTTGTTCAATTTCACGGGTACTATCACCCTGAAAAATTTGGACGGTGACTAAAAAATCAGCCTATATTTCATAACGTAATATCACGTCTGTATACCCCGAAGGGTTAGGCAGAGGTGTAATATGCGAAAAGCCTATTACTATCAACCCTTCACAAATCAAGCTTTGAAGCGACTACTCAGAAATTCTTGATGGAAAACCTCATCATCATCATCATCATCTGCCTAGCCTTTTCACAACTATGTTGGGGTCGGCTTCCAGTCTAACCGCATGCAGCTGAATACCAGTATTTTACATGGAGCGACTGCCTATCTGACCTCCACAACCCAGTTACTGGGTAACACGATATCCCTTGGTAAGACTGGTTGTCAGACTTTCGGGCTTCTGACGACCCGTAACGACTGTCAAAGATCCACGGATGACAGCCGGGACCAACGGTTTAACGTGCTTTCCGAGGCACGGAGGGGTATTGGTATGTAAAGATGGTCACCCATCCACGGACCAACCGCGGCAAGCGTAGCTTAACCTGATCGATCGACCCGTGCAGCTATTTTTACTTAGCCACAAGCCTCTCTTGATGAAAAACCCCAATAACACTTTTTACCCTATCTGAGAATAGATCACAGGAGCACATGCTCAGTGACAGCGCAAGCAGCTCGTCTTCCTAAATTAATCCGACCACTAACAAATTATTTAGAAGTACAACCCTTACATTACGGTTATTATGGTTAGATAGTTACAATTTCCCAATAATAATCCGACTTCTGGTTACGGCGTAGCGTCGTAGCGCCGTAGCCCCGGGAGTGCTACGAGAATCCCTTAACTACTCAAAAAATGTGACCAAACAATAAGTTCCTTTTTGGACTCCACAACCTGTGACCAACTAAAAACTATATGTTACAGAATATTTTCATAATTTTTTTACCCTTCTTTTTTTTACAAAAAGTAGCATAATATGCGAGATATTTATGCCTAGGTCCCCAAAAATATGTGATATACTAGTGTGGACCCTGTGCAAGGTGGCGCAGGATCATTTTCGCGAGAGAAGCGGGACGATTAGTATTGAACTGTTGACGTCACCGGCGCACGCGCCGGTCTCGCCATCAGATGGGCCCCTGTCGGGAACTGTATTAGGCGGTTGACCATTTTGAACCTATTTTTCAACATCACTCCGCAAAAACAAAAGGTATGCCCACAATATATTACAGGTACATTTACGTTAATGCATACTATCTATGTAAATAAGGTTTTCAATTTATTGCAACGAATTAATTAATTTTCCGTAAGTAAATGAAAATTATCAGTCAATACCCCCATAAAACTGTTTGTCTGTCCTAAATTGATAGCATTATTTTTGGCAAGAAACAAATTAATTAATGTTTGTTTTCGCAAAATTTCTTTCTGTTATTTTCATTTTATTTGAGGCTTTAAATAAAGCAGCTAATATCAGTTGGTTTATTTCTCTGGAATATTGTTTTAAATAATTAAACATGTAGAAAGTGGAGTACTTGGGTAGGAATTGATGGTACGAAAAATGTGAAAATACTAGATCTAGGCTAAGAATCACCACCAATATTAATGTCTTACCTACGGAATTTTATTAGTCATGTCTACATGACTGCAAATAATATCAAAACACAATTGTATTGCTTATTGATTTGTTTATACCTATTGATATCAAAATATACTGTTCAACCTACACACTGCTTGTTCTCAAGTTAGATTTTTTTGTCCTGGCGATGTATCTTGAATTATTAAGTTAAAGCATACGTAGGCGATGCCATTCATTAATTCATAGATTCATAATGCATAAATGTTGTTGTAATCTTTGATGTCACTGTCAAAGTAATTCATGATAAGTAAACTCAAAGTTGAAATACATCTTTGAAATGGCTATTATCGAAGAGGTTCACAAAAAAAACCTACCTAGTTTTTTTTTGGAAAAAAAATTGCAAAATATTTTGCAAGAAAAAACCGCCGCATCTGTGCTTGGACTTAGCGTGGGCGCAAGAGTGCACAGATCAAGCGATTGTTTCATCTAGCGCCCCCGCGCCGATTAGCGGCGACGCGCACTCGCCCGCCCGCCCGGACAGGTGTCGCTCGTCTGTGGCCCATCTTAGCTAGCCTAAAGTTAGTCTCTAGTATTCACCAGCAGGAGAGGCAGCCTCTGTTTACGATTAACTTTGGTGAGTGATAGAAATATTATGCTTTAAAGTGAGGTCTCAGCAAATAGGTAAAAAAACAAAGAAAACTATGGAAAAGTTCGTGAAATAGTTACATATAAAAATATTTTACCATATCAAATGAAAATAAAGTGAACATGGCCTTAATGTTGTGATTAATCATTAGTGTTTTAGGAAACCTTAGGAAAACTCCGTCCGACAACTTGAGAAAGTTTAAAAAAGTGCGCCAAACTCGGAAAAATACTGATTTGAAAAGTCTTTTATAGCCTTCCCCAGCCTTGTTCAGAATTCTAACAAGCACCCTCTGAGGAAAACAAACATCAGTCTTTAGTTAGTTAGTCAACGTGGTCTCCCATCCTAATCCAAAAGGGCCTCTATGTGCTTGACCCATCTTCATATAAGCAGGCCAAAGCACCGGATTAATCCTTGCGTAGGTTTCAAACCTTGAACAGTAATAAATAATTATAAGTTTAAACAAAAATGTGATGTGACATGAAAATTATTCGTCTATTGTAAGGATCGTCTCACAAATTGAGAAAAAAACTGTTTTAAAATCTATGAGTGTGGCCAGTGTGGGTTTACTGGTGGGTTTAGCATTTGTCTTGTCATCTGCTACACAAATATTTTTTCTATAATTAACACCTGAATTCTTTTGCCCGTTTCGGTTGAGTTTCCAAAACAGAGTATAGCTTGGTTAGAATTTTTTTTTTTTTTTTTTATGAAACCATAGAAGTGAGCTAAGTTAGTGCTACTTATTTCTGTAGTAAGACTTAAGGCCATAAGGTACCTATTTTGTATGTTGTATGAATTATCCGTTTGTTTACGTGCACTATTTATTCTAATTGCTTGGCATCTATCTACTCCTGTTAGTTACACACTATGTTCTATGCTTAACAAGCTTCTGTTAAAAACCCAGATAAAGTACTTTATCCATTGGTTAATAGTCTGAATATCCCTTAGTGCCTCCCCCACCGCAACGGATTCAATTTAGAGCATTCCACTGTTTGACAGATGAGCGACTTGTGTTTAAGTATTGAAAGCCACAAGGGTTGATCAATGAGGTTTTTTTTTTTTTTTTCTGGGTGGGAAATCATCAAATAACTTCTCCCGCTCTGTGTGGACTAAAACCCACCCGTGTTCCCTTAGTCAGAGAACATTTTTCTGTGGGATTAATTGGAACTTTTTTTGTTGAGGTTTGGAAATCATTAAATAACTTCTCCCGCTCTGGGTGGAGCGGGAGGGCGTGTCAGACTTTTACTGACTAAAACCCACCCGTGTTCCTTCAGTTGCCTGTGTGCCAGGGGCCACGGTATCTCTTTCGAACATCCTGCATCCCTGTTAGGCATCGGCCTGCCGCTATCGCCAAATCATGAACTATATAAATATGCGTCATCATCAAATGATGTTGGTATCATATAACAGTACGTATGTACATTTTCCTGCTAATCGCCGTTTGATCACGATGTATCGGACAGAGGTTCTTTATCCAACATGATGCCAGAATAAGGCATGACTTCATCATCTCAATGTCAGATGTCGTCTGAAGCAATAAACATTCAGCTTCATTAACTAGTTTATTTCCTTCGTCGAGATTTTATTTTCTTAAGTGAAGTCATGATGTCTGTTGTCGTTGACTGCGATTTGAGCTGGCGTACCGTCTTTTGTTATTAGTGGTTTGAACTAACTACGAATTCGATTCATGGGATAAGTATTGAAAACATTGATTTTAGTCTCTTCAAAAGTAAGTAGGATTTTGTTAATTTTATCAAATGTTCATCTTCGAGATGATTTCTTTATTTAAAAAAAACAGCTGTATTTTACAAAATTACATCACACATTATACACACACACACACACACAGACTTTACACACACATATACACATTATTGCACATATTTTTTTTGTCTTTTATTTTTTGACAACTAAATGATGTGGTTTTCTAAAATTATATGTTGTATCAATTGTATGACCAAAGACTTTACCTAAGGTCCCCGTTCATATTTACCCAATTAGTAACGTATTTGCTTTAGATTTCGATATTTCTGTTTTTCAATTAACACCAGGTAAATAATTGCTGTAACTAGCTTTATTAATTTATTTTTCCTCATAGTTTTGTGGAACAACTTATTCACTTCAATGTTTCATTAATTACCAAGAAACATGTTGTAAAGCAAATAAACATTGATTCGTAAATATCATCGGAATTTATATTTTTGCACATTATAATATCAAAGTCCCGTTATTTATCCTCTGAGGCAAAAGCATGTCAATCTATATTTGTATATGTAAACAATTAGTGTTGTTAGTTATTATTTATTTTAATGACATTTGAGTATTCCTAGGTAGTTTCCCATTTTCCGTAATTATTTTAAAGTAATAATAATAAGCCCGTACAACTATCATATAATGATGTAGATATCTAATCTACATTGTTTATGGGATTTTATATAGTTTATTCTGTAGTTTAAACGTGACTTGGCGTTTGATATCCTGGAAATTTCATTCAGAAGCATCAGGAGAAAGGTTTACATTAACGATACGAGATATCAGCTTTTATTCTGTAGACCAATGTAATTTCCATTTTCCTTAAATAGATAATTGCCGAGATTTGTTTAAGGGCCGACAACAGGCTTTAAAGTTAAGCAATACATTTGTATCCGCTTTATATTCAAGAACATATTCTATCATTTTATTGTTGTTTATTTTGTTTTTTAAAATAGACCTCCAAATGACCTTCCTACTGTATACAGTATCTATAGATTTAAGTAGTATCTATAGACCAAACAAATGTAGGTAGCCGGCACCTACATATTAAAATTGCAATTTTCATTGTCATCTTCAATATGAATTTTTAATCCATTCTCCTGTGGAGAAAAGGCTCTACTTCAATGACGTCACTCTCAACTAATCCTTGACACTAAAGTCTGCAACCTGTCCTTATGACTAATATGTATATTTACGCCAACATTTATATACTACCGTCATGTGCGCGTGAGTTGCCAATGTGTGTGTGCGCATTGAACAAACATTCGACATTCTGTCAAAGAAAATTATGTAAAACGGGCGGTTGTACGTGCACCAGTGGGTTTTATTAAATTATAGTTATTATAATGTAATTTTGTCAGGTTTTGAAGTAATTCGCCAAATTGCGAAAGTCATTAGTGTTAATAAGTGATAAAAGTTAATTTGCAAGTGTACAGGACTAAGGAACGAGTTTTTGATGAGGACAATGGATATGAATTTATATAGATTAGTGCTTCATTGATTTTAAATATATTCGTCAAGTAAGTATTTATAACTTTTAGTAGTTATATTAGTGAACAGCTGATGATTTAATTGTGAATCATTATGTGATCGATTTATCAGGCTAAATTATTTTTTTGATGACTCGTCTTATATGAGCTAGTATAGGGGATTCGTAGAAAAAAAAAACATGTCATTTCTAAAGAAATGACTCATGCAAAGTCAAGCATTTTCTTCAATACGGTCTCCAAAAGGTAAAATTATGTCACCGTTTTTAATTGTCTTCTGTTTCTAAAATCGTGAAGTTGCTTGGTTATCTATTGGAAGGAGATTGTGAACTCCTCCGGCATCTTTCCTGCTGACTCTGTGAAAAAAACTAAAACACCAGACGATTAACTTTGTAGCTATGCATAAACCCTAAGATATTCAAAAAAAAACTAACGGTTTTGAAAATCACTGAATAACAAAAAAAGGATCTCATCAATTTATGTATTTATTGCACTAGTTAAAGGCTAAAAGTAGGCTATGTAATGGGGACTTTCATGACCGTGTTGGGGCTCAGAAAGCTCATTCATAACTAGTTTTTATTCCATAAAGATAGTGCTTTTTAAACGTCAAACACCATACAGCCCTCACAAAAGTTGCTTATTGAAGTCCTCCTTACAACCTCAAGACAAGTTATCCTATTCCTTCAAATGACCTACCTACCTGCCCCACTTACGTGTACCCACACAATGGGCCCCTCGGAGCGTGCACTACGCAGCGTTGGTCAGATCGCGCAGACCGGCTCCTGCGCGGCACGCCGTGAAGGCTACCCGCGGACCGAGTGCGCTTGTATGTAAGAGAATGTTCCTATAGTTTTGGCAGAGAAGGAACAGGATAATTTGAGCTAATAAAAATCTGTATGGATCTTTCAATAGAGTTTACATTGCAATGACACCATGAATGATAGTTTTGTCATGAGAAGGAAATAACAATTTGGTCATGTTGTACGATTATGTTCATTGGATCTACACCCGGCGGGATAATCACGTAACACAGTAGGAATGGCTATCTTTTTACAGTTAAATAACATACATAGCGTTATTTACCTAGCTGAGCAGACAAATTTTTCGAACATAAGAAGCAATGGATTAGCAATATTCTTCAAAATGATTCAGATTGTAATTAAGAGCGTTCATTCCACGCGGATTGGCAACAACGTATTTATAGTAGTTTTTCGTGATTATTTAATTAATTACAAACAAAATTACTATTATTTTTCAGCCAAGCACTAGATCGTTGGTATTTATAATTATTTTTTACATTTACTCTTTAATAAAAACATTTAATCGTACTAAGTAATGAAAATAGAAAATAATTGAGGTCGATTTTTATAAGTAAATACCAAAATAACTGTAAAAAAATAGCATACACAGTTATAAATACCAACGATCTAGTGCATGGCTGAATTTTTTTTTACTTTTGTTTGTATTTAATTAAAATAATCACGAAAAATCGCTATAAATGCGCCGTTGCCAACCCGCGTGGGGACAACGCTCTTAATAGTGTTACGCAATTATGGTGCAGCTCAATTTTAATTTCAGAGTATTTTTTTTAGAATTTAGGCAAGACATAGAATAGAATGTCTATTGTTTAGTATTGTTATTGATGGTTAACAAAAAAGTCGGTAAAAAATAAAAAAAAGTTATGTTCGTGGCCATTTTCTAATTTTCCAATTTCGTTTAAATTATTTTGTTTCTCCTTTTAACATGGCATTACATAGTAACAAAAACCACCATGGAATCTCCATCTTCCTGAACATTGAATCGTATTTTAGTATTAAACTAAGCTGTTGTATATGTACAGTCTCATTTGTAGTTAAGTTATTTATTAGAGACAATAGTTATCTACTTGACTTACAGGTTAATGTGGCAGGTAATGGCGGGATGGGCTCTACTGAGGTATTTATAGTATGGGCACTTAGTAGAACGGGCATGTCTTATGCAACAACGGTACAATCTCTAAACCTATGTGGTCCTACCAGAGTTGGTCGTAATGTGAACGTAATTTAAACAAATTTAGTTTTCTTAAGTCTTCAATACTTTAAATATTTCTGACAGAAAAGCTACCATTAATTTCATAACTTCAATTTTAAGGGCATAGCAATGGAATTTCAATTATGTCGTGTATTTATATATCAATAATAGGTGCAGTTTTCAAATATATTCATTTCCCACATAACGGGCGCATGTACTTTTCGATCTGTCATTTTCATTCAATATGTTGGTAATGTCGAAAAAATTATAATAAGTAAATAAAAATGATGTTTCAAGGTGCTTAACATATTTATTCTATGACTGTACATTTTTGGTACAAAATCATATAAAATACATATACAGGATGGCGAAGACATCGACGCGCAAACTGTTACCATCAATTCAGCAAATGGTTCGGACCCCCGCGACATGATTCTAGCTTAAACACATATCGTCGGTTATCAAAAAAAAAAAATCAGCCGTTTCATAGAAAAGTCAATAGTAAGACTTACACTGTGAAAGCGGAACAACAATTTTTTATTAACTGACAAAAAAATTCAACGCATAAGGTTCAGAAACATTTGTACTAAATCTATAGTCAGAGATTTCGCGTCGATGCCTGCTACCTGCCACCCTGTATAAAGATGCCCACGGTTTAGCTCGCATGTTGTTTTTACTACCCTTGATCAAAGTATCAAGTGGTAAGAAGTGACAAAATTCAAAAATTTCGCTGTGAAATCGGACTCGTATTTTAATTTAAAACAATCGTGAACCGTGTGTCCATCTTCATGATAGTTTCCCACTAGAAAATCTAGCCGAGTCAGATGTTGTGCATGTTTTGAGAAACAGGCGGCGCGCGCGCAGGCGTCGGGTTGCGTCCGCCAAAACATGCACTCTGCGGGTTCTCGGAACACAGACGCTGGTGGTTACAGAATCAGATCGACTCTGAATCGTAATGTACACACAGTTTCATTAAGTGGTTACCCCTCCAAAAGACACATGCGTTTAAATCCGTGCTAGAACCAAGTTAATTTTTTGATTTCACGATTTAACAAAACTTTGATCTTATAGTACAATTGGATTTGATAATTTACAGATAACTTATTAGACATATTTTGCCAACTAACACAACTAGACAAATGACGCAAAATAGGAAGCGCAAGAAATATTTTAGACTGACATAAACTAATTAGATATCACGTAATCTGTTATGTCGTCTCTGCATACAGAAGTTAACCAAACATCAAACTTTGTAGATATAACTTGAGGGTAGGGATTAATTTTATAAAGAAAACGTAAGTTTGTTAAATTATTGGATACACTCAAATAACATAGTCTATCGATTAAACAGAGACCTAAAGATAACGTGACTCGGATGATAGTAGAGCTCGCTCGGTGCTGCAGCACGTTCGGTGATGCGATGGTTCAAATCCAAGTCGAACAGTGAACTCTTTTTGAAGTTTTCTTTAGATTATTCGTAACGAGTTCAATGTTGTAGTAGTGTAACATTTTAAAACTTGAGGGGTTAGCACATACTGACGCTGTGTGTACTACTAGACAATTTGACAATGTTAGGTAGTTCAAAAGATTTTGGGAGTGGAGAGGAAGAAAATCTTATATATACTATAGCTGATATAGTAGGATAGCTGTCGTTTCCGCATAAATCTATTTTGACTCCGGTCTTCATAGTTTCGAATTTTACCACTGCCCTATATGGTTAATGTCTGACAATGACAAAGCATATTGCATTCAATTGCTGCACGTAGGTCTTTATTAAGCAGTGTCCGCGTAGCCCTTTAACTGTACCATAAAACAACTGCGCATAAATATTAAAATGTCGACCGCGTTGCTTGGATTATAATTGTTAAATAACAAACCAGCATAGCGTAACAGGCTAACAGCACATCACATACCTCTCTGACGCCCTACCAGGGATACTCAGAATTAGAATGAATGCCGAAGCATGAATGTGTCGAAGCTTCGCGGAGCATAAATATTGTGGTTTATATAAATGCTCTATGATAAGCAGTAGCAGTAACTGCAGTACGTCATCAAGAGTCATGCAGTTCACGACCAATTCCTTCCATCCCCATAATCTTTGTTTATTTTTGTCAGCTTCGGTCTCAAATGGATTTGTATTTGTTTCAATCTAAACATCCTATTATCCTAATTAATATTATAACTGTAAAAGTTTGTATGTTTGGATGTTTGTTACTTGATCATGCAAAAACGGCCGAACGGATTTGGATAAAATTTGGCACACAATATAGTTTATAACCTAGATTAACACATAGGATACTTTCATCCCGATAGTACGTTCCCGTGGGATAATTTCCGGCCTCCACGCTGGCAAAAAGCTAGTTTTTCATATATTGTCTCCGGAATCTCCAGAATCACGAAGAATTTCCAGAACGATTTCAAGGTTTTTACAGACTTCTAATTAATTACGGTCAATTCAAAGACATTGGCATAGCAACGTCTTTGGTGACCGTCAGTAGTGTCACGGTCTCACGGTGCGGGTAAATTAACTCATAAGTCCAAACTGTTTGTGGGCGGAACTGAACGCTCATAAGGCGTTTAGTCGCTATATTAGGAGTACATCTCCTAATATAGCGACCAAATAAACTTTTATTTACCGATCCTCCGAATATCTTCGCCTCTTTAGGAAACCTGCAATGATTTTGGGAAGTTAAACTGTAATCGGTTGTGTTAAGGGTTACTTTTGATCGAGACTGTTTCAAATCCTTTCAGTATCTTCGCCAGTTTTGGTAACTTGTTTGTAATCCAGTTCTATTTCAAAAAGTCAAGTATTGATTTTTATTTTGTGCTTTATATCGATATTTTTAATAACGAATTTTTATATGCCCAAAAAATTTACACCAAATCGATGCTTCAGTTGTATGGCTGGTAATGTGGCCCATATCGTGGAAAAGCGTTCGAATCTTTTCTCCTGTCACAAAAAAACGCAAACATCTCAATCGCAACGATATTACAAGTGTAGAGAATAATATAAAAAGGTGTATTATTGACAACTCAATGATATTCGAGGCGCTCGAAGAATGCTCCACACTAACACGACCGCGGAGTGCACGCGACCGGTCTATTCTGGCAAACATAACTTTACCATTACCAAGATAATAGCTTCCAATTACCAATTATTTTCACATTTCTAATTAAATTACTTTCTCTATGTTCATGTTTGTCTATTACTAGACAATCATCACTTTTTATTTTCATTTTAGGTATCCAGGACCAGTCTCTATTATTCTAGAAACGTTAATCATCTACCAATTTATTGATCTTACTTTACATAAACCACATCATCACAGGCATAAATATAAGTTCGTCAAATACTGGCCCAACGCATCCCACCTATATTTGTTTCGCCAACATCCAACGCCAACTTTGCCAAGCGATGGGTCGCATCCCACGGTCGGCTAAACCAGTTCGGTGCAGGACCTAGGTGTAGGTACAAGCCGTAATAGTACATGTAGTTCCTACGCCTATAAGATACACAGCCTGTTTTGTGATAGCAGGTGACGATAGGATGCGAAATTTGTAGGTTGTAAAATATTGAAAAAAAGTTCGTTTTAGGAAGATCTCTAGAATCATAAGTGCATTTTCAGTAGACTTCTAAACGGGAATGTGTTTTTTTCAACGACTAAGACAAGTCCACTTATTAGGTACTTTGATTTGAAGCGAACAAATCAAAGATACAACGGCATATATTATTATAGTTTTTAACACATATGAGTGCTAGCAGGCAACGCCAAAACAGTAGTTGTTAATTTTCGCAAATCACTTTCAAACGTTCGCACTTGCCCACATACTGTTATAAGGAACCGTCCATTAGCACTCAAACACAATTGATCATGAGTTCATGACTGATCGATCACCGCATGCGCAGCCAGTTGGACAGGGCCCGTGGCGCGTGGGCGGGTGATTCAACTAGCTACATTTATTTGTTTATTCCTCTGTTACCGTTTACCAAGGTCACCGAAGGGACACTAGATTTTGATGACACAATTTCGAAGTTCACAGTTTTCAAATTCTTGAGTACCTCACTTTCATTTGTTTTCCACATCTTTTGTTTTACGTGAAGCGATTGTCATTTGTTTTCCGAGTTTTGTTTTGAAGAACCCATTGAGTTGGATGACACAACTTAAAGCTTTCACTTCTCTATTTATTCTGGAGCTGGTAAACATACTTAGGTTTTCCATATCTTTGGTTCTACACGGAACGATTGTCTTTTGTTTTCAGTGTTTTCAACATCTCGTTATTAATTATTTCTTTAATCCTTAGACGTGAATAACATGACTTCATCTGGGATCCATTACCTACCATTAGCAATCAGTAAAATGATACTTCTCCAAGTAACTATTCCTTAATGTCTTCTCCAACGAGATACAAATCTAAACCACTTATTCAATCAACCCAAGTACTCAAAGTCTAAAATAAATACTGCCAAGGAAACGGAAATGATCCTAGCTAAGTTTGCACAGATAAAGCTAAGCCTGATCTCATGTAAACGAAGTGACGTCACTCGGCGGAAGCGAGTAACTTTTTTATAACATGTTATTGTAGTGCTAATACAGTGGGTGGTGCATAAATTGAACGATTTAAGGAATTATTGTTTTTGATGTTAAATTGCTGAATTGTAGTAATTTGTGGGAATTGTATAAACGCTGGATCTAAGGCCGTGACTCCACTTGCAGCTCCTGCACACACCATATTCCACTAGCTGTTACCCGCAGCTTCGCCTTCATAAAGGTCGGGAATTATTCTACGGGAACGAACTTACGGGATAAAAGTATCCTAGTTCTTACCTAACTCAACTCATGGTCTATCCGTGCGCCAAATTTCGTCAAATTCCGTTCAGCCATTTAGGTATGAAATGGAGAGATAGACAGAGTTTCTTTCACGTTCTGATTCGTCTTTTACGTGGTTCACTAATGAGATTTACAAACAATATAATTTCGATCTTTAGTAAGAAATTCTCGTCCAAGACTACTATTTCAGTGTCAAAAAAGAATCCGCCCATTTGGCACTAATTTGTAAACACATTCTACATACCAGTTTAAAAAAAATCTTTATTGTAAATCATGTGATCAATTACAAAATCTTTCTCTATGTGCAAAACTGTCTACCTGGCTATTAAAGTTTGTCTACCTGGCGTACCAGCAAATTGAGCTTATCAACATTTCTAGAAAATTGACATTTGAATGTAGGTATTGTAAACTTAACTTGTTGAATTTCTGCTTGTCCTCAAACCGCGATTATTATGATTTTATGAATGATGTTATAAGGCGTTATGTCATTTAACAAAACATGCGTTATGCATAGAAAACATAAACGAATACTTAAGTAAATCACGGTTCGTGTTACTTCGGGGACCTTCGGACCAATTCGGGGTGACGTCACCGGCGCAGACGCATCCTCTGCATCGCCTTGCTTTTGACAAGGTCGAACTAATGCCAATATGAACGACATTAATGTATGTCATCATTGTGTCTGTTTTGACTGGATTTAGTGTTAAATTAATTTATTTGATGACTATTAAAAAGGTGTCGTTCTTAATGTAGTTTTTAATTTGTTTAAACAAGTTTCGTGATGATGTATTTCTTTTTCTAGTGAATCTGATTCTTCTATGTGATGTTATTCCCAAATTAATCAATAAACTTTATTCTTTCGATGAACCGTCCTGTGTTGGCATCTTTACTTTTCATAAGTTATTTAAACCATAGATATAAAAAATAATTACCCATGAGACTAAGTACAACTTACCTAAATATCTTTCGATTACCTACTAAAAATATGTTACAAATAGTAGATTTTTTCTACTTTTATATCGCTTTGATATTAATAAATGTTTTTTAGTAAACGAGAGATATTTCAGTGTGTGCAATCATGGGTAAAGTTGCTCATGGAAAGTAAAGATGCCACAGTTGACCGGAATCTAGGGTTATTAGTAGTCAGTTCTATCAAAAGCTAGATTTACTGTAAGGTCTGATCAACTTTCGTCATCAATTCATAGTGCACTGGATAGACCCTCAGCACGTCATGCTACTACACTCACTTTTTCGCCCTCTCTGCACCTAGTTATTGATTTTTGTGTTTGAGAAAAGGATCTTCGATGGGGTGGTCCTTTATAACCCAGGTCCTAATTCCTAAGGCTTTACATGTAATTTTAAATGCGCATAAGTATCGCCTACACTCAACTACTACAAACAAATCACTTCTTGCCTTTTGTATACAAATTGAGTGATATACTCTTTGGAGTGTGGCCAGCTCAGGCCATTGTGTGGACGCCATAATAAGTGGTGGTAAATAGAAACAGCCGTTTTTGTTTATATCATGGTTTAATAATAGTCTTCGGATATGGTCATAGGGTCTATTTATAACTTAAGAAACATTAAGATAGCTTACCTGTTTGTTTTGTTTTACGATAGGAGTAGATACTAGAACCCATATATAAAATATTTTAATATTTTTTCTATGTAAACATAGTCAAATACTCGCCCTTTTTCTTGTGGAAGTCTTTGAATCTTCCTAAAACAGCTTCTGAAGCAATGCCATACCACAGAACAGAGAATACAGAGAAGTGCCCCTGCACTGGCTAAGCACGGGAACCAGCACAGAACAGAGAATATCTACTACTTTTCTTTATTCCGTGTGCCATACAGAGCTCATTTGAAAAGACTGTGGGAATTCCTGTAGATTATAATTATCATCTTACCTACTTATTACCTGACTAATATCGCCTGCTTTTACTACGTGCTAATTACGACTCTATAGGGCCGAATAGGTTATCGTGTATCGTCTAGCGGTAAATTTAATTATAAACATTTGATGTAATGTGTAAACAAACCGCTGCTCTTTGATCTGTACTTATTGCTACACATTAGTTGAAATGCAATCAAAATTACATGCGATTCTAAGACCGACAATTGCATAAACGTTTCCTGTTACATTTAATTAGTTAATTTAACACAAACCGAACAAACAAATTGCTTAAATGTCAAACTAAATCCGCTTAACCTTGAACTTTAAGCTATTCAAGTAAACACACGTGAGTGACTTGAATATCTAAATTAAACTGAAGTAACTTTCGCTTGGGAGTTTGCCCGTTTGTGAGTAAATTCTCACTTTCCTCTACAATAGGATATACAGTAACGATTTTGTTTAGTAATGGCTCAATAGGGTAATGTATTACCGTGGTACTGAAAACACTTTTAGTATGGCATTTTAGATACATAACTACGTAATAGCTACCTACATAGCATGGGACAAATTAAAACCTAGAACTACATCTTGAACAGTATTGTATTTCTTAGAAGTTTGCAAATCTATGGTCTTGAATTTGGAGTTGAATATTATTTGCATGCCCATGAGACGGTAGAATATGGAGGACTACTTTTTTTTTTCAAGAAAACTACTATGGACCAATTACCCAGGTGTGCAAAAATAAATGATTTGATTTGATTTTATGTCGAAAATATGCAGGCGGGACGCCACAGAGTACAGTGCGATGATTTTGTGGTAGAACTATTTCGATAAAGCTTTAATATAAAATTATTCTAATTGAATCGTGTCTTCGGCAACTTTCATAGTCTGAGGGTCTAGACAAATTGTAATTGTATCACCGAAAATAATCATAAAGTCAAAGATATATTGGTTTGGTCTGCTAAAAGAAGTTGTACAAATAGGATACGTTTTGGAAACGATTACCACCTGTCTGGGGCCTTTTATCAGTCACCTACTCTTATGTGCTACGAATGCATCCTATACAGCACAATAGGACTTTTTCTTCTCAGTCAGCTGAACGTTACACACGCGTCTTCTAGTTGTTGTCTCATTCACAGTCACTAGCCCAGATTAACACTATCAATATCCTGCTACTAAACGAATATGCTTTCACTCTCAAGCCCTCATCAATTCAGCCCACAGCCCCACATAGTTTCCATTCAGGGCGCGTACCTGCAACACGCGTGTATTTGACAGTTTTGCGCGGTTCTGCCGCTACCGGATGCAAGATGAAGCGTGAACCAGGTGACGTTCTCACGTGGGCTGTGAGTGTCATTGTGATGAGGAGTTTCTCCGTCGAATTTGTCTTTCTACATGACTTGGGTAAAAAGGGAGTTTCCACTATCGATTGAATTGCCACTTGTTTCCCTTTATGCAGCATTCGGAAGGTGACTTGTAATGATGGATAATGAATAGGCCATAAGTTTAGCATAATGGCACTTCAACGGCCATCATTGGTTAATGACTAATGCATTTTCTTCTTTTCCTCATATGAAGATGGAATATCAGCTTTGCTGTTTCCACATAGTCTGTTATTTATTAGATTTAGCAAAGTGCGCACTACAGTCATAGTTTAGTTTTTAAACCACTTAAAATATTTAATAATACTTTGGTGGGGTACTTTTTTTTTTTTTTTTTTCTCCTTTTGGCAATTGAGCCGATTTCGACTATTCTGCCAATGTCGCGTTTAGACAGCAGCGCAGCGGCAGGCTGGCTGCGGCGACTTTGTACTTTGTAGTAGGTCTACAGGTTCTGTTAGTCGCAGTTACAATTTTACGTCATTTTCTTTTAAGAAAGTTGCTAAAATTTTAACAGGTGGGGTACTTACCCCATAAAGCTTTTGACACATTTTTTAAAGGTGACTTTGTTAAATAACATAGGTACATTTGACATTAATTACTTGTTATTCCTATTTTTTTACGCCATTTCGATGGCAAAAAGTTTAATCCTCCCGAATCAGAATATCCGAACATCAATACTTAGGAACCTGTTCACGTATTAATAATTCGTTTGTCGTAAGTACATGCTGTTCACCTCACATTATGTCACCGTGTTACACGTACAGTGGTCATAGACCAGGTAGGCCGCAGAGAGCAAGAAGAAGAAAAAAAATCGCCTCAGTAACATTGACAGGCGTGTAGGTGAAAGTTTGTGAAATGTTCCAGAAGTTATATTAAAAAACTTTTTTCAAAAAAATAAAAACCGACTTCCAAAAAAACACAAAAAAGTGAAAAATAACTTTAATTTCGGATGTCGGTGACTATGGATATGTATTTTAATTGATTGTCACCGCCTTCCGAAATTAAAGTTATTTTTCACTTTTTTGTGTTTTTTTGGAAGTCGGTTTTTATTTTTTTGAAAAAAGTTTTTTATTTTTCACTTTTTAGTGGTTCACATGTGCTTACCCCTTCACAGCGTACCGGCGTGATGTTATGTTATTAACTGGTGTAAACAATTGACAGACATGAGATTTCAGCAATCCCTGTCCATTTGCCATCATTTATTGAGGAGTTCCGTTGCCTATCTCCGAAGTTCTTCATCAGATCTTCATCAAATTGAAATGGAACCACTCCGAGAAAGTACTCTTCCAAAAACTACACAATTTGCTTCAAGTGTGCCTATAAAATTTGAAGAGTTCTCTCTATTTCTCCAGGATCCCAACATCAGATCCTGACTTGATGATCATGGGACCACCTGGGAAGTATACCCTTTCAAACAAAAAAAAAATTATCCAAATCGGTCCAGCCATCTTCGAGTAATCGGGGAACATACATAAAAAAAAATAAAAGAAAAAAAAAAAGGTTCCGACGAATTGAGAACCTCCTCCTTTTGGAAGTCGGTTAAAAAGAGAAAATGGCGTCGTTACTTCCAAGTTTAGCCACGCGCCAACAGATCCTTGTACCGCCGTAACTTGATCTAACTCTATGACGACGTAGCACTCTGCACTAAATTGTGACAACTATAATTCAGTGTTTTTAACCGACTTCCAAAAGGAGGAGGTTCTCAATTCGTCGGAACCTTTTTTTTTTTTTTTTTTTATGTATGTTCCCCGATTACTCGAAGATGGCTGGACCGATTTGGATAATTTTTTTTTTGTTTGAAAGGGTATACTTCCCAGGTGGTCCCATGATCATCAAGTCAGGATCTGATGATGGGATCCTGGAGAAATAGAGAGAACTCATCAAATTTTATAGGCACACTTGAAGCAATTTGCGTAGTTTTTGGAAGAGTACTTTCTCGGAGTGGTTCCATTTCAATTTGATGAAGATCTGATGAAGAACTTCGGAGATAGGCAACGGAACTCCTCAATAAATGATGGCAAATGGACAGGGTTTGCTGAAATCTCATGTCTGTCAATTGTTTACACCAGTTAATAACATAACATCACGCCGGTACGGTGTGAAGGGGTAAGCACATGTGAACCACTAAAAAGTGAAAAATAAAAAACTTTTTTCAAAAAAATAAAAACCGACTTCCAAAAAAACACAAAAAAGTGAAAAATAACTTTAATTTCGGAAGGCGGTGACAAAAAATTAAAATACATATCCAAAGTCACCGACTTCCGAAATTAAAGTTATTTTTCACTTTTTTGTGTTTTTTTGGAAGTCGGTTTTAATTTTTTTGAAAAAAGTTTTTTATACAGAATCATAATGTCTCCGATACAAATACATAGCATAATCAGCCAAGAACGGTCCCACCGCGGGGACACACTCATCCTCTTGATGAAAGGGTGTTGTAGGCCATAATCCACCACGCGGGCCTATTGCGGTTTGGTGGATGCCGCATATTTCTTAGTTCTCTTACAATGATTTCTTTTACCATTTTGAGAACAGTGGTGACGAAATAATTTACACAAAGTAAAGTGCTTGTCTGCGTTCGAACCAACGACCTAAGTCGCGGCCACAAATATATATATATATATTTTTTTTTTTAAACTTACACACACTATCTTTACAGGATGACCCAATACAATAGTGGTTTCCAAACACACACCAAATAAATTGCAAAATCAACTTACGACTTATAATAAAACTCTAAACTTTAAAAATACCAAGCAACGTCAACTCTATTAAAAAACACAATCTGAAGTCAGACTGCTTAAGGCCCTGGTAACTTTAAATATTGTTGTTATGAGCGATAATAGTTCTTATTGCAATCTGTTACGGGTTAAAATCTGTTGTAATAAATTCGAATAACAAATGAGCAAGCGTATGTCGAAAAATGCAAATAAATTCTTACAAAGTTAGATATTAACTATTTAATAATAAATAAACCATCACTGGATGCAGTTTGGCATTTGGAATTTTATGGTATATTTTTATTATGTTTATAACTATTATTGAAGGGATAAACTGATTTTAAAGAAAATGAAGAGGTGACTTTGATGTTTTTTTTTTGATGCATTAAAGTATGTTTAATTATGTTATGAGTTCAATCACTGTATGCAAAAAACACTTGAATATATCATATATTTTTTTTGCTTTCAGAATTATTTACGGTTAAAGAGATACATAGCTTTAAAAAACCACCTTTTTGAGCGTTTTCCAGAAATCTCCGCCTTAAATCACAATAACGTATCAACTTTAAGAACCAAATAAAAACATGCAAACAGCCCATTATAAAACATCCCGTCCAGACATCCGAAATATTTGGCGTCCTCAGTGAGTGTGTCACTGGTTAGGCATTCAGTTTGTCCCGATCTACGCAACGCGCGTGAGTCACGGTCAGGTTGCGCAGGCGCCGCTGACCGGCCAGGCCCTATCCGAGTCCCCTGACCTTAGGAGCGGCCTTTACGACCACTATAGACAAGAGAAATGGAGCTAATTTTATAAGTATGCCAAAGTAGAGGTGCTTTAGGGTGTCAAAATTCAAGATTCCATGGGGATCTTTTATTGGTTTTCTCTACAGCACTTATTTATGACATCAATTAAAATAGTGAAGCTATGATTATTTACGGGATTGTTAAAAAAAAATGAAAAAAAGGGTATGCCAACATGCATAAAGACACAAAGAAAACTAAACTCGATATTAGATATATAAGTCGCCTGCGCTTACATCCAACTACATGCCGTTATTTATATCTACATCCGTATTATGAACAAGTCACTACACGTAGGTATGCAATATTTTGTCCCAAAGAGTCTTTCCACAAAGTGCATCAACAATTTGTCAACCATGGTTTCGCCTTCCCTTTCTCCTCTTGATCAGTTGATCTATGCGCGTTAGTCACTAGCAGGTTCACCGTAGCCGGTCCTGCGCAGTGTTGCCGTTTTAGCCACTTCGTGGCTAGATCTAGCAGATTTTCGACGGTTTTAGCCAAAAAATAATCTGTTTTAGCCACCAAAATTAATCTAGCTACTTCTGGCTACTTTTTAGATTATTACTACCTACTTTTATTATTGTTAGAAGTCTACCGACTAATACTTAATGTATTTTAGAGAAATAATTATGGGACGATCGTCAATAACTGTAGGCAACACCACAGAGGTCCGCGCCGAATCAAGGGATTCCCATTAATGTGAATGTTTAGATTTTTAACGTAATTTAAATTCGATTGAATGAAAATGTACGTTATAATTGTAGCTATTGGACCTAGTTAGTTTTGTACAAAGTCAATACTACTCGTGTCAACATGTACCGAAACGATATTATTGTTTAGCCGATCACTCTCGCGAGTAGTTCTCCTTTATTTTTCGTAAACTTTTTAAGTGAATACTTGTGTGAATTATGGACGATGACATTGTAAACTTTCAAATTGGTTTTGAATTTTTTACTAAAAAAACAGAAATTTTAATGTTTTTAGCTATAAACTTGTAACCAGTTTTTAATAAATTTCTATCAACACTATTAAATATTGTGTTATTAAATCCGCTTAACCGCACCCCTATACAATATTAAAATTATTTCAGTAGTAATAGGTTAAATTAAGCCAAAAATACTTTAGCCACTTTTAGCGGAAAATCGAAAGTAATTTATTTACAAAACTGGCCACTTTTTTCGCTGATGTAGCCACAAACTAGATGGTCCTAACGGCAACACTGGTCCTGCGATCGTCCTACCTGAGCCCGGAGTCCTGTGACCTTTAGGACGTGCCTTACTGCACAACTATAGCGAAATTATTGTGCTACATCTGCTTGTATAGTGCGAGGGGGCTATAATTATGGTGTCGAAGATGATTCTCTTATATATTTTAGTTACGCTAAGTAATGGTAAAGCTTAAAATTATTGAAAAAAATGTTTATTGAATCCAAACTATTGATATTCACTGCGTGTTATTATACACCGTGAAATTTTAATGGTTGTTTTCCTGCAGCGAAATGGTTTTGTCTTGGTAATACCATCGTTTTATAAACAAATAAAACATTAGAAACAAAAAATGGCAGATTAACCATTGTGAAAAATCACCACGTGCGAGAGTTTATTTTGCTTTAAACATTTATGCACCGCTGTTCCCGTTGTCGGAGGTGCGTGCGATTCGAGTAGTACCTACAAGTTACCTCTAGTGTTACTATTCAGTAGTGTTTTATCGAGTTGATGAATATTTTTTAAATTATTTTAAAACAAAAAAATCTTTATTTTTGTGCTTTTACTCTATGCTTCGAAAGTACTCCTTATGGCAAGTTGTTCTGCCGCGGGAAAACAACCATTAAAATTCCACAGTGTACAATAGAAGTTCCTTTTAAGCTTAATTAGCCGCAGTTTTGTGTATTGTCTTTCGTAGTTTTGTTACTTTATTTCAATGTTGTTGATGAGGCAATACTCATTATCAAATAGGGCCAGTCTTAACTGAGCTTAGCTTAAGCAAACTAAATGGACAACATCCACCACTCGCCATCACCAAACCCATTAAAGCCCAGGTTAGTTTCAACACTTTACTAGTCCAACCCCGCTCTCATTTATCACTAGCCATTAGTTTGGCCACTGGACCAATCGCGGGTGACAGGCAGGCGGCCATTAGGTGACATCATGGCTTATTGAGACACTAGCATCTGACTACTAGGACGAAAACATTCTGGAATTTTCCGTCAAAACGTTGGTGTATGATGAAGACGGGCAAAAGACACGGTACCTTCGTCTGGCATTCGGAATTCCTTGTGCATGTATGTAGCCGGTTTATTTAGTCATGCATTTCTCACAGCTGCCTCTTTATAATTTCACGGAATGATATTAAAGTATGGATCGTGTGATCCTTCTATTTCTTTGTAAGTGTCTCAAGAGCGGTTCTTAGTATCTTCGTTTCAATGTAATCGAAGTTCACTATGTAACGGAGGAGCCGTTTGAAGAAATGCAAATGGTCGTTTGAGTGTACGGAAAAAAACAAAAATATTTTTTATTAATTGGATTAACAAAAATTATAACAACTAAACGACCTCTGTATCTAGGACACGTAACTAAAAATAAAATAAATAAAAAAACATACCTACTCAATACAACTTTACTCGTTTTTGCCGAGTGGTATCGAGATAAAAGTTATGTCTCCTTATAAGATGCCGTAAGAGGGGCAAGGGCACCGGGGTGGCGTATGTGTACCATATATGGCCAGACCTTTGGGCCACTGGCCATATGGCGCAAGGATTGAGGTTGAGCTACATTGACAGATGGCTCACGACAAATGCTTTAGTGTTAGCTATTAGGAATGTGTCAATGAACATGTGTTAATGTGATTGCTGATCAGAAAAAATGGTGTTTGTTTTGAAAACTACGTTCCTTTTATTGCAAATCTGACAACAAACATAACTGGCTTCTGATTGGACTTCAGTTGGCAGCACAAATGACTTCCCTCGGCATTGAACTGTTTAAATTTGAAAATCTTGTATTATAAATCTTCCTTCAATTTTGTTTAGTGCAAAATTCTTTCTTTATTTTAAATGATATACCTAAAGTACAGCACCGAACCACCAATATGTACAACCTGAAACATTACATGGGTAGCCTCGACGTCCAGTCATAAATCCGGCAATGAGCCACTGACGTGGTTGGACGGCCACTAATTGTGTCGCCAAGGCCCTTCAATTGCACCGCGCGACCAAACGTGACACTCCAGCGAGATTCATACAAGTTCATTTAGCGATCACTTAAGTGTTAATTGGCAGTGATATACTCATCATATACGCGTCATATAAATAGCTCTATTTTCTTGAGAAGGCTGTTGTGATTGCGCATGCCCTGATGATCGTTATTGTATCACCGTTTACCTTATTACGTCATTCTTTATTATCATCATCAGGAGCCTAATGCTATCCTCTGATGAATGTTTCGTTAAGTTTTAAACCATACGTTGACTGTATAAAACCTCAGTATATTAACTAATTACCTAAGCTTTTATAATATACTAGCTTTTGCCAGCGGCTTCGCCCGCGTGGAGGTCGAAAGCTATCCCACGGGAACGTAGTACCGGTATAAAAAGTATCCTAAGTTTTTTTTTTTTTTTAATTTTTTTTATTTAATCCAATGTGTTACAGTGTTATTTTTATACATCACCTGCCAAACTGCATAGCAATTTGTCGGCAGTAGGTTCTCGTGGATCTATCACGAGTTTTTGTTGCGTTAATCATAAAAACTAAATCCAAGTCAAAACCAGGCCTAAAACTAAGACTAAAACCATGGCCCTGTTGGCAAACACTCCACATGTGAATATAGAGTAGTTACCCACACAAGCCTGGGTTCCACAACCACAGCTACTACACTCAGCGGCATCAGCCAACGAACGTCACGAGACCATCCAATAATGCCTACTCAGTATTTGTTAAGCAAACTTAGTACCCACGACATTAGCCGACTGAGGCCGCTGAGGACCGCAATAACTATGGACACATTAACATAACATGTCTTATTCCAGGTTACAAACTACCTGTGTGCCAAATTTCATTCAAATCCGTTCAGCCGTTTTTGCGTGAAAGAGTAAAAAACGTCCATACATACATCCAGACTCACAAACTTTCACATTTATAATAATTAAAGTACCTACAGGGATGGCAAACCTCTAAACGTCTTCGAGCCATTTTTCCAAAAAATAATAAAAAATATGGCATTGACGTGCCAACAAATAATATTGACTTATTGACTATTAGAAAAAGGCTAAATACTTTCGCAATAAAGGTGCCTACTCTTTATTAGCAAACAGAAATAGACTTGTACTATTATATAGTAATCAACCTCACACCACCTTATTTACGTGAAAGAACAAATTAGTGCAACTTCTGCTGTGTCTGTAGGTTCATATATTACTTTTAGCAGAATGCAAGCTAAACTGCAATAATGCGACATAGGTACGGTTTCTAAAAGTAACGACTCAGGCATAAGAAGACGAAATTATCACGCTCAGATTTCCATGTTTGTTACTGTGACTTAGGCTGCCGTGCCCAAATTATTTTGTTGCGTGCCACCAAAGGCACGAGTGCCAATGGTTCGCCATCCCTGTTACTGGATATATTGGTTGGTGGTTTTGGTATTTTGTCTCAGGTATATTATGTACTACGTATACTTAGTTTGTTTTGTCAAACATATTCAACTTTCTTTTAGGTAAACGCCGGTGGTAGGTGAGGCCAACTAACGGTCATAAAGAAAAAAAAAACATTTAAGTAAATTCCCGCCAAACAGAGGTTAATAAATGAAATCAGATAACCAGATATATTTGATGTGTGTCGCAGATCAACTCCTCAATCAGTCCGGAACCAATTGTCCGACCGCGATTGTTTAATTAGCTGTCATTCGGATGAGTATATTTTATTATGGTGTATGAGTATATCAGGGTGACGACGATATTGTATGGTTAATAATGCCAGCTGTTTGTTCGTATTTAAAAATCAGCGCTTGATTATCAATCGCGTTTTCATATTTCGGTCTTCCTACGTTTGATAGTCTGTGGTCTAGGGTTCCTTTGAGTCTGCTTGTTTGGGCACAGGCCGGGCGGCAAAACCGAATGTATATTTTGCCACCCGGCCGTGGCGAATGAAGCCAACCCGGTGTGCACCCCTAAACTTGGATAAGCCAATGATTTATTTACATACTAGCCTCTTCTCCCATATTGGAAACTTCTAAATGAGATGGCGATGCCGTTGAATAAATATTAGCTAGTCTGCAAGGTAGCAGGGGGCTTACAGGCCAGGGAGCAATGTTTGCATTTTCAGTATGGCCTCTTGAGCCCCCTACTTGACATTCAACCGATTTTATTAACAGTCATACTCCTTATTATTCCAGACTTCTTTTGCGATTCAATTGGGGATTGGGTTGTGGGAGGCCTTTGTTCACCAGCTTTCATCTTTCGGCTGATGATAGTACCTAGGTACGGTTCTGTTAATTGTGATGATAACAATGTATTTCTACCAAATAAACGTTTGATTTTATTTGTAGGTTGTGGAGGTCAGATAGACAGTCGCTCCATGTAAAATACTGGTATTCAGCTGCACCCGGTTAGACTGGAAGCCGACCACAACATAGTTAGGAATAGGCTGGGCAGATGATGATGGAACGTTTGATTTGATTTGATGAGTTGAATTTATCGTGTGTGGGCGTCAGAATGACTGTTGCAATTTGGGTGCATCTATTAATATAACCTTATAAGTAGTATTTACTAGGATTCATTGAATAGAATGTCATCATTACAATCACGCAGTACTGCCAGTTTTGGTGCAAATATCAATAGGTTAACTGATTCGGGACCGATAGGACTCGGGCCTTGATATTAGAGAATGGTTTACGTAGTATTGGTATTTTGAAAACTAAGTGTCAGTACACTCCGAGACGCGATGCTGCGTGCACTTTTTAAGATAGCAACAGAATATCTAACTTATTTACAACACGAAAAGGTATAATTTCACTACGAGCGCGAAAGCGTGTCGAAGAACGCTGAGATGCACCGTGCTGTGCAGGCCGTATACCTTATTGTGAAGGAAATAAGATCTATTTTGTATCGTGATCTTAAAAAGTGTGCGCTGCATCGCGTCGCGTCGCGTTTCGGTGTGAACTGACCCTAAGTCCTTTAGTAATCTTTAGTTAAGGTAAAATCGACTGGTTGGTACCTAAAGGTCTAATCTGCTTCGGGATATTTTCTTTTTTGTTGGTATTGAGATTATGTATTGAGTAGCTACTAATTATTATTCGATGCGCTATATCAGTAGAATGTCAGTTGTTGAAATGTTCATCCTGTTAACAATTTAAATATTACGAACGTTATGTAGCAGCTACCTATCAGTATTTGAAAGGATTTTTGGTGGTAAAGTGGAACATTAAAATACAACTCGTCAAATTACGCCGCACTTATTGTTTTTTTTTTTTAATTTTACTCATTTCAATAGAGCAGTAGAATATTTGAACCGAAGTTCTCTTTGCTTATTTTTACTTAAAGTAATGCTTGATTTTGTCAGATTCGTTCTCTTGAGTCTGCAGTTGTTGATATAGGCAGAGTAGGAATAATTATTGGTTATTGTAAGAAGTTAAGTGAATAAGTCATTAAATAGATATATTGTTGTTTACAGAATGTCTGAAGGCGACGTGTCTTTGATCCGCGACGAGGACTTACTGCGCCGCATGGTGAGATATATATTTTATATTTTTTCATAAAATATGTGTGCTATTTTCTAACGCTTGCCGCGGTTCTTCCGTGGATGGGTGACCATATTTACATACCAAGACCCCGTGCTTCAGAAGGCACGTCAAGCCGTTGGTACCGGCTGTCATTCGTGGATATTTGACAATCGTTACGGGTCGTCAGATGCCCCGAAGTCTGACAACCAGTCTTACCAAGGGGTATTGTTACCCAGTAACTATAGTAACCGTACCCAGTATCTGCATCCGGTTAGACTGGAAGGCAATTCCAACGTAGTTGGGAAAAGGCTAGGGAGATGATAATTAGTACTATTTTATTGTCAAATAATTTTTTCACAATTGCCAATATCTGGATGACCGAGCTTTGCTCGGTTTTCTTTTTTGATTTGACGTTTTCTAAAAATGAAACCTAACTAGTTCGATTTATCGCACCCGAAACCCCCTGCATACTAAATTTCATGAAAATCGTTGCAGCCGTTTCCGAGATTCAGATTATATATAAACAAGAATTGCTCGTGCTAAGCGTGGCGATTATGGCAACCCCCCACCCCCCCACCTTGGGGGAGGCCTATGTCCAGCAGTGGGTGTCTTTCGGCTGAAATTATGATGATGTTAATGAGATATAAAAATCCACATAATGCCTTATTCTGATGTCAAGTAATGAAAATAAAAACTAAAGTAGCAGGCGCCTGGCAAAAATCACGAGCAGTGCTTTTCAACTTGCACTTGGTGCTACAAAACCGAAAGGCGCATATAAATTAACAACTTAATGCAAAAACATTCACAGTGACATTTTGCTAAACTATATTCCTCCTAGATTCCTCCTTCAGTAGGCATTGTTTGACACTCCTGTATTAATAATCCTAATTTTTTTTGACATTTCTATTTTATCTTAATATTTTTTTAAAATTTTTGACATCTGTTAAATATTTGATTAATTTCGTACTTTTTTTGACATTGTAGTTTTTATTTAAAATTTTACTAATTGTCAGGGGCATATTTAATATGAATTTATCCAACATATTAATCCTTTCTATAATTTTTAGTTGATGTTGTAAAATGAATAATTGACATTGATAGGTACTAACATTTGTACGCCTAATGGCAAAGCATATATAACTAACAAAACTGTAACATCTCACACACGTGTGTATCTGTAACATATGCTTACAAATAAATAATCTAAATCTGAATCATGAATTATGCCAACTGTGAAAGTATTTTGGAAAGCGAAATCCTACCAATCGCTGTTTATTTTAGGTTTCCTAACAGAAAAATTCAGGCAGCCATAATAGAAATTGAAACCACATGAATATAGCAGTTAAATTAACATACCCATCATAACATTCCAGTGGCAGCAGACGGAGGACTTCTCCCGAAAGAAAGAGATCCGCGCGCATATGTACCGGCTGCGGGAGGAGCGCTTGCGCAACCTGTACTCGCCCGAACCCCCCAGAGATGGGAAAGGTAAAACGCCCACTTTATTTAACTGTCTTAAATAGTGAGGATAGAAGGAAACAAGCCTCGTATTCGTGGTAAACAAAATATGTAAAAAAAAAAAGAAACAAAATGGTGGCCTGAGCAACACCAAATGTTGCTGGCAGCACTGTTTACAGCAACTTACGAGTGAACAACAGACCACATAATTATACCTTCTTAGCTGAAACTTTTGTTTACTTTCAATTCGAGGCTTTAGAATGTCTGTAGATCAAAGATTCAACTGCTAGAAGTGTGGCTGACATCTACAATGCCCCACATACGAAACTTCAAATCAACAAATGTGGAAAACACAAAAAGTAAAGTGGCACCATCTACAATGCCATATGCGAACTACTCAAGACTTGTCGTGACACCGCAACTACATCACGCAAGCAGAGTTTACCGCGCAATCCACCTATAGACCGTGAAATTTAAATGTTTGTTTTCCCGCGGCAGGACAACTTGCCATAAGGAGTACTTTCGAAGCATAGAGTAAAAGTAAAAAATATAAGATATTTTTGTTTTAAAATAATTAAAAAAACATTCATTAACTCGATAAAATACTACTCAATAGTAACACTAGAAGTAACGGGTAGATACTACTCGAATCGCACGCACCGCCGACAAAGGGGACAGCGATGCATAAATGTTCAAAGCAAAATAAACTCTCGCACGTGGTGATTTTTCACAATGGTTAATCTGGCATTTTTTGTTTCTAATATTTTATTTGTTTATAAAACTATTGTATGACCAAGACAAAACCATTTCACTGCGGGAAAACAACCATTAAAATTTCAGGGTGTATACAATATCCCGACATCAATCGTATACCTCTATAGAAGTAAACGTAGTATACAAATACTACGATATCAATTATTCAAGCTTTTATTCCATCTACAAAGATAGAATAAAAGCTTGAATAATTGATATCTCTGTCCAGTGTTTATTTGGTATAGTTGTGCATGGGATTTTATATGGGCATGGAAACGACTTAGATGTTCTTAGTTCGAGGGTAAAATTAAATTCAGTAGATGAAATCTCAAAACTATACCTACTGAAAAAATAAGTCTGTTGTACCTGTTTCTACTATTTTAATCAATAAAATTTAGAACGTCATAGAACCTAGAATTGCTTAGTTCTAGTTTTAGTGAAGGACCAAATGGTGAACCAGTTATAATTACGTGTTGTTTATTTATTTAAGTATGAATACTGTTAGCATTGTGGAACGTGTTTGATGTTTTTCTTGTCACATACATCTCTCCCCTGTCTTTACACTAAAAATATGAAAGTTTATCTTCCCAAAACACCACAAGTTAGCGTAGTTGTGCCCGAATTCAACAGGTAGTGAGTTCAGTGCTGCGCAGGGCCACGTCAAGTCGTTCGCGGACCAGAGCTTCCAGTCGATGAAGAGCAAGGAGGTCCGTGATGCCGGCTCCCCGCCCAAGGAGTTCACGTACCGTGGCCAAGGTGCCTGCACGACACACCCATGCCTAACCTTAACAGAACTAACGCTTCTTAACCGGTAACGGTGTACATAGTTCACGATCAGTAGCTAATACTAATCTCCTTGCAGATCTGAAGGCGCTGTCGAATGCTGGATGGAATGTGGAGTCGGAGAACAAGACCACAGACGATGGCCACACGCACGTCAAGTCTGTCCACGCCAACATCGAGGGCAGATACGATGTGGATGGAGGCAAGGGACAGTTCGCAGCCGTCGACCATCACAAAGAAGCTGTAACTGAGTACCACGATGACAACAGTAGCCTGAAACGCAACGAGACATCGTCGAACACGGCCGCCCGAGAACAAGTCGTCCGCAAGACTGACGACGGGTCTCAAATCTCGTCAACCACCAGTTCTTCGACTTCCTCGTCAAAGTTCCAGCAGATGTCTTCAACGAAACATGAAACAGTGCCATATTTGACTAACGACGACTATGACCTACGAAGTTATGATACTAACCGCAAAGAGGACGCGTCCTCTTTAACAAGAAGACAGATCAATAAAACTAATGACTACGAACAAAACCTGGGGAAGAATGAATATGATCAAAATTTGAGAAAGAATGACTTCCAACAAAATGTAAGAAAAAATGAGTACGAGCAAAGTGTGAGAAAGAATGAATACGAACATAGTGTGAGGAAAAATGACTACGAACAGAATGTGACAAGAAACGATGTCGAGACTGGAGAACTCCTGTCCAGGAAGATCGATTACCCCGACGATAACACCAGAGTGATCGTAGAGACGCGGTGCTTGCCTGACGGGACTCGAGTAACCAGCACCAAGAGAGAATTTAGGGCTCCAGTACAAAGCACCCGCTCTGAACAATCATACCAGACAAGGGAGAACAAGTCCTACTCCACCCAACAGCGATCTGATGCCAGGGAATCCTCCAAAATAATTCGTCACGTAGTTGACGACCGCGCCACTGACATTGTCGATTCTCAAAGAAATGTTGATGACTCTGACTTCAAAAGACAAATAGCAGATTATACGACGAAGGATAACGAAGATTATGCGGATGTGCAGCGCCATGAAACTAAAGTAAACAGGAAAGTGATAGATCATTCTAAAGCTGACGATGACTACTCGCAAACAACCCGACATGTGACACGCGTCAATAAAGTAATCGAATCTACTGACAAAGATGACTACGTGCAAACTCATCAACGGACGAATCAGACCCATCACCGGAAATATGACACCACCAATATCCGCCGTGACACAGTAACGCCACGTGACAGTCGCCCTGAAACATTTACGCCGCGCAATGAACGCCCTGACACTTCTTCACCACGTCATGAACGCCCTGAGACAGTAACACCTGGTAATGATCGTTCTGAAACATTCAAACCGCGGGACAGTCGCCCGGAAACATTTACGCCACGTAATGAACGCCCTCAAGATTATACACCGCGTAATGAACGCCCAGGAGATTATACACCGGGCTATGAACGTCCTGACACATTCACCCCGCGCAGTGAACGTCCTGACACATTTACGCCGCGCAATGATCGTCCTGACACATGCACCCCGCGCAATGAACGTCCTGACATAGATACCCCGCGCAATGAACGTCCTGACCCAGATACCCTGCGCAACGACCGCCCGGTTCAAGAAAAGGATAACATACCTAAGCAAACCAGGCACACCGAGGAGAGAGTCCATCACGTTACGAGGGACAAAAAAGTTGAAGAGACTGTAGAGAAGAAGACAAGCACCGATCAGTATCAAACCACGTACCAGACCGATTACCCCCAAAAGAAGATTAGTAACGATTGGAGCCCCTCACACCAAGCGTGGGCTAGTACACTGCGTGCTGATACTCCTACTTCCAATCAACCATCGACCAGGGCCTCATCTCCTGGTAGTAGAACTTTCAAGTCAAGCACATCTTCGCTACGAAGCAGTGTAAGCCCTGATAAAACCTCCAGAAAACCATCAAGCCGTGGTGGTAGCCCCAACAAAATAGACAGATATTCACCGACTCGTACATTCTCTGACAGGCACTCCACTACTTCTACTCATTCCGTTACTGAAGTTAAGACACACAAGTATACAAGTCCCGATGGTAAAAGACCACCAACTGGTCGTTCTCCAACTAGACCTGGATACAGCCCTGAAAGGAAGCCTCAAGATCATCGTCAGAGACCGAGCACAAGTCCAGAGAAAAGACCTCAAGACTTATCCTTCAGGCCCAGCAATAGCCCAGATAGGAAACCAACACAGAAAGGATCTCCAACAGAGAACTATCCTAGAATCAGTTCTCCAACTCGTCCTGTAGATCGTCGCGAGTCACCGACTAGGCCACGGGTAAGCCCAGAAAAAAAAACAAATCGGCACACTTCTCCTAATTCGGGTTTCCCACGTACAACTCCGAATAGATCCAGTCCTGATAGAACCACTGATAGTTTCCCTAAGGATACTTTTAAGAAACCAAGTCAAAGCCCAGATAGGAAACCAGGTCATCAAAAGCCTAATGACAGTCAATCAAGTCCAACCTCAGAGTTCCCTCGAACCACTTCTCCTTCTCGGCCTTACCATCCCGCGGACATTACCAAAAGACCTGGCACAAGTCCTGACCACAAGCCTGATTCCCAGCTATCTAGTCCTGCTGCTGATGGACCGGATAAGCCTACCGACGAGCAGCCTCAAGATGCTACTTCAAAGAGAGGAAGTGTCAGTCCTGAACGGAAACCTGGATATATGAGACCAACTTCTGCTACTAAACCGTCAGACAGCCTGAAGTCTCCTACAAAACCGTCAGATAGCCTGAAGTCTCCTACAAAACCATCAGATAAAACGTCACCCACAAAACATGCACCTTCACAGAGCCCTGAGCGCAAACCTCAAGACATCTCTAAAACCACGACGAAAATACAAGCAGATCATTACAAGTTTATCGACGAGGAAACTAAAATGTACACTCGTACTGATAAAACTGACACCAACTATCCAGAAAACTTACCATCTGGTCCTGAACATCCCTCTCCAAGATATAAGGATTCTTCACCCTCAAGGAAGAGTCCTAGCAAAGATACTCCTGACTTCCCGAACAAGAGGTCACCTTCGCCTAAAGAGCACGTTACTTTTATTGACCAATGTGACCAGCTTGACACGACGCAAGTAAAAAAAACTGACATTACTGAAGAAATAACAACAAAACATCGTACTCCAAAGTATAAAGATTCTCTTACTGATAAAACTAGTCCTAGGGAACCATCGCCTTCGAAATATGGGACTTATGACAAGAAAAAGCCTTATGATCGTGACGTCACTGAGGTAACCATGACAACAACTACTAAAGATACTAAAGATGTCAAGTTTGATTCGTTAACGCGCCATGAAAAATCTCCAAAGAAAACACCTGAGCAGCCATCGTCCCCCATCAAAAAGGCACCACGAGCCAGTGTATCTCCGGTAAAATCTCCTACCAAAGACACCAAATTCAAGCATACTACCGACTTTATTTCAACTGAGAGAACTACTGAAGTAGTAAACAAAAAGACCTCTAAAGAACATCCTCGGCAACTGGTCACTCCATCTTCCAGCCCTACCAGAAAGCCCAAACCTACAGATACTGAGCCATCGACTGGTCAAAGCTCTCCTACTACTTCTGTGAGTGGTTTTGTGTACTTTAGCTCTCCAAAAACTGAGAAAACCGTTGTTACTGACTTGGATGACCAAGAATATTACTCAGAAGTACGCTCAAAAGATGAAACCTCAACGACTTACAAAAGACCTGAAAGCCTTGATGTTAATAGATCTCAATCGCCCTCAAAGATACCTTGCAGATCTCCATCTCCCGAGAAAGGTGCTTCTCCTTCCAAGGACAGTCTACCGAGAAAGAGCTCCTTAAAGAAACCGACGACTGAGATAACGCAGGCGTCTCCGATTGAAAAACCCCCATCCAGTTTCCGTATTTCCCCAACAGAAGACCCAAAAGACTTGCCTGATCATAAAGTGGTGAAAAAAGACCGCCCGGAAGGACCTGGTACTGTGGCTTCCGTTGGTAAACAAAAACCACCTCTAGAACGTAGAGAAACTTATGAAGACCGCTGCCGTAAGATCCTCGGTATGATGGATGATACCACTACAACCGAAACTGTCAAGCAAACGACCTATTTGAAGGAACCACAAACAAACTTGAGCTCGCCTAGTGTCTCCCCTTGTCGCAGTCCTGCTCCGAGAGAAACTCCATTCGAATATCCAACTGTCAAGAAAAATACTGACACCAAAACTGATGTCACTGATTTCATATCTCGTGAACAGGAAAGTATCCTCAAAACAACCACTCGTCACGAAGATGCTCCTACTGACAAAAAACCCAAAACTCCCCGAGAGATCTCTCCAACTAAGCTTCAAGATATGACTAAAAAAGAAACAACTATTTTAAAGTCCGATGCATCGACTGAAGATACCGAAGGTGTAACGAAAACTGCCAAGACAAAGCATCCTTCACCAAGACAAAGTCCTGAGAGAAAACCGTCACATCAGCCATCTGACGGCCTCCCTAATAGACTCAACAAGGACGACACTCCAAAAACCCGTGAGAGTCCTGAACGAACACCAGATTCAGAGTATCGTCATACCACCGATTCATCGAGTCGTCACCCATCAGTTACTTCTCCAAGATTTAGCTTGAGCCCTGAGAGGAAACCAGGATATGAACCAACTGAGAAGAAACCTGGGGATAAGCATCCAGAGGGATCTACTCCAGTCACTCCGGGCTATATGAAAATCACATCAGCTGTTTCATCTAAAAATGATACCACAACGGAGAATATCAAACAGACAGTAACGATCAAAGCAACTGAAAGGAAACCTTCACGAACTTCTGAGTCTCCGACTCGAAAAACTCCTTCTGAAAAACCATTGAGGCCAGATCAGCCATTTGACAAGAGTCCGCAGCGCAAAACTAGCGTTAAACAAAATGCCCCAACTAGAAAAAGTCCGGAGAAGAAACCTAGTGACGAGCTCCCACGAGAAACATGTTCATCTAGACCTGAGTACACTAAAACTACAACTTCTATGGTAGTTGAATACGATTCCTCGTCTACAACTGAAGATTTAGAGGACTCTACCACAAAAACAACAAAAACCCGGCCATCTTCTCGTCCTTCAGGATCCCCTATACGCCAAGTCCCCAAAACTTCAGATGATGCTCCAACTAGACACGTTTATACTTCCGATAAGAGTCCGGATAAAAAGCTACCGAAGCCTAAAGAGTTATCCCCGTCAAGACCTGGTTACATGAAAACTACTGCCTCTTTGACGTCTAAGTTTGAAACTACGTCCACTGAGGATTTACATGAGACCACTTCTGAAACGGTTCAAACCAGGTATAGTTCTCCCCGACCTTCTGATTCACCTACACGGAAGACTTCTAAACCTTCAGATGACACTAGACCACAACCTACTCAATCTCATCCAAAAGATCAGAGTCCTGATCGGAAGCCGCACAGCCGTGAGCAGCCATATCCTACTAGATCTAGCCCTGAGAATAAGTTTGTTGATAAATATCCACGAGATACTTCTCCAAGTAACGCAAAGCCAGATAAAATCCCTAACTACATGAAAACCACATCATCTGTTTCATCAAAATATGATACCATATCTACAACTGAAGACGTTGAAGAAACCGCATCACTAAAAACTACAGAAAGACGTCATTCTCAACGTCCGTCGGATTCACCAACACGAAAAACTTCGGAACCTGGAGACTTTCCTCGTACAACTTCGCCATCTAGATCTACTCAGCAATCAAATAAGAGTCCTCAACGTAAACCAAGAGACGATACCACACCAAATAGGGCTAGTCCTGAGAAACAACCCGTTGATAAATACACTAAGGAACCGTCTCCGACGAGGTTCTTAAAGACAACTTCATCTCATGTCTACAAACAAGACACAGTATCCGAGACTAAAGACTTCTTAGAAACCTGTAAAACAGAAACTGTTGATAGGAAGCATCCTTCTTCTCGTCCCTCTGATTCACCAACTCGCAAACCCTCAAAGCCAAGCTATAAGCATGAGCCAGAATCTGACTATCCTCGAACTGTTTCACCGTCTAGGCCTCATCCATCGGAAAATATTACAACTACAAAAAGTGTTAGTCCTGATCGTAAGCCGGGGCACCAGCAGCCGTCTGAGCCACATGGCAGAAAGCCCACTGATAAACATCCGAGAGAGATTTCTCCTTCAAAGCACACTACCAGCCCGGAAACTCCTGGATACATGAGAACCACGACCTCCGTCAGCACTAGAGAGGACACTACCGAGGTTAACGAAGACGACACCTCCATCAAGACAGTGCAAAGCAAATATACTTCCTCGCGCCCTTCGGAATTACCTGCTCAAAAAATCCCAAAACCTGATGGCGCTCCCAATAAGCCTCATTTGGACAGAAGTCGCAACTGCATACCAAAATATGATGAAACTTCACCTCGACCCAGTCCTGAAAGACAAACAGGTGATCGATATCCTAAAGAAACATCACCGTCTAGTAAAATGCCAACTACTGGTGTGAAGGAACATATTCATTTGAAACCCATAACATCTGTAAAGACTACTTATGATTCCACCGAAAGGAAAACACTAGAGGATATTCATAAAACATCAATATCCGAAATCACCGAAGATCACCACCACACTTCCCAACCATCAAGCACCTCGCCTACAAGAAGGGCTCCTAAACCTGCTTATGGTTCCAAGACCACTCCTGAACATTCTCCTACAGAATCACCCACAAAGCATCAACCTGACGTTTCTATGAAGAAACCCTTGACGCCTAAAGATAGTCCAACCAAGAAGCCTGGGCCTGGACCCAAATATCCACAGGAATCATCTCCAACTCGGTCAGGCTCTAGCCCGGATAGAAAACCAAGCTACATGAGGCCGACTGCTGCAGTTACATCTAAGTTTGAAACTAGTTCTTTTACCCAAGAGTTTGAGACCACTGAAGATGTCGTAGAAAAACATCCGTCACCAAGATCATCGGAATCACCATCACGTCATACTCCTCATGAGCCATCAAAAACAAAGCCTAGCTACTTGCAACAACCAGAAGAGCCTAGACAGCTCCGTACTCCTTCTCCAATGAAGAAAACAACTAAAGTCACTGAAGTGAATACCGACTTCCTTATGTCTGAGAGAGAACAGGAAATTTTGGACAGAGTGCAAAAATCTCTCAGAAATCTTTCTCCAGAACGTAAAGAAAGATCACCAAGTCGAGAGAGAAGCCCTGGTAAAACAACAACCAGCTTGCAAGACATTGATATAACCAGCCATACTGAAATTGACTATGACTCTTCAACTGAAGATTGCACAGAAATCACAAAAAAGTTCTCGGCCACTAAAATAACACCTCGTCAGGAAATACCGTTGTGTGAAAAACCAAAAGATCAAAAAGTTCCAAGCAAACTTTCTACCAGAACTGCTTCTCCAACTAAGAAACCCTCAGGTATTGCTACGCCCACTAAACTTGACAAAAGTCCAGAGTCTCCGACGAAAACTAGAAGTATATCACCGAAAAAACCTGTTTCGCCGTCTGAGAGGCCGCAGTCTCCTCAGATATCAAAGCCAAGCGGTATCAAACTTAAGGAACAAATACCCTCTCATCTGACTAAGAAAATGACTCCTGCCACGCTCAGTATCACTAAAGTAGAAAAGACAGCAACTGATCTGAAGAAGACTACTACCAAGCAGAATAGTTTTACGCGAACTACAACGGGTAAAACTCCTACGAAGACCATTCCATCACCGACAGGTCGTCCGAACGAACCCGAATCTAAGCGGACCCCAACCTTCAAAGGCCACAGAGAAAGCGTGATCCCTACAAAGAAAGACAGTGATACTAAGGTTATACGCACTGTTAGCGATATAACCATGAAGTCCAAGAAAACATCGCCTCAAAGAATGAAGTCCAAGCCAGAAATAACAGTGAGTGACGTGTCCACAAAGACAACGGTTAAGACAGCGAAATCCACTTTTAAAGAACCCCATTCAAAATTGCCAAGCAAACCTAAGTCTGCAACAACGCTGAACACGTCCACTGATGAAGATGATGTTATTATTGATGTGCAGCAATCAAAGTCATCCAGGGAGAACTCACCAGATCGAATCTGTCCAACTCCAGTTAATTTCGGAGAAGATGTTGGTACTCCTCGCTATCCTGACGAAGTAAGTGAACCCGATGATGAATTCAACAGACGAGCACATCACACTATCCATGAGGCTGAGACCATCGTCGATGACATTGTTGAAATCTGTGAAGATGATGAACTTTTTGTCAGGAAAACAGATGTCGACATCGTTACTGAGGATGATGAAAGTCTTCTTAGCGTAACCGATAAGGTATCCCGGTTCACAAAAGGTGTTGAAACAGTGGCCAAGCCTAGTACTACTACTACAACGTTTAAAGATATGGAAAGAAGAGTGCATTCTGATTTTATTGATGACAGGTTGAAATCCGATGAGTGCTTGCTATCTGTATCAGAGAAAGTTAACAAGTTTGCTAAAGGACCAAGAGATACGAGAGATAGTAAGAGTCCGTCACGTAGGGTCACCGATGAGTACGATAAGAATACTGTTTATCAAGATGACTATACAAAACTTAGTGTACACGACAAAGCACACTTGTTTGTAGAGACCGCAGAGAACGTTAAGACACCGAAAGTGAAACCGACTCCACAAAGGGTAGAACGTCCTGACTTGACTGACATAGATGACTCATTAAAGAGTGATGACTGTTTGCTTAGTGTTTCCGACAAAGTACATAAGTTTGTTAAAACAGCTGAGCACTTCTTGACAGAATCCCATGAGGTTGAGGAAAAAGAAAAGAAAATTAAAGAGCAACATGACATGATCATGCAAAAGATAGTCGATGACGCTGATGATGAGGAATATGAGATTGAGATAACAACTGAGGATGTAGAAGTTACTAATAACAGAAGGACACCCGACCATCGACACCTCGACAATAAGCCACTCAAACCGAAGGAAACTACATCATCACTTCCAAAAGTTAAGGATCACAGCAGCCCCAATATTAAACCAACGGAAAGGACGCCTACTGTTAAAATAACCACTCTCCGCAGTAGTGAGGCTGTGAAAAAAGCTAAAGCTTTATTTGAAAATATTGCAACATCTACTCAAAAAACAAAAGAAACCACTCATGCTAAAACTGCTAAGCTGACAGACATCGGTGTGATGAAGAAGTCTCCCAAAACTGATTCAACCATTGTTCTACATCCTTCTGTTGAAGATGGCTCTCCTAATGTAACTGACGTTGATAGCGAAGTAGATGCCACTCCTCATACACCTAAAGACCGCCCAACAAGTGGCACACTAACCCGACCACACTATCCTCGTTCTAATGATAAGACACGAAGCAGTCCATCTCGTTTGGCTGCCCAATCACCTGAAGTACCAAGGTCTAAGTCTCCAATGCGAATGGAAGCTACAACTACCACCAAAACTCTTTTATCGAGATATCCAGCTTCACAAAAACCCGAATCACCGAGGCAGCAGCCCGAGAATGATAAGCCCGATAAGGTTCCCGGGTATCTCCGCCCCACAAAAACCAGCCAAATCAAGGAGGAGACAAAGTTGGTTGAGGATACCGAAGTAAGCAGTCGACGAGGTAGCGGCAAGTTTGGAATAGAGCTTCGAAGGACCAGCGTTGAAAGATCAACGTCGAGTAGCGAACGCCGACGCAGCGTCGAACACCCCTGCATAGAAGACATCTTCGACCTGGACCTCCTGGAACAAATGGTCAGTAAGCACAACATTTGCATGCTCATAATTGTTATTTATGTTTCCGTATTATTTTTATACTTTTGCTGACTATATTCTAATTTTCAGTTGGAAAAGGTCGTTGGTTACGAGCAGAGGCGACGCATCAGATCCCAAATTCGTGTTGCTAAGAAGAAGGTAGAGAGCGAACACATTAACACTAACACTTACTCTAAAACAACCAGACAGACCGTGACTAATCAAAAACTAAGGTCTCCTGAGCATCTACAAACAAGGTCACCAGAACGGGCACCAAAATCGACACTCCACAAAACCACGTCCCCTGATCGTCACGCCAAAACTCCTCAGAGATCGATTCCTGAACGCACTCAACGTAGCGAGCATGTACAACCAGTGCTTAACGGACACGCTAAGCCGGGCAAAACTGTGAACGACAGGCGCCCAAGACCACACAGTCCTGAGAAACCTGCTCCAAAATCTGCACCCAAAACAAAGAGTCCTGTTCGTCATCCCAGTCCAGACAAGATGACTCGAACACAGTCACCTAACAAAACAGCTACTCCGAAGCCAAAACCCAACCGTTTCAATGAGTATGCATCCGCTTACATGAAAAAAGTAGGCCTTAGTGAGGCTGACAAGATCAGATTCGCCGAAGCTAAATCGAAGAAGGCGGCAGAAGAGAAACAGCAGACAGTAAAACAAACAAAAGAACACAAAATTGTGGAATACTCTACGGTTAAAAACTTTACTGAGAGGACTTCTTCCAGGGACGTCTTAGAGGTGGTACAAATGAATGGAACGAATAAAAGGTCTCCATCACCAGAAAAGCGTCAGAGTCCGGAGCGAAGGGCACAAAGTCCGGAGCGAAAGGATCAAAGCCCGGAACGACAGGTTCAATACCCAGAGCGAAAGGCACAAAGTCCAGACCGAAAGGCTCAATACCCAGACCGAAAAGCACAAAGTCCGGACCGTAAGGCGCAATACCCGGAGCGAAAGGCACAAAGTCCGGACCGAAAGGCTCAATACCCAGAGCAAAAGGCACAAAGTCCGGACCGAAAGGCTCAATACCCGGAACGAAAGCCACAAAGTCCGGACCGAAAGGCTCAATACCCAGAGCAAAAGGCACAAAGTCCGGACCGAAAGGCTCAATACCCGGAACGAAAGCCGCAAAGTCCGGACCGAAAGGCTCAATACCCAGAGCGGAAGGCACAAAGTCCGGACCGTAAGGCTCAATACCCAGAGCGGAAAGCACAAAGTCTGGACCGTAAGGCTCAATACCCAGAGCGTAAGCCACAAAGTCCAGACCGTAAGGCTCAATATCCGGACCGAAAGGCTCAAAGCCCAGAGCGAATTTACGAACGTACTCCAAGCCCTACACATAAGCAGCCGAGAACAGAACCCGCTAAGAAAGAGACCATTATAAAAACTGTGTATGAAATTGAGAAGAAACTACCACAAAAGCCAGTTCAAGAAGAGAAACCGTCGTGGGTAACGAACAGGAACCTCAAGAAGATTAGTTCGGAGACCAGGACGTTCAGCAGTAAGAAGATAGAGGAGAAGCCAAAGTTCAGAGCTCCTAGTCCTAGCAAGGTGATCACGAAACCTATTGACGTGATCACGTCGAGCTACGGGCCTGGACCAGTGGACTCGGACGGGAAACCTCTCTTCGGTATCAGGGCTTTGAGGAATGGAGCTTCTAACTACCAAGGTAAGCAAGCAGTCTTTGCTCAACACTTTGTTAGAACATACATATTTTCTATTTTTCATTTCTTTTTACCAAAACCACATTAGATAAATCAGTTAGTCATTGTATGTATCCACAATAATAATTGTCCCGTAAGTAACCACTTCCCTTTTCTCACATCGTTTCTAAATAGGGTTAAGTATACCGCCGTCGCCGCCGTGTTTCTTTGTTAACAGTTTTCGTAAATAGACGATCTTGAAGAGATAACTCACATAGTCACAGACTTGTGCAACCTGCAGTTTTTTTAAGTGATATAATTCACAGAAGGAAATTACCGACTAAGGATATACGCATGAACGAAGTTCAAAACATTAGGGTATCAGATGAAGATGTTAAAAATAAAACGACTAAACAGAGCGTCATTTCTTTGAAAATACAGTAGAGTAGTATGGGTATGATTTCAAAATTCTGTTAGCTAAGCTAAGGCATCACTTAGGGTTTATAAAAAGTCTTATCAAAAGACGTTGAGTCAGTTTATGTTCAGTAATTGCTTTTATAATGTTATCGGGGCCATTCAGTTGTATCGGGGTCAATGTTAAGAAATTGACAACGGTAACACATGACGTCACCAACTTTCTAGTTTTCGTGTCGATTTTCAGAACAACTGAAAGTTGACGCGTTCTTACTTGCTTAGTACTCAAGTAACTCGAATTACTAAGCGTTCTACATCTTGAATCATATAATTGTTCACAAAACAAATGTTAGCTCAGCTGAATGTGACTATTTTTGTCTAAAGTGTACAGTAGTTGTCTAAGTGTGGGACCGTAATGACTGATTTGTTGAAGAGTTAAATAAGTTGGTGAGTTTAACTTAAAGTTAACTTTGTTGCTTACTTTGTCACTCTGTTTTTTATAAAGTTCGTTTAGATTTATATCTAAACGAACTGGTACACATTTTTGTGTATTCGTTTATAAAAGCAAAGGTGTAAATGTGTCATCTTCTGTAAATCCATATGCGTACTGTAGCGAAATGTTTGTAGTGTAACAAAGATAGAAATCGCAACACTATTCCAATAGCTCGGTGCCTTGCATTGTTGCCTCGTGTGCTTTGCGACACCTACATTGTTCATCTTTACAAAGCATGTAGAACGCTATATTAAAATCTACATACCTACTTACTTAACTAAAATATTATTTTCAGTACTTTTCCTGTCCAATCTTTTACAATTTCCTCCTACAACCGTTTTAGATGTTCTACGATAATCGAATTAAAAATCATGCGATTAAAACTCGTAATTTGGTTTAGTCGTCATTCGATGAACTCATAACAATTTAACAAAAAATTTCCCTACCTAGTGAAAGGCACGGTGATCCGTCAAGAATACCACTCCCGCAACGGGGGCGAGCCTGAAGGTACCGTCTCTGTAACCGCGTATTCCACTGAGCCTGAGGACCTAGAGCGCCTGCTGCAGGGCCAGGGGGATCCCCCTCCCCGCATCCACGGCCTGGCTGCCATCACCACTACGAAGAAGTTTGGAGGTGATACTGGCACCACACTGAAGGAAGCTCACGGGGTAAGCCTTGCAACACCTGGCGGATTTGTCATAGCAATGTGTAGTTAGTGCGCTTCTGTTATTACAACAAAAGATTTTAAAGCTATGAGCAGATTAGTAATTAGTAAACCTTTGACCTATCTTTCAGTTGTCTTTTTGTGGAATGTAATTGACTCAGGAAGCATAATTTCAAATAGCTACATAAACATTGCAACACACTTCCAAATCTGTAGATAAAAAAAAACTAAGATAATTTTATAAAGAATGACAACTATTTATTTCCTTCCGACTGTTATGGTAATAATACTTATCAACTTATAAAATATGTAATCATACAAATATGCACCTTATCTCCCGTAGAGAGAAGATCGCGCCGCAATAGACCAGTTCACGTACAGCGACCGCCGCGTCTCCGACACCAAGATAGAAGACATCACCGAGAGGAGCTTCGACAGCAGGCGGGAAGAGATCGTGGGGGAAACCAGACGCTTTGAAAGCAGAAGGGAGGAGATCGGAGGAGAAACCAGACGCATTGAAAGTAGACGAGAAGAGATTGTAGGAGACACAATAAGAGACAGGACCAAACAGGCAAGGGAAGAGGTCGTAGACAGTGCAAAAGATAGGAGAGAAGACAAAACAGAGAGAATGCAGAGACGAGCGGAGAAGGTGGAGAAGAAAGGAGACAGGACGCAGGAGAGGAAGGAGAGGATCGAGAGGACAGATGACAAGAAGACGGTCAGGCAGAGTTCAGTGAAGTCACTCACGGAGAAATATATCAAGAGTGCTAGTGAGTATTATATTGCATTAACAATTTGGTGAATCAGCGAGCAAAATGTTGCCATTTTGCTGTCAAACAACAGGTATGACAATTAACTGATGACCGGTAGGTACATATAAAGTACAGTCACCTCAAACCAAAGTTCACTTAGTCATAGCCCCATCATTATGGGAAAATACTTTTTTTTCCGAGATAATAGTAGCCGCTTCTGTAGGTACGTTGCTGTAGATATGTAGTAAAAATATTTTAAAAAATGATTTAATAGAAACATCCAAGTACCTGACGGGTTACGTCTTTTCCTAAGTACTGAATCTGCAATTTCGAGGTTTATAGAAGTTCTTATACAAGGCCAATGAGGCAACAAAGTTACTAGAGTCGGCCGAATTAGCCTGCGCCTGCGCCGGTCTAATGAAGGGAATCGGAGCGTACTAGAGTTACAAACAGTTGCAACATTGCTTAAAAATCACGATTTTTTCTTTTATGAAATAGACGACAATAGTGAAATACTTAGCAATGACAACGCAATAGAAAATAAACGATTTTGTTAAGTTTATACAATAAGTGACTCGTTTACTGCTTTAGCAACGAAATAAACAAACGCAAAGACTACCAAATGATTATAAATTTACTGAATGAGAAAAAAAACTCTCAAATTTGATCACACCTGGTGGGCTACTCTCTAACTCCGTCAACGAAAATACGGGCACGTGCGATAATGGTTCGAAACATCGAAGTGACTCCTACAGCTGATTTATTAACTTTTTTGGACGGGTAAAACCATATAGGGAGAAGGGACAACTATCAAATCATGCAGTAATTCATTCGTAGTTTGGGCCCCAAACTAATCATAGGTCCGTAAGTGTTACGGAGTAGAAAACGCCCGTAATTTCGACCGAGATTACGGATTTCGTGCTCAGAGAGTAGGCCCCCTGGCACCTCGGTTTATTGGTCCTGGGTTTGACTCCCGGGTCGGCCATATTAGTTAAAAATTCTCATTTTGAGCTCATGGTCAGGGTTAATGCCTAAGTATGTTAAAGAAAATAGGCTTAGTTCCTAATACAAGGGCTTAAGTATTAAAAAATAGCAAAATGTGGGTATCCTACACAGCTCTGCCTGCCCCTTCTTCACAAGCTTCACTTAAATAATTTTAAGACTGACCATATTAAAAACAAACCAGTGTCTATAGCGCAAGCGCATCACACTTGATATATTTTCCCACCAAAATGTCATGGAAATTAATCCATAGTTTCGTGATATCGCATAATAATAACGTAACGTAAACGCACGCGAGCGCGTTAGCGTGCGGCTCCTTACGTAATAACTTTCATACTTTCATATTGCACTGGCTGCGTTTACGTTTTCAGTCGTCAACTGCCTCTCGGACTAACCCGACGAGGTTCTGTGAGCAGTCCTTACTAGTTAGTTACATGTGCTTTTGAGAATACTTCGTCAAAATGGATACAAATAAGGATTGTAGTTATAATTTTAAGTTGTTGCTGAGTATTTATCAGAGATTAGGTAAGTGCATTTTTGACAGTTTTAATTATAATAATAAACAATAATAAAAATATTTATTTCATAAAACAAGAACACATTCCATAATATACATTGTAAATTATCGTAAGAATGCGTTGTTTATGCATTGTTTTGTTTTGAAAGCATTTTCTTAAGGCATATCTAAAGGTTTATTTATTTATTACACCATTTATAGAGTACCCACACAAATATAGGAAAATAACAATATACAGGAAAACAAAGCACAAAGGCGATGCTTATTTCAATTGAAATTCCTTCCAGTATACCTGCGATAGGAGAAATGGAAATTCATTTCTCTTTTTCCGACCTTAAAAAAGGAGGTTCTAAATTCGACTGTACATATTTTTACGTCAATTGTGGATCAGTTTTGAAAATACTTTTTTTAATGAGTAGGGTGCCTCAAGTGTATAAGGCATATACATTTTATTAACTTTGCTGGGATAGTTTTTGAGTTAACATCAAAAATACGTATTTTCTCCACATACTGCACATTGATGATGTTATAATAACTTCCTGTCACTGTAATTTACATAGGAAGTAGTGCTATACGATTTTGTGTGAGGTAGGTACCACAACTAATAGTGAAAAATAAACATTTCTTTACAAAAAAAAAGAAAACCGACTTCGAAAAAACACTCAAGGGTGAAAAATACCTTTAACTTCGGAAGTCGCTGGCAATATACAAAACCAAGAAATCGACACATGAAATTAAAGTTGTTATTTACTTTGTGCTAAGTGTAGTTTTGGAAATCAGTTGTTTTTTTGTAAAAAAGTTAGTTTTTAAAAGTTATTTTGTCCTGTCTCGGTGATTGTTTGCTGTCTGTGTTTGCTGTCTGTACTTAACATAAAAATAAAGTTAATAAATATAAAACATACAGTATGGAAACATATTATTATAATATGTACAAAGACATACATACTTAGAATATACATACTTCTAGTTTACCATTTTTTTTTTAAGTGGTTGGAAAGGTTTTTTGTATTTGCATGATCGCGATGTATGTAAAATCTTACTTTTGCATGAGTTAAATGAATCAAAAGTGGCTCATTAAAAAAGATTTAAGACCCTCCAAAATACCTCTTGTCAATACATGAGAAAAACTAGAATTAAACATAAAAATAAAGGAGTTCTTTTGCAACAAGAACTATATATTTGCCGAGCCAGTATTTTTTGCTGGCTGTACACAAATCGGTAGCCTCATACGTATAATACTTAATGCAAAAACAATTATGCAAACATTATTATGCATGTTTACAATCATGTTTACATACTGAATTATGTCGGTACGTTATCAGATTTCAACACTGGTGTCGAGTGCTATCTTATCGTCATTTCACACGAGTGATTACTCATCTCGGGTGTTGTGACCGCTGGGGTCAACTACCTATTTAAATGTCATTAGTATGCCTTAGCCCGCGGTGTTCCCCGTACAAAAGACATGATGACTTACAGGAAGTTATCAAGTACTTTAAAATAAATGCCGTGTATTTCGATGCTTGTTTGAAATTCGGTGTTATGACAAATTTAACGTCAATACAGGATGTTTGGTAGCGCGTTGCACGCTGTGACGGTGGCAAAGGGGTCGAGTTTCAATCAATTATCTATGTACCTATCGTTGCAAGCTATGTGCGAATCATTCATGATTTTCGAAACAAAAATGTTCTGTTTTGATTTCGAAAAGACGTAGACTGCATTTTGAGGATACACCTACCTACTTACTGAACAAAATGGGATCAATGCTAACTTATTGAGTTACGGTTGTGTATTCATCTATACGTACCTGGATACATTTATTATTTGCTAAAACAAATACCTACCTAAGTACAATCAAGATCACTAATATTTAAACCCCTACCAACTTTTAAAAGTGATTTTCTCCTCTTGTATTTATTGTAATTTTATGTTATTATGAAAATAATGTTTTGGAACCCACACTATAATGAATAATGAATACCTAGGTTATCTCAAGTTTGCAATATTGTTTTTTAAGAGAAATCGCTCTTGAATGTGTAGGTAATATGTATACAATATGTAACAAAAACCCTGTTGTTCCTTCTACCCACGTTTTCAGAATCGGTATACATACGTAATAAAGCAAGTCATTTATAAAAACTGTTCAACAAAAATATTTAAAATAAATACGTAATTATGAATATTTGTAATGTTTAACTGATTTTGATTAGATCAAAGAAAGCCGCCGAGCTCGTAGGCTATTGTGAGAAATAAGGATACTTGTAAAATCAGATATTAGAAACATTCTTTTGAATATGTCGATTTTAATAGTTATTTGATATTGAACTCTCGACTAGCCAATGCTTATTTTTTAAATTATAACTTCGTAAATGTTGTGCTTGTAGGTAAGTGTATACGTCCCTAAAAGGAACAACAGGGTTTTTGTTACATATTGTATATTAGTGCTGTGACTTTACATTAATTACACCCTTACATAAACTGTTACTGTCGCTCACAATGGGCCTTATCAGATGGCTTAAAGTCACCCAAAGGGCAATGGAGAGGGCTATGCTTAGAGTTTCCCTACGGGATCGGATAAAGAATGATGAGATCCGCAGGAGCACCCAAGGCAACCGACGATAGCCCGAAGAATTGCAAAACTTAAGTGGCAGTGGGCAGGGCACATTGCTCGCAGAACAGATGGCCGATGGGGCCGAAAGGTTCTGGAGTGGAGTTAGAATTGATGTATAATGTCAAATAATAACGAGAATAGGTCAGACATTGTAAAAAATAAAAAGAATAAAGATTAATATTGTCGGGATGATAATAGGGTCGCCCCCTCTTATATGGGACTTAAACACAACTGGTGAAATGTGGGTGTACTATATTATAGGTACACCTCTACCAAACCCTTCGGGGAAACACCGCGTGATGTTATGTTATTTTAATAGTTAGAGTAACACTAATTAATGATGATGGAGCGTGGCCTTTATGAGCATTTTGTTTAAACACACCAATATCTTCGTAGACGAGAGCGCCAAGACTGAGCGCACCACGTACCCTAAAGCCGGCCTGATACTGCGCACCGCCACCATGAAGGACAGCGTCTCCAGCGACTCTTCAGCACACGCTGGTAAGCCACCTGCTTCTCATTTTATACCACTTGTTCCTCTTTAAAGGAACCTGTACAATAAAACTAGAACGTAGACACCGTTGCGGTTGCACCGTGCAGATATTAAACCTACACTCGAGAGCAATGAATCCGGGTCACTTAAAGAATGTTAAAAATCTCGGAAACTAAAAATGATAGGTTAATGCAATAAATTGTATTTAATAGACAATGTAATACTCCTTAAATGAAAGTAAAAAAAATATGAGTCACCATACATTTTATTAACACAAAATTACATAAAGAAAAAAACTGCTGATCTCTCCTTAAAACAAAAATAGGAAACATGAAATTTTTGAACTTTATTACGATTTTCTTGAATTTTAATACTTCGTATTGCCTCCTCGTGCTTCCATTACTGCGTTTACGCGGTTTGGCATGCTGTACACCAAGTTCCTTATACGATTTTGGGGAATATTCTCCCATTCCTCTGTGAGAGCAATTTTGAGCTCACGAAGCGTGATTGGGGGAGGGTTTCGTTGTTTTACGCATCTGCCTAGCTCGTCCCAAGCATGCTCGATCGGGTTGATATCCGGGCTGCGCGCTGGCCACTCCATACGAGTAATGTTCATCTCTTGAAGGTAGTCATTCACAATCCTACCTGTATGAGGTCGGGCATTGTCATGCATAAATATAGCATCCTCACCTAAATTGACCATAAATGGACCAACGTGATCATTGAGGATTTCTTCCACATATCTTACGCTAGTTAAAGAGCCGTTTTCTATGATCACCAGCTCTGTGCGACTTTCAGAAGAAATTCCGGCCCACACAAGTACAGACCCACCACCGTAGGCTACTTTTTCTTCGATGCATGCTTGCTTGAATCTTTCCCCTGGTCTTCGATACACTCTGTGTCTTCCATCGTGCTTGTAGAGCATAAATTTTGATTCGTCGGAGAACATAACTTTTGACCAATCTTCAATACTCCAATTTACGTGGCTCTGGGCATATCTTAGTCTTGAAATACGATGCCCACGCTCCAGTTTAGGGCCGTTTGCAGGTCTAAGGGGTTTTAAGTTAGATTCAGCAAGCCGACGTCTTACTGTCCATGCACTTGGGTTACTTCCTCCGAGGCGTCGAAACTGATTTGTGAGTTCAGTTCCTGTGAGAAAGCGATTTCGAAGCATGGTGTTCACCAAGTATCGGTCTTCTCGTGCTGTGGTACACCTGGTTCTGCCCGTTCCTGGTCTGCGTAGGTTAGAACCAGTTTCTTCGTAACGTCGGAGAACTCTTTGTACTGTTGACAGCGACACACCGACAGTCCAGGCTGTATCGCGCTGACTCCGGCCGGTTTCCAGCATTGTAAGTATTCTGGTGCATTCTTCAGGCGTAAGCGACATAATTTCAGCTTGAATAATGAATATAGAGCACTATCAACATGGTTTATGTACCCACATAAATGACAGATTACAAACAAAAGCAAAACCAAATGCTGTAATTTCGTAGTTCCATCTTCGAAAGTGGCCCTTTTTCAAATTTGATTTTTTTATGATATAACTTTACAATAACTAAGAAGTTTTAATACCTTCATTTAAGGAGTATTACATTGTCTATTAAATACAATTTATTGCATTAACCTAGCATTTTTAGTTTCCGAGATTTTTAGGATTCTTTAAGTGACCCGGATTCATTGCTCTCGAGTGTACAATATTTTTCCTGTTTACTCAAATTAACCTTAATAATTCAATATATTTTTTGAGGAGGGGCTTGTGGCTAAGTAATATCAGCCGCACGGGTGGATCCATCAGATTAAGCTACGCTTGCCTGGGTGGGTCTGTGGATGGGTGACCATCTTTACATACCAATACCCTTCCGTGCCTCGGAAATCACGTTAAGCCGTTGGTCCCGACTGTCATTCGTGGATCTTTGACAGTCGTTACAGGTCGTCAGAAGCCCGAAAGTCTGACAACCAGTCTTACCAACGGGTATCGTGTTACCCAGTAACTGGGTTGTGGAGGTCAGATAGGCAGTCGCTCCATGTAAAATACTGGTATTCAGCTGCATCCGGTTAAACTGGAAAGAGCTAGGCAGATGATGAATTCAATATATTTGATGAATATAATAAACTTGCAACATTTTTTCCTTCCTGATTGTTTTTTTTTACTGAAAAAAATGCTAATGTACAATCCGTTAGTCACCTTATGTGCCACTCACACCGTCACACGGTATCATAGAGGTTTGTTTATTCCTTGTCAGACGTCGGATATTAAACGTTACACGGCCATCACACACAATTATAACAACTTAGCTGCCTCTCTTGCACCAGCAGGATCACCCATTATCTCCCTTAGCCACCAAAACTAACCAATCCATCAAAATCAAGTCATTTAGTCAAACTAGTCTGGTAACTTTTTGAACGTCAAAATTACATAAGACAGTCCCCCGGCACGTCCGCCCTTCACTACTTCCTAGTGCTTTAGCTGGGAAGAAGAAGTGTTGCAACAAACTCCCCAGCAGCACAGCTGTCTGTTAAGTTTGTTCTATACAATAGGTACGTAATTAACGTTACGAAACATAAAATTAAAATATCGTCCTCAGGTCTGACCCGCACAGACAGTGAGCACAGCCTGGGCTCGGTGGAAGACACAGTGGTGACTACAGAGCGCGTGGATGGTGGGGTGAGGACCGTCACCACCACCACTAGCCGTCACGGCACCACCACGCACCAGGGCACGCGGGGGGAGAAGTCGTTCCTGGACAGCAGCACCAAGGTCACGGGAGTACAGGATATACTGACCAGGATGAAGAATGCTGATATAGGTTAGTACTTAAATTTATTCACACAGTTTAATTTGCTGCCAGGATAGGCAGAGACCCATCTTGAGTTTTTTGACGATCAGCGATAGCTCGCTTATTGTAAAAAACCTTTCGGAGTAATTATGAACCTACTGTAATTTAACAATGCAAAGTTAAACTTTATAACGTGGCCAAAACTAATCGTTTATTACTTTAAAATTATGTCATTTATTAATAACTCTATCCTTATTTTTTTTTTATTAAGGTGGTTTTGTAGTTTTTAAACTATTATTTATTTTCTCTATTTTTAAGTAGGTAGGTATGTTATGAAATTATGAAATTGTTATAGGTCCTTGATAAGTGTGCAAAGTTTCAAATCAATCCGACGTTTTGAAGGGGGTGAAAATCACGTTCAAAGATTCCGTTACATAATACATACCCATCCAATAAAAGCGTGGTAAATTTTTATTATAATAGTCAATAATATTTGCCCACCCTGGATGTCAAACCTACCGACTGCTCGAAACCATAAACTTTCTAATGATGTACCTCATCAGTCATATAAATAATGATTTGACAATCTTCATGCAATTCGAAACTACACTTGGCACCAGCGTGGTTGATGGACCCTCACAGGTTGCCAACATCTAAGTAATGTCTGTCACTCTCTCTACAACCGTGATTCCTGTGTCATTAGTCACGATTGGCAGAACTATTGATTTCCTATCGTAGTAATAAGCACCTGTGTTTTAGTAAGTTGGTTCTATATGTATAAGGAAGCGTTGGATATCTTGGAAAGGTAACTGGGAGACAAATGATAGAATTAAGACGTATTTAGACGCATGTTGAAGCTAATATTTCCATGTAGGTAGTCTAATTTATCTATCTACTCCAAGAACTCCACAATGATGGTCCTATGACCTTTTAATAACACAATTTAAATTCTCATGTAAACTTAGACGACATGTCTTGATCATATTGGTCAGTAGGACAGTAATTAGCTCAATTTTAAAAACTAATGGCCTCACATGGTCGGCTGGCCACGTTAATATGTAGCTATCGCCTTGATATTAACACGATCTGATAAAAAATGGGGCAACACTGCACACGCTACGTACTTGCGTATTGTGTGGAGATGCATCATGCATTCAAGGCGAGAAACTAGTCTTCCGTTTGCAAATGAGCAGGCATTCAGGGAAGGTCTCATCTAGAAAGCAATCGGAATCCTGAAGATAAAAAAACTCGGAAAACTATCGTTTACCATTACCTATAAGGCTATAACTACCATCATTTTAATTTAAAAACAAGTTTAATATCTTAGCAGTAAGTAATTACGTATTTACCTTAAAGAGGTTGTCAAAGGAAGTTCCTTGTGAATCACGACCACGACTCGTGATAGCTTCAACCATTGTATAGACTACTCGTAGCTTAACCAAATAGGACTTACATAATATCAATCTTAGGGCCCTCTCTCTGCTGGTGAAAGGCACCAACAAAGAGAAGACACCTTCTTTCAACAGCCAACAACAGTTTCATTCTTTGTTCTGATCTCTCTAATATTCTGTAACTCTGCAACACAAAAACCTATTGGTCCTTTACCAGTATTTTCCCTTATCAATTTTGGTGACAATTTTCTGTAGACTGTGCCTTAAAGTCTCCACGACATTACAAACTTTATTCCTACATTCAACCCTTGTCTCTTCCCCCAGTCATCCAGGAGGGTGACACAACGGAGGACGCAGAGGCGCGTGCGCTGCTCAACAAGTTCCTGGGCGCCACGGTGCTGATGGCCGGCATGCAGAGCTACGTCACCGAGAAGCCCACCGGCAAGCTGGTGGTCAAGCAGGTACGGCTTCGATAAGAACGGTTTATTGATTTTGGTGGTCTTATGAGAAGTTATTAGGGATTTTAGCACCACAAATATAATTAGACCTCATCAGACTGAAGTATTTTCCATTTTCATTCAAAACATATCACAGCGTTGTCTGTTGTTGTACATAACTACAAACCGCTACAGCGAGACAATTGATGGAATTCGATATGTTCGTTATTAGTTAGTTGGCCAATAGTACGCTGTAAATGACCTACTTACTATAATTTTCGCGGAACAGCGCTAAGTGTAAATTACGCACATAGACGACACATTGTCTTCAATAAGATTTTACCCCGAATAGTGTCATAGAAAATGTTATTTCGAAAGCTGTATTAAAATCAAACTCAAACTCAAACTCAAAGTTTTTGTTTCAAATAAACCAATTACAGGCACTTTTGAACTGTCAAGGTCGGTGAGTTAGAAAGATGAAGCTAATTGCCCATTCCAAAGCGTAGGTACCTATGGAGAAGAACGGGCAAGAAACTCCATGGACACTCTTTTAAAATCATGGTATTGTTACAAAAAGTTGGTTACATCATTATGTTGAAATTATCAATGTGAGAACGATGTAAAAAGACGTGCACATTAAAGCGTCCGTAATTAAAACAAAAATAAAATAACAATTCAGAAATTAAAAAATGCAATACTGCATTGTTATACCTATATACTTACTACACCCGGGAAAAGCGGTCTGTATTCCTATTCTTAACATGTAACCCGGTAACCACATCCATATGCATCACGCAGGTGTTAATTCAATACAATATTACGCTAAATGCAACACTACAGTGCATTCACACATACAGGAAAACAGAAGTGCCATTTCTTACAACGTTCGAAACTAGCACTTATGTAATCTGTAGGTAAACACTATAGAATGGAAGTATCCACTGTCCCTAATATACTCTGCACGGTGTACGGTTACCCTTTCAGGTTCGGTCTTGCTTGATATGTTGTCTTCCTTTGTGTTTCGTTATTTTTCAATTTTGCTCAAACTCCAGAAAGTATTGTAGGGATTTGAAATTATGCAACAAAGTCTTTGAACCAATTTTCAGGCACTGATGCATATTGATTCGAAGATTCCTAGTACGAATTGCGTCTCATTGCGGCTATAAACAAATGGCCAGAGAGTGATCTAGTACTCATATTGGGGGCCAGCTTACCAGGTCCCATACTCCCTATGTCAAATTCATATTATTATCTAAATCTAAACAAAACGGTTTGAAACCACTTTAGGGTTGATGACTTACATGAACTATGATTGAAGATATTATGATGTATGTATTTGTCAAGGGCCCTTTACTTTGCGTAATAAGATTTTAATTCACGAGAAAAATACAAAACTGCGTTTGTCGCTGATGTAGAGATTCTTAACCTGCATGGTTTTAATATGCAACCTTTTCGAATAGTTATAAGATTCTTTTCTGTTACGAATTAAGAATAGAAGAAAAATAAAGGAGAGTCGGCTGTGATTCAGCTTAGCGAGCTCAGGTTTACCATGGAAAAAATGTAGATTTGAATTTAGGTTATTGGCAATAGAAATAGTCTAAGCGCGAAAGATAAAGACAAAACGGCGTTTGCCACTGATGTAGAGATTATTAACCTGCATGCAACCTTTTCGAATAATCATAAGTAATTATATCTTAAGATAATAAGATAAGCGCTACTACGAATTAAGAATAAAAGAAAAATAATAGAGAAACGGTTCGTCATGAAAAAAATTAAAAATATCTTTAAAGCATATACATAAAATACGCGATAAGTTTTTTAACCAGTGCGCAAATTGTAACCATGAATTCATATCATTCTAGACAGCCCCGCGTAGAAATTTTTCGTAGGTTATACAAAAAAAAATCAGCTGTTTCATAGAAAAGTGCAATACCTACGCGGTCAAAATGTATGTAACAGCTGATTTTTTTTCCAGTTTGTGCACTGGATAAAAACTTATCCTGTATAACATTAATTTGATTCAAATAATAACGCTTTAGATGTAAATAAGTGTTTTATTGAAGTAGCTCTACCACAAATGGGGGTAGCACGCCCAGGTGAGTGAGTATCTTTGATTTACTGAAAATAAGCCTCCATCGACGTACTAATGCAGTACGATGATTTTTTTTATCTGATAGCATTAGGCGGCATACCCAAACTCCTTTAACTAAATACTAAACTAATAGGTTAGGAAAAACCACCGCGTGGCCCACCACCTTTGCGTATTTCTTTTTGAAAAGCAGTTCTTCTGATATCCCTATATTTCGAGGTACAATTGCAGTATCGTGTGCAGTGCGTTTGGCACGAAATGCGCATGAATCACGCGCACATGCACCCGCGCGGCATTGATTTATTTATTTATTTGAAACGCGCATTAAGTGCGGACTAATGATTGCTTTTTAATATAACCGGCGCGCTGTAACGGCGTGAGATTGGCAGCCGAGATGTGTGGAGCAGGCAGATATGCAGGTGCTTCACAGTTTCAATTAAGGGGATGCAAAAGTATTTTATATTTACTTAAAATTTCAGTATTTTGACTTGATCCTTTTTGAGTTGGCGTATGGATTTTATATCAGTCTCATTCTGCTTGTTGCAACCACCTCTCACCATGATATATTGCTTATGGAGAGAAACGTTCAAACGGTACCTACCTGTCATCCTGCTGGAAAATCTCCATATTGCTCATCTGCAGAATACCATTCTTGCCTGACCAATAGATCGAAGTGACAAGTCTCTCAAAACTAGCAGCGTGAGGTGCGAGCTATCATCCCGACTCTGAGTCAACAAGAAAGTCAAAATCGTTTATTGCATTTGGGATAGATTAGCAAGTTCCTTTAACACTTCACACAACACAAAACAATTACCCGGTAATGTTCTCAAAGCCGGGACGCAGGCATCCTCTCTGTGAGTCACTCTCACAGTGTGGGTCATAACCCACCACGGGGACCAGTGCGGGTAGATATCACATATCTTTGAATTTTTGGTTGGTAGACATGCTAAAAAGCAAAAGTCATTTATTCAAATAAGACTGAGAATCAGCACTTTTTGAATGTCAAAATTACACAAGACAGTCCACCAAAACGCCCACCCTTCACCACTTCCTAGTGCTTTAGCTGGGAAGATGAAGTGGCGCAACAAATTCCCCAGCAGCACAGCTGTCTGTTTAGTTACATAGACTTGATTTTATACATAGGTAGGAAAAGTAATCAACATTACGAGATACAGAACTTAAATAATTCGTCATATGTCAGCTAGCCATGACAATATACCAACAAATAAAATGAAAACTTAACTCAAGCACAAAACATTTAAAAAAATGCTGGTTTCCTCACAATGTTTTCCTTCACAGTTTTAAGAGAAGTGGTAATTAAATTAAATACACTAAGTAAATTGCCCGCCTGGGTTCGAACTCACGACCTGCAGCTTACAAGGGGCCGAAACCACTGGGACAACACTCCTGTTTTAACACATTTGTATGTATGCCTAAATACAAACGACGCGGCGCCTACCTAACGCTATTTTCACCTCAGATGCCTTGAACTCGTAAAACAATCATTCTACGCCCTAACACTTAGCTAAGAAGTTTAATCAAAAAGTGACACCCCTAGATTTCAACTTAAAAATAAACACGAAAATTCCTTTTAAGGTGCTCAATATGACAAAGAAGCATGTCCAAACGTGCTGATGATAAATAAGGGCGCGAGGTTGTGCGCAGCGCGAAGATACCGCGCGTGGTGTGTGCATGCGCCGTGATTTGTTTATAATTCGTACCTACGCATGCGGGGCAATGTTAGCAATGCAGTAGTAGGTAATTACGACAGATCTAGACGTAAAAGTGCGCTTAAGGTGTGCTTACACGAGCAACTAAAATTGCTCCATCTTGGGAAATTCTTGTTGGCCATGACGTCACGAATACAACCAGCAATTTAGGGCAATGGCAACATGTAGCCACCTGTTGCCAGATATACGGCCACACAATATGGAGCAATATGGAACAACTTAAAAAACTAGGCAATGTGCTTCCCCCGCCGCCTCCGCCTCGGCCGGTTCCTCTCGTAAAAACGAAACGTAAGTATTTAATACAAAAACCGATTGTATAATCGGCAACTCATGAAATATGTAGAGCAATCAGGAGCAATATTGCCGAAACACATCGGCAATTTATTGTTGTTGTTCCAAATTGCTCCACTTAATTACTCCAAATTGATCCAATACTGCTGCCGAGCAATAATTGCTCAAAAAATTGCCTGTGTAAGAGCACTTTAAAGCACATATCCCGTAGCATCGAGTTAGAATGGAAGATGGAGGGAATGGTCTTTTTTTTTTTTTTTCTGGGTGGGAAATCATCAAATAACTTCTCCCGCTCTGGGTGGAGCGGGAGGGCGTGTCAGACTTTTACTGACTAAAACCCACCCGTGTTCCCTCAGTTGCCTGTGTGCCAGGGGCGGCGGTATCTCTTTCGAACAACCCGCACCCCTGGCAGGCATCGGCCCTTGCGGGCCCCATCTGTTGCTGCTGACATCTCTTTGAGGCGCGCGTGGAACACAACGCGCCGTCGACCCGGGCTTGGTCCTTACCGGACAGCGAGCTACCCATTACTCGCCGTCCGCAAGCCCGTGCCTACGGTGGCCGGGAATCAGCCTGGGATTCCCGACGCCCAGGGCGTCTCCTGCGAAGGCCACGGCTGTGAGGGCGCATGTACTGCATCTCCCTCACGTGCGCCGCCTCCCTCTTTGCGAGCATAACTGCTTCGCTGAAGGAGGCGACTGCCAGCCATGCCCTCTCGCTCCGTACCATGGCCTGGACCAGGGTCGGACGCGAGAGATCGCCGCCGCCGATCACCTCCACGAGGACACGGCGGTGCTCCGCCCAAGCCGGGCAGACCTCCACCGTATGCTCCACCGTGTCCTCTGGGCGATCTTCGCAATGGAAACACCCGGGCGTTTCCTCCCGCCCTATCCGAAACAGGAACCTCCCGAAACAGCCATGTCCGGTGAGGACCTGTGTCAGGCGGAAGGTGAGGACGCCATGCCGCCTCTCAAACCACTCCTCAAAGAGGGGACTTACCGCCGCAATCGTGGCGTGCCCAGAGGGAATGGTCTTGAGTAATGGTTATGCAGATATTTATTAGGTATTATTTATAGGTGTCTAGCTGACCCGACAAACGTGTTCCAGTCTTAACTATGAATTTTGAATTCGCACGTACAACTTTCTTAATTGTTTTTTTTTTATAAGAACCTTCTCCTGACAATAACAAACACAACAAAAAAAGAATTAGCAAAATTGGTCCAGCCGTTCACGTGTGATGCCGTGACCAAGAGAAACAAGGATTCATTTATATATATTAGATTATTTTCTTTGGCTTTGTCAGAGCTAAGTAGCTAGTCTGTTTCAGGGTATTTTAAATTAGCAGCATGTACCTAAGCTAGTTAAAGAACTATCTAGAATCATTCATGTACATAAAACATACATCTCAAGCCCATTTTCCATGGCATGCAAAAGTTGCACGATATTCTTCATCGATCGGTGTTAACCAAGCCCTGTTAAATTTGACCGCAAGGTTTTAAGTCATGGGATGTTGCTGTGACCCACTTCAACCCATTAAAGAAAAAGGTCATTAGAAGTAAACAAACATTGTCGTTTTTATAACACAACTCCACATATCAGTTAAACAATCTCTTCAACTTTGTTTTAGCATTAGAACATTTTAGAATCTCAATAGACTTAATTTTGTAATGAAAGATTTATAAATTTTCCACTCTGAAACATCTTTGTCGCCATCAACGTGTCGTCCAAATATCGTACAATAATTGCCCTTGTTCCCTATATCCATATTACTACGGACCGCGACGTTCTCGTAAACAAAAGCTCCAAGCAGATGCGCTAGCGCCGGCTTATTGCCGTTTAAAGCCACGCGTTCTAGCGCGGAAAGCGATGAAAATCCTATGCAAAAATAACACGCCCGGCCCGACATTTCACCACCATTTAGTACTTAACGCCTTAACTCACACCACACACCAAGCGAAATTTAACTTTAAATGCTTCTGGGTTCGATTTTGTGGGGGTGAAAATAGCGTGGTGTGGTCCCCGCGCTATATTTGGCATGCTGACGTAACAGCGGGCGGCGCGCGCAGTCCGTCCCCAACTCCCGCGCACGGCACGCGCCGATTTGCCATGAGAACTATCAAATGAACCATAATATTATGGTATAAGTAATTTATTAAACAGTGCAGTAGTACCGCGTGTAATATACACCGGTGTAGACCCTATCATAGTGACCATTGGATATCTTCAGGATTTGCTATTATTTTCAGCTCTACTTATTGTGGTGAGTTCACACTTGACGATTATTTTCTAACACTTTTTCCAAAATAATATTATATGCATGAGTAAATTAATTGAGAAGACAGTGATGTCCTACAATGTTCATTTATTTTTTTATATTTTTATTGTAGTTGTGTTTTAATTCCTGAAAATTACTAAAATATTTGATTCTGTAACCAGTGACTCGGTTATATTTTTACCGATCAACTTTTGTCGGCATCGGTTAAAATCCGTCGTTGACGTCACGCAAGCTTTCAACGGACTTTGAACTTTAACACTAAAATAGATAATAATTATAGCGGATTATCCATCATTGAATATGTATAGAAGGTAAAGCTGTTAAATATTTAACCTGTTTTCTCGCAACAATTTTAAATCCGGAAAGTTTTCAGTAAAAATGTTTGGCGCCATTTTCCAATTTTCATATATTCTTCCTGCTTCACAATAGACAGGTATAAATGCTCTTCCTATACAAATTACCCATAAATATAGCCATTATATATCGATTAATAGCTCGTCGCCTATAAACACCAATAGATACAATCACGACCAGTTTCCTGAAACTGAATTTCAGTGGCACATGCTCTAAATAAACACAGTATACTTCTTTGTAAGTATTCACTGTTGTACTTGCAAAATCCTATCCTATTATTACCTATGGCATTATTTACTCTTTCTACCTGTGAGCCACAGTACACACAGACGGTTCATATGTCAAACGTGACCGTGCGTCTGTCAAGCGCTTGTCAACCGGAGGTCGGTTGCGACACACGGCCGCTAGAATTAAACTACAAATAAAAGAGTGTGTAGTGGAATAGTCAAGGACAGGTTACTTTAGTTTGAAAGACTCCTAAAATAATAATATTTGTTCTGTGATTACAAGATATTTCGTGCGTTAAAACTTCATGACGCTAGCTAAAGTTACGCAGAAAACTGCAAGCTTAGCTTACAATATAAACCATTGAAAACAATGTTATAATTTACTAAACTTTTCATAACATATGTAACGAAAATAATAAAAAGATTATCAAACCTCCTTTTCAATAATTCAATAAATAAGAAGCTAGTAGTACCTAATAGTTTTCGCAAATGAAAAGTTACCGTTCGACCATTTCACTAGCTCAATTACTACACTGCAAATAATGTAATCATTATTTATTTTCCCTGCAATTACAGCTAGTTTTCCGTAACAAGCCGCGAGACAGCTTGCAACGAGCCGCACAAACCACAGCTATTAAATGCAGCTTGCGAACAGCTCAACACAAAATTATATCCCTACTTGCCATTATATTTGACTACATCATCTGATGTTGTCGACTGTGAAGTTGTGTTCAAACGGGGCCATTTTACAATCTGTATAGTCAGTGTATTGCTAAAAGGGAGATAACTCTACAATCGCAAAACTTTAACATATATCATTATTGATGCCCAACAAAGCAATTGAAACTTATAAACATTGGCAACAATAAAGCACGCGATCGTCTGTTTATTGTTGAAGTAAAGTCTGTCCCTTGCGATGCGAGCGCTGTTAATTTTGCTTTGTTGGTAAAAATTGCAGTAAGACAACAGAATAATAACAAAATAGTATTCAGTCTTGTTAGTCTCTTATTTAACGCTTGTTCGAAAACTCCAGATTTCACCATAACTCTGTGGTCCGTCTGTGCAAGACCTTATCCCCGGTGGACAGCGGTGATTATGTTAAATCACATTGTTTTCACAATATTATTACGGTGTTATTATCTTTCTCCGCTTACTGGCATCACAAGTAAATGGCAGATGTTTATCTAGGCAGCTGTAATGGCCACTCTATCCATTTCTTACTAGATAGTCGACGGTGGGGCAGATACATATCTGCAGGATTGATGGTTAATTGAGAAACAGGTCGAAACTGACCTTTTCATAGAAAATAGCCGTACTAACTTGTAGCTGTGGTACTTAAAGGCTGTTTACAAATCTACCCACCTGGGAATTCCAGGTATAGGTCTACAGTTTGCAACTGTCTTTCGAATCTTACAACACTATCACTGCTTCTTCCAGAATTTACTAGAAGTTTCTGATAAAAAAACCTAACTTTTTTAAAGTTTCATTTTCTTTCTTAACTCTGTCAAACGCTTTTGTCAAATCCTCGCAACGATCAAACTAATCGTCATTAAGGTAAACATCATAATCAATGATTTGCCAATGAACACCTTTCACTATCACATATGTCCTCACACCATGATCTGCAGTTTCGTATGAGACAGGAAGTGATAATATGCCACATCATCCTCATTATGTATTATGTAGATGTAAGCTTAACAATTATCAATTTCATATATCTTTCACTTAGGAATAGTTAGTCTGCATTCATGAAGACGTTCTTAGAAAAGCCTTCGTTTGCTTAATCATTCGTTAGTTATGTCAACTTAGATAAAGAATAAGGGTTCCAAAGTTAAATTTCTAAGTAGTACTTGGCTAAGGATACCTGATAAGAATTGATCAGTAGTTTTCACCACCACACTAATGACATTTGGTGTACTCACTGCAGGGTAGTATCTTGAGGCCCCGACTGTTGAAAAATATTGGAGATGAAAAAATGTCCATGATTAAATTGGCAAACCACCAAAAAAGTGTGGTACTTCCCTACAAACTCAATGCCACTACAGAACAATAATGAATATTCGGGCATTAAAAAGCGCAATTTATGAAAAAAAAAATACATTATCATTAATATTCCATGTATAATGCCAGTACTCATTACATTGTTTAGATTTTAATTGAATGCGAAACTTTATGTATCCGGCGGTATGCGTCAAACATGCGACATTTACGTTTCATCTCCAAATTATAATGTAAATGAATGTTTCAAATGTCTTACTGTTCTTAATTTCTCTCAAGGTTGATGTCTTTTGGCACTTTGTTAGAATGATATTAATAGCAGAATTTTTGGAAGTAAATAAAGACAGTGTAGATCTTATGATTTTGGGAGCATTAACCCGTAAGTCGCTGCTGATTCTTGTTTATAAAATAATACCACGTTTGACTAAATAGTCGGACTGTGCAATGTGCAGTATTATTTTCTATCACCAGGAATCCAGCAAGGTGCTTTTAATAATCTTCGATTATCACAGATTCCTTCACTAACAAACTACCTACTAGTACAAACTAGCTACTAATTTTCTAACAGGTCTTAAACGAACGCTCTTATATCGATGACATTATGAAGACAAGATATCTTACAAGTACTCAACATCCGCTGAACTCTCTGTGAGATCCTCACAAATCATTGTGATTAGGAACTTACTTGTATAACACTTACTGCACCGGAAACAATGATGTTACGAAACATAGTTCGCAAATAGTGACAAGCATAAAATGTGGTAATTAATTGGCAATCAAAGAGGCATCAATTAGGTTCGAAGTGCTGTGTCACTTGCCAAGTGAGTGTAGGATGTGGAGATGATACTGAGGAGAGCGGTAGCGGATAGTGTAGGTATTCTGAGGTATTCTCTTTTGTTTACTTTTGTTTCAAAAGACTATTGAGTTATTTTGTAACCGAAGTAACATGAGTCAAAAGCATATTTTATGGGAACGTCTTTGAAGCAAAGACGCAAGTATATGATAGTTCTAACTAGATTATGACGACGTAGCCTAATTTCTTAGTGTTTGTATTTAGGTAAATAGACTAACTCAGATTTAGTTTTATTAATTTTACTATAGACTTGGATGAAAGCTTTATTCAGCTGACTGAGTGGAACCACCCCTCATTTAGTTAAAAATTCGCAGCTCGATCTACATTGATTCCAAACGTCAATCGCAATCAACACTCAAACGACCAAATTTTAATGTCAGTTGTCCGCTTCCGCGTCCACACCGCGCCTCTCAGGTCACACCGAGCGGGTAGCGGTCGTTGACCGATGCGCCTGCGCCGATTATAATAGCACGCCAATCTCGCGCCAATACAACTGGGTCACCACGGTTATTAGGTATCTTGAGGAGTTGCAAAGGTGTTGGGTTAAAATTGCTTATTATTATATTTCCCTCCTCGTGAAGTGATTAGGTTGGGGAGTCATTAAATAATTTCTCCCGCTCTGAGTAGTGCGGGAGGGCGTGTCAGACTTTTACTGACTAAAACCCACCCGTGTTCCTTCAGTTGCCGGTGTACCAGGGGCCATAGTACCTCTTTCGAACAACCCGCTCCCCTGACAGGCATCAGCCCTTGCAGACCCCACCAGTTGGTACTGACATCTCTTTGAGGCGCGCGTGGAACACAACGCGCTGTCGACTCGGGCTTGGTCCTTACCGGACAGTGAGCTACCCATTACTCACCATCTGCAAGCCCGCGGCTACGGTGCCCGGGAATCAGCCTGGAATTCCCGACGCCCAGGGCGTCTCCTGGCGCGACTAAAGCCGTGCGGGCGCATATACTGCGTGCTCTCCCTCACGTGCGCCGCCTCCCTCTGCGCGAGTATTACTGCTTCGCAGAAGGAGGTGACGGCTACCCATGCAATTTCGCTCCGTACCATGGCCTGGACAAGACCGGACGCGAGAGATCGCCGCCGCCGATCGCCTCCACGAGGATACGGCGGTGCTCCGCCTAAACCGGGCAGACCTCCACCGTATGCTCTACCGTGTCCTCAGGGCGATCTACGCAGTCCTCAGGACGATCGACGCAGTTCGTCGTGAAGTGTTATACCACCTTTTAATTATTTTTTTCTCATTTTTGTCTTCCTAATGTTTATTATGAAGATACGAAAGCGTCTACAAAATTTTTTGTGTAACATAATCTTTACTTAAATATTCCTGAAATCCTTTCAGTAAATATTTTGAAACAATTTCCTTGGAAAGCTATTATTAGTTCCGATTGTCAAGACTTAAACATATAAATAGTTTTTCCCACCGAAAGTTTCTGCGGACTATTTGCGTCTTGGAAATACAAACATAAATACATTATTGAACTTCTATTACAAGTAAATACTGGCTATTTGGAACACCTCGAGCACATGCGGTGCCTCTCCACGTACATCGCACACATGCCCGATTGATCGTGAAGCCACAAGGGCTCTATTAATACCTCAAGTAGTGCAAGGTGAAGCGAGTGGCTCCCCGCCTATCATGAATACATTTAGTGCTTGATAGGAGAGGAAAGTGAAAATAACTCGATTACTCTCCATTTAGTTTCGGAAAATCAATCATTAGCATCAGCAAAACTATTATGTTCAAGAAAAGATAGTACCTCTTTTACCCGGAAAATCTGGCATGTAGAATTAAAGTTAGTAAAACTCAGTGGCCTAAATTAAACTATGGGTGAAAACACAGATCACCAAAAACAGTTAATTTCAGGAATGAAAAGCTAGGTCATTGATACAACACCGCAGTCGATCTACGCCATCGCTCTTTGTAACAGTGACAATGTAGGCTTTAATTTCCTCATATAACACGGAAAAGGTAAAAACGCCAAAACATTTTTCTTAGATCTGCCACAGAATTTTCTCAACCAGGAACAACAGCTCTAAAATAAACAAAACCCTTTATTTTCGCTACATCATTCAGGGAGCATTTTTGCCGTGGGAGTGAGTCCCTTTGTCCAAGTCTGATCGCCAGAAATACAGCTGTGACGTATGTGGCAGAATTCCCTAGTCACTACCACGTGGAGAGCGCGTGCAATGACTTCCAACGTCGGTTGTACGGGGAAGAGGGTAGACTTGTTTGTTTGTGTGGACGTTTATGACTGAAATGGACGTGTGAATTTGATTGAGCGTTTATGTTGGGAATATTTAGACTTAATGCGAATTTTATAGATTTATGTTACTAAACTAAATCCTTCCCGGAATAATTTTAATAAACTTTCCTTTCGTATGTGACAAAGGATGTATGTACTACTTCTCAGGATTCAAACAACTATGTCGTCTAGACTTAGGAGTACCAGATTTTTAAATCAACGCCTCATACAGAGCAAGATATGGCACTACTCATTCTTACCTAACAATGACACGTGTTGCTATTTTCGCTATTCTTCTATAATTAGTGCTTCTTATCACACTTAGAATGGGACAATTTGCTCCATCCACACAACTGTTTGGCATCTGTCTGTCCATATATCTTACTCCTACGACAATTCCACATGTGCTACGTATTGACTAAAAACATCGTAAGGAAACCATGATCATAATCTCGTAATAAAATCGAACATAAATTATAGACTAATAAACCACCAACAAATCTTCTATGGATGTCGTCAGAAAATACTGCTGCGTATTTCAATTGGAAACTAGTGAAGTTTCAATCCATTAAACACTATATGTATGTAGTTTTAAAGTTCCTGTTCGTTGAAAATGGCTATGAATTCATCCATAATAGAGCATATCTATCGCGTATACCGATGTTGAGATTTATGTTTAGCGATGACTTGTCGTATACTGATTTGACGATGACTGATGACAAAGCCAGACGGCAAACAATGTCAAATACACCACCGTTTCCCAGTTTTCCTTATTTAATTTCACCAAAATTTGTCGGCCATCAGCCCTGCGCGCGCGCCGTTCAGTTGGTCCCGTGCCAAGCTGCGTACAAACACAAGCTAATGACCTTACGTCTCTGCTTCCCCTATATCCACATATGGGGCGCGATATTTCTTAGTAAAAGGGCCAAGGTTTACAAAGAAATAATGAGGAGACAAGTAGAAATATTTTGGAATTTGTCGGGATTACAATGCAGATTATACTGTATCGTGGCATTGACTCCTTTCTACTTTTCCTGATTTCGTGTGCCAAGTTTTTGTTTAGAATTTGCGAAATATTTATGGTTGTTGATATTATAATAATATTACTAGACTATTAGACTGTGCGAGAATAATACGAATATTTTGGAGCATGCAAAGAAACAGCTCTCTCAACAGCAGTAATGGTTTTTCTTATTGTTATTCTGGCTCTAGAGTTTTCTGATCATTTTCGAATATTACAAGACTCCTTTTATGTGCTTTCTTATTCAGAAATTAGCGCAATTTTTCTTCAACAAATTAGAAATCATGACATCCACATACATAAAATTTCCCATCAGGACGTTTCTATATGTTAGTTACGTTCATTCGCACCGATCAATCAAAGGAAAATCTATTACACTTTTCTTTGATTATTAGGTAACTACAACTCATTATAGATTTCCAACGTTGCCGTAGTAAAAACTTTACTACATTAGGAGTAGAGTCTCATATCCCGTGGTTTTAACCGGACATCTTCATTTTCTCCGGACGTTGCAAGGTGCAAGTCTTAGAAATTACTTTATATTATTTGTAATGCCTATTAAATGTGGCAAACGTTAGTATGGTTACTGATTTAATGTAGATAATAATGTTAGAGAAGACACAAACAAAATTATTAAAAACAAGAAATATTATTCTAAAACTAATTTCAAAGCTTAGAATGTGTACAATGAAACTCATTAGTTAAACCGAGCATAAAACCACATAAAAAGATAACAAGTTCAAGATAATTGCGAGCTATTTTCTCTTCACAACTAGAATGGAAATCACCACCTTCTATTGCAGTTATAATTGTGTCAGAATGAATATTCAGTGCTTCTGCTGCTACCATTCTAAGAAAATGGCGTGAATGTGGGCGGAACGGACTGTAGTCATGTATATGTATGTAATAATAACAATTGGCGTAATTGCTTATATACCAGTAATTATGTCCAAGTCATCGGACCATGTCTTACTGCGAATGAAGAGCTCATAAATGCTCGTGCAAGATTTAAATAGGAAGAAATTGTTCTTTTGATTCTTCGATTCGCTCAGTCCGAGACTTTTGCTTACCCTAAATAGCACAGTAGAGAAATATATATAAATAGAAACTGGATATGAAACAAAAGGCGTGTAAATGCTCGTGGGAACGGTCAGCGTTCCCAGCCAGAAGTCGAGACAGTTGGAATACGATGCCAAGTTTTGTCTCCTATTGTAGGCATGATGCGGATTGCGGTTTAAATGTATCTGAGACAATTCAAAATGTAATACTGTTTACCGTTACGAAAGACAAATTTTTTATAGCTTTTAGATAATTTTGTAAATACTAGCAAACACACCATTTACTTCCGAACACGGGTTTAATAATTATTGGTAAAGACAGATGTTCTTAGGGTTACACTCAGGCTTACATCAATAACGGACAGCAAAATCAATTTGCGAAACTTGAACGTGTTACTTTTATGTGGGAAACATAAAAACACCGCAGTAAATGTCTCGTAATGATATTAGTATAATATCCCGCCATTCCGACTTTCACCACCAATTATATCTGTATTATATCAAAATAATTTCAGAAGTTGCGTGCACCTCCCTCAGTACTTTACTGATAGTAAACAAGCCTAGCCACAATACCCATCATCTACTACTTTAGTAGTAGTAAATTCTCGTACCTAAAGGCTCCTCAACTGGTGCCTAAGTTAAGCGGGAGGTTTAGGTACCTCCCGGCTGACCGTGGACTGTCTCACAATTTTTTTCTCTATCTTTCCTTTCTTTCCTTCTCCTTTTTCTATATCTCCTTTCCTTTCCATGTTTTGCTTGTCTCTCTTTTAATGTATAGTGTATAAACGCATAGCATATAAGCTGGGGTTACCTCTTGTGCAACCTCAAATTCATTTGTCTTGCGATTTTAAACGTATGCGATTGTTTATACTGGATCTTCTGTAAGTATTATTCTGTAATGTTGTCGCGTTTAGTTTTTGTCGCCTCAGAATCTATTAGTTTTTACTCGGATGTTATATAATTTTGCTTTTTCTTAGTTATCCATTATATCTATCGGTGTTGGTAAACTGTCGCTTTTTGTATTGTTTCAATTATTGATTGATTTCGATACTCGTATATAATTACAATCTTCTAGGTTTTTATGACTAATATATATAACTGTCACTGGCTTCTTAGTAAACTCTTTGTAAGAAAAATGTATTATCTTTTTTTCCTTCTTCGAGATTTCACAATCCAATTTTATGAATATTGTCGACGATTTATTTACTCGTAGGTATCCGTTTTCATTCATTTATTTCCCTTTCATCAGCATGAAGTATGTGATTGAGTGAAAACTCCGGAAAACATTACCCATCAGTTGGTGAAGGAAATGGCATAAGTCCACCGTTCCGTCACGAGATGTCATTAACATTAGTTCTGCCGCTGGTCTATAGAGAGCGCTTTACAAAAACGTCTGTTAAACTTAAACATGCTAATGGCGCACACTGGTCCCAAATTAAAAAAAAGTGGACATTGATAGTAGACCGCTGATATTTTTTTTTATTGTTGATACAATGATAACAGATAAGGCAAAAAAATATTATTGTCCTACTTCAAATACTTTTCTGTAAAAAAAATATTTCTTTTTTTTTTGTATGGGAGCGATTACATTTTACTCAATTTCTCAAAAACTTTAAGCGATGTCGAGATGGCAATCACATATGTTAGAAAACTAATAATTTTGAGTATTTGGCTCGAAGAAACTTATTGCTTATCTCTGCGTACTTTCGAGATAATAGTGACAGAAAATAACATTTTTTTTTAATGTTAATTTTTTGCTTTTTTTTAATCATAGCCTTACTTTAGCACATAATTATAATGTATGCGTAATGTCAAATAAGTAAAAAGAGACTTCTCTGTAAAAGAGGTTATGGGGGCTCACTAATGACTGAAAAGCTATGACCTTTCTGAAAACAATCAAAATGAAGACATATTAAGCTGCAAACATAAAGTTGAAGATGTTCACAAACGATTCTGAAAAAATATTATGGTGAAAGATTAATATTTGGGTCTATATTCTCTTGAGAAATCTCTATTTCCTCGTTTTCCAACGAAAGCAATTCATTGTTCAAGATCAAAGCACTAGCCTCTGGAAACAACTGTTTATGTAAACGAGCAAACTTTGGTTTGATATGGCTGATGTAAGGATCTGAGCTAATTAGAAAGCTGTGGATAATGTCTAAATTAGTCTGAACTCTACCGATTTTTCTTGTATGTGCCATTCTAACATTCCGGAAATCTTTATTCCTCGCTTCGGAAGCTTCTTCGGAAAGCATGCCTATCGGAATAAAGGAGAAATTTTCACAAATATCAGCACCGTGTATCAACAATTTATGGACACTTGAAGGCATGTAATACCATGGATATAAGTTTACATATAGCATTGCTGTTTCTTTACAATATTCCCTAAACAAGTTGGTATTAATAAGTTGACCAGATGAAATTGTTTGTAAAATGACTGCAAATCTCTTGATTAAATCAGGGTGGATACCCGTTATTTCAGCAGATACTTCATAATTTTCAAAAAACCTTCTTGCCGTGTTACCGTCATTGGTTGTACCAAATCCCTGTTTTACTATGTCAATTAACAAACCAGTTCTTTCCCGGAATTCTTCTTGTGTCAAATTCTTTTTAATTTCTTTTAACAATTTATCTTCTTTTCGTGCAGCCCACTTTTTGAAGTCTAAGTTGTACGAAATGTGTAAAATACATTCCATACATCTTATCCACATATGAAGCGAAGACAGACCATATTTATACATATCTTCTCTGATGAGTCTTTTGGATACAAAGTCCAAGTCATTCATTTTGCTAGGTGGGGTATTGCAAATATTACAAACAGCTGCAGAAGAAGTATTGGAAATCACAGTAGAAATTTTCCCATCAATCATAGTCATGTACAAATCATGTTTAATATCAAAATTATCTACAATTGTGGGAACAAGATTACGAATTTCTTCCTCTAAGGATGCACTTTCCTTCTTTATCAATTCATTTGTTTCTTTTGCAAATATAAAGCCAATTGGACGACAATAGTTTGTTGAAGAGGGAGCAGGATTTTGCCACAAGATAGTACCACTCTCTTCTTCCAAACGAAGCGGAACCAAACTAATCATGAAAACTGAAGAATCGTCAATTTTAGTGTCGGAGTGTGACTTTTGTTTATAATTACTTTGAGAAGATGACCCGTCAAAACCCCATTTGCTTATTAGTTTTAGCGATTTTTTGTCGGCAGAGTTGTGCTGAATTGTTTTTAATATCCTATTAGTTGTCAAATCTAGAAGCGATTGAAGTCTTATCTTAGCATCAGATTCAGTTACAGTTATGTCTGACTCTGGAGGATAACAAGTTTTTTTAGCTTCCAGGAGCTTTTGATAGGATGGAAGACCATACATTTTCTCTGAAGCAAGAATAGTTCTTTTTCGATATTGCCATTTTGACAAATTTGTTGAGGTGTAAAGCGCTAACGTTTTATCATCTGGTAAACACGGTTTGTCAGTCTTTTTAGCGAATAGTACATCATATACCATCTCACATTTTTCCTTGTTTTGGCTGAGTTCGTTTAATATAGCTGCTAATTTTGTTTTTTTAGACTCTTTTAATTTGGCACATAAAGCATAAACTAATTCCTCCTCTGTGTGATCTAGAAGTGTTAGAGAACGCCTTTTCTTCTGTTTATCAGATATATCAACAAATGGTTTTTTACTTGTACCATAACTTAATTGATGAGTATCCACTTGCGTTTCGAAATTTGGAATTACTTCCTCGGCAACTTTAAAAATGCTGCTTAAATCGATATTTTGACATTTTGGCCAAACTATTTGGGATTGTAACCAGTCTGAATTTTTGTTAAGAAAGGTCTTTTGAGCTCTACTGGAAGCAGACCATCTTTTTGAGATATTACTTGAAAAATTACGACAAAATAATTTAATATTACTCAAATCTTCGGAAGACAATTCAACACCAATACGTTCAATAAGGGCATTAAATAAAAATTCGACATTTTTAAAACCACCTCCTGATTTAAGAACAACGTATAAGTCTAAGTTGGTGACAAATGCGGACATATTATAATTTTAAGGAAAATTGAAAACAAATTAGAATCAAAGATATCAAAGACAAAGTGACTTTGATTTTAACAAAAAAAATTACGAAAACAAATTCGACGAAAGAAAGACAAACAAAAATTATTTGATTTTAAAATCCAAAGATTCAAAATACAACAATAACAAAACAAACAAACAACAAGCATTTCTTCAAGCGCACAGAAAAAATAAGGACACGTCTTATCGCAACCACATTTAGTTGTACACTGAGTGAGGTGTACGCGCGCGATTCGTGACCGTATTACGTTACGTCATGAGAGGCGGCCATCTTGTTATCCCGGCAAACTCGCGTCGAAGCTCCATTTTGCTGGCCAGCGGACCTATTGCGATATGAGTAAGGCTATGATTTAAAAAAAGCGAACAATTAACATTAAAAAAAATTGTTATTTTCTGGCACTATTATCTCGAAAGTACGCAGAGATAAGCAATAAGTTTCTTCGAGCCAAATACTCAGAATTATTAGTTTTCTAACATATGTGAATGCCATCTCGACATCGCTTAAGGTTTTTGAGAAATTGAGTAAAATGTAATCACTCCCATACAAAAAAAAAAGAAATATTTTTTATAGAGAAAAGTATTTGAAGTAGGACAATAATATTTTTTTGCCTTATCTGTTATCATTATATCAACAATAAAAAAAAATATTAGCGGTCTACTATCAATGTCCACTTTTTTTTAATTTGGGACCAGTGTGTGGCGTCGCGTGCGCATCTCCCCGAGCATGCGCGGTGGGACGCATCGGTGCAAGCGCTAGATCACACTACAGTTCTTGTAATATAGTAAGAGCTATCATACGTGTAGATTGTCCCGAAATGTTTTGAAGGTTCCAAGGCTTTTAGTTTTACCAGGTGTGGTTAAATATCTGATTTACAAGATTATCATGTTTAAGCGAATCATTTCGTAAATCCTGGTATATTTCAAGCAAGAACCGTTTTTTTATGGATTACTTTACATGAGGATTATCAACACTAAGAATCACTAATTAATTCATGTCTCTCGGTTCTACATTTTGCATGAGAATTGCCTATTTAATTACTTCAATAGGTAAACAAATAGCTTATGCAATTGCCTGCAAACATTGGTGTATTAATGATGATTTGTTAAGTTGTTTGCCAATAACTAGCTGTTAATTAAATATGACATATCCGTGTGTAGGTAAACTGAGCATAATAGTATTTACTATTCATTTAAATGAAAATAGTCGAAGGTGAACTACGTGATGAAATTGACATACATATAAAGTATGTATTGTGGTAATAATGGCAGCTATCATTACTTTACAAGGGTAACGGGTATCGTCAGATGTGACATCAAATACCATTATATACGTCATTACGTGAAAGCCGGTTGTCGCTGAAAACCAGCGCTGGGGCTCTGTCTTGCATAGAGTTGCAGCAAAATGCTGAGCGATAGCCGTTTTGTGTGGATGTGACGCATGTTTCCCTCAACCTTTTTTTTTATTATTTTTTGTGTTCCTGGTTTTTGCGTCATGTTTACCGCAAATAAACGTTTTTTCTTTCTTTCTTCTTTCTTATAAACATAAGTGGATGGGAGAATCTTAAATGTCGTTACAGTTTTTACAAAAATCCGAATTCGTGATAGCTGGTCAAAAATTCTACTGATTTAGAATAGTTTTAAGTGGCTTCTACAATCAAGATAATAACTACAGAAGTTCACAGAAAATACTGAAATTCTATTAAATCTGGTTAGGCAATTGGAGATGCCCGTAGCATGAATTTGAACTATCCATCACCATCGCTATCACAATTTCTACACTACGAAAAAATGTCACAATATCTCTTTCCAAACAAACTAACATTTATTTTCTTCATTTTTGACATAACGATGTAGAAATCTTTCTACAGTCTGTAATTTTTGTCCTTCGTTTCTACGCGTGTTGAAGCTTTATCCAAACATAATTATGTAGTTAGATTTCTAAGTGAGAATATAGCTATACGCAATGCTACATGTTAAATATTTCGTAATTACAAACACATTAGTCGGAAACTTTTAGCGAATGCAATCCAGAATGTTGATGGTTTACTCTGCAACTGAATCTAAATTTAAATAATTATACAGTTTAGATGACTCCTTCGTTGCTTTTGGCACATACCGTTTTCCATTTTATCAAACGTTTAATAAAAAGTATTATAAACATTAGAAAATAGATTGAAAATATCGTGATATGATCGAGAAAATTTTGTGAGAGTAGGCCAGTAGTATTAAATTGTCTCAAAATTGTCATATAATATATCTTCTCCATTAGGTATGTGAAAGTTTGTATGTTTTGATTTTTGGATGTTTGCATGTTTGTTACTCCATCACGCAACAACGGCTGAATGGATTTGAATGAAATTTGTCAAACAGATAGAAAATAACCTGCATACTCTTTATCCCGATACTACGTTGCTTTGGGAAAATTTTGACCTCCACGCGGGCGAAGCCGCTGGCAAAAGCTGGTATATATTTTTTAACTAGTTTGTTTGTAAGAGGTAATCTAAGAACCTACCGATCCAAATAAAACAGATCTTTAGTTGATAGAATGCTATACTATTGCAGAGAAGACAGTAGAAGCTGCAATCAATCGTTTCGGCGACTTACTAGGTGTAGGTCGTTAAGTCGCGTTTACTTTGTGTAAATAATATAACACCACTATTCCCAAAGAGGATAACATCGTGAGGAAACCGGCACGTCCTACAACCAACAATTTGAAGACATGTGACATCTACCAACCCGTACTGGGCCCGCGTGGTGCATTATAGCCAACTCCCTCGAATAGAGAAGGCCTGTGTCCCAGCAGTGGGAACTTTTTGGGCTAATTATAGTTGCACACCAAAGAACATGTTAGAGCCAGATATAAGAAGCTCTTCACAGGAGGTTCATTTTACATCACTACCATATTAATATCACAGTCCAACGGCTGCCCTGCCAGGGGTGCGGGTTGTTCGAAAGAGATACCGTGGCTCCTGGCACACATGCAACTGAAGGAACACGGGTGGGTTTTAGTCAGTAAAAGTCCGACACGTCCTCCTACTCCGCCCAGAGCGGGAGAAGTTATTTCATGATTTCCCACCCTCAAAAAAAAATCCAACGACTCTGTAGTGACGTCAACAGCTGACTTATTATCTGTATCGACTATCTCAATAAGTGTATCAACATCGTTAACACAACTCAACTAAACGACAACCCAACTCAACTTTACGTGTTTAGTTATAGTTTTAAGCTGGTTTTTAATATGTATTAGTTTGTTATTATTGTTTAAAATTATTTTGTGTATTTTATATATGGGCCTTAGTTGCCTGATAATAAAATGATTATTATTAATAATAATATAACAGTATTCAACAAGTAAGGTTCATAAAACTCCACTTTTCCGTGATTTACTTTAACGAGCTTTCGTTTGTCGTGCTTATCACACGTTACGAAACTCCGTACGAGGAACACTTTCTTAAACATAATTATTCGGTTTATATCTTTGTCCACTTTCGTCCAGTTATTTATCGAAACAGTTATTACTACATTTTTCTGGAGATTAACAGTTAATGTTAATAATTGTATCCGTATTATGGCGTCTTTCGATAAAATATTGGCAAAACGTTGAGGAAAAATGACCTCTTAACTAATTAACAAATGTGTGCTTCCTTGCTTAACAGAATTTATGACCATGATTTATTACCATAAGCTAACCGTTATACTTAATCCTTGACATCTATTGAAATTTCTATGGCTAGTACGCTACCAGAGCGGTAACATTAGAACTAGCCCTATTATAATCCCAAGAGCATAACTTCTACTAGCAAAACAATCTCCATTTTGGAAAATTGTTTAGCCATAGAACCAAAACTGCAATTTGAAAAGAGACAAAGCCACTGCCGGGCACTTCTGGTTGGTCAGGACAAAGTTTTGGTAGAATCAAACTGTGAATCACCGACTAGTTATAAAAATTGAAGGATATTGAAAAAGCAGTAATTGCACAACAGAACAAAATAGACGAAGGTCATGTAATAACACAATTAAACCCACATTACATGACGTTCATGTTCACTACTCCAACTAGTTTGTAAACACCGTATCATCTTACGTCGTGCACAATTTATTTACAATCCAGCCACTTCCCGCCTCTACGGATCTATTGGAAGCGGAGATGCGCGCGCGCGGTTTTATTTTTACTGCGCAGTTTCGGAGCGACCTGCCAAAAATGTGGCCCAGTGATCTTCTGAAATATAACGCGCCTATTATTATTATACGATGCGTGATTGTAGATCAATTGCTATGGAATAGGGTCAGGATATAATGTCAGTTGTGAGGAATGAGGAATCTAGCGTGAGGAAGACTAGATACATTCTTGGATGCTCTTAGGAAAAGAAAAGAACATTACTTGTGATCACAATTCATCTTAGATCATTTAGAAGCTCTTAACAATTCTCCAGCAGCTAACTAAAATCTACATACAACTATTTAATAGCAGACTGAAAACGTCAACTTAAATAGAAAGCCAGAAACCCCTGAAACTCTATATTTTAGACACCATCTGCAACATAAAAAGTGCCTTGTTACCCATCGTCCGCAGATCATTCAAACATCTCTATCTCCCAGCAGCTGGAACAACTACTAAAGATGATTATCTCATCTCTCTTTATTTTCTCAACTGAAGTATTCGCGAATAAAGTAAAACGTGTGTAGAATATTACAATTCACATTTTTAAACTCCCACGCAGCTCTGTCTGTAGGTAAATAAACTATCAGAATATCACGCTATCGTTCGAGACGTGGATACACAAACAAAGCACAATAAAGACATATTGTATTTAAGTTAAAAAAAAAGTAGAACATAAAAATGTCTTGATCTGAAAATGTAACTCCCCAAGCTTTCACTGTATTCTGCTGGTGAAAATCCAGGCCACATCAAAGAGACTATTTAACTTTACCTCTGAAAGTTGCAGGTCTAGGCGACAACTATCTACTTTCCGTTAGCAAAACAAAAGACCATCGAAGCGAGACCACCTTCAGACTGGCATTACAACCAACAAAACAGTTATTAGGTCATCAATACTTGCTATCGATAGTTCAACTATCATCTACTCTAGTTAACAGTTTCGGCGCCTCACAGACTAAACAAGGCCCCACATCAAAGCGCTGCCTACTTGGATGTCGATATCGCGCCTATCACTGATGTCAACGAACGCCCACGTACGCGTTACTTTGTTTTGGACGCAGCTAATCATTGAGTGATGATCGTTTAAATGTTGTAGCAGTTGTTTGAAGGGAAGTTCTGTATAGTTTCTGTACCCATTCGGTATTTGTCAAGAATGGTATTTAAAAAAATGTTAATTGAACTCGATTAACACTGCTCTCCTAAAAATGGCATTTGATTAATTACCAAGAGCACATTCAGATCAAATAATTTAGGCTTACCAATTCACCACGAGTACGTTAACTCCATCAAACCAAAATACGCTTCAATACTAAAACTGTCTTCATCCTTGAAAATCTCTTTGTCCATATCTACGTAAATTCTTAAAATGGAGTTTTTGGCGGGATCGCGTTGGAACATGTCGCATGAATTTTCATTTTCATGGAATTTAGTGAAATAGCGAATGAAATTGTATAATTTTGATAGTGAATTATTCAATTTAGTTACGTGTGAGTGCACAAGTGTAGTGAAGGTGAAAATAAGTGACTAACGTGGACTTTTCGTGTTCCCCCCAAAAACTCCTATTAGGTTGTTGTAAAGTTACTACCGCTTTACAATACCTTTGATTTGACTTGACTGACTAACGACGACTGTGACTGTTTTGTAACTTCGTGCCCGATATCTAATATCGGGCCATTTACTTGATCTAAAAGAAAAATTACTTGACACTGGCTAAATGCACAAACCGTGTGAACCCAAAATGAAAAAAAAAAAAAAAAAAAATTCTTAAAATTCTTGTCCCCAACTGAAATAACTGCGACCAAAAATATCCAGAATGCTTGCAAATTATTAGTTTCTTTGCATTCTTGTGCAAGGACACGATACATTGTCCTTACTGGAATTAGCCCAGGCCGCACCGTGCCGGGCTGCTGTGGTGAAGGAATGCAACAAAAGTTAGTCCTCGGGCATTCGGGCCATTTGACCTGCTGACTCGTGTGCTAAGTATAGCTCAATGACTGACAAGATGAAGCAATTGGTAAATAGCTGGGAGTCTGCGACAGACGCGCGGGAGACGGACAGACGGTTGATGAGAAAATTAAGAGAATTTGTTAAAGTGATGTTGTAGGTTCTGCAGTTTTTCAAGTCCGTTTACTTAGTTAGGCTTCTTTCGATCTCGGCATTATGATGAGGTGTACTACCATCAACAATTTATTAAAGTAATCCATTTGAATGTAACGTGCCTTCATGGTATAAGAGGCAAAAAAGCATACAGAACGTTTAGTTCAGTTATTTTTAGCATTAGTATACTGAAATGCGTTTTGCATGGGCCGAAATCCTAGGCAATGGACGCTCTCACATGGCTATAAAAAGTCGTCCATTTCCTACCGTAACATGTCGTAAGAAAATGACGTTAGGATAAACGTTAGGTCGAAGTAATAAGTCTTAAAAGCATTTACTGGCTGTAACAGACAGAGCACTTAATCATATAGTCAGGTAATAGATCATAACAGAAACATAAATGATACAATTAGGCTGTTGGCTGACGACAAATTGGCCGTACAACCAACAGTTGAGCATCTTCCTGGTGCATCTAGTAAACACAACGAGCCTATCTCCGGAGACATCAGCAGCACTAATATAGAACACGTCATAAGTTTAGTGTCCGTACGTAAAAGTGGCGAGTTCCGCGTTGGAGCGGCGCCCGCGCAGGCTAGGATAAACACGCGGTATTCATCACCCGTGTCATAAAGTTTATTCATGACTATCATGTGTTACTTGTATGCGGCTAGCATAAACCTAGCTAGCTATTAAGGCCCACAGTCTTGGTTTCAGTGCTGAAAAGCTGAACACTTGATTGAGCTAGGTATATTCTCGTACTAAAAAAAACAGCTTTTCCATAGATTTTGACCGCGAAAATATTGCACCTTTCTATGAAAAAGCTGATTCCTTTTTTGTATAACTGACGAAAAATTGCTGCGCTGGGGGTATAGAATTATATGTTGAATTCATGGTTACAGTTTGCGCACTGGTTAAAAATGTATCCTGTATAAGTAATTGCATTTCACAGGAACTGCAAAAAGAATGCTTTACGCTTGTAATGAAAATCAGAACATCTGCTGTTCTTTTGCTCAATAAAATATCTTTTATCGACAGTTAAATAATAACTGTGATCAATTTCTTTATGGCGGTTGTGAAAATACATTGCGGTTTTACCCTCACATCAAATCAATTAAATATAAATTCTGATTAATGGTCAAAACAAATTTTGCGAGTGTTTTTTCATTCTTGAATGACGGACCGTCCATGCATGCATGTATCGATCAGAAAAGACAAGGTGCCCTCCGCCTGTCTTAAATAAATATGGGTCAAAGTCAAAAGAAACATGGACGAAAAGAAATGCATGGACTGTCGACAACGAATGCCTTCAGAAAAGTACAATCAGAGGGATTCTTCGTAACACTAACAATAGGAATGGCTTTAATTTTGACAGGTCAACAACAATGATTACGTTGTTTTGTTTCTAACCGACTTCAAAAAAAGTAGACGGTTCTCAATTTGACTGTGTTTTTTTATGTTTGTTACCTCATAACTTTCGACTGGGTGAACCGATTTTGATGATTCTTTTTTCATTTAAAAGCTGGTGCTTCCCGTGTGGTCCCATTTCATATAGATCTGATGATGCTTTTCGGAAATAGACAACGGAATCTTAAAAAAATAAAAGTAAATCAACCGCGATTGCAGCTATCGCATAAATATGCATTGTTTTGATCCCAAAGATGATGAAATTTCGAATTAGTGGGGTAGGTACTATAACTAAAAAGTGAAAAATAAAAACATTTTCCAAGAAAAAAAACAACCAACTTCCGAAAAAACACTACAAAGTGAAAAATAACTTTAATTTCAGAAGGCGGTGACAAAAAATTTAAATACATAGGTAGTAATATCTGGTTTAGATTCTGATTGATGGTAGGTTACGGGTTAATTAATTAGTTAATAGTTCATTAGGGTGCAGGTTAGAAATAAATGTGTGAATGACAAGACAATGTGGACAAGGTGTGTGAATGTGGAAATGAAATAAATCAACAAGCGAATGCACAAATCCGTAAAGTGGTGAATTTGTCGTAGCTTCTAAAGATGGCCCACGGTTCAATTGCGCTAGGGGGGCCATTCAAGTATTACGTAAGCAGATTTTTTGTAATTTTTAACCCCGCCCCCTCCCCCTCGTCAGCAAAAGTAAGCAAAGCTCTTGCCCCCCCCCCCTCCCATGCTCACGTAAACATTGGTTGGTACATGCATTTTCCAACGTGTTCTGGTTTATTTATTGATTCATGAGCAGCAGTTATAAATCTAGAAATAAGGGATAGACTTGGAATAGAGGACTTCAACGCATATAATATTTATTTAAGCGAATTTTATTGAGATGGTATTCAGTTATTATACTCTTTATATATTAACGAACAAAACAAACTTCTTAAAAAAATTGGTAATTTAATTCAAATTAAGTCTTCAGTCCATGACACACGAATCCATGACTCTAAGTCTTCGATGACATTGGATGTTTGCAGCTTAATGTTATGTGTCTGCTCACTTTCGTTTGATTTTGGAATATTGACATCGTTTTCTTCGAGCCATTCCTAGACAAGTAGGGTTGCCATATGTGTTCAAACCAAAATCTACAAAATTTTGTAGAAAATCCAAAAAAGTAAAAAATAAATACTGCTGACGTAATCACTATCAAAACCCATCCCCCATGTCATCAAAAATAAGCAAAGCAAAGACCCCCCGCCCCCCTGTAGTGCTTACGTAATACTTGAATGGCCCCCTAGAAATGACAATGGTTGAGCTAAAATCTGTTCCTATGAAATAGATATTTGTAGTTTGCAAGCGCATGCCAAATGGCTGCATCATGTTTTTTTTTAACATTCGATAAAGCGTATGCGTTGCCGGCGCCGCGTGCTGTTACATAAAGTTTGCATCTGTTTTATTTACAGTGTACAGGAGCACTAACAGAAGGGGCTTGTGGCTAAGTAATAAGAGCCACACGGGTCGATTGATCAGGTTAAGCTACGCTTGCCGCGGTTGATCCGTGGATGGGTGACCGTATTTACATTCCAAGACCCCTCCGTGCATCGGAAAGCACGTTTAGCCATTAGTCCTGGCTGTCATTCGTGATCTTTGATAGTTGTTACGGGTCGTCAGAAGCCCGAAAGTCTGACAAAACCAGTCTTACCAAGCCGTACCGTGTTACCCAGTAACTGGGTTATGGAAGTCAGATAGGCACTCGCTCCATGTAAGATACTGGTATTCAGCGGCATTCGGTTAGACTGGGAGCTGACCCCAACATAGGAGAGAAAAGGCTAGGCAGATGATGATGCACTAACAAATAGATTACAACTGTCTGTACAGGATGTATTTGATCTTTGTCGAGATCCTCTTCATCATCGTCATCTGCACTATGCTGGAAATGGGCATTTGTTTGATTATGCGTTTCTTATATCTAAGGCAAACTGGGACTAAGAATTCACATTAGGATCAACCATTCCTAAGAAAATCAATGTATCTATTTCTAAATAAATACATTTTTTTTTTCTTAAACATTCCATTAAACAAACTATGTTTAGCATTTACTAAGTAAACTTTGTACATTAAATGTTAACGTAAACCCAGATTATTTCAGGATTACTGAAATAACTCGCCGTTCAGTGTACTATCACAACAAAGTATTTAGTGATGTAGATTATCTAATGAACTGAAAAATGTGGCTATCGTACCGTTGTGTGTGTAGGTATTGTTGCGCAAATCTCAGAAATAGACTATACAACTATTCAACCGTTACACTGAAATACTATATTAGAGGAATTAGGGTTGTCTGCCACTAAGAATCTTCTGTATTATTTGTCTTTAAGAGAGCTGAGAATAATTTTGACGGTTCCATCCGTAACATTTCTAATTGACCACTTAGCCAACCAGTACACAGTTCACATCTGTATCACCTATTTCACGAACATCTAGTGTAACAAACGTAGCGATGATGTTATTCCATTCGTTCATTTCCTAGACCAGTTAGTTTGTGGAAGATTTATCATCTTACTAATAAACACGGAATAAAGTTATACCAGGAATGACAAAGGCCACCATACCATACCATATATTTTCATAGGTTTAAACTTGGAATAACTTTATTCTGTGTTTATTAGTAAAAGGGGTAAAGCTCGTTTTTTAAACGCAGGTACTAATTTGACGGGTGTAATGTCAAACTCATTAAAACAGCAAACACAGAAGACTTGAGTATCAGGGATTAAAAAACGAACTTTAGCTTCAGATTATGCTCTTTTTAAAAACACTATTTACACAACTATTTTTCCGTAATAAAAAAACATCTGCCACTCATACAGAATGACGTCAATATCGCCATAAACTTAATGAGCCACAAACGGGCAGCCCTATGCAAATGTATCGTACATTCAAGGTCAACACAGAACGTATATCTCTTGAGCTCCATCCCGAATTAGCTGCAAGCTTTTACCACATCTCTCCGTATCAATGAATTTAAAAATTCCTTAACTTTTTAATTTATCACGACATGCTGTAACAGCTGGCTTTCTACTGAAATTTTTAAAAGACACACAGACATCGTATTTCAGATTAAATTAAGATTGAAATGTACTTTCAAGATAAAAACTGAATAAAAGATTTTTAAGTGTTTCAAAGTTTGGTATAATGATGTCACAGAAACATTTGAGATTTAGTTATGGCATAGTAAATCAGTTTGACCCATGTTCTGAACTTGGCTGGGTTATTCCAGGAATTTTTAGAAGAGCCACACAACTAAATATTAGTACCTATATTTCGCCGTTCGATAACTAGGAATTCAAATCACTTAAAATCCACATTAGCAATCTGTCAACATGTCTAACTCGAAGAGCTAAATGATTCATTGACAGCAACATAAATGAGCGGCGCCTGCGCAGTCGGCCTTTGACCAACTCTCCAACAAGGTCAGGTCGCGCTATTTGTGAAGATGTCACTGTTATTATTACGTGAAAATAACTTCGTTTTGCAATAGTGGAGACATTGATGCAGTGTGAGTCAGAGTGAGTTGGAAGGTTGGGAGTTGGGACATTGTAAGACTGTCGTGAAAATATCAATATTGTATTTTTGTAATGAATTTTTAACATGAATAAAAGCCTTAAACAAAACATCAGTGGTAAACTAAAAGCTGATCTTTGGCTTTAGAATCTTGTTGTATTACAAGATCATCAAACTTATTAAACAATACACGATTAAATACGACAGCATGCAGACGAAAGGTACCTGACGATAGGTAAATGGCCCTGAGATCAAGTTCGTTGAAAATAATAAGTGTGTCTAATAACAGTCGACATTTTCGTTAATCCGACAAGTTCCTTTTGTTAAAAATATTGCTCCAAGGTGTAACAGATTTGATTGGAAGGCACTTTTCTTAATCACTTGGTAAACCACCATCATACTAATAATCTTTTCTCTCTTTGTCCCTCAGGAGACAGTTCGCACAAGCAGCAGCGGCGGTGGCAAGGTCACCAGCTCACAGACCAGGACCCTCGAGGACTTCGACGTAGACCAGTGCTGGGACGAGCGTCTTCTCAGGAAACTCGTGAGTTCTTTATTAAAGTTTATTAAGACTCAAAGCATTTATTTAAGTCAACCAGGCACGTCTGAACTGTCAAGGAATCGGTCAGTCTGAAGGATGAAGCTGCGTATTCCAAAGCGTAGTAGGTTCCTATGAGGAAGAACGGACAAGAAAATCCATGGACTCTTATGAAGAACTGAAGAAGCTTGTATCTAAGAAGCCTGGGCTTCTTAGCTTCAAGCTTCTCAACACTTTCTAGAGGCTGGACAAAGTGTTCACTTTCCGAGTTCAAAGCTGTGCCACTGAAATTCTGTTAGCGGAAAGTATCTTTTCTCCCGATTCGATTCGATCTTTTCTATCTTTTTATCTTATACGTTTGAGTTGAACCTGATTACTTATATTGTTTAGAATAAGAAGTATGTCAACGCGACAAATGAACTCTACTGATCATTATTATTAATCCTGGTCCTAAGGTCCTAAGTTCCTAACATCTGGAGTTCAAAGAAAGCTGTTTCCGATGTGTATGTCTTCTTCTAAAAGCTAAGGACTGTCTGCGATCTACAACTGTAGAGAAAAATTGATTTTTTATGAAGGCACGCAAAAACTTTCCCGGATATCCATTTCATCCACCAGGTAGTCATAATTCCCTTACATTGTCTACATAATTGAATCCTTTGCAGTACAAATACAAATACATAATTAAAAACAATACATATTCATTGTTATATCACAGGAGTCTGGTGCCTAAGCTAGGCGTAAGGTCTGTATTTTCTGCCTGGGGTGCGGGTTGTTCGAAAGAGATACCGTCATCCCTTGCACACAGGCAACTTTGACGGCACGGTTGGCGCAGCGGTTAAGCGATTGACTGCTGCGCTGCGTGTCGCGGGTTCAATTCCCGAATCGAACAAATATTGGTATGACCTACAAATAGTTGTTCCGGGTCTGGCTATTTGTGTATGTGAGTTTAAATGTGTGTAAACGCACCCACAATACAGGAGTAATTCCTAGTGTGGAGCAATGTTTATCTAAAAAAAAAACTGAGGGAACACGGGTGGGTTTTAGTCAGTAAAAGTCTGACACGCCCTCCTGCTTCACCCAGAGCGGGAGATGTTATTTGATGATTACCCACCCTCAAAAAAGAAAAGGTCTGTATTTCAGAAGCTGTTTCATTTAAGTTGTATTATGCACAGTGTAAGCATACGGCGAATATAATTAAGTTTCTCATCAAATCCTTGGGTTTTAAGCCCCTTATAAGCCTCGGAATGCTCTGGTGGAGTGAGTCACTAGCTCCAGTACGTACTGACTACGAGTGTACCGACCGATCTCGCATTCTCGCCTCCATTCATACGCGACTTTCATTCATTAGCTATTAGATGACTCATTCCGGTCCTCCGCCAGTTAATCGCATTTCAAAACATTATTAACATTGCCGCCTTCTCTCATACATAATATTGATTAGCAGTCTTATTAGCAGACGAATTTCCAAGAAGCCACATAGAAATGTGGAAAGCTTGGTATACTTAAATCCATTCGTCAGGAGCATGAAATAGGCTTATGTTAAACTACAACTTTAATTTGATTAGATTGATGTATCTTTTAAACAATTTTTTTGTGCACTTTCCAAAGATCTAATAAAACGAGATCTAGCAAGAAGCATACAATCTTTGTAAATGTCTAACACCACGCATAAATATTGTCAAGTCATTGCATGGAAAGTATCGTAGGAGGCTTTCACGGTGTGACGACGACGTCCACTCACGCGCAGCGACACGCGTGAAACTTGACGCGACGAACTGCCCGTGCGCCTGCCAGGCGTGTGGTGCAAGTTGAGAGCGATTTTGTCTAGGTTAGGTATCGAGAATTTCTTGAAGTAAAAAGAGAAGTTATTAGGTCTTTACTTTCAGTCTAAGAAAATAGGGAGAATCCTAGGAGAATGTTTTCTTTATTATATCCTACTATCTCATCCCGCTTATATTATAAATGTGAAAGTTTGTATGTTTGGATGTTTGGTAATCATCACGCAAAAATGATTTGGATGAAATTTGGCAAACATATAGTTTATAACCTGGGTTAACACATAGAATACTTTATATCTCGCGGGTGAAATCGGGAGCAAAAACTATTCAGTAATAAGATTAAAAAACTTGTACCTATCTAGTACAAGACTCAAGAGAGAAATACCAACAAAGTGCCCGCCTGCTACCTGCCAATTGACTTACCTATTTAGATTAAATCGCTAGCAGCTTATGCCTTTCAAAGTACTTTGTCACCACTTTCGCTGACGCAGCATGGCATCATGGGAACCCGCGTGTACTTGACACTGGACACGTCCGACTTGAGTACCTACTGTGTTGTGAAATATTATCATGTCTTCACACGGTGTCATAATGTTGAGACAATCGGGTCGCTGACGGTAGCTCTGGTGCTAGCGGTACAATCGTGTTTGTTTGTGAGTGACTGTAGATTTACTATACACCGTGACATTTTAGTCGTCTTACAAAGGTGATCCACTCAATGTATCCGTCATAAAATACCTCTAGGCGCGATTAAACCATTGTTACCATTAATTAAGATAATAGGTACAAAAAATAAATAAAAAAACACCCTCCCTGTTAATAATGTTTACGTATCAAACTCAGATATCTAGATACCTACCATTACATTCCCTCATTAATTCCGTCTCCATAACAGGGTGTTTCAATCTACGTCATGCGTATTAGTAAATGATATTATTTTTTTTAATTATTCAAATGTTGAAAAATATCATTTTTTTTTTAAGTAAATGATTAGTAGTCATTGGATACATGAAGTGGGCTGCCGTTGTAAGACGAATAAAAAGTCACGGTGTATATGTAAGAATACTTAGTACATGCTGATATTTTTTATCACTTTTATGACTTTTTACTATTTCGATTTTTATGAATGATGCAATACTGACATAGTTTTAAAACCTTTTATAACTAACAATAAAGGAAAAATATACCTAAAAATAAAAATTTACTTTTAGTTCATTATGTCAGACGCTCTTCGAAAAGACGAGCTTAGCCGAGGAGGGGACGTCCGCATAGTAATAATAATCCATTAAAAAGCAAAATAAATAAAATGTTTAAAGAGTCAAAAACAAATACCTATTCACACAATAGAAACTTTCACTTCGGTCAGTGAGTAAATAACCTTGGCCGATAATTACCGCAAACAAATTCAAATCAAATAAATCCAACCTCATAATATCACCACGACACATCATTGTGATGAGAAACGACCACATCAGCACACATTGTCAAATCATCGGGTCACCAACAAAGCCGTGCAATTGAGGGCAGCCCTCACTTCCGGCTTCCGGCTGCTGTAGGTACTTCCGGCCCGGCACGGCTCGGTACTCTAACCGGTTGCCGCCCGCAATACAAGCGTCACTTATCGACAACTTGACCACTCGTGCAGAAAGCTCTCGTTAGGCGCCGTTCATACTGGAGCATTGAGAATTGATTTAGTTCGGTTTGCGAAATACATTGCATTCTTAGACTGTCAAGTGTCAAGTAATTAACACAATTAGTTACTTTTCTATTGTTATCAGACTCAATGAGTCTGCCTAATAGACGAGGGGATAACTAGAAGTGAAGATATAACAAAAATGCCCCTACTCTTGTCTGTAAGGATTATTTCATGACTGCAACCATGCAATAATCACTACTGTACAGTAATTATAAGAAATCATCCTTTCATCTCAAAAGGTCCAGCCAATTGATGGAATAACTCAATCAGTCAATGAATCAGCCGAATAAATCCTGCACTGAACATTTTTAACTAACTTTACTCATCAACGTCAAAATGTAATCATTCCGGTTTTCGCTTCTCCAGTATGTACAGCGCCTTATCTGAGTTACCGCAGTGCAAATAATATAGGCGGCGAATACGCAGTTACTCTGTGAAGCCGTGGTAGCAGCCTCGCACATGCGCCAATGACAAACATTTGAATAAAAAATAATATTATTATTGTTTGTGTGTAAGCAAGCGTGTCGCGATGTTGGGAGGGTGTCAGCAGCTATGCGTGAGTGTGTTGTGTAGAATAACGACGAATGTGACGAATTGTCACGTTAAAATGTCAGAAAATTACGTTTAAGGCCCTGGTAACTTTAAATATTGTCATTATGAGCGATAATAGATCTTATTGCAATCTGTTACGTGTTAAAATCTATTTTAACAAATTCGAATAACAAATGAGCAAACGTATGTCGTATTTTTTTATTAAATAATAATAAATAATCCGTCACTGGATGCGGTTTGGCATTTGGAATTTTATGGTATATTTTTAATTATGTTTATAACTGTTATTGAAGGGATAAACCGATTTTAAAGATAATTAAGAGGTGACTTTGATGATTTTTTTGATGCATTAAAGTATGTTTAATTATGTTTTGAGTTCCATCACTGTATGCAAAAAAGATTTGTATACATCATATATTTTTTTGCTTTCAAAATTATTTACGGTTAAAGAGATACACGGCTTTAAAAAACCACCTTTTTGAGCGTTTTCCAGAAATCTCCGCCTTAAATGAGAAAGCTTGCGGGAGACTTATAGGTGTAAGTTTCCCGCAAGCCTATTCAATGTTTTATTCAGTCGCTTAGTTTCAATTTTCAAGAACATTTTTTTTATAAACAAACTCGTTCATAGTTACAGTATTCTAAGGGCTTACCAAATACAAAGCAGTAAATTTCAGTAGTCTCCATTCTGAAGATAGCTTCTACAGTTTCCCAATGTATTTAGGTTGTAAGTAAAATTGTACATGTCGATGGTAAAAGGACCCTTTGGAACTTCCAGTAAATAGTTTTAGAAACATTTTTGTTAAAGTAATTTCTAAAAACATCTACGAATTTTCGCCCATGAGGCCACAACATTATTTTCTTCTGACAAGATTATCAATATCATCCATATTCTAATTTCAGTTGGACGAGTGCAACGACTACGAGCAACGCCGACGACTGCGCGCGCGCATCCGAACACTAATGGCTGAACAAGAAGGTAATTAACACCACAACGGTTGCCATAGTTACTTGGCCACGACCACCATGAGACATGACCATCAGTTTCCAATCATTTACGTCTGCACATGCAGTTTCTGCATTTTAAATTAATTGTTCTGTCACAGTACGTATTAGCTGGATAGTTTACTGTAAGTCTTTTTTGTAAGGCTTGAAGTTAAATATTCCCTAAATTTACAAAAACAATTAATTAAATCACCTCTGTTGCTCAAAACATCATCATGTCCTAGAACCAAAAATTCTAAGTCATGTGACATCTACCAGACCGCACTGGGCCATTATAGGCTGATTATACTAATAAATTAAGTAAAAATAACTAAAAGGAAGAAGTTAGTCCTTAATGAGTGAATAGAAGAAACTACGTAGGTATATTTGGATATTCTTCTTTGCTAATCTTTATTTACAGACTTTGTTAACAAAATGGGGTTCTACAAGGTAACAAAAATGCCATAACTTATGGAAATTACTTCACTTTATGATCTTCGCTCTTCCCACTACAACTTTAAATAAGTTCGCACATGAAACATTCTATTTTGGCAGCTTATTTCTGACGACAATATTTCGTGTTTTAAGCGAATGTTGAATGTTGGCAGCATGCGCGAGCGCCGTGACGGAGGCACTGGCAGCGGCCGGCGAGACGAGCGGCGCGGACGGCGACAGTCGCGGTGAGTCCCTCCTGCTCCCGCTGCTGCAGGGCCTGCTGGGCGGCGGCAGCGAGCGCCTGCTGGCCGGGCTGGGCGCCGCGCCCGCCGACGTGGTGGCCGACGTGCGGCGCTCGCTGGCCCGCCTGCGCGCCGCGCTGGCGCCGCCCAGCGAGCACCCGCAGGCGCGCGCGCTGCTGTCGCTGGCCGACCGACTGGAGGACACGCTGGACGCCGCCGACCGGCTGGACGGCTGCCGGCGCAGGCCGCGGCGCCGCAGCCGCGCCGCACGCCACACCGTGGGCGTCACCCACGAGGAGCTGGAGGAGGCGCGCCGACTCGTAGACCGCGACCAACTTGCGCTCGGCGCTAAAGGCCCTCTATCCTCAGGCGCCACCTCCACGGCCTCCATGGCGACTAGCACAGACGAACCTTCCACCCCAGAACGCAAACAAAGTATTGACGAGAATGTCAGTTACCACGACGCCGTCGCGTCCCGAAAGAAACCGATACCAGTAGCGCACTCTGTCAGCTACGAAGCTCCGAAGCTGAACAGGGACGCGCGCGTTGTCGTGGAGAAGCGTGCCCCAACCACTCGTAAACCCGACTTTTACCGGCACTCGGTCGCTGACGCGGGCGGCCAACACTCCCAACCCTACGAACAGCCGCAAGCTTTGCAGCAACCGCGCCAGCAGGTGCCTCCTCCCCCGCAGCCCGGGCCCGCGCCCCAGTCTGTCTTCCAGCCGCAACCGGTGCAGGTGCCGCACCTGCTGTACCAGCCCCAGCCGCTCCACCAATCGTACCAGGCGCAGCCGCGCATGGACCGGCGCCCCTCCGACTCTAAGAGTAGCATAGCGGCTATAGCTAACAAGTTCGATACGCACGCTCAGAAGGAAAATATACCACGACGTGCACCCGTAGAGCCCGCACTCACCCAAGAAAAGGAATATAAACGCGAGGACCCAAAACGTGCACCATTATACATGCCACTCCCGCCCACTTACAACTTTGCGGCACCGCCAACCGCCACTCAAGATGACTCTAAGCCATTCAGTCGATTTGGAAATAGTAACAACAAACGGTTGCGCATGAAACGTGCCAACACTATCGACATAGGAAGGCCACTCGCCGGGTACCGCATCGACAGCGACAACGATGACGAGACATCCCCACGCCCCATAGTACCCGAATTCAGGCCCCAGACCGAGAACGATAGAAAGTTTGTAGCGTTCATGAAGAAGAACGAAGCGGCCGACCGTGAGGCAGCCGCCACCGGCCCCGCCAACTGGAGCAGCAGGTTCGGAAACATTAAGCACGCATTCGAGAGTCGCGAGCAGGAGGACAACAGTATGACTAACAGTAGGTCGTCGAGTGCGTCATCTGCGCGACGCTTCTGGCGCACAGCAGACGACACCACGGTGAACCCGGCCGCCGCACGACCTAGGAAGTTCTATAATGAGAATAACAGTGACATAGTTAAGCCACCGTGGGTTAACGAACGGAGGGAGCAGATGCGCGTGCTCATCCCGCGACAAGTACAGCACCCGCTTCCGCCGCCGACCGCGCCGGCTACCGCGCCCGCGTCGTTACCCGTGCATCGCCCCGCGCAAATCACAGCGCCAGCATCTCTGCCTGCGTACCGCCCCGCGCCCATCACTGCACCGAAGTCAGCGCCCATACTTCCACCGGCGCCGGCGCTGCCAGCTGTCCCCGCACCGGCTGCGGCTCCGTCACACCCGCCGGTCCCACAGTCCCCCACAAAGCCGCTAGTTGTCAAACCATTCGTAGCGCGGCCTATACCCGTCAATCAGTTCTCTCACGCACCTATGTCTGCGTTTAAGCCGCCATCCAAAGTGACATCTCCGATAGCGGCTCCCGCTTACATATGGAATCCCCCGTCCGTCTTGAACGTAACCTCCCCTACGGTTGACCGTACACCCGCGTTCCCGCTGAACCTAATGCCTCCTGCCACAAGCCCGCCGGTGCCAAGCAAACCTTGGGCTACAGATGCAGACAAACCAAGAAGGGTGGTTGGTATGGCTGCCGCCAAGATCGAAAGCAACAAGCCCGAGCCCACGCCCGCCCCCTACCGGGAGAGACCGTCCGCCTTCCACCCACCCGCACCGCCGACTCATGCTCTCCCGCAAATACAAAACTATCCGGTGAAGACCATTCCTAGTCAGAATGACCTCTCCGCTCCGGAACTCGTACGGAAAATTGATGACACCAAATTCCCTGCACCAGATGCATATTTACCCAAGGTAGATGCACAAAAACTACAAATCGAGTTTTACGAGAAACAAATTCGTGAAAAGAACCGGCGTGAGACAGTCGTGAATGGCCACAGTGACCCCACGGAACGGAAACCCCCCGCACCACCTGCATATACCATTACTGACTACACACCATCCAGTGGCATCTCCACCTTTGTGCCTCTGCAGCGCACGCCCGACATAGAGAAAGCTCGCGCCCACAAGGTGGACTACCTCCCGGACGTTGTCACTAACGACACGGATCGCCACCGCAGTGGCGCTTCGCCCCTGCAGCCACGTGCACCCGCCAGCCCGTACTCACCACGACCCACCAAACCGATAGAGTCGCCCCACACGTACCAGAACGGTGACGTGCCTTACACTAATGGCGTCGAGGAAAGCGTCACAACGGAGCACAATAGCGTGGTGACTCGCGTGATGCGTGGCCCGGTGCGTGGTGCGGCTACCATCACAACCGGCGTGCGTACACGCAACGACGAAGGTCGTCGAGGTTCGGCGGCTGACAGTCTGCGCGGCGCACTCGACAAGTTCTCGTCACCGAAAAACGACGTCATCGCGCAGATCGAACGGAAAAAACGCGAGACGGCGAGGTCCCAGGTACGGGCCCCTGTAAATACCGGCCGTTCCCCCTTGCTCGCGCCCGCCCCCCTGCACGCCCCCCAGTCCCCCGGCGCGCTCGCCGCGTCCCGCGAGTCCGTGCTGTCCAGCGAGTCGGCTGGCAGCCTCGGCTCCAGCCCGCTCAGCAGGTCGGGCTCGTGGCACCAGATGTTCGCCAGTCCCAAGTCGGCCTCGCCACGCCGAGTGGTCGCACGCGCCAAGTCTATGCACCTGCTAGCTGTACCTAAGCTGTTTGAGGGTGGTATCGCCCGCGAGGAAGTAACAGAGAAGAAGCGAACCGTAGAAGCGTATTTCTCTGGGCAGCAGCATCAACCAATGCGGCCGGCGACGGGAGCGGGTGCGGCGCGGCCGCGAGCGCTGCGGCAGTCGTACGCGCCGCCGCAGGCCTACTCGCTGGGCCGCAGCCGCACGATGCCCACGGTGTCTGAGCTGCAGTTCCTGGACGAGAGCAACACTGAGGACGCATTCGAAGACCTGGTGTCGGCGCTCGCGTAGCGTAGCGTCGCAACATTCCACTAGTTAGGAGCGGGAGACGAGCGAGACGCGCGTGAGTCGTGTGTGTGTGGGTCTGTGCTTGTGCCCGCCCCGCATGCCCCCCCGGCCCTCTCCGGCCCTGCGCCCGCGCTATCACGTCGATGTACATATGTGCTCGTAACCTCCGAACCATCTTCATCCGCGCCCTCTGTAACCGTGTTATTTGACTAATAGCTTATAGGTTATCGTTGTACTGTCTTGCTGATTGTTTTCCAAGTGTTTCGAGTTAGTGTTAGATCTGTATGTCTGCGTGGCACCGACGGCAACTAATCTGAACGTTTTGTTTGCAGAGGAAGAGGAAGTAACTGTGACATCGAGCGTGAGGAGGAACTCGTCAGAAAAAACTGTTAGCAGTAGCACTACCACCACTAAAACATCTAAAGGTTAGCTGTCCTTGCTTTTATATTATTATTATCTGAATAAAAGTAAAAATATGAATGGCGGTAAAATCGGTATTTTGTAAATTCACAGTGATAGAGAGTATGACCAAGCCGGCGCCTAAGCCCGTGTCGCCATTCGCCAAGTTCCGGCAGCTCGAAAAACAAAACTCAACCAACAGTCCCAAGTAAGTGTCACTCTCCCTCTACCGACGACCACGCGTCGACTTCAGACAATACGTACATGGAACAAACGACCGATACATAAGACTCCTTACCATTCAAATACTATATTTTATGTATAAGATCCTTTCGCTTCATACGTAATGTAATGCAATATATTTTATTTATTTTTGGCAGCCATATCTGTGGATACGAATAAGGATTAGATACAAGTAAATATAAAAGTTAAATGATATGCATTATAACATGTATATTAGACGCTTACCTTTACGATACTCATTTTTTTTCCGAGAAGCCTAAGGCTAAGTACATACGAGGCCTCTGTCAATAATCGCACGTGTGTACTTACCCTGTTATGAGAACATCCAGTATAGTTCATAAACAAAGCTCGGCTGATAGCTTGACATCTAGTTGCCATGAAATCAGCACGCGTTCTTGTAAATAACCTGCGACCCCCATTAATAGCACACGCGTTCCGTAGCACACGATGTGACACACGAACTAATAGTTTGATCGTCGACGAACTAACTGGCGAGGCCGCAGTTAGGTGAACCTCGGTAACTAACATGCGTGCCCGGTTGTAGCTCGCCCAAGACCCCGCAGAGCCCGGGCTCTCCGGCGCAGCCTTACTTCAAGTTCACGGATCCCGCGCTGCAAGCCAGCGCCGTCACTATTAAAGAACGATTGCTGCAGTGGTGTCGCGACAAGACCCGGGACTACGAGGTACACTCCACACCTCCCGCCCTCCTCTCCGTCCGCACGCAACACCCCCACTGCGTATCTATTATGTCGTCTATATGTACACGGGTTACGTAGCTGTATTGGAGCACCAAAAAGCAATTTTCTGTATGTTTCTTAGCTGTTTATGGTTTACTAGTATTTAGGATACTGTAAATAAACGTATTGGGGAGGTTAAAAATGCGGTTACATTAGGCAAATGCATATTTTTAACGACATCTCCAACTGGTAAGAAGCCGAACCGAGGTCGAAACTTCAAAATTTGCATCTGCCTTAAAGTCAGGGCATTCGGATTTAACGGATTTAACCGCGTTATCGAGATGTAGCATGTTGATAGCGAACGCTGCGCACGCGCACTTAGTATTAACACACACGTCAATGGCGTCACTACCACTCATACTCCACGCTTCTCTTATCGCTTCATTTTGGCTGCTACTTTCCTGTATATATTTTATACGTTTTGTTATTTTCACTAGTTATTTGTTTATTTATTCCTCCGTCACTGTACGACCAAATGATATTGCTTTGGTTTCGATCTATGAGTATAATATGTCTTACATGTTTACATGGACTATTGTCTAATATTTTGTATAATATTTTATACTTAATTATTAAACATTGTGACGAAATTGTACCTATAATCTGGATTATGTGATTCGTGTGAATTTTATAACAAACCAAAAATGACTAATTTTATAATCAATTTTAATTTTGAATTTAAAGGCATGGGTTTATAAATAAAAAAGTACGTCAATTGAAGTGTGAGTAAGACTTTCCAGGATTATGCATGATTTTGTGTTGTTAACTTTAGATAGAAGTGTCCAAGTACATGTGGGTTTGAGTTGTAAATAAATTGGGTGAATATAAACACTCGCAACGTCCTTATTGTTTGGTAACATTCATTGTGCCTCTACTGAGTTCCTGTGTAGATAATTGATAAATTAACATATACCCAATCGTACAAAATATATATAGTTTGCCACAATACTTTTAAGGAACCATAAAAAATGGAATTTAAATAAAACAACAAAAAAAATGCTGATTTTGATAAGGTGAGCGGGAAACTTGACCGTGCACTTCCATTTGATTAAGTTGCCTTGATTTACTAGTCTCAGTTAAAAAAAAAACTAACGAACTTCTCCGTAAACGTCCTATATTCGTCCTCATTCTACACGAAGTACAATGTTTTCCTCGTGTTTCTCCAGAATGTGAAGTTGGAGAACTTCTCCACGAGTTGGGCGGACGGGCTGGCGTTCTGCGCGCTGGTGCACCACTTCCTGCCCGACGCTTTCGACTACTCCCAGCTGTCGCCTGAGAAACGCCGACACAACTTCACGCTCGCCTTCAAAATTGCCGAGTGAGTATTAACCAAGATTATATTCCACAACACCAATAGGATCTTTCGTAGGATTGAGCTTTCGAAAACAACATGATATTGGGCTGTATGCTCTCCAAAGATGAATAACTGGCTATAACATCTACGGTAGCTATTGCAGTATTATATGGCATCCGACGATCATAGTGGAGCAAGCTTTGTAGGTATATCTACAAAGCTTGCTCCGGGCTTGCGGACGGCGAGTAATAAGTAGCTCGTTGTCCGGTAAGGACCAAGCCCGGGTCGACGGCGCGTTGTGTTCCACGTGCGCCTCAAAGAGATGTCAGCAGCAACTGATGGGGCTTGCAAGGGCCGATGCCTGCCAGGGGTGCGGGTTGTTCGAAAGAGATACCGCCGCCCCTGGCACACAGGCAACTGAGGGAACACGGGTGGGTTTTAGTCAGTAAAAGTCTGACACGCCCTTCCGCTTCACCCAGAGCGGGAGAAGTTATTTGACGATTTCTCACCCAAAAAAAAAGCTTTGTAGATATAGTTGCATATAATTGTAGGATATTTCGTTGTCATCTTCGCAGGAGAATGGAAGCTAATGGAGCCTCTAGCAATATTGTCTTACTCGTAATGTTTACTAATAAGTTGTCATTTGTTTCCAGTGAGAAGGCGGGCATCTACCCCCTGCTAGACGTGGACGACATGGTGACGATGCGCAAGCCGGACTGGAAGTGCGTGTTCACGTACGTCCAGTCTATTTACCGCCGGTTCAAGGACCAGGACTGACCGTCACTCATCGCCCACCCATGGAACGCGAACACCCTGTACTGTCATACAAACAAATTGAAGCCTCGAGGGGTAATTGATTAGACTCCCTTTACGTCTAAGTTGGCGATTATTTTTAGAAGGCTCCAATGGTTTAGTCATGAGATTATCCATTCATAAATTAGTTGGTCCATCCTTTTAGAAGGTTTTGTATTGACAATAGACGGTGTTCTCGTTCGCAGGGAGTCAGGCGCCAGCGCCGAGTAGTTGAACGCTGTAGTCACAAATAGTACGTTAGGAAGTGTGTTATAAATCCAAAGAGCGTATGTTGTTGATTTGTTCGTTTGTTATAAATGTTTATATGTCAGTGTCCGCCCAACTCGTATCTCCAAGCGCTGTCTCGATACAGTCCTCCTATTTATTATAATCTCAAGATGTGATTTTTTCTACGTTAGCTTGTAAGTTTTAACTAACATTTATATATCGAGCGACTACTGTTAGGTCATAGTGTAGTACCGCACTGCTAAGGATCGCTTGCACTTATATACCCACATAAGAGAGTAGAATCCTTTGCTTATCAGTGTACATACTGTTTCACGATTACATTTAACATATTATATAAATTTGACATTAATAATAACAGCGGCTTGATGTATTCGCTACTGATTTTATGAAATTTGATATTATTGTAATGATTATTATGTTAATTTATATTGATAATGAAATAAATATTGATTAACAAAACAATGGTATATTATTTTAATGTAATACCATCGATCACTAATAAAGAACTAGATACACAATCCCAAGCAAAAATTCTCTTAAAACTGTCACCAAATTGTGTTTAAGTAATGTTAGAGTTTATTTCACAAAGCTATGTACAAAAAGCAATATTTTTTACGACCAATACTCACTGTCAACGTACATCAAAACAAATTGAACATGCAGCATGTCTTAAAGTTCGAATTAAAAAGTGCCAATAAATAGCAATAAAGCTTTACGATCCAAGCTCTCCGCTAGGACAAGGTATGAGCGGAGTCGAACTGTCCAATATTTTTTTTAACTAACTGAAATGAAACAACCATAATAAATCATGAGATAAACTATAATTTTATAATTACAGGTACGGCATACCACATTTTAAAATAACCAAAAAAATACCATGTAAAAACAAAACAAAAACGACAAATTAATTTTAAGGTTTTCCTTCAAGCCCGTGAAATTCATTACGAATTGAAGTTTGAATTGATCAAAACACAATATAAAACTATAAACAAATTAAAATATTATTGCTATATTTACAATTGTTGTTGACACTTGTCGTTGCAAGCAACAATTGTTCAATCGTTTTTTTTATCAAAAGAAGACTCATCATGATCATGATCATTTGCTTCCTATAAACAAAACACATTAATAATAATTCATGTAGGTACTATATAATAATTTTAGTACATGCACTTAGTCAAAATTAAATCACTCTCAAAGTACTCTCATTAAACAAAAAAAAAACAATCATTCTTTAATAATAATATTTATAAAACAATAGCGTCTCCAACAAATTGAACAGAGTCAACGCACATAGCCCGAACAATTTAACGGGGGGTTATCCGAAATTGCCTGTTTCAGAATCAAGATTGAATGATCAAAATCGTGTATTTAGGCCCTGAAACAAATATATGTCATAGATAGATCCTTGTTTGAGGGAAATTAAAGGTTCAAAACACGATTAATTGCAAATTCCTCGATGAAAAAAAAAATCCGAAGCAGGATTGATTTCGAAACCAGTTTCCGTCTCATTTCCTAATAACAGCACAAAATGATGTAGAAATTAAGGAAATTAATTAATTAATTAAATAATTAATTAATTATAAGGGAATCGTATTTAGGAGGGAAATTAAAGGTTGAAATTTTTAGTTTCATAGAGTTTTTTTTAACAAACTCAAAAACAGTAAATCGGGCTAAATCGGCTCGCGCTCAGAGTCCTGCGGGACGTCATAGAGGGTGGACCTGTGTCAACATTTTCAAAAACTCGCTCACCCTGCGCCTGTACAAAAAAATCGAATAAAATAATAACAAATTAAATTATGAAATCGGGATAACTCACAAAAAATATCTTGTAATTATATTATAGTTTTAATTCATAAAATTGTTTTCGAAAATGTGATTATTTCTAGTAAATATGATGACGTTTAAATGTCATCTCAAAATAGTGTTGACACATTACAAACTAATATCGATAAAATAATAGTCAAGTGAGAGTCGTATGTAATGTTTTATCGTCGTTTATGAACAAGTTTGTACAAAAATCATTTTTCTAAGATTTTTTAAATCAGATTCATCCATATCAACTATGATATTTACTCTCCACCGACCTGTCTTCGCTACTGTCATCCTACATTAATATACATTAATATCACATGGTAAACAATTTGTCCGCAGTGTGTAGCAACAAAAGATTTTTTCTAGGATAGGTGATTTTATCATATTGGCTGTGAGTGAACAACTTTCAGTTTTGAATACCAAAAGTCACTGTCACTATACGATAAAATATTACGTGCTTGAAAAATAGCGCCGTGTGAAGGCAGTGGTTATGCGCTAACAGTATAACTTGGTACTTATGTTCCCAATCAAGTTCGTCAAAGACGTATCGTATCGTATCTATGCCCCTGCCAGGGGTGCGAGTTGTTCGAAAGAGATACCGCCGCCCCTGGCACACAGGCAACTGAGGGAACACGGGTGGGTTTTAGTCAGTAAAAGTCTGACACGCCCTCCCGCTCCGCCCAGAGCGGGAGAAGTTATTTGATGATTTCCCACCCAAAAAAAAAAAAAAAATCGTATCTATGCCACATACTTGGATCTATGCCACTTTTGTCTTGGTAAATGGTCCAATGGGTCGGTAATCCGACAAGATCGGGGACGGATAAAAAATATATACAAATTTAATTTTGAGGTCTTAAAATAATAGATTCGATAAATTATAGCTGGATCAATAGGTACGTCACTAGACAATAAAGTACGGCAATTGTTTCTTTATAAGTGCTCACAATATTTACGGTTCTTTATGAACGGTGGCAAAACATCAAAAACAAAAGAATTTGGTTACAGTATAAGCGAAACAGTAGCAGTTTTTGGCGGGATCGCGTTGGAACATGTAGCACGAATTTTCATTTTCATGAAATTTAGTGAAATAGCGAATTCAATTGTATAATTTTGGTAGTGAATTATTCAATTTAGTTACGTGTGAGTGCACAAGTGTAGCGAGAAGGTGAAACTAAGTGACTAACGTGGACTTTTCGTGTTCCCCCCAAAAACTCCTATTAAGTTGTTGTAAAGTTACTACCGCTTTACCATAACTTTAACTTTAACTTTGTCTTGACTGACTAAAGACGACTATGACTGTTTTGTAACTTCGTGCCCGATATCGAGCCATTTACTGTAATGAAAAGAAAAATTACTTGACACTGGTTAAATGCACAAACCGTGCGAAGCCAAAACCCAAAAAAAAAGCGAAACAGTACGACGATTTTTAGCCGATTCTACTTTATAAAAATCTGAAATTCAGCATCTTTGAAAATTCTGCCACTAAAGAAGTTAAATAGTGGATGCAAATTTGTATGGAAATCTACCATTTTTGTCGCAGAGAAATACCGTCGGGCACACGGCTTGTCTATTAAATCAATTTTTTTAAGTTACTGATTAGTAACGCTTAGCCGTAACCTCTGCGTCTGAGAAGCATGAATTCGGTTTAGAGATATTTATTTTCTCAAAGAACAAATTGCACAATGGTTTTTTTTTTTGTTTTGAATGGGAAATCATCAAATGATTTCTACCGCTCTGGAAAGCGTGACAGACTTTTACTGTCTAAAACCCACCCGTGTTCCTTCAGTTCAAATTCAAATTCTCAAATTCACTGACAACTAACAATTGTTTTGGAAAGTCTCTGGTTGAAAGGTCTGGAAGCATGATTTCGGTTTAAAGACATTTATTCATTGGTTTTGGGTCGAAAACCTATTTGGTAGTTCCCGTTGACCTAGAATCACGAAATTTGGCAAAAAGTAAGATCTTACAGCACAAATAAAGGAAAAATTCCAAAAAATAAAAAGTTGAAAATGAAAGTAAATTTTGATACTTACAAGTTTTCGCGAAAATCTAAATTTGCCCATAACTTTTTTATTACAATATGGTACCTACAAATTTGTACGGAACCCTCAGTGGGCGATTCCGACTCGCACTTGTCCGGTTTTTTATATATGTTTGAAATATATCTATCTCTGGAACTACCAGCCTCAGGCAAAGCTTGTTTTTAACGAAAATACATTTTTGCTTTTGTTTTATTAATAAAATTAGTTGATTTCATCAAATTAACAATTACATTAAATTACAACACAGCACATAAGCCGATTCCGACAACGCCACAACATCGGCGGTCAGATTTTCGCATACGTTTAGTACCTACTAAACGCTTTTACATAATTAGTTGTTATTGTCAACTATATCGTCGCAGACAGTGTCTGACACCGATATCGGACAATTTCTACCAGCGAAGACGCAGTGCAGGGTGAGAGAACCAGCCATTCTTTCACTTGAACACGCTTATTCGCGCTGCCGACTTTGAGACGTCGGTAATTACTATATTGTAGTCGTTTGGTGACTCGCGATGGTTATCGATATTCACCAATATCATCGGGCCGATAATAATTATATCGGTTTGTGTATAGCTGCTAACTTATCGGTATCGGGTTGGCGTCGGTATCTGATCATCTGAAAACGCTCATTAGGTAACTTACAGGATATGGAATCAATAAAAACAAATAAAAATTCTAAAATAAAAGTAGCTTAAGTTACTCCTTATTACATCAGCTACCTGCCAGTGAAAGTTCCGTCAAAAACGGTCCAGCCATTTCAGAGATTAGCGGGAACAAACAGACAGACAGACAGACAAAAATTGTAAAAAAAAATATTTTGGTATATGTACCGTATATACAGGGTTATTTGTAAAACACCGGTAACCTCTCAGGACTACGTTACTAACATCATAATCAACAACTTTTGTTCTATGACTTTTAAAAATTCATCATATTTTAATTCATCAGATTTACATACAAAAATAAAAATATTTAAATTCAACGCTCTAAATGTTACGAAGTCTATGCGAAGCAAAAGAAAGCGATAGGTAGTACCGACAACAGCGAGGGGAGCGGGGTAGGGGGCGGCGGGGGCGCTTGAACTTGACCTATTTACGCCTTTACGGGCGGCCTTCAGTCATTCGTTCGCTTTGATGCGCTTGCGTCGCGTCATTACGGGTCCTTGTAGTGAAATTCGGCAGTGCAGACGTATACGTAATTATCTTTACATGATGGCGTATCAATATTCCAATGTCGAGTACACGGAAATGGTGCGAATGCTAGCTAGGTGTGATGACAATGTTTCGGAAGCGTGTCGCCAATACGCCATACGATTCCCAAACGTACGTATACAAAATACTTTTATCAAGTGCTATAACGTTGTAACTTTACAGAAAATGTGAGATGTCATTGTTAGTTTGTTTTCATTACGGTGTTCAGTGCATAGGTACCGTGAAATATCAAGGTTATTTCCATGTCAAATGTTCGATTGTAGGTATAATTTGGCTTTTGCGTAAAAAGGCGGGAACCGTAGCGTAGCGAGTTACTAACCCAAAAGTATTACTACGAGGACAGTGCGCGGCAATGTATGTAGGTACAGCAAAATACAGAGTTGAAATGTGTTACATAGGACAACGAAATATTTAAGGTTTGTTTTTGGTAAATGTATTATGTTTTGTAAAAAGTCGTAGAACAAAAGTTGTTGTTTATGATGTTAGTAATATAGTCCTGAGAGGTTACCGGTGTTTTACAAATAACCCTGTATATTCACATGCATGTAGCAAAAAGCGGTTATTTTAATATTACAGACACTCCAATTTTATTTATATGTATAGATGTATAGATGTAGGTATAGATTTTAGTTCTACCATAAAATGTATCTAAAACTAAGGAAAAAATATCGAACATAAGCAAAAATAATTCCGTTGATCAACTGCAATATGTTATACTATGGCATGGATTTTCTGCTAAATGGTTGACAGTTCATCGTAAATAAATACGTCGCGCTGCATTTGGGGGAGGCGGAGGTAGCGTTTCAAAGGCCCACAGGCCGGAACAACCTAGCCTTAAGTGGGCATGCGATAGTATGAGTAATACGCTAAGTAAGAGTCTTTACAATTGAGATGCTTTATAACTCCTGCTGTTTAATACGACCCGTCCGATGATTTCTTGACAAAATATCAGCATTTATAATACAGTGAAAACAATTATATAATGATAATATTATTACTTACCGAAAATATGAAACTCCATCCTTTTTTAGCGTCCCAGATGTGTTATTCTTACAATTTTTAAACGAGCACTGAGACATTTTTACCGTCGGAGCGTTCGAATCACAAAGTACCTACATTAGAATATTTCATGGTTCGAATGCTACTAAATCAAAAGCGCACCCAAATGTTCAAGTGGGTGCTCATTCGGTGAGGACATTTTTCGCCGCTGATTGTGTATCTAGATCTATAATAGTGATCGATGTGTAATATTTACATAGCCGTCACGTGTGCCATCACCACAGAGTTTAGTGCGTCAAAATTCAAATAACCGCAAATAACCGATTGTTTCTGTGTGGACTAAGCTCATATTTACATATTTTGATTATCATTTTAAGTTTTGTTGATACTTTAGAATCTTTTTCGAGCAACATTTTCCCATCAAATATATCGACGCTCTAAACGTTTGTCTCCGCGTAGGTAAGTATCTATTATTATGATCTATACATGACTGTGGCGGTCACCTTTTGACCGCCAAAGTCATCGTTGTCATGTTTGCATAAAAGATGTAAAGATCTTTATAAGTAGGCAGACTTTTGTATAGCATTGTTATACCTACTTATTAAAAAGTCCCTAGGTACCACCATTAAAATGTTAAGCATGGTGAAATGTTAGCGAGTTAGGTAGCTAGGCGTATTTTATTAAGCAAAAAGAAAACCCCAAACTTGAAATGGATTGTAGCTTCTAAAATATTTATTAAAAAGTGATTTATATACTGTATTCAAAATAACATAATGTATGAAACTCAGATGGTCAGTAAAAAGAAAAAGGCATGCCGTTCGCCGCGGCCCTGGGAACGACACACTAACTTCCTCAAGTAATGTGTTATCTTTCTATGGTTAATTTATAAATTACGTGGTAGCATGCGAGCTGATTCTCAAATACCGAAATACTACCAAACTGGTAAAAATGATAAAACAAACGCTAGTTGTTAGCACGAAGCATATGGATGAAGTGGCCACCATAGTCGCTGCGATAAATTATATTTTCTCGGCGAATCTTTGTAGTGCATTGCTTCTAGACGATAATTTTGGCTGATTTTTTTTATACATTTATGATTTCATGCAGTTTGATATCTCAGTGGCCAAGGAAACTTGCAAGTATCTGTGGACAATATAAAATACCTAATTAGATATCTAAGTGCTATGATAACAGAAATTTATTGATGAAAAGAAAATTGACATTATAGGGGAGACCGGGTACAAAAGTAACATATTGTGTTTTTACCTTGGTTTCTGATAAAGTATTATCTTTTTGACCAAATTATTATAGCTATATATAAATTCCGTTAATGTTCTACAGATTAGTATCTTGATTTACCTAATTATTATGTATTTTGTATGAATCACAGAGACTTTAAAAAAATTCAGCAGTTGTTACTTTCGACCCCGCTGCCAGGTCGAAAGTAACATGTTGTGGGGCGAAAGTAACAGGATAAAGGGGTTTGTAATAAAAATGATATAAAATATTAAATCAACAAATTATTTATTAGAAAACTTTGTATGAATAACACAAATCAACATTTGCATTTTAAATGCTTAAAAAGTTATTCTCGTTAGGAATTATTTTTAGTCTAAATAATGACTAATGAGATCAATCATAATACATTTTTTTCGAATCAGACTGTTCAGTATCAGACTCTTCTATTCAGATTCGCAATTATGGTGAACACATTTTACAGTCGATACATTGTAACCATTGCTCATTTGGTAGACTATTAGCAAAAGATTCTAAACAAACGAAACAGAAGCAATCCTCGTCATCAGATTTATTTTCCTTGCCTTTTGTTGCCTTCGTTGACCTCTTTCCTTTTCTCTTTCCTTTCGTGGAGGTCAACTTTTTACCTTTTCCAGTAACAGATTTGTGCCGGACGGGCGTGATCGCTTGGACGCGAGGGGTGTGTGGTGAGGGTGTATGCCCGTCCCACTGTGTGTGTAGGGCTCCCGGTCCGCGCGGCGCTGACGTCCTGCACCTATAGATTCCAGATATCTTCAGGGCGGCTACTATCTTCCGGGCTTCATGACGTTACCATATGTACCAGTGTTACGTCTCGTCTCAAAGAAATAGTTTCCAGACTTTCGTCTAGAAAAGGGGGTGTTTTTTGACTCCGCAAAGGAGGGGGGTGCCTTACCTGATTAATAACACACGTTTTATGTTTTTACAGGAAGCAATTTCAGAACACTACTTGAACTATATCTATTAATTAATTTAAGAATTAAATAAAATCTTGCCGATGACTACAAGTTGCTAGAAATTACACGTTTACTATCGTACTATGAATCTTTACCGTAACGAGAGCCGCAAATTGCTTCCTGTTTTTAAGTTTTATTTGTTCTAGATTTCATTACATTTATGACGGAATTATGCATATAACATCTCAATTTATTAAAATATACAAGGCATGTTACATATGGTTGCATTCCCCATGAAATTCCCCGTCTCCTGAGATATCCACATCAACTATATCTTTCCATACTGAAAGAATGTTTCGAGGAAACCCGAAAAAATTCTGAAAAATGTTAATAAATTTATTTTATAAGTTGATTTCCTCGAAAACTACTGAACGGATTTCAAATCCAATTATAGATATCTCAGGCTGGTCTGTAGACCTAAAACAATCTGATATTTAAAACTATACAACTATGGCTTTCAGGGCGTGACGCGCCCTGAAAGAGGGTTAGCAAAAACACAAATCTTAAGAATTACTTAACTAAAGTAACACGACATACAAACTCAATTAAGTGGGCTTTATCTTAGGTTTACATTATTGAAAGTTACGTCCAGGGCTAGGTCTCGGTACTAGGTTACCTGGACGCAACTAAAACTATTAGTTACTGCTATATAGCCCACTCAAATGAGGTTTGCAGGGGTGGTACTTACGGTTATCTTATACTAGCCGCTTAGTCACTACTGTTTATTGGTTTCACTATCACTCTTATCACTATGAATCTACGTTAATGTCAAAAACAAACTAATTAACTATGTAGTGACGCGTCGTCGCGAACATCTCTCCCGCCGTGCAGTGCAGTGACGACTCGTAGCGATGTCGGTGCGGCGCTGCATCGCACCGGTGAGCGATGACTGGAGTCGCGGCGCTCGCCGCCGCGACGCCTGCTGCCACGACGCTCGCCGCCGCGACGCTCGCCGTCTCAGCGCACGCTTTCGCGGCGCTCGCCGCCTGAGTGCTCGCCGTCGCGGCGCTCGCCTCAAGGCGCCCGCCACGGCGCTCGCCTCAAGGCGCCCGCCACGGCGCTCGTCGCGCCTAGGCGCCCACCGCCTCAGCGCTCGCCGTCGCGGCGCTCGCCTCAAGGCGCCCGCCACGGCGCTCGTCGCGCCTAGGCGCTCACCGCCTCAGCGCTCGCCGTCGCGGCGCTCGCCTCAAGGCGCTCGCCTCAAGGCGCCCGCCACAGCGCTCGTCGCGCCAAGGCGCTCGCCGTCACGGCGCTCGCCTCAAGGCACTTGCCTCGGGGCGCTCGCCGTCTCACTTGGGTAGTGGGACGAGTTTCTTCACCGGACGCTTCAAGGTGCCGCCGGCAGTGCGCACTTCAGCGGTCCGGACTTCTCCGTCGGCCCCGGGAAACAGGGCAACTATACGGCCTCGCGGCCATGTGTTGCGAGGCAGCTGGCCGTCTGCGATGAGGATGGGATCGCCCACCTGCAGTTCGGGCCCGCGGGTGTGCGGCTCCCGCCGGTTTTGAAGCTCCGGCAGGTACTCTCTGACCCAGCGACGCCAGAACATATCGGCGAGTATCTGGGATCGTCGCCAGAGTCTCTTGCTGTCCACGTCTCGCTCGGTGAACACGCCGGGTGATGGTAGTCTCGCCGATCCACCGAGCAAGAAGTGGTTCGGTGTGATCGACTCGTCGTCTTCGCTGTCTACGGAAACATGTGTTAGTGGTCGGCTGTTTACAGTGTACTCTGCCTCACACAACAGTGTGGACAACACCTCTTCGTGCGGGTGTTTTTCCAGGAGCACAGTGCACAGCGCGGACTTCACGCAGCGAACAAGGCGCTCCCAGGCGCCTCCCATGAAAGGCGCTGAGGGCGTTATGAAGCGCCATACGACGCCTCGGCGACTGGCCTCCTCTCGAGAGGCCTCTCGGAGCTCCTTGTCGGCACCGTGCATGTTGGTGCCGTTGTCGGAGTGTATCTCGGCGGGGCAGCCCCGACGAGCAGCGAAGCGGCGCAGCGCCAGTATGGCGGCGTCTGCGCTGAGGCTGGCGGCGATCTCGAGGTGGACGGCTCTGGTGGTGAGACACGTGAACAGGGCTACGTACCTCTTCTGATGTTGCCGTCCGACTGTGACGGACAGTGGGCCGAAGTAGTCTAGCCCGGTGTACGTGAACGGCCTCTGGTGATGTGCCAGGCGCGTTCTCGGATGGTCGCCGGTCGCAGGCACGGTTGGTTGTGCCTTGCGAATGCGACACTGCAGACATCGTGACAGCACCCTCTTCGCTGTTGGTCGCATCTTCACGACCCAATAATGCTGTCGTACCTCGTTGATAGTGAGTTCTGTCCCACTATGCTGCAGGCTACGGTGTGTCCAGTCTATGTATAACTGGGTAATGTGATGGTCGCCGTGTAGTATCGGCGGACGCTTCACATCGTCTGCTATTTGTTCAGTAGCGGCTATACGGCTCCTCAGTCGTATGACGCCATCTATGATTTCAATTTGCAGCGGCCGCAGTCGACTATCTTTGTCTAACGTCTTCTGCTCTCGCAGTCTCGCCATTTCTAGAGCGAAAGATTGCTGCTGTACGACCTGTACTAGTAGTTTCTCCGCTTCGTGGAGGAACTCTGCTTCTATTATTTGCCCTTTTGGTCGAGAGTTGGATGTTTTTTCGGTTCGCTTCGGAAGAGGGGGCGCCGCTTTCTTCTGTTGTCGCCAGTCAGGATCTCGATCAGCGTTCTTTCTAGTTCTTTTATAGAACGTTTTCTCCCTTGATACTCTGCACAGAGATACGAAACGTAGAACGCTCGCCGTCGCACGGAGAAGTCTTTCCCACCTGGAGAACCTTGTCGGGTCTGGTATGGCTTCTGTTAGCTTTCGATCGTCTGTTTCTTCGACGGCGGTGAGTGCTCTCTCTTCTCCCGTCTCTTCTGCGACCGGAGGAGTCTCGGACGGCCATGATGATGGCTCCTCATACAAGAAATTGGGGCCACGATACCACTCATGTTGCGAGTCGAAGTGGTGTGGCACGTCACGAGTAGCTACGTCTGCGATATTCATTTTCGTAGGTACCCATCGCCAGTCTTCGACTCTACTGTTCTCCTCTATGGCGGCTATACGATGAGCTACGAACGGCTTGTACACTCGCGCTCCTCTTCTGATCCACGTCAAAATGGTCTTGCTATCTGACCAGTAGGTTACCGATGCGGGCTTGATGTCGTGTTCACGTATGACAGCTGCGGCCACGCGGGTTCCCATCACCGCTGCCTGCAGCTCGAGGCGGGGTATTGATTGCAGCTTCAAGGGAGCTACCTTCGCCTTTGCCATGACGAGGCTGACTCGTTGCTTGCCGTCTGTTGCTGTAGTTCGCCAATACACCGCTGTCGCATATGCCATCTCACTCGCGTCGGTAAACACGTGGACTTGCGTCTCTACCGCGTCGCTGTACCCCGGATAGCATCTTGGTAAGTTGACGTTTCCGAGCTGTAGTAGGTGTTGTACCCAACTTTTCCATTGAGTCGCTAGGTCTTGGTCTAACGGCTGATCCCAGTCGACTCCTCGCCTCCATGCCTCTTGCAATATTTGCTTGGCTCGAATGGTTACTGGTGAAGCGAGTCCGAGCGGGTCGTATAGAGACATCACTATTTTCAGCGCCTCCCTTTTTGTGGGCGCCTCTTTATCTAATATGCCTCTTGGTAGGCGTGCGAGCGTGAGGTTGAAGCCCAACGTATCTTCATTCGGTCTCCATATTAGGCCGAGTATCTTCTCTGTGTCATCAGTGTTTCCGATGCTGACGACTTCTGTTCGGATCTGTTTCGGATCTATATTTTCCGTTAACTGTGCGCTGTTTGACACCCACTTTCTGAGTTCAAACTTCGCCTGTAGGTGAATATTTTTCACCGTAGTTGCAATGCGCGTCGCTTCTTCGACGGTCTTGTAACTATCGAGGTAATCATCCATATAATGATTCCGAATTATGGCTTCCACGGCATCTGGATGCTCATCTATATGCCTTTTCGCGTTCCAATTCTTCGCGAAAATGGCTGTGCACGGCGAGCTCGCCGCACCGAAAATGATGGACGTCATACGGTATTCTTCCGGCGCCCCCTCTCTTCTATTGCCTCTCCATAGGTATCGGAGCGCGTCTCTATCCTGACTTCGCACCTTCACCTGCATAAACATCTCCGCTATGTCACCAGAAATGGCTATGCAGTGTCTTCGGAACCTCATCATGACGCCGGGCAGGGACTGTAGCAAGTCCGGTCCAGTGAGAAGGAAGTCGTTGAGTGACAGCCCTCTTGATTTGGCAGCTGCGTCATGCACGATGCGGAGCTTTTCAGGTTTCATGGGGTTGAATACGTCGAAATGGGGTAGATACCACGTTCTACCCGGTGTGCTCGTCTTGGGCGCCTTTTCTGCGTAACCCTTCTGGATGAGAGAGTCCATCTGTTCTGTGTATCTATCTCGAAGGGCGGGTTTGCCATCGAGTTTTTTCTCTATTGAGACGAGCCTCTTGAGGGCTGTCCCGTAACTATCGGGCATTTCTATGCTTTCATTTTTCCACAGCATGGCTGTTTCTATGTGACCATCTTCTAACTGTTGAGTGTGACGAGTCAAAATATCTTCCGCTTTCTTCTCGGGATCGGAGTCTGGTCGTCTCGGGTTGATGACCAGTGATTCTAAGGCGAAGAATTTGCGAAGCTGTTCATCTATGTCTTCATTGCTCGCGGTGAGACGGTTGACGTAATGCACCTGCTGACCCAGGATTCTGGTGTGTGCGCCGTGTAGAGTCCATCCCATCGTCGTAAGTGATGCAACGGGTTGGTTCTTCGGACCTCTGCGGATCTCACTGGCCAATAATAGGTGCCAGTTATCTTGACCGATGAGTATTTTCGGCGCGCCAGTGTCGTATATCAGCTGTTGCCTCAGGTCATCCAGATGTTTGCAGTGCGCGACGTCCACTTCACTGACTGTTTGCGGGGCGAGGTTTAGCTTCGGTATGGTGCGCGCTCTGAACGGCACCCTATTCTTCAGCTGGCTCGCAAGAGTGACTGTGATTCTTCGCGAACATGGAGTGTCGATCGTGGTATTGCCGATCGCGCCTATTTTCAGAGGGTCTATTTGGCCTTCTGCCCCGACTTGCTTCGCTATGTCCTCGTCGATCAAGGAAACGGTTGATCCATCATCGAGAAGTGCGAATGTCGATACTTCTCCCGCCGGTCCAATTACTCGAACCGGAACCATCTTGAGGTAGGCGTGGCTTGAAGTCGTTCGTGAGCTGGCCACTGTCTCCTTTGACTCCACGTTGTTAGACTGCTCCTGAGTAACGGGCTTTTCGCTCTCTGCAGCGGACTTCTTATTATAATGAAGAAGCTGATGATGCGTGGCTGTACACCCCTTTACGTCACACTTCTTTGGTTTGCATTTGTGATCGGGACGACGGCTTCGCAGGCAACGGAAACACAGGCTAAACTTCTTAGCGAGCTCCCATCTCTTGTCACTGGATCCCTCTTTGAACCTCTTGCAATCAGGAGCTTGATGTCCCTCCTTCTCGCAAATACGGCATTTTTGGGCCGACTTGTCTACAGCTGTATGGGTCCTTTGTGTGACACGCTTGCTCGTTGTTGCCTCAGCAGGGCCGATGTTCTCAGGTGGAGCGAAAGCACTGCAGAAACGAGCTTGCTCTGTGATGAATTCGCTGAATAGCGTAAGGTCCGGCAGCGACTGGTACTTTTCGGTGTACGTCCTATACCACTGTACACGTAGGGAGTTCGGCAGCTTCTCGGTGAGCGACCGCATCAGCTCAGCGTTGATCAGGTAGTGATCCTTCTTCAGCGCGCGCAGAGTGACCACACCGCTTCTGACTCTACTTGCGAAGTTGCAGATATCTTTAGGTGCTTCGCCACAGCGCGGCAATCCGCGCAGTCTGTCTGTTTCCGCTTGCGCGATCGAATCTGGACGGCCGAACTGCAGCTCGAGTTCCCTCATGATGTCATCTGGTTTGGCATGTCCGATGAGTTCTGAGCTCACTGTCTCTAGCGCTCGTCCCCGTAGGCTTCTTCTAAGTCTTGCTGTGTTTTCAACGTCGTTGAAGTATCTTCGAGTTGTCTCGTAGATGGCGCGAAATGAAAGCCATTCTGTATGGGCCCCATTGAAGTTCGGTAAGGTCATGATGACCTTCGACGCCGAGGGGTGGTTCGGTGTCCCCTGTTCTGTTTTCCTGTCGGCTAGCGACGCTATAGCGGACGTCAACTCCGTTATGAACGGACGGAGTGAGTCTTCCCCCTTGGCTTCTATTTCCCTTGGTGGGATTCGATTCTTCACTTCATTCGCTGTAGGATGCGGCAATGGTACTTGCTTATCGAGGTCCACTATAGTTTCGAAGTCCACAGGGGGGGGCTGTTGCTCATGGCCTATATCACTATTGTCCCCCTCGGCGGCGTTGTCCCTCTTCTCCGGCTCAGGCTCAGGTGCCTCTTCAAGCCAGGAGCGCACGTACTCATTGTTTGAGTTTCTATCATCCATGTAACCGTCGGAATCTTCTTCCTCGGCTCTCTGAAGTGCTAATTGAGCAAGTTCCAACTTAATCTTCAATAAGTCTTCACGTGCTCTTGAAATTTTTCTATGTGACCGCGTCGTTCTATTCGTAGTCGACTGCGGCCTGCTATGTTCGGTACGGGCGTCACCCCGGGTAGTCATCGGTAAGGTTCGGCTGTACGTTTCATCTAGTGTTCTTTCTATTCTGTCTGCAGGCCTCAGTGCTCTGTCTGCAGGCCTCAGTGCTCTGTCTGCAGGCCTCAGTGTTCTGTCTCCAGGCCTCAGTGTTCTGTCTGAAGACTGCAATGTTCTATCTGAAGACTGCAATGTTCTATCTGCAGGCTTCAATGTTCTATCTGAAGTTCCTTCCTTTCTGGTTCCCTTCCTGACCGTGGATAGCCGTTCGGCTTCTTCAGACCGCGCCCGTGCAGGTAAGTCTTTACTTGTCCGCGGAACTAGGGGGCACTGCGGCGGTGGCTCGGCTCCTTCAGTGGTGGATGGTGAATTCGGTGGCCGCTCATGGCAGATGGCCGACCTGCTGCGGCCTCTGCTCACCTCCACTGTCCAGGCTTCAGGGGCCTTGCCTTGCGATCTCGTTACCGGCATGTTGAATTCGGGTCTTCAAAACGGATCTTCGAAACGGATCTTCAAAACGGATCTTCAAAACGGATCTTCAAAACCGGATCTTCAACGGAATCTTCAGACCAGATCTTGAACGGAATCTTCAAACCGGATCTTGAGAACGGATCTTCAAAACGGATCTTCAAAACGGATCTTCTAAACCGGATCTTCAACGGAATCTTCAGACCAGATCTTGAAAACGGATCTTTGAAACGGATCTTCGAAACGGATCTTCAAAACCGGATCTTCAACGGAATCTTCAGACCAGATCTTGAACGGAATCTTCAAACCGGATCTTCAACGGAATCTTCAAAACCGGATCTTCAACGGAATCTTCAAAACAGATCTTCAAAACGGATCTTCAAAACGGATCTTCAAAACGGATCTTCAAAACCGGATCTTCAACGGAATCTTCAAAACAGATCTTCAAAACGGATCTTCAAAACGGATCTTCAAAACCGGATCTTCAACGGAATCTTCAAAACAGATCTTCAAAACGGATCTTCAAAACGGATCTTCAAAACGGATCTTCAAAACCGGATCTTCAACGGAATCTTCAAAACAGATCTTCAAAACGGATCTTCAATCAGAATCAGTCTTCTGTACTTCAAAGTATTCTTCAGGGATAAGTCTTCAGGAATAAGGCTTCAGGCTCTGACGTAACTCTTCAGTGATAAAACTTCAGAAATAAGTCTTCAGGAATAATCCTTCAGGAATAAGGCTTCAGGCTCTGACGTAACTCTTCAGTGATAAAACTTCAAAATTAAGTCTTCAGGAATCCGATAACTCTTCAGGAATAAAGCTTCAGGAATAAGTCTTCAGGAATAATCCTTCAGGAATAAGGCTTCAGGCATCTCCCGGACGGGTCTTCATGTATCTCTCCTGAAGAAATCCGGCTCGCAAGGACCAGCAGATGTGCCGGACGGGCGTGATCGCTTGGACGCGAGGGGTGTGTGGTGAGGGTGTATGCCCGTCCCACTGTGTGTGTAGGGCTCCCGGTCCGCGCGGCGCTGACGTCCTGCACCTATAGATTCCAGATATCTTCAGGGCGGCTACTATCTTCCGGGCTTCATGACGTTACCATATGTACCAGTGTTACGTCTCGTCTCAAAGAAATAGTTTCCAGACTTTCGTCTAGAAAAGGGGGTGTTTTTTGACTCCGCAAAGGAGGGGGGTGCCTTACCTGATTAATAACACACGTTTTATGTTTTTACAGGAAGCAATTTCAGAACACTACTTGAACTATATCTATTAATTAATTTAAGAATTAAATAAAATCTTGCCGATGACTACAAGTTGCTAGAAATTACACGTTTACTATCGTACTATGAATCTTTACCGTAACGAGAGCCGCAAATTGCTTCCTGTTTTTAAGTTTTATTTGTTCTAGATTTCATTACATTTATGACGGAATTATGCATATAACATCTCAATTTATTAAAATATACAAGGCATGTTACATATGGTTGCATTCCCCATGAAATTCCCCGTCTCCTGAGATATCCACATCAACTATATCTTTCCATACTGAAAGAATGTTTCGAGGAAACCCGAAAAAATTCTGAAAAATGTTAATAAATTTATTTTATAAGTTGATTTCCTCGAAAACTACTGAACGGATTTCAAATCCAATTATAGATATCTCAGGCTGGTCTGTAGACCTAAAACAATCTGATATTTAAAACTATACAACTATGGCTTTCAGGGCGTGACGCGCCCTGAAAGAGGGTTAGCAAAAACACAAATCTTAAGAATTACTTAACTAAAGTAACACGACATACAAACTCAATTAAGTGGGCTTTATCTTAGGTTTACATTATTGAAAGTTACGTCCAGGGCTAGGTCTCGGTACTAGGTTACCTGGACGCAACTAAAACTATTAGTTACTGCTATATAGCCCACTCAAATGAGGTTTGCAGGGGTGGTACTTACGGTTATCTTATACTAGCCGCTTAGTCACTACTGTTTATTGGTTTCACTATCACTCTTATCACTATGAATCTACGTTAATGTCAAAAACAAACTAATTAACTATGTAGTGACGCGTCGTCGCGAACAAGATTGTAACACCGTTTTCTTGGCTTTATTTCTTTTTTGTATTCTTCTTCAATTGCGTTTTTTTCGAGTGTGTCCGTCAATATTGCAGTCTTACGTTTTTTCCGTCCTCTATTCGTTAGTCTTCAGAAACGCTGTCGAAATCAAACAAAAGAGAAACAAACAGAAGAGCACTCGATCAAATAGTCCTGAAGATTTTTTCCTCATCAATAGAAAAAATACGGTTGACGCAACGGTAGCCAACAATTGCGCTACTATTTCCTGCTTTCATTTCTGTAATCTAATATATAAAATTCTCGTGTCACAGTTTTCGTTGCCATACTCCTCCGAAACGGCTTGACCGATTTTGATGAAATTTTATATGCGTATTCAGTAGGTCTGAGAATCGGCCAACATCTATTTTTCATCCCCCTAAATGTTAGGGGTAGTCCACCCCTAAATAATTTATAAGGCAAAACAACGTTTGCTGGGTCAGCTAGTGTATCTATATAATGTCACATGGCAAACATTATCTTTTTTGTCAGGGCTCAAATTTTTGCTCCATCTTTGAAATGCTCTTCAGCTGCTTTTCGGTACACATCCATGTCCGTAGTTCCTCATGTGGTCTTTCTTATGCGTTGTAGCGGCATTCTGTTAAAATAAACACACACACATAAAATTATTACGTGATTATATCAATACGGGGATAAAAGTAACACGTTACTTGTGTACCCGTAGGGCTACGTTACTTTTGTACCCTACCTTATTTTTGTTAAAATATGAAAGATAACCTTGAAACGGAACGTGCTAGACAAAAACAAATTTAAACACTTTGCAATCAATCTAATCAAGAATTAATATGCAAACATTCATTTTAATATTATTCTTTTGATACTACGTAAACACCAAATAAGTAAACATCAAAAAACTTACTTTTGATTTGTGAAATCACGTAGCGTCCTCTAGCACAAGCTAAAAGCGCGTGGCGTGTGCGACGACTAAATGCAAGTGAGGGGGGCGCCACCGGCTATCACCTGACGGCAGCGAAGCGGTGTTTCGACTATTGGATAAACCTACAGAGCATTTGTTACTTTCGACCCGCTGTTACTTTTGTACCCGGTCTCCCCTACGTAGGTTAAACTAAATTACCATAACTACTTTAGGATCTTGCTAATAAAAATCGTCGCAAGCGGTCACGTATACATGATGGTCATGAATATCATTTACGGCACTTGTATGATTACCTACATAGGTAGTCATGTTTTGACGTGAAAACGTCTTTTCGCTGTGTGCGTTACCCAGGCCAGATGTTGTCGAAAATGGTCATTTGAATCTTACAGATAATTAGTTTTGCGGCTTCTGTAATTGTTGCGCACATTTTTAAATTTGTTGCGCTTATAGTTTTTTAATTATTTCACAAAAACATTTCCTGCTGGGGTAACGTTATCCCAGCCAGACCTTTTTCTTTCTAATGGGAATATTTAAATAATTACTAGCTATAAAATTAGTTGTCTAGATGAAGTAAATGTTGTGCCTTATTTTGTATTTGTTCTTTCATCGGTTGCGAAGTTATTCGAGATTTTGCTAGGGTAACGTTTTTGGTTTTGCTAGATCTTTGAAATGGTTAAGCGGATTCTTATCATATTTTGTACATGGCTTCTTGGGAATTAGTTTAAATTTGTTCTGCAATAAAAAAAACAAAATAATACATAGCTTAAAGGTTATTTCATTAAATAGAAAAACACTTCAATTGGTCCCAGCACTCTCAATAAGAGCTCTAAAGACTTATTTTAAACGTTATTTTAAAGCTTGTAACTGCTTTCAAATGTACGTGAAGTTTCATTAGTATCCTGTAAGTATTTAACAAGTTATGATGATATTGAGTTCTTCACGAGCACGGTCTTGATGCGCGCGGTGTTATTTGGCCACTGGATTGGATATATGAACTGAATGTTATGTCAATTATTAGTTTTTTAGTTCAGTTGTATATCAGTAAAATTTCAGCTCAGTACATTGGATAATTAATGAGATAATACGATTAAAGTCATTAGGAAATGAATGACCGTGGTAACCCGACCAAGTTTAGGTGGTTACGAAAAAGCGAAAACGCAAAACATTATGGTACCTTCTAAAATATGTAGGATAGTGTTACAAATTTAGTACAGACATGTACACAAGTTTAAAAAAAACTACGTGATTATTAAATAATTTTTATTGACAGGTAATATAATCATTTCAATTGAACTTTTAAAGTATTATTAAACTTATACTTAAAAACAATCACAGATTAAAATTACAGATAGTAATTTTGCTTTTTTGAAATTTTCTATTATTTTTTAATTAAATTATAGTTTTCAGTATACACAGTACACAGTTACAGTTTTTATTTAAATATACACATATTGGACTGTGTAATGATCACAGACAATAAATAATATACAATGGTTTTTTTCAGTTAATACTAAACTTACGGTGCGTACAAACTATATAACATAACATGTTATATAACATTTTTCATAGTGTGGTCATGTTATTTAACATTGTTGTATAACATTTTACATAGAGTTGTAGTGTTATATAACATGTTACATGGTCTGTACGCACCTTTACGTATGTCTACTAATACCTACTTATATCAATTAAAATCACAGATCAATGGTAATATTAAATGACATCACAATGTAGTAAAATGCTCACAGTTAGTCCTACTGTTTTGTTGTCTCATTTCAAATATCACATTTTTTTCCTAAGTTTAAAATCACAGATCAAAAATAATAAAATTAAGTAATATTAAACTGCAGTCAAATAATTATGTAAGTATTACTTTTAACTAATTACAATCTCAAAAAGTCGACGTGTAAAGGTACATTCTAAAACTTTGTTGGTTTTTGTATAAAAATATCACAGATCATTTTGTAAAATGAGTATCCAAATACGTAAGTAACTTTGTGAAACAAAAGTTGTCATAAACAGAGATCTAGTTGGCGCTCTAGAGAGACCATAAACGTAGGCAGATTTTGTTGATTCTTACGTCAGTCGATTTTGCTACTATTTCTGTAGTTACATTATACAAGCTTACCTTGTTCGTGAATTCATCAAGCAGCTTGCACCATAACTATGATCATCAATAGAAGCACTCCACATTAGCAGTAATTCGCCACACTTATTATTTTACATTAGCTCTCACGCACTCTATAAATATTTGCAAAAACAGGAAACGGAACTGCCGAAACGCATGCGCACTCTACAAGATGAATTATGTGATTACGAAGCATGTTTAGTGCGATATGCAAACAATGCGCCCCTTCAACCCACCCCTTCCGCGTCCCACCGAACGACATGTTATATCAGTGATTTTTGATAAGTTTGTGCAACTGGAAGATAATAATAATGTTTTCATAGTACAGATATTATTATATTATTAATGTATTTAACAGTGTACGCGTCTGTACCGAAATTGTAAGGTGTATTATACTAAACATTTCAAAAGATAGTATAAAGTTCTGCGTTTTCGCTTTTTCGTAACCACCTAAACTTGGTCGGGTTACCACGGTCATTCACTTCCTGATGACTTTAATCGTATTATCTCATTAATTATCCAATGTACTGAGCTGAAATTTTACTGATATACAACTGAACTAAAAAACTAATAATTGACATAACATTCAGTTCATATATCCAATCCAGTGGCCAAATAACACCGCGCGCATCAAGACCGTGCTCGTGAAGAACTCAATATCATCATAACTTGTTAAATACTTACAGGATACTAATGAAACTTCACGTACATTTGAAAGCAGTTACAAGCTTTAAAATAACGTTTAAAGTAAGTCTTTAGAGCTCTTATTGAGAGTGCTGGGACCAATTGAAGTGTTTTTCTATTTAATGAAATAACCTTTAAGCTATGTATTATTTTGGTTTTTTTATTGCAGAACAAATTTAAACTAATTCCTAAGAAGCCATGTACAAAATATGATAAGAATCCGCTTAACCATTTCAAAGATCTAGCAAAACCAAAAACGTTACCCCAGCAAAATCTCGAATAACTTCGCAACCGATGAAAGAACAAATACAAAATAAGGCACAACATTTACTTCATCTAGACAACTAATTTTATAGCTAGTAATTATTTAAATATTCCCATTAGAAAGAAAAAGGTCTGGCTGGGATAACGTTACCCCAGCAGGAAATGTTTTTGTGAAATAATTAAAAAACTATAAGCGCAACAAATTTAAAAATGTGCGCAACAATTACAGAAGCCGCAAAACTAATTATCTATAAGATTCAAATGACCATTTTCGACAACATCTGGCCTGGGTAACGGACACCTTTTCGCTAGGTGTGGGTACTGGTAGTGAGTTCAATATTTCTGACTGACGAAAACATGTAAGATTTCAACCGGTAATAACTACGAGAGTTGTAGTGCTAGAGTAATGGTTGAGCATTCAAAAGATAGGTCATATTTATAAACAAAAATATGTTGGACATCATTTGCATATGACGCCACACTACGTGTGAACGCGCGTGCGCGACCCTCTATTTTTCACTGTGTGGAGAAATTCCAACTCATATAGCGCTAAGACGTTTTTAGGTAGAACAGTAATTCTGAGGTTATTATCGAGAGTTAACAAAGTACTACCAGGATCTACAGAGAAACAAGAAAAATATTGCACCTAATAGACTTAAAAATGTATATGAACATGACAATAGCAAAATAATTCCAGAAGTCGTCTAATATCGGCCGTAAATCATCTGAAAAATGAAAAAAATCGCAAACGAAGAAAACTTGCATCAAAAGAAATGCAATGAGCCTAAAAAATCTAGTACAGAAACCAATATTATAGCTCCAGCAGTGTCAGAGACTGAAATCAATTTTGTTGAAAATAGCAAATATTAGCTAAAGATGTGATGTGGTTATAAATTGGCCATAAATCTGTGTTCAGATCTGAAAAATACCATATACAGCGAAAGTTTACTTCATAAGGAATGCAATGAGTCTACTTAGCTTAGTGTCGAGTAAATACAAAAGCCAGGGTACCACCGGAAAACTAAAAAAAAAACATAAAAATCCTCATGTTATCAATCGGTCGCACCGTGTCATCGTGTAAGTAAATATTATGCGTGAGCATTACGAGAACATTAGGAGATTTCAATGGCAGAAGACTAAATAAAGGAAGGTTTATATAGAGGGGTCCTCCGAGTATCCACCATAGGGTGGCCAAACGGAATAAGCATACGAGTGTCCAAATTGTTTTTCCATCGCCAAGCGGATGATCGACTCTCTACCTGACCACAGGGCTGGCCTATTATTTTAAGTCTATTAACTGAAGCTCATAATTACATATAGGTATATTAATACGTGAGCAAAAACTTTGAACCCCTTTTTACGAAAATTATACGGATCGAGGAGTATGAAATTTGGCACAGTTGAAGTTTATATGGAGAAGAAATACAGAAAGCGAATATTTTTTATTATTGTTGATAAATACTAATAACACCATACTTAGGTATTAACAGGGAGGGTGTTTCATAGGGTGTTTACGTATCAAACGGTAGAAGATATCTAGCTAACCTACCATTACATTCCATCATTAATTCCATGTCCATGACAGGGTGTTTTAAACTACGTCATGCGTCTTAGTAAATGATATTTTCATTTTGTAAATTATGTATATGTTCAAAAATATATTTTTTTTTATAAATGATTAGTAGTCATTGGATACATGAAGTGAGCTGCCGTTGTAAGACGACTAAAATATCACGGTGTATAATAAATTAATAATGCATTAGTTCAAACTAAAAAAAAAATGAATTATGGTCGAATTTCGATGCTTGGGCGACAACTACTTTTATATTTAAAATACCCGACGAAAAATTTCAACGCAAAGGGCGTCCACAATTCGACCATAATTCAAAGGGCGTTGACAATTCGACCATAATTCAAAGGGCGTTGACAATTCGACCATAATTCTTTTTTTTGTTTTAGTTGGTCAGATTCATATACTGAATCCATGGTAACATGCTATACGTCGATGTCCCTGCCACCTTGTATGAACAACAAATAAAGCCTTAGCTGTGAGAGTTGCGTCCCAACAACCACCTTTAACCATCCGCAACCGTTCTACTGCCTCAGTCTCCAGATCAAATCATACTCTAAGAAAAAATAAACCGCTAACCTCACGGATCAGGCAGATTGTACGGAAGTGAAACCATAAAAGGGTCAGCAACATTGGTGCTCCTGTCAGCGGTGGCGTTGCCATCCTCGTCGCCGACCACCGTGGCCTCCGACGTTTGCGGGGTGAGCGTGTTCGCTTCGTCTGCCAGTGTCACGTGCACGTGCAGGGTGCTGTCTCGCCATGCCTGCCACGACATCTGGTGCTCCTGGATCTTCAGCAGCATCCACGTGGTCAACAGACCGTTTAGCGCGCCTGGTGAGACCATGGAAAGACCCAGCAGTGATAATGGTAAATCTGAGACAATGAATGAGACATTAACTGGAATAAGGCAAAAGGCCGAATTGGGGAGATTTTCGAATAGTATCTTGGTCTGAATCCCTAAATTCTGAAAAACGAATACTTAAACCAGTCACCTGCACCCACTCACCGATAACTCCAATGAGCAACGACGAGAACAGATTGGCTGCGAGTGCGGCGCCACCTCCCCTGCGCGCGCCTGCCTGCAGCACAGCATCGCAGGCGTGCAACGCGCGTGCCGTGCCTAGTACGCTGGCCGTGCCCAGTGCTAGCGCGCGCCACATGTCGGCTGCCAACGCGCGCCCGCGCCCTGACATCGCCCACTCCGCCATCGAGCGCACCCACGACCATCTGGATGCAAGAACTTGTAATAGACTCCCGAAATAAGTATATGTATAGGTATATGAAACCAAATTTCAATTTGAGTTTTGGTTATACACGAATCACGAAATTTGAACGAGCCAATTTATTATGGATTCGATTTTCAAAGCAACTCACTTATGGCTCCTGGTGACGACATAGTGATGCCTGCACAGCTCGCAGTAGGAGGTAGCAGCTTGTAGCAGCCAGCGCTCGAGGCAAGAGCGGTGCACGGCGGCGATGGTTCCTCTGCAGGAGCAAGGCCGCACTAGCCGCTCTGCCGACTCGCCGCCGAAGCAGATCCGGCAGATGTTGTCTGAGCGAAGGCTTCCCGTGAAACTGGACACCTCCTTCGCGGCTTGCGTGCCCTAACGATGGTGCAGGGCCAAACTTTACAGTCGATGAGATATTCACGTCGTGAAATCTCTTAGTCGTCAAAACCGATGGTACCAGGCTCACTATTTCGTATGAAATTCTTGTCAAAAATGGATAACAATAATTGGGGACTGGCACTTGAAACCTCTACCTAGGTACCTCCGGAGCCCAATCAGGCCAACCGTAACCACGTTTATAGATGGGTGATATATTATTTAAACGATTTGTAGGCACCTACCTAGTCTTATCAAATAGTGGTACCTGTTTGTTGAGCAACAACGCACACACGGAACTGAGGATAGACATGGAGCGGCCGGCCGGCTGCACCAGGGACGATGCGGGCGACGAGAACGTCAGCGAGTCCGCTATGCGAGCGCGCATCTGACGCTGCTCATCAGTTTCATTTGGATTCGCTGTTTCACGATTGCATAGTGATCAGGAATAATATACAAAGTAGGTACACTAGGTTCCACAATAATTAAATAAATACAATGGTACAGGATTAGTTGGCACGTGGCCAAAATCAGAACGATTGCCGCCATTTTGTTTACCTAATACAATTTCTGTTGCAATTTCACAAATGTTTACCATAGGGATCTGCCTAGCCTTTTCCCAACTATGTTGGAGTCGGCTTCCAGTCTAACCGGATGCAGCTGACTACTGCCTATCTGACCTACATAAATTGATTAGACTGGTTGTCAGATTTCCGATGACCCGTAACGACTATCAAAGATCCAGGAATCCTTCACGGGCCTTCCAGGCACGGAGGAGTCTCGATATGTAAAGATGGGCACCCATCCACGAACTAACCGCGGCAAGCGTAGCTTTACCTGTTCGATCAAGCCGTGCCGCTTTTATTACTTAGCCACAAGCATAATAACAGCCGTGCTGAAATGTGCAGAAATGTTTACCAGCAATCACAAAATAATTCAAGCGCCAAAAGATCCTTGTAGCACACTAGGTTCCTATCTAACCTCCCAAAAAAAAGTAAGACCTCCTAATAAGATAAACACATAATCACGTACCTGGTGAAGAGATGCCGGAGTATCTACAGCTTATATCTGTTTGTTGGGCAGTGGAACGCAATTCCTTGTCACGATGGGAGCTCGGTGTAGTCGTCTGTGCAACCAATCACAGCCAGCGCTTAGTCTCATGCAGATTCAGATTAGACATTAAACTTTCTATGATAAAATGTTGAGCTTAGCCAATCACAGCACGGCGCTGGCCTGGCCCATTGTTGAGCTACGGGGGACCATAAATTAGTGGGGGGGGGGGGGTAAAGTGCCGCTTTTTTACGTCTTGCGGTGTCGTATTACTTAAGTGTTTCAAATGCTCTTACCGGTACGTGTAAGGAGGTGCAGCTATCCGTGGACATACTTATGGTAACCTTGCTGTCAGAGCGCTCGTAGCCCCAGAACATCAACAAGGTCTCACCCTCACCAACATTGCATTCCTGGATTAACATCACGTTTGTTATATAAACTAATTAGTGATGTACCGACTAGTGGCCGACTAGTCGGGAATTTATTATTTTATAATCAGTTTAACAGTTTACTTTCAGTGCAATCTAGAAAAGGATAGGCAATTAGCACAGGAAGAAAAGCCGGCTCGCACGTAAACAATGATAGAATAAATGCAAAGTAAACAAAAAACGGGAGTGATATGAAGATTCGAATGACGTTATTGCGACGCACACTATTTCGGAAAACTTTACGAGTGGTACGACGAATTTTGATTAATACCTATCTTACAGATGGCGTCAGCAAAAAAATAAATAAAATGGAAGAAATGCTATCGCAGCAATTTTACAAAAGAAAATCTCAACTGGCGTACAACTCGTAAACTTTTTCGAAATAGCGTGCGTCGCGATAATGTCATTCGAATCTTCATATCACTCCCACAAAAAACATGTCCCGAAAATCCGTCTGGTCGCCGGGCGCCGCGCACGAGCCGAAAGCGTAGTCACGAACATTACCGATGTCACCCGAACTGATCTGAACGCAATGATCGGCTTGGCCTAGTCGGCAGACTAGTCGGCCATTTTACAGCCGACTAGTCGGCTAGTCGGCTAGTCGGCTAGTCGGCCATAGTCATAGTCAACCCATCTCTAATACTAATATTATAAAGAGGAAAGATTTGTATGTTTGTAACGAAAAACTACTGGACCCATTTCAAAAATTCTTTCACCATTAGAATGTTACATTAACAACAACAACAACAACAACAACATAACAACAAAACACATATTAACAACGTAACATATATTTATTACTAGAAAAAAATAGGGATCCGACCCGTACGAAGCCGGGACGGGCCGCTAGCGTTTTATATTTAGAAAGTAAAAATATGTGGGTGGTTTTGACAAACAATAATGAGATGAAGGTTTTGGAGTACGTGTGAAAATTAGTCAGCAGATCGACGTTAATAATAATTCTGGTGATAAGAGGGATGCGCTTAAGGTAGCCAGCGAAACTCAAATTATACGTTTTTTTTTGCTATTTGCAGGGTTTTATTATAACAGCGTATGTTACTCTATTTGAAAGTTAAGATAGCTTTTGCAAAAAGCAGTCGGAAAATGTTAGTTTTAGTTAATGAAATTACAAAATACATTTTAAAATTAATTTCAAAGATTTCAGTTTTTTTAATCTATTTTTGAACACCATGAAATAGTAGCCGCCATGTTGTTACGTCATACCGCTGAATAAACTAATCAACTGAACAACTTTATAGTTTTATTATTTTCGTATTTTTTTATTTATTTATTGAATTATTATCTTACATTCAGGAACAACAAACCAACGATAAATAGAATATTGCGAAGATCGCCCTGAGGTCACGGTGGAGCATACGGTGGAGGTCTGCCCGGCTTGGGCGGAGCACCGCCGTGTCCTCATGGAGGCGATCGGCGGCGGCTATCTCTCGCGTCCTTCCCTGGTCCAGGCCATGGTACGGAGCGAGAGTGCATCATCTTTCACATTTATATCTCTACCTAAACTCTTCTAAGATTTAACTGAAGAGCCAAATTATGGCCACCTTGCATAGAACACTGAATTGACTTTTCCTACTAGATAATATAAAAAATGTGAAAGTTAGCATGGATGGATGTTTGTTACTTTTTCACACAAAAACTACTGAACGGATTTTGATGAAATTTGTGCATAGAGATAGTTTATATCGTGTAATAACACATAGGATGTTTTTTATCCCGGTAATACCTAATATTCGACATCCACGCGGGCGAAGCCGCTAACAAAAAGCTAGTGATTACTAAAATGTAATTATTACCTACCCGTAATAGATTCGAGTAACTACAAGTCCTGTGATATTTGAAATTGATTCTTTGTAAAGCTTGTTGGATCTTCGGCGTGTATGCGATTGGAGCAATCACAACCTGCCTCAGATTTTGAACAACATCACTTGGGAACAGCTCCGTATCATTGCAGTCCACCAAGCAATTCAGTATTATGAATTTCCGCATCTTTCATCTTCATCGCGAATACATATAATCATGTCTATAAATTTTTAATATGAATTTAAATACAAAAAGTTACATAATTTCATCCATTTTATTTACTATTACAGGTGATGTCAGTTATTGGCAGAACTAGACACATAGATTTTGTCAAAATTATTGAATTTTAATTTTTATACTTCGTTGCAAAAGAGTCGGCAATGCTGATGAGTCTCCTTTAACCTTTGATTGTACTTGAACGTAATTGTACCAAAATCAGTAGTCAAACACCTTACTTCATTTTTAATGTCACAACCACGGAGTAAATACAAAGAGGAGACGGCCTAAACAACTGTGCACTGTGATTCTCGACTAAGTCCTGACGTCATCAAGTAGGCGTGGCCTTAGTCAGTGTATTGTTGGCGTTCGTCCTGACAAGTAACAAAAACACAGGGCCGTAATGAAATCCAATTATTGTACTGAATATCCCGCACCTGTCTCATAAATGGAAATACTCATAAAAAATACAATCTCCTATAAATGAAATATTCTATCTAAAATAATTTATTTAAAGTACTTTCCCTCTGTGAGACAACTATTATGGTGCATAGGTACTAGTTGTCTCACGGAGAGCAAGTAAAAAACAACTACCATACCGTATGGTAGTTGTTGTTTACTTAATTAAAAGTACTTATAGCCTATCTAGTTTATTTAGTTAAATTTTAAATGATGTATGTTCTAGATTTCTTTCCGAAGATAATCTAAGACAGCAATGCATTACAAAAATTAATATCACTATTTCAATTTAAAAAAATACGTACCTAGTTGGTCCACAAAATTAATGTAAAAAACGGAGTAAGTAACTTACACCCTGGTACGAAAATTCTGAGTACGACCCTGTTGCATCCTGCACTTAGTGACATCTAGTGTGAGATACTTACGTCACTACAAAGTAAAATCTACAGAACGAGCGAGTAGTTTTGCCATTGACCGGTAGATGGAAATTAAAGAAGTGGGCGGGATCTAACACCCCCTCACCCCGCAATTTGTCACGCGTTGTTCCATAAGGAAATCTAATTACACCATCTCCTCTTTGTATTTGCTCCGTGGTCACAACAAATAAACCCTATACGTTAGTAAGCATTTTCCACGTTTACACACAAATCAATTCCTATGTTCCTAGGTAATTCGATGGGTATTATTCCGTAAATGTATACCAATAATTTAGCAAAATTTTCATCTTAATGCTTTTGAGATATTCAAGATTTTGCTGGGGTAACGTTTTGGGATTTTCAAAATCTCGAAAACTGTTCGTCGCAGAAGTTTCAAAAAAATACCAGTTAAAGGTCATAATTTGTTCAAACATACGTATTTCGATTCATCAACTAATATCGATGTAATTCATTGTTTTTAAGGATCAGAAAAAATCGATTTACTCGTAAAATGTACTAGCATTTACAAACAAATAAAAAGCTGTTACAATATAGGTATACTTATACCTTTTTAAGGTGTACAAATCTTACGCGTTCTGAAGATATACAGAGATTTCATCAAATTTCAAGCGGTGTTTCTTTGGCGATCGAATACACAGCTCCCTCTGAATACAAAACGGTGGACTATAGAGAACAAATTTGTTCAGTTTGATATAAAACATCGCTGAAAGTTTCAGTTTTAAATCCAGAATGGAATAAAAGTTATTCCATAAACAAATGCTGCTGGGGAGTTTGTTGCGCCACTTCTTCTTCACAGCTAAAGCACTAGGAAGTGGTGAAGGGCGGGCGTTTTGGGGGACTGTCTTATGTAATTTTGACATTCGAAAAGTGCTGATTCTCAGCCTAATTTGAATAAATGACTTTTGATTTTGATTTTGAAGAAAGTGTCAGCAATTCTCTTATAAACTGACTTAATTACGGAGGCTACGAAAAAGCGACCGTTTCATACTTGCGGGTGTCCTACTCAAATTAGCAGCCTAATAACGAATATTGAGTACAGTCGGGCAGATTAATATTCATGTACAGACGCCAGCACACCAAGCTACCCCAATGTGTCAAATTTCTTTGATAGATTTTTATCTTTATAACCTATTTATAAGGTTCATGTTCAATTGCGAAAACTTGACAGTTTGGGGTAGCTTGATGTGCTCGCGTCTGTACGTAACCGAAATCTTAAATGTTTTAAGTATAGGTTGTTTGGTGTGAAATTATAACATTAGCAATATTCGACTAAATTCGTTTGTAGCAATTATATCTAATTGCTACAAACGAATTTAGTCGAATATTATTCCTGGTTATCACCAGAAATAAAAGAAACATAGTTCAGGCTATCTAATAGTATTAATTATTGATGAATGCGTTTGTACGAGTACCTACTTTTGTAAAAAAAACTACAATATATTATTTTATTGAAATGTATAAAGATTTATCACACGTCACGTCGTCCAACACGAGATTATTGATTGTTCTTAGTATAAGTGATTATATCGTATACGATTTTTATAAAACATTTATTTGATTAAAAATTTATCATGCTCATCTATTTTTTACCATTATTTTATTATTTTTACATTTTTTTTTCAGATGGTTACGCTCAAGTATAAACGGTCGCTCATGAAAATCGCATCGCATAAGGAATAAATTCCATCCAGGACTCCATAGAACAAATTTGTTCATTTTGTTATAAAACATTCCTGAAAGTTTCAGCTTTTAATCGGATTAAAAGCTGAAACTTTCAGGAATGTTTTATGATTATAACAAAATGAACAAATTTGTTCTATGGAGTCCTGGATGGAATTTATTCCTTATGCGATGCGATTTTCATGAGCGACCGTTTATACTTGAGCGTTCCAGCGTCCATCTTCTTATATTCAGAGGGAGCTGTGTATTCAATCGCCAAAGAAACACCGCTTGAAATTTGATAAAATCTCTTTACATCTTCTTATCTCGGAAAGTTTTAGAATGCAGATTTAGAAGTGGTCTATCAACAGAGAATTTTAGGTGCAAACTTTAGTTACCTAGGACGCCTAGAGACCGAACTGGACAAACGATCCGAAACAAAGGGATGGACCTAGTATTCTGTTTTTCTATATGTTAATTACAAAACAAAGTAATTTTAGAATGTTTGTTTCCATGGCGTGCACTTCATTAGAATTTTGCGGGCTACTCTGGCGCTTCCTCCTTAAGAACTACTATCTACAAAAATACTAGCTTGACTTAGTTTGGAAGTTCATCATCTATAATTGCTGCTGTCTAACCATCAATCATTAATTGATGACGTTTTTTATGTACTGAGGAAAATTTTATATAATTACTACAAAATATTGTTTTCCTTTTTTATGAACGCGCTCATATGTAACGCTCATTGAAGTGCGAGAGCTGCGTTCCAATCTAATTATTTCTGTAGCTTAAGAGTGAGAAAGATTATACATATTCCACTAAAGAAAGATTGAGACAGATTGTACATATGTTTGACAATTTGTTATTTATATGGAACGCGATATCGAGATAAACTACGAATGTAGCTGTCAAAGTGACGTTAATGTAACCATTTGAACGAAGATCCCCGTGTTTTTTCTTTTCTCCCCACGTGAAGCATTATTATTGTGAAATACTTTGTAATTACAAGTAAAGTTTGAATAAGTCAAAATCATGGCAGTCCGCGTCCAATTCGAAAACAACAATGAGGTTGGAGTGTTTAGTAAATTGACAAATTCTTATTGCCTCGTCGCAATCGGTGGATCGGAGAACTTCTACAGCGTGTTTGAGGCAGAGTTGGCAGAGACCATCCCCGTAGTGCACATGAGCGTAGCGGGGTGCCGGATCATCGGCCGCATGACTGTGGGTAACAAAAACGGACTGCTGGTTCCGTCATCGACAACAGACACTGAGTTGCAACACATTAGAAACAGTCTACCGGACACAATCAAGGTGCAGCGCGTGGAGGAGCGGCTCAGCGCTCTCGGAAACGTAATCGCCTGCAACGACTACGTGGCGCTCGTGCACCCTGATCTGGACCGCGACACTGAGGAGATCCTCGCAGACACACTCGACGTGGAGGTGTTCAGACAAACGGTCGCGGGGAACGTACTGGTCGGATCATACGCTGCCCTCAGTAATCGTGGCGGGCTCGTGCATCCCAAAACCACAATCCAGGACCAGGATGAGTTGTCATCTCTGCTACAAGTTCCACTGGTAGCGGGCACAGTGAACAGAGGCAGTGAAGTCATTGCCGCAGGGATGGTGGTCAATGACTGGTGTGCATTCTGTGGTCTGGACACTACATCGACAGAAATCTCAGTTATTGAAAGTGTGTTCAAGCTGAACGATGCTAAGCCTACAGCAATCACATCAACAATGCGAGCATCACTCATTGACAGCATGTCCTAATAACTAACTACTTGTAAAACTGACTGTTTGTGATATTATTTGTGTAACATACACACACAGTGAATAGAAAATTAAAGAAAACTAACTGTTGACCAGATTTCTAAAACAAACGTGTCTTGAATTTTTGTCCATGTTTTATTTGTAAAAACAAGATAATAAATTGTGAATATTATGAATATCTTTTGATTTAAAATTTGTAATCTATATATATCAAAATGAGCACGTTAAGCCGTTGGTACCGGCTGTCATTTGTGGATCTTTGACAGTCGTTACAGGTCGTCAGAAGCCCTAAAGTCTGACCTGTCTTACCAAGGGGTATCGTATTATCCAGTTACTGTGTTGTGGAGGTCAGATAGGCAGTCGCTCCATGTAAAATACAGGTATTCAGCTGCATCCGGTTAGACTGGAAGCCGACCCCAACATAGTTGGGAAAAGGTTAGGCAGATGATGATATATCAAAATGAATCCCTATTTCCCCTGGTCACGGCATCACACGTGAGCGGCTAGACCAATTTTGCCTAGTCAGAAGGTTCTTATGAAAGAAAGAATTAAGAAAGTTGTGTATATATAAAATGTGAATTCAATATTCATTGTTAAGACAGGACTGCATTTATCGGGTCTGCTAGTAGATAATAAAATTGATTTTCTGTTCGTGACCTGTATTTACTGCATAATCCGTTATGTATGTAGAACTATTGTTAATAGTAATTTTTGTTACAAGCTCTATGTTAACACTGAGATACTACACCCGAGATATAATAAAACGTCTATTATTGTGTCTTATTCAGTCACCTTCAACCATTTAACCAAGTACTTTTTTTTCCAATTGCAAGTTAACGTATGGGATGATTGAGCAATAGAAACATGGTGCCACTTATAATACATTTTATTCATAAATATTTGTTAGTACGATCCATTCTATCTACAGTTGCCACAAGTGTTTCTCTGGAAGTCCAATCATTGCCAACACAACAATATTAAATCTAAATTAACAAACTATTATGCGAAGCAATTTCCTAAAGATAAATATAAGTTTACATAATTTCCTACTAACTGACCAATCAAATGTAGTGTACCAGGCAGCTAGGGAGTATGTAGATATTGAATTCCCTTCTTTTGATTTATTACTTCCATACAAATTGATGTAGCATTTATTGATTATTTCACTAACAATTTGCAACGAAAAAACAAGTGCGGTTGGGTTATAACGGTTTTTCCATAAACAATTATTTTTACCGGTCAACTTCGGCAAGCCGCGTAATGGAATTTCACTGTAACTTCATTCTAAAAGTATTGATTGTTTTCCTTAGCTGCATTTTTTGGCCGGCCTTTATACACTACATTCCAAAGGTCTGACAAGCTCAAACCCCAAATTTTAATAAACTACTCTCAGCAATGTGTCATAAATTCAACAGATTCTTTAACAATGTTACGCAATATGAAATTGCACAATTACTACATAAAATTATGTGATTCATGAGAAAAACAATTCATGAATACATTCTATTCATTCAACATCATAATTTGCGTCAACATTACTGACAAACTGCAAAAAAGCATTAGGTACCACATAGAAAAGTTGTATTGCTTTTTGCAGTGGTTTTGTGGGAATAGGTCACAAAATAAAGAAAGTTTCTTGCAAAAGTTGTTACAACTTAACACAAACATATCCTTAATTAATTCCGTTTTCGGAGAATTTACTGAATCAAAGGGAAAAGTTATTTTGGAACTCCAAACCACAGATTGTTTTACAATATTATGTGATTGCACAACATACTTGCAAACTATGACTCATGCTGAGAGGGTTTCAAACAATTCTTCTAATATGGCGTAAAATAAACTATATTTTTACAAATATAAATGTTTCTATAAAAAAAATCACTGTTTAATATTTTTAACTTTTCAAAACAACAAATGTAATTATGCAATGTTTCATTTTATATTTTACTGTTTTTCTGAAAACATTTCTTTAGCAACATATTTTACAAGTAATATAACCTAATATCCGTCTAAAACTAAAATATTTTACAGAAGTACAAATTATAGAATTCATTATTTCTGTAAATTCTAACAGATGGAGCTACATATTTCAGGAAACTTAAATACAGCTTTGTAAATTTCATAGGCAAACATATTTCAGGATTTATAAGCATGATGTGGCCGCGTGGGACCAGGCGTATCGTGTACAACAGGTAATCCAAAAAAAATGGCACCAAAAGCAAGATTCACACAAATAATCACTCTATATTCCATACCTCTGAACCGCATCGAGCCTCTAACCGTCAGAACATAATAAATAACATCTACAGCTACGTTTATGCGATAACGATATAAAATGGCAACACTGCTCAGTCATATTCACAAATGGCCACAATTTAGGCACCGATACTCCCTCCCTCCCCCCTCACTACACGAACTGGACTATAGCCTCCAAAAACGTTAAATTTATAAAACGAGCTTCTTAATTCGAATTCGAAAATTTGATTTTCAAGACAATCGATACAATAATAATGGTATGTACAGGAAGGACACAAGTGGACAAGTCAATCGTATAAAATAAATGCATAAGTAAGTACTTGCTAAGTGTGTGGCGGTAGGTCATAGCTGTAGATAACTTTATCACTAGTTATCAATGGCTACCGCTGCTTAAATAAATGAAGTAAGAAGTACATTATTCGCACATGGAAGGTAGATACTACCAACAACGTGCTACCGTTCTTCCATATTACTCCTTTTGCCTACTTGCTAATCATAATAAGTATTTATAGTCTAAAGTTAACCTTTAGACCTTACTATAAGTACTTATTATGATTTGCAGCAGATTTTGATGGGCTCCATCACTTGCATAAATTCGCTGCGGGCCGCACTGCACTCTTGTGTATGAAAATGCGTTGCGTTGCATCATCAGTAGAAGACCTATGCTCAGATTAGTGGGGATATGCCCACAATTATTGGTAATTTTTAAATACAATCATGACAGACACTGACCTACCGCCGAAGAACAAAATGCACAGTAAAAATGACATTTATGTACATCTAAGGTACATCAATACAAATTGGACGACCAATACAGTCCATTAAATTTAATTACAATAAATTCACAAAGTGTTTAGTCAATGGTAATAATAATTAACTTTGGATCGGCTACTAATACATTTAAATTTGGTTACACTCAGGCTTATAATATAACTTTCCTCTAGACCTTCACCAACTCGACATCTGACTAATAAAATTCAACGAAATTCTGTTCGTTTAATGAGAAAAAAATAATCGACTTTACTAGCATAGAAATAAGGTCAATTTTTTTTCTTACTTTTTTGAGATGTAAGGTTCTTTAACTTCGATCAAGTTTATTATCACCCTTACTGAAAAGCGAATAAAGTTAATTTTATTTTTATCATTAAAAGTCTGTAAAGTCGGGTTTGCGTTTAGCCAGCTGACAAAGACAAATAAAATATTGTCCATACATCGATCACTAATAAAGGTCAGTGATCGATTTGTACATATCGTGCTTCATATTAAGTACACAGAGAGAAGCGAAAGCTATACATTTAGTTCAAGGTCATGGCACACAATTTTCGAAACGATAACATACATTACTCAGGCATATAAGATGCCTTATCGAGTTTTATGCTGCGGCTACATTGTCGTGATCGTAGTAGACGTAGCGTTAGAAACAGACGATGCTCTATGATGTCAATATTTTCTGCTATAAATGACTGTGTACTGTTTAAATACAACAAAACTTAGTTTTTATGTAGTTTCTACATTGATGACATACTAGTTACGTAAGGACAGTGGTGGCTGCAGCAACCTGTGACTAGGGCTTGAAATACAGGTATTTTTGGGAAACGGTACAATTTGTCGTGGTGTACTATTGGTAATTCTAATCAGTACTGTACCGGTACCAAACAAATATTTCCGTCAGTTAGAGTGAAAAACAGATATAGTAGTAACAAGGATAGTAAGCAGTAGAAAGATAATTTCAAGGTTAACAACCGTACAAGGATCCTCGTACAAATATGAGATTCGGGTACCTGAATTTGGTACCGGTACGTCTGGAACCGGTTCCTAAGTATCGCTAAAGGTCCTATACTTTTAACACTGGTTCTAAGCCCTGCTTGTGACATAATTCATTATATCGTAGCTAAAATATAACTGCTGTGACAACATGTATTCACACACTGCAACGCAAGCTAAATCAGAATTGCGCAAGCGATGAGCCACCCTTTTGATAAGTATAAAAATCAGGAGTACTACTCCACATTAATTTCAAGTAGCTTTCATATATGGCCGTTTTAATATGTAAGCTTCTTTAATATTATACCAGGCAATCCTAGTCGTCCTTTTTACAAAGAAGGTGCCTTGTAAAGATCAAACTCGAAATCGTGTAGATTTGTACAAAAAGGTAAAGGATTAGTACCGATGAAGATATCGGGCGAGTGGAAAAATAGACTCTTCCTAAAGATTAGGGTTTCTACCTAGGAAACGTAGCGTGCCAGGATCTATACACTTTACATAGACTAGTCTAATTAGTATTAATGTATCTAAACACAGAGAGTCATATTTATATTGTGACGAGTGCGCGCACGACGAGCTTTGACGCGGGCTCTGCAATGAGTAGGAAATGCCTGACGCATAGAAGGTGTCTAACGGGGGTGGAAGAAGTGTGTCGAGAGTTCAAGATCTGAGAAGCAGGAATTGGAGGTGCAAACCAAAGGAGGAATTTTTAAATACTCAGGTTGGGTCAACCTGTAAGCAAAAAAGAAACCCGAACAGTCAAGTAGCTTTTAGCGCCTTAGGTTTTTATTTGACCTTATTATTATTGTTCCGACAGAATAACAAAAAAAAACAAATTACACTATAAAATATACAATGGACGGCCTCATCGCTTTCCGCGATCTCTTCCAGGCAATATCTTATCATCCTACATACCGGAGTGACTCAAGACGAAAGTCTTTGACCAGTGCGTGTTGCCAGTGATGACATTTGGAACCGAAACGTGGTCGCTCACAATGGGCCTTATCAGAAGGCTTAAAGTCACCCAAAAGGCAATGGAGAGGGCTATGCTTGGAGTTGCCCTACGTGATCGAATCAGGAATAAAGAGATCCGCAGGAGAACCAAGGTAACCGACATAGTCCGAAGAATTGCCAAACTTAAGTGGCAGTGGGCAGGGCACATTGCTCACAGAACAGATGGACGATGGGGCCGGAAGGTTCTGGAGTGGCCACCGCGTACCGGAAGACGTAAAGTTGGAAGGCTTCCCACAAGGTGGACCGATGACCTTGTGAGGGCCGTAGGAGTCCGCTGGATGCGGGAAGCACAGAACCGGTCGGAGTGGCGGAGCTTGGGGGAGGCCTATGTCCAGCAGTGGCCATCTTTCGGCTGAAATGATGATTATGATGATGTTTAACATTTTAGCTCTTCGACCGTACGTTGTTGTCGTTCTGACGCGCACTCGCCTTTTCGAGATGGCTACGTGATATTAATCTTAGTGTAATTGTCATGACAGTATCATCTATGGCTACAGTAGGAACTAATCCAGCACACTACATTCGAGTCCAAAGCTAATACGAGACCGTTACATACGATATGTAGTTATTTAATGCAGAAGAAAATGTATCGAATTCAAGAATTTCGTGAAATCGTCTTAATTTTGTACACTGGCATAATTTGAAACATCAGCTTGAAACTAAATATTTTTCTCCAAAACCATTTATATTTATTTTCAAGGCAAAAGAGGCAAGCTTTTTTTCATTTCGTACTCGATTTGTTTGATAAATGTTTGGTACCTTGTATTGCATCGCACAACATCGTGCTTGGCAAGTTTCTAGTTCAGTAAATACTCAAGAAGTTATAAAAGTAAAGTGAGGTACCTTTGCCAGTGTACTTACAACGTTTATTATATCAAAAACAGACTTAAAATTAATACTGATTTTATTCAAAAATGAGCTTTATGTAAGTGATATCACGTTATTAATCATTATTAGTATGTGAGTAAAATCTGTACAATAGATAAGGGCACAGCCAAACTTTATAATTTTAGACTTTTTATTCAACAATAAAAATTTTTAGGGATGTCAGTTCTAGTGATGATATTTAATACCTAGTTGATCACTTCCGAGAAAATATAGTTACATGATAACTGCATAATGTGCTTGTACAGGTATTTCTATGTAGTCTGCATTGACTTAACACTGATTGACACGGTGCGATTAATTGCCTGTCTTCCCTACTTATCCCTACTAATTTTATAAATGCGCTTTCGCGCCTAAACCGCTGAACCGATCGTCATGACATTTGACAGAGATATAGTTTGGGATATAGAGAAGGACATAGAATATTTTTTTACGCGATAACCGACATCCACGCGGGTGGAGCCGCGGGCAAAAGCTAGTATGGCATAAGTTGAGCAACAATATGTTGCACGAGTCTAAACAGTGATACTATGGAAGTCATTTGTGGCTTCAATTTTATGCCATGCCATAGGCAAGAGACTTGCATCGTGTCTTGCGGGAATATTAGCTACGTCAGTGTTTTAACTTCAGATAGTATTTTTATTCTGTGTGCAATTTTAACCGCCGCCGCGGAGAAATTAATGCCCTGCTTTTATATCCCCTTCCTACCCTAACAATATTAAACTAGATCCGAAGTCCGCGCAGAATTTAGTTTTGAAACTATATTTTCTCGTAAGTGGAGACGTATGCGTCCGATTGTGTCCGGGCGAAGCCCTGTCCGAAATGGACTTATTATCCGGCCGCTAAACTGGATATTCTCAAGAGTGATAACCCTGGTGTCCGGCAATGCTCCGTGTCCGGTGTCCGGTCTAGAAGTGGTGCGAGTTGGTGGAGGCCGACATGCTGGCCTCGGGCCGCACGCGCTCGTAGAACAGCATGTACGCTGAACATCGCAGGACCTCTTGGAGGGACACCTCGTGGACTAGTGTGTCCGAGGTATACCACCATCTGGGGGCAGAATGCGGTATTCAATGAGGGTTTTCTGAAATGACGTTTATTAAGTGGCAGCACTGAGACGTCTGATCCGGGCACCTGTCAAAAGTGTCAAAGAGCCTACGGACTGAATGGTGAACGAAAGAATGAAACAAATGACATCAAATATTTTAGGGTCATTTTCGAACTGGAAGACCTCTTGTCAAAGTGGCGCCAACTGGTGGCTTGAATATTCATGAAAACTCTCGTTGTTGAATGTTTGCTGCCATAAGGTAAACTGTGAGCTTTATAGTAAAGGAACCAGTTTTTACTTCCTTCCACTTTTGGAATAATTCTATTGCCGGTTGTTATTCTTTTTTTTGGTGAGTCGATCAACAGATTGATTAAATGATAAATGATTTTACTTCTGTAAATAGGTTTGTACAAACACTTTGACACGTCAATCATATTTTTTTAAACTAGATGAGGTCGGCGTATCCTATCTGACTACTCTGAGAAGAAAGGCCGAAACAAACTCAGAGGTCACAGTCTCTTTTAAAGTCCAGACATAATCTTGGTCAGATCATGTGAAGACCATGTGGATCGGTGTCTGAAATGGTCTTTTGAGGAAAGAACCACAGAGATTTAGTGGACCTGTCCATTCGGTGCACGCATCCGTCAGTAATCATACAGCTAAACTCAGAACTTGAGGAGCTCAACGATTTGACGAAGAATACCAAAGACAGGACATTTGGGTAGGCCGCATAAAATACTCAAACTGCCAGATTAATATTAAAACTAACTGAGAAAGAGATGAAAAAACACAAAAAAAATATGACCCACATAGTCCTCACATTCACAATAATTAAAACAAAAATAATATTATACTTCTCAAAGTAAATATTCATGTCAAAGTGTAAATAATAATTATCAAATGTCAAAGAGTTTTATATAAATATTTGTGTTTGTTCCTAGTATTTATACTATGGATATCACTGTATTTTTTAAACAATTTAATATTTTTATGGGTATATAAAAGATTTTCAAAAATATACTGTGAATGCATAGTCATTACATTAATCTCCTTAAATTTCTTTCGAGAGAATGTATCGGACTTAATTTATAAATTGATCGAACAGCTCTTTTCTGCAAGACAAAGATAGTCTGAATGTCGGCGACATTTCTCCACAACAGAATACTATACGACATTACACTATGAAAATAGCTAAAGTACACTAAACGGGTTGTCTCTATATCAGTAAAATTACGAATTTTTCTAACAGCGTATGCTGCAGAGCTTAGCTTTTTCGACAATTTATCTATATGTGGGCCCCACTGAAGCTTGGCATCCAAAGTTAAGCCCAAGAATACAGTGCTATCTTCAGGATTCAATTCTTCGCCCTTTCTCAACACAGTAATTTTCACCTGCCTAACGTGAGGTAGCGTAAACTTAATGCATTTGTTTTTTTTTTCATTAAGAAGTAAATTATTAACATTGAACCAGTGAACTACTTTTGAGATTGCGCTACTGACATCGTCATTAACCAGCTGCTGACGTTTAAATAAAAGTGAACTGTCATCCGCGAACAACACTTTATCACGATTATCCTTTATGAGGTAAGGCAAGTCATTAATATAAATAAGAAACAAGAAAGGACCAAGAATTGAGCCCTGTGGAGTCCCACAGGGCTCAATTCTTGGTCCTTTACGTAATGGGAGTCACCATTGATACTATTGATCGGGGAGATCTTTTCCCATTTACATCAACACACTGAATCCTATTACACAAGTATGAAATAAGAAGATCCAGAGCGGTGTTCCGGATCCCGTAGTGGCGGAGTTTCCTGATTAAAGTTTCATGAAGCACGCACTCAAATGCTTTAGATAAGTCACAAAAAATGTCCAAGGCATCGTATTTATTTTTCCATGCATTGTAAATATGCCCTAAGAGTTCAACACCGGCATCGGTAGTTGGTAGTAACGACCCCTTGTAAAACCGAACTGTTTGCTATGAAATAAATTATGTTTATTAAAAAATCTTTGCAATTGGTCTAAAATTAATTTACATTAATTTTAAATTAATTTCATTTAAATTAATTAATTATATTTTATTTTATTATATTTATTAATTAATTATATTTTATTATTATTATTGATTAATTTTATTTAAATTAATTTCTAGGTAGTACTGAAATAGGTCTATAATTAGAGGGGTCTGAATTACTGGCTAATTTAAACAAAGGTACTATTTTACTATTCTTCATTAGGTCAGGAAACTCCCCACAGTCGATACAATTATTAAATATAAGAGCTAAAGTAGGTGGTACAATGTTAATAATGGACTTAGCGACTTCTACAGAATTACCCCACAGATCTGCAGTCTTTTTTACATTCAAAGTGTGAAAGGTTTTAATTATATCTCTACAGCTAATATGTTCAAAATGAAATTCTGAATCACAAACATTAACATTTTCCTTAAGCAAAGGCTCAGCAACAGAAGGTGATGAGTGTAAAGATTTTGTAGTTAAAACGCGAATATCTGTAGTGTAAGAAATTTTCAAAAGCCGCGGCGACTCGGCGATTGAGAATTATGTAGCGGGTAAGTCCTTAAAAAGTGTTTTTAAACTTACCTGTTGTCGGAGCATGGTAAGTGAACATGCGCCGGCGGTGCAGTGCTGGTTATTATGAATATAGTTAAGTTTTAAATTTATATTTTTTTCATGATTGTTTTATGTTCGTCGTACCTCTTGGCCTCGAAGCCGTTCCCCCGGCGGTAGGTGGCGAAGTGCCCGGAGCGCGGCCCGCCCACGTGCACCACGACGCCCGTGAGGCGGTACAGCGCCGCGCCCGCCTCGCCCGCGCCCGCCGCGCCCGCGGGCAGCGCCGACAGCGCGCGCAGCCGGCCCGGGCCCATCAGCGACGCCAGGTCGATCTGCGGGGCAGTTCGTACGTGTACTGAGGAGCTTGAAGGTTCTTCTTCATGTCGCTTGCGTGACAGCATTTCGAATTTTCTTGGCCCACTTCCACGCATTGGTCAAAAATCAGAAACTAGTTGCACGGTTCCAATTTGTCACGTCCTATGGAGAAGAGCTGGCAAGAACTCCATGGTTACTTTTTTTGAAATAATTCGTTTTTACTTCAGTGACAATAGGTATGGGAGGACAGTGCAGGCCTGTTAATAAGTACCAGGTAGTTATTAATAGAAATGAAAATGAACAATAGAAAATGGCTTACAAATCTACAGTCTACATAGCCTACAACTTTCTCACATTCACAATATTTAAAAGAATCTATGTAAATGGCAGTACACAGACGGTGGCAGTACACAGGCCACTTTGCACGTTTTGGGGCAGATAGAAGACAGGCTATGAGTTGGGTTAATACTTTGCGACACTGCTTTACATCGACAACCCGCCGTAGTGCTGCAGTTCGTTGGAGGTAGCCTCACTTTACGACGTTGGAATTACATCTTCGCACTTGTTTCAGAGAAGGTTCAAAAACTTGCAAGTGAACTACGGAAACTAAACTTAGAACTCGAAGTAAGTGGCACTACAAATTGGCAACCAGCGTAGCTTAGCTATTCACAGGCATTCGACAGACTATGGAAAATGACATATTTTCAAATTCAGATTTGCCTTGCCCCCGACAGAAAAAATGTATTTATGGGATACGGATTCGCTGTAAATAAATCAAATAACATGCATTTCTGCTGCACCTGGACTTTCACAACATGTAATATAGACTAATGAGCATATAACCGGTAGCCATAAAATCCGTCAGAAAAAGTACAGCTTGGCATAAGTGATGAGTCGCACCTTGGGCTGCTGCACGACGGAGTAAGGCGCCATGGACAGTGACTCGGGGAAGGCCACGAACTCGCCTCGTTTATTTAGCGCTCCGCCCAGCCACTCCACTCGCCCGATGTGCAGGCATAAGCAATATGGCAACTGTAACACATACTTACGGTGTCAGAATTTAAATACAGGATACATTTTTAACCAGTGCACAAACTGTAACCATGAATTCAGCATATCATTCTAGACCCCCAGCACATAATTTTTTCGACAGTCTTATCTGTTTATATGTGTGTGTACATAAATAGTTAAATAAATAAAAAAATCTGCTGTTTCATAGAAAAGTGCAATACCTACGCGGTCAAAATGTAAGGAACAGCTGATATTTGTTTGTATAACCGACAAAAATTTCTGCGCTGGGGGTCTAGAATGATATGCTGAATTCATGGTTATAGTTTGCGCACTTTTTAAAAATGTATCCGTTTAACGGTTAGAATCCTGAATGGTTGAACGTATCACACGCTGGGAACACGGTTTAAATCGTTCTATTAGGTTACATCTTATGATACGCCCAGTAGCCCTTCCTTATGAAGTACTTTTTTTTTCAATTATCAGACACATTAAAGAAAAAAAAAAAAACGTCTGGGGTCGGGGGGGCCCCTGTCAGAAAATAAGTTCCTTACGCTACGTCGTTTACTCTATCTTAACAAAAACAAAAATATTTTATTTTGTCCTCGACTCCAGCACCCGCTAAAACCGTAAGTGGCGTTATCATGGTTTTCGTGGGTTCTAAACCTCGAAAACCATGATAACGACGACACTCATGGCGCCATCTGCCATCATGGTTTTTCAGTTTGACCACATCATTGGCTTCAGAACCTTTGAAAACCATGAAAATGAGGCCCATGATGAAAAAATTGAAAATTTTCGCAGCTGCCATCTTGGATTTAAATTTTTATCTCACTATTGGCTTCAGTACCCTTGAAAACCAAGACAACGACATTCAGGTTGAAAATTTTGGTAGCCATCTTGGATTTTCATTTTGACCACACTATCAGCTTCTAAACTCACTCACTCTGTTTCTATTATACAGATATTTTATAGTAAAAAGTCGCATGGAAGTCGCATAACGCTTTTGCATTATGTGACGGTTTCTACAATACTCTACCGCAAACTGCGTTAAAGAAGTTCGTTCCAAAAAGTAGTTTTACAGTAACTTAATCAACGATATATTTCTGGTTATAATGAATATTGTCCTGTCATTTTAAGACAGCTTATATTCAATGTAAAGACGAGCGTACCTTCCCAAAGCTGACGGTGCGTATGTGCTTGGTGTAGGCAGCGGGCGGCGCGGGCTCGGCGGGCTCGGGGCAGCACTTGCTGCAGCGCACACCCTTCACCATCTCCGGGGCTGTGAAGGCGCGGAGCAGGCCTGTCGGACCAAAGTAAGCCGGAGTTATTAGGGGCCAAGCAACCTACAGGGACCTAAGAAGTCTTTCTTATTATGGTCCTAGATAACCTAACTTTCGACAAATTAATTACCTACCATTAATGGTTTTGTAATGTTTTACAATATCTCAAACTCAAACTCAAACTCAAAGCATTTATTTCAATTAAACCATTTACAGGTACTTTTGAATTGTCAAAAAGTCGATCAGTTGGAAAGTTGAAGCTAGTTGCCCATTCCAAAACGTAGATCTCTATGGAGAAGAACGGGCAAGAAACTCCACGGACACTCTTTTAAAATCAAGTTGAAATATTACAAAATCTTGGGAACATTATTCTTGTTGCTTCTGTATGTGAGAACAATGTAAAAAAATGTAATTATAAACAATTCTAAATACAAGATAAAAAATAAGCCCTGGAAGTTAGGAGATGACCAGTCTCAACCGACAGCGCCCGTTCACGAACTTGACGCGTGGATCAGCACCATCCAGCTCAACCATTTTGTAGGGAACCGAATGATCCAACACACACGCCACCATCAGTGAGACATTTATGTGAGCATGACATACTCTCAACTGCCATGCTTTTTCAAGTCAACGTACATCATAACAACACAATAAACGGATGCATGGTACTCACATTTACAAAATTCAAACAAAATGCTTCTAAATTATACAAAACTATAGTTTGCAATCTATTTGAAATATTAATAAAATTTGATTTCCTAAAAGAAAGAAATAAACATTTAATATATATTGACGTATATAAAGTAACTAACACTTGGTTCAGCAAAAATAAAACATTCGTAATGTCACAAAAATTATAATATTATGAACAAAAATGTTCGTAATGTCAGAAAAAATAAAAAAGGGAAGCTTCTCTTTCAAATATTAAAATTTTAACTAGTATGCCCAGGTGGCTGTGGAGCAGGACCAGCATTAAGCCAAGCATTTTTATCGACGATATAATCATCTAACTTATAATATGCTTGTCTACATAGTGTGCGTTTAATGCATGATTTAAATTTCTTTTCATTTAGTTCAAGAATATCGACTGGTATTTTATTATAACATTTTACACAGTACCCCATAAAAGAATCTATATTTGTGAGCGTCACTCTAGTTCAAAATAGATAAAAGAAGCCACGCGCTAGTCAATCAAATACAGTCCTACCCGACATCTCTTTCTGGCTCAGTAAGAAAAAGAAAAATATCTCATAGAAATAACAACTAACACATGCAGTGATTAAGTTCAATTTCGCTTTTTCATTAACTTTGTGTCTTTCAACGATTTTCGCTCGACCTTCGTCAATGTTGTAAACATGAAAACGTTACTATGCTGTACAAATACTTATGAAAAAAATCGTTTTTTGAACATCTTCCAATAAACGTTTACACTTGTTTGCCAAAACACAGTATTAGGTAATAAGTAGGATTAACATAAACAGATTTTTATGATGCGTTTATTACATGGTCCTACTTCGATAACTAATACTTCGATGACGGCCACTCCACGTTATTACTTTCTTGCGTGAGCCCCAATACCGGGCAACAAGAAACGTTGGCCTTCAATGGCAATGTAGTAGCTATAGCCGAAAGCGGCTTGAAGGCATCATCATCAACGGCTTTGATCGAATACTCAAACTCAACTCAATCACAAGTCGACGTTGAGCCTCATGCTGTCTCTGTCACTTTAAGATGTATTATAGTGACAGCAAAACTTGGGAATTCGAGGGTTTACCTTTTACGGATCTGACGATGATCTGCAAAAATAAGCATTGAACTCATTAGAATAAGATGTGTGTTCAATAGTTAGCTCACCTGACAGGCTGAAGGAGCCGGTGAGCCCGACGCTGGCGTTGGTCATCGACAGGGAGATGCTGTCGAACTTGTCGTACCGGATTGGACTCTGTGGGGAGATCAACATTTATAGGCTTGCTTTATTGGATACATAAAATACAGTGTGAGGTCAGGTGGCACAGCGAGCGGGACAGACCTGCATTACTGATGACTATCTCACCTTGTGTGAGCACACAGTGCACTGTAGCCTGGAGGCCAGGGTGCCGCGGAAGGGCGGCGCGGGCGGCGGCCGGGCGACTGCTGGCGTGGCCCAGCGCCGCCCCACTGAGCTCAGGTGGCACAACGAACGGGACACGCCCTTCGTGAGGCGGGGGGGTTCCATCAATGGTTCTGAGGAGCAAAAAAGTGTTTTGTTCTGATGGCTTTTGGCTTGGTTAGTCAGCAGAAAAATTTGTGGGAGAATTTACCCACATATTCCACTTACACCATTCATTTACTGCATTCCACAATCATCATCTACCTAGCTTTTTCCCAATGTTGGGGTCGGCTTCCAGTCTAACCGGATGCAGCTGAACACCAGTATTTTACATGTAGCGACTGCCTATCTGACTTGCACAACCCAGTTACTGGGTAATACGATAACCCCTTGGTAAGACTGGTTGTCAGACTTTCGGGCTTCTGACGACCCGTAACGATTGTCAAAGATCCACGAATGACAGCCGAGACCAACGGCTTAACGTGCTTTCCGAGGCACGGAGGGGTCTTGGTATGTAAAGATAGTCACCCATGCACGGACCAACCACGGCAAGCGTAGCTTAACCTAAGCGATCGATTACCCGTGCGGCTGTTATTACTTAGCCACAAGGCCCTCCATTTGCATTCCACTATATGTGAAATAAAAGAGAAGGCAGTGAATGATAGCATGTCGGTTGACAGCGAAGAATGGAAGAACTCAATGTGTTGCGCAGACCAAGTAACATGGGACGAGCGCAGGAAGACGATGATGAATATGTATGGTAGTAACTTAGAATTTAATGAGATCATTATGGACCCTGTTGGGCAGAAGAAAATAGTTGGGAAGCTTTAAAACTTAACTTTTGTATTCTCAACCATATCCAATGTTATTAGAGTATTCTTTAGGGTTCCGTACCTCAAAAGGAAAAAACGGAACCCTTATAGGATCACTTTGTTGTCCGTCTGTCTGTCTGTCAAGACCCTTTTTCTCAAGAACGCGTGGAAGTATCAAGCTGAAATTCATATCAAATAGTCAGGTCTACTGTCCCTTGGAGCTGTGAAAAAATCAAACTTTTAAGCAAACGCAATCAAAAGATACAGCCGTTTATGCCGCAAATTTTCGATACTCGCAAGGGAATCAAAATCTACAGGGTACTTCCCGTGAACTCAGAATCTTGAAATTTGGCACGAAGCAACGTCTTATAGCACAGATAAAGGGAAAATTGCGAAAAGCATAAATTTTTAGTTACATCATATAAAAAAAATATTTTTAATAATTTTAAATTTACTACCCCTTTCCTCATGAATGCGTAGAGGTATTAAATTGAAATTCATAACTTTTACTTATATACCTACAGGTTTGTACGGAACCCCCGGTGCGCGAGTCCGACTCGCACTTGGTCGGTTTTTTTCTATAATGTATGAATTTTCAAATAAATATAATTTATGTAGGTACTTATAACTAATAGATAATAAATGATGATTAATAGATATCTAATCTGGGAATGTAGGGCATGTATTTCTTATTATTATAACAAATAAGTGTCCAGAGAGAAGTAGTTATTTTTAAATTATTTGTTTTTGGTCACAAAAATTTGAACAATAATCTAAAAACCACCGTAACTCATAAATAGGGATCGGATAATCGGATGCATATTTGCCTAAAGTTCATTTTTAGTTACGAAAATATGGAAGCGGCTTCTTAAAATATTTTTTTGTACAAAAATCCTGGGATGCCAGCATCACCGGGAACGCATAACTAGTCAGTTGTATAGTATGGAAGCGACTTCTAAATGATTAGGACTGCATAACTATTCAGACGCATATGTATTAAAAAATTAACCCCGATGGAAATTTGGTACCTATACCTATGTACTTAGGGTGTAAGTCTGTAAGAGTAGGGGTGCTGTGTGTTAGTAAAAACATTTTTTTTTTACATTAAATTTAAAAAAAAATCGGTACAAAAGCGCATTCCATTTTAGCCAACCTCTCAACTTTAGGTTAATATGCACCCGAATATCCGATCTCTACTCATAAACCATTCATTTTCGACCCCTAGTTGGCGGGCTTAATTTGTTGGAAATTACCTTTAGTATAACCCCTTTCAAGGAATAGCTCGAATTACCGAGCACCCTGTATATAGCCTTACCTGGTTCCACAAGGTCGGGTTCATCAGTGGGCGCGGCAGAGGCCGGGCGCATGGACAGGCCGGAGGGCGTGGGCGGCGTCGAGTCAGCGCGCAGTGGGTGCGGCGCGGCGGGCGGCGACGCGGGCGACGCTAGTGCCGACCATGCGCGGCTGCCACCTAGTCCAAGAGCGTCCGAGAGACAGCCAGGCTGGGAGGAAGAGAGTGGGCGGCAGTTTAGAGAAATATGAAGATAAATGACTAATTAAAGTATGGTTAACAAAATCACTGCTGAGTTACTGATTCAGGGTTTTCTCCAGAAGCAGGAAATTACTTTCTATTGGACATTTTCTAATGAGACTGATCATAGCAATTGCAACATTATAATTTAATTAATAAATCTTTTACTCCCCTCGTCCCATGTTGCCTAGGGTTGACACAATATGTTTTCTTTTACTTTCCCTGTCAGCAGTAATAGTATATTTAAACATTAATTTCATATGGATGCGGCAAGCGGACCACAAACGTAAAAAGTAGCAAAAATTTTAATGAAGCCCAACCTTCTTGGACATGCTAGTGGTCTCCTCCTCAATACAAGCCAGCAGCACATGAAGCAGTTCATGAGCATCCTGCTGGTCTGCGGGCACCACCCAGCCGGCCGCCCGGAGGGACTGCAGCACGCCTAGCGGGCAAACAGGGGTGCCGCGCGCTGACTCGTGGGTGCCGTTTACGACTGTTTGGATTACAGGATGTTGAATGGGTAATCAAAAGGGCTTGCAATAAAAAAAATATGGCAACAATCAAGCGGAGCTCTTTTTTAACTTTTTGATCGCTAGAGCGTAAACTCATCGGCGTCCCTCCCACGCCAAGCCACAAATTCGGCGCTATTGTTTTATGCACGTATTTCCTACAAATACGAAAGTGCTGACTCTCAGCCTAGTTTGAATAAATGACTTTTGATTTTGAATAGGGATTCCAAAATTTTATTGATAACCGATTAATTATAGCTTTTCGTCCCCTATTTTTTAAATAAAATATTACTCGTAACATCATTCTTTTATTTAATTTAACCCTAAAATGTTGTTATCTTGTCGGCATTAGCCGACGGTGGTGGTCAAAAGGTTAACTACTGAGATCTTTATCATCATTCCCCTACTCTTATGTATAAAAAGTCACAATTCTGTGTAATATAGTCATTGTTATGTTTATTATGATTTGAATGGGCATCCCATCTGTATGCTGAATCATTGACAATGAAAACCACAATGAAACTTGAATAAGCTGAATATAATATTATTTGTTTAGACATACTAGCAGCTAATTAGCTGATGCGTATGTATCAAAAAGCTTGGAGATATTTAATCTGTGTAATCTATTCTTGAAGCAGTTCAGTGTGGGAGCCATCACAACATTTTCTGGGAGTCTATTCGATGCTGTTACTACTTGGTTAGACAAGAAGCACTACATAGGCTTTTGCTTAGATGCCTTTTCCCATAACTTAAGGGAATGTCCACGCAAAACTTTGTTGGCATTCAGAATGTAAAGGTCTTGAAGGGTGGGCACTTCCTAGTGTTCTGAAAGTATTTTATATGTTTCAATGAGCCTAGTCTTTGTCTACGCTGTTCGAGTGTGATAAGGCCAAGGGCTTTGAGGCACTGTTCGTAAGGTAGATTACACATGGTGTGAACCATCTTGGTTGCCCTTCTTTGTACATTATCAAGTAGTTTGATGTCTTTTTTTTAATATGGGTCTCAGGTGACATTAGCATATTCCAAGAGAAGTCTTATGTAGGTCTTGTACAACTTGACAAATGTCTTGGGCATAAGGCACATGGATGCCTATATTGCCAAACTATTGTAAAACCTATGGCAAATAGTTACATAACAATTTACAGAAGCATTACTGAATGGGTCACAACCCATTCAGTAATGCTTCTGTAAATTGTTTTAATATATTATTTATTTGTGTTAATATATATATATATATATATATAAGCTGTACCATTCAAGCAGCCCAGATTTTCCTATGTTCTAAAGCTTTACTTTCTAAACCTGACACAATATTGTGATTGATTGCAAGCATGTATCACCTGTTTACATAGCTATTATTATTGCATCACTCATTAAGATAAAGAATATTTTGATGAAATTAATATTTTATACACAATATGCAGTATTTTGATAAATTTTGTACGGGTAAACTAGATGTGGATTCTGGAACTACATCAACAGTTGTTAATAGGTAATACGGGCTAGTGTCCGCAACTCCACGTCAAAGTGCGTACTTTGCGTATGGAAGGGAGAATCGGTTATTCTATCCACCCCCTCTTCAAGGGAAGCCAACAACACCTTGGTGTTGCTGACAATCTCACATATCAACAGTTGTTACAACTTGGTGAGGGTTTACAAAAATATACATAACTTAAGTAAAAGGTAGTGTATAATGGCAGATTTGCACACACTCACTCTTAATAAACTTAACATGGTTAGTTTCCATTCCTGTCTTAAACTGTTCATTCTATAAATATTTAATCTTGGCCTTGCAACAATAGATGTTTTTAAAATGAGTTATTGGAATCATAACATTTAAAATAAAACAGTAGATTCATTTACCAATTTGTAAGGAATGTCAAGTCAACAGGTAGCTCATTTTATTGAACTTGTCTTTGAGGATAAGATGGATTGTTATGTTTTTAAACTATAAATAGCAATACTTATATTATTTAGTTGCATTATAATAATATTGTGAATGTTTGGTTTCTTTCAGTTAATAGGGGGGGGGGATTTTCTGATGCTGTTTAGTAGTGTTCTGGAAATTTTAGATCAGATTATTTGTAACTATAACAATATTGAATAATTAAAATAGTACAAGTACTACCTAAAATTCAATTATTCAATGGGAAAAATTACCTTCAATAACTGTATACAATGTAGTGATCATACTGTTGTGGCCGTCTGCTTTAGCATAGTTTTTAAGCCAGTCGATGAAAGTGGGGCAGGCTGCGAGCGCCTGTAATAAGGTGTTGAGGAAGCAGGTCCTGCCCAGGTTCTGGAGACCGGCGATCTGCCCGCGTCTCTTGCGCACCTTCGGAGCCCCACCGGGACCCCACAGCACGAAGGCTCCGACCACTACAGCAGCCGTCAGCCCCGCAGCCACCAAAATCCTGTCTCCACTATCCATCGTCCCAAATTTATGAATGAGCTTCACACTATATTTCACATACTAACAGTTTTTTTGTGTTCGGAAATCCATAGCAATTAATTACGCGACCCATACGCTGTTATTGCGTTTTTTCGAAAAATCCATGAAAAAAGAAAACCTGCGTTTGACGTCTGCGTTCTGACATTTTGATTTTTTAATTTATATAGCGCTGAATCGCTTATTATGCAGATTTAAATCGTAGATGGCAGAACACATTGTTTTGATTGATTACAAAAAGATTGAGGTTAAACTGCACAAAAATGAATTAAATTACTTCGCATTGCTTGTGCAATGTACCTCAATGTTCAAAATAATTTTAAATGGACTATTGGAAAAATGATTTTTCTGTGTTGCAGGTGGATGAAGTTGCATGGAACGTTCCGCATATGCCTTACCGGTGGGACTGTCAGTGTCAAATTGGAATGACAAGTTGACAAGCAACCTCAAAAAATACAAAATCAGTCAAAATAAACAAGTGATTTCTATTGTTGTAATACTTGTAATGGTTTTATTATGTAAAAATGTTATCTATCTTTCGTCCCCAATTACAAACAAGGTTTCATCCAATGATGGTTGCTGAAAAGCGTTGTGTGTTAAATTGATCATGTGACAATTTATATTAATTTCTTATAATTGTTTTGATAAAGTTTATTGATAATGATACCGTCGAACACAATATGCGTGTCCCAGGAGGGGCCCGCAAACGCTTTGGCTCTAAATAAAGACTGTTCACAAGTAGTCATAGCTGGGCGCAATGGTAAATCATATCAAATAAAACATTTATTTAATTTGCATAAAATTACTTGCCATGCATGACCAAGTTTAGTTTAATGATAATTTTTGTTACAGTATTCAAAGTGTTTTCCATTGGCGAAAATGAATTTTCTGAAGTCTGCAACTTGAGGGTTGGGAAAAACTTGAACCTGAATTTTTCTTCCATCGATGTTGCTTGGAGTACTATTGAAGGTACTTATCATCTTATTTACGATTTGGTAAAACTAGATCTTTCTTACTTAGAAGTTAGAATTATAAAACAATCACGAACTTAGTCAGCTGAGCTTGCACACCTTGTGTACTATGCCATAGGCACCTTTAGCAGTGCCCATCTAATTGGCCCCCTAAAAGTAAATAATAAACCGTTTCATTATATTTTAAATTAATCACTTTAAGGAATCTATCAAAAACAATTGTTTTCAAAGGTTGAGATAAGAACTAATTAACTATCTACTAAGTCTACACTTTTTGTCTATGTTCTTTGAACTTTAGGTAGATTAGCTCTACCTATTCCGATCACTGGTAATAAGTGCAATAAAATACTCATAATATTTTTTAAATAAGTACTTTTTCAAAATCTTCATTCCTGCTAAAAATGAAAAATGACACATATTGTATGTTATTAATTTCTTTTTTTGCAGAAAACACCTTAGCCACAGCAGCTACCAATGGCGCAGTGGTGGTATGGAACCTGGGCAGGTCAGGTCGCTCCAAACAGGAGCATGTGTTCTCAGACCATAAGAGAACTGTAAACAAGGTAAAATTAGGCTAAATATTAATAACCATGCTAAATGTTATTGCAATTAAAACTTAATGATAACATCTGTATTTGGCACAATGATCTGTGCTGACCCCTCGTAGATTACAGTTCAAATGATAGTTAAAACATTTTTATGAACATCACTAAGTGACCATAGAACTATGTTCACAGTGCACCTATCATTATTGGTCGCTGTATCACCCCAAAATTGTATTCACAGAAAATGCCCAAATAATCACTATCCGTACAGTTGACCTTGTATTTGCACCCTAATGTTGCACTTGCATGTTTTAAAACAACATGAACTATTTGTCTACGTGACAGTTATTTTTTTAAATCTTATTAGAGTTTTAATTTATTGGGAACTGGTTTTTACCAGAGACTTCGCCCGCGTGGAGTTTGAAAATTATCCCACAAGACGTAATACCGGAATAAAAAATATCCTATGTATTAATCCAGGTTATAATCTATCTGTGTGCCAAAGGAGAAGTTGCAATTTCCATAGAAAATTACCCCACGTCTGACAACTGAGAAAAATATCTAAAAAATAAAATAAAAATGAGTATTAATAAATTGTATACCTTGATTGTCGTCCTTCTTGGCTATCATATTTAGAAATTGCTCCAAATATTGGGTCTTTCAGGCGCAGTATTACATAACTTAAAAATATTTCACTTTCAATCATGCAATACCTACTACTGTAATGACCTTAAAAAGTGGATGTTAAAGTGGAAAAGTGGAGTGGAAGCTAGGGCCTTAACGCAAGTGCAGGACTGCGAGCGGAGCGATTTAGGAGCACGCGCGCAGGTCCACCTCTTTTGTTCTCATTTTAGTGAGCGAAACAACAATATTAACCTGTTTGGTTCGTGGACCAATTTACGGTTTTGAACCACCTGAGTGAGGCCGAGCATTGTTAAATAGCCGTCCGTGTGTAATACCTGTAATTATTTTACAAAATAAATAGATTATCTAATTAGTTAGAGTTACTTTAAATAATACTTTTTAAATATGTTATTATTAACCTAGTATAATAACTATTATCAAACAATTGCAAATAAGTTAATACAGTGTTAATAGCTTTTTAATCCTATTTTAAAACTAAGATCAGAAGTTAGTTACAGGTATTCTGCCCCTGAATTAATATTGAAAGCAATTTTTTAATGTGCTAGCCAATAAGGATGACCATCGGAAGTATATAATTTTTTATACTCATTTTTAACGATTTTTTGAGATTATTATTATCTTTGCAGTCGGTAGTCGGGCATTTTCGTTACTTCTTTTTTCATCCAAATCTGTTCAGCCATTTTTGCGTGATTGAGTAGTAACAAACATCTAAACACACAAACAAAATTTCACATTTATAATATTGGTAGGGTTGTTGCCAAAACTGGTAAATAAATTACGAGGCTGACTATACATTGGTGTGCTTGAGGCATAAATAATAGGACCACCTTTGAAAAAACATTGACCTTTTAACCGCTTACGTCGGAATAATCCGACAATTATTTTCGGGTCCATTTCGGTAGGGTCGTATATTTACAACCAAAATACCACAGCTCGTTTAATCTGTTGTAAAAAGTTAAGTATTGCGCATCCCTCTTAGTTGTAGGTAATTATTTTTCGATTCACTGTGCCGGGCGCTGGGGGCAAAACAACTGATATGAATTCGGGCGGTTAAAAGGTTAAGCCAACACCAACAGCCAATGTGTGAATTTGTAACCATCTAATACCTATCTATGTGGTACATTTGAATGCAGGTTAGCTTCCACCTGACCGAGCCAGCACTGCTCATCTCTGGCTCTCAAGATGGCATGATGAAGTGCTTCGATCTGCGCATGAAGGAAGTGGCCAGGACGTTCATAAGGTGAGATAGTAAGAAACAGTCGTATTTAATATAATCAACCTATAATGTTCCCTCTGCTGGGACACAGGACTCCTCTCTGTGTGAGGGAGTGGGCCGTAATCCACCACGCGGGCCCAGTGCGGGTTGGTAGATGTCACATGTCTTCAAATTGTTGGTTCTAGAATTTCTCTTCTGTCTGGTTCTAGTCTAATCTAGTTTAGAACTTTTCCAAGAGCACCAAACGGTCTGGTCGTTCCAAAGTTGATGACTAAGTAGCTGGTCCAGCTACCACAAACAATGTATAGACAATCATCATGTGCGTAGCCTTTCTCAACTATATTGGGTTTGGCTTCCAGTCTAACCGGCAGCATGTGCAGCATTTATAGATTTATAATCATAGTCATCAAATTAATAACAGCACCAATATTATAATTATATCACCATCTGCCTCATCTGCCTAGCCTTTTCCCAACTACGTTGAGGTCGGCTTTCAGTCTAACCGGATGCAGCTGAATACCATTATTTTACATGGAGCGACTGCCTATCTGACCTCCACAACCCAGTAACTGGGTAGTATGATACCCCTTGGTAAGACTGGTTGTCATACTTTCGGGGTTCTGACGACCCGTAACGACTGTCAAAGATCCACACATGACAGCCGACAAGCCGTTGGTCCCGACCAACGGCTTAATGTGCTTTCCAAGGCACGGAAGGGTATTGGTATGTATGACGGTCACCCATCCACGGACCAACCAAACAATGTTTAGACAATATCACCAGCATTACCTGTTTTTGTAACAGTAAAAAAATATCTATAATTTATTTCTAAACAGTAACACAGAATCGATCCGCGACGTGCAGTTCAGCCCGCACCAGGCGCATACGTTCGCGGCGGTGTCCGAGAACGGGAATGTGCAACTGTGGGACGTGCGACGCCACGAGCGGTGCCTCCTGCAGTTCACGGCTCACTCTGGGCCGGTGTTCGCCTGTGACTGGCATCCGGAGATGCCCTGGCTGGCTACCGCTTCTAGGGATAAGACTATTAAGGTAACCCTCTAAAGAATGATGCCAATTTTCCCAACTATTATTCTTCGAGTGTTAACAGAAGATGATAAAGGCACTCTGTAACACATCACATTGCAATTAAGGTGCAAAATTGAACAGTTGATATCGATCCCCAAAAATGAAATCAAAGGTTCGGTCATAAACTCATAAACCTACCAATTATTTGCGGTTCTGATCGATCACTCATGATTATGGTCGATCTGAACTACAACCTAATTGCATCTTAATTAGTTGGCAACTCTAATCGCCTACTCAGTCTACCAGTGTTCGGATATTTGCCCTTTGGATGTATAAATAAACCACTTCTTATCTTCTAAAGTTTAGAGGATTTTGGAGATGTTGTAATGTTTAGAACAAAGCATGACAATATCTTCAAAAAATTACACTTAGTAACCCATCTCCCATTGAACAGCTTTGCCTTTTGTGTTATTCAGTTTATTGTTAAAGAATAAAATAAAATAAATTTGGATGAAAATTAGCGTAACATTAAAAAATCATCTAGAATTTTGCTATGAATATTTCAAATATTTAGCAGGTAAATAACATTGAACAAGAGGTTAAGTGCCTCAGTTATCAGCGCCTATTAGATAAACAATTGGGTCACCGATAGCTGGAGCCTATTGGTCACACGTCGGATCATCGTCATCGTCATATTATTTTAATTATGAGTTTATATTACTCGTTAGTTGCGATGTTATCTCCTAGACTAGTAACTGGCCTCTTACATCTCAATGTTTCATTATTAAGTCATTGGCTAGGGTATAGAACCTGCTTTCGTATAAATAGGTACTCAAATCTAGAATTACATTGCTGAATTCCGATCCAGCCTGTCCCTAGCGATGCCCTAAGCCGAGGTCTGTAAGCCACAGGGTATGCCCTTAGCGAGCAGTCGCTTTAGTAAAACTAACTAGTTTATAAGATCTGGCTGGAGGCCTTAAGCAATAGCAATAGAAAACAATGTGTCTACATCAATAAAAAAATGAAAATAATGTAATAATATCCTATTCATCGGAATATAAACGTAATAAATATGGCGTTCCACAGGGAAGTGTGCTGGGCCCAATATTATTCCTCATTTATATAAATGATATCATAAAAATAACTAACCATAAATGCGTATTATTTGCTGACGATATTTCTATTATAGTGACATCTAATAAACAACTAAATACCATTTCAGAACATGAATTTGACATTAATAATACAATTGGCAAATTATTGCATTGGCTTGACATTAACCATTTGATGATAAATTTAGACAAATCCGTTTACATCCAATTTAATCGATCAAATAATTCCAAAAACGACATTAAACACAATATTAATAAAATCATTAGTAACGCGTACCAGATTTTGAGGTATCATAATAGATAAAGACATTAACTGGAACGAGCGCATAGACAATGTTAGCACTAAAATTAATAAATTTGTTTATGCATTAAAACAAGTAGAAAATGTAACTAATATAAAAACTGCTGCAATGTCATACCACGCGTACGTCGAATCGTTGTTACGTTATGGACTAATAATGTGGGGTAACAGCACTGACTTCCAAAGAGCATTATCGTTCAAAAAAAGTGCATGAAAGCATATGGACTTAAGCCCGACGACTCATGTCGACCAATATTTAAAAAAACTTGATTTGTGGTTACCGTCGCTTTACGTTTATGAAATATGTGTGTTTATTATGAAAAATAAGCAACTATTTAAGACTGCAAATGATGTCAATCCTCGGAACCGACGAGATCCATTTAAACTAGTGTTAAATGATTTGCCTAGACTGTCAATACAATAGTAACTGCTTGGCAATGTGTGTGTGTGCATCTATAATAAAATACCAAGGCATTTCAAAGCTTTAAATACAAAATTATTAAAATTAAATTTCATAAGTGGTTACTCCAGTGTAGTTTTTATAGTTTAAAAGAATTTATAGAAAAAAAATGTTGATGTTTTAAAAAAAAAAAAAACAATTATTGTTGCTAAACTTGTCTTTAGAATTTTGCATGCTATGTTTTATCCTAGCTAAACATGCTTGTGCCTCAATTTGTATTTAACACCATTGTATACCATGTTTTACGCAAATAAATATTCTATTGTATTCTATTCTATTCTTAATTTATTAAGGTAGTCACAGGCAAGACCAGGTTAAGCCGACAATCTCATAGGCGAGACGTCATTCCCATAAAAAAAAACATTGCTGAGGTTACCCTATTTATCAGATTCACCATTGTCAAAGATCTTTTCAGTCTGCAAACCTTTTTATTTTAACGATATTTGTTAGGCCGATGCAGTAAACCGGCCTAAATAGTCCGAGCATTGGACACAAAATGGATTTAAATATCAAAAATTAGCGATAGTTCTTGTTAATGTTTAAAGCCTTCTTAAATCTTTATCATAATCTTCATTAGCCTATAGACCCCTGACTAACTACGCGAGTATGATAAAAATGTGTACAGTCGGGGGTCCCCCGGGAGGGACAAAGTTCCTAATGCGATACTCGCACGCACGCACACTTATACAATAGAAAGATACAGAGAGAGAGAGAAAAGTCGCACGAGGGAGCCGTAGCGCCTTTTCCTTACGTGACGATTTCTACCAGTCAATTCCTTTCGCAAGACGCGTTAAGAAACTCCTTTCCAAAAATACACTATCCGCCATTTTATAGTAGTCACGATAGTTCTGTTTACATAATTGAGTAAAAAATGGTAAAAAAGCAATATTTCTCCAACTATCGGGGGCTTGCCACAAACGTCAAGCGTTTGTTAAGACCCTTATGAGACAGTGTAACACTTGAACAATTACCACCTTATTCATAAACAATGATTGAAGTTAAATGGTGTTTAAACGTCAAAAATGGATGGTTAAACAGACGCTTATCATCATTTAACTTTAATCATCGTTTATCAATAAGACTGTTAATTAGATATTTATTGTGTCTAGCTGTTATCAGCGTGGCGCTTGTAATTGATACAATGCTAGGTACATTATTGCGTATGAGAGGTCCTGAGATAAGGAATTTGTAGAGGTCGAAATTTTCTGGGAAGGACTGGTTAGGATAGGTTGCTTAGAAAGTGCTGTAATATTATTTACTTTAAAGCTATTTGCTTTACCTCGCCTCTACCCCTTTAATCTAGCTGACCAATGGCCCAATCGAAGTGAAAAAAAAGGAATGGGTAATCTCATATTGTTATCTTTGAATCGTCTGTACCTACAAGCCCAGTATGTGATTGATGTGGTTTGGTAATTCGTAGAATAAAAATACCATTTGTTTCCAGGTTTGGGATATCTACGGCAAGCCTAATTTGGAGCATACCATTTACACCATAGCCTCCGTCGGACACGTGAAATGGAGGCCGCAGAAAAAGTAAGTGCAGTAACTAGATTTCTCGCTGTTTAAGAAATGATATCTAACTTTTTGACCCCTGTTGCCTGAAAACCTATTCAATTTAATTCAGATTTAGATGATTTATTTGTAAACATAAGTTACAGATAGGTACACAAGTGTGTGAGATGTTATTTTTTTTGTTAGTTCTCTATGCTTTCGAATCAATCCGTAAAACTCATTTGTATTTTTTTTATTTCCTTAAGATAAGTGGTTTTAGCGATATTGACATTTACAAAGTATCTGTCGCAAATGGAGTCGAATCCGCTATTTCACATAACCGCTAGCTGTTTTTACAAAACCGCTCCGTTATTTAAAACAGCTAAACGACGTGCAGCTGGATTGCCATTGTAATCATTCACCAGCAATCATCTACAATCCGGCGCTGTACCACATCTGGCTCACTGGGTAATCACTGCAGACAGTTCCGACCACAGATATGTGGTTCCGACTCACTGTGTACTATGCGGCACCCGGTTCCGACTGAGCTGGCCCTGGTTAGCAACACTTTATACACAACTCGGCACTTCGGTTATGTATAACATCGGATTCGATATATCTATCACTATATATCACGTCAGCTTTGTCTAATTCCAAAAATAAAACAAACGACAAACAGGCTAGATGAAATGGCCTTTGCTAAAAAAAAAATTCTCGATCAGGTACCAAGTAGCATCCTGCGCTCTAGTCTTGGACTGCGCCGTCCACGTGTGGGATGTCAGGCGCCCACACGTGCCGCTGGCAACATTTGCGGAGCATCGTGACGTCACCACTGCCATCGCGTGGCTGGCTGAGCCACACACATTCTTGTCTACTAGCAGGGTAAGTACAGTACAGGATGAGGCGCAGATTCGCATCATGTCTTCAAATGTAAAAATGGTGAGTTCAGCATAGCGATTCACAACCCAACATATTTTCAACTATTAATTCGCTTTGCCCCCGACAGCAAATAGCCGTCGGAAGAATGGCGGTCGTCTAATTGATTTTAACTGACAAAAGTTTAGGGTTTTGGATATGCTAAAGGCTGCTTGCCTTTAAAGGAATCATTTTGTAAAATTGATTGATGATCGATGCGGCACGGGAGAGTATCGTACGTTTTTTTTTTTTTAGTGGGAAATTATCAAATAACTTCTCCCGCTCTGGGTGGAGCAGGAGGGTGTGTCAGACTTTTACTGACTAAAACCCACTCGTGTTCCCTCAGGTGCCTGTGTGCCAGGGGCCGTGGTATCTCTTTCGAACAACTCGCACCCCTGGCAGGCATCGGCCCATGCGGGCCCCATCAGTTGGTGGCGTTGGTGCTGACATCTCTTTGCGGCGCGCGTGGAACACAACGCGCCGTCGACCCGGGCTTGGTCCTTACCGGACAGCAAGCTACCCATTACTCGCCGTCCGCAAGCCCGCGCCTACGGTGGCCGGGAATCAGCCTGGGATTCCCAACGCCCAGGGCGTCTCCTGCGGCGACTAGGGCCGTGAGGGCGCATATACTGCCTCTCCCTCACGTGCACCGCCTCCCTCTTCTCGAGCATTACTGCTTCGCAGAAGGAGGTGACGGCTACCCATGCACTCTCGCTCCGTACCATGACCTGGACCAGAGCCGGACGCGAAAGATCCTCGCCACCGATCGCCTCCACGAGGACACGGCGGTGCTCCGCTCAAGCCGGGCAGGCCTCCACCGTATACTCACCCGTGTCCTCAGGGCGATCTTCGCAGTGAGTATCGAACGGTTGTGAATAGCAATGCTGGTGAGTTGTTTGTGGTTCCGCGTCCAAGTAACATATTCTTATAAGAATTTGGCATGCAAAACTATATCAAACAAAAATTGTGCTGGCAACATACAATCCAAACTCCTTGTTCGGTGTGCACCTTCGATAGCGCAACCCATTTCAATTTTATTTCAAAAATCTTTGAGTACCTGTGTTGTGCCGCAAATGTGGAAATCTGCGTTTATAACGCCTGTACATAAAAAAGGTGTAAAAACAGACATAGCGAATTACAGGCCGATATCAAAACTGTGTATTATAGCAAAGGTCTTTGAAAGAATAATATATAATCAGGTTTATACTGCTCTGAAAAATTCATTTAGCTCGTTCCAACACGGTTTCTTAAAAGGGAGGTCTACTGTCACGAACCTGATTCTCCTTAATGAATTTTTAACTGAAGCCATGTGCAACGGAAAGCAGGTTGATGTCGTTTATATGGACTATAGCAAAGCCTTTGATCGAATTGACCATAACATTCTGATTTCCAAGTTATATGGCATGGGAATTCGTGGTGATCTACTCAGATGGTTTTCCTCTTACCTTATCAACAGGTCCCAAGCAGTAGTATTAAATAATTATATATCTAGCTGGGTTCCTGTTCCCAGTGGTGTCCCGCAGGGTTCCTTGCTTGGTCCATTGCTTTTTATAATCTATATTAATGACATCGACTCTTGCTTGACTTCATCCAAACTTTTGTGTTTTGCTGATGATATGAAAATATATGCTACAATATCATCGCAAATGGACGTAACGGCACTCCAGAATGATCTGCGTCGCCTTGAGAACTACTGCCAAATAAACAAGCTGGATCTTAATCCCGCTAAATGCTCGGTTATTACGTATTCTCGGAAGCGCTCAATCATTGCTACATCGTATACCCTAGGTGATCAAGTTCTACCTAAATCAAACTCCGTCCGTGATCTGGGGGTTCATCACGATTCCAAGCTCAGTTTTGAAATACACGTCGATGCAATAGTCGCTAAGGCCTCAAAATCACTGGGTTTCATAATGCGGTTATCCAAGTGCTTCACTCAAGCCAAAACTTTAAAAATTCTATACTGTACTTTTGTTAGAAGCCACTTGGAATATGCGTCCGAAATATGGAACCCATGTTACAACAAATATATTAACCGCATTGAGAGCATCCAAAAAAGGTTCATAAGGTACTTGTGTTATCATCAAAAAATACCGTATCATTCGGAAAACTACTATAACCTATGTAAAAAGTTTCACATGTTACCTTTACGCAACCGCCGCGAAATTTCTGATTGTGTGTGTTTATTGAAAATCTTTAACAATACTATAAACTGTTCCGATATCTTGACAAAATTTTACTTCAACATTCCTATGAAGTGCAAGCGATATAATCCACCCTTGCGCGTGCCATTTGCTTCAACTAATTATAGGCAGAATTCATACATTGTGCGTGCAAGCAGAAATGTAAACAAGCATTGTAAACAGTACGATATAGATCTGTTCCTAACCAGTGTGTCGTCAGCCAGGAAGTGCCTAAGCAGTAACTTTTTCATGTAATTGATTTTGTTATGTTGTGAAGGTTGTTATGCATTGCGAGCAACATAGTAATTATGCTGTAGTATGTAGTAAACCTAGTGTGAATGTCCTTAGAATTAACTTTTTCTTAATCTGTATTTTATAAGTGGAGACCTGTAATTGGCTTTCTGTCTAATATACTGTCCTTGATCTGTTTGCTTTAGCTGTAAGTCTCTCATGTTACTTAAATAAATAAATAAATAAATAAATAACACCAACCAACATATTCGTCACCGAAGGGAAATATTTATTTATTTAGTTTTGTTCGCTAAATTGTTTATACTCAAACAATAATTGTTAAAAAAGTTATATGGTAAAACGTATTGTAGGTATGTGAAACCTTTTAATTATACATGAATGTGTTATTAATTCCCTTTAGTTCAGTTATTGCGTAAGAATTGAACCGGAACAGAGCTTGTTTACAGTTTCATCAGCTACTCTTGGAACAGTCCTAGTCCAGTCTTAGTTATATATTTTTGTGTCATTTATTCAACAGGACTGCAGCCTGTACCGCCACAGGTTCAGCGAGGCGGCCCACCCGGTGCTGTGGGCCAACCCGCAGGGCGTGTGCGTGTCGGCGCGCGGCGAGGTGGCCCACGCGGCCCCCGAGCGGCCCCTGCCGGCGCTGCCCGCCCTGCCCGCGCAGCCCGACCGACACGTGCCGGGACTGGGGTGGGAAATTCTACATTAGAAACTTTTAACTAATATTATAAATGTGAAACTGTGTTTTTGGTTTGTCCTTCATTAAAGCACCAGAGAAGCAACGGATTCATGTAATTTTAAGCATCGAAAAAGGGTAGAACTGCCGCCGTAAAGAGTATTTCTCTTTGCGGCGGTAAACCATGCAGAGCGAAGCCGTGGGCAAATTCATACATTAAATTTCTTGATAGCAATTTGAAATATAACTTTTAACCGACGAAAAAATGGAGGAGGTTCTGAAGACAATGCGTGTGTTTTAATTTTTAAGGTTTGCCCACGCATAACTCTTTTTAGAATTCTCCGATTTTGACGATTCCTTTGTTCAACTCTTCAGTCGCAAGCAGCCAACAGCTGGCTCCCTATCCCCAAGTGCACAAGCTGCCCTAGAACGTGCATTTCCAGGCGGAGCGTCGTCCACACTGTACCGCTACGCGGCGCCGGCCAGCGCGCGCACGCACGCGCTCGTGCAGTGCGCGCGCTCCTACCGCATGCGGGGAGCGCCGCCGCACGACCTCGCCAAGCACAACGCGGATGTGGCTAGAGCACATAATAGACATATGGTGAGCTAGATACGTCTACTATTTAATGTAGGAAAAACCAGAAAGAAGAAGAGTGAGTAAAGTATGCGTTTTGCAGCTATGAACCAGCTAATTTTTTTTTGTATAACCGACGAAAAATTTCTACGCTGGGGTTCTAGAATGATATGCTAAAGTCATGGTTACAGTTTGCGCACATGGTTACAACTTATCCTGTATATTAACGACTGTATGCCATTGTAATTCTAAAACTTTTGAAAATTCTTGAGGCTCAAATGTCGATCTGTGACCGGAGTACGGTAACCCAACAGAGAGATAGCTTCATGCAATCGCGCAATGGTAGTAGTTTTTACTCCTGTGTTTGTAATAGTGAGTACAAAACTCGGGAGTACAAAATTTTCAAGTTTTGCGTCTGTGGTGCTCATACAGTGACGCTCGGTTGGTGCTAATTCAGAAATTCGTTTACCTACAGAAGCGCATACTATAACCGTTTGTAAAACATGCCATCTTAAGTTAAAATTAACGTTGCAACGACTTTTTGTCTTTTTCCACTCCCTTGCAATCCCACTGGCTTTTTTGTGGCGAGATTCGGAAACCGATTTGCGATTTTACTTTGTTAAGTACGTAAAGTTATCGTTTACAAATAAGCTAATTTTCTTAAGAAACGCTTGCGCACATACGGTTATACTAATGAGAATATTATGTTCTTTTACAACAAAGTTTATCTACTTAAATGGCTTTTTAATCTGGAATTAAAGTTTATATGGAAGCTTGTCATTTTCCTAGGAAATCTCATCGTGCACAGCGGGCTTGTATTCACAGAAACGCTAACTTATGTCATGTGGTATCCTCCCTTAAAAGTGGCACCTGTCCCCCACAGGTGTGCCACGTGTGGGAGGTGGTGCGCTGCGTGTACGGCGCGCGCGCAGGCGCGGGGCGCGGCCCGGCCCTGCCGCGCCAGGACCGCGAGCTGCCGTGCCCCGAGCCGCCGCCCCTGCCGCCCTATACACACACGTACCCGAAGTGAGACATCATTACCGATATCGTTTTATTCAGAGCGAACGTCAAACATAAATTCGGGTCTCTTGATGACATTTCATCATTTCGTTTCAGTAGCTTTTTGACACGCTTTTATTAGCTTCACCTATATGCTTGTATGTTTGTTTGTAACCGAGTCCTTTGGACTTGATTTTGACCCACTTCAAACGGTCAGATTTCATTTAAACTTTGTAGACTTATCGAGAACCGAGCACAATTCAAAAGTAAAAAAAAAAATCACGCTTTTGTAGTTAGCAGAACTAAAAAATAGAAAACAAATAATAGTTTAAAAACTAAAAAACACGCTTAAAAACCAAACTAAAAAATTAGAAAATAATTTAATTCGATTAAAAGCGTGGGGTGCTTGATATTAATTGATTATAAAAATTCCTCAAAAATACCCCACGCTTTTAATAGAATTAAATTATTTTCTACTTTTTTAGTTTGGTTTTTAAAGCGTGTTTTTTAGTTTTTTATAACTATTATTTATTTACCTATAGATCCATTCCTATTTTGTGAATTTGAGAATGTTGTAGGCCTGGTAGGGTCATAGAAGTTTCGATTTATTGACCATTTCTATTTGATTAACTACCTGGTACTTGTTGACAGGGTTCTACTGTCCTCCCATACATATTAACAACGTCATTTAAAAAACTGTAAAACCAACTATTTTTTTAAATTAACCGTAGAGTTTCTCACCGGTTCTTCTCCATAGGTAATGACTAGTTAGACTACCTATGGAGTGCACGGTTGCACTTAGCTTTTGACTTTTCATAAGTGTCCTTATAAATGTATGTGTTTTATTGTACTTGTAATGCGTGAAATGAAATTATTTGAATTTGACAAACAATCTAGGAAAGTCCAAAGAATCAAGTTTAATGTTATAACCATAATGTTTTTGTTTACCAGTAATGCAGTAGAAGAGGAACCTTTAGAAGAAGTAGAAGACTGGGCGGAGACACAGTTCCATAACAGTGGGGTGCTGGGCAAGCCCACGCTGAGCATCTACATACCCCCCACCAAGCCGGCCAAGCAAGTTAGAACCGATGGTGAGTACAATATTACGTTTAGAATGGGATGTCTATATTCCATTTCAAATGCTTACTTCAACTAATATTCATTTCACAAAAAAAATACACTTTGAACATTTTTTTTTCTGTTTCTTTCTTCTTAAAGTTTAGTAAGAAACCGATGGATGTTTTCGAATACAATTTAATTTATAAATTTAAAATTTCATTCGAAAACATCCATCGGTTTTTTGCTAAACTGCAATTATATCCTACGACGCTGGTTACTGTACAGTCAGCGTTAGTAATATTGGGACGAACAGACTGTTTAAAATAATCTAAATAACTATGAAAATTAAATATTAGCGCTAAGACACAAGGAATGTTTCAGAATGATGACAGCACACAACAACTGTCATTCTGACAAGAACTTTATCCAGTTTAGATTAAGTTAAATGTTCTTAGTTGTTGAGATCATCTTGAACAGTCTGTTCATCCCGATATTTTTGACGCTGACTGTACATAAATGGTTAAAAAAAAGGTAAATAATGTTAAAACATAATGAAAGTAGTTTGTTTTATGAATGTAATGGTTTAGTCATTGTAATTGTTTTATTGTGAACAAATATAAAAAGAAATGCTCATTCCTGACACCTGTCAGTTGGACATAATTACGAACCAATAAAGTTAAAATTCGTAAAACAAGTGTTGTTTTGTATTCATCGTTTTCAGTTATTTCATAGTTATTTTCCGACTGATTTTGCATCACAGTTATAGTTATTGTCGATGCTATAGGGTTGCAGAGGTGTAAAATAACTGTTTAGTGGCCGATTTCTATAATTTACGGACCAAAATTGGTTAAAATTAAGACTCTTATATATTTACCAATAATGAACCAAAGACCTCATAGCTTTGCATAGTAGACCCGCCATATGGAAGTAGCATCACAGGTAAAATTAGCTTACGAATCTATTTATATGCCCAGTTTGGCAATAAAAATATCTACCATTGGTAAGCAAAACGATTCGTATTTAGGGTTCCGTACCTCAAAAGGTAAAAAAAAGGAACCATTATAAGATCACTCTCTTGTCCATCTGTCTGTCAGTGTGTCACCACCGATTTTCTCAGGAACGGGTGGACCTAGCAGGTTGAAATTTATACCAGATACTGAGGTCTATAGTCCCTATTTGGTGGATACAAATCAAGGTCCTGAGTCAACACGATAAAAAGATATGGGCAAATTTAGATTTTCGTTAAAACTTGTAAGTACCAAAATTTGCTATAATTTTCAACTTTTTTTATTTTTCGGAATTTTCCCTGTACTTGTGACCTTGCTTTTAACCAAAATTGACAATTTCTGTTCAACCAGAAGTACCCTATCAGTTTTGGGTCGAAAACCTATATGGTAGTTCCTGTTGACCTATAATCACGAAATTTGGCAAAAAGCTAGGTCTTACAGCACAAATAAAGGAGAAATTCCAAAAAAATAAAAAAGTTGATTTTGGAAAATTTTGGTACTAACAAGTTTTCGCGAAAATCTCAATTTGCCCATATCTTTTTATATATAATGGCAATATAATGGGTAGGTACGGAACCCTCGGCGCACGAGTTCGACTCGCACTTAACCGGTTTTTTTAATAGGAACCGAGCATATGAAAGGACCATATAACAGACAGGAGTAAGGATCGCATTCTAAATTCAATAATGGTGTAGTAAGTTGAAATTTAACAACTGAATGCGATCTTAAGTTTCGTGGGTAACTAATGTCAGCACAGTCGTTCCCACAGAGCCGGCGGGCTGGGTGTCGGCGGCGTCGGCGCACTACGTGGACACGGAGGCGGCAGACTGGGCGCTGCCCGAGGAAGCCTTCCCGCTGCGCAGCGCGCCCTCGCCGCCCGCGCCCGCGCACCGCGCCGCGCTCGCCGACTCGCACGTGCGGCACGACGACAAGGAGCATCACGGTAGGAGCGCATGACGTTTGTACAGTGTTTGCAGGATGTTATGAGATGCAAAAAGAATGATCCTGATCGACAGTTGAACCTGATGTGGAATGATTACAGTCATAAGCAATACCTACGACTTCGTCGAGCAATTGTCAAACGGCACGTCACCAACATCAGCCAGACGACAGATATAGCTGTGTGTTCTTTCTGGTATAACCCAAGCTTCTCGTTATAACCCAAGCTTCTCGTTATACCCCAGGCTTCTCGTTATACCCCAGGCTTCTCGTTATAACCAAAGTTTCTCGTTATAACTCAAGCTTCTCGTTATACCCCAGCCTTCTCGTTATAACCCAAGCTTCTACTTATAAACCAAACTACTACCTACTTGAACGATAGGGTATTTTCCAATTCAATAAAAACTATTTTAATTTGAAGATTGAGACGATATAACAGAAAATTAAAATAAATTTATTTAAATCCATTTTCTCAATGAAAAACGATTAAAATAAAATTTATTTTTCGTTGTTTTGAATTTACCTACAAAACGCTACTTACGATGACTTTTTGAATGAAACTGACAGTTACATGCACCCGCGATGGATAACGGAGTTTGTTTTGAATTTCGCGTAACATTATCGCCCCTTGACCGTACCAGTACCCTGATGTAACGTTGACACCGGTAAGAGCCACAGCGACGACGCTTTACAAAGCCAAACGATATCTTACATATTTCATAAGTCTATAATGTTCCCACTGCTGGGACACAAGCCTCCTCTCTGTGAGAGAGTGCGGGCCGTAATCTACCACGAGGGTCCAGTCTATCTATCAACCCAGATAGATTTCTAAGATTTCTTAAACTCAATGTAACTCAACAACAACCCATGAACAGCCGCGTACAACGTGTCGATGATACGTGTGGTTCTATTATTGTGATGTCGTGCAGCATCACACCGCGGCAGTGGCGGTGGCGGCACGTCCCCGGGCGGCAGTTCATCTCCCGGCAGCGGGTCCAGCGGGTCCAGCGGGTCCGCCTGCACCGCGCCACCCAACCTCGACCACTCCGGATACCACCACAATAACATGCATGTGAGTTTATTGATATTTGTTACCTCTTCTATTTATTTGACATTATTTGTTTGTTACTTGTTATTGCCTTTTAGATTTAATATTTGTCCAATAGCAATACTGGACACGGTAAAAGAAGCGATTCGAATCAAGAACGAAGATATCGTAATGTTTCTGCACTCCGCTATACTTGGGTTTATTCTTCAACCAACTCAGCCTATCGCAGTCCAGTGCTGGACATAGGCCTCTCCCAGGCTGCGCAATACCCTGTCCTTCGCCTTCCGCGTCCAGTCTGTCCCAACCACCGTTTTAAGCCTGTCGGTGCATAATCGCTAGGGGGCGTCCCACACTACGTTTGCTGATACACGGTCTCCACTCGGAGTCGTCTCCTCCACCGGCAATCGGCTCTTCGACAGACATGGCCAGCCCACTGCTACTTCATATTCCTTACTCTGCAAGCTATGTGGGCAACTCCGTTTCTTTTCCGAACAATTTCATTTCTGATTATATCCTTCAAAGAAACTCCGGAGTTTAGCCCGCTCCATAGAATTTATTCTCCGCGCATGTAAACACCCTGACCATGAGTGTGATCCAACTAGATGGACGAGGGCGAGGGTGGAGACTCAGGACTGGCAGTCCGGGTGGGAGAAGCCAAGAGTCCTCAACTAGAGGTGGCGCCCTTGCTGGCTGCGGCGCTGAAGCTGCACGCCGAGCTCGGAGATGTGCAGACTGCGGCCGTGGTCATGTTGGTGCTGCAGGAACACAGGTGAGGATAACCAATCATAATTCTAGTGGAACCTAGTTCTTAAAGCAGCTTGCGGGTGGAGTAACATTGTAGAAATCGTCACGTAACTAAAAAAGCGTTACGTAACCAAAAAGCGGCCATGTGGCTTTTTATTATTTATGATAGAAAAAGACAGAGAGACAGTGATATCGTTTTCATCGTTTTCGAGGGTGATGAAGGTGATGAAGAAAATACAGGATATCAGCTGAGAAATTTTTCGAAGTTTTCATCATAGGGGTCGTTTTCATGGTTTTTCAGAGTGCTGAACCGATAATGACGTTAAAATAAAGTTCAAGTACTTTAAAGATAGAGTATATGACGTTACATCCTAAATATATATTTTTTTAAATACAATAAGTCAAGGACTCTTAATAATTTAGTCATATGTCTGATTATAACAAAAGATCTCTTCAGTCAGCTGGATACTAGAATGAAGATAATCATATGATAGATTTGGTGAAGTTATGTTTGGTGAAGTTATTTTTGGTGAAGTTATTTTTTATCTTCTCAGGAGTGACTTGTTCCCGTACATTGAGGAGAGCTTACAGGAACACTGGCTTCTGGGATACATCGACGTGCTACAAAGACACAAACTGTGGAATGTCGCCACTGAGGTAATGTTTTCGTCTGCTTATTACTACTGATTTGATTGATTATTGAAATGCTTATTTTTCTTTGCCAGCCTTGTCTGCTATATCATAAAACGTCTGCTTCCTCCTGCAGGTGGTGCGCTGCGCCTGGCTCAACAGCGTGTGGGTGATGTCGCAGCAGTCCACGAGCGTGGCGGTGTGTTGCGGGCGTTGCGGCCGCCGCACGCGCCCGCACGCGGCCTGCGACTCCTGCCACCCGCACCTGCGCCACCTGCCCGACCTGTGCGCTGTGTGCCATCAGGTATTTTTTTTTTTTATTCTGTTCAGGAAACTTACAGCTAACTTACTAGTGTTCTTAAAAAAAATGAAATTAAGAGGGCCATTGGCCCGGTCCGTTTTTCAATGCGAGCATTATTAAAAAACTTGTTGTTTGATCCAACGCAATGCAAGCGAAATGGAAGCGAGTGAGAACGCGATAACACCGAACGAAAGTCGGCTACGGAGATTTCACAACACTTGTTCCAGGAAGTACGTGTTTTTGAACGAGCCGTGCAAGTTTTTGAAGAAAATGTTTGTCATGAATGTCAAAAATCGCTGAGGTTCATCATATCATCTGCGAGGTTTTAATTTAATCGCAATAAATGAAAAGAACAGACTGCTGTCGGACCCGCTCGCCAAACATTTTAGATAGTGAGCTAGATAGTCCCCACGGATATTAAAAAAAGACAAAATTACGAAGTGTTATTGTTCCGTGTTCTTGTTTATATGGAAACGAACACAAAAGAAATCAGCTATTCGGAAAATTGGTGGCGCAGAAATTTTAGTATAATATAGACAAATCTAAAAATATTTACTGTTACTAAGGGAAATCATTAAACACGCTAAAGTCCGAATCTTCAATGCTCAGAAACGTCGACTTGGAGTTCAACGCATATTTTTGCCTCTCAGCACATACTCAAGTCGGCAAAAATAAGCTGTGGTAAAAATAAGCTATGGTGTTTACACAACACAAAAAGGTGTAATTAATCAAAAGTAGCAATAATCCTATCCTACTAATATTATAAATGTGAAAGTTTGTAAGTATGGATGTATGTATGGATGTTTGTTACTCTTTCAAGCAAAAACGGCTGAACGGATTTGAATGAAATTCGGTACACAGGTAGTTTGTGACCTGGAATAACACATAGGATACTTTCTATCCCGGTTCTACGTTCTCGTGGCTTAGTTTTCGACCTCCGCGCGGGCGACGCTGCTGGCAAAAGCTAGAAGAAGATATTTTTCTAAGTTCATTTACCTTTTTATTTTACCTTTCCTGATCTGAGTTTCAAACTTTTCTAATGTAATTTCATCAACTGAAGTATACACCCAGTTTCCTAGGTGTTTATCGGGTTTTAATCCAAGCACCGGGCCTAAATCCGGTGGATTGCGCATCTAGTTCTACATACGCACATATTTCAAAATCGTGAGACACTTGAATTTTCGTCAAAAATTTACCTGCTTTCTTGCTTGCAGGTGGTGCGAGGCCTGTACGCGTGGTGCCAGGGATGTTCTCACGGCGGCCACCTGCACCACATGCGGCGCTGGATGGACACGCACCAGCTGTGTCCCGCAGGCTGCGGCCACCAGTGCCAGCTGGCGTGACCGGCCACTGCTGGACTTAGGGCCTGCCACTGCACCACATGCGGCGCTGGGTGGACACGCACCAGCTGTGTCCCGCAGGCTGCGGCCACCAGTGCCAGCTGGCGTGACCGGCCACTGCTGGACTTAGGGCCTGCCACTGCACCACATGCGGCGCTGGGTGGACACGCACCAGCTGTGTCCCGCAGGCTGCGGCCACCAGTGCCAGCTGGCGTGACCGGCCACTGCTGGACTTAGGGCCTGCCACTGCACCACATGCGGCGCTGGGTGGACACGCACCAGCTGTGTCCCGCAGGCTGCGGCCACCAGTGCCAGCTGGCGTGACCGGCCACTGCTGGACTTAGGGCCTGCCACTGCACCACATGCGGCGCTGGGTGGACACGCACCAGCTGTGTCCCGCAGGCTGCGGCCACCAGTGCCAGCTGGCGTGACCGGCCACTGCTGGACTTAGGGCCTGCCACTGCACCACATGCGGCGCTGGGTGGACACGCACCAGCTGTGTCCCGCAGGCTGCGGCCACCAGTGCCAGCTGGCGTGACCGGCCACTGCTGGACTTAGGGCCTGCCACTGCACCACATGCGGCGCTGGGTGGACACGCACCAGCTGTGTCCCGCAGGCTGCGGCCACCAGTGCCAGCTGGCGTGACCGGCCACTGCTGGACTTAGGGCCTGCCACTGCACCACATGCGGCGCTGGGTGGACACGCACCAGCTGTGTCCCGCAGGCTGCGGCCACCAGTGCCAGCTGGCGTGACCGGCCACTGCTGGACTTAGGGCCTGCCACTGCACCACATGCGGCGCTGGGTGGACACGCACCAGCTGTGTCCCGCAGGCTGCGGCCACCAGTGCCAGCTGGCGTGACCGGCCACTGCTGGACTTAGGGCCTGCCACTGCACCACATGCGGCGCTGGGTGGACACGCACCAGCTGTGTCCCGCAGGCTGCGGCCACCAGTGCCAGCTGGCGTGACCGGCCACTGCTGGACTTAGGGCCTGCCACTGCACCACATGCGGCGCTGGGTGGACACGCACCAGCTGTGTCCCGCAGGCTGCGGCCACCAGTGCCAGCTGGCGTGACCGGCCACTGCTGGACTTAGGGCCTGCCACTGCACCACATGCGGCGCTGGGTGGACACGCACCAGCTGTGTCCCGCAGGCTGCGGCCACCAGTGCCAGCTGGCGTGACCGGCCACTGCTGGACTTAGGGCCTGCCACTGCACCACATGCGGCGCTGGGTGGACACGCACCAGCTGTGTCCCGCAGGCTGCGGCCACCAGTGCCAGCTGGCGTGACCGGCCACTGCTGGACTTAGGGCCTGCCACTGCACCACATGCGGCGCTGGGTGGACACGCACCAGCTGTGTCCCGCAGGCTGCGGCCACCAGTGCCAGCTGGCGTGACCGGCCACTGCTGGACTTAGGGCCTGCCACTGCACCACATGCGGCGCTGGGTGGACACGCACCAGCTGTGTCCCGCAGGCTGCGGCCACCAGTGCCAGCTGGCGTGACCGGCCACTGCTGGACTTAGGGCCTGCCACTGCACCACATGCGGCGCTGGGTGGACACGCACCAGCTGTGTCCCGCAGGCTGCGGCCACCAGTGCCAACTGGCGTGACCGGCCACTGCTGGACTTAGGGCCTGCCACTGCACCACATGCGGCGCTGGGTGGACACGCACCAGCTGTGTCCCGCAGGCTGCGGCCACCAGTGCCAACTGGCGTGACCGGCCACTGCTGGACTTAGGGCCTGCCACTGCACCACATGCGGCGCTGGATGGACACGCACCAGCTGTGTCCCGCAGGCTGCGGCCACCAGTGCCAGCTGGCGTGACCGGCCACTGCTGGACTTAGGGCCTGCCACTGCACCACATGCGGCGCTGGGTGGACACGCACCAGCTGTGTCCCGCAGGCTGCGGCCACCAGTGCCAGCTGGCGTGACCGGCCACTGCTGGACTTAGGGCCTGCCACTGCACCACATGCGGCGCTGGATGGACACGCACCAGCTGTGTCCCGCAGGCTGCGGCCACCAGTGCCAGCTGGCGTGACCGGCCACTGCTGGACTTAGGGCCTGCCACTGCACCACATGCGGCGCTGGGTGGACACGCACCAGCTGTGTCCCGCAGGCTGCGGCCACGGAATGTTTTGGTCGATCTAGCTGTTGCATAGCATACGTGTGTCAATACTGTTTCCATGCCGGACTTTATTCCAACGAGTTTTTTTTTTTTAAGATACGCCTAGCGATTTCCTAGTCTTTTTGTCACGAAGACAGTAAATCCAGTTGTTGAAAACGTGAGTTATTGTCATTCTGAACCTTATGTCCGTGTCATTAAAGCTTAAACTGCACCTAGTATTCTAATCGGATTGCCAGAGAGAAAAAAAATACCGTCTCGTGCTACAGTAAATAAGTTAAGATTCTGGTAAATCCTTTAACCTTTTAACCGCCCAACTTCATATCAGTTGTCGTGCCACCAGCGCCCGGCACAGTGGATAGAAAAATAAATACCTACAACAAAGAGGGGTGTGCAATACTTAACTTTTTACAAAAGATTAAACGAGCTGTGGTATTTTGGTTGTAAATGTACGACCCTAGCGAAATGGACCCGAAAATATTTTTCGGATTAATCCGACGACGTAAGCGGTTAAAAGGTTAATCTGTTAGCCTTTAACTTTTATTTATTGGTATTTTGTCTTGGCAATTTAACATCACTTTCGAAACAAAGAACTTCGTCAGTAAATAGTTTGTATCAATGTGAGAGCCAAGCTTAAATAGTAATCTGCTATATAGAAGCTAATTATGGAATTTATTATTATGTAAATATTTTAATAATAAGAGCACTTAAAGTGTGAGCAACTAAAACATTGTAAATAGTAATGATAAGAATAAATGTGTATTCATAGACTGAAATAAGGTACATTTTGTAACAGATATTTTTTTTATAAATAAAAATGCAATACATAATACAATTGTTTTATTATAATAATTATTTACAGACATATTAATATTAATCGAGTAACTAGGTAGTAGCTAGTTTTGGCAAGATAGCCGATAAAATCGCAGGAGCGAAAGTGACCTAACAAAGCTTATTAGAGTTTTACGAGATATGCGGGGCAATTTTTGTATCTGTTCGCAAGAGTTTGATACTCTTTAGATTGCAACGAAATATGAAAATTGCCAGATCCCAGATCTTATTTTTTTTTTATGTAGACGATTTAGAACTCCCTTTAGAAGTCGGTTAAAATACCTGTAATTAACCTACATTTTTGAGTTGAGATTTCAACTAAATTTTGAACGTAAGAACGTTCAAAATTTATTGCGAGAATTTCTTTTTGTATGATATATTTTATAAATGCCCAAATCTTTCATTTAGGTCACTTTTGCTATGCACACTCAATAACGTGTTTCGAATACGATTGGCACAAGCAGAGCTTATGAGATTGAGCGAGCTGTTAGTATTTAAATATCACAACTATAAACACATTGGTATCTACTATCACCTTGAAATGACAGCAGAACAGATATATAATAATAGATGGCGCCACTACTGAATGGTCTTTTTTATAATCAGTCCTTGTTCGGAATGTAACGAAAACAGAAAAATGCAGTACGAAAATTATATCTCATAATATGCATCGGATAATGAGATAAGATTTACTTGAATTCTATAATAACATACACTTTAGACCAGTTAAATAAATTAGTCCATAACACTACTCTTATTTCAAATAGTCAGTTATCAATAGAAATGTCCTGAGAATTCTGGTTTATGGCACATTACCATAACTAACATCTCGAAGACATATTTAATATAATTAGAAAACTGGCAGTGCTGTTTTGTTAGATAAATGAACGTAGCCAACGCTTATTAAGAAAAACCTTAGCACGAATAGTCTTTACAACCTACTTAGTGTATATAGGAGGTAGCTGCGGTTGATCTTACCAGATACTGCAGAAATTGTATGCCATTTCTATTTTTTTATTGCTGAATTGACCTGTTCCTGACCTTGATCATGCTTGATGGAAAGCGAGGTCTACGATGGAACGACAGTACCCATAAGATGCCTGTTCAGACTTGCTTTGAAGGCAAAACGGATTAAACGAGGAAGGGAACACAGACGCGCTGGCAGAGTTCCATACTTTGACTGTTCGTATAATAAATGTGGAACAGAAGCGCTGAGTACGACGGGTCGGAATATCAATCAAGTGCGGGTGGTACCATGCCGTACGTCTTCTACTCCGGTAGTAAAAGGGCTTCTGCAGACACTACGAAGTTCAGTCTGTAGCATTTTATTTGATAAGGGGCCATTCAAGTAGGGGGCGGGGGGTCTTTGCTTTGCTTATTTTTGATGACATGGGGGGTGGGGGGATCTGGATGGTGATTCCGTCGGCAGTATTTTTTTTTTACTTTTCTGAATTTCTTACAAAATTTAGTCGATTTTGTTTTGAACACATATGGCAACCCTACAAGTCTATGAATGGCTCGAAGAAAACGATGACGATATTCCAAAATCACACGAAAGCGAGTAGACACACAACATTGAGCAACACACATCCAATGTCATCGAAGACTTAGTCATGGATTCGTGTGTCATGGACTGAAGACTGTTAATTTGAATTAATATACCAAAATTTTAAAAGAAGTTTGTTTTGTTCGTTAATATATAAAGATTATAATAACCGAATACCATCTCAACAATATTTGCTTAAATAAATATTATACGCGTTAAAGCTTGTTTCTGGACTTATAACTGCTGTTCATGAATCAATAAATAAACCAGAACACATTGGAAAATGCATATACAAATGTTTACGTGAGCATGGGAGGGGGTAAGAGCTTTGCTTACTTTTGCTGACGAGGGGACACAAAAAATTTGCGTGTGTAATACTTGAATGGCCCCTAAGCACAGTGATAGGACAGGGTGAAGCCTGTATGAAATTAGATCTCTTTCTTGCGGCTACGTTCAAACTAGTTTCAGTGTAACCACTTACCGCTGTTCAACGGGAGCGTTTGCGGAGAGCAATCGTGCGGAGGGTCCGGGGGTAAGCGGGCGGATGTTTATAACGCCATTTACACATTGAAGTTTCTTGCTTGTGATTGTAGCATATAATAAAATTGAAGAAGCTACTTATACTGTTGCCTCAACTTATGGCATACCACAGGCAATTAAATCGCACCGTGTGAAGGTTACAGCTCCTTTCAAATGTATGGACGATTAACCGCTGTAAGTAGTTGCACTGTGCTAATGTGTGATCAGTCGAGTACAGTGAGTGAGTAGCTAGCACATGACACAGCAAGGTCCTCGCTTCTTGACTTCTTCCTCTTCTTCGTCGGCCGCCAGCCCCTTCTTTATGCGCGACATCTGGCGGATCAGTGTCAGGAACGCCTGTAGGTTTTATATTTACAAATTAAGATTAACGATTAGGATAATTTTGCAAGACGTTACATACGATACTTACTAAGTAAAAGTGAATAACACACAAATTTCAACTTTAAAAACAAGTGAAGTAGTGGATTTCGGAATGGTAGAAAAGATTAAAAGAGTGGTTAACTAGTATAGTTCTTATTTCAGTAAAATTAAGGTCTATTTCCAATGAATCGCTTTGAGCCAATACAATCTACAAGGAACATGCTTTAGTTTGTGAAATGTAATCTAAATAAATTATTACCTGATTGTTACTTAGTGCTGGATTATTCGTTATTTTGAATACTTACCTAACAAGACAGATTATTAGTATAGAATATATTATTTGGTGCGATTTGCACGTAGTTGCGTCTATGATGGTAAAGTCCGTTCTTTGTAGGCATACTAATGTCATAAACTGCCCTCAACATTATTTTCTTCTCCACCTAATCGAGTTATGGTAAAATAATACACATCATTTTGCAAATCTGTATATTTCCTGCTTTATATCAATCATTTTGTTCCTGTGATTTCGATATACATACATACTCATAGGTACATAATCCATACATTTGTGAACTAAAATTATTAGCCTATAGAAAATTACAAGTACATTTAGGAATATAAGTTTGAAAACACCGCCATCTGTCGACAGTAACTGCGAAACACGATAATTATAAAATTTTAAGCCTATATCGACAATTCCTATCGACACGTGACGTCATTTAGAGGAGAGACGCTATAGAATAGGTATCCTAGTTGAAGGATTGCTATTTTTGCGAATGGACTTATAAAATTACTTCGTCTTGGCAGTTGGGGACCATTTAAAGATATACACATCTGGCCCCGATAACAGTATATTATGCTAACATGTTATTGCTACGCGTGCATAGCACTATGTGGACAAACATATCATAATGGCATTACAATGTAACGTCAACTCTCGTCGACTGATCACCTGTGTTCAGTCACTTACTCACTGTCGTGTAGTAACAAGCCTTAATTCAACGCAAATAGAAGTTACTGCTTGAATTTATGTAAAACTGACCATATCTATGTTTACTATTTCAAATGTTTGAACAGGACAATCCTGCTCTCAGTAACCACTATAAAAAATCTAGCGTATGTATGTTTTAGGTAATTCCAAGAGTTTATAATAGAAAACGAGTAAGTTCAAAGAAGGCGAACGGCCGATGGCAGATCTACGGCCAAATATAAAAAGTAAATCGTGAAGATTTAAAAATATCAGACTTTATTGCATACAAAACTTAGCATTACATTTATATTTTAGGTTGTTTTTTTACTGCCACTGTGCAAAACGAATATGAAATACATATAAATAAATAAATTGGTTTCTATTGAAGTTGCTGCACTGGAAATGCTACTACACTGCAAGAGAAACTTTTTTAAATTTTGTTTTGAAAAGTGGCAGTCAAAAAATTCAACCGTATGACATACAAGACATGACAACTATCGGCTACTCCGAGAAGCGAGCCTATACATTCCGGTGCAGACATCACATAATAACTGTTCACTGAAATAGTATTCGTATTTCCACTTTCTTATAGAAAATAAAGTGAAAGTTAAAAATAAAAACTTCTATCGTCCCAAAAATTCGTGAATCTTAAACAAAAACTTCTAAAAGTCTTTATTATCCAAGAGATTCTATTACTGTGAGATTTTGACGGAATATCATAATATTTTTGAGACATCAATATTGACTAGCCCCTACATTGCGTAGTCTGTATAAATACTATTTCCGTAAACACGTATAAACAGTACCCCGCTCAACACATTACACAATACATTTAGCACTTATTACATAGAAAATAAATACAAAACTTACGCTACCGACCATGCGTGTTCGAGTGTGTGAGTAGTACTACATTGTTCATATTATACGTATTGCGGCCCTTGTGTGAGTTTCTTTGAACCAACTCGATCTAACGCATAGAACGCGTTCGGCGCTCCGATTGGCCCTGTATTGGTGAAGGACTAATCGGAGCGCTGATCGCGTTCTATGCGTTAGATCGAGTTGGTTCAAAGAAACTCACACTAAGGCCTCTGTTCTCCCCTTGTATTAATATCGCATTCATAGGTACCTGCCCATATAATCTTTTGTGACTAAGTGCACAACCCTGAACAAGGAATTCACTTTCAATCAACAATATCTTAATTAGGCCAATTAATTATGATTTGAGAGGTAGGCGTATATTAAAAACATTTGTAGGTTATAAAACCCTGCATGTGCTAATACGACAAATTTATCTCGCTTACCCTTATTTTATTAAGGGCGAATTCTGTCGTACTTTTATACCTATACATAAATCGTATTCAGTAACTTGGGTTACCAGATTATGACAAAAAAAAGATAGTGAGGTGGTGTAAGAATGAATGAAATTGAATGAACTTAAAATAATGTACTTCCATGCAAAAAAAATAATAATTTAATAACTTGTCTTAAAAACATGATATGCACTATTAAAAATAATAGAATTTGTTATATATTCTTATATTCCACATGTTACAAATGATTTTTTAAAGTTTTATAACGAAATTGAAATTAAACCATTGTTATCATTCGTTCTTTACGCAAAATCGTTCACTATCCCAACACTATTAGTTTTAATATGGTAACATTATTTTTCTTCGAACTGAAAAGTTACTGAATACGATTATGAGTCCAAGTATCGAACTAGTTCATCCTGAGAAAAAAAAGTACCTACTTTTGACAGTTTTTCCAAGCTAGAACCTTTCAGACGTCAATTTTATTACACGGATAAAAGATGACTGGTAAAATCAGCCCTTAGTGAGAACTGGAGTTGTATTATAAAGTGCTATAGTCATTATTGTTCGCCCGTGAAAAAAAAATAGTGCTATCCGTATAGCTCCATCTCTCTCACACTGGATGAACCATGGTTCTAAATCGTCATAATAAGGCCTCTGTTGTCTTTATTTCTCCTAGGCTGAGATCTATGAACATTACTCAACACGTATTTTGGCTAAGCGTTATTTCTGTCACCGTCGCACAACTGTCAAACGACAAGTGCAAGGAAGAGACGGGAACATGTCAAGTCAAAGCTAGTTAAGTAACATTTATAGATTTCAGTGTTAGTGGTGTGTCAAAAGCCTCAAACTCAAACTCAAAGCATTTATTTCAAATAAACCAATTACAGGCACTTTTGAATTGTCAAGGTCGGTGAGTTAGAAAGATGAAGCTAATTGCCCATTCCAAAGCGTAGGTACCTATGGAGAAGAACGGGCAAGAAACTCCATGGACACTCTTTTAAAATCATGGTAATGTTACAAAAAGTTGGTTACATCATTATGTTGAAATTATCAATGTGAGAACGATGTAAAAAGACGTGCACATTAAAGCGTCCGTAATTAAAACAAAAATAAAATAACAATTCAGAAATTAAAATAAGCCGTGGGAGCTAGGAGATGACCAGTCCCTACTGGCGGCGCCCGTTCACGAACATGACGTGTGGATCAGCACCATTCAGCTCAACCATTTTGAAGGGAACTTAATGATCCAACACACACGCCACCACCAGCGAGACATTTGAGTGAGCATGACATACTCCTTGTAATTAGACATATAATATGAACAATATGTAACAAATAAAGTTATTGTCAGTGTATACCTACACTTGGCTGAGTGACGTCACCCCGGCGGGTAGACACGCATCAAAACCGCGAAGCAATAAGCTTTGATACAATAATAATAATTAATCCATAGAAAAACTTATGGAATTCTGTTTGTAATGAGTTCGGTCAACATCTTATTTGATGGGTAGTTTATTTTATATATTTATTTTTAAGATTGTATTGTAGATTGAGCTTGAGTGATTATTTAAGCCAAGTCAACAGATTATGACAACTAATTTCTTAGTTGGTTATGTGATGGTAAGAATAACTTTGAAACCATGACTTGGAGAAATAATACATATATTTTATTAAACATTTTGCAAATTACTTTCGACCGCATCATTACAAACAGTATTCAATAAATGCAAGCACCAAAGTGGGCGAAATATATTAAAATTTACAGTATCCTGCTTACACCTAGTACATCTGAACGTGCTAGTGACACCTGACACGCGACTGTCGACCTTAACGTCCACGGCACAGAGTCCACAATACAATAGACGAATTTACAAGATGTGTTTTTGATTGGTGACGTTAATGTATGTGAGCATTGTTATGATATGAATCTTTATGAAAATAAAATATAAATATAATTGTCTGATCTTGTCAAACAGTTTATTGCATTGCACTATATTATTATTGTATTGTAATGTCGGATACATTGTACAAGTATCACATACACAACTATGGAACGCGGCACACACAGTAGACCTGCACAGGTTGAGACGATATCACTGACAAGACAAGCCAAGCGGACACGGACGCGCTCCGGACTCTCGCCAGTGCCGCCAGACGACCCCGGACACCGCCGGACGCTACACACGGCAACTTAACGTTCTACTGACACCGTATTTACACCCTGAGCATATAAAAGAACCCCATAGACGTGGCGTCTGTAATATCATAATCATTTGAGATCGCGTGTCGTCATATCCGGGCCGTGTCTACAAGATGGCGCACTTGATTTTCCTCCGCTTCTTGCCTTTGACGTCGCCGTTGGTGGCGCGGCTGTCGTCGGACTTGCGCGACCGGATCTCCCGCATGAGGTCAAAGAACACCTGCGGACGAGCCACCATCACACACCGGGACAAGCACACACCCTCACACTCCCCCCACCACCCACATTGACCTACACACTGGTTTACGAGCCAAAGCAGCCCACGTATTTTATTTTTGTATCTGAATTCTGTGAATACATATATGCATGTAACACTCGCGAATAAGTAATATGAGCAAATACAACATGACGCTGAACTGCAATTTGCAAAAAACAAAAACTAATAAAATTTGAATTTCGCAGGCTACTTTGGCGCATCCCCGCATAGCAATGCTTGACATATTTCAGTTATACTCCTTTAAACTTCTCGAAATGATTATCTTGTTATGGTTATAATACAGGTTTTACATTGGCAACTTAGTATTACGATTTAGTGCGACGGAAATCGACAAGATCATCGACTGCACTAAAACAAGCAACCAAGTGGGAAATGTAAAACCAGGACATTATTCGTAATGATAACTGAACGGGCAGGACCCTCGACTATTTTAATACGGGTTGAGAAATTTTGTTGAGAGAAAAGAGTTTTTGAGTTGAATTAGAGTTGCACCGCGCACTGCCTGGTCTAAAACCAAACGCTTTTGAAGTAAGATGATCCTACAATGAAAGAACCCATGAGTTGCTAGACCTCGGATCAATATCCTGAAAACACTGTTATTAAAAACGTGTATGTGTGTGTCTGTAAGTGTAGGTGAAGTAATAGAAAAGCGTCAGGCGAGCGATGCGCAGCGCAACTCTACAAGCCAGCCGGAGCCGCACCGGGTGGCGTCGTCTGTCGGCGACGGAGTCACAAGCGTGCAAAGCTCAGGCTTGGCTCGGGTGGGGCAGAGAGGAAAGAGAAAGACTTAGATCACTAAGATTAGTTAAAGTCCCCGTCACGAGAAGCTATACATTTTGTAAATAAAGAACTTTTACCAAGTTACGCAGCGACAATTCAATCAACAACAAATAATACCAATTTCAATCAACTCAAAGTAACATAGACGTGTAATACGAAACTAACGAGCAATTTCACTTGGTCGGGTTATATTTTAGCGATATAAAGCGCTGTCGTCTAATATTTTGTGGTACTGGAACGCGTCTTACTCATGGAACGTAAACATTTGGGTCGCTATTTTGAAGTAAGTTTACACTGAAGCTGTCAATGCTGTCATTTGAGTTTCGAATGCGTCTCAGTTTGTTTGTGCTGTTTTCGCGGATTAGGTTATATTGTTTGTTATTTTTTTGTTAATTTTGTTTTTCTAATCAGCTGAAAATTGTTGCTTTTGTTAATTATTGTATTATTGTATTTTTTTTTACTACCTGTAATGGGTCTAGGACCCAGTACGTCCAAGGAAATTATTTAACATATTTATATCCCTAAAAATAAACATAATTACAAAACTGTTTTTTTTTACTTGATCCAAAGGTTGCGAACCCCTGAATGTGTTTTTTACAAAATGTATAGCTTCTCGTGACGGGTACTTTAGGTATAACAGGTGGGGAGAGGCTCAAATGTGTTGTTTATTAGGGTTTCCTAAACTGTAGAGTTTAGCAATTCAATTTAAACTTTATGTCACAAGTACGGAAAACCGCAGATCACTAGAAAAACTTGAATAAGGAAAACGCTCTTTCTGCTACGTAATAAAGGCGGTGCCAGAGACAATTAGTTAATGTTCCGGTTGTCTGTACTAAGACCATTATTTTGGATACACTTGAACTACGACATCACCTATTGGCGAGCACTTCAGTCCTACTTCAGCTCTTGCCATGGTACTGACAAAATACTTTCTATTCGAAACAGTAGCAAAAAGTCTATTACTTCATTCGGTTTTCTCTAGAAATTACTTTCAGCGTTCAAATACAGGTGTTCATTTCGATGTTCTTTGTTTTAGTGTACCATTAAGTATACTAGTATCTGTCCATCTATCTACTTGTAACCCCACCCACATGAGCCCCCTCCCCAGAGTGCGCACACGCACCTTGTCCACGTTGTCGCGTGTCTTGGCCGAGGTCTCGACGTAGGGCACCTGCCAGTGCTGCGCGCGCTCGCGGCACGTGTCGAGCGGCACACGCCGCTTGTCGGCCAGGTCCGACTTGTTGCCCACCAGCAGGAACGGAATGTTCTCATCGTTTTTGACGCGGAGGATTTGTTCTCTGGAAGTTACACGATGTACATGGAATTATTGAATGAATGAATGAAATGCACCGATTCCAGCGTGGCTTGATCAGACTCGATTAATCGAATGAACACCAAGATATTTATTTATTCACACTTTATGCACAAGTATAACGGACTTTATTTTAGATCATTTGTACTAGTCTACCTAAGGATTATACACAAAATAAATCACTATGTATAAAAATCGAATGCCGTGCGTTAGTCTTGCTAAAAGTCGTAAATGGCTCGAAACTTTGGTAAGTTATTTTGTACGTGGCGAGAAGGTGTCTAACAAAAATAATAATGAAAGGGTCCCATACAGAGAACGCGACAAATCTAGAATAGCGTGATTATAATGATAAAAAGCTATATTCTGCCTCTGCAACAAATCAAATCAAATCAAATCAAAAGTCATTTATTCAAATTAGGCTGAGAATCAGCACTTTTCGAACGTCAAAGTACATGAGACAGTCCCCCAAAACGCCCACCCTTCACCACTTCCTAGTGCTTTAGTTAGGAAGAAGAAGTAGCGGAACAAACTCCCCAGCAGCACAGCTGTCTGTTTAGTCGGATAGACTTGATTCTATACATACATAAGCTATTCTATACAACACCTACATAAGCAAGACAGTTCCAGTTTAGAAAGGTGGTTCGAAACGTCTTAAAAGATATAGTTGCAAATCAATTACTAGAAACGGAAGAACGATTCTTACGAGCCTCTAAACATAAATACTGGAAGACGGTTAGGTCCAGCAGTGGACGAATTTCGGCTGAGATAATCGTAATATATTCAAAGGTTTAATATTCTTACAGGAACGTAATATCTGGATGACCGAGCTATGCTCGTTTTTTCAAATTTTGGTTTGACGTTTTCAAAAATGAAACCTAGCTAGATCGATTTATCGCCCCCGAAACCCCTTGCATACTACATACTTGCATTTGATAAAAATCGTTGGAGCCATTTTCGAGATTCAGATTATATATATACAAGAATTGTTCGTTTAAAGGTATTAGATGGATAGATAGATAAAGGCGTTCGAACAGTAGACGCCTTCCAGCTTCTATAAAGAGAAACCATAAAGTTTATCTACCTGAACTCCTGTGTAGCATCGAAGCTCTCAGGCTCGGTGATAGAGAAGACGCAGAGGAAGCCTTCTCCGGAGCGGAAGTAGTTGTCGCGGATGGCGGCGTAGTCCTCCTGCCCCGCCGTGTCCAGGATGTCGATCTGGACCTCTTCGCCATCTAGTACCACCTGGAGACACCAAGGTAAAGGAGAATTAGAACTTACTCTTACATACCGAGAATAATGACCATCTGAGGGGCAAAAATTGCCCCTCAGGTAGCCGTGGCGTATTTTTAAGATCGTTCCCATTCTAATCTATAACGATGTGTTAAAAATACCTGTAATTTCCCTACATTTATGACAAGTCTTTGGCATTGACTGTCGTTAAGATGAGATTGAGACTAGATTTTAATGTTTTTAAATACGGGAATTGGCCTTCTGATTGTTCGCATCAAGTTCAATAGGTAAGCACGAACGTATTCTCAAATATATTTTGAGTATTAGAAAAAAATGCTGAATAGGGTCTCACACTGGATTTTTTTCGTTAGATATTCCTAATCCTACAAAAATACTAAGCCACATTACAAAAAAAAAAAAAATTAAATCACTCAAAAAATGGCGTAGTTTTTTTTAAATTAATTTTATTAATATTTTTCTTAATCATCTTTTACAATAATTAACGTCTTTAAAATAAGTTCATATTCATTTATATTTTTGATTCGGAAGGCCCATGACTACTATCTACTTACGCGGTGCTATAAGAAAATATTTATTTCTACCTTCTACAAAGGATTTTAAACCGGAGCAGTATCAGCGCAGTTTTGTCTTATTCAGATAAAATTACTTGCAAAACATTATTATTCCCACTGCAATTTATAAAACCTTGAAACAAATGAACGATTGTGTCGTTTAGCTGCATCGCGTTGCGAGATCTTTACACTAATAGCACTTAGTTGACTGGTTGCTTCGTGATCACGAATCTTAATGGATTGCAGTTAGTTATATAGCTGTATGAAGAATATTCTGAAAAAATGATGTCATAGAACGTTTGAAGCGAATACATCTAAACTGCTTTTATATCATTATTGTCCTGTTATTATCCAGTTTTTCCATGTAAAATGCTGATATTCAGTTGCATCCGGTTAGCCTGGAAGCCGACCCCAACATAGTTGGGAAAAGACTAGGGAGATAATGATGTCCTGTCCTTATCCCAATTTATTAGCGGTCGGGGCAACATGTATTTTTCTACCATACTTCTGTATTAGTCGTCTAGTCACCATTTCGATAGTCACCTATTTTTCTAGCCGTATCAACTTTCATACAGTCCATCCATTGTTTCCCCTACTTTTAAAGCCATCCACAATTCTATATTCATACTTCGCATTTATATGAGACAAACAATAGGCATTAAAAGATGCGATGAGAACCAAAATTCCGAATGGCTAAATTCCGTGTGTGAATACCCGAAAATCGCCAAGAGAAATCGACGCCCTAAAACTTAATATGTACGTGTGATTTATAGCAGCGAAATAGTAAACAGCTGATTACCCTACGTTTTTCATTCAAACACGGGAAGCTCACAATGGGCTTAAAAGTGCTGATTCCCACGTCAATTACATAGACACGGTAGATTGGGGAGATTGACTTAACATCTCTCGTTTTCTCGCTAATCGTGAGAACAAATCATTGTGCATATCAGGTAGAAATTCTCAACGAGCACGGAAATTCTGCCAGGTATGAGCAGATATTGAGACTTACTTCGAGTTTTATCCTGTTAGTCACTGGCTAATTCTAGTTAAAAACATGTCGTAACGTAGTAGCAAGTATTTTATTTGCGTTTCGACTTAAACAATCTGTAATCTTTTCAAAGCCAAACCTTATTTCATTGACCCAGGTCTTTTGACGTCTCAGGTATCTAGCTTATTTTCTTGGACGAAATGGTAGATCCAGCTTATCGAAATCATTTGTGGACGCTATTGAGAAGGGCTAAAGGTTGGTCTACTTGTACCGGAGATCGGGAAGGCACACTGTCGCTGGGAGTCCAACATAATCCCCTCTTTTTTCTTCACCAAATAAGGTAACGAACACCGAGAGCATTTTTACAGGATAACACATTAATGGCAATAGGCTTGCGCCTCATTATATCGGGCATAAAACATAACTGGCAAAATGTGAGTGTGAAATACACCTCTGCCTAACTCAGGAATACAGGCGTGACGTTATGTTATCGCAAAATTTAATTAAATAAAATTTATTTAATTTATTTATTGGTCTATCTACAATTGTTACACTATTAAACCAATCGACAAAAGCCAACATAAAAGAACTCAAGTGCACAATATGCAAAAACATAACTTCTTCAGAAGAAAACGAAGAATACAGTAAAGTACAGAAATGACTCATCATTTTTACACAATTTTAACAAGACAGTAATTGACAATGTTGGGGTAATTGTGAGTTACATATTTTGGTGGACTTGGCGCATGAATTTTTGAAGTAGAGTGCCATAAATATCAATTTCTTCATCACAATTGTTTAGGAGTCTGCAAAGTCTTCGGAGGGGAGTTGGACCTGCGAACAGTTTTGAGGAATGGGGGACGTAACAGACTGATAGGGTGTCGCGGATATTTATAGGGTAGGTTAAAAATAAACTTACTTAACAACTGGGAGCAGTCTATTTTACTGTAATCAATTTTAAACAGAGAGATTAAATCACTAATATCTCTACGATTTTCGAGTGAGGCCATACCAATTTTTTTAAAGATATTTTGCGAAGCTTGGAACTTTTGTTTAGCTATTCTAGCGAAAGTCGCAGAGTAAGCAACAGGCACAGTACTCCAATACGGTTCGGTTCGTTATAAGCATGCGAAACCCTTTTGCAATCCGCATGACAGACCCGTGTGTTTTTAAAGATTTTCGGTTCACTCGGCTGAGAATTTCACGAACAATTTTCAAATCATCGGCGAATAAAAATGGCGTGGAGTTAATGAAACAATTAGGAAGATCGTTGACAAAGATAATAAATATTACAGGACCTAGGTGGGGAACCCTGCGGAACTCCAGAGGTTGTTATCAGGGTTTCGATTTATAACCACTGACAACCAAATAAAAAGATCTTTCGGTGAGATAGGAGTGCAGCCAGTTAAGGAGAGAACCAGCAAAGCCGTACGCAGCAAGGTTTTGAATAAGCACTTCGTGGCACACTTTGTCGAAAGCGCCAGCGAAACTGTAATAATTTCGACAAAAGTATAGAAATCATGTATATTTCTCTCTCTCTCTCTGTAAGTCGATCTTCTAAAACGCTTTTACAAACAAATTTTTGGTTAATCTTTTAAAATAAGACCGCCTTTTTTAAGACAAGCCGGCATTTCCTAGCTAACTGATCCCTGAGAAGAAATGCCAAAACAAACTTAGAGGTCGTGGTCTCTACGAACTAGAATCTCACCTTCTTCCTGTAGCTGTCAGCCTTGGTCGGCTCATAGTCCTCAACGAACTCGTCATACATGAACTGGAGCGTGAGCGCGGACTTCCCCACGCCACCCGAGCCCACCATGATCACTTTGTGCAGCGTCGGCTGCGCGGCCGGCTTTTTCGACATTTTGCCGCACTTCACTCGCGGCTCTAGGCACGAACACTGGAATACACGATAATTTTAAATTAATAAACAAATCCAACAACATTTTGCATTTTTGACATTGATCTCGCCTGATAAAAAGCGACGGACAAGGTTAACGACGGCGGCGGTAGAATAAACGTATCTAGAAGATGCTCTTTGAAGGATGCGATCCAAATGTTTTTTTAAACAAGTTGAGGGAAATCAATTCTTTCTCAGAAGCTACCAAGATGGAGACCAGTCGCTGGCAAGGAGTTCCACTTCTAATACCATTTACAGTATATCTCACCATGAGAAGAAAGACTATCTATCTAGATTAGTACTCAGTTCTGTATTTAAATCTAAAGTAACCAACGCAAATTCGCAGCCTGTGGAGTCCACGAATAACAAGTTATTTTAAGCGCCACGATTGTGTCGTGTGATGTCTCAGTTTGCTCAGAGGAATTTCTCAAATCTACAAAATGACAATAAAAACGTCTATATAAGCTAAACAATTCATTAATGTGGGCGATAGGCCTCGAAATTATTTGGCGTCGTCCAAGCTGGGTCCTACGATACATAAAAATATTTATATTAGGTGTCGCAACCGACAGGCCATGTATGGTAACTGAGACATTGAACTTGACTGAATAAGTGAGCACCTGCAAAACCTTGAACGTGGATATGACACAATGTTAGTTTGGACGATTAGAAAAACTTTCCGTCTCGTAGCCACACTATCGATGGCCCTATATACATATAGATAGGGCGGCAAGATGTTAGGGTATAACGTACATCAAAGTGGGTTCAGAATGGTTCTCGTTTAATATTTTATCCAAAATTTCGAAATCTAATTCCGGATGTTAATTTGGCTCTATATTTTTCCCTTTACGCTGTATCGGATAATGAAGGATTCCCAAGGGGTTGTAGTGAAATATGAACAGCACGGTAGACCCTGCTCAAATCTGATTTACATACAGATGACATACGGGATACGTTACGGAATTACCTACGGGGCGGATTTTGATTTTTTTTTATATTATCGAGTTAAGCATTTCAGGATATTTTTTCTGTGGGTAAACCGTTTTCCAATAAAAGTAGATTCGATGTGAAATCTACTACTATAGGTATCGGATGTATGATACAGAACATAATGCCGCATAGCCTATCGGTGAGTAATTCGATGACAGCAAATAGAGGTATCATACATGTACCTATACCCGATAAGCTAACGATATCCTTATCAAATCGGTCAACAGTAATTATGGAAGAGATTACGTCAATTTCTAATGAGTGCAGTATTGTCAGTTTTGAATGACAGTGATCATTTTTGTGACTACACGCGATGCTCTGCTTAGCGTTACTTTTCTTCTCTTGGGAACAAATCACAAGCTGTTATCAATATTCAAACTAAGCCAGTTGATAAGGTTGATGTCTGGATAGTAATCAAAATTATAGGTATCTAATCATCAAAACCTGTGCGGAATTGAAACAATTAATGCAAATTACTTGTTCTTGTAATCATAAAACGTCATTAAATCTACATTGAAATCTAATCTCACTGACATAATTGAAGCTGGTGATAAAAATGTTGTAGACTGTGATGTCACGAAAAGGGAAGGAACACATCAACGCGTCCTCCAAACGTCGAGTATTGGTCGCGGTTAAACAAAAGGATCGATTGCCTTTAATTGATCGCTGTTAACCGACAAAGGAGAACGTGGATTGAATAACTATGTAAACAATAAAGCCTGATTACCTTGAAACGTGGGAAATGCTGTGTATATGCACAGAGCGGCGCCTGTTTTGGGAATGCCAAACCATCACGTGCAATGAGGTTAACCAAAACAGGTTTCTTATGGCAATTCATTTTTTAACCGACTTCAAAAAGAAGGAAGTTTTCAATTCGACATGTTTATATATATATTTATACCTATATATATATTTTATGTATGTTCGGGCCTAACTCCATCATAAGTATATAAACGGATTTGCAAAATTCTGAAAATGTTCGAAAGGGGTATATTCCGAAATGGTCCCATTTAAATTTCATAAAGATCTGATGATGTGTTTCGGAGACAGACACGGAACTCTTCAAAAAATGACAGCAAACAAACCGCGATTGCTGCTATCGCATAAATATGCATTGTTTTGATCCCAAGGATGATGACATTTCGCATTGTGTGGGGTAGGTACTATAACTAAAAAATTTAAAAAAAAAAGAGCAACCGACTTCAAAACAACACTACAAAGTAAAAAATAACTTTAATTTCGGAGGGCGTTGACAAAAATTAAATAAAATAAATATCCAAAGTCACCGACTAAAAACGCCACATTAATTTATTCCTCTAAAAGCGAGAGATTCTGCTATTTGAAATTTTATTTTAATAAAGCAATTCATAATTTGGTGACCATTTTACGAATTTCCATTCAAAACTGTCAAACAGATGAATTGCGTGCTGTTTATGCAGATAATATTATGAATTGTCAGTTTGTGACCATTTTACGATTTTAAATATGATTCATAATATTTTCCTAATATGATTCTGCCAAAGCGGCCTTTTTAGACGCCCAGCAGGCGTAACACGAGAACCATAGACAAGTGTTTTGTCGTCGGAAGAGTAGACAAAAATGACGTTTCCGTACAGACAGTTGACAGACTTTCACCGAGAAATGTAGATAACCGATTTTTATTCTACCGTAGAGTAGAAATAAAAAGCGTCATGCTAAGCCTGCAGTATGAATGAGCGTAGTAATTTTCAGAGTTAATTGAATGTGAACAATAGACTGATGTGTCGGTCTAGGAGCTAGCAGACAGATCCTGAGACAAAGCTAAACGTGAACAGAATTGATAATGTATTGTATTGTATGATAGGTATATTTTATTGTATATTGTACTGTATTGTGTGGATTTTCCTGTTATTTGGGAGTCTTGTATTTACAAGATCATGTATTTGTCCAAAATATGAGTAAGTACACACATATGGCATGAAATATGTTACATTATAAAATGGGCTTGTGGCTAAGTAATATTAGCTGTACGGGTCGATCGATCAGGTTAAGCTACACTTGCCGCGATTGGTCCGTGGATGGGTGACCATCTTTACGTACCAAGACCCCTTGCATGCCTCGGAAAGGCCGTTAAGCCGTTGGTCCCGGCTGTCATTTGTGTTTCTTTGACAGTCGTTACGGGTCGTCAGAAGCCCGAAAGTCTGACAACCAGTCTTACCAAGGGGTATCATATTACCCAGTTACTGGGTTGTGGAGGTCAGATAGGCAGTCGCTCCATGTAAAATTCTGGTATTCAGCTGCATCCGGTTAGACTGGAAGCCGACCTCAACGTAGTTGGGAAAAGGCTAGGCAGATGAGGCAGATGATGATGTAAGTGTAATATTGGTGCTGTTGTCAATTTGATGACTATGATTATAAACCTATAAATGATTTTAAATCTCATATGTTCCACGGAATCAAGTTCAAAGAAAGAATACACGTGACCAATGTACCTTGTTTCGCTGTTTGATCAAATGCAAAATTTTTATAAAAAATGGGTAAAACAGGCAATATATATATATTTTTTTAATGCAAGTTGAAATTAAGATTTAAGTATTTATACATCTTTATGTAGGTTTGAGGACTCATAACTTTTTTCTAGCTAACATCTGAATGAAGCAATAATTTTATAAGAATCTGCCTAAAAATTACACTTTAAAGTTAAGAAAGTGGTGAAACTAGAAGAAAGCAAAAAAAAAAATTATATCCAGGGGGCCGGGGCCACATAAATTAGGGCTGAGTAAGTAGCAGATGACCCCACCCATCCACCATTTTCGTATGTTCAAAGTTCTGCCAAACACCCTGTATAACTCATGACTCCATGACCATTTATGTAACTTAAATCCGAAGGTTCAGCTTATTGATATCGATAGCGAAGATCCAGAAAACTAGTCTAAACAAATGATTCGACATACCGCGGCCCCTGGCACACAGGCAACTGAGGGAACACGGGTGGGTTTTAGTCAGTAAAAGTCTGACACGCCCTCCCGCTCCACCCAGAGCGGGAGAAGTTATTTGATGATTTCCCACCCAAAAAAAAAAAAACAAACGGTTCGATAACCATCCCATCATAACCCCAAGATTAGAGTTCTTGGCTTATTCTGCCCTTAACTACCACGAACTAAATCTATATTCCGTCAAATTTTTTAATGAATACGGCAACTCTTCCGACAATCAAAAAACAATGAAGTATCGTGAGTCGTGACATACACACTGATCAGTAGATCATTGGCAATCGTCGCACGTATGAGAAGTTCAGTTATTAAACAATACTGTTCGATTTCCTGCTAGATAGCAACGGGATCCAATCACCTGTGCATGTTTGCGGTTTCTTGTGTAGTCCCTGTATGTTAGAAGACCAGGACATTTGTAATGGTATGTTCGAGCGATTACAAATGTCGAAAATAACAAAGACAGCGGTGTTTTCTGAAACTTCTAACTCCAAAATCTGAGGCAGGTTTTTTGATGTTAAGAATGAGGATTAAAAATATAAAATCACTACAATTTTTGTTCCTATTTCCATGTTGAACTTCCGAACCCTTCTTGCGAGCTCGATCCGATATCGCTCTAGTCTATGATGTCTCTTCCTTTTATTATTCAAGTAAGGCATACGAAATTCTCTGCGTCTTGCAGTAAGAATGTCTTTCATTTTGACAGTTCAACAATATTTCGTTATTTACGTAGTTGAGCAGATACATTTTTCGAGCATATGAAGCCATGGGTCAGCAGATAACCTTCAAATGATTCAGATTCTGACTAACAGTGTGTTACCCAATAAGGGTGTCGGTCAGATAGGCATACGCATACACCGATAAGGCATTTGTTTCGCACCGTTCATGCACTTCAAATCTTGAATAGATGTAGATAAAGTTAACTTATCTAGAGCGTCCGTCGTTAGACAGCCTCTGCGCCGCCTACACAGACAAAAATAACTAATTTCCTTTAATTAAACTTCAGATCTGGGGCGGATATGTCAGCGGTTTATGTTCGTCTTTCATCTTTGCGTGTTTTTGCTCTTTCGCTGAAGTTTTCGTTTGGAAAGCTATTTTAGTAACTGTTTATGGCCGTTATTTATAATTGAATCCTGCTTTGGTTTTATGGTGTCTCATCGAGTTTATGGAAATATTTCTATTATTTGTTTAGGCTTTGTGATTGTATACGATATGAAAGTATAATTATTGGTGGCCACTGCACAATGGGCGAGGAGAATGGGTGGGTGATGGAAGTTATCATAAATTTTCAGTAGAAACGTATGGCTATTGTTACGAAATTAGAGCTCGTCGACTGACTCATTCTCAAGTAGTTTGTCAAAACAGGTGATATGGATGACATCAAGTAGATAGGCGTGGTAGCACTTAGGAACTGCCACCTTAATAGTAGATAGGCATTCACAACAACATACACAGACGCTGATAAGAATAAAAAAGAGATCAGTTCAGGACAAGACAGTTATTTTTTTGTAGTGGAACTCGACGGCGACGGAATCACATGAGGGCTGGTCGTTTACTTGCACGACAGTCAGATACAAGTACCTATGCTTACGGCTAATTGCAGTCACGCTTTCATGTAAGTACTTGCACTGTGTAACTAGGCGCTGAGATACGAAGCCCTAGTACCTAGTTAATAGGATTTAATAACAGCCTCGTTCCAACTCCAGTGAAATTGAGATAAACACAAACAATAGGTGACCTTGAAACGCTTGAATCATAAATATGACTCATTATACGATTAGATGTGAATCAACAAGTACTTACACACAACAAACGAGGCATCACACAGAATTATTTTTTTTTAATTCGGAACTAGAGCGCGGAAGAACTCACTAATTTAACACACACGACTGCTTGCGTCAGACTCTCAAAGGAAATATAAACTTTTCGTATGGTTTCCCCCACCATGACGGAATGTGTCAAAGGGCAACCATGATGACATAGTTGATATTCATTGTATAATTAGTCTAGTTGTAACGAGTGTGGCTTCCGCTAAATGTGGAAGTTCTCTGTGCGATTCGCACACAAGTCGCCAAAAAATGATGGATTGACTGGAATGTCAATCAAAAAAACATTGCTGAATATTGGAAGCCTGATAAATGAAGGAAGGCTCACAGTCCTTATCAAATGGGATGATTCATGGTCGTCATTGTCTAAAAATACTCCAGCCAAACCACAGCCTGACCTTTGCGAATCATACGCATGACGTTTTGATAACACAGTACCTCAACTTCGTATGCAGAGGGTGTTCACCGATGCGTTTCGTGCATCATAACGTCTGAAGTAAAATGGCGAAATGAGTTATAAATAAAGCGGTGAAAAGTTATTATGTCTATCAAAGTTAGCGAGGTACACGTAAGACGTGTAATATTTCATTTTTATTTTGCTGTGCATAATCAAGTTTGATGTAAGACCATGTAATAGGCTAGCGTGCGATACTGGGCCTTCCACCTTCCGCGCTTTCTGGATAGAACGATAGTATTATCATTCTAACTTGCCAGGCCAAATACAGAGCAAGACCTAACTCTACGACTAATAAAGGGACAACTATTTATTTTAAGGCAGGATGAGCTAAGGGCGAAAACAATCACGCAGTGAGTTTAAAACAGCAGTAAACAACATCCCGGCAGGCCCAGGAGATGGCGGATGAATGGACTCTATCTAACAGACTGGCCTCACATAGTAGTCTAGACGGAGACACGTGGAAGGGAGGCAGGCCCTTGACCTGTGACGTTGTAGGCTGTAGAAACAAATCACTCGTAATATTGGTATTTTATAGGTAAACTTAATAGAAGTACGTGTTCTGTACTTCTGTGAGTACGCTAATGATACGCAGAATGCGAAGTGGTTTCAATTGCCCATAAACGCCCCTTCAGATATGCAATTTGCAGGAGCGATATAATCTCTCTAATTGGTGCGTCTATCTTGGTTAGGGCAACGGCCCGCAAGACTGTATTGATTTATGTAAAACAGGAGCTTGGCAATGCTGTCGATTGCAAGTTCGGGGGAGCAATGAAGACAGCCATTTCGTTTCATAACAATGCAAAATGAAAAGTTAGAAAAGAAACGCAGTTTTGGACTGTTGCTGTCATTTGTATCAGTCGAATATGTCGTAGACAGAAACTGTTTTAGCTGAATGCAAAAAGCGGGCTCATAACCGGGTGTTGTAATTAATTGGAACAGTCTCTTATCTAGCAGTTCTCTGCGATTGGCTCACTAGACTAATGAATACCTAAGATTATACTAAAAATCCATTAAACCGGCAAGTGAAAGTGATTCTTCCGTTACATAAACAAAGTAAATGATTAACTAGCCATTATTTATAACAAGCGGGCAGTATGCGCAAGCGCAGCCTCGTGGTTCGTCACAGTTGCCACAGATGCGATAACGATCTATTACCGCTGTTTGTACTTGTAAATTGGTGTGACGAATTAAATGAAGGATTTTCATGGCAACATTGTTAGCTTACGTCATTTTTTACGCCTAATCTGTATGACTATGAAGTCTGCAGCCGCAGGCCTAGTATTTTTGTGGAGATAGATTCAGTGTTTTTTGTTTTAATTTAAGTAAAAGTGTAAATGACGGGGAACAATGAAAGCACGCAAATTGGGAATGTTCCCCCTAATTTAGGAAGGAAAGTAGTGAAAACTCCATCAATCGACGCTACGGTGTGTCAAATTTAGTATAGCGGACCAAGCTGAGCACGCTACATATACCATTAAAATAATGGGATTATTTATACTAGCATTATTCGCTATATAGGATTCAAAGCTGCAGTCTGAAGCTATTACTTCATTATCAACATTACAGTTTCAGCGATAAAATAGGAACCTACGTAGGTAGGTATAGTACGGAAATTGTTGGTCGGTACCAGCATGCTCGTGGTACGGCTGCAACTATACTGACTACTATTAACAAAGGAAGATACATTGGAAAACATCACGAGACCTCTTATTTCGAGATGACGTACTATTACAGGCTTTAGTTTATAGACCAAAGTGATGTAATATAGGGGTAAACTGGGCTGATTAAGCTGATGCCCACAAGCATGCGGGACTTACACAGCATTCCATTTCTTCTAAATACCATATCGCAATCATTATACCAAATTTTAAACAGCAGACGATGCGGTGTTTCAAATTTGAGCTAGAAATAGTCTCTGAGGTAGCTTGAACAGAATTGCTATAATGAAACAGAGGATAAGTTTAGGCTCGCAGGAGACGCCCTGGGCGTCGGGAATCCCAGGCTCATTCCCGGCCACCGTAGGCACGGGCTTGCGGACGGCGAGTAATGGGTAGCTCGCTGTCCGGTAAGCGAATTAGCGAAGCCCGAGTCGACGGCGCGTTGTGTTCCACGCGCGCCTCAAAGAGATGTCAGCTGCAACTGATGGGGCCCGCAAGGGCCGATGCCTGCCAAGGATGCGGGTTGTTCGAAAGAGATACCGCGGCCCCTGGCACACAGGCAACTGTGGGAACACGGGTGGGTTTTAGTCAGTAAAAGTCTGACACGCCCTCCCGCTCCGCCCAGAGCGGGGTTATTTGATGATTTCCCACCAAAAAAAAAAAAAAAAAAGGATAAGTTTAGGCTTTCCAGATTCATCAGTAAGCCTCTGGAAATATCTCTAGCGTTTTGATCGTAAATCTAGTACCCTATATCAAAAATATGTTCAGGTAAGATTCCATTTCAATAAGATGCTAAATGGGATCGTATTCGCTTCTCGGTGAGCTATTTTACACGAATCGTTTGCCGCCTGACCTCCAAAACCCAATTATGAAGCATACCGATATCCGAAATTCTGCTTGCTACTGTTTTAAGAACAATAGTTATTCTTAGACGGTACATTATTAAACTCAGTCAAGCAAGAACAAGGAGATTGTTTGATTAAGCCTAATAATAGAAGAAAGGATTTTATAAAATTGATTCATTTAGCTTTGAACCGACAACCATTCAGATAGTGATGCTTAAAATAAAATAAAAACTTCTTCGATAGATGAAATATTTTCAATTTAGATAAGAACCGTTACATCGAGACAAATTGATGTCAAAGCAAGATTGATTGATCGCGCCACTTTTCGTACCTCGCACCATACAAATATGCATCAATCATAATTATTATAATGATCACGCGTCTTCCATGACAGGTGCATCTTTATGCGTCTGCGTCGTAAAAAATGTGCGTTTTATCCTTGCCTCTTGCGACCTGCGCCATACATGGAACGCTGGCCATTTATTAACACCTGCATATAACTTATATCGCAGGCTGGAAATTATTCAACAGGCGGTTTCAAACTCAGAATGGAGTGTCAGTTTTGCAAATGAATTTTGCGAGCAAAACCGCGTTATATGGAGTCCTTGGCTACTTGTAAGTTTTACGTGAGCATCTTGTATAGATCTATTGCAACTACTAATGTAATGGAATGCAGCAGTGAATGGCCAATGCATATGGAACAGATGCATTTACGACAAATAACGCTAAATGCGTGAATGTTGCCTGTAATACTTGAGTGTAAGGATTATTATCGTTTTAATTACCCGCAAACATCCAATCAACGTGTCTTAGCACTAAATCAATTATGATCATCTGAATGATGTAAGAGGTTTCCCTTAGAGATCGCGTGAGGCATGTACCGCCTGTAATAGCTGGTAATTTAGTAAAAACTTCACGTCAGCAGCACTGGTGCGGAAAAAGTTCGTCGCTTTCCAGACGAGTTGGCGCGAAATAGAAACTTGTGTGACAATGCACTGTGTGTTGCGGCGCAGTTAGACAACTTGCAACAACATCTGCACCAACATACGGGTACTATGACGACTGGGATTCCCTGAGGCCCAGAGCATTACCGATGATATTTAGTCTGGAAATAGGCTGTTTGTGCGATACGTAAGTAGGTAAATAAAGGGAGACTCACAGTTTTCCAACGATTATCCTATTTATCAGACTTCATACAAAGTCCTTTGCCCAGCACGAAATACTACACACACACGAACACACGTGAAGCATTTCTTCAATAAACCTATGGCCAATAAAGATATTTATTCCAGTGGATATAAGTTCACATCAGCATGAAGATAAAACATTGAATGCCAATATTCAGAATATTTTATTTTCCACAGCCTGTTATCGCGAATATGCAAATCAACAGAGTGAAACATACAGAGTCGAATACATAAAAAGATAAAATGTAATCATTGAAAGCGACGCAGCTGACTCATAAATACGTCACTGATTCACTGAAACAGGCACTACATCACTAGCCGGAAGACAATAAACAATACCTGAACGCGCAATCGTTCAAAGCGCAGTCATTGTTTAAAAAAACTAATCCGAATGATAATTCTGGGAACAAAAACTGTGATCGAAAAATGTTACGCCATACTTGCCAATATCGATTGTCTTAAAAATGGAACAGCTCAGTTGAAACTGAACGCAATTAGTGCTGCAATACTTTTTTGAATATCGTATCGTATCGATTTATAATAATAATATATTACATGATCTATCGTCGAGAATATATATGTATACGGATTTATGAAAGACACCGGTTATGTGAAACATATTCGAAAGGAGACATTATAAAACCAATACATATATCATAGTTGAATAGAGCACATTCTTAACTTTTTAACAGAATCACTATCGCGAAATCGCACGTTTCACATTTGGCCGCTTTCTAGTTAAAAACATGAATTTGTTTTAATTCATCACGTTTCGCATGCCGACACAACTTTATTCGGAAGCTTTCATCATTGATCAGATACAGTCTGCTAAACATATACTTTGTATGCTTACATTTAGAGACAGGTGTTTATTCATTGAGAAATGCGAAAATTATACAGACATTTCGGTCTAGACTGCTGTAATAAGTAATTAAGACTCATTTTCACCTCACAGGAGGCTTAGCATGACGTTTTCTATTTTTACAAAAAATAGACAGTAGTTTTTCAATACAAAGTGACATTTCGATTACTCCATTTTTGACATCGCACCGTAGATATCCTTCCACAATCTGTCATTTTGTCTTTCGTTTCTAACGATCTTTGTCTAGTTCTTTTTATATGTAGACTATTTCAGAAGAATGTTTCTTCCCAAACTGTGAAAATCACACTGACCACAAACTTTCTACTCGACAACCAGAAAGTAAAAAACGATTATCTACAAAATCATGATTCGTTTAGAACGCATATCTGTGATAATTAATAGAAAAACATAGCTATCTTCTCTTATTGTACATCATTTAGTTAACAGTCATGTCTATTCTTCCGTCGACAACTTGGTGCTCGTGCTAAGCCTGCTGAGAAACAAAATACAGGATAAGTTTTTATCCAGTGCGCAAACTGTAATCATGAATTCAGCATATCATTCTAGACCCTCCAGCTCAGATATTTTTCGTCGGTAATACAGGAGCTGTTCCATACATTTTGACCCCTTAGGCTTATTGCACTTTTCTATGAAACAGCTGATTTTTTTTTTTTTTTTGTTTGTAAAACCGACGTAAAATTTCTGCGGGTCTAGGGGGTCAAGAATGATATGCTGAATTCATGGTTACAGTTTGCGCACTGGATAAAAACTTATCCTGTATACGAAAAGATCGCTGTTCCCCAGGGTTTTCATTAACTGCCCTGAAAGATGAATCACACAACTAGCACGAAAATTCTCTCCCTACAGTGCAACGTTCGGTACGTTTTAAGAATCAATGTGTTTAGATGATTTGTCGTTGTGGGGGGTTCGATACGTTAAGTACATTGGGGACGTTTGAAGGGGACTGAACCGACCGCGACGCTTATAACTAAGCGGACGACTAAACATTGTAATCAATCTTTACGGCTACAGTGCAGAAAATAACTCCCAACTTCATCCTGATGAAGAAATGTTCAAAAACAGTTTTAGGTCTTTTATTTTAGGATAAATGAGCAGGCGACTGCCGCTCTCTGGCCAACGGTAGTTGAAGGAACACCAATTGATGAATCGGACTTCTTTGATCGCCCTTGGACGAAGGGCTCGTTACCCATGAATAACACGATAACCCAATTTTTTTACATGACATTCAAAACATGACGCACATACCTACTCTATCACATATTTAACTATTCACTAGAGCAGACCAACGACCGAAAGTTAATGTAATTAGCAGCTAGGTATTATATAGCAGCTACATATTACAGACTGTGGAGCATGGTGTCACCGTTAGTCACGGACGAGTGACCGACACGGTTCGCGTGAATATGGCTTAATTGTGCGCTATTGTGGGCTTGTTTACAGTTACCATGGAGTTATTTAGATACAGGTGATACGTAAATGAATAAACTCGTTTGAGCATACACGCACTTTTAAGAGACACAAGTCACCAGCTACTTTCTCATATCTGAGCCGGCTTGCGGTCTATCAATGATGTCCCCGTACCAAGTACTTGGGGAATGGGAAAGAGTAACATAACCCAGTTACTGTGTTGTGGAGATGAGCAGTTTTTAGCCGATTTCCAAAAGAAGTATGTTATCAATTCGACATGTTTATAAATTCACTAGCTTTTGCGAGCGGCTTCGCCCGCGTGGAGGTCGGTGTATTATACATATAAACCTTCCTCTTGAATCACTCTATCTATTAAAAAAACCCGCATCAAAATCCGTTGCGTAGTTTTAAAGATTTAAGCATACATAGGGATATAGGGACAGAGAAAGTGACTTTGTTTTATACTATGTAGTGATATAATTTTTAATGTATGTTCGGGCATAACTCCGTCATTTATAGACAGACGGATTTGCAAAATTCTTTTTCTGATCAAAAGGGTTTTTTCCGAAATGGTCCCATTTAAATTTCATATAGATCTGATGATCCGTTTCGGAGACAAACAACGGAACTCTTCAAAAAAATTACACCAAACAAACCGCGATTGCTGCTATCGCATAAATATGCATTGTTTTGACCCCAAGGATGATGAAATTTCGAATTGTGTGGGGTAGGTACTATAACTAAAAAGTGAAAAAAAAAAAACAACCGACTTCCAAAAAAAACACTACAAAGTGAAAAATAACTAACTTCTGAAGGCGGTGACAAAAAAATAAATTAAATACATATACAAAGTCACCCACTTCCGAAATTGTAGTTATTTTTCACTTTGTAGTGTTCTTTTGGAAGTCGGTTGTTTTTACATGGAGCGTCTGCCTATCTGAGGCAGACACTCCTTAAAAAACTGATATTCAGCTACATCCGCTTAGACTGGAAGCTGACCGACCGACCTCAACATTGTTGAAAAATGCTAGGCAGATGGTTATGGGGAGTCTGTCTGACTTTCATGCTTCTTATTTAACGGCTTTCAAAGCTCGGTATTTCGAGAAATTTTTACTAATAAACTAGAATCATTAACAATCCTGTTTGGTTACTTCAGTTAAAATATTGTAGAGGATTAGCAGTCTATTTTCGTACCAACAGTTCATCAATGGATGTACGTATTTATCCCAAGCGGAAGGTCGTGCGCATACATACCACGGTTAGAAAATCCTTGACTTGTCTCTCTGCTTGAGCTGTGCTGTGGCGTGCTATAATAAATTGATCAATGAATCCGATCTCCGCACAGTGGAACGAATGTATGGGAGCGGTTGGACGTAGACATGTCCGAAAAATAAGAGTAAAATTATGACAAACTAATGATGCCATCTTATTCGATTACTTAATGCCTTCATAAATTGTGGTGATGAATTTCTTCATAACTCCCATATTTCGGGAGTAATTTGAGAAAATGTGAAATTTTACTATGAAAATGAGTGTATCGAGCTCTCTCCCTCCTGATTCCGGGCTTGTTTCAAGTAGCGGTCTCTAATATCGTAATGCTATTACTAAGAGCTATATTTAATACTAAGACACATAGTGCGCCAAATGTGCACTTTCTGGGATAAAAGGAAATGAAAATTTAAAAAAAAAAACGTTTTTTCCCCATTTGTATTTACTTTAAACCGCAGACAGACTTATTAAGAGGTCTATAAATATATTATATATATATACAGAAATATATATTAACAACAATATTCACAAGAACTGATGAGAGTATGACTTTTAAGTAAGTTGATAATAAATTACCTAGTTTCATTAAAAGTACAATAAATAATTAAGATGTAAGCTCTAATTTACTAAGTTACACATTTTAAAACAATAACATCATTTAATTATCTTCGTCATCATCATCATCATCAATTAATTCAAATTCAGAATCGATGTCCGCTAAATCATTTATGTTAACAAATTCGATATCACTTTTCTCAGAATCCGTAAGCTCATAAAATTCCTTAAAAGAAGATTTTTTTACAAACTTATTTCCTTTTGGACGGATACTTGTAACAAGTGGATCAGAAGACAGTAAAAGATTGTGCATAATATCTTCATTGCATGAGATACTGCTATGCTTTCGAGAATGCCCCTCTCTATATTTTCTAAAATCTTTATTTCTAGCCTCAGATGCCTCTTCGGATAGAAAACCAATGGGCACAATTGACATGTTCTGAACTATGTCTGGCCCATGCATTAAAATTTTATGAAGTGAAGAAGGCATATAATACCATGGGTATAACTCCACGTAAAGCTTAGCAGTATCAAAGCAGAACTCTCGGAATTTAGTTACGTTGATCTTCTCTCCTGATGAAATACACTGCAAGATCACACAGATTTTTCTTAAAAGCATAGCATCTATTCCGGTCAGTTCAGCAGATTTAGTGTAGTTTTCAAAAAATCTCCTTGCCGAGTTGCCATTGTTGGTGGATCCACTGCCTTGTTTCACAACATCGAGAAGTAAGCCCGTTTCTCTTCTTACAGCCTCTTGAACTCTTTTCTTCCTGTCATCAACTTGCCTTTTTGCTATATCACCCCTTACTTGCCATGATTTTATGTCTAATTTGTAGGAAATGTGTAATAAGCATTCCATTGAGCGAATCCAAGCGTGAAGGGTGCTTAAGCTATATTTATACATGTCCTCGTTTGCGTGTTTATCTTTGATTAACTCTAAATTATTCATTTCTTTAGGACAAGCCTTGCATATGTCACACACTGAAGCTGCTGTATTGGATATAATGGAATGAATTTTACCATCAATCATTGTCAACAGCAGTTGGTGTTTGACACTAATTCCATCAGTGATGGTGGATGGAGTTAAGGCTTCAATCTCTGCTTCGATTTCAGCCATCTCTCTCTGCACATTTTCTTTGGTTTCCTTTATAAACTTAAACAATATTGGCCGGCAAAATGAAGTGGAAGATGGTCGCTCGTTTTCCCAAATTGTTACACCTTTTGAGACGAGCCGCAGTGGTACAAGACTAATCATAAAATTACTAGCAAGATCGATTTGCTCATCTTCACTCGTCCTTTGATGATAAATGCTTTGGCTAGATGATCCGTCAAAACCCCATTTGCTGGTCAATACGAGCTGTTGATTGGGATCAACAGGGGTTTCTAACGACCTAATAAGTCTTCTTGAGGTTAAATCCATCAAGGCTTGTAATTTGATTTTTGCAGAGCTCTCTGTAACTGTGAGATCTTCTTTGGCCGGATAGCACTTAATTTTTTCTTTAACCAACATGTAGTAACTCGGGTATTGAAGAGCTCCTTCTTGAGTGTTGAAATCCCGAAGAGTGTTATAGCGCCATTTCGATAAGTTCATCGATACATAAAGAGCCAATGCCTTCAAAGGGGATATTTCCCGTACCTGAATTGATTTACCTTCAATGAAGGCTTTGATTTTTGAGGCCTCTTCTGGATTCTCCGTCAAGTATTTCATAACATAAGCTGTATCGCTTTGTCCTGCCTTTTGAAGCGCCCTTTCGGCCGAAAACATAATTTCAGCGCTGCTACTGCTGCATGAAAGACTATCTTCAGTGCGTCTTCTTTTTTGCCGGTTACTAAGGTCCTCAAAAGATTTACGAGGACTAGGATGTGTACAAGTTGAAGCATCAGATTTAGCAGGAGAAATTATGGGCTCGATGACGTCACTTATATTTTCTGTAGAAGGTTCCATATTTTCATTCTGTAATTCCGGCCATTGAATTGCAGCCTGTAGCCAAATCTCATGTTTCTTCCGAAACTTATCTGTGCTTCTTCCAGACTGTGTCCATTTTGCATAAATGCGGTAGCAAAATCGACGACACCAGTCTTTTAAACTTGTTTCAGCACTTTCACATAACTGAACACAACTGTTATCTTTTAAAACACTGAACAAATAGTTAAAGTCGCGTAAATCTTTATGTGCGCGTGCGCATAAAGCAACGTGAATATCAAGATTTGTATTAAAATTTGGAAAATACATTGCGAGATTAGCTTGGATACAACGAGGTGTAAATCAACACTGATTTTAAAGTTACTAATAGTGACCTATTTATATAAAATCCAGGTATCCCAGGTATCCTTTGTTAAATATTGCAAGGTAATTAGTTATTGTGATAATTAGTAAATGATGCATGCTAAATTAGTGTATTAAGAGCCATTTAGTAATTAAATAATAGCAATGTTCTTATCAGTAATCATTAGTGCATCAGTTTTATATGTAAACCTTAAGTCCCTAATTATATATCCTAATTAGCTTATATCTTCTCTAATTGGCTGCTCAGAAATGTTATTGTAATAAGGTAAACCTTTAGAAAAACGGTTTTAATCAACAAAATAAACAAAAAATAAAAAAATTGTGTTATAAAATAAACATCACTCTTTATCCCAGAAAGTGCACATTTGGCGCACTATGTGTCTTAGTATTAAATATAGCTCTTAGTATTAGCATTATGATATTAGAGACCGCTACTTGAAACAAGCCCGGAATCAGGAGGGAGAGAGCTCGATACACTCATTTTCATAGTAAAATTTCACATTTTCTCAAATTACTCCCGAAATATGGGAGTTATGAAGAAATTCATCACCACAAGTTATGAAGGCATTAAGTAATCGAATAAGATGGCATCATTAGTTTGGCATAATTTTACTCTTTTTTTTCGGACATGTCTACGTCCAACCGCTCCCATACATTCGTTCCACTGTGCTCCGTGTGAAATAGAAACCGCTTATTGTTTAAAAGTACATGTGGAGTATGTAATGTACTCTGAAACGCTTTCACGTGTTATCATTTACACAAAAACGTGATATTCTGTGGTTTCGCCCAGCGCCATGCGTTATGGGAGAAAGTGTTGCCTTTGTTGAAAAGCAATGAGGGGTATGCTCGGTTCCTATAAACAAAAACGGATCGTTTTGCTTATCATTGGTAGCATTTTTTATTTCCAAACTTGGCGAATAAATAGTTTCGTAAGTTAATTTTACCCGTGATAGCTAATTCCAAATACGGGTCTACTACGCGAAGGTATTAATTACGTCTTTGCTTCATTACTGGTAAAAAACGAGTCTTAATATTAACCTTCAATTGTCCGTAAAAAATATAGGAATCGGCCAGTAGTGGATATGTACTTACGTCATGAACTATGCTCATTATTTTCAAATTTCATAGGATATCAGCCTCCTAACTGCGTAACACACTATCTACCTATCAGAATCTGAATCATTTTGAAGTATAATCCATTGCTTTATGCAGGGTGTAATTTTAATCACCGTTAACCTCGTAAGGGATCATTGTACTCATCATTTTAAACAACTTTTACTATGGGCCCAAACCTGAAATCGCGAAAAAAAAATTAGCTGTTCCTTACATTTTGACGAGTTATGCGAACATAAATATAGGGAACAGCTGATTTTATTTTCGCGATTTCAGGTTTGGGCCCATAGTAAAAGTTGTTAATAATGATGAGTACCCCTTATGAGATTAACGGTGATTAAAATTACACCTTGTATATTCAAAATCTAATAATTAATGTCGTTGAACTGACAAAATGAAAGGCATTTCTACTGTTAGTGGGTTATGCAATTCCCCCTCTGATCAGCAGAATCACGACGCTTTTTTGGTTTAGGTTTTTCCACATAATAAACAGTTATTAAAATATCTACTATCGACTATCGCACGAGCCAATCTTATCAAGATTGTTATCGCAAATAACTGTGAAGCGCTACCTACTAACTCTGACATTCCTGGCTGCCATGCCTGATAATGATAAAATTACTGGACATATTTCTACCATAACGTAGATCGCAGAGTAGTAAAAAGAAAAGTAAATACTCGCTCAAAACATTTAAGGAAATCATTTCGAAAATAACGACAAAGTAGCTTGTATCATCATATTTCGAGTTTTAAATTATTGGATACCACAAGCTGGAATCACGAAACCGGATTCCAGTGGTTTATATCAACATTAGCATTTGCATCATCAATTGTACTATCAGATGTTCTGAAAATCTGATAATGTCTTATCACCTGCTTATCACATGTGTTGTCATTTTCTTCCTATGATTACAGTTCACAAGATAACTGAGATATATTTGATGCCCAATCCAATACTGATAATTAATTATTACAAGGAATATTGATTTCAACTGATTGTTAAAAGCTATTAAGTGTGTGATAAATGGAAAAAAGATTAGGTATATGTTCATCGATAAAATACTGTAAATACCATAAAAAGATAAAGTGATAAAGAATTTCTCTTTAAAAAGCGATGACACCATTTAATCAGTATGCAAATATGAATCCAGACAGATTAAAACAAAAGAATATGTTGGTGTGCTCAAGTTGAGAGTACATTCGAAAGATTTGACCTCACCTTGAACTGACAATGTAAGGTCACTCTCAGGACAATCTCTTTCAGTGAAAGGATTAACAAAAAAAAACACTGATTTTATAAATAGACTCCAGTGGATACTGAGAATAACTACAGAGAGTATTTAATGAGATTGGAAAGGAACATGTGGCAGTAAAATAGTCAAGTATGATTATGGATGGCTATAAGAAAATAGGCAGATCAAAGAAATGATGAATGTTTTGTGTGAAAGATGACAACGGCTGGCAAGAAAGTGGAGGGACGGGACGATGGCAGACAGAGATGTATGGAAGTAAAAGGAATGCTGCACTGACCCCCAAATAAATTGGGAACATGGCGAAATAATAAGGGTTCCTTGTTGGCTACGGAATCCTAAAAAGGCAGTATGATGATGAGGATGATGAGTATGTTGAAAGAAATGTTACGTAAGTGATTGATAGTTAGAAATCTACGTCATGTAATTTTCCAGTTGGCTGCGTACCACCATGAAACATATACATTATACTTAAGTGTTTGAACCTACATGCGTATTATTATTGCATGTTTTTCATATTTTTTAGTAGATTATTACACAAATTTCTGTATCGAGTGTATGAAAAGGGAAGTGGTGTTGATTTTACCCTCTTGTGCATGTTACGAGGTGCATTCAATAAGTACCTAGCCTCATCGCCAGAGGGCGCTGTAGTTTCAAAATAGTTTTACCACAGTGTAGCACATTCTTTTTTAATTCTTTTTTCAAATTTTCATTCCAATCCCTTCATTTGTTTTAATTTGACAACTTATGGAAGCGAACGTGTCGATCGGTTTTACAAAAATGGAAAAAGAGCAATATCGTTCGGTGATTCGATTCCTATTTTTGGAAGGGAAAACGCGCATCGAAATCAACGAGCGCTTGGATGCTGTGTACGGTGACTCTTCTCCATCGATGGCCACCGTCAAGAATTGGTTCAGCGAGTTTGCACGTGGCCGTACGTCGGTTTTTGATGAACCACGTCCAGGTGCACCGAAAACAGCTGCTACGGAGGAAAACATTAAAAAAATCCATGATCTCGTATTGGCAGATCGCCGATTGAAGGTTCGGGAGCTAGCTGAGACTGTAGGCATTTCAGAAGGAACAGTGCATCATATTCTTCACGAGGAACTCGGCATGAGAAAGCTGTCGGCGCGATGGGTGCCGCGTTTACTCACACAAGAAAACAAGCGCAACCGTGAGACCACATCGGAGACGTGTTTGGCGCTGTTTAAGCGGAATCCAGCGGAGTTTTTGCGTCGTTTTGTGACCGTCGATGAAACCTGGATCCACTGGTACACACCAGAGACCAAGGAGCAATCAAAACAATGGATCCAGACCGGGGAACGTGCTCCAAAGAAGGCGAAAACTGTAAAATCGGCCGGAAAAGTTATGGCCACCGTTTTCTGGGATTCACAAGGTGTGATCTACATCGATTACCTCGAGAAGGGTAAAACAATTACAGGGCTTTACTATGCCGATTTATTGGGCCGATTCGACGCCGAATTAAAGAAAAAACGACCCCATCTGGCAAAGAAAAAAAGTGCTGTTTCACCACGACAACGCACCGGTTCACACGTCTGCCGTTGCCATGGCCAAATTGGTCGAATTACGCTACGAATTGCTGCCCCATCCACCGTATTCTCCAGATTTGGCCCCTTGTGACTTCTTTCTGTTTCCAAATCTGAAAAAATCACTCGCCGGGAATAGATATGGATCGAATGAGGAGGTCATCGCCGCCACGGAGGCCTATTTTGCAGAGTTTGACAAAAACTATTTTTCGGACGGATTAAAAAAGTTGGAGCATCGCTGGGCTAAGTGTATCGAACTAAAAGGAGACTATGTTGAAAAATAAATTCCCACTTTTCCAAAATTTTCGTTTACTTTTTGTAGGCTAAGTATTTATTGAATGACCCTCGTATCTCTATGCGTCATGCAGCGGAGAAGTCCTGGTGTGATCCACGGCTTTATATATTTTTTGCGGTTGGGGGTTCTTACACATTGGGTGTTTCGCTCTATGATCGGCCTAATGGAATTTACGAGGAAATCTGCTGCCGTTTTGGGGATCCTGCATTTTGTATATTGTATGTAAATCAAGAGTATTTAAGTCTACCGAAGGTTGATCGTACTATATTCGCGTAATTGTGTTGGGAGGTCTTTGATTTTTGAGGAAGGAGGCCCGCCGCCTCACCGGAGATCGTGCGGTATCCCCGTACCATACGGATGGCCATGACCCTATGGGCCGCCTTCAACCGACGTGCTGGTTGGCGCCTCACACCGGTGCCCCATACAGGGCCATAGCCCGCACGACCCCTGCGTAGTGCCTCCGGCAGGAAGCATTTGGCACCCCTAGATCGGGCAGGAGCCGCTTCAAAGCAGCCCCGGCCCGCTCCAGTCTTCCCAGACTGGAGCGAGCCGGGGCTGCTGCCAAACGTCGGAAATGCTCCGCGAAGTTCCACCAGCTCTCGAGGACGAGTCCTAGGTACTTCATCGTCGACTCGACGCCGATGTGAACCCCTCCTCCCATCGTTATCTGGGAACCCGTCGGTGGCGCGTTCCGAGGACCATGAAACCACATGGCCTCGGACTTGTGCCAGGCCACCTCGAGTCCCAGTTGCCGGATCCTATAGACGATTGTCGCAACCCCGTCGCAACCTATGTCGGCCGCCGCCTGGTACGACCTCACTTGCGCCAGGACCAGCGTGTCATCAGCGTAGCAAACTACGCTGACGCCGCTAGGGAGGTCGGCGCGCAGCACCCAGTCGTACCCGATGTCCCACAGATACGGCCCCAGGACCGATCCCTGTGGGACACCGCACGATATCTCTCGCCGGTAAGTTAAGAGATGTTTAAACGTCAAAAATGTTTGATTAAACAGACGCTGATTATTTAATTACTTAATTTTAAGTAGCGTTTATAAATATGGGGGAAATTGAATAGATGGCTGTTCAGTAATGTTATCAGAGTTTAGGTCGACAATTACAAGAATACAGGCAAGTCATTAATTATTTCTTAACTTATCTAGGTCTGCTTCAGAGTTTATGCGGGTTTGCGCGGGTAGACTACGCCAAGCAACGTGCAAAGAGTAGCCGTAGCTCTTCCGAAAAGATCGTACTAGGAAATTCAGTTGTCAAATATTATCTAGCTATAACTGAGCAGCACACACAACACATAATAGTTTTAAGTTAGTAGGATGCCTATTGGCAAAGTCGTTACAAACGCATTAGCTGTTATGATAAGATCTACGTGGTAATTAATGTCATTTAAGGAACTGCTGATAAGTAAAGCATCGTATTAAAATGATGTCAGTACTAACTTTTGTTGGATCATCATCTACATTGCCTTTTCCCAACATGTTGGAGGCGGCTTCCAGTATAACAGGATGGAGTCAGCATCGAGTCTAACTGACCTCCACAACCCAGTTATTGGGCAATATAAATACCCCTTGAATCTTACGTATTTATTTTTTGTTTTTCATAGCCTACATTGTGTCTCACTGCTAGCCATACTTCTCTATTATGTGCGATGTCTGTTACTTCATTCATCATAATCTGCCTAGCCTTTTCCCAACTATGCTGGGGTCGGCTTCCAGTCTAACCGGATGCAGCTAAATACCAATATTTCACATGGAGCAACTGCCTCTCTGACCTCCACAACCCAGTTACTGGGTAACACGATACCCCTTGATAAGACTGGTTGTCAGACTTTCGGGCTTCTGACGACCCGTAACGACTGTCAAAGATGACACAAATGATAGCCAGGACCAACAGCTAAATGTGCTTTCCGAGGCACGGAGGAGGCTATCCACGGACCTGGTACTTCTTTATTTTTCAGAAAATATATTTTCAAGAAACATAAGTACATTCATGTATGAACTCACGGCTCCTCCCCATGGAAGCAGAACGCCACATACAATACAATGGGTATGTAGGGATTTTAGCAGGTGACATTCTTTTACTCTTTCAGTAAAATAGGTAGCTACACCAGTACTTATTTTATTTTAGTTATTTATTAAACAATGGAGATCAATTTACCATGTTATAATTAGCCTGTATACACAGCATCCATACAAATACCAAACCTGGAAATTCTGAGTTAGGACCTAATAAGTATTGATTGTTCAAAACCAGCAAAACATTACCTATTAACAGGTTTACGGTATAAATTATTAAACAGCCATTAATATTCAATCCATTGTTAAAGTAGACCATTATTTATGAGCATCATAGAGAAAACCATGCCTTAAATGTGTGAAAGTCATGCGAATAATTTGTTGCTGTTATGTTAAACCACAGTTAATGTATTATATTGTAATTTATTGAGCACAAAGGGAAAGGGATGCCATTGTGAGTCCTTGTGTGGCTCGGGTAAGTTATTTCTATTAGATCACAGAAGCATTCTAAACCACATTCTTATAGTTCAAAGAATAACACAAAGATGTTAATGTAATTAGAAGATTACTCATAGGCTTGTATTATTTAGATAGGAAACTCATAAATGGCAGTACAGATTTTTTTTAACAAGAATGCTGTATTAATATGTGTTTTGTTTGTCTAAAGATTATGATATTGTGTTACATCAAAAATTCACTCTCACCTTTTGCTCTTCCAGAAACTTAGTAGATAACTGGTAGGCAAGGGCTGAGAACATCACTGGGGGCTCAGCACAGTCTCCACAACGAGGGAGACAGGAGAGAAGGCCCCAACAATACCATGATACACACACACTGCGCCCGACGCACTCGTTGCAACAGTAAACGATTAACGAATGGATATCATTAGCGACGACCGCTAATTCCGCGGAAAATCAATCACAAAACGAGCAAGTGAGTCACTAACGTCTGCTGCGACGCCCGGATAGCTAGTAGGTAGCTTGTACAAACACTTAGCTGTAGCACAAAACAATCGACAACAATACAGTTGTTTTCGGCCAGCTAACCGGGTCGGGAAAAGTGCATTAACACGTGAGAACCGTAAGACAATGCGCGAGAAACTGTGGGAGAAGTCGAGGCGTTGCCATTGTAGTAAACATTCATCACGTCATTGACCTACACAGTTCCACCGCCGACCCGCCCGCCGCTATACTTTCTGAACGACAGTCTGCATGAATTCTAGAACTTACCTCAATTACCAAGTCTCCGACGGTTTATCCTCCGTTTTAGTGTTTCGGTGTAAATTGATTTCACTTATTTCGTCAATGGTCACTCACTTCACGCGACTGTCAAAAAGGGTTGATGATCGGTGCCTCTATCGTAGGTAGCGACCTCTTTAGGGCGGTACTGTTAATTAAAATAAACATTTCCTTTTATGTAGGGAGATTTTGTTTCCGAAATGGTCATGAGGATAAATAGTTTTTTTATGAGGCTAGCAGGTATAATGTAGTCTGTAATACTCAAATATTTAGCACAATATAATGTTTCGCGATTTTAAAATAAATATTTACGCCATGTGACTAAGAGAACGTGGTAAAATTATATAATTTCTTCGTCTTGCCGTGTCGATATGATTCTAAATTTTTAAAATTAAATTCGCCCAAAATTTTAAGATCTATCAATTTTTTTGTTAGGCTACAATACAGAGATCCACAATAATAGATAGCTACGCTCCTATCTTATCCTTTCCAGTCTTTCTTTTGTCCAGTTACTTCCACGCACAACGGACCGAGTGGGAGTCTACGTGCGGAAAAGGGAGTCCAATCATCATCATCATCATTGTCCAGTTACTTATTTTTAAATTCATGTTAAATACTTTATTCCGAACCTTATATTTTGTAACTGTTCTTTTCTAATTGTGTGTCTTCTACAGATCATCTCTGTTTTTAACACCTAATAAATCTGAGATTGCACAAAAAGTGGATATTATTAATTTTACGGTGGCAGCACCAAATTCATGTGACACTCAAAAACACGTTCAAAAATGGTTACAAATTAAAACGTTTTGTTAGTGCTACTACTACTTCATTTCGCGTTTGTTTTTGAATGCGTGACAAACGTGTTTGTTTCACTGTAACAACAAAACGTTTCTAACGTCAAAACTTCAAAAGTCAAAACAGTCTTACGGAAGTTGCTTATTTACTCGCAAAACAAACATGAATAATAAATTGATTATTTCAGAAAACGTGTAAAATAAAAATAAAATGATGTCAGGTGTTAAATTGGAAGTTCTTTGGTCACCGATACACCACGACAAATTTATATTATGGGGCCCAGACATAACCTTATACGAAGTTTCTCGGATAAAGGAAATCGAGAAAAAAACAACATGTACGTACAAAATTACATTTTATTGAATTTATGGTGAAAACGGCAAGAGCTAACGAGCGTTGCTATTTCAGTAAAAAAATACTGAACAGCAAAATTCCATAATTTATTGATTCCTCGTTATCTTGTTATTATTAATAGAGCCAAAGTTTATGAATATATTTAAGCACAAATCATGCTCATTATTAGACTAATTAGTACGATTGTGTGGATATTTTTAGCACCACTTCCTAGAGCAAATGAGCACAGAATAAACTTGGCTTGCTATATGCAAGTGTAGTTCTATATTTTGTGGCAATAAAATAGGCTGAATCAAAACAAGATGAAAAGTCATTATTCAACCTAGGCTGAGAACTATCACTTTTCGAACCTTTTCCCCCAAAATCCCCACCCTTCACCACTTCCTAGTGCTTTGGCTGGGGAGAAAAGGTGGCCCAACAAACTCACCTGCACAACAGCTGTCTGTTCAGTTAGAAAAAATTGACTCAACGTATTAGTATGTAATATTATTTACATCACACAACACAAAATCAATTTATTTGCCATACTGTCAATTAGCACAAGCGTACCAATAAAAACATTCAGCTCAATAATAACAAACAGATAGAATTTTAAGGCAGCCCACTTGTTCTCAAGTTACATAATATTGATAGACTATATAAATATTATGTGAATACATGTATACACTGCAAAAAGGCCGACTAGTCGGCCAAGCCGGTCATTGCTTTCGGTTGAGGTCGGGTGAAATCGGCAATGTTCGTGACTACGCTTTCGGCTCCTATAGGTGCCGCGGTTCGTGGCGCCCGGCGAGCAGGCGGAATTGTCAGGACATGTTTTAATTTGCTTTGCATTTATTCTATCATTGTTTAAGTGCGAGCCGGCGTTTCTACCCGTCCTATTCTAGATTGCACTGAAAGTAAACTGTAAAACTTATTCTATAATAAAAATCTTTTCAATTTAATTTCAATCGCCGTCTTTTAAATTTTTAAGCATATTAATACGAGCAAAAAATGGGCCGACTAGTCGGCGGTTCTAGCCGACTAATCGCCGACTACAAATATGGCCGTCTAGTCGGCGGTTCTAGCCGACTAAACGCCGACTACAAATATGGCCGACTAGTCGGCGGTTCTAGCCGACTAATCGCCGACTACAAATATGGCCGACTAGTCGGTACATCACTAGTTGGCAGAGGTGTAACCCATATTTCGCCATTATGTTTAAGGCCTCTGTAATAAGAGGCAAGCCTATTGCCATCAACCAGGTATGAATCTAGATTCGGGCTGCTATTGTAAAACTCCAGATAGAAAAACCCAATGACATTTTGCCTAACTTGGAATCATAGTCCTGGAAAACTGGACCAACGACGCAGGTAGATTATTTAAATAATATTACATGTCATCGTCATCATCTCAGCCGAAACACGTCCACTGCTGGACAAGGCCTCCCCCAAAAGGGGGTTTTGCCATAATAACCACGCTTGGCAGGCGGGTTAGCGATTGCAGTATGGTAGTAAAATGCATAGAGAATGCTGCTGCCTATTCTCTAGTAAGTCCCTTAGTCGCCTTCTTCAAAATCCACAGGACGAAATGGGATGGTGCTATTCTTTTACGTCTGGAACCACACGGAAAATATATAATATAAAACACAACTTTAAAGTTTTCTTTGTAAAGTAACAGTTAATTGTCTTCCAGTCACTCCAATATCTTCAACCCGCGGAGCAACAGTTCTTGCATCACAAAGCGCCAGTGGTGTCCGCTGTGTGGACATCAGCGCCATCCCGGAGCAACCAGAGCCATTGCTGGCACTAGGCAATGCCAGTGGAAGAGTTGCTCTGACTACATTGAAGCAGACATATGATCCATTGGGTCTTGTTGGGAGAGAGTTTAGTAAGTATCCATTAAAACAGCATGCCTACCAAATTAGTATTCAATCCTGATAATTTTTTATTATTATTATAAAATTTATGGATGGTTCCACGACCATCCATAAATGACGTCACCTTTTAACGGGGAGGGAGGGGGTCAACAAAGTATGACATTCTGTGATAAGGGGGGTTACGGGTCACACCACATCAGGCGCGGTCCGAGAGGGGGGCATGACCCCCCCCCCCAAAGCCGTAAACGTAAAGCTTAAGAAAGTAATTTTTCGAAAATGTTATAAATTTTATTATTAATATGTAGGTAATCTTTGTCTGTGACCCCCCCAAAGTCTTGGGCTGCGACCGCGCCTGTACCACATGTAGAAATCTTTAGTATTAAAACTGTAAACTTCAACTCCAACGAAAAACTTTCAAATGACCAACTCTATCATCATTATTATAAGGTTTAAATTTGTTTGTATTATTTTTTGGCAAGTGGTGGCTCGCGCGACACCTACGGTGTCGAGCGTCGGCCACCTTCAACTTACTCCTTTAAAGCTTTCTAAAAGCCGCCGCCACCGTGATTTCGTCTTTAATTAATTGTTAAAAAATGTTGTTAATTCAAAACTTGATTTTCGCTGTTCTTTCTTCTTTCCTTTTAAGGAAACCAGACATCATTTAGGTGCCATCATTTTATTTTACAAAATCTTCTAAATTAATTTGGTGTGTGAATCAAATTGCATTGGAAATTTAATGGTGCCATAATTTCCTCAGCTCCCCGCTACCCTCGGCTCTGCAACTCAGTGTCATGGAGCCACATGGAGACCAACATGCTGGCGGTGGCCATGGAGAAGCACCGCAGTGATCACTGCATACTGCTGTGGGATGTGTACCGGGGATCCACGCTGTCTGAGGAGGCTAAACGTAAATGAGTTTTGTATGCATAAAACCAGAAAACACTTTTTCGGAAAAGGAAGAAATAATCTATACAAGGTGTAATAGAATAGACGCAAGACCTGAAAGTAGTTTGTTCCTAATTGATTACTGAATCAATATCAGAAACTTTTAACATGGGATTTTTTTCAAAATGTACTTATTTTGCCGTACCTACCGCCGATTGAGCCAAAGAATATTCAATCTTATTTCAAGGAAATAAGACTCAATTTTAAATGCATAAAGTAATGCTAGGGTCAAAACTTTTTCTTAATAATGCCAGCTAGTTTGAAAAAAAAAGTTTTGGTCAGCATATTATGCTTTTAACTAAATACTCTAATATTTATTTATTTATTTATTTATTTATAATAAGCACACCAACAGCACTGTCACTTACATTTCAAATAAACTTACATCTAAGATCGGCATTTCAGTAACCGTGCAAATAACAGGCATGCATAGCATTGACATAATGAAAATTGGAGACAAGAAGAAAAAATAAAAAGTGTGTCCAGTAAACCTAAATCTAGAACACCATAGAAAACTAAACACTTTGAGCTAAATAGGCGTACATTATTCGCACTGTTTATATAGGGAACGTCTGTATGAAACGAAACTCATAGAGAAAACGTCGATAGGGTAAACCGTCAAGTTGGACCTTTCATTATATATCCTTGCCATACGTGTTAGGGGGCTATTAAAAGTGGTGTTTAAGGTAGATGTAGGCAATTGAAAAATACGATGTTGTCGTTTGCTACGTTGGCTAGTCTTAAAGTTAAAATAATTAATCAATTGCGCATCTATGGAACCATTAATAATTTTGTGAAGAATCAGTAAGTCAGAAGTGCACCGTCTTTCTTTTAAGCTAATCATCTTATAGTGCCTTAACCTATCATTGTAATCAGGTATAGCTTTTCGGATCCCATTCTTCACACATAGATACCTAACAAAACGGGCCTGAACAGATTCAACATTATGAATATAACTTGAATAATAGGGAGACCAAATAGTGGAACAATACTCCAAGGTGCTCCTCACCAGTGTGTTATAGAGTAGAATAATACTACTATAATTGCGGAAAGGTTTTGACATGCGGATTATAAAGCCAAGCATTCTTTTAGCCTTAGCAACTATAGTATCTATATGATCGCGAAAGGACAGGGATGAATCAAAGAGTACACCTAGATCACGAATGACTGATACTCGGCCCAATACCGATCCATCTATATGATAATCAAATTTAATGTAGTTCACTTTATTCGTGAATGTAATAGTCTGGCATTTTTTAACATTGAGCGTCATATTGTTGTTGAAACACCATTGTTGAAGGACATCAAGATCTCTTTGAAGCCTCATACAATCGCTCAGGTCCGATATCCTGCAGTATATTTTTAAATCATCAGCGTAGGCTAAACAATTACAATTTATTAAATCTAAAATATCGTTTATAAATACCAAAAAAAGCAAAGGGCCCAACTTAGAGCCCTGCGGAACACCAGAGCCAGGAGAAAAAGGTACAGATTCATATCCCGCCAAGGCAACTATTTGAGAACGATTCATTAAATAACTCTCAAACCACCGCAACAGAGAACCATGAATGCCAGCGCAATTCAATTTCATAGAAAGAATTGAGTGATCAACACGATCAAACGCTTTTGCAAAATCTGTGTAAACAGCATCAACCTGACCCCTAGCTTCAAAGATTTTACCAATGAAAGTAGTGTAAATAAGTAAGTTAGACATAGTAGAACGGTTAGACACAAAACCATGTTGCTTCGAACTAATTATATGACGAAGGTGAGAATAAACTACATTATAAATAAGACCCTCAAACATCTTAGCAAATTGTGAAATAATACAAATTGGTCTATAATTAGTTACGTCATTCATATTACCAGATTTATGTACGGGGAAAACGTGAGAGATTTTCCATAAATCGGGGAACGTACCTTCGTTAAGGGACTTATTGTATATTATCTGCAGTGGTACAATAAGAGCATCCATGCAGAGACGAATAAAAATAGGAGGAAGTCCATCCGGTCCAGCTCTTTTATTAAGATCTAACTTTTTGATGCTATCTCTAACGTCATTTTCAGTAATGTTAATGGAATACATACTGTAATTGGACGAAGAGTAACCTGGAGACAAGTTACTAGGTTGTTGACTAACACCGTACACAGATGCAAAATATTCAGCAAACAGATCAGCCACACCACTACCCCCCACACCAACACGATGACCCCAAGAAACCTGGGTAGGAACACCTCTGAAAGTATTTTTTGACTTAGTGTAGCGCCAAAAAGCTTTTACATTTGTTTTTAATTCACTCTCAATTCTTTCTATATAATCTTTAAAACAGTCATCCATGGCTCTCCCAGCTCGCACCCGTAGGGAAACAAATGTATCATAGTCCCGAGGGTTATTGTACCGTTTGAAACGAGTCCTATATTTATGCTTTTCTTTGAGAAGTTTAATCAACGAAGCTGAGAACCAAACTGGATAACAATTATTCTTAGGCTTACCCTTCGGCGTGTATTTATCAATATTTTCCCATAGTATATTATAAAAGTTCAGAACATAATCATTAGAACTCAAATGAGAATAATCCACCCAATTTACTTTACGCAGATCACGAACACATGCCTCATAGTCTGTTTTAATGAAAATGTATTTAGACTGTAAAATATTATAATTTAAATTAGAAATTACAGTTTTAGTAAGGGCTAATTCTAGCGGCGGATGATGCACATCTGGTTTACTGATGGGGGGTGCACAAGAAACAGAAAGACTGGAGTTCTCATCAACTAAGATAAGGTCTAAGATATTATTATTTTCATTGCAGATATTATTCATTTGAACAAATCCGGTGATGTTTAGGAAATCTTTTAACGCTAAACACTTAGGGTCACTAAGTCCTAGAAAGGGATGATTAGATTCAAGCCAGTTCACACTAGGAAGATTAAAATCACCAAGAATCAGAGTAATGCAATCCGTATAACGCAAACAAATTTCTTCAGCCTTGGCCAAGAATTGGACAAAGATATGGCAAGGTATATAAGACGGCAAATATACAACACAAATATTCATACAGACGCCACCAGCACTAATACATAACCACATATCCTCAACGGAGGTTTGCCACTCAGTTTTATTAACAAAATTATACTTATTACTAATAGCTACCAATAACCCACCACCATAACTTTTAGAGTACAAATCTTTAAACTGTGCACAACGGTCACGGCGTACAACAGTATATCTTTGATCAAAGTATTCAGAGGATAAGAACGAGTCATCTAACCACGTTTCTGTCAGACATGTTATGTCATAGTCCGAATTTATAATTGACATTAGAATTTCATGTGACTTCGTTTTCATGCCTCTCACATTCTGATAAAAAATGGAAATATTATCCATTAAACTAAATAAAAGTAAACATGACATGTAGGAAATAAGTTAATGAATAAAAAAGTTATACAATTTTATCTAAACTCTGCTCATCCTTAATTAGAATAGTACCCGAATTTTCCCCTTTACATACAAAAATTTTGCCGTAGCGAACCCATACGAACTTATAGGATTTTTCTTTAGCCTTAAGGCGTGCAGCAGCATGTAAAGATTTATATGTCGGAGAAAGATGCTCGGATACATAAACTGGCTCCTTGCTACCGCCATAACCCAAAAGACTTGCGTTCAATTTATTCTCGGGGTGAGATTTGTTGATATGAGGTCTTGCGTTAATTATGTTACACGTTGTATAAATAAAAATGGAATCCCTTGTTCCCGGCATCACACGTGAACGGCGGCTGGACAATTTTGGCAATTTTGCTAATTCATTTTTTGTTGTGTTTGTTATTGTCAGAAAAAGGTTCTTCGGAAAGAAAACATTTAGAAAGTAGCGCGTAACATTAGAAAATTTAAGATAACTTAACGAACATATTAATTTTTCTAATATTATACCAATGCGAATTCAATATTCATAGTTAAGACAGGACAACGCCTGTCGGGTCAGCTTGTGATTCAGATAGACGCAAAAATTGGCGTAAAAGGCACCTCAAAGCTGTAGGCAAACAGTGTGATTCTGATCACGTCAGTAACGTCTAATACATAAAGCCACACAGAATCCCTACTTCCCTAGTATCCCTACTAATATTATAAATGCGAAAGTAACTCTGTCTGTGTCTGTTACGCTTTTACGCTTAAACCGCTGAACCGATCGTCATGAAATTTGGCAGAGATAAGCCTGGGATATGGAGAAGGACATAGGCTACTTTTATTACGCGATAACCGACATCTACGCGGGCGGAGCCGCGGTCAAAAGCTAGTTTTATATATTGCACAATGTTCACTCAAATGCAGGCTATAAATATGCGTAACTTATGAGTAGGTACATGGTCCTTTTGGGACGAAGTAAGTAGGAACATAAAACTTATAGCTAGGTTATACTTAACATAAAATATTGCAAACCTACTAGATAATATTACAAGATACATATTTATAATATTACGAACTTTTCCTCCTCTTCTTCTTCTTCTTCTCTTCAACCCGTGGCCACCCAATGCTGAGTGTAGGTCTCTTCCAAATCTCTCCACTTTTTTTGGTTTTGTGCCATGGCTATCCAGTTTCTTCCGGCCACTTGATTAAATCGTCTATTCACCTAGTCGGTTGTCTTCCCACATTCCTCCGTCCCGTCCGTTCCTTTTTCTCTTACTAACAGTATATATCCGGTATTCCTATTATGTCGTTAATAATTTTTGCTACAACAAATGCTTTATCAAAAAAACATTTCCCAACAGCCACAGACTCCGCCTCTTCGTCATCACCGACGGAGTCCCCTCGTCCGCTGGCCGAGATGGGGCTCTCGGAGACGGCCCACTGCGTCACCTGGGCCAACTTTTCCAGCAGAACCCTCATTGCCTCCATGAACCTGAAATACATCAAGATATTTGATCTTAGAGGTAAGAAGTAAAGAAAGCATTCTAAGCCTGCGATGTAGGTACGCATGGATCATTCATATCTTGCTGGGCAGTATCGCCTTATCGTATCAGTCTGTTCAAATCTGGCGATATTGCAGTCCGCAACCCTTGTGGTATCAAATATTTGTACCTCTCTTTTTATGTACTCTCTTATCGCAAGTATGCTGCATGAGTTTTAAAATAAGCATCGCCTTTGTACGTATTTGACAAGGGGTCAGGATTTCGCATTTTTGTGTGACCCAGTTTATGCCAATAAATAATGAATTTATTTATAACTTTGTCTTGTAGATTTTTCAAGATTTAATTTGTGACGGAGATAAACTGCAAACACGGTTACAATTACCTATTATTTTTCAACTAACACAATACATGACGATGACGTATAACTGACTCAAAAATGATGCAAGCATAGCCTTTACGTCTGCGATTTTCAGAAAGTTAGTCAGTGGTATTTTAAGAACCAGAATTCGCAGAATATAACTGAGTAATGGGAAAACTTGGGAGGTTTTCCTTAATCATTTTAGGTCTCTAAAGTTTAGTGCTATTTCATGTTTCTGGTTTTTGCTAGCTCTGTCATAGACCTAATTATTTTCGCGATCAATAATATTCTATACTCTGCCAGGGGTGCGGGTTGTTCGAAAGACATACCGCAGCCCCTAGCACACAGGCAACTGAGGGAACACGAGTGGGTTTTAGTCAGTAAAAGTCTGACACGCCCTCCTACTCCACCCAAAGCGAGAGTAGTTATTTGATGATTTCCCACCAAAAAAAAAAATCTATACTTGAAAACCCAATCTTAGATAATTTACATGTATTAGCACTTAATCAACTATATACTTAAGCATTATGTAGTCTATGTTGATTTTGGATTGACCGTATTAATACAAAAAAAGGTAAGTACTTATTTTGTGGTTGCTATAGAATTTGACTTCGTCGTTGAACATTGAGTTTGTGTTTGTTTCCAAAACTTGCAAATTATCTGAGGATGTGAAGTAAAATATGTAGCGCTACAAGGTTATTGTGGTGCGGGAAAAAAATTGAAACTAACGCTGCCATCTTGTGTTTTGAATACATTTTAAGTGACATTTCACAAAACAATGCACAAATGTTTATCCACAGCGCCCCCTTTTTCCCTCTCCCTCAATGTCATTCGAGCGCCATAAAATCCTCGTAGTAGTATAGATTGATACTTCTTTTTCTCACCGTAATTATATTTGCACCCGTTCATGCCCAGACTTATCCAACAAGGCGGTAAGTATGACCACGACCCGGTACTGCTACGGTGTATGCGCGGAGCCATGCGGCGGGTACCAGATCGCGTCGCGCGGGGAGGGCGTGGCGTGCGTGTGGGACGCGCGCGCGCTGCAGAGGCCTCTCCTCACTATGCAGCATCCCCGGCCACTGGCGCAACTGCAGTGGTGCCCCACGAGGTAAGTGCCTAAAGACCAAAAGTCTTCAGCTACAGCCAGCGAATGATGATGTTACGGAGAAAAGAAAGAAGCGGAGATGCCGCAAGGCAATTAGGCCGAGCGCCTTCAGTACGGCCATGACGTCACAGTGGGCGGAGCCAAAAACCTTAGTTTTGAGTGAATCCTCATCGCATAGGGTCTGTTGTATTTTGATAGTTTTAAATAGCTTATTTGTTTTAATAATGAATTACGCTGTTTTTGGATGCAAAAATTGTTCAAGATTAAAACTGAAACGTATTGATGGCATAACATTTCACGTGTGAGTTCCTAAAATTAATATTTTCATAGGTATAAATAACTTGCATAGGTTCATTTACCTCGCTAAGTTATTTAATAGATAAATTACATACCTTGATACATGAAACGCGATGAATTTAAATTATGAAAAATGCGCCATCTGTCGGTAAGTAGTCGGTCGTAAGTGATGAATAAAATGTGTGCATAATGCCAGCAAGCAAGACCCTATTTTATCGAATTTATTATCTTCAGGTAATTTATTGTGTTTTTAATCCTTACTTATATTTTTGTTATCATTTTAGATTCCCTGTTAATACAGATATTAGAAATGCATGGATACGTATTAAAAATAAACTTAACTTTTTGATTTAACTACCTACCTACCCTACCTTATATAGGTACCAAAATACCCCACATGACACTATTAAAAAAATACAAACGGAAAATATTTCTGTTTCAGTCGGGTAATAAATAATGTGTTCCCGCCATACTAACGTATATAGAATGGTCTGGAACAAATCGTCATACTTTGTAACGCCATAGTGGCCAGTGGACGAAATAAAATGACAAACAGCTAGTTCAGTTTTATTGTCATAATTCCCTTCACCGCTGGATGGACTTAGAAGCAATGGGCGGGTACGTCTTACCCCGTCCCCCTCTCACCCGCATTCAGGCGACGCTACTTTCTAAAAAAAAATTGTTTTGCGGCATCTCCGCTTCTTTCTTTTCTCCGTGGATGATGTAACTGAAAAGAGAGTCAGTGACAACGTGACAATTTTGAGGGGCTACCCTCTAGAATGAAACAGGAAAAAATATGGTGCTACCGCTAACGTCAAAAAACGTGGTACAGGCAGCCAGAAGACGTTATTTTTCGAAAGGGTGCCAGCCCAAGACGTTAGTCCGTTGTCATGATTCGTCTCGACGGACGACCCATTTACATAGCCTCTCGTTTTAGACGTAATTTACTGGTGTCACTGCAGCGCGATTCAAGCACTCTTCGCATCCACGACATTCAACAGGCCAACAGTGATAGTAAAATTAACATTTCCGACAGCATGGTGAGTATATAAAAAATCTATTATTATTTTCATAATTAAGTTTCAAGCATTTCAATTCCAAATTTTAACTTCAACTTTCCAAATCTGTGTTTACATACATATGTGATGATACGTATAACAGATTGTTAAAAATCTATAGTAGTGGTCCCAATATGTCCCTGTGGTATTCCGTTTGATACTGACGTCTTAATTCTAATATAAATAATATAAGTAATTTTTTGCTGTTCAATGTCCGACGTGTTCCGACTAAATCCATCATAGGTTTATATGTAATCAATTAATCATAAAAGCGTTTAGGATTTTATTACTTCTGTGTTATTAAGGAATGTTATCTTTGTCAAATGCTTTACTAAAATCAATGAGACCGTTATTTCGTTTGGCAAATGGGCCAAAACTAGTCCATATCTAATTGTAAAACATTGTCGTATGCAGATGGCTGCCCCAGCTGTGGAAGCTGAGCTTGAAGAGCAATACTCCCGCGGCCCTAGCGTAATAGAGCGAGATGTGTGTGTCAGCAGCGCGCCTGCTTCGCCGCTCGTTGCTTTCACCTGGCATCCCACACACGAGGGAAGGTTGTTGGCTGTTTGTGCTACAGGTAAGCTGTGTGATACTGCACTACAGTATAGCGTTATATAAATACACAGAAAATGGCCAAATTTAGAACTATGCGTGAAGCGAAGAAACTACGACAGTTGTTTACAATTATAGTTATTTCTTAGCGTGTGTTTTTTTTTAGCAGCAAGTAACACCCCTGACTGTTCCTAACAAATCGGCCTGAGACACCAAATCGATTAAATGCTGTCACTGAATATAAAAAAAATATTTCAAAAAAGGAAAAATGACAGAAAACATACATTAAATCGTCCACCTTCATCTTTTCCTGGTGTTCTAGCTGCCAAGACGATATGGCGGCACAACCTCAACTACTCGTCTGTTAAGTTATAGGAACTTGAAGTGACATTCATAAATTACATGTCTTCAAACAGCCACTCTATCCTCAGGGGCTCTAGTAGACTACACAGTGTGCGAGCGGGTCACAGTATCATGGGGCGGCGGCGGCTCCCTTGTGTGGACGGGCGGGGGCGGAGCCCTGCGCATGATGAACGACGATTTCTACGGTGCTATCAGGGACATTTCCTTCGTTATGAAAAAGAGAGCTCAGACTGATTATGGACTTAAGGTCAGTATCATCCAATAATACCCGTTATCACTGGCACTAGGCGACCCCTAAATGAATGTCTAAATAAAAACAAGCTTTACGATTTTTTACTTTCGGGGCCAAAGTTGAAAAATCAACAGCGCGTTTTCATTTTATCTAAGCACTAGCTTCTGCCCGCAACTTCGTTCTCGTCAAATTTCTTGCACCCCGACCTACCCCTCCTCGCCTCGCCTGCCCTTGCGAGTACTTCGTATTCGTGACTTTTTCTCTTTGCTCGGCCTATAGCGTTCCTCGATAAATGGGCTGTCTAACACTGAAATAATTTTTCAAATCGGGCCAGTAGTTCCTGAGATTAGCGCGTTCAAGCAAACAAACAAACTTCAGCTTTATTATTAGTATAGATTAATTTATGTGTCGCTTAGTGTTAGTGAAAACGAGCTTCAGACCCGTTGTCCGTCACTCGGTTACATCACATTAGTCCAAACCTCGACTGTAATATATGGGCTAAATGGTCTAGATTAGAGTGATGCCCTTTGTTTTATTGCGTGTGCGAAGAATTTCGTGACTTGAGTATGTTTTCAACAGTAGCATGTTTGGTTGCAGCCAGACTTATGGCAGAACGCAGACTTAGCAGATGATGACTCACTCAGTGGTCTCTGGCATTTCCTGGCGCTCAGCAAGTCACTTGTTGAAGACGGTAAGATTGTTATGTCTTCGTTTAGCTGTCTAGTTTTATCGATGTTTTCTTTTCTTTGACTTCTTTAGCTTCTATTCACTTTTCATATTTTGTCTTTGCTTTCTGTTAAAACTACTGAATATACACATTTCAAAATAATCTATTTAGTTAAAGTTGTCTTGTTTTGTTTAGTTTGAGTATTGACTAGTATTTTTTTGATTAAATTCCATTTTCGTTTTGTACACCGCTTTTACCATTTCATAATTTTGTCATTGAAGAGTGGGATCTTCTACCACAGGTATATACACGCTGAAATTTAAATGGTTGTTTCCCGCAGCGAAATGGTTTTGTCTTGGTAATACAATCGTTTTATAAACAAATAAAATATTAGAAACAAAAAATGGCAGATTAACCATTGCGAAAAACAAAACTCGAAAGCGAGCACGAACCAATAGTTCCGATACCTACGCTAGGCGCAAGCCGGGCGCCGCGCGGCCGTTGACCCGCGTGCTTTTCAATCAGATGATAACTTATTCTTGATAATAATAAGTTTTACACAACAAGTTATTCAAATTTTCCATTTATACTTTTATGGGCCGTCATAAATACTTTTTGAGCTGCAATTTACTGAACAAGAAATTAAATACAAACAAGTTTATCATAATTTTTAGAATTAGATACCTAAAAAAGTATTTGAGGCGTATTTCAAAAATTTGAATCTACTTATTTACAATCATTTTAATGAATTTAACTACTTTTAAATGTTCACCACTTACAAAAGTACGAATAGGTACTTACACTTCCCGGTTACGGAGTAATTGTTCGAAGTGCAAGCCACTGCGTTAAATGCGTAATCGAGCACGTTTTAATTCATTGTCTTTCAATTTTAATAAGGTGTCTCTGTCACTTCTTACGATATTGAAAGCGTCCACTATCGCAGTTATTAACGCGTCGCGAGTTTCGTGTTCCTCACGAAACACCAGGTGCTTGAGCTCAGACCACAAGTAAAAGTCTAACGGAGTTAGGTCCAGGCTTCTTGCTGGCCAAAGCGCTGGCCCGCCGCGTCCGACTCAGCGCTGTGAAAACACCGAGTCCAGGTGCTCTCGCACGGCGCGGTGATAGTGAGCCGGGCACCACTCCGCTCCATAGCGACGTACTCCAAATTGCAATAATTGTAATGACGATCCATTGCACTGATAACGCGTGCTGCGCGTACGACATTCGCGGGGAAACTATGTGCGCCGCTGCCGGCCCGCCCAATAAGAAGATGGCGCGCTGCTTGGTTTGTAATTGTTGTTAGTTTGTAGTTTATGCCGTATCACTACACGCAAGAGCTTATTTTGCTTTGAACATTTATAAAGCGGTCTTTTCTTTGTCGGCTTCGCGGCTGTGTTTTTTGTTGTTACGTGCAAACTAGTTTATGTCGTATCACCATGTGCGAGAGTTTATTTTGCTTTGAACATTTAGGTATGCATCACTGATCCCCGTTTCGAGTAATACCTACAAGTTACCTCCAGTGTTACTATTGATTCTCACGTTTTCGAGTTGATGAATATTTTTTAAATTATTTTAAAACAAAAATATCTTTATTTTTTCATTTTTACTCTATGGTTCGAAGGGACTCCTTATGGCAAGTTCTTCTGCCGCGGGAAAACAACCATTAAAATTTCATCGTGTATATGTTTATGGGAAGTCCCTATGTAAGATTCACTGTAAAAGTGGTACAAGTTTGTGCAATAAACGTTTTCGTTTATTATAACATATTGAGTAAAATGTCGAATTTGGTCATGTTACGTATCAGGTTGTATCCGCAACAGTCCGTGGAAGCACCCTGGCGTGCGCACGGTACTTCGATCAGTGGGCGATGGCGGGTACCGCTCCGAGATCGTGCCGTCACTTCTACCAGACCTGCCTAATAGAAGAGTTACTATTTATAGGTAAGTGACATCGACTGATCATGATTGTCAATTGTTTATATTAGGGTTTTTATAGACTAATTCTATTTGTCGGGACTTGAGAATTCTCAACCAGAAATCCTAGTCTATGCAGGGTAGCAGGGATATCGAACTGTAACCTTAGATTCGGTTAGTACATGATTATGAACGCCCCTGCATTATTTTTATTTTTTGGTAAAGCAGGTTTTGTTGCGCAATGAGCAGGCGAAAAGGTCGTAGGAATCGACTGCTTTGTGGCAATGCTTCAGGAAGGCGGTATTATTAATAAGTTCGGGGTATTAGTTTGTATATTGTCGTTTTTTACGTATGTTATGTGTTTGGTGTTGCAGAAGTGCAGAGCGCACGCGCGCGCTGCAGCTGTGCGGCTGGGGCTGGGGCTGGGAGAACGCGCTGGCCGGCGTGGAGCGCGCCGAGGCCGAGGGCACGCCCTGCCGCGCCGCCGCGCTGGCCGCCTTCCAGCTGCGCGTGCGCGCCGCGCTGGACGTGCTGGCGCGCGCGCACGAGCCCATGCTGCGCGTCGTGGCGCTCGCGCTCGCAGGTACCATCACGACAGTGTCCAGAAACAAAAATTGGCTTACCCGGGTTACATTTTATAGCTTTCGTTGTTTCTTCCTATTACAATGGAAAAAAAAATGACGCAATCGATACTATAGATCGACTTTTAAATGTATTCAGTAGCTTGAAAGTACATAGAAAAATAATGTTATCATATTAAAACTAATAGTATTGATGTAGTGAAAGATTTTGCGTAAAGAGCGAATTATTTCAATCGTTATAAAACTTTAAAAAATCATTTGTAGGATGTGGAATACAAGAATACTTAATAATTTATTTATAAAAGTAATTTCCTTTTTTAATTTCTTTTAATAGGAAGAAATGAAATAAATTACCTTTCTACTAAAAAACAAAACATATAACTAATTCTAAAATTTTAATAGTGCAATTATTAAATATAAAATAAAAAAATGACATGTAAGTACATAATTTTAAATTCATTCTATTTCGTTCATTCTTACACCACCTCACTATCTTTTTTGTCAAAATCTGGTAACCCTTCAACTGTCAAGTTAATGAATACAATTAAAACTCGAACTATGTAAAGTATAAACCACAACGTCTTCTGCATGTGTACCGCCCCCGCAGGCCTGTCGGACGAGCGCCTGTGGCGCGAGGCGCTGACGGGCGCGGCGGCGGCGCTGCCGGACCCGTACCTGCGCGCGCTGCTGCGCTTCCTGGCGGCGTCGGCGCCGGCGCACCCGCACCACCACCAGGCGCCCGCACACCATCCGGATCTAGCTGCCGTACTTGTGAGTGCTGTACTATACTTGTCGCTCGATAAATAGTATTTAACGTTGAACATAACAGACAGATTCAGACTGTAATCCGAATCAAAACATCATCATCTGCCTAGCCTTTGCTCAACTATATTGGGGTCCGGCTCCAGTCTAACCAGATACAGCTGAATTTGGTGACGTTACAAATCTGCGTAAGCATATTACATATTAATATAATTAACTGGCTTTTGCCCGTGGCTTCGCCCGCGTGGATGTCGGAAAATATCCCACGGGAACGTACTACCGCCATTAAAGTACCCTATGTGTTATTGCAGGTAAACAATGTCTTCTCACACTGCTTATTATAGTATCCGAGATGCGCCACGGATTGATATATGATTGCTGGAGGATAACAAATCCTAAAATCTAACAATAGTAACGAAATGCATAACGGAACGGAAAATTACCAACTTGAATGCCAAATTTGAAGGCAACTGTAAAACGGAAAAACAAGCTAACTGAGGGATTGGCTCATTTTCTCATGTTTGTTAGTATTACTAACACCATTATCATAATTTTGGTTAGAAAACCTATAAATACGATGATCACCAAATATAATAATTACGTACTGATACTAATTGAGTTCAATGTATATCTGATAACGCGGGAAAAGCGGGGATTTCGAATTCCTATTATACCTATGACATTAATGTTTTAGTTAGAAGTCATTGAGTGATGTGTTTTGTATTTTCTTGTTGCTGGGGTTATTTGTGTCCGTTTCGATTGCTCGGCCACAAAGTCGTAGAAGATAAACGACTACATCAACATTACGAAGGAATTTGTAAAACACTAAAAGTGGAAGTCGCAAATTCGTAGATCCAATATTCAGAAAGTTATATAGGTTTAACCATGGCCGCGCGGTCGAAACATGGAGAACCGCGCGGCCACGCAGTTCTCTATAACGGAGCTTAGTAGAGGTCCCATTCTTTTTGCTAACCACTGATACGATTTCGAAGAAAATGTAGATAATATGAATAAAGTCCTCATATTTAGACTTCACGACCTACAGAACTTAAATGCTATGGCCGCGCGGTCGAAACACGGAGAACCGCGCGGCCACGCAGTTCTCTAAAACGGAGCTTAGTAGAGGTCCGTTTCTTTTTGCTAATCACTGATACGATTTCGAAGAAAACGTAGATAATATGAATAAAGGTCTCATGTTTAGACTTCACGATCTACAGAACTTAAATTCTATGGCCGCGCGGTTGAAACACGGAGAACCGCGCGGCCACGTAGTTCTTTAAAACGGAGCTTAGTAGAGGTCCCATTCTTTTTGCTAACGACTGATACGATTTCGAAGAAAATGTAGACAGTATGGATATAGTCCTCATGTTAAGACTTCACGACCTACAGAACTTATAACCTGTAATACATATTAGAAGAAGGGTGACCAAGATTTATGGTGCGTCAAGAGACATTTCCAAAAGCGTCGTTTTTATATCACGTAATTACCTATTATTGAAATGAGGGAATAGGTGTGGTTGATTGGGTGAAGTGTTTATACGAAATAATTAACACCGTATTCGTAAATACGAATTTTAAAATTTTGCTTAAGAAAACACACATATAATCATACACTCTTTTATATTAATGTGAATTAAGTACATATGCAGGGACATAAGATTTGTATACAATTATTTTGTTATATGTATATATAATATTAAGTACATATAGTGTAGGTATCAGAGTTGAAGTGAAAGTTGAATTTTAATAGAATATTTTTTCTGATTTCAGAACGCTTTCGCATTGCGATACTGTATGCGATATCTTTATCACTGATCTCAACTCTGGCACCGAAACGTACTTAAACTAAAAAAAGGTGATAGGGAAAATATAAATAAACCAAATAAATGTAGCTTCTTTCAAAGCTAAAACCTAAAATTAAACAAAAACAACAAAACACATAATTTAAAACTAAACAACGACAACAACACCAACATTTTTAAACATAAAATTACGTATTAATAGACAGAGAGTTTTATTAAAATATTTCTTTTTATCACTTAACAATCACAGTTCGTTTTCATATTTGTAACTACAATTATAATTTAACAAGCATAAGGTACCTACCTACGTTGTATTGATGGAAATCATAATGCAAACTTAGATATTCTTTCACAGACATCTAAAATCACGAGTTTCGTCGGTTATACAAAAATATCAGCTGTTCCTTACATTTTAACCGCGTAAGTATTGAATTTTTTTATGAAACAGCTGATTTTTTTTGTATAACTGTCGAAATTTTTTTGCGCTGGGGGGTCTAGAATGAGATGCTGAGTTCATGGTTACAGTTTGCGCACTGGATAAAAACTTATCCTGTATATGTAAGTAAATGAATACTAAAAAGATAATGCAATATTTATTCTAAATGAGTAATAAATCCTTATATAATAAATAAATAAACATGACACCTACATGCAAAAAAACATACACAACCCTTCCTTGGCAGTTGGGTAAAAATAAATTAAGTATCGAAAAAGCATTTAATAAAACACAAATAACAATAAATAAATAATTTTATGAACTAACGTATTAACAACATGTTGAATCGCATTCAAATACTTAGCGCACTTCGTCCTCTCTCCTACTAAACTGTGTTTTGCCCGACAGGGTACCTACATAATTAATGCCATCTTAAGACCACCAATTTGCAACACGTTATGGAATGCAATAAAGAATTGAGAATTGGTTGCACATTACTTTTTCATGAGGTCGCTCGGTCGGTCGCGAAAAATTGACAGGAAAAATATTGTTTTTTCTTAATTGAAATAAAAAAGAGATTCTCAAGAGGATCGAATACTATTTAGGCAGCATAGAAAAATGAATCAACGAATTAATGTCACAATCTAATGAAAATAAAAACTTTTTGAGAAAAAAATACATTTATTAAAGGAGTTAATAACACCAAAAAGTGGTAAATAGCCTTTTTGCTATAATTGACGCTTTACAATTTTAAAGAGTTTGTATTGATATGACATCTTAAACCTTAGTGTGCATAGTGTGAGAAGGAACCAAAATTGATCTTTGATGAACATTTTGAGACATTTTAAATACTTACAGTTTGGTATATTTCCTTCTTTGATAATGACCAGCAGCACAGATAATATGTGTTCAAATGACGCAACCCCCGCCCCACTCCAGTCTTTTGTTTTGTTTTGGGTGTCGATACGTCTGACTCAGAGTGCAAGAATGGAGACAAACAAACGCACGCGCACAATGACATTTTTGGGAGGTCATTTAAAACGGCTTACCCCACGGATATCGATCGGATATCTATGGCTTACCCGCAAAGCAAGCACACTGACATACAAATGCGTATTGCATTTGCAAAAACGTGTGTAATTTTTTTTAATACTAAAAGTGCCTACTCTTGACCTCGATCATGCCTAATGAAAAACGATTGATGAGGTCCATTGCACTACTGCAATATTGCAGTAGGTAATTTAAGTGTAATCATTAAAAATCATAGGTGGGTAAATCAGTTTTTTAAACGAGCGCTTAATTTATTAAAATAGCAGTGTCTACGTTGAAAGGAGGTATAGTTTTTTGTATAGGTACTAATCAAATAGACAATCATTAATCCTTTTTACAATAAAAAGTGCTTACCTATCTATCTTAATAAAATTGAAAATTCCTGATTGACGCACCATAAATCTTGGTCACCCTTCTTCTAACATGCATTACAGGTTTTAAGTTATGTAGGTCGTGAAGTCCTAACATGAAGACTATATCCATACTGTCTACATTTTCTTCGAAATCGTATCAGTCGTTAGCAAAAAGAATGGGACCTGTAATAAGCTCCGTTTTAGAGAACTGCGTGGCCGCGCGGTTCTCCGTGTTTCAACAGCGCGGCCATAGCATTTAAGTTCTGTAGGTCTTGAAGTCTAAATATGAGGACTTTATTCATATTATCTACATTTTCTTCGAAATCGTATCAGTGGTTAGCAAAAAGAATGGGACCTCTACTAAGCTCCGTTATAGAGAACTGCGTGGCCGCGCGGTTCTCCATGTTTCGACCGCGCGGCCATGGTTAAACCTATATAACTTTCTGAATAATGGATCTACGAATTTGCGACTTTCACTTTTAGTGTTTTACAAATTCCTTCGTAATATTGATGTAGTCGTTTATCTTCTACGACTTTGTGGCCGAGCAATCGAAACGGACACGGTTATTTTCATTGTTATGAATTACAATTTTATTAGGGCAAGCTGGGCTTTTTGGCTTCTATGAAGGTACCGCCACTGGGGCCAGGACCATTATTTTTTTTAAATTTATACTTAAAGTACTTCTTTATACACCATGAAATTTTAGTCGTGTGAATGACTACTAATAATTTATAAAAATAAATATAAAATTTGAACATATGTATAATTTAAAAAATTAAAATATAATTCACTAAGTAGCATGACCTACGTCATGCGTCTTAGTGAATGATATTTTAATTTTTTAGTTGAAACACCGTGCAATGCAGATGAAATTAATGATGGAATATTACATTCCATCATTAGGTAGGTAGGTAGTGTAGCATAAAAAAAATAAGTGAAAACACAGACTGCTACTAACACGTTTAATTTGGTGATAAAATAAAAAATACAAAATGTACAAAAACAACAGACAAAAATATAAAAAAAAAGGTGAAAATTGTAGAATAAAATTTCAGATTTGGGAGGTTGATGCGGAGAGACTTGAGTAAAACAGGATTTAAAAGAGCAGTAATCTAATACAAAAAAACAGTATAAAGTAATGATTTTCGATACGCTTATGAAGTCCGAGAAACCAGACCGGTGGTGGAGCACGCGGATGGGTAGATAGAAAGATCTTTCGGGGGTTACGTGGCTGCAGTGGAGCGACGCTTCAACTCTTGAAGCACGTCACGTGCCGAGATGCCTCAGGTTTTCAGGGCTGGTGCGCGCCAACGTAGGTCGAAGGGAAACCACGCCGATATTAGGCCCGTGGGGAAGACCGAATCTCGGCCTGTAGCTTGTCTAAAAACAAAGAAAAAGAGCCTTCAGACCACAGGCACAAGAATCCTTGATGAAGGGGGGAATCAACAAAAATAGATCAGAAAAGAGAAAAGGTGACGGAATACATACCCAATAAATGCGGAAGGAAACACTAATTTGCACTCGGAAACAGCTTAAACTGGTTGGTTTAACCACACAACACAATAACGTTGCTTTTTAAAACTTTATCACATTAAAAGGAAAAATTTCTTAAAGGGAATTCATGTCGCCGTCAATGGCTCCCAAATCTGTAGTGAGGGTTTTGTCAAGAGAAAACATTCGACGATTTTTTTTCGATTCGAATTTTAAATTTGATCAAAAGCTATGAAGAAAAAATATTTTTTATTGAAAAGGTTGGACTAGAAATCAAAAAGGTTTTTACCGTAGCGGATCTACGCTACAGTAGGTAGATATCTTCTACCGTTTGATACGTAAACATTATTTACAGGGAGGGTGTTCTAAAATTAATAAATAAAAAATATAAAAATAATTCTAAAACATTATATATTTTTCTTTGTACCTGTTATCTTAATTAATTGTAACAATGTTTGAATCGCGCCGAGAGGTATTTTATGACGGTTACATTGAGTGGACCACCTTTGTAAGACGACTAAAATGTCACGGTGTATACTACATTAGAGATTCTACACTCAGGTGATAACACAACCAGGCTGCTAGATGAGTTCACTATCGAGCAGGCTACGTAAAACTGGCCGTGCAAGAAGCAGTCCCCTCTAAAATACATTCCCGCTGCTTTCAGTGACTGACGCTGAAACTTATTAATCGTCATTGCGAATCATACCTTAAGGGGGAAACTGCAGCCTTTTAAACTCGAATGGGTGCTCCGACGGTATTAGTGGTATTCGTGGTATATATACCGATTCACCTCGAGTACAGCCAGTAAATATAATGGCCTCTACCACTTTTTTATGTAAGGGTTTCCTATACAAATTTTTCATCCCCTATTTTACCCTCTTCTGGGATGATTTTTCAAAAAAGCTGATACATGTAATGATTAAGGACCAACCAATAGCCTAAATACAAATATTCATGGTTTGAACTACAAAACAAACGGGTTTCCCATTTATTTTATTTATTTATTTATTTATTTATTTTATAACAACTTAAACTATCATTACAGGGCTTACCCTAATGCGACAGTTAAGAACTTAAACTAATAACATAAGCTAGGTACATACAGTAACTAAATTAGGAAAATTAAAACTAACAACAGTATAACATTACATATTAAATAAAAACTTACTTATCAGTACAAACATAAACACAAACATACTTTAATTACATTAAGAAATAAAAAAACATAAAAAAAAACTAAAGTAAAAAATTAAACATTATCTTGCTTGTAGCATAATATAAATAGTAATACCCTTGCGAATTCACTCAAACAACATGTAAACACATCAATTTGAGTTTGAAGGTCGTTGATTGTACGAATAGCTCTGGTAAGGGGTGCCTTGGCAAGCAGGTTAGTTCTGGCTGTAGGCACCAGTAGTAGTGGCGGGCTGCGCCGCCTCCACACGTAGCGGTCTGGCACACACAGACTCAAGCGCTGCAATACTCCCGGGTTACTCTCCACTCCACGAAGCACCTTCACCAAGTAGGCGACCAGCGTAAACTCCCGTCGGATATGCAGTTGATTATAGCCAACCATGCCCAAGACAAACAGAGTGGGATACATCAGTGGGTAAAACGGATATACCCCATATAATTTCCTGTACAAATGGCGCGTGAACTTGTTCTGAACGCGCTCCAACATCACAGAGTACTTAGCTTCATGTGGAGCCCATATGACCGCACTATGTTCCAGATGACTCCTGACTAGTGCATCATACAGGACTTTAACTGCTGTGATGTTTGTGAAGCTTTGTGTCTGTCTCAGAACAAATCCCAAGTTTCTGTACGCCTTCTTACAGATCCTGGTTACATGCTCACGGAATGTTAGATCGGGAGTCATGAAAACACCCAAGTCTCGCACCTCCGTGACTCGTTGCATTGGCGCCGCGTCCACCTCGTACTCATAGAGCAGAGGTGCACGAGCACGGGTGAAGCTCATCAACGAGCACTTGGACACGTTAAAATACAGTTTGTTTTCATGGCTCCATTGTACTATTCGATCGATGTCTTCCTGTAGGCGCCTGCAATCAGACTCGGACCTAATCTCAAGCAGCAGCTTGAGGTCATCAGCAAATAATAAACAATAGCCATGTCTTACGACTTCTGGCAAATTGTTTATCATTATTATGAATTCTAGAGGCCCCAAGTTGGTGCCCTGACTTACACCCGACCAAGTGTAATATAAGTCGGATTCACACCCGTTGCAGTCCACATACTGCTGTCTGCCATGCATGTAACTGGCGAAAAACCGCAATAGATGCCGGGTACATCCGACCTCTGCTAGCTTCCGCAGTAAGATGTCATTGTCGACGGTGTCAAATGCTTTTCTGAAGTCAAAATAAGCTGCGTCCACCTGCACCCCAGCATCTACCGCCGGCACCACGCGTCCCATGAAATCAAGGAGATTGGTAGCAGTGCTGCGCCCCGTCCGGAATCCGTGCTGCGCATCCGATAACTGTCCGCGCACTTGCTCTTGCATACAGCGCTGAATGGCAGACTCGAACACCTTTGCCGGCGTCGACAACACCGCCACCGGTCTATACCCACCGATGTCAGCTCCCGCCCTGCCCTTGGGCACTGGAATGACTCGCGTAATCTTCCACCGAGCTGGGAACTTCGCAGAATGAAGACAGGCGTTAAATATATAAAGTAACGGTTCCGCGAGTACCCTACCACAATCCTTAAAAAGAAACGCTGGTATACCATCTGGGCCAGCAGATCGCTTAGGCTTGAGGCGGTCGAGTGCACTTCTAACGTCGCTAAGACTTAGATTATTAATTCGCACGCATGCACTACCAGTGTTCCCCGCTTCCGCTGCCGCCGCTTCTGAGTCTAGTCGTGGCGGCGCACTACTATACACCGATTCAAAATAAGTCGCGAACTGCTCAGCACACTCTTCGCCTGACAGATACTGACCGTTTTTTATAATGTCCGGTCTACTCGTTGTACTTTTCTGCGATCGTATGTATTGCCAAAATGACTTAGTGGTCTTTCGCGAACTGACATTGAATCTTATTTTGATGCTCTTTTCGTGCAATTTCTATTATTTTTTTAATATGTGCTCTATATTTCGAATATTCGTCGTAATCACTATTTAATTTCGTTGTTTTATATGTTTTATGTAGTCTTGCTTTTATTTTTAAGTATTTTATTATATCGCTCGTGTACCACTTGGGGTAAATATATCGCTGTTTGACAGTAAATGTTTTCCTAGGAACACTTGCATCTAAAATATTATTAAGTTTATCATAAAAGTAATTCAAAATATCTTCCACATCGCTCTGCTCAAACATATCGGTCCAATCAGCAGATGTTAGCATAGAATATAGCAATTCATAATCCGCATTGTAAAAATTCCAACGCGGCCTAGTAGCAGTGCGCGTGCCGACGGCACCGGTGGGCACGGGGCACGGGGCGCTCGCACCCACGAGCCGCACGCTCGCCGCGAGCGGTGGGTGATGAGCGTCCACAGGCACGAGCGACCCATCGGCCATCCCCACTGACACATCGCGAAGACCCGAACTCAATATCAAATCTAGTTGTCTATTTAAACAGTTAGGTACATTATTGTTTTGAGTGAATCCGCAATAGGACAAAAAATATTCATAATAGTTCCTCACGTTTACAGGACACGAATAAAGATTAAAGTCACCTAACACAATTGTTTCTCTATATTTAGTACACAATTTCTCTATTATGCCAAACAGAACCATATAGTCATTTTCAGAACTACCCGGCGGAATGTAAATCACTGAGCACAAAAATAAAAATCTTTTATTTAAGTAAACCGTTGCATTGACTAATTCAAAAACGCAGGTATCTATAGATACGTCACTCACGTACACTTGTCGCAGTTCCAACCGATGTGTGGCCACTAGAAGCGCTCCTCCCTGTTTCCGACCGTCCGCTCGGTCGCAACGAAGTATTTGATATCCCGGTGGGATTCATTCCGGGTCACGTACGGAAGGGTTGCAACCCGATTCCGTGATTGCGTATAAATCTGCATCCATTACTTCTAAGCTATTTCTGAAGTCGTTATACTTTCATCCCCTATTGTACTAACGTAGGTAATTTTACAAAAACACCAAAAGGCTTTTAATACCAATTTTATGGGTTAGCTTTAAAAGTTACGGGTTTCCTATACAAATTTTTCATCCCCTATTTTACCCTCTTGTAGACTGATTTCAAAAACGCTGATACATGTAATGATTAATTACCAGAGGTCGGAGTAGGTAGATTGATTTTATATACTTGCGTCAAGATATTATAATATGGACATGCCATTTTATCCATAATGTGCGGGAAATACCGGAGAAAGTTCCGGAATTGGAATTATGGAATAAAATAAAATACTGATTTCTTTCACCATTAGCTAACACTGGTAGCGTAGATTGATATTATTAATAGGTTTTTCACCTTAAACACAAATTCGTGCTAATTTCAAAATTCCGGAACAATATCACAATAAATATGAAGTTCCGGTATTTTGGAGGCATATCCATATTATCCTCTACGTTTGACGTCAACGACCTTAAATCAATCTACCTACTCCGACCTCTGTTAATTACCAACCAATAGCCTAAATGCAAATATTCATGGTTTGAACTACAAAACTAACGGGTTTCCCATTTATACTTTCATCCCGTATTTTACGCCCTCAGGGGATGTTTTCGCAAAAACACTGAAACACGTGGTTTTTAATTTTTAATCAGAATGATAAACACAAATTTTCATGGTTTAAACTACAAAAATGACGATTTTCCATACAAACTTTCATCTCCTTTTTAACTCCTTTAGGGGCTGAATTTAGAAAAATCCTTGCTCATTCCTTGTCTACATTATAAAGAGAACCTCTGTGCAAAATTTCAGCTTTCATGTCCAAGGGATTGTGCTGGGCGTTAATGAATCAGTCAGTCAGGACTTTGGTTTTCATTTATATAGATTTAGAATAACATCTGTATGTCATCATTATGGGGTCCACTTGGACTCACTACCGAACCGGCAGAGGTTCGTTCCTATCAGAGGCGCTTCCGAACTGTATGGTTAACGAAACAAAATCAATAAATAAATAAATCAGCCTGGGTTGACCATTCAGCCTGTGTTGGTCCATTCAGCCTGTGTTGTCCCAATTCGGCCTCGTCATCATCATATCAGCCGAAAGACGTCCACTGCTGGACATAAGCCTCCCCCAAAAGGGGGTGGGGGGTTACCATAATCGTCGTAAATTGACGGCACGGTTGGCGCAGCGGTTAACCGATTGACTGCTGCGCTGCGTGTCGCGGGTTCGATTCCCGCACGGAACAAATATTGGTATGACCTACAAATAGTTGTTTCGGGTCTGGTTGTTTGTGTATGTGAGTTTAAATGTTTGTAAACGCACCCACAATACAGGAGTAATTCCTAGTGTGGGGCAACGTTTTTAAAAAAAAAAAAAAAAAAAAAAAAAAAAATCGCCACGCTTGGCAGGCGGGTTGGCCTGCGTTGTCCCAGTTCAGCCTGTGTTGTCCCAATTCAGCCTGTGTCGTCCCAATTCAGCCTGTGTTGTCCCAATTCAGCCTATATTGTCCCAATTCAGCCTGCGTTGTCCGAATTCAGCCTGCGTTGGCCCAATTCAGCCTGTGTGGTCCCAATTCAGCCAGTGTTATCCCAATTCATCCTGTGTTGTCCCAATTCAGCCTGTATTGTCCCAATTCAGCCTGTGTTCTCCCTATTCAGCCTATGTTGCCCCACTGCAGACCAGACCAAAATAAAATAATGTAATTATGTTTTTCATATAGAACGAGACTGAAATGCGGCTAGAGGACCGCGTGGCATTCGCGTGCATTTTCTTATCAGACGCGAAGTTACACGAGTACATCCGACAGACGTGCGACTCGCTCGTCGAACAAGGAGACTTGTCCGGGATACTACTCACTGGTAAATTATGTTTCAGCGTTTTCAACCTTAGTTAAAACAAAATTGAGTGCTAATTCATAAAGCATGAAGAGTAGAGTGCATTTGGTTAGGCGTAAGAATTGGTAATGGTTTATTAAAATTATAAATGTGAAAGTGTTTGTATCCTGCTGTTGTCTGTTCGCTATTAACTTTCCAAACATCTAAATAGATATCTGTTGTTGGAAATATAATATTAATTCGTATTAAACATAAAGTTCAATTTGCGCTTCAACTTTTTCAATCTTATAAGTAATTCTGAACTCATTTTACACTATTATAAAGTTGATATTTGTTTAAGTGGAAATAAAATCAATTTTGAAACAAGGATTTGAATATGGAATATTAAAATCCTTGTTTGAAGAATGAACAGACTGAGAAAAAAGGACAAACCAATACACACCGTATTGGTTTGTTCTTCTTTTGTGCAATGGAGCAGCGGATCGATGTATTTTTTACATAATAGTGTATATATGCCGGACATATAGGATATTTTTATCTTAATAAATTCAACACACTATTTCATCACACATTTCAAATAGTGTGTTAAAGTTTGTTAGGGTAAATTTGAAATCCACGCGGACGAAGACTAGTTAAAGAAATTTTTATATTGTTGTATATTGCAAAAAGCTGGTGTATTCTACAGGTGCTAGTACGGAAGGTATAGCCCTGCTACAGCGCTGGGTGGAAAACACTGGCGACGTGCAGTCTGTGGCGCTGGTGGGAGCCAGGTGCTTCACTGCCGAGCTACTGCGGGAGCCGCGCACCAGGAACTGGCTGGACAGGTAGGAGAGCAGGACTGAAGGTATAGCGCTGGTGCACAACACGGGCGACGTGCAGTCTGTGGCGCTGGTGGGAGCCAGGTGCTTCACTGCCGAGCTACTGCGGGAGCCGCGCACCAGGAACTGGCTGGACAGGTAGGAGAGCAGGACTGAAGGTATAGCGCTGGTGCACAACACGGGCGACGTGCAGTCTGTGGCGCTGGTGGGAGCCAGATGCTTCACTGCCGAGCTACTGCGGGAGCCGCGCACCAGGAACTGGCTGGACAGGTAGGAGAGCAGGACTGAAGGTATAGCGCTGGTGCACAACACGGGCGACGTGCAGTCTGTGGCGCTGGTGGGAGCCAGGAGCTTCACTGCCGAGCTACTGCGGGAGCCGCGCACCAGGAACTGGCTGGACAGGTAGGAGAGCAGGACTAAACTATCTGATGAAAATGTAAATAAATAGACCAGAAAACGTACCTGTGGATGCCAATTTATAGTGCCACTTACAAATTATCCCTACTTCCCTAGCCTAACCTTCCGAAGCCAGAACGTAGATTATCTACGTTACATACAACCTAAATGCAAACGGATACCAATAACCTTTCGCCTTTAATTGGTTATTTTGCATCAATTTAAAACGTTTGACGCTTCTGTAATGTTTCTATTTCTTTTATTTTGGCGGCGCTTTACAAAGGATGCCTTAACCTAATTTCGCCGCCTAGACTTGGGGTCGTTTTTAAATGTGTTTAATCTCAAATAATGGTTCATTTAACTGTTCTCGCAGCATAGTGTAAAAAAATGCAAAAAAAATAGGTAAAAATTGCAAGAAAAATCTAGATGTCTTCATTTTCGGAAGCGTCTCCCTTACGCTCTGTATTATAAATACGAAAGTAACTGTTTGTCACGCTTTCACGCCTAAACCACTAAACCGATCGTCATTAAATTTGGCAGAGATATAGCCCGGGATATGGAAAAGGACACACGGGATAACCGTCATCCACGCCGGCGGAACCACGGGCGTAAGCTAGTTAATAATAATAAAACTTTATTTCGTTCAGAAAACAAACTGTATTATTTAGATTTTTAATGACAGACGTGAGTGATTGCGTAAGAATTTGACTAGGGTTTGTTTACAATTTTACCAGATACTTTTGGAATAAACCATGATAGTCACATTGGTCTTAAAGCAAATATAGACCGTGACTTATTATAACGTGTGAGTGAAATTCAACCTTACGGTGTTCGACTATAGCTTGCATTGTATCATGTGTGACGACCAGGCATAATGTGGTTTTTCATAATATCCACCACAGTGCTAATGCGACTTATAAAATGAAAGGTAACACCAGCCGGAATCGAAATGTGGATTTTTATGTAATAAAATAATTCAGACATAGATAGGATGATGAAATTGAACGGTGTTTACAGAGGGTAGCGTGGCCGAGCGGTCTAAGGCGCTGGTTTAAGGCACCAGTCTCTTCGGAGGCGTGGGTTCGAATCCCACCGCTGCCAAGAATTCTTTTTAAACACACAAACGAGTTATTTATAGTGCAGTGTAAATCGGTATCTTTGCGCTTTCTTATCTTAAAAATAATGTTGAAATATGTAAACTTATTCTAATTTAAATTGGTCTTTTGTTTACCAATAATAAATGAATGACGAAAAGATTATTTTTACAACGCAAAAATGCCTGACACATCGATCTTAAGGTGAATCTTGTCGACATTTTTTCCATACACACTTCGGGACTGAATTACTCCACTGTTTAATAATGTACATCAAAAATAAAACATGGTATGGTTTTGTCTCATTATTAATATTGTCTGTGCGGAAAAAGAATACTAAAATAAAAGCCATTAAAAAGTTATGAGTCAACAAAGATTCGTTTTTCTTCCAAATTTAATCTAACTTTGGACGTGTTTAAGTAATAAAAGAAGTGAAAAATCTCCAAAACCAAGTAGCTAGCGACAAAGCTCAATTATCGAAAAATTCAATAAACATTATTGGTAATTGATTTATGCAGTTGTTTTTTCATAAAACCCGATCTTCTGAAGGACTTTTCTTAATTTTTTACGCGCCTGTTTTACTATAAATGATCCTGTATCTCACTAAATAACGTTGTGCGTCTAGACTAACGTCTAACTGCTCATCACTGATACTATCTCTGTCGGATACGAAGCCTGGTGACGCAGCGTGATTTATAGCCAGGCTCACCAGTGAGTTCGAGCCCGCGACTAGATTCCCCTTAAGAAGCAAAATAAATAGTAAAACCAGCCGAATGTCGGTAGTACTTAACCCTTTAACTACGATGACTTCCGTAACTGTTACGGTATAAAGTTATTGTTAATTTTAATTTGTTACCATAGGCTTATTTTTTTCAGAAATGTCGAATGATGCTATTTGTCACCATTTAAAACTTTACTTCATCTTCTATGACATCTCGTAAAAGAGACGATTGCCTGTTTTCAGCAACTCTTAGAAACACCAAAATATATTGCTTAACTGTTATTGAACGTTGCATTTTCAACTCTAGGCGCTGAGTCAAGCGTTAAAAATCTAACAGTGCGCTTTTGTTTAGGCAAAACGTTTAGGTGCTCCCTAATTTTTGTGAAAACGGGCAGATATGTTGCTGATATGCATAACATTCCGTGTAACTTGAACGAATGCCAATATTGTCAACATTAAACATTTCTGCGGCTAATTGTGTCACACTCCTTCATGTAAAGTATTTCATTGAAATCCTAGCGAGCTGTTAAATTGAGCGTAGCATCTATGGGTAGCGTGGCCGAGCGGTCTAAGGCGCTGGTTTAAGGCACCAGTCTCTTCGGAGGCGTGGGTTCGAATCCCACCGCTGCCAGATACTTTTTTTGTGGTACCCTGATTTTACAATGCAGTTATTATGTCAAAGAATTTATTTTTTCTGCTTAGGCACATTTCTTTTGTTGCGAGTATAATATGCCTTCATTTTAAATAGACTCAGGCCCTAGTAATTAGATATTATACCGAATATTTACTTATACCTTTTCGTGTATCTCTCGGTAAAGGTGTGCTAAATTCAGAGCACATTGGAACCTTTTCCTCATTAATTCTTCAAGACCTTGACTATGCATTTCTGCAGCTACCGCACCATCCTGGACAGCTGGCAGCTGTGGTGGGCGCGCTGCGCGCTGGACACGTGGGTGTGCGGCGCGGAGGGGGGCGCCGAGTGGGGCGCGGGGGGCGCGGCGGGTGCCGCGGGCATGGGCGGTGTGCCGCGCCACGTGTGCGTGGCCTGCACGTACTGCGGCAAGTCCGTGGCCGCGCCGCCCGGCCACAACCGGCCCAGGGTCGCCTTCCAGCGCCTGCCGCCGCCCGCTGCTAAGATGAAGGTATGCTGATAGTTTCGTCACAGTGGTCTCTAATGCTTTTGGAATCTCAGTAAGAGGGATGCTCTAAGGCAGTCCACGAAATTCAATTTTGTTACGTGATTTACGGGTACCCTGGCGATTTCGTTTTAACCTAGTTTCATTTAACATGCTTTTAAAAACACCCATAGGAAGAAATAGAATAAAAGTAATATAGAATAAAAGTGCTATAACTGGGTAGTATTTAAATCTTATGGGAAAATTTCATTTCATCCTTTAAATTACCAGGTTTAAATTCTAATAATTAAGTAGGTAACTAAATTGGTCTAAAAGAGAAAACATTGACGATTTTTAAACCTAAAATCACGACCAAATTATGATTTCAGTAAAAAGTTTTCAGAACTAGTGAAGGTTCAATATCTATTAGATCAACAATTCGGTAATGAATGCGTCCTCCGTCAGCAAATCTCGTCGTGCCCCAACTGCCGCAAGCCGCTGCCGCGCTGCGGCGTGTGCTCGCTGCACGTGGGCACGGGCGCGGGCGGCGCGGGGGGCGCGGGCGCGGGCGCGGGGGGCGCGGCCTTCAGCACCTGGTTCAGCTGGTGCGTGGCGTGCCGGCACGGCGGCCACGCGCAGCATCTTATTAACTGGTTCAAGTTAGTGTGCCTTGGTTATACGTTACAAATCACCGTATACAACATATTTTCTGATATTTATCCTCTAGTTTTATCTATCAGGAAATAAACATTTTGGGTGACTTCTACACACTCATCACTTACACTATTGATGTTTGCATGCCATAAGTGACTTAGATTATTCAGGAATCGCCCATTTTATTGTAACAACTTATTTAAGTACTAACCTACAAACTATGTAAATGTTTACTTTGCCTAACAAACTCATGAAAAAAACAAGGCGTTTTGAACTCGTAAACCGTTGTAGCCGAATCTTTAATCAACTCATCTTATAATTTAATCATTTCCTAATTTGATACTTAAAACTCCCAATTTTCTTCCCAGGGAGCACACAGAGTGTCCAGTCAGTTCGTGTAACTGTCACTGTGCAACACTCGACCCGCCCGATAGACACTAGCCGAGCTTAGCCGACCGTAGCCGAAGATAGAACAGTCAATAACTATACTATTACTACTCAGGTAAAGCTGTTGCATTTCACGATCATGCACGAGTTATTGCAGTTTAAACCTTATGTTCATGCAATAGGTTATAAATTTAATCTTCATGGAATGGAAAGACTTTGATAGTAAATAAGCTTCTATTTTGTTGAAAAAAACACTATTTTATATTGTATACTTTCCTATAGGATAAATAATGGAGTTGCGATAAAATCTTTGATAGGGGTCAAAACCGTAGCCTTGTTAGGTGGAACTGCGAATACTGCATTCACAAAGAAATTCCATTTTTTCTTTTTCAAATTTCATATGCCTACGGATTTGATTCCCATATATAAATGTAAAAGTAAAAGTTACTGCATTCATAAACTTGTTTTAAAACCATTCTAGTCTATTTGCATTATTGTGGTACCTCGAGGCAATGAAGAGGGCGCCACTGGCTACTCAAGTCTATAATTAAAATTAAAGTTATTTTGTTATCATCATGCTTATAACTTCTAGACCATTCAAAAAGATTAAAAGGAAACATATTATTTACTGTTTGCAACTCTGTAAGAGGCGTAACTTTAAATAGATATAGGCCCGTTTGTAATCATCAGATTAATGGTCTATAGTTTATAGAGATCATAGAGTTAGATCTGACAATTGTTCAATGGGCCCACAATACAAACTTGGTCAGTACCGTAGATAGAGTATGGTATAGATTAGCTGTTGGCGTATGCCTTAACACATAACGATAGTCTTTGACAGTTCCATGTAAACTGGTATTATACAAGGTAATCTGTATAAATAAAAATGAAATGATTTCGTTCGATGATTCTATCGTTGGTAAACGCATAACTTGAGAACGGCTTTTGCCTTTTGTTTTAAAATCTTTGTAATAGTCCAAATTAGGTTTTTATGGCAATAAAAAATAGTAAAATTTCCCGGAAAATGTTTAAATTCGGATAAAATTATATGTGCTTTTTATATAAGATTGAATTATTGGACAGGAAGACGTCGGGTCAGCTAGTCGAGGTCATACTGCCCAAAAAGTCGTACCGTGACGCCTAAGTCTATGACCAACAACTGCGGTCAGACAAAGTGTTTGCATTCGCGAAGGAGATAGAGGAAATGTATTTCTATCTCGTTTACTCTTACTACTGCGGATCTAATAAGTGTCCATGTCTCATTTATTTAGTGGCACGTCTATTACTCATAGTCTGTCTACGGTCAGTACCTACCAGTGGCACTTGTTTTAATTCCAACGCCAGTCTACTTGTTATATGATCGTGTTTAATATGTACTATATTAAGTAATTTTGTGTTCATAGCGTAAGTAAGAATGTGTCGCGGTTGCGTATTTTCCCTTCCGTGTTATTCGAAAGATCGGTTCTGTGAATTACACCACGCTTTTATAGCACGATATATGTCCACCGAAAACAGTGTTCAGTTTGAGTCAATAAAACACTGTTTAGTAATAACTAACCTGGTTTTGTTTTTACTAAACAATGTATATCGTGAAATAGTGTTTCAATACGGTAATATAAGGGTTTTATTGATTATTTAGTAATTACTAGCTGTGTCGTAGATTAAGGGTTTATAAACTTACCTGCAAACTCCTGCCCACTGCTTCGCACCAGGTCGGGCTCAGCGTCCTGGTCAGGCGTCCTAAATCCAGCTAAAACTCCACTGCACATCTATTTCCACAGGTGTTGGTTATGTTCTAGTACTTGTCTTGAAGGAGGTGTAGCACAAAATCAGGGACGGACCATCTCGTATGAGAAAAAGGGTTTTAACACGCGGTCATCTCGGTCGTTGACCAATGGGATTACTTCGCGAATGGGCGAGAAGTAAGCTGGCAACTTAATCAAGTCAAACCCTTCCTACCACACACAATGCTTGCGTACTAGTTGTGAGGGTGAAAAGCTATCCAAGATTCCTATGATTAAATGCAGTAGGTAATGGTGCCGATTCTGTTGTACACCGAACTAAACTAACTAAACTATCACTAAAATTCCTTACTTTTGGCTATGAGAATCTTAAAGCTATTCTGCAAAAAAAGATCTCTAAATTTAAAAATAATTTTGACACAACTAAAATCGAATTTGACAAATGCGACTCCACGTTTGCCATAGCCCGTGATCTTTTTTAGAGCGGGAACCGCGCAGGGGGGGCAGCAAAGAGTATAATAATATTAATGGGGGCAGCCTCAACGTGTTTTAAATGGATTTTTTAACTTTTTGTATCGAAAATATGAAAAATTATTACCAACATGTTGAGTTTTAGAGGTGTATGGGGTTTTATAAAGGGGGTCGAAATTTTCATTATTTTTACGATAGGACACACCAATTTCGAGATATAAGCAAAAGAAAAAAAAAAAGATACAGTACGGTATTTGCGCCCGAAGTCGAGGTGTCAGTGTGAATTTTAGTTCTTGACAGCTAAATTTATTCCACACCTTTTTAATCGCGATTAAAAATAGTCAGATTTAGTTGGACAATCGAAATTTTATGTTGAATAGAATAATGAATTTGACAACAACAGAATAGCAAAATTACCATTTTCACTAAATTAAAAACTCAGTACAATCTTAGTGCTGTCAAACTAAAATATAGATAAGTTGTGTCACTTTAGTCAATTTCAGAATGGGAAATCGTCGTTTGACAGGAATAAACTAAATTTTAGTGATTTTTAGTTTAGTTTAGAGAATTTTGTGACAAGAGAATCGGCACCAATACCTATCTGAAAGATAACGGTACGTAACACTAGCTTTTGCCAGCGGCTTCACCCGCGTGAACGTCGAAAAATATCCCACGGGAACGTATTTTCGGGATAGCACGTATCCAATGTGTTATTCCAAGTTACAAACAATTTGTGTGCCAAATTTCATCCAAATCCGTTCAGCCGTTATTGCGTGATTGAGTAACAAACATCCAAACATACAAACTTTCACATACTGACCTGAAAATTGCAAAAAAATAAGAACATTTGAGTGTCGTGGTCTACCCTGGCGCTTTCGCTTTAAGGGCTATTTTTGTCTGCTCATTGCACGATAGACTGCTTTACCGACTCAGCATTATATTTTGTTTCCTAATGTCAATACCGCATAATGACATTCAGCCATCTTCTCATCCAGCCAGGGGTGCGGGTTGTTCGAAAGAGATGCTGTGGCCCCTGGCACACAGGCCACTGAAGAAACACGGGTGGGTTTTAGTCAATAAAAGTCTGATACAAAGAGCAGGAGAAGTTATTTGAAGATTTCTTAATCATCCTCAAAAAGAAACATGTCAGACTGAATAAAAATGTGACGACAGACTCTTGACAACTTGTTTTGGATCGATTTCAACGTGACTTGGTCAAAGGTTTAAACTACAGTCCGTTCACACTTATTTTACCTCTGATTTTGCTTCACTGTCAAAACCAAAGTGATCGTTGTAATCGGCACAATAAGGTTGCTTTTGGGTTGCTGCTTCTAACAAGTCTGTCAATAACAGTGATCTTTATTCTCGTTACAATAAGGTTGCTGTTGTCACTGTTGTCAAAAGGTAAAATAACTGTGATTGGACTGTATTTTGATATTTGTTATGAGGTAATTAAATATAATTTTCAATGCACTAGTTTCCTCAGTGACGTAGCGTAGGTAGCTGCAAAAGGCATTATGTGTCCTAACTTCTAACTTGATGATGAAAAGAATTTGAAAAACTGACAAAGATAAAAAGACTAGACTGTACCGTGCTACTAAAGCTTGTTGATTTCACGCGACCGGCATTTCGAAATCAACACGGGAAAGGGAAATACGCGTCGCGGATATTTTTCTATCTAGTTATAAGAGATGGGTTATTTTTGTATACCGCATAAGCTTTTAGTCTTTCTTATAAATTGTTATTTATAAAATTAATCACGTCATTCTGTTGTTGCATTTTTATCATGTTTAACGAAATTTAGACAACTTTTGCATTAGCCTATGTTTATTTTGTTAAATGTCGTCTTCTATTTTATTATTTTGTTATTCTTACGTCGATCTGCTGAGTGTATTCTATAAAGTATTTTTGATTATCCACATTTGTTGTTTAAATCAACCGCCTCTTTACCAAATGAAATAAGGGAAAGGAAGGAGTTTTATTTTGTCAGTGTTCATGGGAAATAGGATGTCTTCCATGTTCCAACTGCAGCTTGTTACCGCTGGTAGTAAGCCACAAGGGTAACGGAGGATTTTAAGATTATTCATCTAATATGACTGAGGGAACAAATAAAATGAAAATCCGATTATATTTCCAAATATATATATAATATATATACATTTATTAAATAATCATTTCATCTTTATTCCAATTTAACAATAAAATTCTCAAAGACACAACATTTGTTTAACTCTGTTTATCGTACAAGGATCCCATCCCGTAGGTACGTTGTATACACACAGACAGCCGTCATACAAAAATATATAATTAGAGGATGCGACGAACGCAGGACAAGTAGTCGGCTATAGTCAACAAGTTCCACCATCCAGAAACATCTCATATTCTGCTAGTTAAATATACCATTCTCATATCAACATTTACAACTGACTTTACATAAATCTAACTTCTCTTATAAGTTTGCATCGCCTCGCGGGCAATAAAGAATCCTTCAGGATCCGATCACATAGTGAAAATATTAAAATCAACACAGATACACAATACTCTCCTCCCCGCACGTCTACGTGTGCGGAGGTAATAATAAGAAATTCATTGTTTCAATAGTTTCTTTTAGACATTTTGTCCAAAAATCTAATTCGTTTCATATTAAGTTATCACACGTTACAAAAAGTGGGAGCAGCGTCCAACAGCGACGTACAAGTACATATGTACTACTAAACAAGTGTGTCACTTGCACAAGTTGAATCTGAACAATAAATACAAGATACGAGTTACAAACACGCAGCGACAACAGACACGGCTCACGAACAGTTACTGTACAGGTGTTCGTCACTACGTCGGCTACGTGCGACAGGGACACAGATATACAAATATTTTATATCCACCATAAAAATTTACTTTAATTTACAACAATAGATTTGCACAATTTCCTTTATATACACATTGAATAAATACTTTTTGTAACATCAGAATTTGAAACAATCTTTGGTATAGTAGGTCGCGTCAGGCGTCGGGCGTCGGGCGTCGTCGCGGATTGTTCACTACGCCTCGATCGTCACGTCATCATTTGTACACTACACGTTACACGTTAAAGCTTTCGACTGAAGATACACACGACACGCGCCTCGCGCACAGATTCGAGTACGTCTCACTCCACGCTGCTAACGGCTAACTACCGGAACCGGAATGTTGAAGTGTGGCGGGGCGGGGCCTGGCCGGGCGGGGCCTGGCGGGGCGGGGCCTGGCCGGGCGGGGCCGGCGGGGGCCCGGGTCCCTCACTTGCCCTCGTCCTGCTCCATCGGCTCCTCCGATGCCGAGCGGGAGCTCTCCGCAGACCTGCAGAGGACAGCAGGGTTAGTGACTACAGTACACAGCGAGGCGAGGCAGCTGGCACAGTGCAGTAGCTCATACAGACCTGTGCGCGGTCGGCTCGGTGCCGGGCGGGTCGGGCTGCGCCTGCTGGTGCATGCTGAGCGTGGCCATGGCCTGGCACGTGTCGGCGGCGTCGCGCTCGGTCTGCAGACGGCCCAGACGCAGCGCGGCCACGCCCGGCGCCGCGTCCAGCGCCGACAGCGGCAGCAGCTCGGCGCCGCGCTTGAGGCCGCGCCAGTGCGCGCTGTGCACGCCGATGGTGGCGCGCAGCGCCTCCTGCGCGCGCGCGTGCGGCGCCCGCGCCAGCTCGGCCAGCGCGGGCGCGGCCGCCTTGTCGCCCAGCAGCGCGCGCACGCACTCCTGCGCACAGTCGCACATGGCGGGCAGGTCGTAGCCGCCCTCCAGCGCCAGCACCAGCTTGCCGCCCGCCAGCTGGCTCAGCTCGCGCGTCATGTGCGCGAAGCACGCGGCCGACACGTTGTAGCCGCCCAGCGGCGCCGGGTGGCCCGCCGCCGCGTCGAACCCGCACGACACCAGCACTATCTCTGGGTCGTACTCCTGCGGAACGGACACACCAACTTACTGACCGTTGCACAAAATAATTACATTGGAATTAACAGTATCTTATGAATGTCACAACTATAACTGAAGAAACTCTTAGTTAGAAACGAACATTGCTCGTATGATTCAATTTGATTAAAAAAATTGTTAGAATGTCGTTGACTGTGCTGATTCTGAAACATATTACCATCAAAATAATTTTGTTCGAATATTTTTTAACAATCTATCTAGTTCCAATACTTTAGACGCGTGCTAACATGCTCACCTTAGCAATAGGCATGATGACGGAGCGGAAGGCGGCCAGGTACTCTGCGTCGGCCAGTGGCGGGTTGGTCCCCTGGCACCAGGCCACGTTGACGGTGTAGCCCAGGCCTGCGCCCGCGCCGGCCTCGCTGGCGGCGCCGGTGCCGGGGAAGAAGTTGCCGTCGTCGTGCCGGTGGATGCTCATGTACAGCACGTGCGGGTCCGAGTAGAAGATCTGCTGCGTGCCGTTGCCGTGGTGCACGTCCTGGAGACGGAGTCGGTTGTTAGCGTGACGGAATGGGGAACACAACTGGCGAATTCATTCCGCATAGATAGCACTAAATTTAGTGACTCTCAAAACTTTCAGCAAGCTACCCCATTAAGTAAACAAATTCAAAATAATCGTTAATATTATCTTTGTGCGCGGTATCAACATTTAAAACTATGCCAAATATCATATTCCTACGTTACATAGTATTTGAGAAAAAGCTTCGCGACTGACGGACGGAGAAAACAGTGATCCTATAAAGGTTCCATGTAACATTTTGAAGTACGCAACCCAACCAAAAGTGACTTGAATTGTGTACCAACTGTGTTGACACACAACACAGTTGGTACACAATTCGGTCAATTTTAAACGAATATTAACACTAATTGTGGATAAGTAAAAATTTTGAATCACGATATTTATCCAGCAGTGTTTATTACGTATAAGCATTGCACCGGACCAGCATCGAGTCAACTCGAGCCCGGAGCCCGGCGGAATAAAAAAAAAATGTTAACCAATTTTTTTTTAAACTTCGTACTGCAACGCACACTTACAAGCATCGTTATAACAACAGTTTGTAAAAATGAGGTGAGTAGATGGCGATCCGATGCAGTGCTATGAGCTTAATAAAAATCCCTATTGTACATACCCAATCCACAATAAGTATCCTCTGCAGACGGTGCCGCGTGTGCAGCAGGCGCGCGGCGACGGCCACGGAGTTGAAGAAGCAGAAGCCCATCGCTTGGTTGGGCTCCGCGTGGTGGCCTGGCGGACGGACCACTGCGAACCTGCGGGTTAAAGGCGCTGGTTAAGAGACTGCAGTCCTTTTGTGTTTAGGAGAATCTAGTCGCGGCCTCGAACTCACTGGTGGGCCTGACTAAAAAGCAGGCTGTCTCACCAGGCATCGTGTCCGACAGAGGTAGTGCCTGTGATGAGCAGTTAAACGCTAGTCTACATGCACAACATTATTGAGTAAGACGCAGAATCAGTTATAGTAAAAAGGGCGCGTAATAAATTAAGAAAAGTCCTTTGGAAGATCGGATTTTATGAAAAAACCACTGCATAAATCAATGACCAGTAAAGTTTTTTGAACTTTTCGATATTTAAGCTTTGTCGAAACAGACTTGGTTTTGGAGATTTTACACTTCTTTTATTGTTTAAACACGCCAAAAGTTAGGTTAAATTTGCATGAAAAACGAATCTTTGTCGGCTCCTAACCTTTTCATGGCTTTTTATTTTAGTATTCTGCTTCCATACAAACAATATTACTAATGAGACAAAACCGTAACATGTTTAATTTTTGATGTACATTATCGAACAGTGGAGTAATACACTCCCGAAGTTTATATGAAAAAAATGTCGACAAAATTCACCTTAAGAAGATGCTTTAGGGGAAGTTAAAGTAATGTTCATATTTATTTCTGTAGGTACAAGACCCACGTCAAGAACGAAATTCCTTAAGCGATACGCGGTCGGACACACTTGTATACAGGATAAGTTTTTATCCAGTGCGCAAACTATAACCATAAATTCAGCTTACCATTCTAGCGCATTCTAGCGCAGAAATTTTACGTCAATTTTACAAAAAAAAATCAGCTGTTTCATAGAAAAGTGCAAAACCTACGCGGTCAAAATATACGGATCAGCTGATTTTTGTTTACTGGATTACTGACAAAAAATTTCTGCGCTGGGGGTCTACAATGATATGCTGAATTCATGGTTAGAGTTTGCGCACTGGATAAAAACTTATCTTGTTTATTATATAGAAAGGGACAAAGAAAAAAGGTGAATTAAACATGTGTTTTTAATACAGAGTAATTTAGTACAAGTTTATTGAAACTCTCATTTTTTTTTCTCACTTTAAAGGTTCATTTTAACCTCGGCTTTAGCACCCTCGAAAACCATGAAAATAACAACCATGATGACAAATTTATATATTAACTATGCCAAAATAAACGAGTAAAAAGTGAATGAAATCCTACGACAGTTTCCCAGTATTTCATAAAGATTCGGATTTTCCTATACTGTTCTAGTAAAAATAATACTGAGTATAATTTATTGATATAAATAGCTCGTCCAAAGTGAGTTCAAAGTCCGTCAACATCTCTAAAGACTAGAGGGTATAATGAAACAATGAATAGAATAGGTTTGTTGTGTGTGCGGTAACACTCACCCGTTCCGCAGGTCTCCCTTGGCGGTCCGCACGGCCAGGTCCAGCACGGCGCCGGCGGCGGCGCGCGCGGCGGCCGGCGTGTGCGCGTCGGACCAGGCGGTGTCGGAGTCCACGCCCAGGCCGCCGCACGCCAGGCGCACCAGCTGGCGCACGGCCGGCGCGCCCGCCGCGCCCGCGCCGCCCGCCGCGCCCGCGCCGCCCGCCTCGCGCGCGCGCCCGCCGAAGTGCGCCACGTGCGACTCTGAGTGCACCGACTGTGGGATACACTCGGTTACTTGTATTCGAAATCTTGCATACGGGAAGATTGCTCGCCGAAGGCAATCCACAGGGAATTATGGAAAGCATGGGAGAGACCTTTGCCCGGCAACTGCATTTTTCAAGCATGGATGCGTTTACTAAGTACCTATGTGATTTAGGAAAAGCAAGTTTAATGCTTATGAAATTAAGTGACCAATTTAACTTCAATATTGATAAAAGCATTTCAATTGTCACTAATCATTCTGTAATTAACTTAATTTACTCGGTGATGAAGTTGAAAATTTGTCACCTTAGAACATAACATTGAAACAAGAATTTGAATTAAATTTTGTCAATAAGAATTAAAATCGACCCATGTGCAATTCTAATGCAATAGTTCCAACTACTTAAATTCTATGAAAATAAAAGTACACAACATTATCGTTACACGATAAAGGCATTGGAAATCAAAAACATGAAAGTTCTTTTCTACCATAATTCTGAAAAATGTTATCCTGCACCTATCAGTATGCGCATACGCATGGTGTCCATACCTGTAGTTCCTCGAACGTGGCCTTCCTGGGGCGCGTCCGCTCCGCGCGCGCCACCAGGCCTGTCTCGCACAGGCGCGCCCACACGGACTGCAGGCGGCCGCCGTGCTCCGGGTGCGTGGGTGCGTGCGCGCCGCATGCGCAGCTGGGGGGGGAGGAGCGGGGTTTGTGTTAACATCATTTTAATTTGCGGATACACAAGACCAACTTTATGTTCGCTAAACCTTAATGACTGATAGTCTTGGTACTTTATGTTTTCTCGTATGCAAGAGTGAAAACTTATGCCATGGTAGTTAACCAACAAGGTTGGCAACGTCCATAACCTGACTATTCAGGTTCGCCACGCCCACTTTTGTATTTTTATGATCCTCATCTCACTTGTGTATTTCAGTTTTGTGCATTTTTTGCATGTATTAAAACTGAGATCTTTTTCAATGGTTGTGTCGACTTACCCATGTTTAAGCATGAGCGCGTCGTACGCTAATCCAGTAGCAGGAGTCCGCGCGCCGACCAGCGGCGAACTGAGTGCGCGCGCCAGCGGGGCCGGCTCGCAGGCGGGCGCCGGGGCCGCCGGGGGCGCCGCGGGCGTACTGCACGGGGCCGGGGCCGCGGGGGCCCGGCGGGATGTTAGGTCGATGACCTCGCCTTCCTCTTCGCGGAGTTGGGCTGCGGCCGCGTCGTGGGCACGGGTTAACACCTAGTGGTGGTAGAAGATGTTTAGTTAAAATTTAAAATGATGATGTCGTTGAAATTTTTGAGGAGTGATCTTCAAATTTTAACGGACACCCGCAAGTCGTCTGGTTTTTTCAGAACAGTCTGCCTTTTTCTGTTACTTCTGCAGCATAAAATTTTACAAACATGTATAGCATCAGTATGAGCAATTTCCGTTTTTATAGAACGTACCTTTAGGGGAACCTACATTTTAGATAAGTTTTAGAAATTGATCATCTGATATGAAATTGCGTGCCTATGTAATTGTATGCCTTTGCGGGACTTGGCCTTCGGCTTATTAATCCCACATTCGAAGCTCGCTCACAATATCGACGTCTGCAAATGTTTCCACAATGATGTCAAAGAGGTAAATGTTTAGAGTGGATCGCAGCAGCTACTCACAGTTTTTCGTATCTGGTCCCGTAGGTAGTGGTGCGCGGTGGGCGGCGTGAGCGCCGGGTCCCCGAGCGGCAGCGGTGCCGAGTGTGTGCGGCCCAGGGGCCGCTTGCACAGGCGCGCGTGCGGCAGGGGCCAGCCCGGGGCCTCCGATACTGGCGGCAGCGATGATACCACCTGTAGCACGAAATCGCAGTTACAAATCCGCTTTTGGAGTAAGTTGGGAAAACCAAAAGCCTAAGACTTTAGCTGCACTTCGAAAAGACTCACATTTTAATTCTTAAATTCATAGAAGATTGTATACGTTTTTGTATGAAAATGATTTGGACCTCAGAATAGTCACTTCAAAGAAGGTTGAGGCAAAGTTATCCATGTGACTCACAATATTTTCTGACTTATAAAAGTTTTTAGGTACCTATTTTCATTCTATGTTATTGTAGATAAGGTCTATTGTTGTTTTGAAATATATGTAGGGTGAACTTGTCTCGCACGGGCATTTCTAGATGAAGTAACACGAATTAATCAACAGAGTTAAAGTTATTGTATTCTTGGGAGATAACGATCCCATTATCGACGATCCCTTATTTCGACTTTGTTGGTTGGTTGCAAGTTGGTCATTGTCCTTTGTTTCAATCAGCTGCATCCTGCGCCAGTTCTCCAACTTACACGAATATATGGGTCGTATTAGAAGTTTAAATTTTTCTTGTATTTTCTAAACTGGACTGGTTATAGCAGAGCTGATGTTGGGTGTAACATACCGGGGGATGCGGGTGTGGGTGCGGCACGGGCGGCGGCTGGTGCGGCCGGCCCAGGCTGATGTTGGGCATGGAGGGCGACGAGAACAGTAGCTCTGCGGCGCGGCCCAGCGCCTCCTCCTCCTCGCGGATGGGCGCCGTGGCGCCGCCCGGCGGGGAGCCGCGCGGCGAGCTGCCGTCGCAGTCTGCGGGGGGAACAACCTTCAAGTATGCCCAAATAATGGAACTGTAGTCATTAAATTCTGTGACGGCTAATTTTGCCCTTTGCGTTAGCAATTTCTTTATTGTGTGATCACAGTTTCCTCTTTTGAATCGGAAAAATATTTTTGTAAATATTAGTTATGTTTAAATTTTTTCACTGATATTTAAAATAAAGTGAATTATTCAATTCGTAACATTCATTTGGAATTCACTGAATTCGGATGTACGTTTCATAACATACGCTGAAAAACTTACGGGAAGAAAGAACTATTTCATATTTGTGGTTTTTTTTTTTTTGTTACACATACCTTCATCCTAAAATAAAGAATTTCTTATATGGTAAAAAAAAATCATCATTCCAATGCAAAAACATCTAAAATAACACAACATTCCACCTAAGACATAAAGGCATCAACTCACTGCGGTGCTTGACGCGCGTCTTGAAGGGAGGTCGCGCGAGCGGTGAGGCGCGTCGCTCGATGACACGCGCCTTCAGCCGCACCTTCAGCATGTTCGGCTCCGACGCTGTGGGTTAGTGCACACGCATGCTCAAGTTAACGGGTTAAAGACAAACTCACGACATTAATGTTAACTTAGTCTCACGTCATATTTTTCAAATCATTTGAAATTTCAGGGGCTGTGGTATGAATTGTTTGAGCCACCAATGTTCCAAGGCGAGAGAGAGAGGGAGCTATACAAGACAAATTAGCAACATCTCTTTTCCGCTATAGAATAAAAAGTGTTAAAGTCTTAGATTAATATTTAAGTACGGTCCCCGTATATTGGAGACGTTTGATCGCGTATTCGCGCGTCTTCACGCGTTTGGTCGATCTTATGTACAACAATCTTTAGACAGTATTTTAAAATCTGATTATTATTCTCAATCTCACGGTACACTTCAATCTTAGGCTACGTCCACACAACACTGATGCATCACACTTTAACTATCGGACACGTACCGGTCTTGCGGAGCGGGTAGTCCGGGGACGGTTGCGGCGGCGCGGCGTTGAGTGCGAGTGGTAGAGGAGCCGCCAGCCGGTAGGGGTGCGTCGCCGTCGCGCCCGTCGACGTTATCGACTCGCCTGATGAGGACTTTACTATACCCCTGTGGAAAGACGGGGGCGTTAAAACTTGTGACGAATTCGCGAAATTAAAGTCATGTAGAAATTGAAGGAATGATCAACTTACCAATTTCTATACGACGAACCAGGTACTGTTCCATTTGCACTCGCTTGTTTCTTTTTTAGGAATTGCTGAAAAGAAGAAAGATTTCTGCTATAATCACATTCAAAAATTTACTTTTGCGTGACACTAAAATTGTCTTTAAACTTAGGAAAGCGATGTAGAATCGAAAGGTAATGCACAACTTTAAAAGTTTTAATTCATTCACTTCAAATTCAAAATGTAATTTTACAACGCTCGCTCAATGACAATTGAAATGTACATACCTATGCATTTCTCTCGTCATATGGTATACTTAAAATTACTTATGTAATGGGGCGAAGAACTGTCTTTATTGACAGTAGTCCATACCTGCAGCTTCTGCTTGACTTCGGTAGACGCATTGGCGCTGTGCTCGTGCTTGTCCTTCTTGCGCATGAGCTCGACGCGATCGCGCTCGTGTCGCTCGTGCGCCTCTCGAGCCTCCAGCGCCTCCCGAGCCTCCCGCCGGGCAGCTTCCTCCATGGCCTTCTGCTGTTCCCACAACTGGAACGTTAGTCATGCCGTTATTGTTGCTAACAGAACCCTCTTAGGGAGGGTCAACAGTACAATATCAGGCGGTTTCGCTGTCAATTCAGATTGAAATCCAAGATAGTTGGGCAAGATTCTGTTTAACTATTCAACATAATAGCCACATCTGGATTGCTATCTGAATTGGTTACCTACCTGCCTTTGTTTTTTTTTTTTTTTTGTATATTTTAAAGTCCAGTGACACTAGACTTCATTTTTTCGTGCGATTTCTCTTTACATAAAACAGTTCTTCAACAAATCAAAATGAAAGATGATCTTGATCTGCAATGGTGGTTACTAAGTTCATTCATACCTTCAATTGGATTATTTTGAAATAAGTACCAATCCGATTATCTGAATCACGGTGACACTGTAGTATTTTATATCAATTCTTTATGAATGCGTGATGTCGGTATTAAGCTATTAATATTGATTTCGTATCCACACACACACCTCTATTCTGATTAAATATTCGTAAGTGTCAACTTACTATTGGACGTTGGCTATTAACAGCTGACTCGCTGACGTCACTATCATGATTTGTCAAAATCCGCCTAAACGAGCTTACCAAAAGATAGCACCGATTAACTGCGGGTGGGTGTGGCCATTACATTAACTTTTCATTAAGCATTGATCTAAAAATCCAGAAAGGAAAGAATGTCCCCAGGTTTCAAAAAACTTGGTACAGACGCCAGCACATCAAGCTATTCCAAACTGTCAAATTTTCCCAATTGAAAATGAACCTTATTGTTTTGCGATAAAGTTGAAAAATTATCAAAGAAATATGACTGAATGGGGTAGCTTGATATGCTGGTCTCTGTACAGTGTACACTAGAAAAATGGAAGGGATGTCTCGTCCCTGGACTGTGCAGTGAGATGGTAACTATAGTAAAGGCTAACAATCATCTAGCTATGACAACATCAACTAAAATAATCAAAACAGCAACTATATAAGAATGCTCATTATTTACTTCGCTCCATAACCCGAACACCTTTGCAATGAGTCACAGGACCTCGTTCTGTCAAACTAGTTAATGATACTAGCACAAACATTCAGCGAATGATTCGGTAGTGAGTAAGAGGTGCGTCACAGATGCCATTCCCGTTAAACATGGAATCATCAGATCAGCGGGCGCCTGCGCATGCCGTTCGAAATAACACTGTTTACATCGTTAGCCAATGTCATCATTCTTATTTACTGTATTATTTATTGTGAAAATATTTTGGATGTTGTTTTTGTTGAAGCATTTTTTTTTTTAAATCGAATTTCTTTGAACAAACATGCTGTTTGAAGTAACTTCGTGTAAGTTCAATCAAGTTTTAAACTTCTTAGTTTTCAATGTGCAGTTAAACTTTAAAAGTGTTTAGTCATTATGAATAGTTATATTCTATTTACAATAAATAACACTTCCCAGTAATATTTACAGCGCATATTAATCGATTTGATTAATTATAGCTTATCAATTCGCTGTTGTACTTTCACAATCGGATAGCTTATCGTAGTAACTTTTTGTATCTATGATTTAATCCAAACGTGTTTAGCGGTGCGATTATAATTGTTATTATCTTTAAATTGTGGAAAAATACTTTTTAAAATTTTTTAATACTTGTCTGCCATTGATGGTGATAAAGTATGCCACAACAAAGGTTCTGGTGGCATACTTTAGTATAAATTGATAAGGTAGATTGTTAGTACCTTACAGGGTGACAGGGACATAGACAAGCAACCTGTTACCGTGGATATAGGACATGATTCTAGATCTCTTTGTGTAGAAATTCTTTGTCGGTTATAAAAGAAAAACCTGCTATTCCATAGAAAAGTGCAACACTTACGCGCTATTTTTTCTTTAATAATTCATGGTTACAGTTTGTGCGTCTGTTTAGTTAAACTATTGAATTTTGTTCATTTCATTTCGGAGTTGAAGATCAATCAATAAAAAGAAAGCATCTATTAAAAATACTACCATAAAAAACTACACCAATATCATTCAAATAATTCCATTCGCATTCCACACCCCTACAAAACTACTAGGTACTATAAACAGTAGCATATTCGGCTTGTTAGTCGATTTGCACGAATCCACTCGCCCGAAACGGGCGAGTCGATACTTTTAAATACTATATTGGCGCGTTAATTTGTTTCCGGCGAACAAATTCGTGCCAATCGATTAATATGCCGCATATTTCACATTTCTCTAGACGACATATGTACGTACGCACGGCTACACATCAAAATATACATTTCTATTGTACGCTGATCTCGAATGCGAGATCAGCTTATACTGGAAAATGATCTGTAATAACAATAAAGGGCCAATCATGATGACGAACTACGGAACTATAGACCACCTGCAATGTGGTCAAGGGAGCGCCATAACTAAGGCGGAGGTTAACACAATTACACGAAGTACTAGTAAGTATGAATGATGTAATTACTAGCAGTTGTGCAGTCCATTCATGACTATTAATACGGCGATGTCAAGCCGGCTCCGTGACACATTCCAGCCAGGAGTAATGCTCGACTTTTTGTTTTTATAGATTTATGTGGAATCTTGAGGAATGGTACTGCGAATTGAGGTTATTTCAGTTGTAAATGCATTTGCTAACCGTTCATCCATAGCGTTACCCTATGCAACACCAAGTTTCTCTAAAGACATGCCCATCAGACGGGTGTTATGTAATGTATCGTGTAATGTAATGAGAATAGTGTGGACGGTAAACAAAACTCTACTGGAATCCTGTATGTGTTCGACTGTAGGAGCCTTTGCGTTTGCGCTAAAACCCGACAGCCAATTAATTAGCGCAAAAGTTACATTCAATGCTCGTAGTCCCGTCCGCACGCAGGATGCACGTTACATTACAACATATATTACATTACACGATACACGCGTCTGTAACGGCTTTAGGAAGATAAATAGCTGTCAGCAAATATAAGTTCTTTTGGCTCAGAAAGGGAAGAAGAAATATGTGCAGATCTGGAATCGCTAACTGACAACCGAGCAATCAATGAAGAAATAGCATTGATATACTTGATTGGCCTTTGTCCTGCTTTGGTGGGAAAATTACGTACTTCTTTTTTTCTTTAATCGAATAGACCTATCTCAATCTATTCAATCAGTTCAAGATCACGAGCTAGTCTGTACGTTATCCCAATCGCGTAATCTACGCATCGATCACGGTCGTTCATCGACTGGACAAAATGAAGTAATTACATTCGCTCACGATTCGGTGCCGAACGGTCCGGCCCGTCACATGATACGTGTGACTGGTTCTTCAGGTGAGCTTGTAAAAACTTTAATAAACTTGTTCTGTTGATTACTATTTATAAATGTACCTTTAATTTAAGGTGGATAAATCTGCGTAGTTTGTACCGAAACATGTTTCTTTTGAATTAAACAAAATAATGTTGAAACAAAATAACAGTGTCAACCATTGATTCCAAGTCCGTAACATTTTGAAGTACCGCTCACAAAAGAAAAATCGCACAAAACAAAGAAAAAGAAACTAAAATTAACTATGATCTAAGAAATAAAGTGTTCGATTTGTATTTACCTGCAGCATATTTACCTTCAAATGGTGCATCAGCTGCTGCTCATGCTCCTGCGCGAGCTGTTGCCGCTGCTGCTGAAAGTGTTGCAACAGGATCTCTTGCTGCAGCTGCTGCTGTTTCTTCAACTGTAACAGTTGTCCAACAATTAGGCAAAGCGTCCCTCAAGGATCTATCTTTGGTTTAGTACTGAATGAAGCGTTTGACACACTCGATGATTACCAACAATCGGCAAAATTGTGGGTGAAGATTTGAAGATTACTAATTTATTTTTTATGGATTATTTTGCCATCATCAGCAGTAATAGTTTAAACATATTATTTATTGGCAATAAAATAGTAAATTAGAAATCTAACCTCCTCTCACAACAGACGCCGTTATCCTTTTTTTAAACAAGTATTTTGGTATTTTCTAAATTGGAGATGGGAAATCCAATGTTTTTATTACTCGTTCAAAATCTAAGCTATTTTACAGAAATGTATAAAGTATAATAATGTTACGAGTTCATACATTGTCGGAGTATTCACAGTAATTGTACTAATTTGATCACCTTTTATACCAATACCAGTGTAAATAATGTTATTTTTGAATTAGCCAAAACCTCTGCGTCACATTCAACTACTTCATCGTTAGTACTGTTTGATTCACTACTCATATTAATATTAATAGATATTGCACCATGTTGATCATCATGTCCAAATGTTTGTCTTAATTATGATATTATTTTTGAAATGAGAAATATGCTTTATAAATTGTTTTATTTGTGAGGAGATGACAGACGTATGGCTTCGCTGAATTAATTAGTATTTGTAGAAATGCCTCGAAAAATGGCATATTATGATTTAATGATACAAGGAGACATATGACTCAAGCTGAATGATACAGAATTTATGGCGTGAAAGTTTGGCGTCTTCTCAAATATGTTTTGGAAAACATTTGGACATGTTCATTGAATGCGACACATTGAACACTGTTGAGTGCACACATTATTATTGTAATTTGAACTCACTTGCAGCAGGAAACTACTCTCTAATGTCTGTTTCGCCCTCTCAGCAATATGGTTCTTTCTTGGGTTCTGATTCTGACAACGAGAGATGAAATACATGTAGGACACCAGACGACCACGACCGTAGGGAGGGGGCTATTAGTTCGAGGGGAGGACCAATCAAGGTGCACCAATACGCAGCGTTTACGCATCATAGAAAGCCTTTTATTGCCGTTATTTAAAAGTTGGAATCACAAAACTACAACGCAAAACGAAAACATTGAATTAAAAAAAAATGAAAAAGCATTAACAAAAAGAATAAACTTTAATGAAGACACGGAAAATAAGGAATATTAGTGCATCTTGGTTGGAGAAACTTTTCTGTACACTTGTATCTTACATAGGTACATGTGAACATATTTACGTAACATTCCCTCGACAGCTAAAGCATATGTTATGTATATCTATTGACCAAACAATGCAACCTTGCACCACAGGTCGGAAGCGCTCGATTTGCAAAAAAATACATCAAAAGGCACACCGAGGTGCGCGTGCGCGTATTTCTGGCGACGCGCGCATTATTTTTGTTCGATGGGGAAAAATGGCGGGTGGTCGGAATGCGCCGCGAATAGATTGCGCGAACGGATGTTTTGCGCGGGCGCGTGGGCGGGGCCGAATATTGTCGTGGTTCAGGAGAGCCCGGGGCTTCGCCACAGACATGTAACTTCCACATTCATGTGCTAGGACGTAGTCAGGAAGTTATGACAGATTCAGTATATTTGAATGACTTACGATTGGGTGGTTACTTTTAACTAATCGATCTGGAAAGTTTGGTCGATTTCGACCGACGACTGCTGACTTTCTCTATTCCATATGAATGGTATTGTCTAATTATTGATCCTAATTGAAACGCAACGTTTATAGAGTTCTCTAACTACTCTTTACAATGGAAATGGTATTGAATTATTTGCAATGCGTTGAAACACCTAGACGTCTTAGACACTTTGTAGGGAACCTGTTTAATATTTTGACGTCAATCTATTTAGTTAACTCGTTTTATCTTAAGGGCTAATTAAAAAATAAACCATTTTGCGCACTATAGGTGAACAAACATTATAATCGAATGGTTGCATCTCAATTCATACTATCTTCTTAAAATGGTGTGGTTCACACCAATTACTATTCAATTAAATAGCAACAGAACTGCAAGCAATATTCAGAAAGCACGCAGAAAGGGGCCGCGAATAATTTCATATCTAAATTTAATCCGTATAATACGCATATAATCATAACATATGCAGACGCTAAACACATACATACACACGAACGTATACGTGATATAAATAGTGCGCGCGCGCCGGTGTCGGTATAAATATCGCGTAAAAATAATATGTATGCGGCGAGCGTTGGCTATATTTCGGGAAAAGGTCACGGTAATCTGCGGGCTTCGCTCCTTCACCTGCATTTGTTATCTGCTTTGTGGAGTTTTGTACAACGTTCTTATTCCAATAAGGACGAGTAGGACTTAGGTTTTGATTTAAATAGAAGGCTAAATATTTTAAGGAGTTTCAAAGCTGGGGATGAAGATTAAAGAGTAAAGTAGATGTTAAGGGGACAAGTGAATTAAAAGGAGAACTAAGGAATGATAGAGCCAGTTGAGTTTAAGCGAATACCGATGATGATTCTATTAAAGTAACCAGTACTCCCCCATTTTATCAAAAAACATTCAAGTACCATTTTAGATAGGTTTCTAAAGCCAAATAGTCTGTTGGAAATAGATATAGGAAAGTATTACATTTATTCAAAAGTTTTGGCTGTTATCACTTTCTATCTTTATCCTTCGCGGAATGATTATTTTTATATCTCGTCGGAAGATAGGGCGCTCCAAGAAATAAACAAGTTATATTTAGAACTGACATGAATAAATTCATTAACTACAAATCTGTCAGCAAATCTGTTATTTCTGTCAGCTAAATATAAAACTCTGCCACTGTCTCTAATTATATTTTTAATCTTATCATAAATATTGTTTGCTTTGTCTGTGATGCTATTAGAAGATTGTACAATTTCAGTAACTCTTTACCGGACACGTTTATCAACACACGTTGCAATTCATCGAAAGATATGACATATAAGAAAAAGACAATTTCAAACATAAATCAGCTTGCTATTTATAGCTATCGCAATGAAATAGATATAAATCGTTATCTAAACTCAGTATTTTATCTAGATAGTAAAGAATACCAATAATTGTATGTTGAGCTATTTTTATTGACAAAATAATAAAGACTTATAGTACGTATGAGATGTAATCGGGCCTTCCGCCCACTCCCATCAGTGCTGTGTTTACAAACACTACACTATCTAATAAAAGAATGAGCTATGTAATAGCTGGGGAACCTTGTTTGTACAATCTGTGACTCATTATGACTGAAACATATGGTACGGTTTAAAACGACAAAGGCCAAATTATAAGGATAAGTGAAACTTCCAAATAATAGATTAAGGGTAGCTTTTGAATAGCTAAAAAGTAAAAAGTACACGATTCATCAGAAAAACTGAGAAAGGCATAAAATATCAAACTAAAAAAATAGACGAACCAAACTAAATTGATATACATAAACAAAGACATTGAAAAAAGATAAAAATAACATAAGTCTTATGAGAACAAAAAGACAAAGATAAATCATGATTAAAACAGAGAATTTAAGGTTTTAAAGAGAGTAACTTTATTGCAACTATTGATGCTTACCTGCATGATCTGCTGATGGAAGCTGGTGTCAGCGAGGGGCAGTCGTGGTGCGTGCGGGGGTGAGGGTGTGTGCTGCGGGGACCCGTCTGCGCCCCCACCGCTCTCGTGCGCCATCTCTGCTGCAAAAGAGAGAAACAACGGTTACTATCGAAGATATAGAGAATGAAGATGGAGATGATAATGCTGTAGATACAGAATCTAAAAAGAAAACTCAACAAGGTATTGACTACTTAACTCTTCGAAACACAGTGGTTAAAAACTAGGTACTGACTGTATATCCTACTAAACTTATTCAAAGATTCTCCTATGAAAGATTGACGTCGAATTGTGACTTGTAACTTGAACTAAACAGATACCACACCACGTCACTAACTTGGTATACGTGTGCTTAGAGACAAAACACTATCCCAATTCCAAACTAAAGGCGACTCAGTTGTAACACAGACTGGAACCTTACTCCCACATAGAAAAAGGCAAGGCTGGTGATAATAACAGTAAAAATCATAAAATTACTACATATCATAAAGCAAAGTCCCCCCCGCGGCGTCTGCCTGTCTGTCTCTAAAACTAACGAATGCATTTTCTTAAAGGTTTCACCAATGGATGGAGCTATTCATGAGGAAGGTTTTGTATATTACGACGATGATTGTTGAAGATGTCGGAAAAAATCATGCCGACTGGGAGCTTTACTGGCTTGCACCGCGGCGTAAACCACTAGAGTTATGTACCTATATGAAAACAATGACAATATATACCAGCATCCACGCCGGCGAAGCCGCGAGCAAAATCTAGTCAGTAATAAAGCTGCACCCAAAATACCGCATAAATAAACTATAAATCATAACCATTATTATTTAAATAAAACTTCCTCAATCATAGAGCACGGAATGGCCGCGCCGCCGGCGGCAGTGTCTTGAAACTGCGGTAGGTACTAGGTACATTCGTGGCGCCGAAAGTGAGTTAAGCGCACAAATTCTATAAAATTATAATAAACTATCACTTCGCCCACAACTTCGTTGTTGTTACTCATGTTACTCCGGAATAATATAGCTTTCTATAGGTGAAAGAAATTTTAAAATCTATTTAGCAGCTTTTGTGTTTATCCATTACAAACAACCAAATCTTCCCTCTTTATAATATTAATGTAGAACGAACTTCATAACAATAGATGGTCACGGGCAACAGATTGTAGACAGTCAAAATTGGCTTTACCAACTGTAAACCCGCGATTAACCAAAAAACTTCTTAGCCTGAGTAGAAATAACCTTAGAATAACCATAGGAACAATTACGGGCCACAACCACCTTAACACACATCTTTATAACATAGGCGCCACAGACAGCCCGCTTTGCAGGGGCTGCCTGAACGCCGAGGAATCAGCCACCCACGTCATCCTGGACTGCGAGGCTGTGGCTACTCAACGTGAAGAAATCCTCGGAACAGTGAGGTCGCTCCGCGAAGCCTGCGAAGCCCCCAGGAAACTTCTGAGCTTCTGGGCGGAGCTAGGCTGGCTCTGTTAGCCAGAATCCCCACGCACAACGGACCGAGTGGGAGTCTACGTGCGGAAAAGGGAGTCCAATCATCATCATCATCATCATCAATATTAATGTAGACGTCAGTTTCTATACGTCATTTATATCATACTGCGAGTAAACCGTGACAGGAATTGTTGTTGATCTTGATCTCGCCGCCTTTAGCAGAGTCCGCCGAGACGACTCCGTGATCTATGTCCTAAACCAACCGGTTATATCTTTAAACTATTCCGAAGATAATCCGAATTGCGAAACGAAGCGCGCGGGGGGGGGGGGGGGGGGCGTAAAAAGCCATATCCGTAAACATTTCCGTTTGACCAATGTTGTTGCTATTGGAAGTGGAACACTCCTTGTGTATATCATTCATAGAATACATTTTAGGTAAAGCATTATGTGTTATGTTATCCTTTCTCTAAGTCTTGTTTATCAAAGTTTAGATTGAGTAAGTGCTCAGCCTCTTAAATTGAACATAGTCGGGATACCTAGGAGTGTTTCAATCAAGTCTTAAAAAGAGTCGTAGTCATCTGATTTCATCGGGTAATTCATTTTGGAAAAAGAATGCCTACCATCTCAATAATAATTGTATGTTTCAAACAGTGGCGTGCACAGAGTTTTTAGACAGGGTAGGCAAAAATATAAAAAAAGCCAAAAAAAAAACCGATTGCTGTACCTGTAATGAATGGGTATTGTATCGATGATAATAATGATACGACTGACGCTCGACAGGTGGAGCTGATTTATGAATAATGTTTTTTTTTGTTTATTGATAAAGTAATATAGTTATAGTTTTAAATATTTCTCTGATTTAGGTAGGGTTTCTTTCTGTCTTCATGGACTGTACGCCACTGGTTTCGTACGATTGCAATTCTTGAGTAAATACTACTCTCTAGCAATAATACATGCCATAAATCACTAGTACAACGAATAAAAATTATCACCATCAAAAATAACACAACCCGATCGATTAGGATCATAGATTAGAATAATGACACACAAAACAAGTCCGGAATGACATTGTAGGCACAGCACACGTCTGTACACCGCTGTGTGGACACGACCTTATGCCTGTGACCTAAATAACCTAGCCTAGGTAGAAGGTGGGGGTACCTAGTATACCTACTTACTGCTTGAAAAATATTTGCTTTTATTGACGTATACAGCTGTTAAGCTCTTTGCTGGTTCAATCGTTTGAGACTTTGAGTGGTGCCCTCCAAAAACGCAAATGTTTACGTTTGTGTACTTGTTGGCGTTTTTGGTGGGTGGTGAAGGGTGGGGGGGGGGGGTATCTGAAAGGTTCTCGAGCCTTTATTATTTTCCTCCTCGTGTTTGCCGTTACTCATTTTCTGTGTGCTATCGAAAGGCTTCTGCGTTTATGCCGATGCTATTTTTGGATATTTACGTTTTATATCGTTATCGGTGTTCGGTTAGTCATTTTCATTCGAACATTCTTTAGACATTTATAAAATGTACGTCTTTTGTAATAAAGAAACATATACTTTCCACCTAGGTGTTGTCGAAGCTAATATACGCTCATAAACACCTGCAACAAATCCGCCCTCGCGCTAATAGTATTGACCTGCACTTTCAGGACTGCATACTGCATAAACGATGTTTTGAATCCCGGCGCGACCTGCTTCACCCGTTTTAATGTGGGTCGTCGGGGGATTGCGGCGAAGCCTGCGGGCCGCCCCCAAGCGGCCGAGGCCGGGGTGGGGTAGCAAGGGGGGAGCGACAGTTATTTTTGGCTCTGGATATATTTAGAAGAGCTGGTCGCCCGGGACTGAGGACTTGGGGTCTGAGCTGGAGGTCACGGAGGCCTAATTATTATCTCAGTGAAGATCGGCGTGAAAGGTTAATTCTTATTTTTAGCCTACCTTGAGAACAGCGCTGTGATTTGGGGATACACGTGTTTTAGGTTTTTTGTGGCGACCACAATATATGTATATATGGCCTTTTAATTGATTACGTAATTTTTTTTTGTGTGTCTGGTCCGTTTTTTCCGGGATGATAAGAAGTGCTTTGGCTAAGGTAAATCATAGCAGCGTATATCTTGAGAAACATACGCATTTAAAGCGACAGAATAAATTTTGAAATAAGTACGTAAAATCAAAATGCATTCCAACACCGATACGAAATGTGTACCCTACACATTAAAAAAAAAAAATTATTGCTTCACAAAACCGGTTTTTTATGGGCGTTACCGGATCGCGCAACAAAACGGATTGAGCATCTTGCAGACATTTAGAATTGTAATAAAAAACTCAGCATACGAGACGCAATTAAACATTTAGACAAAGTCATGGGGGTCATGTAACACACCCATGTTACAAAACCTCAATTAAACTACTTCAAATTATAAGCTTTTTATTAGGATACGTAATGGATATGCTTTTATCATACATAAATTATTATTACATTTTCATAGCTAATGTTAAACTAACATTTTACCATTGTCTTCTATCGTAAACAATAAAGATTGGGTCCCTTCAAAACTATAATCTTCATTACTATGTTTTATTAATTCAAGGAAAATTAAACAAATTATTCCAATAAAATCGAAATACCTGAATCAAAATATCCAAAAATATTTTCAGCTCCCCTGCCACCCTAGTTCTAATTAGGAGACCTAAATACTGAGTGACCTCAGAGTAGAACCTCTTAATTATTCAGCTCCGCCCCACTTTCAGAGGAGATTCGAAGACAAGTGGACAAGTTTTTCTGGGTTAAGTAGACCAAATTGCATACCGATGATTGATCCATTTTGGTTGGATGCTGGTTTTATATAACTTTGGAAACAGTCCTTAGGGGAAGTTTTGTTGAACGGTTGCTGAATAAGTAATGCTTGATTGAGAATATATTTAACAAATTAGCTTTTTTATGCAGAAATAATATATGTTTTTCAACTTAAACAATTATTCCATGATCCCAAAAACAAACACAAACAAAAAATTGCAACAGGCCAATGAAAAGCGTAGCGCGCTACGAATAGATCTACGGGAGATGGTAGCGGGCTGAGAGCGGGACGCGCTACGACGTAGCACTTTCCACGCTACGTCCGGCTACGAGCCTGCCTAGCGTAGCGTTACTTTTCAACCCCCAAGATAGAGGCTGTTTTATTTTGTAGAAAATTTTACTTCGTAGAAAATTGTTTTATTTTAAGAGTGAAGAGTGTATTTTTTATGTACTTTTAGTGAATAAATAAAACGTACGCATCATCTTCTTGCAACATAAAGTAATATAAATAGCTATCCAATACTTTCTATAAATATGTGTATGTTTAAAACTCAGATCAGGTTCGCAGCACGTGCAATTAAGTATGTGCTCGTATTATTCTTATCCACAATCCATGAGTATCAATACTAAAATAGCAACAGTTGCTTATAGGCAGTCAACCGTAAGGATTCTTTGCTACCTATAATTGGATTACGTACTCTTTTCTCCCCGATTAGTACAATACATTAATGTGTGGATGTAAGGAAGCTTCAGAAGGATTATTTAAGACAAAGAAATTCCCGAAATTCATAATTATAGTGTTACAAGGAAATATGTTTCGCTCGTCACCGAAAAGTAATGTGTGTCCTCCAGAAATACACTTACTTTGAGGTTGTTCAACTGAACGCGTACTTTTGAATGCAAATAAATTTAGTGGTTTTTTGTTTACCAACTTGAATAAAGTTAGTTTAAATAAATCTTCATTACTTTTATTTGTGGTCATTAGATGTTACGATGTGTCCCATATCTTCCCGTGAGTATCGTCGGAAGGGACTAAGGGACTTACTAGAGAATGGGCAGCAGCGCGTTCTATGTATTTTACCACCATACTGCGATCGCCAACCCACCTGCCAAGCGTGGCGATTATGGCAACCCTTCCAAATTGGGGAAGGCCTATATCCAGCAGTGGACGTCTTTCGGCTGAAATCATCATCATCAGATGTTATGACTTTACACGTGTTTTGAAAAGGTTGTATATCCGGCTCTTGGGCAGATTGCGATTTTGCCCGGACCTTGGCCAAGCCTCTATAAGCCATTAAAATAAAAACAGAGTTTTATAATGGCAGAAGTACAACAAAGCTAGATCAACAAAGCCGGTCGCCGCCGCCCGCGCACCGCGCCCCCCGCGTTTTATATTTAGAACACCCGGCAACGCGGCGCGCGACAAGTGAAGGACGCGCCCCGCCCGCGCCTCTCTCTCTGCATCCCTCTCGCACACACTTAGTACAATGCTTGAGGAAACGAGAAGAAGCACAATACAGAGCGAAATTATTGAGTTATAAAAATAGAACATACACGCGAGCTACGAAACGTGACACAGTCGAATTATTTGATAAATTCGCGGAAATCGGCCAGTGTAGTACCGCGATACGCGACTCTGTCTGCAATGCATCACAACACGTCACTTTGTTGTGTTGTCGCCGCGTCGCTTGGTGTAACCAGTATTTTTAAAAACTGATCAAAGATAATCGTTTTTTCTAACTCGGCATCATTCACTATTGTTATCGTCAACTTTTTGCAGCTATGCAAAATATGAAAAAAATGATATGAATTAGTGATGCACGTTATTAAACAGTTTGCAAAGCATGAATTATTATAATTGGCATATTTTTTATGCATACAAGCGAGACTATTCTTGTATTGAGGAAAACGAGTTGCCAAATTAATTTCGTTTAATATTCGTGTAAATATTTAATTTCAATAAAATATGTTTTTTCCCCGTCTGTGTAATCAAGTGACGTAGTGAAAAATTACTGACCGACATTGGAATGTTAAAATAATTTATCATTAACTAGCTTTTGCCAGCGGCTTCGCCTGCGTGGAGGTCGGTGTATTATACATATAAACCTTCCCCTTGAATCACTCGATCTATTAAAAAAACCCGCATCAAAATCCGTTGCGTAGTTTTAAAGATTTAAGCATACATAGGGATATAGGGACAGAGAAAGCGACTTTGTTCTATATACTAAGTAGTGATGATTTTTTCACAGACTAAACAATGCTGCCACAGAAACATTAAGTATCTACGTAAGATTTTATTAACACCCTGTATTTTACCAAGCTACCTCAAATCATTCTCCAAAACTACATATAACAAAATAATTAAACGATATTTTCGAAAACACCCTTGAAGCCTAAAAGCTGCAGGCTCTTCTGTTCGGAGTGTTTTTTAACGAGAAACAAACAATTGTACACCGTTTTTAGCAACGTGAGACTCTTCTGGTATAATGGCGGCCTTTTTGAAAGGTCTTGTAAACGTGACTACCGTCAATGTGGGTTACATTTCAATGCAGCTATAATCAGTTATTAAAAGGTAATAAGTGTAATAATGCACGTGATCCAAGTCAAATTCTAATGATTTATTTCAAATAAGCACATAAAAAACACTTTTGTACGACAAAATTTACAAACAAAATAGAATTAATTCTAGTTGCCCCTTCCAATACTTATAAATACTTTAACTTAATAATTTAAATTTTCATAAAAGTGGTACAGTACAAAGAAGATGACAACTTAGGAATAGTTTACATCTGTGATGAGTAGGTAACGATACCTTTCAAAAGGTAATTTCGCGTCGAGAACAATGGGTAAGAAACTCCACCGTTACTCTTAGAAAATGTTTCACAATATATTGTAGGTATACATTGATCGGGTTGTTGAACGTGCGAATTATAAAAACTTGATTTATTATGTGGGCGGATCGAGTTAATTTATTACATAACTAGCTGTGCCCGCGACTTCGTCCGCGTGGATTTTCTAAAATAAAAGTAGCCTAAGTTACTTCTTATTTCATCCCAGTGAAAGTCCCGTCAAAAACGGTCCAGCCATTTCAGAGATTAGCGGAAACAAACAGACAGACAGACGGGCAAAAATTGTAAAAAATGTTATTTTGGCATATGTACCGTATATATATTCATATGCATGTAGCAAAAAGCGGTTATTTTAATATTACAAACAGACACTCCAATTTTATTTATATGTGTAGAAGATGTATAGATGTATAGATAAGCTTTCTTTCATAATACTTCAAAGTTCATATTGGGCAAGGACAACGTTCCTACAGACTATTAAAATTCCATTTACACGAAACAACTACTTCGTAGTGAATTAATGACCGTACGCATTGGATAGGCAAATCAGTTCGAGAGTGATTTACATGAATTAGTAGACAATGTCATATCCATGTATGCTATTCAAGTACCTACACATTTATGTTTTTATATACATTTAGATTATCCTAAAAGATATCTCTGGAAAACGTTATTAAATCAACTCATTATTGGGCCTAAGCATTGTTTTACAGTGGTAATGCCGCCAGTCTCTAGGGTACATTACTACGGATGAATTTTCCGACGCTTCATTTTAGTAAGTTAAGTTAATAAAGGATTTAGGAATTTTGTTATTTTTATTAATTAATTCGTTATAAGTAGTGACAGTAATATAATAAAAACTCATTATATATGTAAAAACTCGAAAGCACTTGTGCTTTACAAAAAAATCCGCCAAATCTGTGGAGCCACCGCGCATTAGTACGTAGTACCAATACGCGCCTCTACCACTGTACCACATCCCATCTTCCCACAATTCCTACCTCCTAAACAGACGGCTCCACCAAAAATAGCTGTCCATAAAAGCCAAGTGTTCACCCGTTCCACATCCAGAAGCGAACTGCTGCTATTTCGGTCAGTGTAAACAGTTTGTTACAGTATTCGTATGCGCGGGCGCTCCGTCCGTTGCTATTTTCAACCGGCTAAATGCAGCAGCCACCGGAAAGATTAGAAATGGATTTTAGTATGGTGTCTTTATTGATGTTCAGTTTGGATTTTATAGTTAAATTGTGCCAAGAATTAGGTATTACGGCGTCTTAAAACAGGGAATACTGTTGGCTTTGTACTGGATGGAGATGAGAAAATGTAAAGCGTCGTGGAGAGCTCGCGGACCATTGTCATGGATTAACATTAAGGATTTAACTTACGCCCAGTTTCCAAACGCCAGAATTTTACTTAAAATTATGTTGACATAATTTTAATGCCAGTTCCTATTATGTCAAGCACAAGGGCCAATTTTGACAGCAGGTTTTCTGATCAGATAATTATTCGGAGGCGTGCGAAAACCAGATGAAATGTAGTTAATAGGAAAAGTTTGAAGCCTATATCCAGTATTGGGTGTTTTATGGCTGTAATTTACTTAGTAAGTTATGTCTTTACCACCCATTGCTGTAACGTATGCACTACTAAAACACTCACGGGTATTACAATGATTTACTGTGCCTTGTATTAAACACTGAGCGCATTAGTTTGAAATATGTGAACGATATCTTACAATGTGCAATAATTATGTGGCTAGCTTGGAGACTGGCCTAAATAATGAGCTGATTTTGAATTTAAACTTAGTCTCTATTAATCTGTATATTATTTATATCTAGTCAAAGCAAACATTAATTAAAGTTTATTTTCGTAAATTATTTTAAGTTAAAAAAAATCCTCCTAGATATCTGTTTTCTATATATTTACATAAAATTAACATACAAATAAAATTAGATAATTTATTTCAAATAGGTAATTTGCATAAAGAATGCCTAAACTACTTCCAAAAATGTGTTCGCGCCCAAAACACACAGCCTAAAAATATATGAATGTAAAAATAACGTCACAGCATCGCTTCGGGCGCGAGTACTCACGGGAATGCATGGCGTGCGCGCGCGACGCGTCTCATTGATCTCGGGGAGAGCCGGAGGTTATGGCGTAGGTAATGTTTTATGATGTGCTACAATGTTTTGTTTGGTGCTATTTTTCTTATTAGTCTTATTGTACGTAATTCTGCAGTATGATATATGCAAGTCTAACTGCGCGAGCTGAAGACTCGCGTTTTCTACTGAATCAAACCTTGGAGTAACCCAACGTCGACCGATTCATTGGAAACTTGAATTATCGCTTCGCTATTTAATTTGATTATATCCTTCAGTGCTTCGTTGCGTTATTTAATTTTTAACCGACTTCAAAAAGGTTATCAATTCGACATGTTTATATATTTCATTTTTTTATGTATATTCGGGCATAACTCCGTCATATATAGAAGGATTTGCACAATTATTTTTTGTTCGAAAGGAGGTTATTCCGAAATGGTCCCATTTAAATTTCATATAGATCTGATGATGCGTTTCGGAGACAGACAAACGGAACTTTTCAATAAATAAATGACAGCAAATCAACTGCGATTGCTGCGCTATCGCATAAATATGCATTGTTTTGACCCCAAGGATGATGAAATTTCGAATTGGTGTGGCAGGTGTTATAACTAAAAAGTGAAAAGCAAAAACTTTTTCCAAAAAATACAACCGACTTCCGGAAAAACACTACAAAGTGAAAAATAACTTTAATTTCCGAAGACGGTGACAAAAAATTAAAATACATATCCAAAGTCCGCGACTTCCCAAATTAAAGTTATTTTCCACTTTGTAGTGTTTTTCCGGAAGTCGGTTGTTTTTTTTTTTTGTTGGAAAGTTTTTATTATTTGTGGTTTGCAATTTCACGTTGTATATTTCATTGAGGTTGTTTTTCCTTGTTCTTACAGGGTTTCCAATCCATTAAAACTTCGGGAAAATTAAAATCTTTCAACATAGCGTCTTGCCAATTCTACATCCTCATGTAACAGGAAACAGGTTTCAGATGGTCAATATTAACTAGATCTTTTTTTACAGTATCGTAGGTGTTACAAATAACATAGACAAACAATTACAACAGAAAATATAACATACAAATATTGAGCTACGATCATAATAAGACGAAGGCTTTAATATCATAAAATCAAGATTTGTGAATAATTGCTGAAGTTATATATTCCAAATAGCTAGCCTCCGACAACAAACGATTAGCTATTTAGGTACTTTAACCTATTACATAGGACTTAAACATAACTTGCGAGATGTGGGTGTACTATGGTACAAGTCTGCCTAACCTTTTTAGAAATACAGGCGTAATGCTATGTGTTTTGTACTAAACCTAATGGTATTTCTATAAACACAGCGCTTAGCAAACCGATTGATAATCACAGTTTAAGTTATGAATTCAAAAGAGAATGATTCACCCTCCTCATCTTTAAAATCTCTCGCAGAAAAGAAGCTTTAATATTGTTCATCTGTTTAGATTGCATTTTAGGACATTATCTCACCAGCCAGCGTGTACTCTCAGAATAAGTTCACGTATATTTCAATGCTGTATTTACTCTCGTTTCTGTGAACCGACGCGCACTGAGCTGAGCGTCCGGCGGCCCCACTTTCATAATAACACCTCGATGTACGAATAGGTACCTACATTAAATACATATGTATGAAGAATATATTCACATATGCACAGCACGCGGTGCTCGCGTGGCATGGTGCTAATAGTGAACCGAATCCTTAGGAAGATTGATTAGCGGAACATAGCTTTATTTGAATATGTCATGTTGATATTTTTCTAAAGACAAATCGGTCTACATTATTTTACCCTGTGGTATGGCTATATGTCCTATTCTACACCATCTTCGTTACAGAACTATGAATTCAACTAGATTGAATATAAAAACGACACAATATATTCACTGATGAACTGCAGGTTTTTTTTATCAAAATTCATCTTCTATTGTATTCATATCATTTGACTGTAGGTACCTACTGCAAAGAAAATGATATTGTTTGTTTCTACGTCTTTTACTTTGTTGAACAAAACATCGCGGAGAATTCGGCCTAAAAATTACAATATCATTACCAAAAGTACTACAGAACGCCCACGAGTGAGTGTTCCTAACATACGCTCATCTGGTGATGTGACGTAGGAGCTATCACTTTTAAAATAAGCCGAAACGAACGATGTTTACGTTTCGATTCAGATGGTACAAAACGAGCTTCGAGTATTGATGTAAATAGAAAAACTTTAAAAGAAATATTGCTGCTCGTTCTTGAACATGGAATAAGTGATTTCGATTAGTATTCCGCAAGAGAAAGAAACCGGTTTTAATATTACATCACAGAAGCAACTCTCTTATTTTAGCTAGGCTTAATAAATATTATCTGCTATAAAAAGTATCACGTTATAATGTACAGACGCCAGCACATCAAGCTACCCCAAAACTGAAAATTTTTCCCATTTGAACATGAATCTTAAGCTTATATAATAAAGTTGAAAATCTATCAAAGAAATTTGACAGATTGGAGTAGCTTGATGTGCTGGCGTCTATACGTAAACGGTTTAATCATCTCACATTCTCCAGCTGTTGTCAAATTTTATTGTCGAAATCATTTTAAGCGATTTTTGTCCATTATGTGTTTATTATTAAGTTACTCTGTATGGTTGTCTCTTATTCGTGAACAAAGATTAAGATTGAGATTAAAAATGGTGAGCGAAATATAACTAGAAATAATCTTTAAAACTAGTTTGCCAATGAAAACGACTATGGGCTCATAATGAGTTTTTTAGCTTTCTTAAGCAATCGTTATCGTTACCTAATATTGGTGTAGCAGATTTATAATAGTTTACAAAATTATTCAAAATAACTTCTATAGAAGGTTAAGCATTTTAAGAACCGTGAAAAACTAAGTTAATAATTTTAAGAGATTATTAAATTATAGCTCAGTATAAGCGTTAATTATAAGCACATAAATCATGAATAAGAAACATTTTTGAAACCAACACACAACTAAACAAAGCTACAAAATCACCAGCATCATGCTCACAATTCATATTCACAAATGATAACGCTTTAACACTAGTTTTTCCTAAACACGAACACTACCAAATGTCCGATCTATTTACGGACAAAACAGACCTAAACTCATTTGACACATGTGTTAAAAAAATAGGCCATGTAGGCACATGCATGCAATAATTCACGCCTATTAACGCAGACAGAGTGGGCAGGAGTGAATCACGGCTATATTTAGCTGGTGTATAATTAGTACGCCATACAAAGGCTAGTCATATTAAGGATCTGATTGAGTCATGTGTGAATACTCTTTGTTTGGGATTAACGTATGGGACTTTTAAAATGTTACGAAGCTTGCGACTGAAGCGGAATTTTAAGGTGAAGCAATAACTCCTTTTAAGACACGCTGTGAACACAGACGACTGCTGTGATAGGTATGTTGTTCATGATGAATTGGATGGGTTTCGTTATGTAATCAAAACAAGAATACGGCAAAAAGTGAGAGGACCCATCTATTAATACATAATAGGGTCTGATAAAACCATCTTTCATGTGTCATAAGAGATCTATGATAAATGTCAAAGATATAACCATTTACCGTCAATCTGCATGCTGCACCTTCACGGATGATTATATCACTAGCAGATCACTCGTGTCGAATAGGTCACCCCTCACTACACACCCCTGACTGACACACTTCACTTGCTTCAACCCTCTCATTCACTTGTCACTGAACAAGTTCAATTTTTTGTCAACCTGTCGGGACCTGTCCCCCATGCTAACACAAATAGACTAGTAAATCTCCCCCGCTTGCTCTATAAACAGATGGGCGCATTCCGTCCTGGGTTATTTTTAGTTGTACTAATTCGGGAATCACCGACTCTTGGTGAGTTTTTTTAACATCAAGTTTTTATCGATGAGCAGTTATGATTGAGTTCCATTTAGATTGGAGGAAAATAGTTTTCTGTTAGTGTTGGTTTCATTTTGTTTGGATTCAGCGCTCCAATTTGCATTGGACGCTCTAAATAAAAGATTTGGAAATGTATGTAGTTCCTACGAAAATAGATGGGAAGGACCGATGAACCTTGGATTATTTACAAAATCGAATAATTGTTTAACCGAATCGAGACGTAAATATAGATAAGCAAGCTATTCATAAGATTAAAGATATCCACATGATTATCATATTTATCTTAATAATAACATTATGTGCATATACATATGTATTTTCTTTTTCAACCAGTATTTACCTTTATAGCCAACTCTGCAAAGCTTAACATAACTCGTAAAAAAGCTAATTTTAGCTCATGAATCATTCGCAAGTAACATTAAGTTACGCCTCATCAGTGATGCACACAATCAAATGCCTTACTAAAGTCGGTAGGTACATCGTAACCGAACTGCCCAAAATAAGTTCAGAGTAAACTCTCCAGCCATGGCGGGCAGAAGGGGGCGTTGCATGGTTATTTTGAACCAACAAAGAGTGGAACAAGTTGGCTCGCAGGCACTAATAATAACCGGGTCGATACTTTCCCACTACGTTTATTCCCAGGCTTGGTTATACAAGGAGCTATTTTGGGACGCGTATTGTTTGAATTAGATGAAGCAACAAATACATTTTTTTGTGTTCCTTGCTTCAGACGATTGTGAAGTTAATTTTGGAATAGTTTGCTTATATTTTTAAATGTCCAGTCATAAACTTGGATATATTCGTTAACATTTTTTAAACTATTTAACTGTTGACTTTTGGAGTCACTTTATAAATGGACACGAGCAGATAAAACTGCTTGAATAGTTAATGTAAAAAAACAAAAACTTGCAAAACGTCAGTAATTTCAAGTCATGTGTCGATTCTTTGGCCTTTCGACTCGGTTTATTATAAGCTAATTTTTCCCCGACCGGAAGTAACTTATTAAACCCAAGTCAAAACATACATCGTTGATTATAAAAAAAAACCATAACGTAAGCAGGTCATGTGCACGTGGTAACGGACCATTAGCTTACACACCATGGGGACCCATTTCCCATTAACATTTGACCGTGGGAAGTAGGTTACGGTCTCCTCAATATTTGCTATATGTATAGTTAGCAAGACATTCATCTTTTTAACACGCTTTTATTAGCTTCGCCTGTATATATATTATATAACGGAATCTTTGAACATTATTTTCACCGACTCTAAAACGTCGGATCGAATTGTAATTTAGCACGCTTATCAAGGGCCGATGACAATACAATAATTTAATAACTATCCCACTAGATTTTTATTCCTGACCTAGATCTTCAGGATTAGCGATGTTTTATGAAATTTTCCGAGAGAGAACTCGAGAAACGGCTACCACTACCAAGGAAGGCAGCAAGCGTGCACACTACCCACTCCACGAAATAAAAACTCAAAAATAAAATAATAGTTTAAAAAAAACTAGATGCTTTAATAGAAAACTAAACTAAAAAGTCAAAAATAATCTTCAATAAGTTTAAAATAAGAATAGAGTGATTACTTTCTGATCGTTTTTAAACTATTATTATTTTGTCATACACAGCCATTCAAACACATTCATGTTTTGCTAAATATGCCTTTTGTATCTACAAATCCTACTTGGGAACAAATACATCATATTTAATATAATAATATAAAATTGATGGCACTTTGTTATTCGTATTTAATACAAGTAACAGGTGACCTTAACCTAAACTCAAATAAAAATAAAAAACCTGATCAAACACGCAAACCACTTTATTCCAACACACACACATACACACACAAACGCACGCGAATACTTATTATTTGCACAACGATGTACATGTTTCAAATATTCTTCAAGTACCGTACCAGTATCAGGCCCAGTTTTATTGGTACCTGTACGTAGTTATTTTGAAATATAAGCAAATAATGGGTTCGTTAACCATGGCTAAAAATTAACTCTTTTGTCTTAATGGACGTCCGCCATACAATTTGAACTTTTCCAGTTAACTTAATGTTGGGCAATCGAGTTAATTGGGCAACATCACGTAACTGTTTAGTCTAAGTTAGTCGTATATCAAGTTGATATGATCAAGAAATGTTTCTGAGAAATTGTATTAATGAGTTTTTATCTCTATTTAGATCATATATATATCAACATAGATTATAGCTCTATTTAGATCTCTACAGCTAGAGTAACTATTAGATCGTATGGTTACTTACCAATACGATCCAGTAGGTACTCTAGCTGTAGAGATCTAGATCAGTAGACGAAACACCTTTCGCCACAACACAATCATGGTATATCATGATTCGTGATCAATTCACACTTCAACATAATGGTTGCCAGATAGTCTGGTGATAGTTACATACAAGATAATTGTACTTGTCACTCCCAATTCTTCTAATTCTTCTCTATCACTTGGAGTTCTGCCTATCTCGTTCCCAATAGTAACTTCATATCGCGATTGAAATATCAAATAAAACAAAAGTATCCTATCTATATACCGCCTATATATAAATTTGCACGAGTTCGGCGCGTGATTGAAGCCGGCGGCTATAAATAGCCGGCGAGTTATAGCCGACGTATCGACGAGTGCGAGGGCGAGCCAAACAAACAATCAAATGCTTTTGATTGAAAAAACGATGCTTTATAACAAGACTACGCTTACGAAGGGCCGAGAACTCAAGAGGGAATGAAGGTTTCTTTTATCGACACTATCCATCACATCATCTATCATATTCAACTTCTGAATCATTCTATTCATGCTACCACTGCTACTGATTGGTCTGTCATAAAGTAGATTTATATGGAAAATAACCCCCATAGTTACTCTTCATCTTGTTGATAAGTCTAACAGTATTCTCAGTTACATTGTTTTTGTGACAAAGACTACAACCTCATTACCTAGTTTTTTACAACCATGTCATGTATAAATAGGATTATTGTGATCCGATGCTCCCATGCTAATCAGTGCCTATATAACGGCTATTTCCGTAAAATTCCTACACATACAATTGTGCGGATACGTTTAATTGAATAAAAAAGAGCTTCATTGAAATAAATAATAGGAAAACCGTTTAATAATAGACGACAATGGAAGTTAACATGCATGTTGAAAGGGACTCGCGTTTTCATCATAGATATATTTCAACATAGATGGTTGTTGTTGTAGGGCAAATGATTAGACATTAAATAGTAGACTGACTGGAATAGTTTCTACTAGAGCATAACATGATTAAGAGAGTGCAGAGAAAAAAAATACATTTTAGTAAAGGCACGTTTCGCTAAGAATTGGGGAACATGTAAGCAGGGGTTGCTTTGATTTTATTAACGCTGGTGCAAGTAAGGACTTGAGGAGGTGTACCAATGCAGTCTTTCTGACCGTCTTTATTGCAAAAAGACAAAGGAAGAATAATAAAGAAAAAGAGAAAAAGATGCAGAAAGACATCACGAAGATGAATGCTAAGCAAACTGCAATGGCATATTCATCTGAAAGTTAATGTAAAACGAAGCGTTTTACTTTTCAACTGCTTGTCATTTCCCACAAGTTATGTGTGTGAGGAGACTGAGTTATTATGGCACTAATAGACTATATACTATTTATGTACAATTGTAAAGATTTTGTTGCATTTTATGGAGGTAACCATTGACTGAGGGGACGCACTAAATAGCCGTTTGCCTCACTTGAAGCGGAGAGCAAAACTAGATGGCATAATTATGAGTTTTTATTTTCACTATAAAGTGTTTAGTCAGTTTTTATTACAGTTTAAGCAGTTTCCTACCTTTTTCCATTGAGTGTGTAAGCAACAGGCGTACATTTGTAAAAGTTTCTACCCTCAAAGTGCGTGTTTGTCGACTTAAGTACTTTGGGCTAGTGAGGTAATAACGGGTTACTTACAATGTGATTACGTTCTACATATTTTGCAACTTTAGCGCGGATGAAATTATTTTCATCAAATTATATGTATGTCGTACTGCAAGATTGTGTAATATCTTGTTAAATATTTTATGTTTGTTTAAAAAGTACCTATAGTTATTTTATGCTTATATGCTAATGTGTGCATCATATGAATAGTGAATACTCAATCATCTAATATAAAATACGAATTTATATTTAAACAAGCTAACTGGTTCAGTAGAAATAAATCAGCTAGCCAAAATGCATATTCAGCCTTTTTTATTAGTTTTGTTATTTCTGTTTATTTTGGTAACATTATGATGCTGAAAACGTGTTCAATCATAGCTACGTCGCAGAAACAAGAATAGAATTACAAAAATAGACACTATTTGTGGCAATAAATAAAATTGTGCTGTATCAGCGATCGGGAAGCGCGTCGTACCTACTGTTCTTTATAAACTATGTTGTTGACCAGACCGGAACGCGCCGATATTATCAAAAATAACATGAACTTTTGAAGGTAGACCTTTGTACACAAACCTTTTTACTTCCTTCTCAACACCTTTAGCATTTTTATTGGTATCATTAAATGTATCTTAAAGTTATAAAGGAACAAAAAAACATAACATCAGCTCATATTATTTCAAGTTTCTGTAGATCTTTATTTGAACGGGTGCTCTGTCTGCATTTTTGCATAATGTTCTGAAACTGTATCCGATTCTCCGGATCCTATACATTCAGAACTGAAGACTACAACAAATATTCTTTAGCAGAACAAATAGCCACAAGCAATAATGCCTTAGAAAATGTAAATTCAATAACATACCTATTTCAAGTCCTATAACTCTATTTCCCGCTACGTATGAGATAAACACATTATATATGCTACGGTATGTATCAGCTCAACAAAGCGATTGTCGCCAACTAGCACATAAAGCTGGCCACTAAAGTTATTTATGCCGCGAACATAATCCAAACAATGGCAGCTATTTTTACACCATATTACCGACACTTTTCCTGTCAATGTGTTATATTTATAGCGGCCGCACTGTTGCTATTTCTGTTTTTATCACCGAACAACAACTCTGTTATACGAATGTACGGAATTTATATTTTTAGGTGGATTTCAACTGAAATACTGTTGTGATTGTCCTCTGGGGCAGTCCGTGGAAAATGGCGGCAAAGTTAGGTACTTTATTGGTCATAGATTAATATGTCATTTCACGCTCTTCGAATTACCATATAAGGTGTTTTTCAGGCGTTACATTTTGAGGTTATGTGACAGCACAGTTTAGTAGAAACAGTAGTGCTATTCTGTAAAATTTCACAGTTAAAGCTTAGGTAAAGTGAGTTTGAAGTAAGCTGTCAGTTATGATCAGCTATCAGATATTGTCAATTCCTCAGTTCCGACTTACTTGACGTAAATTTTCACGGTGACATTTTTACAGAATAGCCCTGCAGTACCCATCATACATTATCTCATTCAGTATACTGAACATTAAATGTCTACAATGAAAAACACAAGTCTTGAATAATACATTAAATGATAGAGAAAGATAATGGTTCTTCTACGAAATACAATAATATTAGATAAGCTTTTGAGAACCTAGTATCCGAAACATAAACAGAACCGCAGAGTACGAACCTAATCATATCCGTATACAGAAATAGCTTAGTAAAACCGTTCTGTAATCAGTCAGGGCGATAAGGCTGTCGCCATCTATTTATACACGATCAAACAACGGGCCAGCGTGACACTGGTTACACGCCAAACGAGGAAAAAACAGTACTAATTATAGGCCAAAGCGACAATTAAAACTTTAACATAGAACTTTAGGGCACAACGTGCATAAATTTAATTCAAACACTCTAGATAATTTGATTTGTCTTTTTTAGTCAATTGCTACTGATTAAGGAGGATAAAGGAAAGCTGAATTAGCGTTTTTTTTTTTGGTTGAAAAATATTCAAGTTTTTTTAAAGCGGTACTAAACAGAGTCAAACTTTCTTGCACGTTGAGATGAGCATATTCAAATCAACTGCCTTAGACCTCGCGGAGTGCAGTACAAGTTGCTCGTAATTGTGCAACCATAATGACAGCACATATTATTAAAACTGTTTATTTTCCTCCATTCACTTTTACAAGTAAGAATTACAAGCAGCTGATGATCTTCACGCTTGTTTGTCTAGCTATGTTTGCAACGCGAGGAATGTTAATAACATGCTTGCGAACATTCCTGCCTGTGTAACCACTCCTACTTTAGCTATTTATATTGTTAGCTTGTGCTTATGGTCACTAAGCATAATATTCCTTCAGTCAAAATCAAAAGTCATTATTTAAACTAGGCTGAGAGTAAGCACCACTTGAATGTCAAAATTAGTTCCCCAAAACGCCCGCCCTTCACCACTTCTAAGAGATACCGTGGCCCTGTCACACAGACAACTGTGAGAACACGGGTGGGTTTTAGTCAGTAAAAGTCTGACACGCTCCACCCACAGCGGGAGAAGTTATTTGATGATTTCCAAACTTAAAAGAAGAACTAGAAAGTAACTAATATTTTGTAACGATATAATTTACAAAAGTGTCCGTGGTGTTTTTGTTTTTTTTTTTTGTTTTTGTTTTCTCTTTTCCTTATATACCTACCACGCTTTGTAATGGCCAATTAGCTTCATATTTCTGACTGACCTACTCCTTGTCAATTCAAAAGTGCCTCTTGGTTGTAAAGTGCATTAGTTTTATGCATGCAATGGTTTAGATTGCTGCTGCGAAAATTTTCAAAGTTTTTGTCATGGGTGTCGCTTTCATAGTTTTTGAGGGTTCTGAAGCCGATAGTGACGTCACGCAGATAGAGTAAACGACGTTACATTCGGAGTTGAAAAAAAGCGTAAGAAACTTCGTACCTGACGTGGCCCCCACGGACATCACACTTTTTTTTTTAAAGGACAATGTGTATCCATTCACCTGTACCTAACAGTTTACCTATGTAAAGTAAACTATATCTACAGCTCAAATGAGTACATAAATAAAGCAGCTTGCATTCGCTCGTGCAGCGGGCGCTCGCGACAATAATAGACAATTTTAATATACATAATAATATGTGCATTTTTAATTATCTCATGAATATGTACGTAAACATGTTGTGCAATTGGAATTACAAATCTATTTGTAAGCATTTCTTTGTATCAGACAGAATTTATAGTTCTGCTATAATGATAACAAACAAACACTCAGAAAATGATAAGTATTGAACAGTGTTTTATGCCAACCAAATGCCGTCTCAACCACAAAGTATTGGGAATTACCAAAGACAAGATGACATGATTATAAGTTTTGTGCGATGCAAACGCTACCTACATATTCAACCAAGCCGTAGAGATATTTAATAAGTTACCTTCTGATCTAAAGATCCTGATTTATAACACCCACCAGTTTAAAACAAAGTTAAAATCCTTTTTATTAGAAAAATGTCTGTATAATATATCGGAACTATTGTCACACAATAATAATAGATGATCTAGTTTTTATTTTGACATTATATAGGTAATTTAGAATCTTTGACATTATTATTGAAACCATTTGACATTATATTGAAAACTGGCTGACATTATATTTTGAACCTTTTTGACATTATATTTTAAACCTTTTTGACATTATATTTTAAACCTTTTTGACATTATATTTAAAACTGTTTCTTATTATATTCAAAACTTTTAGCACTGTACTTGAACTTCAGTTGGAGTTTAATTAATATTCATAGCTGTTCTCTGTATTATGTAAATATTCAACACAATGTAAATTGTTTTTTATGAATAAATGAAATGAAAAAATGAAAAACAGATTTTATTCTGGCGGTCAAACAAGACACACGCCTACATACAAACATATAGTCAAACTAAACTTAGTTAGGAGCACTAACAATCAGTCTGACAGCTGAGCCATCACACACACACGCACACATACATACAACAGAAAACATGACTAAAAATAGCTCAGACTTATACCTCGGGTCACGTGGGCACGTTCTTCTAGTAAGACAAAAACTTGGTGAATAATCTAAGTTCTATTATTAGAAGATCATTAATATTATCTCATAGATGTCTTTTCTGTAGGTAATATAAACTGCATCATTATGTAGATGCGGTGCCGCGTTGCTAGCGTGTTCAAAAGTTTTGACATTTGCATTGAATTCGTTAACTTTGACCTAATTAAATGTTGTCGTGGTAAGTTATATTTGGACAATTAAGATGGTACACGATTAACTATTATGTGATGATTTTAAGACTGTGTTTACCTTACCTGTACAGGTGTTTTTCAAGCTAGATAAGGAAGTTTAAAAATAAAGAGTATCCTTGTATTTCCCCCCGTACAACTAGTCACCGTCAGTTACAACATAATTATTTTCCTGAAGTTATAAGCTCCAATCATTGTTTTTAATAAGTACTTACAATTTCAATGTAAGTAATTCAAACTACAAGTGAACATGTTAACTTGTTATTTGATCGACGTCGGTCGTCCAAGTTAACTCTAATTCGTTCAAGTTGTTTATTATAAGGAAATCAGTTACCTGCTGTTGGGAAACTAGAATAGATAAACTATAATTTTTATGAAAAATGCAGATGCAAAAAACATGTGCTCGATGTATTGTTCTCTTGTAGAAAGTTGTGGCATTGACAATTTGACATTAACGAAATACAGATAAATAAATATAAACACTAAATGTCGTGTTGCCAATGCGAACCCCTACCCAATTATTATGCCCATATAAATATTCTTTCACATAACACACCGACCATCTGTATTTTTATAAACTAGTGACCACTAGTTTGACCCTGTGGTCGAAATTCAACCATAACTATTTAAATTTTAATTAATCAACAATCATTAAAAATATTAGCAGTCCTTCTCCATACAAACATTAACTGTCCCAAATTTCTTACTACTCGGTCCGCATAATTTTCGTAAAAAGGTGTACGAAGTTTTTGCTTCACGTATTAATATATAGATAAATAATAGAAAACGAAGTCATATTTCAAAAATACTACTATCTCCATAATGTCCAACCTACTGATAACCGTAGACTTAAGACTTACAAAACATAAACACTGCTACTTATCCTTCTGACATAATTGTAATTCCATTCAAAAAGTGTTAATTACATAATAACATCTAAATTAAACTCCCATGACCCCCCATAAAATCACGGAACGTTTCCATAACCGAAGCTAAACGGGTCACTATACCGCCATTTTGTTTCGTCACCACGTTTTAAATATAGAACACTAAAACAATATACTTGTAATCAGCGTAACACGTCCGCCATGTTGATCGCTGCATACACCGCGAATGGTAAACGTTCTATAAATAGCACATTTAATATGGTCATGTGTCGAAATCATGAGCTGTTATGCCGGCCGATTTTATGAGACAACTGTGTTTTGACTCGTTTTTGTGTGGATTGTATGTATTGTAGGGGAATATAAATGGGTATCATGATAGAGTAGCTGGTTCCATTATGTATGACTGTGATTGTTGTAGGACACGTGATGATATTTGAGGTTATAAAGCCTATTTTCCAATTTCCTTCTTCAATTATTATAATTTCATTTGCAGTCTTTCTACGGCGAGAGTAAAGAAGCTCTAAGTCTGTTTGGTAGATTCGTTTTGAGACTTATAAGCTTTCTTTTGATAATTTGGCATTTACTGTTGCTTTATGCTTCAAGAAGTATCTTATGGCGCTTTTTAAAGATCATCAGTTAAGTTCCTACCTACATTTTTTATGAAGATTTCCCTTTAGTTCCTGCAGGATAGATTTTCATTCCTTTTACAGTCCTAACAAAAACGGTAAAACTGAACTAAGTATTCAGTCAGTATTATCTAAATATTTAAACTTAATATTGTAGAAGATTAGATTTTTTGTATGTTTGTTTGGTGCGCTTTAACGCTAAAATGGCACAACGGATTTGGATAATATTTGGCAGATGGGTAGCACAATAAGCTCCAAATGTTATGGTTCCTACTACGCAGGATGTAGTATGGAAATAGCTACGTTACAAACGGACTATTTAGCGGGCTAATGAGCGGATAATCGCACAGTTATAGACAATGCGATAACTACACTCATCCGGGATTATTATAGTGATTGCGGAGAGATTTGCCGCATCCTCAGTTACTTAAATATGATCTAATGTTATGGAAATGACATTTGTTTTATCTGACTATCGAAATGGATATACATATCCGATGGATTTTTTAAATCTTTTTTTCAATGATAATGATAAATGATTTTATTTCTGTAAGTAGGTTTGTACAAACACTTTTACACGTCAATCATATTTTTTTTTAAACTAGATGAGGTCGGCGTTTCCTATCTGACTACTCTGAGAAGAAAGGCCGAAACAAACTCAGAGGTCACAGTCTCTTTTAAAGTCCAGACATAAACTTGGTCAGATCATGTGAAGACCAAGTGGATCGGTGTCTGAAATGGAATTTTGAGGAAAGAACCACACAGATTGAGTGGACCTGTCCATTCAGTGCACGCATTTATCAGTAATCATGCAGCTCAACTCAGAACTTGAGGAGCTCAACGATTTGATGAACAATACCAAAGACAGGACATTTGGGTAGGCCGCATAAAGTACTCAAACTGCCAGATTGATACTAAAACTAACTGAGAAAGAGATGAAAAAATAAAATATATATATTATGCACATACATGATTCGCCATAAAGCTTTACGTTAGGGGACCTACCCGTAATAGGTTACCCTTCGGTGAATTTGTACAGGATGTAATATTTGACTGACTTTGACTTTTTGGCCTAGTGGTCGCAAGCGCCACTTCTGAGAATTAGGCCTTGGTTTCGATTCCAGGGTCTGGCAAAGTGTTATTGGGTTTATCCATCTGGAATTTCTTAATAGCAGTCTGTCTGGATGTCGGTTGACGGCAATAGGCTCACCCCCTGTTACATAGGACTTGAACATAACAGTCGAAATTTGAGTGTAGCATAGGTACACCTCTGCTCAACCCATCAGGGTATACAGGCATGATGCTATAGGTAATATTTTACATAGATTTAAACACTGCCAAGACAAACAGTCTATTGCCTCAGTTTCCTCCACACGACTGCTACAGGGACACGATAAACATGCACTTTGTTGACCCCCGACAGAATTATGATCACTGAATCATGTACATAATATGAATAAATGCAAGCTTATCTGCTTCTAAAGTCATTTATTCAAACTGGGCTGAGATTCAGCACTTGTTGAACGCCGAAATTACATAAGAGAATCCTTCGGCACGCCCACCCTTCACCACTTCCTAGTGCTTTAGCTGGGAAGAAGAAGTGGCGCAACAAACATCCCAGCATATAAATGAAAATATGTGCTTACGATACCAGAGATTGAACGGCGATCATTTCAGTTTCCTCGATGTGAATCAGTCTTACCTGGAAAAGAAAGATGAGATAGGTTTATAAAAGTGTTAATGATACCAAATACCGTAAGTAAAAATACAAAGGTTGAAATATGAAACGAGAAAGAATGCTAAAAGGTTGACTGTAATTTTTATTCGGGTATAATATGGTATTGTACATATTAAAAGGTATGCATGCGCAAGTTCTAATGTCGAATAACACGTCTGAGAATCAAATTAAGAATTTTCGCTAGGCAATTATACTGGCGTTCAGTTCAGGACTGCCTGCTCAATATAGCCGGCGATAAAATGGCTATTTAGGAAGACTATTCTGATAGTGCAAGGGCTAACCCGCCGACCGCGCCGTGCCGCCGTGCTCGGATCGTTCACGTTCCGCGCGGCCGCTGCGCGTTGTCGCAAAATTCTATTTTCGCGTCCACACAAATAGGATTTCCGCGAGCGAGTTTTTACATTCATTCTATTTATAACTGGCGGTGTTGCCTCACCTACGTTGTCGCTAGGGCTGATTCTAGACATTTTACGATCTCTATCGCGTATCACTTCTAAAATTAACTGATAATGTGTCTGCTACAATATTGCAAAGCTACGACGTTTAATTTTATTTTTACCGAGCAACTATCCCGTTTTGTGTTCGTGTATTTTGAATTCGAACGACGATTTATTATGTACTGAAATCGCTGAAGTCGCTGAGTTCATTTCCAGGGTCATGCTGATTGTGAAAATTGTAAAACTGAAATACAGCGTCTAGACGCCAAACGTTTTAAACACAAACGTTCTTTTCTTGGCAAGTAAACCCGTTGTAATCAATCATTGTATTTGTGAATTATGTCTGCAGCGCACGTCACAAGACGGAATTGATTTGTTAGATGTCAGTTAAAAATATGCATTGATTGACACGCCTCTCGTTATAAAAACGAGACACGTTTTGGTATCACCAGAATGATGTGACAAGCATTCCATTATTTCATGGTTGTCAACCCTAAAGCTCCTCAAAAATAAACGTTACGATATTTGTGATGCGTGTGCGTGCGACGTGTCGTGGTCGTGTCGTGGCCGCGTGCGGGGGCGGCGCGGCCCTGAACTTGGGCCATCACCTGCCATGGCACACTGTGGCCGATCGATCCCATTCAACGCGAGACAGCTATATCATTTGTTCGAAGGTAGAGGCCAGCACGAGGCAGCGATTTGAATGGAATATGAGCTGTAAGTGAACTTGGATTGATATTTAAATAGGGTTTATCGGAAAGATGGATTGGTTGTGATCAGAGATCGGATATTCGGATGCATATTCACCTAAAGTTGCGATGTTGGGTAATATGGAACGCGCTTTTGTAATGAAAAAATCTTCATTTAATGTAAAAAAATGTTTTAACTAACACACACTCTGCCGGGGGTGCGGGTTGTTCGAAAGAGATACCGCCGCCCCTGGCACACAGGCAACTGAGGGAACACGGGTGGGTTTTAGTCAGTAAAAGTCTGACACGCCCTCCCGCTCCACCCAGAGCGGGAGAAGTTATTTGATGATTTCCCACTCAAAAAAAAAAAAAAAAAAAAAAAAAAAAAAAACTAACACACACTACCCCCACTCTTACAGACTTTATACACCCTACTTACACATATTTGCATCGCAATTAATTTTAAATAAATATGTATCTGAATAGCTATGCAATCCTAATAATTTAGAAGTCGCTTACATACTATACAGCTAGACTAGTTATGCATTCCCGGCGTTCCTGGCATCCCGGGATTTATTTATCAAAAAATATTTTTTAAGCAGCCCCTTCCATCCTTTCATAACTAAAAATTAACTTTAGGCAAATATGCATCCGATTATCCGATCTTTACTTATGATACTTATAAGTATTGATGCGGAACAATCGTATTTTAACAGATATATCAATTTAATTGAATTGAAAATAAATAAATTTTCTAATGTAAGTTATTCGGTCTATACATATAGTTAAAACTTTAACAGGACCAACTTGAAACAAAAACCTGTACGCGTAGTTTTAAGTTACTGTCAAAGTGTAAGTACATGAACAGGACATAAAAGGTACGCAATAACTGATGTTTACTAAGAACCAGCACATGGCCAGAAAGCCGAGCACGCAACATTCGGAGAACTAATCGGAAACTAGTTAAAACAACCCTTACGTAGGCATGGATCTGCTAAACCTGTTCTCGTTATTACAAAACAATGTTTTTATTTAGATCAAGTTTAAACCACCAAGCCAGTTTTTGAATTCAGTACACAATATGTATAGAAATGCACTTATTTTTTCAGTTTAACAATGCCACAGTCTGGTGCCAGTCTAAGGTATTAGAATAATGGATAAACTCATAATATTAAAAATTATAAAGCCAACATCTTGAATTTCCTGTGATATCAGAAAGGCTGGAAGAACAGATTGGGTCAAGGAACACCACAAAACGCCTCAATCAAAATCAATTCAGCAGTTCAAGATATGCGAGGTCCAAACTATCTCACATACCTTAATACCGTAATACCAGGGTGTAAGATTCATAACCCTTATTGAAATTAAATGAAATGTTTATTTACGTAAGTAGATCTTATAAAACACTTTTGCACATCAATATTTTGTTGGTTTCCTAGCTGACTGTTCCCTAAGAAAAAATGCCGAAACAAACTCGAAGGTCATGGTCTCTTTAAAAGTCCAAACAATATATTATTTGAATTTTATGTAAGTGTAATTATGTATGACCCGTTATCGTGTAGCACAACACAAGTTTAGAGAGCTCAACGACCCGTCACAAGACACTACCAGAACTGCAGGACATTTGCATTGGTCATAATACAAAATACTCAAAACCACCCGACAGTTATAGAGTCACCTATTAGTTAAAATTTACCGTAGGTATATAGAAATGGACCTAAACCGACTTATGCAGATATCATATCTTTGTAACTGTAACTCTCAGGTCATATACTATACATATAGGACATAAACATCCTCGTCGTGGGACACAGCTAGTCCTTGATAAGTGCTGGTACCGAGAAGTGGGTGTGGGATGAGTAGCGTGATGTATCCAGCTGATAAGGCTTCCGGCGAGGTCGTCGCCCTTCCGCCGATAGCTGTCAGCTGGCGGCTCCCACTGACATTGCTAATTACACTAGTAAAGAAATTACTTGTAATTTGGAATGAGTTTGTTGTAAAAGGGCGGTAACAGAGACTTTCAAAGAGATGCTTGTCCCAATTCTGAATCAAATCGTTTTGTGTAAACAACAATTAATGTTTTATCCCTATTCAATATACACCGTGACATTTTAGTCGTCTTACAACATTGTTACCATTAATTATGATAATAGGTACAAAGAAAAATAAATAATGCTTTAGAATTATGAAATACCCTCCCTGTTAATAATGTTTACGTATCAAACGGTAGCAGATATCTACCTACCTACCATTTCATCATTAATTCCATCTCCATAACAGGGTGTTTCAAACTACGTCATGCGTCTTAGTGAATGATATTTTCATTTTTTTAGTTATGCAAATGTTCAAAAATGTCATTTTTTTAATTTATATGATTATTAGTCATTTGATACATGAAGTGGGCTGCCGTTGTAAGACGACTAAAATGACACGGTGTATAACTTCTTTATTTTCTTCACAGATCTAATAATAATATAGAATTGCAGTAATGATTACTTTAACATAAGTTATTGAAAGTAGGAAAATCCAATGAATAACTCATTACATAGAGTTTCCATTTATTATTTCATTAAATCCCATTGAATCGTATAATGTAGGAAGCAAATCAATCTGAGATTCTAGATTGCATTCAGTGAATTCAAAGACATCTATTTATATCAGAGCTATTCAATATGTCATCTCTTCTTCATAAGGTAGAGGCGCCTACTTGTCGGAAAATTGTAGATGCATTTCATGTCAAATTGTATTAATTGCAGGAAAACATATAAATCACTAGCTTTTGCCAGCGGCTCCGCCCGCGTGGAGCCGTAAATTATCCCACGGGAACGTACTACCGGGATAAAAAGTATCCTATATGTTAATCCAGGTTATAAACTATCTGTGTTCTAAATTTCATCCAAATCCGTTCAGCCGTTTTTGCGTGAAAGAGTAACAAACCATCCATACTTACAAACTTTCGCGTTTATAATATTAGTAGGATGTTATACTTCTACGATTTTATTGATAGTACTATCTTTCGCCAGCGGCTTCGCCCGCGTGGGTTTCGAAATTTATCCCGGGGGATCGTATTACCGGGATAAAAAGTATCCTATGTGTTAATCCCAATTATGATCTATATGTGTGCCAAATTTCATCCAAATCAGTTCAGTAGTTTTTGCGTGAAAGAGTAACAAACATCCAAACATCTAAATATCCAAAAATACAAACTTTCACATTTATAATATTAAGTAGGAGTAGGAAGTAGGAGGGGGGGGGGTAGGAGTAGTTGGAATAGGATAGTAGGATAATATCGAACCTAATCCACTCGTGAAACTTTGTTTTCTTTTACTTGGTTAGTAGAATCGAGGCAAAAAAAAATCTAACTTCAAACTAAAAAAGACCTTATTCCTTTTTACAGCCAGAGGTCAAAATCAGTCGTCATCAAACGCAATTAGTCATCCATCTATCTGGAACTACCTGCCAACAATGGAAACTTCACCGGCTGCTCATCTGCGCGCGCGCCGGTGATTTTCCTACAATTAATGCACTCACCGATACGATAGCACGGGAGTTTCCTTTGACACACTTGTGTTGAGCAACAGCGCCGCCTCGGCCTCGGGGATACATTCCGTTCGTTGATAGCAAGCATCTGTGATGCTATCATCTAATAGGGTACGTAGAACCGTATGTTTGTGCCTACCTTTAAATAGGGTACGTAGAACTGTATTTTTGTGCCTACCTTTAAATAGGGTACGTAGAACTGTATTTTTGTGCCTAACTATTGTTTTGTTTAACCTCATTTCATGTTTCTTTTCATCTTTACTGAAAAATACATAATAGTTTGGTGTCCACTAGCGAACGGAGGTATTACAGTTATTAATCCGCAGAAAGATACCGCCGTCTATTTTTAATCTACTGTTAATTCTTCCTTATTTCCACACAACTTATTATAGTTGTTTACTTTCGCAGTGATCTAATGCTAGCAACTCTTCGACATTTGACCTGTGACGTCACAGCCACTAATACCTCCGTTATCAACGTGTTTATGTTTATCTTGCTCCAAACACTCTGTTTATGTCTCACTGTTTCGTCTATTTGTTTAATAGAAAGTTTTGTTTATGTTTCTTCGTACAAATTAATTACACTATCACATTCGTTGATGTTCTATTGTAGACCGTGTACCTATATAAATTACTCGTTCAATTAAGATATTGGTACAGTTATTCATTAATTGATTAATATTGTTTGTCTAGTTGAACTCCACGGAAAGTAAATGTGATGAGTACGTGAGAGTGTGAGTCTAAAGTTCACAAAACGAATAAGTATGACACTTCTAATTAGATCATCGTACAAACATAATGCAGGTACAGTACTTTCCACATGACTGTTCCCTTTGCACCTACAACATAATTGTCCCTAAGCCACTGATATAAGTTGTTGACATCAATGTCCTAAGCTTAATTCATTTTACATTCAGACCACTCTTTTGTCTTAACAAATAACAAAGAGGATGGTAAATTTACAGCCTTGTAATGCCATTAGGCCTGCCATCTATTACATGGGACCTAAACTTAACTGACGAAAATTGAGTGTACTATAGGTGCACCTCTGCTTATCACTTCTGAGAATACAGGCGTGATGTTATGTTCGCTCCAAACGAAACACGAACATCTGTTCCACTCTCACTTGGAAGAGTGTGAAATTCTCAAACATGTTCTTTGACCCGTCTTAAATTCTGTGGCAGACTGGCAGCGTCCCGCTTCCCTGTTGGTTGCCAGGCCAGTTGGCGCCCGCACCAGCTCCCATCCATCACGCGGCGTGATTGGCAAGCGTGCCACTTATCATACCAACACCGCCGTGATGTGATAAGACTGTTGATGGAATTGGCAAATAGTTTGCGGAAAACGGAAGACGGAGTATGTGTAAGAATGTAATTATCGCATTTTTTTTGGCTTGTAGTCAGTTTGTTTACGTGTTCTGAATATCACTTTGAGATTAATAGTAAGATGTAGAATTGTAGATAAATAACACACTTTGAATACTAAACTAGTGGAACATTCCGATATGTCACTGCAAAATATTCATGAAAAACATTGCAAACATTTGACGAACTCAATACATGTAATTCATGTTCACATATATCTGGCTGCTAATTAACATTTTTCACGGAGACACTGTCTAGCAAAAAAGAAAAAAATACGGCCAATCATCTGAGCTCCTAATGTTCCATATTTAAAATCTGTAATTTTCGTTCCATTATCATTTTGGTCGGTTTCAGTATCATTACTGACACAAATACACCTATCAGCCATCAATCTGTTGGCCATGGAGCATCTTCCACAAATCCTCGGTACACCAATAGTACTCGAAGTGGGTCACAACGGGCACGGTGACTGGTGACCAGCTGTTAATTCGGTGGGACCTTGGCCCGGCGGGGTGCGTTGCACAACGAACTATTCTGATGCATCACCTTGCCCGTGTTACAACACCGCAGGGAGACGGATAGGGGATCACTGTATTTCGGTACAATATTTTTAGAGCTTTGGGCTATATGAGTGGTAAATTTCGAGGTATTTTTCCCTTTTCTCCGGAGGAAAATTTCAAAAAAACTTTTTCCAAAAAAAAACAACCGACTTCCGAAAAAACACTACATAGTAAAAAATAACTTTAATTTCGGAAGTCGGTGACTTTGGATATGTATTTTATTTTTTGTCACTGCCTTCCGAAATTAAAGTTATTTTTTACTATGTAGTGTTTTTTCGGAAGTCGGTTGTTTTTTTTTTTTTGGAAAAAGTTTATTTTTCACTTTTTAGATATAGTACCTACCCCACTAATTCGAAATTTCATCATCCTCGGGGTCAATACAATGCATATTTATGCGGTTCACCCAGTCGAAAGTTATGAGGTAGCAAACATTAAAAAAAATACAGTCGAATTGAGTCCTCCTTCTTTTGAAGTCGGTTAAAAATCCGGAAATTTCATTGCTTTTTGTGCAAATTGGGAATGCTACAATCAGCAAGTACCTTACTAATAATAATTTTCTTTAAAAAAGTTTGAAGTTACTTATAGGTTAACCTACCTAGGTAAAAAATAAAAAACTTAGCACGCAGTTCTGTGCTCCAAATATCGAAAAACAGGTAAATAACATCAGGATACAAAGTCTATTTATACTGAAAATTAATAGCCAAGAACCGCAATAAGAGCAACCACAAATAGAACTGTTGGATTATATCGCACTTTAATTGTAGCAGTCTAAATACGGACTTAATTACCGTCGAACACAAATATGTGCCCGTACAGGAAAATACAAACAGGACAATAATACTACATTTTGTTCCAAAGTTAAGAGTAGTACGTCTTTGCTCTAATTGCTTTGCTTATAGTTTATCGTCTAATAATTTTCCACAGATTACTGTGGTGTGCAATTATGCTACATAGTTAATGCTGTACTAATCTGGAGGCGATAAGTTCGCTAAGCGGTGCGCGTGCGCAGGCCGCAGCGCATGCGTGCGGCGACCCACAGTCTGCCGCATCGCGGTCAAGGCGACTGCACTCCACATAGATGCATTCATTACACTTTGGACCTGTCGTTTTAACACAGAGGCACTGGGAAGTGCAAAGATAGACGTCGAAGGAAGTGTCACGTTGAACGCTCTACCGCAGTAAGTATTGTCTTTTCTGAGACGCATCCTTCTTAAGATTGGATAATGGTATATTTTGATAAACATCTGTTAAGGATCCCAGTATGTTTAAGCAAACTTCGTTCGGCTGTCTATTGATATTTTGCATCTGTACGTAGAATACGCGCTTTTGACGTGGAGTTGCGAACACCATCCCGTATTGCTAGTATTTGGCATCAGCTCTACTAACAAACCCGAGGAGTAAAAGTTTTTGTCAACCAATTAATGCCTAAAACAAATATCTCTAAGCAAATAAATCTTTAACAATAACGTTTTATATACTCTCAAATGCGCCCACGCATACCATACGACATAAATCACAAAGGTTAGTCGCAGTTAACGGCCGATTAACATGCCCACCGTGCGTACTTAATTATAATTATTTTAAATTTACTCACAGCGTCACGCCTAGCCATCTAATTATAGATCTAGGTGTTAACTACGTTTTACCGTGCAACCAACCGCTGAAGCTAAAGTAAATGTTTAAAACAAACTCTTGAAATATTTCTTTGTATATTTTAGCTCGGTTTAACATCTCAATTTTCAAATGTTTGAAGAAGAATGAGACTGATATCGTGTGCTTTTAAGAGCATTTCTGGTGTAATTTTGTGAATACTGAAATAGCTCTTCGGGATGCTTTTAGCTATTTATCGTATTCTTATTGACAGCTGACGGTTACCCATCGATAAGATTTAAGATGTTGCCAAAAATCAGAAGATACCATTTTGTATTGGTTCCAAAATCTTGAAGAATTTAAAGATCTCTCTGAATAGTTTTTCACACATACATTATCTGTAAAAGTACAACGGCTCAGCTGTCATGTCGCACATCAAACGAGAGCTCAGCGGTGATACATTCAGTGCCAAACATTAATCAATGGTGACACTAGGTTTTGTCCACGTGAGTAATGTGGAAGCAGAAGTTATCGTCCCTTCGAAACTTTGTGAAATATTCTATTGTAATGAGGTTCCAAGAATGGGATGTCCAATTACTTCGAATTAAGAGATATATGTAATGCCAAGCACCTCATCTACTCTACACCTTCAGAGAGGATAAATCACGGTCGCACAGCTCTGCCAAACGCACAGAATGGCTCGGCCGCTCTTCTATATGATATAATTGTTTTAGATTGGACAATGATTCAGTAATGTTTTGAGCCAATTCACGTTAGAAACTGTTTGTAAATAGTCTCGTGTTTTGGTGTTTGGTGATTGAGTTCAAAAACAGTTTAAAAATCTTTATCAATTGGGTGAAATCAAAAGAGTTATAACGTCTACTACGTTAAGGCATTAATTAGATTGCAATGTCTTGTTCCACATTTGTTTATTTTGTTGCACCAAACTCGTATTCAAACAAAGCTACATGACGAAACGCTATGTAACCCAGTTTGCGTGTAACATGCAGTTTCCACGAGCCGGCAACCGGGATCTGCTGTGATCCGTTGGCATCCGGAGCGGCGACCTCGCGGCATGCCTGCGGACGCCAACTAAAACAAAATCCGATGACACGACGCGCCTCCCCACATAAATATAACATGTAGTAGGACATACATTATGTGGCTAATTGGTGAAGGTTTCGCAGTGACCTGGTTTGGCGTGAGAAATGTTACTGATACTATAACTGGCTTCATCTTTGACAGACCGACCCCTTGACAATTCAAGAGTGCCTGTAATCTGTTTATTTGAAATAACTGCTTTGAGTTTCAAAGCTAAGATCTAGACGAAACTGATTTTCATAAAGTAGCTATCTGTTCAAATTAGTTTTTTCAAAGTCAATCCCTTAGAAATTTAGGATTGCCTTGAAAAAAAAAAGAATTAAAAGACATTACGTTTATCAGTTCTGACAAGACACACAGAACATGCTTTGCAGAAGCTATGAAAGGACGGTAAGATAACAATCCTTTGTAAACTTTCGATTACTTACTACATATATACTCAGACAGAACAGCTTTATCCACTTTCTCTTCCACACCTTATGACCAATAAATCAAAACGATTAAGAAACCAACATCCAAAATCTTAATTTCGTTTTCTCTATTTTGACTTTCGCAAAGCAGCGACTGAACAAAATACTACTTGAAATTGAATAAGCATTGAATCGGATTAACTGGCAGACGGAAGGAGGGAAATTTCCCGTGATGCTATTACTGTGCCAATGCCAGACTGAGATTGTTAACCAAGTTCGTGCAACAGACTCAAGACTAACCTGATTATGTACAACGTACAAAAAATTCCACAACAGCAAAATTACCGAGTCGACTCTCTTGTATCAAACAGATGTGCACATGTTTAGCAATACGATTCTGGTTCTTCCTCACGGAAAAAATCAATCAGTGAGCCAATATAATATCTGGCATAAACTGCCACGCGCATGAGAATGCAAAGCACCCGAACTTCGCTAGCCAGTCGCACTTGACCAATACCATTATAGTCATAGTTGACACTCGAGTCCTGAGCGAGCATAACGAGGTCTATATCTGGCCACCATCCAATCAGGTGCGAAGCGTTATGTTCGGGAGTCGCGCGGCCAATGCTAATAATACCCAGTCGAAGCGGCGCCATTTATAGCCTAACGAGAATAGCCGGCCAAACATATAGACGCAGCGATAGATATGTCCGATGTCGAGACAGATTTAGACGGCGATGGGAACGCCATTTACGGAATACTTATAATAGAAACGGCTTTCAGTCGAAGTTAATCGGTGCTTGAATAAGGATCAAAGGCCGAAGAGAAAGGCATGTGCATTAGTATTGTAAGAACAGATGAGTCAGGAGTTCCAGTTGAATTGATAAGGCGATTTAGTTGCCAATCGTATTCCTTCCTTCTAAAGCGGTACTGCTTTTTTTTATCAATTACCAATGCGTTCGTAATGAACGCTAACGTATAAGCATCACAAATAAAAATGAGACGAGAGATTTTCTTAAATGTGGCGCAATACTGTCCAAAAAGCATATCTTAAAGTGTTCCACAAAATTGCTATACGATTCTGCATGAAATACGGTTTCTGGCACATCTGAAACTATAAAGTTTTCAGTGGGAGCGCCATTCAGGCGAGTATGTACGAGAGCGCTAACGAGCCAAAAACACTGGCAGCCAACTCTGGCAACGCTGCCCGCGCGTCATTTCCGGTGGTGCATTATTTAGAGTCTGAACCCTTTTAGATTTCCGGTAGGCCCGCCTTCTTGTATAAAGTTGATACTAAAATTAGATATAGGTTCCGAAACTATTAGATTGAGGGATATTATAAAACTGTCATGAAATATTTTGTATGTAGCTTGTTGTTTTCAACAGATCATTCTATGCTTGCTTCGCCACTTTTGCAAATATGATCTTATAAGCAGAACAGTTAAAATCATCAATTAGCCGACATGTGCGAGAGACAGTGGAGCGATGATCATGACGATATATTTAGACGTTACCGCATAAGTCCAAGTGGTCACCACTAATTGATTTCGCCTAGCCAACGTACATTGTTCAACTGGAGCCGATGTCACTGTTGTTTTAAAACTAACTTTTTGGTTTCAAAACAAGCAAACTTACAAAACAAACATTAAAAAGATATATGAGTACACGTGTATAACATTTTTCCTGGTTGAACACTCCCATTAAAACCTTTAAAGGTTTTTCCTCACATATTGTCTCACATAAACAAAATTCAGATCACATCCTTGACCGCCGAACCGACTCGAGTACTCGTGTACTCAAAACTGTTATTTGTTATGTCACTTTGTATATAATTTTTGCACTATCTTATGTAAATAATTTGGCAAACATTTGACGGAAAATCTTGACTTTATTCATTCACGAATAACTTATTTTTTAAATCCGTATTCATGAACGTATATTTCATATTAGCTTTTGACCGTGAGACGTAGGATTCTACCGGGACAAAAATTAGTATGTCCTTTACCAGGATGCCATCGTACCTATCTCCTTACCAAATTATCGAAATCCATTTAGTGGTTTAGGCATGAAAAGATGAAAAGTTAACATACGAACACGAGTTACTTTCGAATTTACAATGCAATATTAGTATGGATAAATCGTCAATTGATACAATGACCCGTTTGAAAGTACTTCTGATTTAAATGTCACTGATTTATTGGCAGCTGAGCCATCGGAAAATCACGAGATTTAACAATGTCATCAACATTTCAAACATTAGCATTTAGATAGCGTTAGTGACGTAGCACGTGGTGCTGGTATATAAGACAAGCAACACACAGATATAATAGAAGCATTAAATTAAAATTTACTCAATGGACATTTGAAAGCTAAAAGGATGGAATTAAACGATGAAGATAAAGTAGCAACTACACATTAACCACCTGTTGTTGTGTTTACAGCCGGAGCCGGGACCTAGACTGCTCGCGTGCGGTAGGTCGCGGTGACCCAGCGGAAGCTGACAGCTTATTAAGTATCCAGGCTTGGTGATTGGCGATGTCATACTAGTGATCCGTGTCAGGAATATATAACTAACAACTACAAATGTGCATAGATTCGTGAATGGAATATTGACACATCATTGACCATGAATAAGCAATGTGCGGACTTTCCCGAAAGAAGGAAATATTTTTGTGAGCAGTTGTCGTAATCTGATTGAGTTTCTCAATAATACGGTATCCGACATTTCCACTATTGATCAAAACCAAACAACTGACGATGAATATAAAATCATAGAACACAAACAGCCATTTACACTAGCAAACTCGTTTAATCTTGAACTGCAAAGATAAATGGATATCGACAATTTGGCAGGAGTGCAGACGGAAACTTCCTACATTTGTGCATCTATTGCGCAACCTCTGCAGCTATTATAGAAGAGTGCAAAATGTTTGTGAATCAAACCACGTACCACCGAAGTATTTGATGGATGGATCTCATGTCCACGGTAAGTTTAGTGGTCATTAGGTGAATAATGGCTGAGGAATTTATGGTGCCCGGTTGAGGACAGTAGGGTCGCCCGTATTACATGGTACTTAAACATAACTGGTGAAATGTGTGTGTACTATATGTAGGTACTATCAGGGACATCCATATCTATACACCTTAGGACTGTTTTTGCTTGCAGCGCTCGGCCGGGGCGGTAGAGGGCGGTTAAAAGATGTGGTCATCGTGTTCACGGGATTTTGTTTTCAAATTGTATAATAGATAGGGATTTCATCCATAGTACACCTCTGACTTTGGGGAAAAAGGTGTAATGTTATGTTAAGTTATGAATTCATTGATTTGTGAATGAAGTTTTTTGTGGTAAGATATTCCAGACACTTATATAACAAATATAAGAAACTCATTATGGATCATTTAGTAATTGAAATAGTCATGTAGTCATGTAACGTAAGCCTACTTACTCATTATGAAATAATAATAATTTAAAAAAAGTTTTAAGACTGTGGGAAAAACAGTAAGATAAATTCTGTCACACTAACCATTACTGTCTTAACTTGGTTGTTAATTTGTAGAACAAGGAGTTCATTGAACTGTGCTTCATATAGTGTAGAGTATCAAGACTTCCCAACTGAATGCCAATGAGGTCATCTCGGACGAGTGATTTGGACCACAAGCATGAAGGAGACTAGAAGGTAACTTGAACAACACTTTGAAACATTCTTACTCATAAATAAAGCACTTGTCCTTAGTCCAACTTCATTGACGTTTGTCAAAAGAAAACAAATCAAATTAGCATTACACAATTCACGCACATTATACCATACAAACGTCTTTAAATGTTTGCTTCAAACAATCATCTAATACCTAAGTACAATAGCCCCAGCCGATATGAATGAAAACTCACACAAAGTCATGCCGACAATTCTATTCAATGACCCGACCTCCATCCAAGCCACGTGTATTACGCGCACATTATCCAATGAAGGTTACAAGTCGCCGCTAGTACTCTCTGGTACATTACACACGTTGTTCCGGAGGCCATACGCCAATAAGCCAAGTGACGACTTAACGAGGATATATTTGAGCCAACGTTGGCGCTAACCGGCAGGTGGTAGTCTACTCCTGTCAATTTCGGAGTTTGATCCGCTGACACCGGGTTATTGCCGCTTCCTGCCCACGACTGCAATGAGGCCAATTGTCGTGAACCTTTGTGTCTATAAATGTAACCAGTTAGATCCTTGTGCTCTAGAATGCAAAAATCATTCAAGATATAAGTGACAAGATATACAGGATAAGTTTTTATCCAGTGCGCAAACTGTAACCATGAATTCAGCATATCATTCTAGAACCACCAGCACAGAAATGTTTTCGTCGGAAATACAAAAAAAAATCAGCTGTTCCATACATTTTCACCACGTAAGTATTGCACTTTTCTATGAAACAGCTGATTTTTTTTCTGTAAAACCGACGTAAATTTTCTGCGCTAGAGGGTCTAGAATGATATGCTGAATTCATGGTTAGTTTGCGCACTGAGTAAAAACATATCCAGTATAGTGAAGTAACAAGATTATAAAAGGGCGATTTACACAGCTCAGAACACTAATAAAGATAATAAAAACATCGTTTTTACATAATAATCACTCTTAACAATAGCTAACTCAGTATCGTGGCTAATACATGCAGGATTTATGATCAAGGAAAATCTTAGCAAAACACTAACCGCTAAACCAAAGGTGCTTGCAAGAAACGTTTCACTAGTCTAAAAATTGATTACCTAAAAGCTAGGGGTCAGTTCACACAGAGACGCGAAGCGACGCGACCCTGCGTACACTTTTTAAGATCACGATACAAAATAGATCTTATTTACTTCACAATAAGGTATACGGGCTGCACAACACGGTGCATCTCAACGTTCTTCGACACGCTTTCGCGCTCGTAGTGAAATTATACCTTTACGTGTTGTAAATAAGTTAGATATTCTGCTGCTATCTAAAAAGTGAACGCAGCGTCGCGTCTCGGTGTGAACTGACCATAACACTTTATAACTTTACTATGCCTGAAAACAAAGCAATCGCGGTAAGGTTACATCATAAATTCTATAATGCTCACAATTTCTGTTGCCCAATTTAACTCTTATAAATTTTTACAATCGTCGTACAGGCGACGATTGTAAAAAATTATAAGAGTTAAATTGGGCAACAGAAATTGTGAGCATTATAGAATTTATGACGTCTAGCCAGCGTCCATTGTCACTCTCACATATGCGCTTGAGACTATCGGCGAAACTATCATAATAACGAAGATTTCAGAATCGATTTTACATGTAAACGTAACGAATTAATGATTAAATTTCATTTAAATGTGAACATCACTGGACATCATTGCCAATATCCTCTTCATTTAATTTGATACTGCGCCATATTTTTTTATGGATCATATTATTAATGTTTCACGGAGTGAATCATGCGCTTATTTCGCTTGTGAGAGTTAATTGAAAGAAACGAGTCCGCATAGTGTTCGTCAGACTGGTGTTTTGGTCTTACATTCGTGAGAAAATTTTAAAAGAAGATTTGGATCTTTAACTGACATTAACCGCTGCTGGCTGGGGCTTGTGGGTAAGTAATTACAGCCGCACGGGTCAATCGACCCGGTTAAGCTATGCCGCTGTTGGTCCGTGTGGGAAAAGGTGATGAAATGACATTAACCGCAAGTTACGTTTAAAATGAGCATGCACACAGCTATTGCAGTGTTTGCAATAAAACTGAAGCATCTATCTACGATAATCAAAGCGTTGATGAAAATGATGAAAGGCAATATGTAGTCAATCAAAAATTAATACCGTTTAGAAACGGTATTAATTTTGGAAATAACAATAAGCTTCGCATTTAAAACGTTGCAAAATACAATTTTGATCGCAGACACCAAGATATTTTTGAGTGTTGCGTCATTTTTTCAAAAGAGGTCTTCACGCTTCGTTACTTTCACTTTGTAGCGTGAGGAAACAAAAAATGGTTACGTGTCTTGTATATTTTCAAAATTGAAAGGCATTAGCCGCTACAAAGTTACCTACATTATACTAAGTAGTGTTATTTACTGAATAACTGTTACCAGGATGTTTAGTTTAAGCCACGTTTATGCCACGCGTCGTCTGATATTTGTCGAAGTTATCAACAACATTCCTAATAGTTATTATTCTACTGTTTATGAGTTTCAATCTCATCATCATTTGCCTTTTCCCAATTATGTTAGGGTCGGCTTCAGTGACGCTGAGTTCTTTTTAATTTTATGAGGATGGAAAATCATCAAATAACTTCTCCCGCTCTGGGTGGAGCGGCACGGCGTGTCAGACTTTCACTGACTGGTGGGTTTTCCACCCATGTTCCTTCAGTTGCCTGTGTGCCAAAGGCCACGGTATCTCTTTCGAACAACCCACACACCTGGCAGGGACCCTCAATCTATACTAATATTATAAAGCTGAAGAGTTTGTTTTTTGTTTGAAAGAGCTAATCTCTAGAAAAACCAGTTGAATTACAAAAAGTCTTTTTGCATTCGATAGCTCAATTCTTGAGGAAGGTCATCACGTTACGACCCTAAGGAGACCAGCAAAGGGAATCTATCAGAAAAACGTTAAACGAAAAGGAAGTAAGAGCGTGGAAGGGCGATGTGATGCAACGCGGTGGGTCTGGGGAAAAAGAAAAGTGATGCAACGCGGTGGGTCTGGGGAGCAAGAAAAGTGATGCAACGCGGTGGGTCTAGGGAGCAAGAAAAGTGATGCAACGCGGTGGGTCTGGGGAGCAAGAAAAGTGATGCAACGCGGTGGGTCTGGGGAGCAAGAAAAGTGATGCAACGCGGTGGGTCTGGGGAGCAAGAAAAGTGATGCAACGCGGTGGGTCTGGGGAGCAAGAAAAGTGATGCAACGCGGTGGGTCTGGGGAGCAAGAAAAGTCATGCAACGCGGTGGGTCTGGGGAGCGAGAAAAGTGATGCAACGCGGTGGGTCTGGGGAGCAAGAAAAGTGATGCAACGCGGTGGGTCTGGGGAGCAAGAAATGTGATGCTACGCGGTGGGTCTGGGGAGCAAGATATTTCACGCAGACGAAGTCGAAGACGAAGTCGTGGGCATAAAAGCTAGGACGTAGTATGAAATATGTCCCACTTATCACCTCTTTTACAGTAAGCTGCAAGCAGAGCATACACGTGTAATCCATTCACTTAAAAATTCTTGTCATAATTGTTATATAACTAATTACTATACATACATATTTGATTACACGAACTTGGTGGGAATGTGCCAAGGCTGGCAGGTGTAGAGCAGTGGTGGAAGCTACTTCAGTATGAATGGAGTGTAATTACGGGGGACTGATATTACATGCCGTCAGTGACCACCGTTCGTATCATACATTCATGTTACAATTCACAACAAATTGAAGCCTCAAGTTGTACATTTTGACACAGAGGTATAGCCTGAAAGGCATATAAACGTACTATATGTAGATGGACATTAATGAAAAGCCTAGTAACAAAACTGATCATTCAAGATGAAAAATGATTAGAGAAACCTAAAGACGATTTTCAAAGACCTATTCAATGATACCCCACTTCACATAGTTCATCGACTTTCACTTTTCTTTTTTGCAAAATGGCGTCTGGTTCGCCATATCGAATTTTGATTACTGTCATTTCTTTAGTGACACTCGCAAGATTATGACAAATCGATTGACGTAAGAATCATCAAAATAGGCCCTCGAGTTGGCTGGTCCCTGGAGTGACATAAAGGAACAAATATACATACAATAGACTGAAAAACACATCAACTCCTTGGCGTCTGGCAGTCGGTTAAAAATAATTACAAAAATGTTATCAATTCACAGCCGAAATACTTAATTAAAAACAACTCGAGACGAGACATACCAGTTTATGAAAGCAATGAAAATAACTACAAACGCTATTTGTTAAATATTCACACAGTCTACATTTAGTTCACCCATTAAGATAACGTTTAACTTCATGAAATGATATGTGATCAACTGAACATGTTGAATGAGCAGACAACAAGACGACACAACAGAAAGGAAATAATGTTTGAAGACTAGGAATAACCAAAACTCATGTTCCTCTATTGAATATATAACCTGTAGTCAAGTTTAAACAGTATAATATTATCTCGAGTCTAGACATATATTAAAGTGTCGAGTTTCGCATATCTAAAAATAACATGCCTACATATGATGTCATGTTCATTTTAAACCTCTCAGAGGTAGGTGACATGAACTTTATACCTAATTACAATAACACCGAGCAGGGTAATCTTAATTGCAACCTCGTCAAAGGTTTCACCGACGCAAACACATGTGGCAAGCATGTTATCTAACAATTATTTTCGTTTATAATTCAGTAGTAAAGTAGAATACATGTTTTTGGAACGAAGTTCCTTATCGCGCGTTGCGAAAGGGGGGCTAGACGGAAAAAATTAAGAGCAAAAGTTGTAACGACACTTTTTGCTATAGTTGTAAGCATTGAATTTTTTTTTCTGGGACGAGAATAAAATGTTGCACATGGCACCAGGCGAAAAAAGCGTACCACGTAGTATTCTAAACATTATTATTAAATATTATTATAACTTAAAAAAATAAATAAATATTATTTGGTTGAAAGTATTATGCCATTTTTCAGATGGCGTCCTCCGGTAAAGCAGCTTTGGTCGAACTATACCAGCGTTCCACGTAGTATTTTCTAAACATTATTATTAAATATTATTATAACTTAAAAAAAAAAATATTACAATTCCTTCACTAATTAATCGAAAGCAACTTCGTTCCATCCGGGTGTCCCTTGACACCTCTCAAGTTTTTGTTTTATTTTTTGGGAATGGCATCTCGCAGTTGACCTAGAGAGGCCGTGACTGCTTAGCCGGACTATCCTGTGGTTGCCTTAAGAAAACTCAAAGCCTCTAGCCAGGGGCGTTAAACTACTTAAATTACTAAGCGACTGTGCACGCTGAGGGCAGCCCCTGTGGGGTACGACCCTCGGCTCAGGGCGTCACTCATAGGGGGACAACAAGGTGGGACAGGCTGGCTCATATCATTATTATTATTATTAAACGGGGAGTTTAAGTCTACAGGCTCAGCTGCGGCGCAAGCTGGCACTTCATCGAGCAAGGGTCAGAGGGGGGGGGGGCATGTTATTGTGATATTATTGTCGTTTTATGTATGCGCGGCGGTCTCAACATTTGTCAGAATCTGAAACAAATACAAAAGTCAGTTTTGTTCTTTTGATAACGTTTGGTGTACTTAAAGATCAGGGAATCTTGAAAAGAAGTTATTTCTTGAACGAAGTCGACCGCTTAAGTTGTTGAAGTGTATTCATCACGACAGGACTAAAGTACAGAAGCTAATCGAGCGGAATAAAGTATTTCCAAGTTTTTCACTCACTCATAAATAAACGGACTCGTTTTAAACGATACAATTTTCTTGGTACGTTTTTCGTGGAAGTATGCTGTTAGGTAAACAAGCGTCCCACGCCACTACACCAAAGGTCAAGGAGTAATGTCAGCACCTACACACAGTTCCAAATCAAATGAACGATATTCTCTTTGAATGATGTACATTATCTTAGATCCCACGCACAAGTGGGTGTTGCTATATGAAAATATTTCTGAATGTTTTGTGCAAAAAATGCTAACAAATTAACACAAGTTTTCAGCACGCAGTTTATTGAACTTATTATTTTATTACTAGCTTCTGCCCGCGGCTCCACCCGCGTGAGCCTATGTCCTTCTACATATATCTCAGGCTATATCTCTGACGATGACGATCGGTTCAGTGGTTTAGGCGTGAAAGCGAAGCAGCATACCTAAACAAAACACATTTCTGTTAGCGTTCACGTTTGGCGTGAAATGACAATATTACCTTCGAAAAGATTACGTCGTGTCCTTTCCGCAGGTAATGTCATTCCCATACATTTCGGCGTAGGGTTTGGAGTGAACGCTAAAAGAAATGTGTTTTGTCTCAGGGCCCAGACCTGACAGAGTTACTTTTACATTTATAAATAAGTAGGGATTAAAGAAATGTAAACAGAAGCAGTATACAACAATGTTAAGTGAAACCTTGCAATTCTCGTAAAATAAATACCGCTAGGCGATCCCCCGAGGTAATGCCTAGACCGGTTAATCGATTATTTTTTTACTGCCCCGGCTCCAATCACAATCATGGTCAAAACCTACTAAATATAATATAAATCAATGTCCAACTTCCTACTCTGATGGTTTTGTTACGGAAGCCTATATTTGATGAAGAAAAAACGATTGATTCGATTTTACAGTTGGCTGGAGCGAAATTGACCACGATTTAATCCCAGTCGACTTCCTCGGAAGAGTTCATGGCAAACAATCAGTATTTAACAATGTTTTGTCTTTTCCCATGTTTTGGCAAGAACAATATAATCTCAACGTTAATCGTTAAGGTGAATCTAGTCCACATTTTTCCCATACAAACTTCGGAAGTGTATTACTCCACTGTTCGACAATGTACATCAAAAATTATACATGGTATGATTTTGTCTCATTATTAATATTATCTGTAGAGAGGCAGAATACTAAAATAAAAAGCCATTAAAAGTTAGGAGCCAACAAAGATTCGTTTTTTTTGCAAATTTATCCTAACTTTGGGCGTGTTTAAGTAATAAAAGAAGTGTAAAATCTGAAAAACCAAGTCCGTACCGACTCAAATATCGAAAAGTACAATAAACTTTATTGGTCATTGATTTATGCAGTGGTTTTATCATAAAACCCGATCTTCCGAAGGACTGTTCTTAATTTTTTACGCGCCTGTTGTACTATAAATGATCCTGCATCTCACTCAATAATGTTGTACGTGTAGACTAGCTTCTAACTGCTCATCACTGATACTACCTCTATCGGACACGATGTTTGGTGAGACAGCTTGCTTTTTAGCCAGGCCCATTATTGAGTTCGAGCCCGCGACTAGGTTCCCCTTAAGGTATTTGTTCCATATTACTGCCGAAAAGCTTCTGATTTTCTACAATGGAGCAAAATGTGGGCAATGCAATAGCATTGGGAAATAAGAGAGAGCATGTTACTATGGCTAAATGATCATGATCAAATTCAAGAGTTGAGGAAGACGTCATCAGCAAATAACAATTTCTTCAGTTCTTGAGTTGTTTACCCTAAGGTAAAGTATATTTAACTAAAGTAAATTATTCTGCAAGCGTTTTCTGAATAAACAAATTTTCCAAAGAAGTTCCACAAACTTGTTTTTCGATTGTAACTGTATATGCGGAAAACGAAAACACGGAAGCCTGAAGTCTTAGACGTAAGTAAACTAACACAAAAGTTTTCAAGGCACGAAGTTTTTGTACGCCAGTGTCACGGTCCATCGACGTGATGGAAGCAAGAACCACGCAAATAGACGCAGCCATGCATTGATGAACGCACTATAAGCGTTAACACCTATAAACAAAGATTTAAAAAAATAAAGAAACCTACGTATATATGCCCAACAATTAACGCCAAAACGAAGTGATTTGTACTGTAAATAGTTTATTCACGACACGATAAAAGCTTTCCTAAAAAGTGAAACGAGTTCATGGAACCGAAGATTATTAAAGAAAAGGGTAAACACAACGTTTCACAAATGTCGAACTGTTTTCTTAGAAAACTTTTGACCTTTAAAGACAATTTTGCGATACATGGTACAATAAAATAATTTTGTGACGCTACAATCATCGAAGACAAATAATAAAAAAATGTGTTGCGTACATTACACAACTTCGGGGCGTGAAGTCTATAATTTGTACTAATCGCTTTAACTCATTAAAGACTGCCGACTAACGGTTCGTATTTCCAATAAATATTCCCTTTGCCTGTGTAAGTGAGTCACCAAGATGAACAAAAACGTTACATCGCCGTACGCAAGTATTTTCCTGTTACTCGACCACACTGATGATTCCCATTCACTAACCCTGAATGAACTCTTCAAGCCACAACAATAGCAATTAGGCCAGTGAGGTTCGATTAGAAGCAGTTTGATCTGTCCACATGAACTTGGCTATACCCGGTAATGCAATCTAATATCTGAAGAACCAGAAATTCTTATTTAACTGCTAGGTGACTGAGTATTTAGTCAGTCATTTTTGTTTACCTACAAGTTGTTGACGTCAATGTGGTTGAGACCGTAGCCTTTATTACACAAAGCGTAGGCTTGATTTGAAGTACCTCAAGAGTTTAGAACATAATGGAACAATGTATTCGTGTAAATTCTATTCATTCGATTCAGCCCTACAAACTTTGCCAAGTGTATGTCTTTTCAGGACTACATTTTTTTACTTTTCTTGTTGCTTTTGTTCACATCTGACCAAATGGTTTCAACATTTTGTTTGACTCCAGCGACGATCGGTGACGATTAACCACAAGCGACACATACCAGGATAATAAGTGAATAAAAACGAAAGCAAACGAATGGGAATTACTGTTATGAATGCTTATGAATCAGGAAATACTGTTGTTTTGTTGCGCAAAAAAGTCTGTATAGCTTTTTATGTTATAAGGGGAGTGATTTAACTATAAGTGACACAAAACATTTTGCTTTGCCTTTGCTTATTATTACTCTACGGTCTATCGTGAAATTTTTGAAAAATAAAAGCATGACTTTCAGTGTGCTCCATCGCACGCAGTTCGTCTAGACAGCAGTTCCGTTATTATTTCTGTCGCGAATCTAAGACGCGTGCGTCATTCGCTTTGACGCAATGAACCGAAAAAAAACGCATCGATTGTCACCACACGAAATGCACAACCACCAACACAATAACCGTCACTTGTTATTTTAAATATCAAACGAACAATGAAAATTTTATCAGTCACTTAACGGAACATAAGTCAGTAAGAGAAATCGTATACACAAACAATGTGAATTAAATAAATACTACTGCTCATATAGAACTAAATACCTACTTAAAATAACAACTAAAACGTGAGCAAATTATGCTTAGAACTGGATAACGTATCTTTAAGAATCAAGACATGTCAAGGTTTTCCACACATAAATTAGATAGACGAGTGTAAAAAACTAGATAGATTAATTTAAATCTTTTAAATCTACCAACATTACACATACCCATCATTTAATGCTTACCCGATGACGCTAGTCCAAAGATAGCCCCTGTTATCAGTGCTAGCAATTAAGTTTATTTATAGAACTGATAAGGTTTTTACGCGAACCTAATGGTACTCCAAACGAAGAGTTGTCACTCATTATGGAGGTCGATATGAAAATCAACAATAGTATTTGATGTTTTATTGCTTCAAAACATACGTAGCAGTAGATAATAGTCCAAGAGTACTTAAGATATTCTTGAATAGATTACTCGTATTCTAGAAATAAACAGTTTTAAGATAAGTTATGGTTGCTCTTTGCAGCAATTTTTTTACATAAGCTAGTATGTGGTAGTATCCGGCTGAGGGTCAGTGGCCTGCGCGCGCGCCTGTGCGTCTGCGCCGGCCCTTAGACAGGTTCCGCGTAACGGGAGCCGGGACCGTGTCAATCACGACAATTATTTAGCCCTCACCATCGAGAGATCTCGAATACTTCATGTTTGCGGCGAGTTTTTGCTATGTTGGCACTTTAGTATCCTCTACTTATTAGTATCGTTGAGAAATTGTCACGTCTGGGATGTACGTCTTTGTGTTCCTCTGTTGTAGCGGTAACATTCTTATTGTCATGTTGCAGTACTGCAACATGTATTTGGTTAATTGTACTATTGTGTTTTTGTTTATTTTTCAATTCGTGGTCTATTTATAAATAGGTATGCATTGATTTATAACTACTATCGCTTAATGACATTCACTAATGGCTGAACGTGTCGAATTTTGTATTTGTCATACAAAACACTTTCACACAGACAGTTGATTCAATGCAAAATATCAGCCAGAGAGTAAAAAGGTATATTTATTAGTAAATTTTAAAGAATAAGCTAAATATGAAAATGGGAATAAAGGAAAACTATTAAGTAATGTAAGCTAAAGACTACCTGAAATTTACTTTAAACATAACCTTAACAGAGAAAGGCTATTGGCTAAGTTAGCCATCTGCCCTTTTTAAGAACATTGTACGAATTCCTCTTACAGAATCCAACGGGATGCAAACTCCTCGTACCCCGGTATAGCCTGCAGCTTTCTACTCGAACACCAACAACAGCTGATAACTGAGCAATTAACAGCACTCATAGAAGATACCCGTCGAACTATCGACAACCGTGAAATCAGTGAGAGCCGGCGACAAGATTGTTTTATTGTGCAGTTAATGTATTTAATTATTATTTTAAAAGACACGGTGCTTTCTCTGAACACATACACAGAAGCGGAAGGGTTGACATTACTGTTCATCCTATGAAACGACGCCACAAGCACTGTAGAGAAAATACATAATTGACTTGCAGAATGTTGCAGAATACATGGAAATCACACCATATCCACCCTCAATGGAGCTAACATTTGTATAGTAGGATAAACTTTGCGTTTATCCGTAGCCGAAATATAGCCTTTATGGTTTTATTACAAGCTGATAAAACGAATTAACAGCTAGACGGAATTCAGTGGACACATGGAGATACAAAAGTGGGGAAAGATAGGCAGACTAGATGACCGATTTAGATACCTTTTGGAGTCAAGGAGAAGAAATACCACCAAAAAGACTCGACTAGAATCTGAACACAAAAGCGGATACAATAAATAGGGTAAATGTAGTCTCCGGGTTGGCTAAATCGATCAAAAACTGAATTTCTGTTCTGTTTTGTGTACAAGCAATTTTGCTTGCGATGATCTTTTGGTGACATGGTACGACGTCAAGGAATTTCAAATTATGGCTTTAGCAAAGGTCCTGGTTGATTTTACTAGTATTGCTGGCCTATATTATTGCTGGCTTAGGCCATGCTAAAGAAAACAGTATTATGTACTATTTTCTTAGAATACTCTATCTGTGTATCTTCTCGTGTCATCCGATTAAGACTGAATCGTGCTGTGGGAAATAAACTACTCCACCACTAGTGTGTCATTATGCCATGCCTTATACTCTGATGCGATAGCTGGAGTTAGATTAGGTTGAGTATTATAAACAAACTTGTTGGTTTCATCATCAGCATTGTTCTAGTCTTGTTTTGTAGATGTGTCTCCTTTTTCTCGTTGCCTCCCCATTTTCGGTCAGTCGCATTTAGATCTTATCCGCTTTACAATTCGTCTGCATATTGTCTGCAATCTTCTGTAATTCATACTCTGAGGCCTATTTCGGGCTAAAATCGAAATAGTGCATAATTGGTCTTATGCTAAAAATAGATTATAAACATTATACTTCCAGGTATATAGAGTGTCCAAAAAGAATGTTAATTCAAACATGTCATTAAGATTTTCATAGTGGTAATAGGATAATAGGCCTAACTATGTATTTCAAAATATACTTATACTTTAATTTGTTGAGATAACTAACTTTTTGTAAATTTTTACTAACTATTGAAACGACAACTATTTTTTCAAGAACAAGATTGTTCAGGAGCTTTATCATTAGTAGTTGTGTAATGCTATAATTTGCTTCGTTTTAAAGAATTATTAACATATTCATTGCTTATGCTCCCCACTCTTACGATACTAAAAACCTGTTCTATAATCTGCCAATAATAAAATAAAAAATATAATTTCACTATTTATCAAAACTAATTTGCATGACAACAGTTCTATTAAAATACACTCGCAAGTACCTAGAACTTCATCACGAAAACAACTTTGATGCTAGAGTAGCGAGCAAGTATCGATAAAAAAGAAAACTTGAATTGAACCTGTATTGTTTCGTAGACAAATAGTGTAATAGTGATAAATTATTATAAGCAAATAAGGTATTGTTTAGCAATGACTTTTTGTGTTGCTAAGTTGCACCTGCAGTAGTGAAGGAAAATCCATGTACGACCGTTAAAGTGTGCAAACATGAGTGACAATTATGCACGTTAAGGATATTTAGTTTGTTTTCCCACAGTTTACCTGTTTTGTTTATTCATTCGGTAGACAACGCACTTGAAAATGTATTTACATGCATATATGTTAATACATTTCCAAATGCGTTGTCTATAACACTTTTTAAAGTATTAGGTATAACCTGCGTCATATTGATTCCAGTAAAATATTCAATTTTAGTTGTATTCAAAAATAAAATCATAAACGAAGACATCACGTAATTCGCAACAATATCAAGCGAGGAGAATGATAACAGGCCGAACGCGGATACGACGTCCATACGCGCACTCTCACAACGCCGACACAAGCACGCACGCACACACGCGCACGGGACAAAAATAGCATCGCCGATAGCGCAAACACACCAACACACGCCCACACGTTGTACGTGAACTGTAATAAAAACATACATAGACACGCACAGTGCGCTATGAATAAGACACAAATTGAAATGGAATCGTACGAGCGAGCTGATTGTGAACCACTCCAGCAAACACGACCTCCTTCAGGACGCGGCCACACCTCGCCCGCCAGCAAGCGGGGATCGAAAACGCGATCAGAGAGAAAGCCGATTTCGAGAACCGACCTCGAATTTATTTGCATACTGCGATAAAAACTAGGCTCAAACGACAATAAGACCGGGACCTCTTTACCACCAAGTACCGGTCTAGTCTAGTTCCAATTATAGGAGCGCACCGCAATTCTATGTCATGCAACATATCAAGGAATGTGGATCTGCGACGTCGCCGTATGTCGAAGCGGACTCACCTAAATTTATGACATACATGGCCTGGGAGCGCTCGAGCCTCCGCGCATGCTCCACGGCCTGATACAGTCCGCCGGAATCCACTTTGAGGCACTAAAAAACTTTAACACAAACAGAAACCACTGCGACAAGCGCAAGCATCTTATGGTGGCACTAGCACTTGCCGTCGAACGGCACGGAACGGATAAGCGCGACACTCGATGGAGCGACAGGTGAGCTCGGATCGCGGTCGAACACTGACTGAGCGGCTGGCAGCGCGGGGCGGCGGCAAAATGACGAAGCGGCGCGCGCGCCGCCCGCGCCGCTCTCAGCACCCACAGCGCTCCACGCCAGCGCACTGCAGCGCTACAAAGGCTGATAACTGACGCATCAACGTTTTCGCTAAAAACGACTTAAATCTTGGCAATAGTTTCAATACAAAAAACACGGTAGACAGTGCAGTTTCTAAGAATCAATTCACACCAGTTTACTGGGAAGTTTTTCAGAGAAACATACAACGCTGACATGATAAATGGTAATGTTATTATTTACATATTTCCAAGTCTAAAATTAAGTCATTAGTAATTCGCGCAAGTCATCGATGGACAGCCAGCATGCATGATACTTGTCACGCTATTAAAGCACGGATTATTAACGAGTCCATCTACGAAGTTTTCTGACCAGGATACTGGAGCATAAAAACTGCCTCAATGACCGACGCCTGAGTTCAAAGTTGGTTCAAATGGGCAATGACGCAATATATGCGAACATATATTTACAAAGGTTACAGACGAATTTACAACACGCCAAACACGAACAAATAAGTGGCTAAATAAAAACAAGAATAATTTTATGTTATTATAAACTTAGAACAAGCAAAACAAAATACAATAATGGACGAATCTGGTCTTGTGAGGGCAAAGATAACACCAAGCAAAAGATCAAGGATGACAGATGTAGGTAAATACAAGTATATTCTGGAAACAAACAAACTTTCACCTGTTGACAAACAAAACAATGTTTGAACACAATCTGGCAAATCGGTCGACGTGACAACTGTAGCGGTGAGCCGTATTGTGTAAGAGCAAATATTACGCGAACAATACAGGAAAATGTTGATCAAAACATGCAAGACGTGCTGAAGCGGGTTTGGAAATCAATTTGGTTTTACGTACCTGTACGTAGAACCAATAAATGAAGAAATGGAAAACTTGAATAGAATATGTCACAGCAATTTTGTAAGCAAGGCTACCAGGGATTCGATTCTACGAGATGTGAATATAAAAGCATTTAATGTAACTTCCAAGCAAATAAATTGCATTTGCTTACTTGGAAGAGTTTATAGATCGATCACTCCATCACTTCAGCCGACTAATATTTTTTTTTAAGTTTCACATAATGCGTGTTAAAATAGTTTTTTGATCTTCAAGATTTTCAAGACAAAAAGTGACTACCTTTATGACAACATAGGTTATCTTTGTTAGAAAATGTTTGGCAGAGCTTTGAGCACATGGAAAATTTTGAAGCGTAAGGTGTCGGAAAGAAAGTGTATCTATCTCCTGATTCAGATTTCACCAAAATGGATGCTGGTGATCCACAGCTCTAAGTTGGCGGGTTATAAACAACGCAATGATGAATAGATGGTCGGGCGGGCTGTCAGCGGAGCGGCTCACACCGGCTACAGGTCAACCGCTGAATATTTAGGGCGCTCCGTGACGCTGCCGTGACGTCGACTGATTGCAGCGCTGATTAGCCGTGCGTCCTCGCAGCTAGTTTATGAGAATATCGCCCGCACGCACTATCTGACGACATGTGTAGGAATATAAATAATTTGTTTAGAAGTAAGAAGAAGGGTAGATTTTTTTTTATTATAAGCCTGTGTTGTCCCACGGCATGGCAAAAGCGTCCCTTCCCCTCTATCCACGTTTCCCGGTCTACTGCGACTGTGGGTCAATCCTTTAAGGAGTCTAGCTCATTTCGCCATCTCTTTCTGGGCTTGCAGCGTAGTCTTTTCCTGAGGTTTGGGATCCACTGATCTGAGTGGTGGTTTTTGCGTATTCCTGCTCAGACATGCGACAGAGATGTGGTCAGTAAAGTTCCACTTTAGTCTAGCAGCTGCATGGCTAGCGTCCGCTCTATTTGGAACGAAGTATAGGTATAATATTTGAAAAAACAACATTTATAAAGAAAAGAAGCATTAGCAGTGCACGCATTTTTAAAACAAAGGCACGTAGTCAAGGTAATAACCCCAAGGAAAATGGATGACGTAGAAAACAGTTAACAGCAGTTAAGGGTGCTACAACACGTTCGCCTCGACACATTTGATTCGGCAATAAGTAATTGTTCAACTATCATTTGGTTCCGGTCGATTGGCAAAGGCACTTCAGCATTTACCCTGGTTGAATCAGATCAGATCGGCTCGGTGCAATTCGAGTTCGGGTGCCCGCCAGGCACGCCGCGACGCACTATGTGGAGGTGCCTAAGAGAGCTTGGCCATATATACATTTTGTAAAAATCGGCGCAGGTAGGTACTTCTATTATACCTCAAAGTTAATCTACTATATCATAAATTAATAATGTATGTGGTTGGTACTGGTAAGCAAAGAGCATCTAAATATGATAATTTAAAAATTATCACAAAAACATCTTCATTTTTTTTTTTCAGGATTATTTTCTGATGAGCTTAGCAGCTCAAGCGGCACTGGAGGACGCCGTGGAGTTTTGGTGGGTTGCAGTCCCACATAACTGCGCTATCTCCCCGTGGTAGCGCGGTGGGCATTTCTCCACGTTAAACAAAAAAAAAATGCCCGGGTCGACGGCGCGTTGTGTTCCACGCGCGCCGTCAGAGATGTCAGCAACAAGTGGTGGGGCCCGCAAGGGCCGATGCCTGCCAGGGGTGCGGGTTGTTCGAAAGAGATACCGTGGCCCCTGGCACACGGGTAGCTGAGGGAACATGGGTGGGTTTTAGCCAGTAAAAGTCTGACACGCCCTTCCGCTCCACCCAGAGAGGGAGAAGTCATTTGATGATTTCCCACCCTCAAAAAAAAAAAACCACCTACCTTTGGGCACGCCACGATTGCGGCGGTAAGTATTGTGCTCTTTGAGGAGTGGCTTGAAAGGCGGCACGGCGTCCTTACCTTCCGCCTGACGTAGGTCCTCACCGAACACGGTTGTTTCGGATAAGGCGGGAGGAAACGCCCGGGTCCATTGCGAAGATCGCCCTGAGGACACGGTGGGGCATACGGTGGTCGACCCGGCTTGGGCGGAGCACCACCGAGTCCTCATGGAGGCGATCGGCGGCGGCGATCTCTCGCGTCCGGCCCTGGTCCAACCCATGGTACGGCGCGAGAGTGCATGGGTAGCCGTCGCTTCCTTCAGTGAAGCAGTGATGCTCACAAAGAGGGAGGGTGCGCACGTGAGGGAGAGGCAGAAGGCCCTGGGAGTCGGGAATCCCAGGCTGATTCCCGGCCACCATCGGCGCAGGCTTGCGGACAGCGAGTGCCTCGCTGTCCGGCAAGGACTAAGCCCGGGTCGACGGCGCGTTGTGTTCCACCCGCGCCTCAAAGAGATGTCAGCAGCAACTGATGGGACCCAGAAGGGCCGATGCCTGCCGGGTGCGGGTTGTTCGAAAGAGATACCGCGGCCCCTGGCACACAGGCAACTGAGGGAACACGGGTGGGTTTTAGTCAGTAAAAGTCTGATACGCCCTCCTGCTCCACCCAGGGCGGGAGAAGTTAATTGATGATTTACCAACCCAAACAAAAAAAAACCACCTACGTTCTAGCAAAGAGTGAATTCAACTGAGCCAGATGCGGCCTATGTCTTGTATTAATTGAAAGTGACGGAAATTAAGTTGTTGCTGTTAAAGCAGCAACCTAATTTCGTAATATTATAATCAATTCGGAGAGTATGCTTTCGATACAGCACAACGATATGTTAATAAATATATATGGTATTATATGTCATCATCTGTCCTTAAAGTCCTAATTCACGGGGAAAGCGTCATTCGGCATTATTCAGTGTTACCTCTTGGACAGCTCACAGAAGGTGCCTAGCAATCAAGGAACAAAGACTATAAACAATACTAAAAAATGCTCTAGAGTGCCACAAATGAAGATGTTCTACATACACTTTTGTACACTTCAGAGCCTTATATAAGTACGCGCCTGTCTGCGGGAGCCTTTATACCGAGCGGCTGTATCTTAACATATACCTACACATACTCGATTGTGGCAACCCATAGATTGCACGTATCTAATTACATTTATATTTTTTAAATATGTAAGCTTCGAACAGAATTGGGCCACTTTGTCAGCGTTATCGTTAGCTTCGCAAGGGTTTTCAATGGTGCAGGTATCCATAGGTAACAAACGACACAGATAAGAAGATATTATGTAACACTGTCATTATTTGAAATTACAAAATTATCCGATACACGCTAAATTACTGTAATCGGACTCCATCATTTATCAATTAAGGTCATGATATTGAACTAAGGTAGGTACCAGCAATATTTTAATTTCGGTTTTAAATTGTGTAACAATACGTATGTAAAATCTAATGATAGAATGTTGACATGCCAATTAAATACATGTATATTGTCAGTGACATGAGTTTTGTATTTGGTCTTATTATTTGTTTTCAGTCTGTGTGTTGACAATTTGACATGCAAGGATACATTTTTTTTATTTTATTGATATTTAGTTATATTTCCATTTATTATTAGCTATTGAAATGTGTGAGTCTTTATAATCCAGACTTACTGTATTTTATTTTATCATTGTGACTTGACTGGCTTGATATTTACTTACAAAGATTTGTACGCCCTCTGGTTTAACAGAGCACACTCTTTATAATCTTTATTATATCTTCATGTACCTACCTATGTTAAACAAATTAATAAATGAATTAAAACTTATGACCGTAAATACACCTTGCTGAATAAATTTTCATTATCATCATTACAGCCGAAAGACGCCACTTTGACCGGTTAGGGGCCATCCATAAATTACGTCACACTTTAAGGGGACAGAAGGTCAACAAAATGTAACATTGTGTGACAAGGGGCTGGGGGGATCAAAAGTTTTGTAACGTCAAATGTTATAATCTAAAATACTAAAAAGTTGAAATTTATACAGGGTAAGTTTTTATCCAGTGCGCTGTAACTGTAACCATGAATTCAACATATCATTGTAGACCCCTAGCGCAAAAACTTTTCGTCGGTAATACAAAAAAAATCAGCTTTCCCTACATTTTGACCGCGTAGGCACTTTTCTATGAACCAGCTGATTTTTTTTGTGAAACCGACGTAAAATTTCTGATTACGATGTTAATGATTCTAAATGATATGCTGAATTCATGGTTACAGTTTGCACACTGGATAAAAACTTATACTGTATGTAAACCAAAAACTTAAAGATTTTACTAACACGATCTATATTTATAACGCTTATGTACGTTTATGTCGTGTGCGAGTTCTGTGTTTTAATTTAAATAAAAATGGAAAAACTGCTGCTGTTTTAATTTAATTACTTCTAAATATAAAATTGAAAAATATGTGACGTCACGTAAGCGGGGTTTTACAAGTTTGACCACCTGTGACAAGAACGCGGGGGGTCCAAAACCATAAAATGTGCGTGACGTCATTTATGGATGGAGCCTTAACTTCTAGCATCTAGCGGATTCTGGCGGCCTTCACAAGGTCATTGTCTAAAGGAGACGGATACGCTTTCATACAATCTTGGGCTTGGATGTAAAAAGATGAAATTGGTGTCAAATGCTAGCTACTATATTATCAAACCATCACTGAAAATTTTGTGGATTTTGGCAATCTGAGAGCTGAGTTATAAAAGAGATTTAGTAAAAGTGAGGGTGCGACTGTCATTTGTTATTTCAATAGGATGTTAATTTAAATTATATTTAGAGGAAGTTAGGAAACACAAAGATTTAATAATCATAGGTAAGGAGATGATCTTTATAAATAAAAATCATTTTGTATTAGTACTTTTTTTTAAATCTTCAATTATAATTAGAATGTCATCTAGGAATTGTGCAGATGGAACTATATTATTATCTTGGTACCTAGCGACACGCACTAAACGATACGAAACGAGTGAGTGAGTGTCACTGTCTGTCAGTGTCATGGATTTAATGACAGCACAGACTAAAAATACAATAATCGTTTAAAAATCGTGAATCGATTTTAAAATTTATCTTTATAATGTAAATTTTTCATTAGTTTGATCTATACAATACATTAATTCTAATTGATTTGATTATTTTAATCATCTGGTAAAAGCATTTTTTAAATAGTATGAGTTCTGTCACGTTAATCGATTTTCATTTTATTCGTCACCTTATCTTCATTTTTGGATTTCTAATTTTCCAGACTGTAAATTGGGCTGATTTTTGACATTTTGAAATAGAAAATCATAACCCTTTTTAACAAGCTTTTATTATCTTCACCTGTGTGTTTGTTTGTAAGCATGTTTGTAACCGACTCCTTTGGACTTCATTTTGACCCACTTCAAACGGTCAGATTTCATTTAAACTTTGTAGACTTATCGAGGTATGGCTAGCTGACATATGACAAATTTTTAAGTTCTGTGTCTCGTAATGTTGAATACTTTGCCTACCTATGTATAGAATCAAGTCTATCTAACTAAACAGACAGCTGTGCTGCTGGGGAGTTTGTTGCGACACTTCTTCTTCCCAGCTAAGGCACTAGGAAGTGGTGAAGGGCGGGCGGGCGTATTGGAGGACTGCCTTATGGAATTTAGACATTCGAAAAGTGCTGATTCTGATCTTAATTTGATTAAATGACTTTTGATTATTGACGACCGATGACAATTCAATAATTTTATAAATTTATTCCATAATGTAAAAAATGAAATATAAATAAAAAAATCTCAAAAACACGCTTGAAAAACGCAACTAAAAAAGCAGAACATAATTTCAAAAAAGCGTGGGGTGCTTTTTGACGTATTTTTATAATCAATTAATATCGCTTTTTGAAATTATTTTTAGTTCTGCTAACTACAAAACCGCGATTTTTTTTTTTTTTAATTATTAAAGGCGGAATTGCGGTTTCAGTTCGCGTGCACTGACGGTGATAAAAAAAGTCATGTCCTATTAAGCAAGACCTTTAAGAATCAGGAGCAGTGGTGGCCAAGTGATAACGGCCCCAACCTACGAGTATACTAGTATGAGTGGTAGGTTCCAACAAAGTAATTAATTTCATCACCACTTTCCTCAAAACGATGAATGAAAACATGGCAAGGATACGTCGTGGAACCGAAAATTCCAAGACATGTGACATCTAGCAACCCGCATTGGGCCCGCGTGGTGGATTACGGCCCACTCCCTCTCACAGAGAGGAGGCCTGTGTCCCAGCAGTGCGAACATTAAAGGCTGATTATGCTTTAAGAATTTTAGGTCTTTCTGTAGTTTTTAACTACCCGCATGAAGAAAAGCCTTGAATTTTATGACACTAAAACACTTTGGTCTATTCCATAATGAGACGATAGATAATTATAGGTAGGTGGTCATCAATATGAGAGGCAGCGTCATTGATCATTATTATACACCTTGCGCGGGCGCAGCCCGTGACCTTTGCCGGTAACTATCAAAATATTAATGTTAATTCTAACAGTTACATTTAGTGAACATAATGTACCAGTCATTGTGTGACTATGAATTTATTTCAGTCTAGGAAGTAATGAAAATTAAATAATTACGTGTTTCGTCTAAAAATAACTATGACTTTCACCTAAATCATGATGATTTGCACAAAACAAAAACGTTATTTAACTCCATTGCAGAAATTTTTACATCGAAGGTGCACTCGAAATTAAGCAGAGGGGTAATTCTCGTAATTTTAAAAAAACGTTCACAGTCTGATCTCAGTCCCAATCTGTCAAAAGTACCTCTAGTTTCCATACATTTTTGATAACTATTTGACATTTGGCTGTCGCCGAGATAAGACTGCGACTAGATTTGAACGTTTTTAATTACGAGAATTGGCCTTCAGGTATTCATAATAAACAAAAGACGGATCCTACAGAATACGGATATCTTGAAAGAGTTACAAACAACAACGAAAATTGGTATATAATCAATAACATTGAACACGAGTTCACCCACGCTTTGCGTTAACGAAAAGCCGAGCCGACAACTTTGACACATTTCCCGAGCCGTAACATAGTAACCCTGGCATTGACACCCCTAACTTAATTGACACAGCGCAGACATAAAAAACAGCACCCACTAAAAATACAATAAACATTATATCACACTTCACAGTATCAAATAACACAACAGAGACAATCCAGTTTGGATTTGAATCACTAACTTCTTGATTTAACTCTGCGCCCGCGTCACACGGTGACACACACAACCTTGTATCCTCACTTGCCAAAATTCAGTTAATTCTGTAACTCACTTTGTCTACGTGTTCATGATTAAGATGGCATGTTTTGTCTGTAGAAAGAATATTAAATGAAATCGCTGCCGAAGTTCAAAGAGATCTTGATGATATGATTAAGTTTATTGCAAAACAAACAGCTAAATAACATGGCATTTATCACAAAAGAAAATATGCTCAGTCAGCGGTTTTCATGGTATCGCTAGATGAAATAATTAGAACAGGTAAAGTTGACGCACGTTTCACGAATAATCCGCTGTCCGAAAGTAACGATGAAAACTGTATCATCAGATAAATCGTGAGAACGATCTATGGGGTGAGCCCGATTGTGAATCTTACAGAGCCTACAGCAGCGCTACAAGCACAAGCACGTTACATAATAAATTGTTGAACTGAAGAGATTCTTAAACCAATAACAGCCACTATTCATCTGTCAAGGAGACGGTCAGCTAAAAAGATGAAGCTAGATGTCTATTCTAAAGCATAGAAGGTCCTATGGACAAAACGGAAAAGAAACTCCATGGACACTCTTTTAAATCAAAATATTGTCATAATTTTGTAGACCATTGTTGTCTTAGTAACCTCGGGATTACTGACGCCAGGAGATAATCCACTATTAATAAGTTATAATTTCAGCGAACTAATAAACAACAACGGTTGGGAGCGCAGGCGCCGGGCGCGACGTGGGTGATCAACCTTGTCTAGACCGAACTTGACTAACTCGTATTTACGTAACTACTTCAATATTAGTCATCGTTCACAGTTTTCAGGCACACTATTACACGTTTTGGAGAAAGAACAGGGGAAAGATGGAGAGCACTCGCATGAGACTCCTGCGCAGGATTTAAGTAATCACGGTTCCCTAATGTAGAAATAATCATCTTTGCAGTTGGAATCGCTTTATAGTAGAAATATACCTACTCGTAGATGACATAAGATCAGATAATCTAGCTGATAATGTAGCTGAAATAGCCATAATCAACTATAGAATGGCAGGGTAATTGTGAAACACACTTTTAATGGCAATTCCTTCCATTTTGACAATTCAACAACATTCATGGAGTCATTTTTTTGTCGACCAGACGAATTATTCAAATGTATGAAGCAATGGATTTGTAGTTCCTTCGAATTCTGGCTAAGCAACTGAGGTACAGGACCTTACCTTTTTGCAGAATGCCGTGTACCTTATGAAGAATCGAAAGTGAACTGAAACTTCAAGAGGAACCGTTCAAATGCCCTTCAAGAAGCAAATTCTTGTCGTGGACTCAGAACTCTGAAGGAGTCTGGATTTCATAAAAAAAAGCCCAAGATAATGGGGACAGTCAAATCATATCCAGAAAACAATACAGCAGTATTTGCCAAAGACAACATAGAGGTATATTAATGTAGTTTACAGACAGGTATTATTAAAACCATGTTATGGGGGAGAAAGGTGCTTCACTTTAGACCATGGCCATGTTTAATGACCTTCATAGCCATGGGCCGTGACGAGTTATGGTTGTAGCTTTAATACCACCATTACAGCATTGCGTAATTAATTTGGACTTTCTAAAACCACACACAGTGGCCAAAATATATGTAGGATTTTTTTTGACTACATATATTATTATGTTTTTTCTTTTGAGAAAGTTTGCCTGTTCTGCGGTTGAAATTCTCTGAGTATTAAATATAGATTATAATAAATGTGGTGTCGTCACGTGGCGACTTTTTTTAAATGTCATTCCGTGTCTTCCAACCTTGAATCGCGGCGCATTTCCTTCGCACGTCTGGAGCACGCTTCCTGGTTTCAAACTGTTGACATCTACATTAAAAATCGCCGAGTTTGGTATAGAAATAGGTATATTGAATTATCTATTCAACAAACTCTAGTAATCTAAAGTTATAGTAAGTAGCTCTCAATGAACGTCGTGAACTCGTGAGACTACCTGAATTTTGGAATTTTCTTTCGGAAGTTCAACTGTTGAGACCTGCTCCAATAGTAAGAATCTATTTATTAATTTACTAGCTTTTGCCAGCGACTTCGTCCTCGTAGAGGTCGTAATTTATCCCACAGGAACGTACTATCGGGATATAAAGTACCCTATGTGTTAATCCAGGCTATAAACTATGTGTGACAAATTTCATCCAGATTCGAGACTTACGTAAATGAGTAACAAACATCAAAACATCTAGGTACATATACAATACAAACTTTCACATTTTAATAATATTAGGAGGATTATCATATTTTCTGAGAAAACACTAGCTAAACTAACAGATCTAATAAAATTGTCACATCACAGTGACACCTGTCTACGATAACTCCAAAACTACAGCATCTAGCCAAATCGTAATCGGCTCTCAAACTAGGCATTACTCAACAAACCGCATCATCTCCATGAGCTAAGCATCAGCAACTCATCAGTTTATATTTAACGCCCTATCGTCGCGTCGCCGTGTCGCCGCCGTGCCGTCCGCCGGTCGCCGGACCGTCACCGGCGACTCACGGTTACTAACATAAACGGTTACAGCCGGCGCCATGTCAAAATATCCCGTCACGGCGATATAAGTGTTATAGTATTTATGTCATAGTCGATCTAATAGCTGAGTTACGCATTCACTAGGCGACGGAGGTAAAAACGAACGAATGGAAATCTATGATTCAATTGTTGATGAGGATGAGAGCAACGTTTTCTGCGCAGAGTATCCTGGTGTTTATTTCCCATACGGAACAAACATTTTCAGCTACGGGTATTTGTATCAAGCGAAAATGTTTATGGATGTGGAAATGATATCTGCGACTCCAATCCACCAAAAATTGGAGCACCGTAACGTAGAATTTCCTGAGCATTTTGCGATGCATCCTCTATCAACGCGTTGTGTGGTGCAGGACTTCCTGGCGATCAGTGTTCCACCATCAGTCGTCTATAGAATATTCTATAGACTTAGGCTTTAGGTGAATCATCGCCCCTTTCTTCCGGGAACTCGCGAAACGTAGATACAAGGTTGAACTATTTTTGGGAGCCCACTTGAAACGAAATCGTTTTCGGTTAGCGGGAACACTGGTACGATGAAATTGTGTTGTTGTTCTTTACAACAAGATCAGACGTTGATCGAAAACGATTGGCTGTTACATATAACATGACCATGGTCGATATCAACTGCTTATTCTCTCATATACAACAGCCATATTTTACTGACCGGCTAATGTCGCCCATAACTTGAAATATTCTCATATAAGTAGTTCGATGAGAATAGATCAAATTTTGGGCGACATTAGCCAGTCAGTAAAATATGGCTGTTTTCCATCGATGCAGAGAAGACGTAGACCCATTTATTCGAGTACAAATACTATTCAAAGACTTTGAACTAGTTGACATAAATGGCACAGGTTGCCCGCCCATTGCTTGTTAACGAGCACGGCCGTAATCATTTCACATGAATAGATAGAAGTTGACAAATTAAGCTCTCTTTAATATGACAAGCAAAATTATAACGACTCTTAGGGAACTGGCATCAAATTCTATTTGACATTCGCCCGATCGATGTTTTAAATAACTTCACACACTTTTAGATGAAGAAGGTAAATAAATTAAATAAAACTTACACGAACGTACCATAGGAATTCATGTAAAACAGCATACAAACATAATAAACTATAAATAGTGAGACAAAGTGGTTCTCCTACAAACGACACTGATTATATTAGTATGGGCGTAGGCAAGTGCAAGTAGCACTATTTTAGTCAAACTTTAACAAGAGAATACTGGAATAACTCGTATGGATCAGAATGGGTTATGTATCTGGCGGGAATTAAGGCCCGATTTTTTTTTTATCGTCGCCTCACACTAGGAATTCCTCCTGTATTGTGGGTGCGTTTACAAACATTTAAACTCACATACACAAACAGCCAGACCCGGAACAACTACTTGTAGGTCATACAAATATTTGTTCCGTGCGGGAATCGAACCCGCGACACGCACCGCAGCAGTCAATCGCTTAGCCACTGCGCCAACCGTGCCGTCAAATAATGAAAGGATGTTGGATCTTCCTCGGAGACCTTTAACTCCTGGGTGAACAAGCAGATGTTACAGCCGAACTAGGATGCTTTTTTGTTATTATCAGAACTGCGGTATATTTATTTTTATATTTGGGGGATTGGTAATGAAGGGAGGCTTGTGGCTAAGAAATAATAGCCGCACAGATAGATCGATCAGGTTAAGCTACGCTTGCCGCGGAAAGCACATTAAGCCGTTGGTCCCGGCTGTCATTCGTGGATCTTTGATAGTCGTTACGGGTCGGCAGAAGGCCGAAAGTCTGACAACCAGTCTTACCAAGGGGTATCGTGTTACCCAGTTACTGGGTTGTGGAGGTCAGATAAGCAGTCGCTCCATGTAAAATACTGGTGTTCAGCTGGATCCGGTTAGACTGGAAGCCGAGCCAAACATAGTTGGGAAGAGGTTGGGCAGATGATGCTGGTGATGCTGGTGATGATGGTGATGATGGTGATGAAGGGAGGCAGTGCAGCATCATTCACCACCTGTTTAAGAGATGTCGTCATTTTCGTACAAGCGGAATTTATGAATTAACCACGGTGAATATTATCTCACATTAGTAGTTTAGATAAAATGTGTCATACATCGAAACGGATATTTGTTTTCGTGATACTAATTGAGCGATTGAATTGTGTTGCAATTGGACAACTGCCAAAGTGAAAAAAAACTATTTTACTATTTAAAGTACGTTAGTGGTCGACGACACAAAACAATTAGGTACAACATAATTGCTGTCATCAATATTTATAACATTGAGATGAGATGGTTTGAAATAACAAGAGTGGTAAATAGCGAGCGTTTTAGTGAATACTAACTAGTTTTTGCCCGCGCACCGGCCACGTGGATGTCGGATATCGTGTAAAGAAGTAGCCTATGTCCTTCTCCATATTCCAGGATATATCTCTGCCAAATTTCATGATGATCGGTTCAGCGGTTTAGGCGTGAAAGCGTAACAGACAAACCGAGTTACTTTCGCATTTATAATATTAGTAGGGATTTATAACGTTTGACGTCCAAAAATTGCATTTTTTTTAAACCTAATTCAATATTTTTGGTATGATCAAATTTATATATCCATACTAATAATAAAGCTGAATAGTTTGTTTGTTTGTTTGCTTGAACGCACTAATCTCAAGAACTATTGGTCGGATTTGAAAAATTATTTCAATGTTAGATAGCCCATTTATCGAGGAAGGCTATAACACGCTAAGACCCTTAAGAGCCGAGCAAAGAGAAAAAAGTCACGAATACGAAGTATTAGCACGGGCAGCCGAGGCGAGCGAAGGGGTGGGTCGGGAAGCAAGAAATTTGACGCGAACGAAGTCGCGGGCAGAAGCTAGTCATTCATATACACAAACCCGCACTTGGCCCGCTTGGTGGATTACGGCCCATTCCCTCTCTCAGAGAAAAGCAGTGGGACCGTTATAGGCTGATTACGCTAAATCTTATAACCAATCAAATTCGTATCTTTATTAAAAACAAAATGACGCACAATGGATATAAATCTGCAATAGACGCCTAGTTTTTACAATCCGAGCCAAACTTTCGAAACGGATGTTGTGCCTTCAATGAATTAACTCCCAAAACGGATCGGAACAGCTGATCCACACACACACATGTAACAACATGGCTGACATGCGTGCGCGCAGCATTACGATACTATTTCGGCAGGTGACATTAGATGTGAATCATTCCTTTGGGAAATCCCGACACTTATTAGCGGCGACAGGATTTTACGATCGAATGTGAAAAAAGAAAAATTAAAGCGATTTCTTTTTAACCGACTTCAAAAAAGGAGGAGGTTCTCAATTCGTCTGTATGTTTTTTTTATGTTTGTTACCTCAGAACTTTCGACAGGGTGAACCGATTTTGATGATTCTTTTTTTATTTGAAAGCTAGTGCTTCACGTGTGGTTCCATTTCATCTAGATCTGATGATGCGTTTCGGAGACAGACAACGGAACTCTTCAAAATATAACAGTAAATCAACCGCTATTGCTGCTATCGCGTAAATATGCATTGTTTTGACCCCAAAGATGAAGTAATTTCGAATTAGTGGGGTAGGTACTATAACTAAAAAAGTGAAAAATAAAAACTTTTACCAGAAAAAAAACAACCGACTTCCGAAAAAACACTACAAAGTGAAAAATAACTTTAATTTCGGAAGGCGGTGACAAAAACTTAAAATACATATCCAAAGTCACCGACTTCCGAAATTGAAGTTATTTTTCACTTTGTATTGTTTTTTCGGAAGTCGGTTGTTTTTTTTTTGGTAAAAGTTTTTGTAATGTTACATTTTAAAGCTTTAATGTGTTACTGAGAGTAGAGTAGAGCATTGGTGGTCCAGTGGTAACGGCCGCGACTTACGAGTTGTATAATAGCTCGTAAGTTCGAACCGAGGCAGGTGTTTTACTATATGTAAATTAGTTTATCACCGCTGCTCTCAAAACCGTGAAACCATCGTGAGGAAACCAGAATGTCCTAGAACCATAAATTCGAAGACATGTTACATCTACCAACCCGCACTGGGCCGCGTGGTGAATTACGCCCGATTTCCTCTCACAGAGAGGAGGCCTGTGTCTCAGCAGTTAGAACATTATAGGCTGATTATGTTAATATGTTACTGGTATTTCGCTGTTTCTCAATCCGAATACCAAACTAACCAATTGCCAAACACTTTCGAAATGAGCAGAATTCATAATATATACACGTGCGCCCTATGGGTCGGCTATACAAAAAGCTCGTACAGTGCTCTGCGAGCCCAATATAATAACGCCTTCAAAGTTATGTTGGGGCTACCGCGCTTTTGCAGCGCATCGGGGATGTTCGCGGAGTACGGCGTGCCGGATTTTTATGCGGACACGAATAGCATCCCTGATGCGACGAGTGCGTGATAGCTCCAACAGCTTGGTGGCTACCGTTGCCAGTAAAATGGACAGTCCAATGATGTGGCACTGGATAACCACTCATTGTGCGTCATTTTCTTATGTGAAATGAGTCTTCTTTGCAATTTTATTTTATTTAAGTGTGTTTATGTGTGTATCTTTTTGTGCGTATCCTTTTGTTTTGTGTATGTATGTATGTAAAGTTGAAGTGTTTTATTTTAAATATGGATTTAATATGGTCTGAAATATTTTTTTAAATTATTATTAATAATAAGAACTCGAAACTGGGACTGGCGCTGTTTGATATTATAAAATATCAAACAGCGCCAGTCCCAGTTTCGAGTCGGACTAACAATTAATATAAACACAAACCAACACAGCATCTCAAATCTAGGGTACCTAGATCATAGATGTCGTATCGAAGTTACTATTTCGGCAGTTGACATTACCGCTGTGACTCACTCCTCTGGGAAATCCCGGTAGTAAACAGGGCTGCCGGTTACGTAACCTACATTTACAACTCATTTACAGGCTAATAGCTTTTACATTGAAGCAACGCTGCGCACATCTAGCGAAGGAAATGGGAATTATATTGGATTTATGAAGTCGATGTTGAAAGTTTTGTAAGTGAATTTGTAAACCTTGAGAGCAGCGCATCTAAAAGACTTAGAATGCCTTAGATAGGCACTGTTCTTTCGAGTAGACTGACAACTTTATCAAAAATACGATGTATAATTTTAACTAAGGTTCTACTTCTGTTAGAATCGCAGAAAATGAGCTTATTACTTACTGATTTACCATAACTAGTGGTAGAAGTATTCGACCATAATTCATGTAAATGTTAAGTTCAAACTAATGCATTATTATATTAAAATATTAGCTTTCTGCAATCTTTCTCCATATAAACTTTAACTGTGCCAAATTTCATACTCCTCCATCCGCGGATTCTTCGTAAAAAGGGATACAAAGTTTTTGCTTCACGTATTAAGTCTTCTTCAAACAAGCGCGACGATACAGCGCGATGTGACACTTGTAAATAGAACCATTCCCATGAAGTTCTCCTGAACTTCATGCTTGTGCCTGTTTGAAGAAGCCTTTAAAAGATAAATAAGTAGGACAAAAGGGATAAGAACAACAAATTCTTCACAGTTCTTTTGCAAGAATACATGAATAAAATTAAACCTATTCCCGGTTTCAAAGTACCTACTTATTCTTGCGTTATATTGGCTAAAACTGAAGCAAACTTACTGAAACAAATATTTCGAAATGAATGCTCGTTTCGTTACAGCATGTCATTTCGGCGGATGCATAGATGTAAACAATCCAAGAACCAGTCGCTGTGGCGATGGTTTAGAGGCTTACGTCCCCAAATGACGTCTTTCCGCTGAATGATGACGAAGAAGACAGACAGTATCCAAAAAAGACTGAAGAAAAATAATTTGCAATGTTTATCACTGCATATTACGACGTTGGCATCCCTGTGGCATCAGACAGTCATCACTTCGTGCGTCAATGTCCTAAATACATGCTCAGTTGGCGGTTAACTAGGAGATGTCTTCCGTGTGTTATGCTTTCTTATTAATCAACTATTCCATTCCAATAAGTGGACTTCAGTAAATTAGCTTTCAAAACTGTTGCTCATTGTGGAGGGTCATTGTGCCTAACCGCAAATACTTGGGAGTTTCCCCTTGGCTCTAAAAATGGAAAATTGGGTTTTTACTACTCAATTATTGTTTCTACTTAGTCTTTGGTTGTACGTACATATTTGCAAAGTTTCTGTTAAATTATTGTTCAGGTGAATAACTTTGCGGTTAATTGCACGAAGGCTAGCTAGTACAGCAGTTTCAAGTACCTGTTTCCTTGAAAAGGCCTTAAACTTGACAGTGTGTACCAACTACACAACTTTTCATTAGATCTCAGTCTAAGAACAGTTGTGTTTTATGGCAAACAGCTAATTTAAAAATGATTGACCTTAATCTAGACTGAATAACCAGGACTTTTGACATCAGCAAAATATCACTCGCAGACCTATAGCAACACACATAGCAACCGCTTAGACTTTGATTACCAAATCTTCTGTTATCGTGACGTTCTCCTCGTCACAACATGACTTGCCGCGTTATCTTCACAATAAATAAATCCGCATTTTTCCACCGATGACGTATAATCCGTTCATTGAGAAACGTTCCAGAAACATTATGGCGGCGTGAGTTCTCTATGGTGTGAGCACGCGAGCCTGGTCACGCACCGAGCACGTCACTGACGTCAGAGCACCACTACGGCCAGTGACCATTATTGTTGCCAATTGTGTAGTACTGTATACATGACTGTGTTCTTCGAGAAATTGGTATCTGTTCGACTAGACCCTTGCCAATAAACTTTTTGCAGAGCAGGTTCTTTCTGCGACAATAACATGGTCCTTTCTGCATCTCGCTGCCATTGTTTTCCCGATAGTGGTCTCACTAATTATCGACATTTTTCAAAATCGGATGGAAACAATTTCGATGTTCTTTTGTAATCGATATTTATAATTTTATGACACCGATTTGATGCCTTATACGTTGGATATCGTCAATCTAACAATTTTGCTATATATGCAATTATTTAACATATTTTAAGTCAAATAATATGTATTATGTAGCACGCAACATTTAACTTTTTCCGGCTTTCATGATTCAGGCTTATCACAATAATACCCAATATTTAGGTCAGTAAGCACGAACTGTATTAATGAGAGTGACGTATCTGCTCCGTCACTATAGCTGACGTCAGCCATCAAAACACGTGTACTGTGTAGGTAAAATGTCGTCATTAATATTTCAGGTAGGTACGCTACGCTCATTTTCGGATTTTCCAGTTTAGAGATTTTCCTGACATTTGAAACAAATTTGTTAATTATTCACAGGTAGATATGAAAGCAAACAGCTACTGTTTCGTATCGCAATCAGATACGTTTTAGCATTATGTTTCCAGAAAGCACTGTGATAAGAAATAAATGTTAAAAACATTCTATTTAGTGTTTTGACAGCCACTTTGAGTGCAGCTATACTACTTTATAGCTGTAATCAAAGCGACTGTTAAAATACCTACCTACTGGTACCTGTCAAGATCATACCAATTAGTTTCATTATCTTACGCAGAGAATGTTTATAAATTTATTAGGGTATTTAACAATGGTTACACCATCGACACACATTACACAGTACGACAGAAAGTAATAACTTTACAATTTAACCAAGGCAAACTGAAATCCAAGTGCTCTATATTATTACATGCATTGGTCCTTCGAGCCGGATGAAACAATTTGTCTTTAAGTACAACCTGAAGAACTTTTGAATATTTTAAAAACATCAAGCAAGCGACTTTAGAACTTATCTAAGAGTGTAGCTGTATTTTCTATTGTTTTCAAAGCGCGATATTTCAATATTTTATATTGCGTCCCCAGTAGCGAAATTGGGTAATAATAGTTAATTTTAGAAAGGGGTGCCGACCAATTCACGTTATAGACCATTCGCCACTCCTTCTCGAAGCGTTTAGGTTGTTCACGAACGAATACCTACAAGTCTCAAATTTCTCACCCTACAGTGTAGCACTATTCCGAATTTAGAACGGTATATTTTCGGAAATTGGTAAAATAACTTCTGCATTGCTAAGGGCTTGCCCTCTTCGTTAGCTAACTAAATGAACACTTAAAAGACCGCTAGATCGTTAGAGTCGGTTTTTTTTTTTTCAAAATCAACCTTGATGGAGTGGTGTGCACCAACAATGCACTAACATATCAACCAATATCTCTCCATATCAACGGTGCTGTTACCTAATGAGTTAAATAACAGCAAATCCATTGAAAAGTTCTGAGTCAATCGACAGAGATAAAGTGATATAAAGAGGTATATATGTAATAATAAGTAATTAATACATAGGAAATTATTATCACAAATTACGTGGAAACAATAGTTATTTGTTAGCTATTGAAAGCTGAGCAAGCGAAGGACTCTAGGATTGAACCAAGAGAGAAGCGAATGGTTCAACTATAGAATCCTGAGCGTAGCGAGGCTTTCAAAAGTCCGAGACGCAGAATACCTTTGCTGCCGAGCCAAACACACAATTTTTGACCTCACTACAGCGAGGAAAATGCTAAGTGCAAGAAAAACAGCCTAAATAATATATTAAATTAATGTAGTTCAATGAAGTATGATAGCATTGCATTGTCGTCTTCGAAAACGTGTTCACGCGTTTAGAATGTCTCTTTGCATTTAACAAATTATACGCTTTTATGTACTTTTCGCACGATTTTTCCGGAAGATAACTCAATTCGGCATAATGCGCTGCTTGCACTAACGCGAAGTTACAAAAGGGTTTTTAGTTAAAAATGGTGTTAAATATCTTCGTCGCTGGACTCGCTCATATTTTATGATTTCTCACGATTTTGTCAAAAAATGAACCAAAATGATGGAAAGTGAACTGAACAGAGAACAAAATTTTAGAAGTTTTTTTTTTCGTGCAGTGGTCCTGCTGGTGAATTTGATGATGAAGGAATAATTTGATGCACAACTTTATATGTAAAAACAATGTTTAGTAAAACGGATATAGAACACATCACAAGTACCGCCATCTAGTAATATAAGATGACAGTCATATCTACCGTTAAAATGACTGCCATCATACCAATAAAAATAATTAAAAGAACAAAATAAGCAAACAACAACAATTAATGCCCTTCTCAAATCAACAGCCTCTCTTATTATTAACTAAATTCTAACAAAACTGAACCATTTAACTTAATTAATAAAAATATAGGTATTTTTGTCTTAGTTGAACTGTTATCACACCGAGACCCATGTCTACGGCAGAATCATTTGTAGAATCCGTGATAGACAGACACTTTGTTTTGTTGCCTAACAATATCATTTACAGCTTATCTCATGGACCGCTTATAACTAGAATGAACTAGACTTTTTGGACGATAATATTCCAATTGGAAGATAGTGATTAGTGACTATATCGTTCTACACGCCGATGCCAATCGTCAAAAAGATATAAAGCTAATTTTCACCGATTACTGGTGAGTCATGGAAAGTTTCACATTTACATATGTTTGGGTAGCAATTGGTTCAATTTGTTTGATAACAATGGTCCAATCCATAGCCTGCCCGTATCACAAATGTCTTTACTAAGTTCCTACGATAAAAAGACAGATATTATAAAGATTAACAAAGAGCGGTTGACGCGGCAACAGGTTGCAGTTAAAAAGTCAATGTCGTCGTAAAAACGTTGTGTGTTTTCATAAGTTACGAAAAAAAAAACATGTAAACAAAATATAAAAACAATTGTGTCTTGAACAATCTGCTTATTTAAACTTAGTTTTTTAAAGGTTAAGTATGGAGGGATATGCCCCAAATGATGGTGATATCATACAATCCCTATTTAATATTATAAATGCGAAAGCAACTCTATCTGTTTGTTACGGTTTCACGCCTAAACCGCTAAACCGATCGGCATGAAATTTTGCAGAGGTATAGTCCGGGATATGGAGAAGGACATAGGATATTTTTTACGCGATATCCGACAACAACGCGGGCGGAGCCGCGGGCAAAAGCTAGTATTGTTATAAGTATTGCTCTTTAGAAACAGACTGGAATGAAGACAAGGTGAATCCTCGATCATCTAAATCATTTTAGTAACAACGTTGTGTACGTTGTAACTAAAATGATTTTATTATTTATTTACAAGGTCTACATGGACGACATCATTTATTATTACAACAGGTCGACGCTTCGCTGCGTAACGGGACGTCGGTTTAGGAACTCTGCTTGGATACTACTGTAAGTAGGTATATACCGATTTTAAAGACGTTTTGACTATTTATTGTAAGCCTTAAGTTTACTCATCAACATCTGGCTGCCTTAACCAACTATGTTGGGGTCGGCTTCCAGTCTAACCGGATGCAGCTGAATACCAGTATTTTACATGGAGCGACTGCCTATCTGACCTCCATAACCCAGTTACTTAGTAATACGATATCATTTGATAAGACTGGTTATCAGACTTTGGGGCGTCTGACGTAACTACTTTCAAAGGTCCACGAATGACAGCCGCGACCAACGGCGTAACGTACTTTCCTAAACTTACTTATTTTTCCACACATTGAAACCTAACAAACTTAAAATCAGTGACAAATAGCGCCATCTGTTCGCTAAATCTCATTAAAAACGTAGTTCCAACAACCATCATCATCATCTGCCTAGCCTTTTCCCAATCATGTTGGGGTCGGCTTCCAGTCTAACCGGATGCAGCTGAATACCAGTATTTTACATGGAGCGACTGCCTATCTGACCTCCACAACCCAGTTACTGGGTAATACGATACCCCTTGGAAAGACTGGTTGTCAGACTTTCGGGCTTCTGACAACCCGTAACGACTGTCAAAGATCTACAAATGACGCCGGGACCAACGGCTTAACGTGCTTTCCGAGGCACGGAGAGGTCTTGGTATGTTAAGATGGTAGTTCCAACAACCAGAATCAAAATACAGACATAAAAGAGAAAGCTTCAGGACTAAAGAACGAACATTAAGAATACCAAAGAGTATGAAGCAACCCTATTATAACAGGAGCAATGAACTCATTTGTGGCACAAGAAGCGTGTCAACCTTGTTCCAACGACAACACACGTAACTGCATGTAGGTCGTACATTGCAGCACTTGCTGAATAAAATGATGTACCTACAATGTGTTGTAGTTTGAAACTCTCGTCTCATCGTGGAAGAAACTGATGGTGAAGCAAACAAAATAATAAAGAACAGCATCATTATTTTTTACTAGGCTTTTTTCTCCCACTGCTGGACAAAGTAGGGAACTAATCTTTTTCCACCTCTCTATGTTCAGCAGCCAAGGATCAATCTTAATTAAAGGAGTCCAGGTCATCCCGCCATCTCCGTCTGGGCCTGTCGCGATGCATCATTATTGCCAAAATGCTATTAGGCGAGCTTTCAGGGAGGTGTTTTTGTGTACACACACAAAAACACCCCCCTGAAAGGTCGCCTTATTAGCATTTTGGCAACTATTTATTCAACACACACGGGTTGATATGCGGAATAGCTGGCATTCAACGATTAAACTTATTGTACGGCTTTTTTTTTTGAGGGTAGGAAATCATCAAATAACTTCTCCCGCTCTGGGTGGAGCTGGAGGGCGTGTCAGACTTTTACTGACTAAAACCCACCCGTGATCCTTCAGTTGCCTGTGTGCCAGGGGCCACGGTATATCTTTCAAACAACCCGCACCCTTGGCAGAACTTATTATACGGCTTGGAAACAACTTTCTTTTTTCTTTTTAAACGTTGCCCCCACACTAGAAATTTCTCCTGTATTGTGGGTGCGTTTACAAACATTTAAACTCACATACACAAACAGCCAGACCCGGAACAACTACTTGTAGGTCATACAAATATTTGTTCCGTGCGGGAATCGAACCCGCAACACGCAGCGCAGCAGTCAATCGCTTAACCACTGCGACAACCGAGGAATAAAAAGCGCAAACAAGCACTATTGTTGCCGTAAGAAATAAAAACGAATTATTTTAAGTATTGATTACGCATGTTTTGATTATTTCTACAATCAGTATCTTAAGATTTCCATTTCAGGCGAAGTTGATTTGATGCTAAAGGTTAGTTACTGAACCACCAGTTTAAATTCAAAAAAGTTTAAATGCATGCTGCATTAATTATAAATATTCCATTAATCTGCAGTCAAAATTAACATAAAACCACACCCATTATTTGTAACCACAAATTTTATTTGAACACGTTTTTTTTTTTTACAGAAATAGACTTTAAAAACAATAAACATTTAAGTGAAAAAAGTTAATATAGATAAAAATTTGCCGTATCATACACAACCACATGTGTCTGAAGACACACAATATGAACAGAATAAATTACAGTCTTGAAATAAAATGTGTCTGCACAGTTGTCAAGCAAGACCGAATATAAATTAATATCGTGTTCTATACTTATCAACCGAAGCCGCCTCATTTCAGTGAAACCAAAACGTCAATGTAAACAGCCGTCAATACACAAACAGTATTGATAAATACGATTGTAAATAACGATAACGGACGCTTTGAACTTTGAAGCGACCCGCCCTTCGGTGGTCACCCAAGTTCTAGGTCAAGCCCGCAGGAACCGAACCAAGAGACGGACTCTAAAGTTATCGACGAAAAACAAAACAATATAGAGGCAAATGATGCAAATGATCGTGTTGCAGTGACGATTTTTAAGCTAATCGATTATATGTAAACGGGTTTACACCCAATAATACGGAGTCTGGTCCAAAAAGGGCCAGCCGTATTAATTGGGTTACCATCACGTTTTAAAATGCCTCAAAAAGGGGTCACAAATTAATATAGCTGACCCACACAGTCCCTACCGGTGGACCCAGCAAAATGTTATAATCATGCATTATCTGCAACGTCAGAAAGCCTTGACAAGATTTATTATTTAGCACTCACAACATTTTAGATTAAACACGGCGATTTCGTTTTTACACAGAATGCAGTAAATAATGCTGGATCGCAATAACATAATATTTATACAGACATATACTTCATTTCCACAGCCGAGAAAACTGTCCATTTCATCTGTTATTTAAAGAGTTCAAGAGCAAGCGGGATTATTTCCGCAAGTCGTATCATCAACATTGGAAGTAATTGCTATCACTTTATGATCAGGCTGTCTCGTGTGAAAATGGGAAACATTGAAACGACTACCACTCTTATCTAAACTTTACCTTTAGCAACAGCAGTGGGATTGTCCGACATTTTTAATAGTTGTACTTCAAAAACACTTAAATGTTCAACTACGATTACACTATTATTTAACACGTTAATTTCACTTCTATTAATTATTTCCTACATGGCTATTCCCGATAGCAGCACAACATTAATTAACTGTTAGTAATAAAGCAAAATGTTATTTACATGAGATAAACTTTCATAATTCCAGGTAATTGAGCGGGCGCCACTGCAAAATACGGGACACTAATTGTTTTAAAATAATCGCATCGAAGTAGATATTACCGGTTTATGAGCCCGATAAGTCATGCATAGATTATTTAATGATGAAGCAAAAATGTTCGTAATACATTCCAGACAAGGTGAGGAGCGTCGGGCCACAGACGTGCGCTCGCCGCGGGCAGCCGATTTCGACTGGAGGTGGAGGTCGGTCTCACGCAGGGTGGGGAGGCGCGGGGGGTGGGGTTGCGCCCAGGAAGCACAGCCTCCGACCAATAATAATTATGTAAGTAAGGGTTGTTGCTATTTTTAGAGCAAAGGCGCATACGTAACGAGTTTGTATGGCAACGTATATTATGCTATCGACTTAGTATAAATAACTGGTGTGCAGTGCAGTAGGCGTTATATTCGCAACGTTTCTATTTGTGGAACTCTTAATGCTGTTTCTCTAGTTTCGCAAGTAGCAAGTTTAATGCGCCCATTTTGTACGTAGTTATGGCAGGTTGTTTGAACTAGATCGCCGTTTGGTAGCACTCGTACTTTCTTGTATCCATCCAAGTAATTAAAGTTCAAAAAGCTTTTAGTGAGCGTTGGCGAAAGGTATTTGTTTTCAGGTTGAATAATGGTTTTTTTTTCTGACGAAGATAGATGGTTCCAAATTTCTTGGCTGACTGGTTATCAAACACTGTCAGTGTTACTTAGGTTCAGCGTAACTTAAAGGAGCATTATGTCTTGCAACATACTGTACTTCCATTAGAAACTTTATAAGTGCCAAGTTGCTAACTAAGTCATAACTTAGTGATCCATCATTTAATTAATTTAATAACATGGCTGCAGCGCCCCTGCGTCTCTCGATCCCCCCCTCCTCCGGCACGACCCCTGCTGCACACCCCTGCAACCGCATCCGCATCCACGCCGCACATGGCTGGAGCGCCCCACCCCTTACGTAACACTGACACACTTCCGAGACCACTATGTTATTTATGTTGTTTACTACCGTGAAATCACCAGTTAATACTGAAGTGGAAAGTTGGGAATAGCATCGACCGACAGGAAGGGTAAAGTGAGGAAAACTCACAGTTACAGAGCTGTATTTATTCCTTCCAATTCTTGCGTGTCGATAGTAATCTAAATACACCAAGCCAAGAATTTAGCTACGAGCTTAGCAATTTAAGCAGCGTCCATCAGATCCTGTAGCGTGCAGACAACAGGACACGCTGGGCAAGATATTAAGTGCCCCATTGTTTGTGCGCGATTTGCAGCAGGTGGAACGAATGGGGTAAGGAAGCTCTCGCCACAGGCCTAGCCGTTCAATTCATCAGTAGTGACTAGTGAGTCAAAGTCTATCATCAAGACATAAATGCGCCTGTTCTAGAAAGAACGGAAAACATAGAATGATAAATCTTGGTGTAAAGCTGATAGAATTATTTCAAGCGTAATCTCGCCTAAAATCTCATTTCGTAATTCATGACTACCATGGATCAGGGGCACATAGTGCCAACGTCTGCCAACCCTCAGGAACTTACAGGATAATCATAATCAGCCTATAATGACCCCACTGCTGAAACACAGCCCCTCTCGACTTGATCATACATAGCCCACTACGCGGGCCCGAGAGCTTAGAGCAGCAATGACATGGTCCAATCCCAAAGCTAATGGCTCGGTATTGATAAAGTTTCCCTGATCAACTGTTACCGGGCGGTAACCAAATGTGCCCCCCCCCAGCCCACCCCCGCGTTTCCCAGGGGTGTTCAAGCGGAGGGGTTCTATCAACTGGATGGACAGCGACGTCTAACCGATCGCCGATAACATCGCATTGCGAAATCCGTTTGCTAAGTCCTGTCTCTTAGGGGTTGCGACAATTAATGTAGAGTTGCTCCAGCTTACTCGTATGCTCGGTTCCTATAAACAAAAACGAGTTGTTTTGGTCACCAATAGTAGCATTTTTTATTGCCAAACTTGGCAAATAAATTAATCGTAAGCTAACTTTACCTGTAATAGATACTTCCATATGGAAGGGTCTACGATGCAAAGCTATGTGGTGTTTGTTTTATTAATAGTAAAGTTTACTCTTAATTTTAACCGATAACGGTCCATAAATTATAGGTACCGGCCACTAAGGACGCCCACTTTGGGAAAAAGTATGTTTGTTACTCAATCACGCAAAAACGGCCGAACGGATTTAGATGAAATTTAGCAAGCAGATAGTTTATAACCTGAATTAACATATAGGATACTTCTCATCCCGGTTGTACGTTCCCGTGGGATTTCCGACCTCCACGCGAGGAAAGCGGCTGGCAAAAGCTAGTATTACATATTGTTATCATAAAGTCAAATCATTTACATATTACAATTAAGAAATTTTAAAGAACGTTTAAATAAAAAATAAAAATCCAATCAATTTCATCATAGCTCGACAGTTTTGAGGAAACTGCTAATGTGACCAGTCTCGTTTACCAAAATAGAGGTTCCTATCAGCTGGCATAGAATGAAAGATATTCAAGGAAAAGCTGACGTCAAACACTTAAAAAAAAGAACAATCGACTTCCAAAAAAAACACTACAAAGTGAAAAATAACTTTAATTTCAGAAATCGGTGACTTTGGACATTAAAGTTATTTCTCAGTTTGTAGTGTTTTTTGGAAGTCGGTTTTTTTTTAAGTTTTCATTTTTCACTTTTTAGTGGTTCACATGTACTTACCCCTTCACAGCGTCCCTGCGTGATGTTATGGTATGAACTGGTGTAAACAATAGACAGACATGAGATTTCAGCAATTCCAGTCCATTTGCTATCATTTATTGAGAAGTTCAGTTGCCTATCTCCAAAGTTCTTCATCAGATCTTCACCAAATGGAAATGGGACCACTCCGAGAAAGTACTCTTCCAAAAACTACCCATATCGCTTCAAGTGTGCCTATAAAATTTGAAGAGTTCTCTCTATTTCTCCAGGATCCCATCATCAGATTCTGACTTGATGATCATGGGACAACCTGGGAAGTATACCCTTTCAAACAAAAAATAAATATTCCAAATCGCTCCAGCCATCTTCGAGTAATCGGGGAACATACATAAAAAAAATATTAAAAAGGTTCCGACGAAATGAGAACCTCCTCCTTTTGGAAGTCGATTATAAATGCAATACAGGATAAAAATACAAGTCAACGAACTTACGTAGAGGACTGATAACATTGATTAGCATAAACAGTACTCTATATAGCCTACGTGCACCTGCGCAGGTGTTGTGGTGAACTACGAAAACAAGTGTTTTTTTTTGGTAAGTTTGAGCACTAGGTACTAATGGAAATAAACCGCAAAATTGTGGTCCAATGACTAAATATTTAAATGAATTTCACAACAGCTATTATCAAAACAAAATGTGGCATTCAAATCATGTCTTGAAATGGTAATAACATAGAATATGTTTTATTCTTGTTATGACAGCGGGAAATCCAGGTTTTAAAGGATTCTGAGCCGACGACCTTGAATCAATCAACTCATATGCCTACTATCAGCTCGTAAATGGGGACTATTTCATAACTTCCCATCAGAAAACGTTCTAAAAGGAAATGGATAAATTACGAGCAGAAATCGAAACTACGGAAGACTGGGCTGTTACTAAGAGTATTCTAATAGAAAATTCCAACAGGGTATTTTACTGTGTATGAGAAAAATTCTAAAAATATATTAGTCAGATAGCTTAGGCAAAATGCAGTCGAAAAATGTTAGTTTTAGTTCATGAAACAACAAAATAAATTTTAAAATACAATTTAAAGATTTCACTTTTTTATCTGTTTTTGAACACCATGAAATAGTAGTCGCCATGTTATTACGTCATACGGTATGTTAACTGAGCAACTTTGTACTTTTACTATTTTCGTAAACAAAGTAATTTTTATTTAAATAATATTTTGCATTCGGGAACAGCAAACCAACGATATGTAGAAAAATAACTCATTTTTTTAATTATAAAACAAAAGTCTTATAAAATATTAGGGCATTTGTTTATACATCAAACTGACGTCATACACACTGCAATATGGCGTCCACTGCGTCCAGCGTTTTCGTCAAATTACGCGCGAAATTTTAAAAATTTTATGGCACTAATCGATATTTTTTTTGTGGTTTATTAGCACTCTAGAATCTAATTAAAACACTTTTCAAAAATGAGTGTAATGCCCTCTTAAACATTGCCTGACTCAGGGATCGAGTCCAACACCTCACACTCGCCCTGAGAACACGGTGGAGCATACGGTGGAGGTCTGGCCGGCTTGGGCGGAGCACCGCCGCGCCGTGTCCTTTTGGAGGCGATCGACGGCGGCGATCTCTTGCGTCCGGCCCTGGTCCAGGCCATGGTACGGAGCGAGTGCATGGGTAGCCGTCGCTTTCTTCAGCGAAGCAGTGATGCTCGCGAAGAGGGAGGTGGCGCACGTGAGGGAGAGGCAGTATATGCACCCTGACAGCCCTAGCCTCCGGAGGAGACGCCCTGGGCGTCGGGAATCCCAGGCTGATTCCCAGCCACCGTAGCCGCTTGCGGACGGCGAGTAATGGGTAGCTCACTGTCCGATAAGGACCAAGCCCGGGTCGACGACGCTTTGTGTTCCACGCGCGCCTCAAATAGATGTCAGCACCAACTGGTGGGGTCCGCAAGGGCCGATGCCTGCCAGGGGTGCGGGTTGTTCGAAAGAGATACCGTCGCCCCTGGCGCACAGGCAACTGAGGGAACACGGGTGGGTTTTAGTCAGTAAAAGTCTGACACTCCTCCCTGCTCCTGCTCCACCCAGAGCGGGAGAAGTTATTTGATGATTTCCCACCCTCAAAAAAAAAAAACACCGCACACTCAGCAGTGGTGCTAGCGACCACTAGACTAACGAGGCAGCCATGTCAGTATTCATTATTTACTAACTTTTGCCAGCGGCTTCGCCCGCGTCGACGTCGAAAATTATCCCACGGGAACGTATTACCGGAATAAAATGTATCATATATGTTAATCCAGGTTTTAATCCATCTGGTTGCTAAATTTCATCCACATCCGTTCGGCCGTTGTTGCGTGATTGGGTACCAAATATCTAAATATCAAATATACAAACTTTCACATTTGTAATATTATTAGGATTTAGTACATACAGTAGTTGGGGGCTTATGGCTAAGTAACAATAGCCGCACGGATCGATCGATCAGGTTAAGCTACGCTTGACGCGGTTGTTCCGTGGGTGAGTGATCTTTTGGCGCTTCGGAAAGCACGTTATGACGTTGGTCCCGGCTGTATTTTGTGGATCTTTGACAGCCGTTACGGGTCGTCAGAAGCCTGAAAGTCTGACAACCAGTCTTACGAAGCGGTATCGTATTACCCAGTAATTCAGTTGTGGAGGTCAGATAGGCAGTCGTTCCATGTAAAATACTGTATTCAGCTGCATCCGGTTAGACTGGAAGCCGACTTCAACATAGTTGAGGAAAGCTAGACAGATGAGTAGGATTTAGTACAATCAAACCTGATTCTGATACGGATCGCTGATAAACGTTATTATCTGCGTATTTTCTCATTTTATATGTAAACTACTGATATACTAATCATATTTATGTACAGTTATCACCACGTAACGATTTATAACATTTAATTTGTGACGTCATTTTCGCACAACAGATCAAGGTTTTTAGGTGTGCCTGAAACTGTGTAGGTATGTGAAATTACTATTGTATCGTTTTCTCTTGATCTCTGTAACTAGTTGCCAAGCGAGCACTATAAGAGCACTAAGAATAGTAAGAGTTGACAAAAAGCCCGGACTTTTTTTTTTATAGTCTGAAATTTTTATTTTCCGAAAAAAATCCCTCGCTTTTTAAGTCCGGAAAAATGACATGGCCGAACGAAGTCAGGACGGGGTTACAAAAAACCGGATACTTCCGGTCAAATCCAGACACTTGGTAACTGTAAACCTACACAAGATAAGATACATAAGATAAGATAATTTAGGTACTTGTCCATAAAGCAAGGATCACAGTGCGATTCATCATCATCATGGGGATAATCAGCTTAAATATTCTCATTGCTGGGACACAAGTCTCATCTTTGAGAGGAACTAGGCCATAATCCACCACGCGGACACCCTGTGCGGGTCGGTAGGCGTCATATGTTTTCGAATTCTTGGTTCATCATGGTTATAGCCGTATAATTTTGTTTTTGAGCAGTCAGGGTAAGGAATGTTTTTCACTAAACATGATGACCTTGCTAGGCCTCATTCTTAGCCGATACTGTAAAGTATTATTCGTTATCTTATTACTCTCTATTAATTTATCAACGCAAATCCAAAGGTGTCAACTAATAAGGATTATTTGTTGATAACCATTAATCATCATGATCACTACGACAGTGGGCACGTCCAATATTAGGCATAAGTACAGGGTAATTTTTTTACCAGTGCCCAAACTGTAACCATGAATCCAGCATATCAATCTAGACCCCCTGGCATAGAAATTTTTCGTCGGTTATACAAAAAAAAATCAGCTGTTTCATAGAAAAGTGCAATGCCTACGCAGTCAACGTGTATGGAATAGCTGATTTCTTTTTGTATAACCCACGAAAATTTTCTACGCTAGCGGGTCTAGAATGATATGCTGGATTCATGGTTACAGTTTCTCCACTGGTTTAAATTTTATCCTGTATAATTCCGTTTATACTGACTTTCTGCTATTCTCTTTACCGTGTCGACAGCAATCTAAATACAGTCAGCCCAGAATTTGGCTACGAGCTTGGCAATTTAAGCAGCGTCCATCAGATCCTGCAGCGTGCAGACAACATGACACCCTGGATAAGATATTAAGTGCCCCATTGTTTGTGGGTCAACACCACATTTACACTCCAGGGCGGAATCATCGGTGAATCTCCACCTGAATAGGTTTTCTTTACTTCGGCCTACCTGAGTCCGGAGTCTATTTAAAGACTTCTAGGAGTTCTAAACCCATTCTACTCTCTTTCCTTTCCTCATAATTTCGTAAGCTAAGACACAACAATTTAATCAAAGATACACAACAACTTTGGAAATAAACAGATCAATCTGGATATATTTAGCTCCACAAAGGGTAGACGCTTTCGTACCCTTTCGCCAACAATCGGGATGCCAATCAAGTTACGTGTTCACGCCGAACTTTCTATTTACTTGCTATTTCAGTACGAGTATCTATACGAACACAATGCCATTTTATTATAACCTACTGTTACCAAATACAGTTAATATGATCCAGTTCAATTCGGTATTGTTGTTTATTTTTTTAAAGTTCGGTTTATAGCGCTGAAAGTGTTTATAAATGTTATGTGGCTCGTCCCACGCAGATTATATTTGTAACCCGTAACTAATTGGGATGTATTGACGTGTTTTTTCTGGAGTTGGGCGTTGATCGATTTTGTAGTTATGATAAATGGAATCATGGTTACGAGTGTGCGGTGTGCGACCTGGGGAAGTTGTGGTGGACCGGATGCGTCATGAAATGGTTATGAGGAGCTACTTCGGAGGCTTCAATCGAATGGGTTTAGAGAAAACGACTAGTACTTGATAATTAACACAATTCTTAACTCGACTTATGGCTTTTAGATAGAGTACATAATTGTACATTTTAACATTTAAAAGTGCCTTTTAATGGCCTACTTGAAGTAAATGACTTGACTTTGAGTATATTTAATTTTACAGCAACAGGACGAAGTGAATATTAAAGTTAACAAGTTTACAGTGAGTCCTTAGAGCAGTGGTTGTCAAATAGTAACGGCCACGGGGTAGTGGCTGATCTTTGCGTTATGCTCGTGAACGGGTGCTGCTTGTGGTGACTGGTCGTCTTGCTGACCATGATTTTGTTATTGTTGCTAATATTACGTACCTATTCATTTATTTTATGTCGATGGTCCTAGGTTATCATTTGTGAACATAATCCAGTATTGCATATGTAAGCTATCACGCCACTTATACCAGGAGGCTTTTATTTTGGCAGTATGCTTTGTTTACCCTATTTTTTGTGCTTGAGTCAAGTTTTCATTTTATTTGTTGGTATATTGGCATGGCTTGCTCACATATGACAAATTAATATTATAATAAAGTAATGTTGATTACTTTGCCTACCTATGTATAGAATCAAGTCTATCTAACTAAACAGACAGCTGTGCTGCTGGGGAGTTTGTTGCGCCACTTCTTCTTCTCAGCTAAAGCACTAGGAAGTGGTGAAGGGCGGGCGTTTTGGGGGACTGTCTTATGTAATTTTGACATTCGAAAAGCGCTGATTCTCAGCATAATTTGAATAAATGACTTTTGATTTTGATTTTGCAGGTTCGAACTCAAACAGGTACTTTACTATGAGTAAATTATATCATTACCACTGGTCTCAAAACGGTGAAGGAAAACATCGTGAGAAAACCGGCAGGTCTTAGAACCAACTATTCAAAGACGTGACATCTACCAGCCTGCACTGGGCCCGCGTGGAGGATGACATGTCCCAGCATTGGGAACATTACTGGCTGATTTTGACCCACAATCATTATACGCGGTCCTATCACAAGCAATTTCAACCATTAGAATTTGGAAGGAATCTAATTGCGGAGAAAACAATTAGATAAAGATTCCTTTCCCAGCTCATTTTCGAATCAAAAAACAATAGACAAAGGAAAAGGAGCGGAAATCAAAATAAGGTAAAACAACCAATTTATTTGAAACAGCCGAGTTTAAAAAGAGTACGGAGAATCAATAGGTATCAAACAAACTTGTTTACCGATCCGTCTCGCTGAGAAACGACCTGCCATAGCCTTGGTGCGGATCTTGTAAAATTGACTGTGGATTGTTTATATCTAGACTCAGTCAAACTGGGTGTGGCTATGTAAGCAAACCGCATCTTTCTGCAGCTCTTAAAAACATAGAATTTAATTTGTTTGTTCTAGAAGCCCGATAAGATGACTGCCTCCTTGGTCTAATGGTCGTAAGCGCTACTACTGATCATGAGGTCCTGGGTTCTGGAATTTCTCTGAAACAGCCCAGACTCAGGATTTGTGCCCGGTTGATGGCATTAGGCTCACTCCCTATAACATGGAACTTTACCATAACTGGCGAAATATGGGGTAATATAGGTATACGACCCTGCCCAACGCTTTGGGGAAACAAGGCATGATTTTATGTGTGTTTGTACTAGAAGCATACAAGTAAATACATATAGATAGGTCTGTATTAAAATGTGCAAGGCAGTGTCCACGCATGCGGTGAAAGTCTCTTTAATAAGTAATGGGGCCCATTATTGAATGTGCAAGCCACCCCCTGCCACTTTATCGGTGAATATTATATTATCATCGTTAGCCAGGCAGGGGGACACAGTCCGTCCATATTTAGATACCTAATCAATCCACTATAGCCACCAAAACCTATAGTCCAATACAATTTGTTTCCATATCCTACAATAGTCCTGTGGGCCTAAAAACGCCACATTTAGCGATTCCTCTAAAAGCGATTCATTTCCTGAATTCCCATATGATTCTGCTATTTGACATTTTACTTTAATAAAGCAATTCATAATTTGGTGACTACTTTACGAATTTCCATACAAAACTGTCAAATAGATGAATTGCGTGCTGTCATCGCAGATAATATTATGAATTGTCAGTTAGTGACAATTTCACGATTTTAAATATGATTCATAATGTGATCATATTATGATTCTGCCAAAGTGGCCTTTTTAGACCCCCTGCACTAAACAGGGTTGTCTTTGGCTGCACGCATGCACAATGGTGCATACAGGGATAATCGTCGGAAGTGCCTCATTCCAATTCGTATCTGCCTAGCCTTTTCCCAAATATGTTGGGGTCGGCTTCCAGTCTAACCGGATGCAGCTGAATACCAATATTTTACGTGGAGCGACTGCCTATCTGACCTCTACAACCCAGTTACTGGGTAATACGATACTCCCTGGTAAGACTAGTTGTCAGAATTTCGCTTATGGCTTCTGATGACCCGTAACGACTGTCAAAGATTCAGTAATTTTAGCCGGGACCAACGTCATAATGTGCTTTCCGAAGCGCCAAAAGATCGCTCACCCACGAACCACGGCAAGAGTAGTTTAACCTGATCGATAGACCCTTCCGGCTGTTACTCCTTAGCCACAACCCCCTGATGATGCGCAGATGCGTGATGGGTATCCATATGTACAAAAAAGTTTTTTTTAAGATGTCTTTTTTGTGTCAATGACCACTGGTGGTGTTTTTGGCTGGCGTTCTAAAAAGGCTGCTTTGGCACAAACATAAAAGGATAATATTATGACTCATATTTAAAATGGTCACTGACAATTAATAATACTATCTGCGTAGACAGCACGCAATTCATCTGTTTGACAGTTTTGTATGGAAATTCGTAAAATGGTCACCAAATTATGAATTGCTTTATTAAAGTTAAATGACAAGTAGCAGAATCACATGGGAATTCGGGAAATGAATCGCTTTAGAGGAATCGCTTAAAGTGGCGTTTTTAGACCCCCTGAAACAAAAAAAAACTCGTACTTGAATTCTTTTTGTTTTATCATGTTATGATATCGAAATCCATCACATCCGAGAACTTTACAAAAAAAGTTCAAACACATTTCAAGTGAAAACATCATCAAATTAAAGGCCTCCACAGAAGGGCGAGACGCGACTATGAGAACAATTGTTCTGTCCATGCAGGTTTCATAGTAATTGTTCAACTAAATTCGCGTCGCGTTGTCGCGTTGCGACTGTCTGCGGTATCCTTAATTCCTTTTTTGTCATCATGTACTGAGCTTTGCTAGCAAATTTAATTTGAACCGATATAATTCCACGTGTGTAACAAAACCTAAAATTTTATATAATTCAAGAGGTGGCAAGCATAACTTAGTGATCATTTGGATCCAAGAATTGTTTCTTGGATCCAAATGATCACTAAGACTTAGGGCTGATTTTTCAATAGTCAGATAGCTTTTATCAGAAGAATAATTATGTCAATTAGACATATTATTATCAATACAAAAGCTGTCAAACCGCAATATTTAATCCTCCGATAAAAGTTATCTGTCTATTGAAAAATCACCCCTAAGTACAGTTACTCTCAAGGCATGACGACTATGTTATGTATGTATAATGTACATAATTAGCCTACAACGTTCCCACTGCTGGGACACAGGCCTCCTTTCAGTGGGAGGGAATGGGCTATAATCCACCACGCGGGCCCAGTGCGGATTGGTAGCAGTCACACGTCTTCGAACTTCGGATTCTAGACATGCCAGTTTCCTCACCCCTTTTTTTCTTCACCTTTTGAACAGTGGTGATGAAATTAAATACACAAAGTGAAGTGTCTGCCTGGGCTCGAACTCACGACCTGCAACTTGTAGGTCGAGGCCGATACCACTAGGCCGCCACTGCTCTAAGCGTCTGCATCTCTCTATGTTATGTAGTTGTTTTCAAAGACTTAGGTAATCAAAACTTCGAATACAGTTATTACGATCAGTCCCCACTACTTAAAGTTAAAGTGCGTCACAAGTTGCGTGAAATCACTCAGGAAAGGAGGAAAGAGGAAATAACCTCAAATAACTCTAAAAGAATGATGTCATAACACTGTACTATTAAGTAAGCCCAAGAGCGTCTACTTTCGTAGTCTCAGGCAATTAAACATTATTTTGACAGGCGTCTAAAGTACACGATACTTTGGATGTTGCATCTAGCCATAACATCCATATATTATAAATGCGAAATAAGTCTGTCAGTTTGTCTGTTACCTTTTCACGCCTCACCTTATTCCTGAAGGCGAGGCGTGAAAGCCTGTCCTAAGGTAGCCGGTTGTTCGAAATAGATACCGTGGCCCCTGGCGCACAGGCAACTGAGGGAAGACGGGTGGGTTTTAGTCAGTAAAAGTCTGACACGCCCTCCTGCTCCACCCAGAGCGGGAGAAGTTATTTGATGATTTCCCACCCTAAAAAAAAAGGTAGCCCGTGCGCGTCGCGCCTGTCTGCGAATCTTCGCTCGTTCTTTAGTCTTTCGATACCCACATGAAGACAAGCCTTGAATTTTATGACACTAAAACACTGGTCTATTCCATGATGAGACGATAGATAATTATAGGTAGGTGGTCATCATTGGACGGATTGGGATGAATAGGCTCACGGGTAGACCATAGCCTGGATAAGGGCATAGTTAGGATACTTTTTGTCCCGGTAGTACCTACCTACTATACCGTGGGATAATTTCTGGCCAACACGCGGTCGCAGCCGTAAGTAAACACTAGTTGATTAACTTCTATGTAACGTCTAATTTATATTTTATTATGTAGGTTTCAATAAACTACATTTTGATTACAGTTCTCATCCCAGAATTTAGGGACCATTGTGGTTGATCTACAATTGGGCTATTGTGTCGCTATTTCGGTCACAATGAAGTACCTAAATTAATTTAATATGTCAGCTTATATTACTAGAAACCACAAGAGGGCGGGAATTGATGAAATTATTGAATCCATGGTTTTTTTTTCCATCTGCAAATGTATGAAGGAGATGAAACTATAAAGCCTACGCAAACGATTAATCTACTGCGAAGTACGAAAAGACAAACGCGAGGTTAACATTTCCAACTCAAATTCTCTCAGAGCAAAACAAACACCATCCCTGATGCTGCACAGTACACAAGGTACAAGTCACATCATTTAATTAACAGCTTACATTACGGCGGGACACGACGTTATAACAGCGATCCATCATCCACTAAAACACTTCGCCTTCCAGGAACGTATTAGCAAAATTTGCCCCCAACTTCCGAGAAGGGGAGCTTTTCTCCCCGTTTCGGCCCTCCACTAAACTCCGCTCCCGGGAATCCCCCCCGGCCGGAGCCACGCTGCGTAGGCGTGTGTTGACAAACGTTGCTGTGTCTATTTCTGGCCCAAGCTCAGCCACGCCCATCCCGCCCCCCCGCTAGCCTCCCTCCCTACCCAAATGTGCCCTTGACCTTGGTAACCAAACAACCGCAGTCACAACAAGGGATGGATGATAATTTGTTTTTCTGATACAGATTTGTTATGAGTTCAGGGGATGGGTCCGTGATTGTAGGCCGGTCCCTAGCGACAGGCAGGTACTTTAGAGTTTCTGGCTTGGAAATATACGCTCAGATATTATAATGTCCGCGAGAGTTGCGGGTTTCGAATAAAGCTAATTTGAAAAAGGTTTTGTGTACTATATTTTTTTTTTCTGATACTTAAAAGAAGCTGTACACAAGGCAGTGTAACTGTGTAATAAAGGAAGCTTTTATCAAGTACCAAGTACCAACACTTTGTCGACAGATGGCGCCACAGGTTGCCTTTCTGTTTATTAATCAAAGATCGTTAGAGTACTCCTTGGCAGCCATAATTGCTATGTTTGAGTGGACCTTTGAGGTTTTTTAAATAAAACCCGTCTAATTAGCTGGCACTTGCAAATCTTATGTTTAACTCGATTCTTGGAACTTGTACTACGAACATCAGTAGGTAGTCCCTGTACGTAACTGATTGAGTTAAGTTAATTTCTCGACATTGGTAAGTTGGTACGGTGAGTTCACAATCAAAAGGAACTTAAATATTAGAGAATCTTACATGATTTTCTTCTATTGTATTCCTGAGTAAAAAATTTGTATTACATTTTTAAATCCAATAACACGTTGCCTGACATACGGCAGGTATTAAGATTTTTTTCATCATTCTATTACATATGTGTGAACACCTCTGCCTAACCCTTCGGGCAATATAGGAGTGATGTATGTTGATTTTACTAAAAGTGGCATACATTAGTTTCGGCTTTAATCATCGCGCCCTGTTGATAATCATGATAATATACGGGACAGTGGGCACTTCGTAAGCGTTGGCTACGAGCTACGCGCTACGACTCGTAGCGGCCTACGAAAGTTTATTCGCGTCGTCTTCAGGGCTTTGATGTTATATTTTGGTTTTAGAGATTAAGGGCTTAGAAGTGGATAAAGATGGGTCTACTAAGATCAAATTATAATCCACACGACTAAGTTTTAAAAGGGAAAGTGACCTCGTTTGCTGGCGCTATCTTTGTACAGCTGAAGTTAGAACCGTTTTTAATAATTTTGTGAAGATTTTTCATTACATATATACACCGTGACATTTTAGTAATCTTACAACGGCAACCCACTTCATGTATCCAATGACTACTACTTATTTATTTAAAAAAAAATATTTTTGAACATTTGCATAATTAAAAAAATGAAAATATCATTCACTAAGACGCATGACGTAGTTTGAAACACCCTGTTATGGAGATGGAATTAATGATGGAATGTAATGGTAGGTAGGTAGATATCTTCTACCGTTTGATACGTGAACATTATTAACAGGAAGGGTGTTTCATAATTCTAAAGCATTATTTATTTTTCTTAGTACCTATTATCTCAATTAATGGTAACAATGTTTTAATCGCGCCTAGAGGTAGTTTATGACGCATATATTGAGTGGACCACTTTTGTAAGACGACCAAAGAGTATAATAATATTAATGGGAGAAGACGACTAAAATGTCAGTGTATATACCATAAACTCACGCCTTCTTCCATAGACAGAAACTACAGAACGCCACCTGCTACGATCCTGCTGTAGTTTAGTACTGCGATTTTGATCGCATTTGGAGCGAGAGCGTTCGCATATTTATCTATTACTACTTTATGTACCTATATAATTACTTTCTTTTTTACACGCTTTATATTAGCTTCACTTGTATGTTTGTATGTAACCGACTCCTTTGGACGCTATTTTGACCCACTTAAACGGTCAGATTTAATTTAAACTTTGTAGACTTATCGAGGACCTATGACAATTCAATAATTTTAAAAAAACATATAAAAACACGTTTTTGTAGTTAGCAAAACTAAAAAATAGAAAATTAATAATAGTTCAAAAAAACACGCTTTAAAAACCAAACTAAAAAGTAGAAAATAATTTAATTCTATTAAAAAGCGTGGGGTGCTTATTGAGGTATTTTTATAATCAATTAATATCAAGCATCCCACGCTTTTTAATAGAATTAAATTATTTTCTACTTTTTAGTTTGTTTTTTAAAGCGCTTTTTTAGTTTTTTTTTTTTTATGTAGATCCTTAAATACTCCTTTGCTTCGTTTACGTCAATGCACAATACATAATACACACACATACATCCCATTATCAACATATCTGCATTTATTGATTATACATTAGTGAATTAACATATTCTGACTCATATAAAAATATTCCACAACTGCACTAAGAAGTACCGATGCCGAGGAGCAGGTTCGTACTGACGTAATCATGATGATTGATTACACGTTTTGCATTTTTTGCATGTTTTTTTTTAAATACCAATACAACAATTTATGTATTTTGTTTATTGATGAATTTATTACGAAACAAACAAGAGCGAGTAGGTAAACAATTCGGGGATTTATGTCAACGTCAAGAGCACAGTTAGCGGTGCCTTGTCTTGTCTACATAACTAGCACTGTGCGTTCGTTTGCGCGGATTTAACTACAAACTAACACCCCTCCACCTTCTTTAAAAGGTAGTCTTGTAAACCAATAGTTACTATATTTATTATTTAGTTACTGGTTGCTGTCCGCGGCTTCGACCGCGTGGATGTCGAAAGTTATCCCACGGTGACGTGCAACCGGAACAAAAAAGATAAGCAGTGTATGTTACTCGTTATAACATCAGCTATCTGCCCGTCAAAATCGATCCAGAACATTTCGGAGATTAGCCGGAACAAAGAGTCAAAAAGATAATTTATTTCATTGTTGTTTTGTTATAAGTACCGCGTATACTGCCCTATGCATTTAGTGAAAAGCTGTTATTGTGACATTAGAAACAGACACTTACATTTTATTCATTTTTATAGAAAATAAGTCTTTAGAAAGGCGGTGACTTCAGAGATGACGGGTAATAGAGGATGTCCAGGGAAGAAGACATAATTCAAATTAACTGGAGTAATAAACAATATCTCTCTTGCTGCACATACCGCGCCATCTGCATGAGCACTTTCAATGCAGCAGCCATTATGAATGATAAGCAGATTCCAGCAGAAGTTAATTCACGTGCTGTTTACAATACTTTGTTGTCCACAATCAGCAAAACAACATAACCAGTTCATTGTACATAAGTCAAGGATTTCGTGACGTAAGCAGCTTTTTTTTTTTGGGTGGGAAATCATCAAACAACTTCTCCCGCTCTGGGTGGAGCGGGAGGGCGTGTCAGACTTTTACTGACTAAAACCCACCCGTGTTCCCTCAGTTGCCTGTGTGCCAGGGGCGGCGGTATCTCTTTCGAACAACCCGCACCCCTGGCAGGCATCGGCCCTTGCGGGCCCCATCTGTTGCTGCTGACATCTCTTTGAGGCGCGTGTGGAACACAACGCGCCGTCGACCCGGGCTTGGTCCTTACCGGACAGCGAGCTACCCATTACTCGCCGTCCGCAAGCCCGTGCCTACGGTGGCCGGGAATCAGCCTGGGATTCCCGACGCCCAGGGCGTCTCCTGCGAAGGCCACGGCTGTGAGGGCGCATGTACTGCATCTCCCTCACGTGCGCCGCCTCCCTCTTTGCGAGCATAACTGCTTCGCTGAAGGAGGCGACTGCCAGCCATGCCCTCTCGCTCCGTACCATGGCCTGGACCAGTGACGTAAGCAGCTTACGTGACGATAACGTCAATATCCGAGGGTTGGTCAATGCGTGATCGATCTACGTATGATCGTACGCGCAGCCGATGTCACAAGCATTTGACGATGTGCTGGCAGGAAACCAATCATGCTGATGCAGCTATAAACTAATGAGATCTTGCGATTATATTATTTGATTACGTTAAGTAGAAGTACTTATTGGGAGATTATTTTTTTTTTGCACCAAGAATTTTAGTTATAGCGTATAATTTGGTAATATTACCGAGGTTGTTCCATGGATGGGTGACCATCTTTACATACCGAGACTCCTTCGTGACTCGGAAAGCACGTTAAGCCGTTGGTCCTGACTGTCATTCGTAGATCTTTGTCGTTACGGGTCGTCAGAAGCCCGAAAACCTGACACCAGGAACCTACCAACCTAGGCTGTGGAGGTCAGATAGTCAGATACAGGTCAGTCTCTCCATGTTAAATACTGGTATTCAGCTGCATCTGGTTAGACTAGAAGCCGACCCCAACATACTTAGGAAAAGGCTAGGCAGATTGATAGAATTTGGTAACATTAGACAAAAATAGACAAGAGGTATTTCATTATTTATTGTTGAAGAACAACTCATCAGTAAACGCCCACTTAGTTCTCCTACGCCTACGCTTTTATAGTATAACCTACGTTTCCAAGAACTACACCTATCATGACTACTTCTTACCTACTAAACTCATTATACCGTTGAGTTCTACATTGTATGTAAATGCTAGTCCATTATTGACATATTCTGGCATGGTGCCGAGTAACGCGGTCAAGTAACCTACATCCTGCTTTCAAATTAATGCAACTATATGCTGGAGATTAAGCAGGTAATGCTCCTTAGTACGAAACGTTTTAGAACTGATAAAGATTCCGGAATACCGAAGACTTCGCCCATCCCAGAAACAAGGTTGAAATGTCTCGTGTGCTTGTATTTTATACCTGAACCTTGAAACCGGAACTCAGAGACGCTGCTTAGCGTCGGTAAAAAGTAGTTATGGTGGGGGTAAAGAAATTCTCCAGAGGACCTCTTTATTTTACGTAGGTGCCATTCGGGGATTGATAATAATATTAATAAACTGTTCCACTGAACGGCACGTTTTAAAATGTTGTTTCACGCACCGCACGTTTGTTCAAGTGCTATTGAAATCAGTGCTCTGAGTGGAATATCTCAAAATCTCTACTTAACACTGCTGACAAGAGAGTTATGATTAGTACGCAAATTCCCGCAATAAAAATCTTTCAAAATCTTGTCGCAATATCATCTCAGTGACAATCAATACAAAAATGTGTGAAAATTAGAAGGTTTTCGCTTTGATTGATTAGTTGTGATTCTTGAGACGACTAGTTGCCTATTTTTGCTACCGGTTAGAAGAATAATAATAAATCACATAAACAATACCTAAAACGTTGTAGTGGTTGTGAGCTACGACTTATTTACTTTCAGTTACAAACCTCCCACGGAAAAGATCAAAAACTAAGTGCTTCGCCCCCACCAGCGGCGGTGGGCCCGAGTTGTGGGTGGAGTAGCCGTGTAGCGCGGCTAGCGATGGTAAATTCCCGAAAATATTCTCCTACCGAGAACTTTGCTGGTTCTCGAGAATATTCTTTTGAAAAAGAATTTACGAGAATTAAAAAATTAGATTGTACCTATTGTATTGATCTCTTCTCTGAACGTTTTACGCAGTTAACGTCAAAATAATCTAGTCCACAATTTAAATCCTCAGTAAATTCTCCTGAGCGAGCAGGTTTTCGATAACATTTCCAAGATAATTGTCAAAATTTCGTATGGTATCAATGTTCAACTAGGATTTCTGTATTAAAAAATAATGAAATGTATAAAAAAAAACACTACAGTGAAAAATAACTTTAATTTCGGAATTCGGTGTCTTTGGTATTTGAATTTTTTGACATGCCTTCCGAAATTAAATTTATTGTTTACTTTGTAGTAGTTTTTTGGGAGTCGATTGTTGGTTTTTTGAAAAATGTTTTTATTTTTCACTTTTTAGTTAATTTTATCATCCTTGGGGTCAAAACAGCGATAGTATAGATAATCGCGGATGATTTGCTATTTGCTGTCTTTTTTTGAAGAATCCCGTTGCCTTTATACGAAACTCATCATCAGATCTATATGAAATATAAATGGGACAATTTCGAAATAATCCCCTTTCGAACAAAAAGAGGATTTAGCAAATCCGTCTATATATGACGGAGTTATGCCCGAACATTAATAAATAATATTTAAAAAAAACATGTCGAATTGATAACCTCCTTCTTTTTAAAATCGATTTAAAACATTGATCATCTTCCTGCCCTTCTCCTATGTTACTTGGGATCTGCGCTACACATTTTCATTTTGCATTCTCCCCTGTCAACCGTCACGCTATTATTCACTCACTTCTCCTTCATATAATTTCTCACAAATCCATCTTTTTATGGCCTTCCACATTTATATTCATCATTCTTTTAGTCACATGCGCCTCCTGCCTCCTCATAAAAGAAACGTAAATAATTAAAAAAAAAAACTAAAATTTCGATACTTGGTATTTGCAGTTACATTTAATGCTCATCATAATTATCACACAAATTTTCCATGATCCGTGAATATTATCTGTTCCGAAAATAATATTGCAGAATAGTTTCTATCGGAGAACATTCTCCTTGGGGAATATTCTCGCGCCCAAACCCATCGCTAAACGCGGCGCGGCGCGAGCAACGATCAAATGACTACCCACAGCTCCGCGCTTTTATCGGCTTCGCGCGCAAACAACGTGCACCCTTCATAAAAAGCTAGGAAAGGGGTGCTCAAAACAAAACACATTTTTTTATTTGTTCTTATGAAGGGCAAGCAATGTCAATCTTGCCGCCTTTGAGCTACCAATAAGTGCGAAGTTTCATCCAAAATCAATGCGAAATGCCCACAGCTATTCGCTACACTCTAAGTTCCCCTTCGAAGAAGATACGTCGAATCTTAAGATCAACAATATATGGGTTTTCCCAAAACTCCGATGACGAGTCCCAACACGGACCTAGAATTTAGCATTGATATTATTTAATGAGATTATTATTATTTATCTTCATACATTTTCGATAAGATACTTGATCTATTTAATAAAATTCATTCACTAACAGTAAACAGATAACGCAGGTTATGTTAGAAATTTGGGCCTTTTTAGAGGCTTTAAATTTTGCACTAGAGTTCAAGGGAAGAATTTTTGAAAATTCATCCCCTAAGGCGGGTAAATAGGAAAAACAGTTTGTAAGTAAGTTGCCAATTGAGAAATCCCATCGGGGCAAAAGGCTTGTAAATTCTAGAAATATCGTATTTTTAGTTCTAGGCGGTACTAGAAAAGGCGATAGATAAGCAGTGATCTCTAGTCTGTCCAGGTCTTGACAACTGACAACAAACTGCACAAAAGCATGATTTGTGTAATTTCCATGTGAATCTTTTAGGGGAAGCCCATTTCTAGCAGTGGTGAGTTACGAGTTGGCATTATGTGTCATCTGACCCCGGCAACCCAAATAATAGAATATGTTAGAGCTAAGGTCAAATGGGACCGACATGGGACGCCACCGGGCGACGCCCACTCCATTCGGCCACAATGGCTTGATCATATTGGTTTATTAGCATTCTGGGTTTTACCAAGGTTGATAAGAAAGTGTCAATTGTTTTGACATTAAATTCAAATCTACGCTAATAAGATAGGTAGATACCAACTGAGGAATTACCCAAACGGAACATTAGACGTCATCGAATAACTGCAAAAGAATTATGGGCATTTCTAATGAATGACAAACAAAGATGGCACAAAATTCGACTTTTAATTGTATTCAGTTACTAAGACTAAAAATGTCCGTAGTTCCGTGGACGTAAAAGAATAGCACCATCCCATGTCTTCCCGTGGGTGTCGTAGAAGGCGACTAAGGGACTTATTAGAGAATGGGCAGCAGCGTTCTCTAGGCATTTGACCACCATACTGAGATCGCCAACCCGCCTGCCAAGCGTGACGATTATGGCAAATTCCCCCTTTTGGGGGAAGCTCATGTTCAGCAATGGACGTCTTTCGGCTGATATGATGATGACTAAGACTAATAGTGTTGGGGTAGTGAACGATTTTGCGTAAAGAACGAATTATAAAAATGGTTTAATTTAAAATTAAACCATTTTTAAACTCAACCCAATAGAATTAGTTTGGGCACAGGTAATGGGGCATGTCGCAAAAAAGAATAAATCTTTTAAGATGCAAGAAGTTAAAAAAATATTTGAAGGGGTTAGTAATGTGACCCCTTCGTCATGGAGTGCTTGCATATCTCACGTATTAAAAGTAGAAGATGATATGTGTCGTATGGACCATTTTATTGATTACATCACTGATACCTTTATAGTAAAAATTTGCTTGGAAGTTCTTTCTTTCAAGTTCATTCAATTTCGTTCATTCTTACACCACCTCACTATCTTTTTTCGTCAAAATCTGGTAACCCTTCAACTGTCAAGTTACTGAATACAATTAAAAGTCCAACTATAGCGTTAGCGTTTAACGTTTAGTTACGACAGTTTAACGTTTAAAAATTCGTTTACTAAGTATTAAGTAAACGAATATTTAAATGATAAACTATTGTGATATAGTGCAATAAAGGGTGGCAGGATATCGCCGCGTCAACTGGAACTATGAATTCAGCACATGATTAGACCCTTTGCGTAGACATTTTTCGTAGGTCATCAAAAAATATCTGCTGTTTCGTTTCATAGAAAAGTATAATACCTACGCAGTCATAATGTATGGACCAGCTCAAACTCAAACTCAAACTCAAAGCATTTATTTCAAATAAACCAATTACAGGCACTTTTGAATTGTCAAGGTCGGTGAGTTAGAAAGATGAAGCTAATTGCCCATTCCAAAGCGTAGGTACCTATGGAGAAGAACGGGCAAGAAACTCCATGGACACTCTTTTAAAATCATGGTAATGTTACAAAAAGTTGGTTACATCATTATGTTGAAATTATCAATGTGAGAACGATGTAAAAAGACGTGCACATTAAAGCGTCCGTAATTAAAACAAAAATAAAATAACAATTCAGAAATTAAAATAAGCCGTGAGAGCTAGGAGATGACCAGTCCCTACTGGCGGCGCCCGTTCACGAACATGACGTGTGGATCAGCACCATTCAGCTCAACCATTTTGAAGGGAACTTAATGATCCAACACACACGCCACCACCAGCGAGACATTTGAGTGAGCATGACATACTCCTAGCTGCCAAGGCACATTCAGGTCAATGAAAGACGTACCCTGTAAATGGTAGCTTTATAGTAGGAACATAGTGCTCACACATATGCTATGCAATTATACAATACTAAAAGTTTGAATTTATACAATGCAAAGATCTAGTCTTTTACAGTCTTCAGCAGCTCCAACGTTTTCAAATGCTAATCAATTTGGTTTAACCTACCTTGTGGAGCTGGACAAGCAGCGTTTAGCCAAGCATTTTTATCAGCGATGTAATCTCCCAACTTATAATAAGCATGGCTGCATAGTGTGCGTTTTATACAAGATTTAAATTTCATTTCATTCAGTTGGAGAATGTGGGGAGGTATTTTATTGTAACATTTTAAACAGTACCCCATGAAGGATGAGTCTACTTTAGCCAGTCTGAAGCCTGGTTGAACTAATTGGTCCCTATTTCTAGTCCCAACGGTGTGTCTTTCACCTCTTTTACTGAAAAGATTTAAATTTTTCCTGACGTACATAATGTTCTCATAGATATATTGACAAGGTACCGTCATGATATTAATATTTTTGAAAAGTTCCCTTAGAGAATCTCGCCTACGGAGGCCATATATTGCTCTGATGGCTCTTTTCTGCAGAATAAAAATAGACTCAATATCTGCAGCCCGTCCCCATAGTAAAATACCGTAAGACATGATACTATGAAAGTAACTGAAATAGACTAACCTCGCGGTTTCTACATTAGTGAATTGGCGGATTTTTCTTACAGCATATGCTGCTGAACTTAGCCGTCCTGCAAGAGCTGTTAAATGAGGACTCCACTGTAGCTTTGAGTCGAGCGTGATCCCTAGGAAAACAGTTTTATCGACGAATTCTAGTTTCTCTTTATTCAATACTATGTCACAATCAGTACTTTTAACATTTGGTAAAGCAAATCTTATGCATTTCGTTTTTTTCCCATTTAATACTAAATTATTAGCAGTGAACCAATTTTGCACCAGCAGTAGGGCGTTATTTACGTCGTCAAGATTTGATGCACGTCTATTTATTTTAAAAATTAAGGATGTATCGTCAGCAAATAACACCACTTGTGGTTGTTTTTTTAATAAATGGGGTAGATCATTAATATATACTAAAAAGAGGAAAGGACCTAATATTGAGCCTTGTGGAACACCCATTTTTATTTTTAAACCAAGTGAATTGACTCCATTTATATGAACTTTTTGCTGTCTATCATTTAAATAAGATTTTACTAGACTGAGCGCAAGTTTACCTAGTCCGTAATGCTCAAGTTTTAAGAGCAAGGTTTCGTGATTAACGCAATCAAATGCCTTGGAGAGGTCACAAAAGATTCCAATGGCATCCTGGGCCTCCTCCCAAGCATTAAATATGTGTTTTAATAAGGTAACACCGGCGTCAGTCGTACAACGTCCTTTGGTGAAAACATATTGCTGATCGTGTAAGATTTTGTTGGTGTTAAAATGATTAAGCATTTGATTGAGCATTATCTTTTCGAACACCTTGCTGAATACCGGCAGCACGGATACTGGTCTATAATTGTTGGCGTCATTGCTATCCCCAGATTTGAATAGAGGTATTATAACCTTACTATATTTCATTAAATCCGGGAAGACTCCTTGATCTACACACAAATTAAATATCAAAGCTAAGTATGGTGCTATGGTCTCGATTATAGATGTACAAACTTTTATAGACATTCCCCATAGATCTTCGGTCAGTTTGATTTTGATTTGCCGAAAACATTTTAAAACTATCATAGGGTTTATGTGTTTAAATTGAAATTCAACGGGGCAGCCTGGAACGTTCGCTCTTAATAAATCAATTGAGACATCGGGGGACGAATTTAAAGCTTCTGTCGTTTTAAATGGTATATCAGTAAAGAAGTTTACAAATTCTTGAGCAATCAGCAATTTTTTATTTTATTTTAATACCCGTCACTATAATTAGCAGACACAATAGAAATTCTATTGTTATCGGAACACATGGTGTGCACATGACGTGTGAAAAGTTTAGTAGTTCACAAATTATTCTTAATTATTGTAAAATTCATACACATTAGAAAAAAACCCAAATACAGAAGTTAAATGTTACAACTTCCCCTCCAACTATCTACTTCTGCCCGACAGGGTCCATAATGATCTCATAAAATATAAGGCCGCCAGCCACAGCTAATAGACGAGCATTGCGAGCTATACAGATATTAGGATATATTTTGATTGAAGTTGAGGGGGTGTGGTGCTGAAGCCAAAAGTGCACTCTCAGCATGATTGTTGACAGAGCTAGTTATCAAAAACTCATACATAACAAGTACCTAAAACATATCACCCGACGCTGATGTTTTATAATAATCACTAGCTCATGCCCGTGACTTCGTCCGCGTGAAGTTTCTTGTTCGCCCGACACCGCGAAGCATCGCATCGCCATTGTATTACATCGTTTTCACTTAGCGTTATTTCTGACAAATCTCGGCTTCTAAGGTTTTTAGCGTGATGTTAAATAAAAAGCCTATAGCCTTCTTCGGAAATAGGGCGATCAAATTAAAAAGAATTTAGGCATACCGACTTGTAGTTCCAGAGATTAGTGCAGTCAAACAAATAAAAAACAAACTCTTCAGCTTTATTATCAGCACATGATTCTAGACCCCCAAGCATAGATTTTCGTTGTTTATCAAAAAAAAAATAGACATTTTCAGAGATATTCGGATATATTTGGTAGAAATTGTGGGGGCGTGGTGCTGACGCCAAGAAGTGCACTATCAGCATGATTTTTGACACAGCTAGTTATCAAAAAACTCATACGTACGTAAAAGTAACGAAAACATACCGACAGACACTGATATGCGTTTATAATCATCACTAGCTTCTGACCACGACTTCGTCCGCGTGAAATTTCTTGTTCACCCGAACCACCCTATCGCATCGCATCGCATCGCCCGTCAACCCTATTACTTCATTTTCGCTTACCGTTCTTTCTGACGTTTCTCGGGTTCAACGGGTCCTAGCGTGATGTTAAAGCCTATAATAGCCTTCCTAGAGAATTAAGCTATCAAATTAAAAAAGAATTTAGTCACACCAACTGGTAGTTCCAGAGATTAGCGCGTTCAAAGAAATAAAAAACTAACTTCATCTTTATTATCAGCACATGATCCTAGACCCACTAACGTAGCTTTTCGCTGGATATAAAAAAATAAATAGAAATTTTTAATGATGAAAACAGTTAATGATTGAGTATTGACATTTATAAAGATATTCAGATATATTTTGATAGAAGTTGAGGGGGTGTGGTGCTGAAGCCAAAAGTGCACTCTCAGCATGATTGTTGTCAGACCTATTTATCAAATACCTCATACATAACAAGTAACTAAAACATATCGACGGACGCTGATATGCTTTTATAATAATCACTAGCTTCTGCCCGCGACTTCGTCCGCGTGAAATTTCTTAGGGCTGAAACTGCGTTAAGCGGGCGCCCGCGCGGTTCTATACAAAACTGTACCGTTGCGGGGACACGCTCGGGCGTCGGTCGTGGGGAGGCAGGACCCGCGCCCGCGCGGGTGCACGCGCCGTGCCCGCCAGCGATACGAATAAACGGGTTTACTGGCTGTCGTTTTTTTTTGCTAGGCGTCGTTTAGCTACGTAGTAGTATATTAAGTTCTCCATCAACACGACTGTGCATGCACACCGTTAAAATTGAACTAGCGACACTGCGTAAATAGAATAAATCCGCGACGGGTACACGCGACGGGGACCGTCGCGTTCCCACGGAGCCTATCCGTGTGACCACGCGCGTAGACACGCGACGGATGCGGACGCGTACGCGTTAAGCGGACGCCCGTCGCGGGCGCCCGCTTAATGCAGTTTCAGCCCTAATTCCCCGACACACCCCGTCGCATCGCATCGCATCGCCCATCAACCCTATTAATTCGTTGTCGCTTAGCGTTCTTCCAGTTTTTCTTTTAGCACGGCTTCTAAGGGTCCTATCGTGATGTTAAATTAGTAAATAATGTACTCAAACTCAAAGCATTTATCTATACTAATATTATAAAGAGGTAAAATTTGTTTGTAAGTTTGTATGTAGGGGGTAATCTCTGGAACTATCAGGCGGATATGGATTTTTTTTGCGTCGATCGCCCAATTCTTGACGAAGGTTATAGGCTATTTAACGCCACGATATGACCCTTAGAAGCAGAGTTAAAATAAAAAAAGTGAGTGCGTGCGGGCGATGGGATGCGACGCGGCAGGTCGGGGGCCAAAATGCCACGCGGGCGAAGTCGCGGGCGAAATGCTAGTTTCAAATAAACCAATTACAGGCACTTTTGAATGGTCAAGGGGTCGGTCAGTCAGAAGCAAGCTAATTGTAAAAATAATATTGGCAAACCCGAGTGGTCGTTCCAGATATTAGCGCATTCAAACAAAAAACAATTAATATTTATTATGAGTATATACCTAGATATCGTCATTTTACATGACTAAGACCTTACACGACTTTATTTAATAGGATAAGATGCGACTCGCCATGTCATATAAACATAGTCGCAGGTCGCAGATGCCTGAATATTCGGAGAATTCCAAGTTGCAGCCGTGGTTCGATTTGACAGATATAGTCAAGTCAAGGGGTGCGGGATTTATTCACTATACTTCGTCTACTAGCTAAAGAACCTGGGCCTCCACAAACAGAAGACATTTGAGTTCAATTGGCAAGAAGTTTCAGGCAGGAAGATGAAGCTTTCGTTGCTTATTTCATAGCGTGGTAGGTTCCTTTAGTAAACAACGGGCAAGAAACTCCATGGACAAACTTTTGAATCAGCATAATGGTTTTGCTAGTAAAAAAAAATTTGGAAACATCAATCATGTTGATACTATAAATTGTTTAAGATTTATCCTTTTAATAAAAATGTAGAGAATACGGGCGGCAACGGTTTTTTTTTTTGAGGATCTTCAAATAACTTCTGCCGCTCTGGGTGGAGCAGGAGGGCGTGTCAGACTTTTACTGACTAAAACCCACCCGTGTTCCCTCAGTTGTCTGTGTGCCAGGGGCGACGGTATCTCTTTCAAACAACCCGCACCCCTGGCAGGCATCGGTCCTTGCGGACCCCACCAGTTGGTGCTGACATCTCTCTGAGGCGCGCGTGGAACACAACGCGCCGTCGACCCGGGCTTGGTCCTTACCGGACAGCGAGCTACCCATTACTCGCCGTCCGCAAGCCCGCGCCTGCGGTAGCCGGGAATCAGCCTGGGATTCCCGACGCCCAGCGGGCTTAGCATGACGTTTTCTATTTCTACGAAGAATAGTCAGTGCTTTTTCAATACAAAGTGACATTTCGTTTCTCCTTTTTTGACATTGCACCGTAGATATCCTTCTACAATCTGTCATTTTGTCTTTCGTTTATAACGATCTTTGTCTAGTTCCTTTTACAAGTAGACTATTTCAGAAGAATATTTCTTCCCAAACTGTCAAAATCACACTGACTACAAACTTTATACTCTACGGCCACCAAGTATATACGATTATCTTAAAAATCATGATTCGTTAAAAACGCATGACAGTGATAATTAGTAATAGTAATAGAAAAACATAGCTATCTTCTCCTATTGTACATTATTTAGTTAATAGTCATGTCCATTCTTCCATCGACAACTCGGCGGTCGTGCTAAGCCTGCTGGGCGTCTACTGCAGAGGCTAGGGCCGTGAGGGCGCATATACTGACTCTCCCCCACGTGCGCCGCCTCCCTCTTCGCGAGCATCACTGCTGTCACGTACATAATTACTACACCTGGGAGACGGATACTGATAAAAACTTATCTAAAAGAGTGTCATTTCTTTTTAGTGTTTCTTGTTCGTTCTTCTCCATAGGCACCTTTTTTGTTGTTTTTTTTTGTTTCTGGCGGGGAAACTTTCAAAAGGCGCCCGGGCTTTGCAGATAACGCAGGGGAATGTGGGATTTTTGCCTCACTAAAACCACCTCGGTGGTTACCATCTAACACACATGGAACTTGCAACGTTACCTCTCAAAAGACCAATCCAAAACCCGCTCTGTGCACCTCCATAAAAACCTACTGACTGACCGACACCTTGATAATTCAAAAGTATACCTGTATATGGTTAAACTGAAATAAATGCTTCGAGTTTTGCTATTGTGGACCTCACAGGAGTACGTTGCTGCCGATCTTCACGACCGAATCTCTAAGTCACCTAAACCTCAACCTAAATAGGGATTAAAATACCCTCGCTTCGAAATGGGTGGGGCAATTAGGTAAGTAACAAACGGTACCTTCTTTTCTACCTCCATATTACACCAGCAGGGTTGATGTTTCAATATTACAAGCAACGTGCTCGTCTGGAAGGTTCTGGAAGCGTTTCCTAGCAACCAACCTATCCAATATTCTCTATACAATAGGTAATGAATGATTCAGTTTTCCAAGAACTTGAACAAGCAATAAAGTTTCGATGGCATATTGTTATAGATCGTATTGTAATCATAAAGTTATGAAAAATATATTAGTTTATACAAAAACCTATCTATAGATATCTTGTAGAAATAAGGACAAAGAACTACAAGCGTCTGTAGAACGATAGAATTAATAGAAATGCTAAATTATCATGCAAAAAAAACAGTAAACAATATTTCTCTGTTACGAACAGAAATCATAAAAAATATTTTTAAACTACCCTTAAAAGCAATTAAAACAAAGGAAACAAAACACGTGGAAAGCAAGGACGGGCATCGAACCTGATGCTCCCGGTTCCCGGGCGGGTGAGCGAGCGCATACGGGGCGGGGGTTGCGAGGGGCTGCTTCTATTTATATAAAATCGATAGGGCGCCCGTGGCCTTGGCGGCATCGATCGAGCCGCGACTGATGGGTGTGCGTGACGAGCCCCCGAGCCCGGTTGTACTACGCAGCGTGAAAATTTTCCGCAAAGGAAATGTGCCCGAAAAATGCTTTGATTTCGCGATAAAAACCAGCGTTATCTCTTCCATATGTGTATGAAGAATTACGAGGACGTTACTATGGCGTAAATCCACCGTAGAAATTAAAATACGGACAAAAAAAACCCAGCCATACCTATCCTTTAAATCATTTTATTAATATTGAACACAAAACGATTTTTTGGTCAGAAAAAGTTAATGTAGAGACCAAAAGGCGGACCCTAGTAACAACTGAGATTTATCAAATTATTACTCACACCATGGCGGTATATCTGTGGAGCCCGCTACACCCTCCAGTTCCCATCCTCCACCCACTTTCCCCCGCGCTGTGATTGGCTGTGGTGGCCGAATGACAAGACCCCTACAGATTTTTCTTCGTGGAAGATGCACCACGCCAGCGTTCTTGGGGACGTGTGCTTTCGCGCGGGAAATACGAATTGAGCAGCCGACGACGCAATGTTACCGATAATAGTCTAGAGTTGTAAATACGATGATATCTAGCTTAATGAACAGACGTGTTGCTAAGGACTTGGTTCCGCCTTTCGGTGACATTGTACGATAAAAAGAAAAACCATTCGAATGCTGTACAACCCGCTTTCGAATAATATTTTTCGAATAAATTGACAGGGTTTGTACGTTGCATTCGAATGCTTATTTGAATAATTTTATATCATGATTGTGTCTAACTATTCCAATGCCAAAATAACTGTTTTTATGTTAAGTTACGTAACTAATTACGTAACTTAAGATAAAAACAGTTATTTTAAATAATTACCTTGGGTCTAAACCCAAGGTAATTATTTAAATTAATGAAAGAAATACTAAAAATAGGTAGACAGCTGCATGCATTCATGAAATATTTAGATGGAAAATAGTAACTAAAAAAAATCGTATAAACAGTTTAGTTATTGTTTGATAAAATAGTAAATCAAACATTTTATTTACTACTTACTAAGATGATAAGAAAAAAACTTTTTTTCTATTTTTGTTTTAATGAAGTACTGTCTATGAAAGCAGCATATTTGTATAAATACATAACTTTTTTTAAACTCTACAGTACACAAAAACGCAAGACACTATATAAGGTGTGTCTTATCTAGGGCCTAGTCTCAACAAATAACAAAATGAATACGTTATGTCTAGTCTACCTAGACTAATGTTGAGGTAGTCAAGGTAAGGTCAACAGGTAGCAGTGTGTGCTGTTTATACTTACATACATATTTTATTATTATTGTTGTGCCCAAGTGTAAAAATATTATATTATTATATTATATTCAACTGTGATAATGTTGTTAAACAATCACTGCCTGTGATGCAAACACGGTTTTATTATATATTTTTTTTTTAATTATAGCTAGAGAAAATTTATATGAAATAAATGTTCACTTATTTTTTATTTTATTTTATTATATTTGACTTTTAGAACAATGAATATATTTACATGTTATTTGTAACATTTAGAATTCATAACACAGGGTGGCAGTGACACCAACGCGCAACCTGTTGCCATGGATACAGTACATGATTCTAAACGCCCCTGCATTTAATTTTTTCATTGGCTTTTTTTTATACATACATTTTGACCATGTTTTTGAGCAGTGCTGGCCCAGTGGTAATGGCCGCGACTTACGAGTTTTAGGTCGTAGGTTCGAACCCAGCCAGGCGCTTTACTTTGTGTAAATTAGTTCATCAACACTGCTCTCAAAACGGTGAAGGAAAACATCGTGAGGAAACCGGGATGTCCTAGAACCAAAAATTAGAAGACATGTGATATCTACCAACCCGCACTGGGCCCGCGTGGTGGATTGCGGACCGGTCCCTCTGACCTGACCTCGGTCCCGACCGAGGAGGCCTGTGTCCCAACAGTGGGAACATTATGGGCTGCTAATGCTTATGACCATGTTTTTATTGCACTTTTGTAGGAAACACCAGATTTTTTTAACAACCAATGAAAAATTACAATGCATAGGGATTTAGAATCATGTACTGAAATGGGACCCCCATTTTATAATCAAATCTAAATTTGATATAAATGAAATTTAAAAAAATTTGGAGGAAAAGATTTTATATCTGAAGCACTTACCTGAGTTGTTTGAAGAGCGGCCGGGTTCATCAGCCATTTCTCCAGTTTCCTGCAATGGGAGCACACTACTTAGATAACAAGCTTAAATACTTATCAACTGTAATAATGTTGTTAAAAAAGTATAATTAGAGATCGGATATTCAGATGCATATGCACCTAAAGTTGAAAGGTTGGCTAAAATGGAATGCGCTTTTGTACCGATTTTTTTTTGAGACCTACTTTTACAGACTTACACCCTAGGTACATTGGTATAGGTACTATATTTCCATGGGGGTTAATTTTTTAATAAATATGCGTCTGAATAGTTTTGCAATCCTAATCATTTAGAAGTCGCTTCCATACTATACAAATGACTAGTTATGCATTCCTGGTGTTGCTGGCATCCCAGGATTTTTATACAAAAAATATTTTAAGAAGCCGCTTCCATATTTTCGTAAATAAAAATTAACTTTAGGTGAATATGCATCCGATTACCCGATCTCTAATTACAATCCATAATTTTATATATGGGATAGGTAATTATTTATTTATAAAAAAAACTTCACACCCATAAGGTACAAAAGCGGACTTAACGCCTAGGCATTTTCTACCAGTCAACCAAGGGTGGTGAAGAGATAAGATGTAGGTGCAAGAATTACTGATTTCTAACATAACATTTACATATTGGAGCTAAGCTTTAAATCCATCGTTTTTTGTCTTTTAGTGCTAGACAAGTTAGATTCCCAGATAAATAGGACACACGGTTGAGAAGAAAAAAGAAGCACTACGCAAATTTCAAATTGTTGAAGCATTTTAACTGTTTATTGAATTATAGACGTAACATTGAAATGAGAGCATTCTTTTGTCTTTATTTCTTACACAAAACTGTATAATGGTAATGGTTCAGTGAATGGGAATTGTCTGTTTCCATTCAATGTTATGGTAGCTTATTTTACTTATTATTATTTAGGTCCAGTTGAAGCAATACATTATAAAATGTTTATCCATAGTGAATAAATAACAATGTTCAAAATAATATTTTGTCATCAAAATCAAACATTTTCTGTAAAATATCTACGGAAAACAAACAGCCTTGCTATATACTCAAAGCAAATTTAATTGAAAGTATTCAAAGAATACCTGTTATAGACAATTTCATTGATTTAATATAACATCATCATCATCCATTATCAATACTTTAACAGATTCTAGTTCGAAAGCAAAACAAGCACAGTGACAACTGACAAATGTATATCTATGTATATCTATCTATGTATAATGTATATCTTATTATCTCTCTAATATTGTATTTTAATTACAATATAAACTGGTATAGGACATAGTTCAGTTGTGCGATGTGGAACAAACAATAATAACAAGGTGATGCTTTCAATAACAAACACTACATCATATATGGAAAAAATGACCTCAACGGTATTAAAATAACTTAATACGGCACATAAACACATGAAACAAGCACACTACACCAACTATTGGTACCTTGCTTACACCAGCTGGGGTTCAAAACACTCGATCTTTTAAATGTCCTTATAACTCACAATCTTACAGTTTTACATATTAATTTGTATCCTTTTAACGTCACGATGGACACAAATAACAACATTTTAATGACGAATTCATCTCAAAGTACTAAAGTTCACATAACATCGCTTCAAAACAAGCCAAAAATCTATGTTTTGACCAGATTTTGACGTAATACTTACGTCGAATGATCAGTTCGTTCGCATTTTCTTCATGTCACTTAGAAGCAATTTTTCTATTTTTTTATTGGCCAAGAAGAATGTTATTGGAAAATTTAAAACGTTACCACCAATCAGAAGAACACTGCGTGATGACAACATTTTTGGTTCCATCTTATTTGTAATAAATAAGCCGATGTATCACAAAGTCCGGTTTTTAATCGATTTTTAGCGTTTTACATTTCTCAAAAATCTACTAAATTGAATCTAAAAAATCCACAGATGATAGAAAGACGAAATTTATTTTTATATTTTTTTTTTCACACAACATTTTTATGAATTTTTCTTCTTATTTTATGTTCTTTGTCATGCAGAGCGCTCAGTAAAGCGAAAATAACTCTGACTGTTACGGTTTGACGACTGGACGAATTTCGATGCGACCACAGCCCGCAACTATAAATTCGATTAAAATATAAGTGTAGGGTGCTTACATTTTCGAGCTCGCTCTTGTATCCTTTTTTCTCTGACTTTTGTTCATAAGTTGACAACGTTAGTCCTATTTATGTATGAATAGACAAAAGGAAACCAAATGTATCCGGGGCGGGGTGAGTCAAATTTTCGAGCTCACTTCGCTCGCTCTTGCCTTGTATATCCCCGGGCTTTGCAGTACCTACAGGTCAACACTGTTTGCTATTGTGTCGACCTATGCCGAAAAGTATTTATACCGGAATAGAAGCTCCTATGGCTGGATAAATATTCAAAGGAAAATGTAAGCAATCTGGCTTTCGAAAATGTTCGTATTCGCTTGGCTCACTCTATCCTATAATCGCCTCATGCTCTAACTTTGGGCATGCCACGATTGCCGCAGTAAGTCCTCTATTTGAGGAGTGTATTGAGAGGCGGCACGGCATCCTCACCTTCCGCCTAACGCAGGTCCTCACCGGACACGTGTGTTTCGGGGTTTTGGGGTTCCTGTTTCGCATAAGGCGGGAGGAAACGTCCGGCTATTTCCACTGCGAAGATCGCCCTGAGGACACGGTGGAGTATACGATGAAGGTCTACCCGGCTTGGGCGGAGCACCGCCGTGTCCTCGTGGAGGCGATTGGCGGTGGCAATCTCTTGCGTCCGGCCCTGGTCCACGGTCCGGAGGCGAGTAATGGGTAGCTCGCTGTCCGGTAAGAACCAAGCCTAGGTCGACGGCGCGTTGTGTTCCACGCGTGTCTCAAAGAGATGTCAGCACTAACTGGTGGGCCGCAAGGACCGATGCCTGCCAGGGGTGCGGGTTGTACGAAAGAGATACCGCGGCCCCTGGGACACAGGCAACTGAAGGGACACAGATGGGTTTTAGTCAGTAAAAGTCTGATACGCCCTCCTGCTCCACCCAGAGCGGGAGAAGTTATTTGATAATTTCCCACCCTCAAAAAAGAAATGCTCGAACTTCTCTGTATAAATTGTTATGGTAAGTATCTTATTTTTCTAAGAATTATCAAAGCAAAATCTAACGTTTTCAAGCAGAGTGCTACATTATGCCAATTCTCAAGCAATGCTATGTAATGTACAGACGCACATCAAGCTACCCCAATCTGTCAAATTTCTTTGATAGATTTTCATCTTTATTACATAAGCAAGTTCATGTTCAATAGGGGAAAATTTAACAGTTTGAGGTAGCTTGATGTGCTGCCGTCATAGCTGGGCATTAACTCGTTAATCCGTTAATCGTTAATTAACGAAGTTAACATTTTGATTAACGAATTAACTTTTAAGTTAACTTTTAAAAATGTTAACGGACACGTTAACTTCCGTTAATATGCAGAAGTCCGTTAATCGTTAATCCTATGCCTACTATTTATCGCACGGCACCGCGGCGCGGCGCGAAAAGCAGGTTCAGACTAGTATGAAACGACAAGTGCCGGGCGGCGCGTGGCAGCGAGTGACTTTGGATATGTATTTTAAGTTTTTGTCACCGCCTTCCGAAATTAAAGTTATTTTTCACTTTTTAGTCTTTTTTTTGGATGTCGGTTGCTTTTTTTTGAAAAAGTTTTTATTTTTCACTTTTAAGTGGTTCACATGTTCTTACCCCTTCACAGCGTCTCGGCATGATGTTATGTTACGAAGTGGTGTAAACAATAGACAGACATGAGATCACCTGGGAAGTATACCCTTTCAAACAAAAAAATAATAATCCAAATCGGTCCAGCCATCTTTGAGTAATCGGGGACATACATAAAAAAAAGGTTCCGACGAATTGAGAACCTCCTCCTTTTGGAAGTCGGTTAAAAACAAAACTAGATAAATTTTGCCGGCGCATGCGAGTGAGAAAACTGCGAAAAAATTTGTTTCGTTTGATCATTTCATTACTTAGCAACGATATAAAAATGCAATTTTACACTAAACGGATTAACGATTAACGTTAACTTACGTTAATTCTTCCGAAATGTAACGCTTTAACGTTTAACGAAGCTAACTTTTTTTGTAGCGGAATAACGATTAACGAAGTTAACTATTTGATTAACGGTGCCCAGCTGTGGCTGCCGTCTGTACAATGCGTCCTTTAGAACAAGAACTCAAGCACAAAATGTTTAAATCTGGTTATGAGTGCAGAAATCCTTCCTGTCGTGGCCTTAGCACCATCAGTTGATATAACAATACACCTTGCCGCAGGTCTCACGGGCTTGCCAACCACCACACCTCCGTTACATTAACCTTATCGTGAAATCTGTACCATCAAATGGCGGGCCTCTACGGGTTCGCGTACCCCACTGTGAGAAACTATTCGTTGGACCATCTATAAATAATAATGATATCTAAAATAGTTAGTAGTTCAAAACCTAACGAGATCACTACAAAAAGGCGAGTGCTTGTTCCGCTGCCACTGGATTTCAGCGCAGGAATATTAACAATAAAATCAATGTAAATCTACCTGAATGGTGGGAAACATACTATTGTGCGTAGTTTTAATGTAATGAAATTGTAGCGTGTACGTGTATACTAATTCCATGGATTTGACAGAATGAGAATTGAGAATGTCATCCTCTGTTGTCTGTCATAGTCATGTCATTCGACTGTCAAAAAATTACATTCTATGACAAATTGACTCATTATTACTCACAACTCACAAAAATCTTCAATTAAATCTCTCTGTGACGCAGTGTTAGTTCCATAAAAATGTTTTCATCAATATTTGGCAAGCGGAGATCGCCAGTGGAGATAGAGGTGGAGGGCGAGATTCCTCCGATTCCTGGAGCGCGAGCGGACGATGGGTTCGTCGTAGTGGATCCTAACTCACCCAGGAATAGCATTTACCCAAACGTGAGTGGTGGTGGTATCGCCGCCCCCTACCCGCAGAGACCAGCGCCGCCTGCGCCAACGCCTAGAGCTGCGGTAATAGATCCCACATTCCACTACTTGCAAGGAGTCCCATTCGCCATGTCTAAAACATTACAAATGGTTTCAAACAAAGATGCGTTCGCTACGGAATTAGCAGATCTTCTTGCATTCCTCACTAACAAAGTTAATGTGAGCAGTTATGATTATGACTTCTCTGTAGAACGGAGTGTTCTGAAGGAATGTTGATGGTGTTTGCGTAATCAATATAGAAATCAACAGTAATCAATTTAATGATTTTGATGGTCTTTTATTTTTAGAATGAATATCATTAGGTGTTTGTGTTGTAAAAAATGTTTAAAATTGCATGATATCATTTTTTAACTGATTCTCCAAAGTTATGTATGTGAAGCAAGCTTTATATTATTTTAGCCCATTTTATAAAATATTGTTACAGTGAGGAACTACAGAAAACAAATATTCAAATGCTAGTAAATATATTTAATAATATGTAAATTGGTATCATTTCACATACATTCAATATACAGTAAACATTTATTGATATGATGCAATGAATAAGGTAATTAGTTTTTTTTTTCGGTACCATTTTTCCTACCATAATGTTAAAATATATAGTTTTGTATAGAATCACCAATCAGAATGTGGTATAGTTTGTAATTGTAACCAAAAGAACAATAAAAATATTAACTACTTAAACAGTGTAAAATAATTGTATGAAAAGTTCAAGTAGGCCTAGAAAATGTAAGTGTTTGTTTAATAGTTTTTATCTCATGCTTACATGTTAAGTTTGACACAGCAATGCAGGTCATCAGAGGTACCATAACTCCAACTTATGCTATTGGAGTTTGGTACTACATTAAATTAGGAGATCAGCAAAGTATGTGAAACTCCTCTTTTTTACCAGACATGAAAATGTTACTTAAATACTTATGTTTTGGGATGTTATAGAAATGGTTAATATTATTAGTGCAGTTTGATCAAATTGGTAGGTCCGTCCAAGACAAGGAACTACCTGTGATTTATGTATGAGGCATCTAACAGGAAACTTAAAAACTCCATGTATTTTTTATCCTAAAGTTAGGCATTGACAAGAGTAAGAGTGTTCTACTGGAAAATGCACTTTTTTCTATTTGGTGATAAAAGGATTCTTTACAAGATCTTATAATAATCGAATTATATCTGTAAAATATATAATGGTATGCTTAAAAATATATAAGAAAAATATGTATAAAGATGTAAATAAAAATGTATAAAATGTAAATTAAAATATTTTATTATAATACACTCCAACATTGATTATTTTTAAAGGCAGTATTTCCTCTTGCTACCTTTCAGTAAAATATTTAGTTCAAAGAAAAAAAAACAAAAAGAGCAAAATAATTTTGAAACAATATCTTAAAAGATGTGGCGAAAATAAAATAATATCTCTTGACTAATGTACCACAGATACTTCATAACATAATTATCAATACAATACTAATACTAGAGACACATTGCAACATTTAGCATAAAATCAGAATATTATGAACAATACAATGATTATCAAGAATGTACCGTTATCAGTCATATAGCTAACACATTACACTATAAATAGTAACTAGTAAATCTGGTTAAACATTGTGGAACCATACTCTATGCTGAACAGCACAAAAATCCACTACCCTTAACTTCTACCTTCCAACAACCAGCACCATCATATCCTCCACATAGTTTTTCACTAAAGAGTCAACTCCACAGCACAAAACATGGATTCGTTACTTATCCATAATTCTGAATTATCATAGCATGTGGAGCATCATTTATATCATTGCCGCCAAGCCAACTATAAATGCTACTATTATCAGGAATGGTATCCAAGTCTTCAAAAATGCACCAAAACTGGAAAAAATATTAACAACGTTAAATAGATTCAGTTTTATTTATCAAAAAGCAAATGAATTTGCTTTTAAATTAATAAAACTGAACACTATGATTTATTTTTTTATACATTCAAATGATGATTAATTTGACAGTGGATAGATAAAATTGCTAAATCGCCAAACAATATGAATTGTAAAATGATTTCTAAATCATTCAAGTTTAAAATTCATTCCTGAGATTTCAGGTTTTGGGGCTTTAGCTATTTTACCTTTCCACTGTTGAATTAGATTACCTGACGTATTTGGAGTATGGTATCATGTAGAAGGCCAACTTCACCATGTTCCAATTCCTTGAGCCACCGTAGCTCATGATGTTGAGAGCAGTAGCCACATGGGAGTGGCAGTTGTCATAGAATAAAATGTGCTGCAAATTAGCAAAACATTCATAGATCACTCATTTATTTATGCTGAATAATGAATAGGATTTTTTTTTTAAATCTGGATTCTACTGTTTACTATTTTTGGATTCTGTGCCATCTATATGTAAATATAATAGTGCGGGTAGGAGATGCAATGTGACGCAGTTGGTTGGGGGTCAAAATTTAATGGGGGTGAAGTTGTGGGTAGAAACGAGTAAAAATATAAAAATACCAGTCTATTATTGTCCCACTGCAAGGCAAAAGCCTCTTCTGATACAGAAATAGTACAAGCATTACCATGAAACTAAATAAAAAGTATTATTACTATTAAGTACCATTCTCTTTTTATAAATCTCTGAGGCCTCGGAAACAGCAGCATCCCACCCTGCTTGTCCATTTGCAGCCTGATGCGGAGACAACTGCCAGTACTTAGTGGGATTCCCAAATGCCATCAAATCTTCAGATACGAAGTAAGGACCAGCAAAGTCCCTGATTATTCCTGATGACATACAGATGCCCATGTGACCCAGGAATGGAAATATCCATCTGAAAATATAATACAAAGTTTTCCTTATTATTCTGAACTATTATAACTATAAATATTAGATAATATTTATTATAAAGTTGTTATGGTATTACACCTGTATATAGGGAAAAACTTTTTCAAATTGATAAGCTAGGTCTATACTTATTAATTAATTTGTTCCTCATAAATTGCTATGATTCCAGTTGTGATGCGGATGAATTTTTTGATGCTCTATTTTGGTTTGCGAATATGTAGTTTTAGTTAAGTTAGGATAACATTTTGTTTTGTTATTAATTATTTTAGTATTTTTTTTCCATACAATTTTGTCTTTGGATAGTGCTGGCCAGTCCTTTCCGTCCCCTTTGCCTTGCAGTGGGGCAATATGTTATGGTTGATTTGTCTTATTAAAGAAATACTTAATACATTACATATTATGGTAATAATCATCACATCATTAATATTATTAGTACTTAATAAATAACATGTTTATGCAATATTGGTATAGATCATCTTATTTAAAAATTATCATGGCCTTCACAAAATGATGTCTAAATTAGTAAATTATTATAGTCTTAACAAGCAGTAGAAGGAGGTGGAATGTTAAATTAGATTATCTACTTATAACTTGAACAACACATCCCCGAATTTTAAAGTAACATTTGGAAATTCAATAGTGAGCCTATTTATACCGGATCAGTGTGGAAAGGAGTGGTAAAACATTATTTCGTTTGTTTATATAAATTATGCAAAACGTGAAATCTATTTTTAAATTATATGAAAAATAAAATAAAAGAAATCTGTTCTCCTCGTCATTTGGCCTCTGCGTTAAAACCGGTTGGTTGTACTATTATTTTGTGCTCAGTTTGGAGAACACAAAATTAATTGGAAATCGTTTTAAAGTAATCATTGAGTGGTAATTATGAATGAAATTGTAAATACTCACGTTAGCACAGGAATAGGCGTCCAAACAATGCAGTAAGGGTAGCGACAGCGATCGTGGTCTATAGGATCCATTAGCACAGTTTCTTCTGGATCAGTTAAGTCAATAGTACTACCGGGGCTCTGGTCACCTGCCATGGTTTTAGCAGTTATGTATTTGAAACAGTACCATCACCCACCATCGCCATCAATAGAATTATAATTCAAATACTTACAACGAAGGAAGTCAATAAATAAACCTGCCTGACGTTTTGACGTTTCATGAAACTCGTGCGTTCCAGGTTTAGCATTTTTAGGGGTCCGTCCGGGTGAAAACCAGCAATTTTCCTCGAAGACTTACATTAAAAAGAAAAGAAATAAAGCAAAAAAAAAAAGCAAGCATCACCTCTGTACCTATTTTTTTGTACTAATCTTCTTGTCTGTTTATATATGTGTTTACATAAATGGTTAAATAAATAAATAAATTAGGTACTTAAATTTTAGGTTTGATAGCCTGGCGTACTATCATTAGAGATGGGAAAAAGTATTCTATCATCATCTGCCTAGCCTTTTCCCAACTATGTTGAGGTCAGCTTCTAGTTTAACTGGATGCAGCTAAATACCAGTATTTTACATAGAGCGACTACCTATCTAACCCCAAAAACCCAGTTACTGGGTAATACGATATACCTTGATAACTTTCTTCTGGCTAACCGTAACAACAATCAAAGACCTGATAATGACAGTTGGGACCAACAGCTAAACGTGCTTTCCGAGGCAAGGAAGAGTCTTGACGTGTAATGGATTGGCAGTGGCACCCATCCCGTGGGAACTGTAGCTTAACCTTTAGCCACCTTTAACCACGAACCACGAGCCTCTCAAAATCTGTACCGTTCACGCGTAAATATTCATCCCAACTACGGAACTTTCACTGTGCGTGGTCCGATTCGCATTTGGCCGGTTTTTTACTTCGACTGTTCTTTAAACAATGTAACTGGTGGCAAATGTGTAACAAAATTCACACAGACGTTGGTAGATCCGACTTCACCTCTAATCGACTAAATCAGTTTACGGTTTTTTATACCCACCATGCCTGGACCCTGTTGATTAAATGGCTGACACTGTATGACACTTGTATGACAGCAAACATTGTTGATGTGACGATGTTTGGCGCTATTATTTTATTTAGGTGATCTATCTCTAATATTTTCGAATGGTGATACGAAATTATTTATCAGGAGCCAAAATGCCGGCGTTTCTTAAGTATATTGATATGGAAAACTTCAAGTCCTATCGGGGACACCATCGCATAGGCCCCATGGAATCGTTCACAGCGGTGGTAGGCCCCAACGGATCAGGTAAGAATTAAAAGTGTTTTAGAAAACGTCTGTAACATTTATAATGTATGTAACTGTATGTGTAAAAGTCAAAATGCACCTACAACCTCTGTCAGGAACAAAAGTGTGTTTCTTTGCATAACTTGTTTCTCTTTTCAGAATGTATCTTATTTAGGCACTTATTGCCTCCAAAACAGTTGTGACTGGTGTAACTGTAGCCTGATAACAGACTTACATAGCTATACTTATTCTTCCACAGGCAAATCCAACTTCATGGATGCAGTGAGTTTTGTGATGGGTGAGAAGACATCTCTGCTCCGTGTGAAACGGCTCAGTGATCTAATACACGGGGCTTCCATCAACAAACCTGTGTCTAGAAGGTAACACTGCTTGTAATGATTTCCATTGTATGGTTTTCTGTTTTGTTTTCTATTTATTTAATACTGGCTTTTAAACATTACACAAAATAGGAACATCTAATGTACTTTTTCCATGCATTGATTGAAAACTGATTCAAGGTATCAAGTAAAAGTAACAGTCGCATAAAATAAAGAATCCTGCTTTCAGCAAAGCAAGGATTTTTGGTTGACACTGAAACAGCCCTTTCTTGCTAATATAAAAAAAAAATGAATGAGTTTGAACAATGTTAACAAAATCATACTTGTTTTCCAATAATACTGCTTTGCCACTGTGTAATTGAAGTGAAAACTTCGTTAAGGGGCTCTTACACAGGCAATTTTTTGAGCAATTATTGCTCGGCAACACTAATGGATCAATCTGGAGCAACAATAATAAATTACCGATGTGTTTCGGCAATATTGCTTCTGATTGCTCCATATATTTCATGAGTTGCCGAATATCCAATCGGTTTGGAAATTTCTAGACAATTTTCTTTCTCGTTTATACGTATAGCTACGTCTCGTTTTTGCGAGAGGAACCGACCGGCGGCGGGGGCGGGGTTGGAGGCGCATTGCCTAGTTTTTTAAGTTGCTCCATAATGCTCCATATTGTGTGGTCGTATCTCTGGCAACAGGTTGCTACATTTTGCCATTGCCCTAAATTGCTGGTTGTGGTCGTGACGTCATAGTTGACGAGAATTGCCCAAGATGGAGCAATTTTAGTTGCTCGTGTAAGCGCACCTTTAAGCGCGTTGGGCATTTTTCGAGATGGGGAAAAACAATTGAACAACTAGCTTCATCTTTCTAACTCACCTATCTTGACAATTCAAAAGTGCCTGTAATTGGTTTATTTGAAATAAATGTTTGGAGTTTGAACTCGCGACACTTTTACAGACACCACTGACAACACGAAGGTACGAACGAACAACGTTGAACGTTGTTTAGTCTGACGATTCAATAAATATTTCCTGACGATTAAAAAAAATACACACTTAATTGTTCAAGTCTTCACTTCTGTCGGCACTCCCTGTGTGCCACTGTTTTTTTTTTTATATTCTTTTGATATGCTATTTTATACATGTATGTAGTCAAAATTGAATAATTAATTTTGTCATCCACTTTTTAAGGTCACATAGTTATTTAGATTGTAATGTCCCACTGTCTTTTTTTCTCTTTTCCACACACATAAATAGGTAATAGGTAAGATGGGCTGTAGTCCGCAACTCCACGTCAAAGCGAGTATTTTGCGAACGGGTGGGAGAATCGGTCATTCGATCCACCCCAGCTCCTCGTGAAAAGCCAGCTACGCCTTTGTGTTGCTGACAATCTCACGTACCTGGGCTACCGAAGTATTTAGCCCTGTAATTGGCGACCACCGGGCAGTTTTAACAGCACGTGCGCTGCTGTCTCGTCGTCCTCCATGGAGGCCCTGTACAGCGGACTATCTGTTACTCCCATGACAAAGAGATGTTTGTTAAATGACCCATAGCGAGTTACAGCTGCTATAACTGTACGCAGCTGTTGTTTAGTTAGACGGAGAACCTGTTTTGTGAGGCGGGCATCGATTATAGGAAGAGCTTCCTTTTCCACACACATCTATCCACTGGCATTGCAGACCAGTCCTTTCGGTTGGCGTCAAGTTCGTCCTTCCATCTTGTCTTTGTCACTTAACTGTTTCACATTACTTATCTATGAAATGCCGATGATTACAGATTAAAGTAATGGTTTTGTGTTGCAGTGCATCAGTGACAGCAACATTTGTGCTGGAAGACCTGACAGAGAAGCAGTTTCAGAGATCAGTTATAGGACAGTCGTCTGAACACAAGATTGATGGACAGGTTAGATCTATTTATTCTACATTTAATGTAATTTTTTTTTTATTCATTTAATTTCATGGTTGTCTTTTGGCCTTCAAATAAATTAGTTAAATGTTTTTAATAGGTTTATTTAGCTGTAAGTCTTCAATGTTCTAAACAAATTAAAAAGGCCTCATGTTTGAGATGAAATGATGCATTAGTACCTATTAATTATTTTAAGGAATAAACTAATCTTTTAAATGGACTTTTATAGCAATAGAAAGCTTCCTAAAGAAGTAGTTGTTATTACTGTGATTACTGTTTTAATATGCTAGTTTTTTGTTTTTGAAATGTTCCTCTCTTGTATTTGCACAAACACAATAGCATTCTTGAAAGATAGGGAACACATATGGATGTGGCTTCATTGCACTCCAGGTAATGACTATGCCAGCCTCATAGGGTCAAACATACCATAGCATAATTAATAGCATGCAAGTGACAGACAGCAAGGCCAGCATGCTACCGATTGCACACCTTACTACTTATATTATCCTGCTCTGATTCTCTCATTTCTTGCTTTAATACATAGTATCAGAAAATTATAAATCCCCTCGCACTCTTTAGAAGTTTCAGACTTAAATACATAGGTTTAAGATTCTATATTTCACTCAAAAAGAAAATCATTATTAACTTCCATTAGGAAAAACTGTTTCACTGGGTGATAAAACTAAAATTAAGTTTAAAAAAATCTAAAACAGTAGGTAAAAACTTACATTTTAAACATTTCCAAAACATGGTGCTTTAATAGCCTATAAACTAATATCTGAAGAATTCTAAAATATTACCATTCCTCAACAGTCAGTAAACACATCCCTCTACCTGAGCGAGCTGGAGAAGCTGGGCATCAACGTGAAGGCCAAAAACTTCCTGGTCTTCCAGGGAGCCGTCGAGAGCATCGCCATGAAGAACCCCAAGGAGAGGACCGCACTGTTTGAGGAGATCAGTGGGTAGGTGGAATAGTGGCACGGCGGTCTTGACTGGAAAAACGATAATGATGTTAAAATAGTGTGAAGATAACTCTAGTAGCAAGAACAGTATTGAGATCGTAGGTGTTACTTAACAAAAACATGTGTACAACAGAAACTCGATTTTTAGCCGAACCAAATGTTCGGATCCGGCCGAAAGTTATGAATTTAAGTAAAAGTTGTCATTATTTTTCTGAGACTCATCTTTTTCGTAGCTATGTAACTAATTATTTGATTAAGGGTTGCCTTTGCAGTTATCAGATATCTTTTATCCAAAGAAATGTTTTTTTTTCCCATATTTTGTTTAATACCTAAAATCAGCCCTAAAAATAAGAACCCTAACAGACATGTTAGAATTAGAAGTTTTTCAGAAGCTCGATACAGGACTAATCTTTTAACACCGTAATAGGGTATTTTACTCTAGATGTGAAAAAATCAAAAAAAATATTATTGTGATCGATTAGGCAAAAAGCAGTCGGAAAATGTTGGTTTTAGTTCATGAAATAACAAAATAAATGTTAAAATTCAATTCAGAAATTTCAGTTTTTTAAATGTGTTTTTGAACACCATGAAATAGTAGCCGCCATGTTATTACGTCATACCGCTGTTTAAACTAATCAACTGAACAACTTTGTACTTTTATTATTTTCGAACCAAAGTATTTTTATTGAAATAATATCTTACATTCAGGAACAGCAAATCAACGATAAGTAGAATAATAACAACGTTTTTAAATTAAAATCAATTATCATACAAAATATCACTGCATTTGCTTACACAACTAACTGACGTCATACCCACAGAGCAATATGTCGTCCACTGCGTCCAGCGTTTTCGTTAAATTATGCGCTAAATATAAATCTGTAAAAAATGCATTTGTATGACACTAATCGATTCAATAAAAATGTGTTTTTTGGTGGTTTATTAGCATTTTAGAATCTAATTAAGACACTTTAAAAAAAATGGGTGTTATACCCTATTTTAGCGTAAGCAATTAGCGAATAAGTCCCTACTCGCTAATACTGTTTATCGTTCGGATTCTATTAAAACCAACAGCTTATGAACGCCAATTTTGGTCGGGTTGAGGGTTCGGCCAATTTATGAACAACACCGAAACTGTATCTGATGTTTTGGCCGAAACTGGCTTACTCTCTAACTCCGTCAACGAAGATACGGGCTCGTCCGAAAATAGTTCGAAACTTCTTAGTGAATCCTAACAGCCAATAAACTAACTTTTTTGGACGGGCAAAAACATATCGGCAGTAGGGGCAGCTGGCAAATCGTGTTGTTATTCATTCTTATTTCGGGCTAATCTACTGTCCGTAAGTGATACGGAGTTGGTCAGTTTTTACTTTAACGAGACGACTCCACCAGATCCGGAGTCCTCAAGGAACAGTACGAGCACTGCCGCGCGGAGGTAAACCGTGCTGACGAAGAGGCTCAGTTCTCTTACCAGAAGAAGAAGGGAGTGGCTGCTGAGAGGAAGGAGGCCAAGTTTGAGAAGGAGGAGGCTGAGAAGTACACCCGGCTAAAGGAAGAACTGGTGAGTTGAGAGTAGGAATGTATATTGAGGAGATTGAAAAGGACAAGGCTAGCTGTCCCATTCAATGTTTACAGCTCTATACAGGTTCTTTACGTACTAAGCTCACGGCATGGCCGCTGTGTAGGACGCCGTGATTGTTAGCCATATACCAGTGGTTTCCTTTCCTGGTATTCAGCTGCATCGCTGCAACCATCTGCATGCTAGGCAGATGATGATGATATCATGGTGGCGATTTCCTTACCGCCGGCGGCCTGAGTAGATAACGAATGGCGCTGGCGTGATATACGATGTTTAGCAAAATTACAATGCTGTCGGTAAACCCGCGCTGAAGTGTTTGTTTAGCAGCATTTATAATGTCAAATTATAAACATCAGTACTACTTGACGTAGTTTTGTGTAAATAATGTTAATGTCAAGTTAGATAATCATTTTATTTATGACCTTACAGCAAGAACAAAAAATCGAGCTCCAACTCTACCACTTATACCATAACGAGAAAGAGATCCAATCCATGGAAGAGGACCTTCAACACAAGCAGACTGAGCTGACCAAGGTGGAGAAGAAGCGCCAGAAGCTGGAGGAAGCACTGAAGGAGAAGAAGAAAGAAGCTGGTACTGTGCAGAGAGAGACTGCTAAGATTGAGCAGGAGATCCGGGAAGTGGTGAGTGGGACTGTGGATCCTTGTGGCAGTATATTTACAATTTGAAACACAGAAAGCATACTGCCTTGTTGGTTGCGAGCGCTAATGCTGCAAAGTCATTATGTTCTTTAATAAATGAAAAGTAAATTTGTAACATACATTAGTTAATTCTAAAATAAATACTTAAGTTTTATTGTCTTTTTACCTGACTACAGCGTAGCAAAGGGAACATACCGTTCGTTTTATCTACGCAAAATTTCTGAAACAAATGTTTTTCTCCAACAGGAAGCTGAAATCACGAAGAAGCGTCCGACCTTCATAAAGGCTAAGGAACGCGTGACCCACACCCAAAAAAAGCTAGAAAGTGCTCTGAAGACCCTGGAACAGGCTCGCAAGGCTCACGAGGCTCATCAGGCTGACATCAAGAAGTTGGATGATGAACTACGCCAGATTGAGGAGCAGAAGGCACAATGGGAGCTAACGACGTTAGGAACCACTCATACAGGAAGGGCTGATGTACATCTTGAGGAGGCACAGGTAACTGCAGCGGTTTCTTGAGGCGATGCACTAAGGTGGCCCGCGAAATTCATATTTCATTCCTTTTTTTGCAATTTGGAGTCACTTTCTTTACAGAATTTGTTTCGCGGCCATAACAAATATACAAGGTGTAATTTTAATCACCGTTAACCTCATAAGGGGTCATTGTACTCATCATTATGAACAACTTTTACTATGGGCCCAAACCTTAAATCGCGAAAATAAAATCAGCTGTTCCCTACATTTATGTTCGCATAACTCGTCAAAATTTGGCAGATTCTCATAAAATTATTGCTTTATTCAGATGTTAGCTAGAAAAAAAGTTATGAGTCCTCAAACTTACATAAAGATTTAAAAAATACTTAAATCTTAATTTCAACTTGCATTTAAAAATAATATTGCCTGTTTTATCCATTTTTTATAAAAAATTGACTTTAAAGTTAAGAAAGTGATGAAACTAGAAGATAGCAAAAAACATATTTTTTTTAATATCCAGGGGCCAGGGCCAAATAAATTAAGGCTGAGTAAGTACCAGATGCAGAACGTTGAACATACGAAAATGGTAGATAGGTGGGGTCACCTATCTACCATTTTCGTATGTTCAACGTTCTGCCAAACACCCTGTATATCAGAAGAATTTTTATTATATAAAAATATAAAAGTAGCCTAAGTTACTCCTTATTACATCAGCTACCTGCCAATGAAAGTCCCGTCAAAAACGGTCCATCCATTTGAGAGATTAGCGGGAACAAACAGGCAGACAGACAGACCGACCAACAGACAGACAGACAGACAAAAATTGTAAAACATGTTATTTTGGTAAATGTACCGTATATTTATTCATATAGCAAAAAGTGGTTATTTTAATATTACAAACAGACACTCCAATTTTATTTATATGTATAGATAACATTTTTTACAATTTTTGTCTGTCTGTCTGTTTGTTCCGACTAATCTCCGAAATGGCTGGACTGATTTTGACATGACTTTCACTGGTAAAGACCTGATGTAATAAGGAGTAACTTAGTGTATTTTTATTTTAGAAACTTTATTTATTTATATTAATATGTATAAATAATAAAAAAATAACTATTCCGCGCCGGCGAAGTCGCGGGCACAGCTAGTTCTATACTAATTGCTTTTGCTAAGCATTTCACAGATAAAACTCAGCAGGTACCTTTGCCGCGAGTAACAATAATTCAATAATTTGAAGTCAAAACTATGAACGTAAACGAAATAAAAAGGGTGTGTAGGGATCGTAGCAGGTAGCGTTCTGTATTTTCTGCCTACACCTCATTAGAAAAGTCATGAGTCTATGTATGTACAACACTTTCTTGTTTATCCAGATCCGTGAATACGAGGAGTTGAAGATGGAAGCGTCTCGCCAGGCGGCACGGTACTTACAAGAGCTGGACTCTGTCAACAGGGAACAGAAAGCCGACCAGGACAGGCTCGACAACGAGAACCGGAGGAAGGGGGACATCGAAAACAAACATCGACAGAAGGTAATACATGACTTACCGTTTGTATCTGAGCAAGTGTTAAAATCATCATTGTGCGTTTGCAAAAAAAGGATAGCGCTTCTGATCCTGAATAGCTCCATCTGTCTTGTACCGGAAGTTTGACAGGTTTCACATACAGTTAAGTCCCTGTAAAGTATCAAATCTATTGTCGAATCTCATGCTAGCTCTGGTGATAGGATGATGAACTCAAACTCAAAGCATTTATTTCAATTAAACCATTTACAGGCACTTTTGAACTGTCAAAAAAATCCATGGATGAAATCATGGTTGAATCCATTGGATGAAAATCCAAAGCAAAACTTTTTTGTTGTGTTTGTGAATCCGGCAGTAAAATTCATGTTAAAAATATATAATTGAGCACACAAAAGATTGAACATGCATTCATAGATCGTTTATTAGATTCGTTGACCTGGTGAACGCCGCAGGAATCCGTTGAATGTGAGAAGAAGAAAACCGGTCGAGCTAGCGGTGCTTGGGGTAGGCCTATGTCCAACAGCTGACGTCTTTTGGCTGAAATGATGATGATTATATTCGACGTTCGCAGATATTGATTTTGTGTTATCTCTATTCTCATTTTAATTCCATAAAACAATATTGTATGGTTTATCACTCAGGGTCACGAACGGAACGAAGCTATGAAACGCGTGGACAAGCTGAACGAGCACATCAAGAGTTCTGAGCAAGCGCTGGAGGAGCAGAGGCGGCTGCGTGCTGAGCTGCAGGTCAGGACACGAATCCTAATTTATTTATTAACTAGCTTTTGCGTTTGTATCCACTCATTCGATTTGCCGTCGAAATCGATTGTAAAGCTGTTTACGTGGAATGTTACAAAATGGTAACTTTTAATGGAAGAAAATGTTTAAGTGGTAAATAAATAATTATTATTAGGTGTTTTGTTCCGTATGGTGCCGAAGTTCCGTGTGGTGCCGGACGTAAAAGAATAGCACTATCCCATATTTTCTTCCCGTGGGTGTCGTAGAGGCGATTAAGGAACTTACTAGAGAATGGGTAGCAGCGTTCTCTATGCATTTGACCACCATACTGCGATCGCCAACCCGCCTGGCAAGCGTGGCGATTATGGCAAATCCCCCTTTTGGGGGAGGTTTATGTGCAGCAGTGGACGTCTTTCGGCTGATATGATGAGGTGTTTTGTAATAAATCTTAGTACTTCTATAAAATATACATGGAGTGATACATTAAAAAAGAAAAACGAGTAATTTATAAATGATATCTTTTCTTATTTCGATTAAACTTGCTTTTTAAACTTAAAGAGAAGTAAACGTCTGAAATAATTGATATCAATAAAGCACACACACTCACACACATACACTTAAACATTTTCTACCATAAAAGTTACCATTTTGCAGCGTTCCTTCTAACTAAACGGAATCTATAATCGAATTTGGCAGAAAATCCAATGGTTTTGATGTTGGCCAAATAACTTTAATTAGATGTTGAATTGAGGTCGGTCGAATCGCGTTAGTTTACTGCAAAAATTGTGTAAAACAGGCATAAAAATAATGATCTAGATTCTATAGGCTCTAACAATTTGAGTGTGGTCCAGGCCGACGTGGGCGAGTGCCGCGGCCGCGCGGCCGAGCTGCAGTCCCAACTGGAGGAGGTGGCGGCCGCGCTGGGGGACGCGCGGGTGGACAAGCACGAGGAAGCGCGGCGCAGGAAGAAGCAGGAGATCGTCGAGAGCTTCAAAAGAGATATTCCTGGCGTGGTGAGTGCGACCACAACGAAGGTTTCTTAAATATATAAATATATGTATATTGCTGCTCTCAAATCGGTGAAGGAAAACATCGTGAGGAAATCGGCATGTCCTAGTACCAAAAATTCGATAACATGTGACATCTACCAACTCGCCCTGGACCCGCGTGGTGGATAACGGCCCACTCTCTCTCACGGAGAGGAGGTTTGTGTCCCAGCAGTGGGAACGTTATAGGCTGAGTATGTATGTGTATGTATATTTGGTGTCTTTTGCAATGGGTATGACAGTCCCTTAAATAACAGTGTTATAGTGGTAGATTAACATAGGAGAGTGCCCTGTACACTTAAGAATGGACTAAGCACTAGCAACCAGTAACACCTTAAAGCTAAAGGTATATTACCACTACAACGAAACGCAGCGCACCACATCACAACACAAACAAACTAGCTACGTCCCATCTGTAATGAGTGATGATCCATACGAAACGTACGTTTGGGTTTCTGCAACAGATCGTCGACGTGTCAGCGTCGTTGATTGAAACCAGACAGAAGGCAGGAGCCTTCATAGACTTCAAGACATCCCACATACTGTAAACACGATATAACACATAATCATAAAGATATGATTATGTGTTATATCGAGTTTACAGTATGTGGGATGTCTGTGACAATATATTAATTGGCGGTTAGAATTTATAGACATTGTTGGCATGTCACTACATGTATTTTTCCCTCATATTGCTATATTAGTCATCATCTCGATAGTCACCATCTACCTCACTCACCCATTCTAGCCATATCATCTTTAACACAGACCAGGATCGTTTCTTTGGTCTTCGGCTACTCTTACAGCCAAGCAAACTTCACACTTAAGACTTTCAGACTTCCTCTTCAAGCTGCAACATATAAGCTAATTTCTTATGCTGTCCATTCGCGAAACACACTTCTTAGCATTCTGATGTCAGCTGCGTGCGATTGATCTATAATCAAAATGTCTTACTTCTCTTTCTTCAATATTTCCTAAACGACATGTCTTCGTCCACAGTACGACCGCATGATCAACATGTGCCAGCCGACGCACAAGCGGTACAACGTGGCCATCACCAAGGTGCTCGGCAAGTACATGGAGGCCATCGTCGTAGACACGGAGAAGACGGCTCGGAGGTGCATTCAGGTAAGCTTAAAAACTTATAGACCAGGTGGCCTAAAAACGCCACATTTAGCGATTCCTCTAAAAGCAATTCACTTCCTGAATTCCCCTATGTTTCTGCTATTTGACATTTTACTTTAATAAAGCAATTCATAATTTGGTGACCATTTTACGAATTTCCATACAAAACTCTCAAATAGATGAATTGTGTGCTGTCTACGCAGATAATATTATGAATTGTCAGTTTGTGACCATTTTACGATTTTAAATATGATTCATAATATTATCCTATTAAGATTCTGCCAAAGCGGCCTTTTTAGACACCCAGGGCCAATCATTTTGAAAGCAATATTGGAAGCCTTTCCTTTCGATAAGATGCATAGCGTAGCCGCAAATCGCAAAAACCAATATCCACCTCTCAAAACGTATATACTGGCAGTGTAACCCCTAACCCCTTCCGGAACTTTCCTTCAGTAGGGTCGATTATTGCGTTTTTCCTTAATAACTTTCACCATTTACTACATTTTTCGACTACTCGCATACTGCTAAGAATTTATCGATTATTATTACGGTATTTAATACGATTTGGTCCTGGTCTATTAATTATCCTGATTATCCCATAATAATTATGGACGGTTTACTTGAAGGATTTGTTTGGTACTTCTGATCTATGCTTCTAGTAAGAGCTTATCTAACCAGTTAACTTCTAACCAAAATACAAGCTTGGCGTAGTTTGGGTGTTGGTAGATCATCTATTAAGTGCTGCTGTACAACTATCAAACAACTTTATAAATAATTGTAATTGTAAATTCTTGTTCTACTTTGAGAGCGAAATAAAATTATTATTTATAATTATTATTTAGTTGACAGGACTTTTCAACATTACGAGCGGACCATATTTTTTTGATAGATAACCTTATCATGAAGGTAGATTAATGTTGTAAATTTTTTTTAGGTGCTTAAGGAAAGGATGTTGGAGCCGGAAACGTTTCTGCCTTTGGACTACATCCAGGCCAAGCCACTACGGGAGCGATTGAGGTGAGCTTACGTTCAATCACTAGCAGAAATGGAGTAACATATTTTTTTTAGCTACTACAGCAAAGCCAAAAGGAAGGGTTATATCTTGAGTCCACTGTATGTTTGTATTTACGTATGCTCCACCATAGTGCTTAAACCGATTTTATAAATAAGGTGTCAATCGATTCTTTTTCCCTAACTGAGGCAAAGCCAAACGAGGGTAGTGATTTTATCAGACTATTTCTAAACTACTCGTCGTATTTTGACAAACGAGGTATCGTTGGAAACGTCATATTGTTCCGCCGGCTGTATGAAGTCATATAAAATCCAACACAATCCATTATAGCGGATGTAAAGTGTTACCTACTGTGTTTGGTATGTAATTACAGGTCTTGGGGAGTACATTTTGGAATGATTATCTTTAATTATATACACATAAAACCTAATAATGAATAAAACAATCATCTATACTCTGGCTGTTTTCAATAACAGTTAAAACGATTCTAAAATGATAAGGAGCTATCAAACTGAATTATTTATAAAGTACTAGCTGACCCAGCAAACGTTGTTTTGCCTTATAAATTATTTAGGGGTGGACTACCCCTAACATTTAGGGGGATGAAAAATAGATGTTGGCCGATTCTCATAGATACCGGATAAGCACAAAAAATTTCATCAAAATCGGTCAAGCCGTTTCAGAGAAGTATGGCAACGAAAACTGTGACACAAGAATTTTATATATTAGATAAAAAAATATATAAAAAGTTGAATAAAATAAAATAAATAATACATACAGTGCACAAATAATGATGCTTTTTTCATAGTTGGATTTTAGCTGCCAACTTTCGGTTTCTCTGAATTGACGCTAGAGTTAGCGTTTACGAAGCGTATATACGCTTCGTAAACGCTAACTCTAGCGTCAATTCAGAGAAACCGAAAGTTGAAGCATATGCTTCAACGCCTACACTGTACTTTTATTCAGCGTGAAGATACTAAAACCTCTCCATTTATCATCTCTCAGGGACATAAAGGAGCCCAAGAACGTGAAGCTCCTATTCGACGTGCTCAGATACGAGCCCCCAGCTATCCACCGAGCGGTACTGTTCGTCACCAACAACGCGCTGGTCTGTGAGACTCCTGAGGACGCGTCGCGCGTCGCCTACGACCTGGACAGGTCCAAGAATAGCAGATATGATGTGAGTATCACAAGCTGCCTACATGTGACGTCACAACAACGCGCACATAACAATAGGGTATTTTCCAATTTAATAAAACTATTTTAATTTGAAGATTGTATCGAAATATGTAACAGAAATATAAAAGCACATTGATTTACATCCATTTTCTCAATTAAAACGACTTAAATCAAATTTATTTTTCGTTGTCTTGAATTTACTGCCAAAACGCTTCTTACGATGATTTTTTTCCACGTGACCACACGTGACGTCAACTTTGTGTAAACTAAAGTAGTTAGTAAGTTAACAAGTGAATGTCAAGTGTACAATAAACAAGATTTTTAATGAACAGAAAGTGATATTACTAGTGTGCGGTGCCTCTGTGCCCAATACTACTAAACCTGCGCCAAACGAAGTATTTGTACCGGTGCCGTTTACGCAAAACTGACGCAACGATGTCACGTGATACAACGATAAAATAAATTTAATTTTAATCGTTTTAAATTGAGAAAATAGATATAAATCAATTTACTTTTATTTTTCTATTACATATTTCGTGCCAATCTTCAAATTAGAATAGTTTTTAATAAATTGGAAAATACCCTATTATTTTATTTGGCATTTCTTGTGGTTCACTCTTTGATTTCGAGTAGCATAATCAGCATATATCGTTCCCATCAGGGAACGTCTGGGAGACGTCTTTGAAGCGTTGGTTCTAAGACATTTCGGTTTCCTCAGGATGTTTTCCTTCACCGTTTTGAGAGCAGTGGTGAGAAATAATTTACACAAAATGAAGCGTCTGTCCGGGTTCAAACCTACGACCTACAACTCGTAAGTCGCGGACGTTACCACTGGGCCACCACTGCTCTTCTTTCGAAGTTTAAACACAGTTATGCCGTCATCGTATAATTGTCATGTTATCGTCATGGAAATTAGAAACGTTACCTGAACCTCAACCATGAACGCACGTACCTGAACCCTTTGGGTGCGTAGTACTCGCAACCGGCGTGTATGACAGATGTATGAACGTGAACTGTGCAAAAAGAGTATGCAAGGATCGTAGCATGTGGCATTCTGTCGTTTCTGCCTTCCCCCATGTGAAGAAATGGTGAGTTAAGTATACATGATGACTGTCCTCAGCAAGGGAGCTTATGCAAAGGTCGTCTCTAATGCAACTTATTTAATGTTTTTCATTATTTTGTAGGCCCTGGCACTCGACGGCACGTTCTACCAGAAGTCTGGTATCATCTCCGGAGGGTCGCTCGACCTGGCGCGGAAGGCTAAGCGCTGGGACGAGAAACACCTCTCACAGCTCAAGTCTAAGAAGGTATGTGTAAAAAACCTAACTGAAGTGGCAATCATCTACAACGTCTAAAAAGTTTTCATTTCAGAACTTTGATTATACTATGATTGGTACCATACAAAAGAATCCTTAAAATATTCTTTACCCTAGAATTTATTACAAACAAGTTATTAAAATGAGCAAGTTTTCAAATTGCTAACCGTGCCAATGGCCTAGGTCGAAGGTCTTCAAAACAAACCGGTTCAAAGATTAATTGACAGACCCCAGCCAGAAACCAGAAACCCAGAAACCTTCCAGGACGGTTTTAATTATTAAAATGTTTGCACACTACAACTAACTTACAGGAAAAACTGACAGAAGAGCTCCGTGAGTCCATGAAGAAGTCCCGCAAGGAGTCTGAGCTGACGACCGTGGACTCGCAGATACGAGGCCTCGAGTCCCGGCTCAAGTACGCCATCACTGACAGGGACACCACGGTATGGAACATTTATCAAAGTAATACCAGAAATTACCAAATTAACTATACTTACCAAAAGACAGTCAAGAAGTTATTAAGTTAATGTGTCTACAACACTTTAGACCTATAAATAATTGATTAAATAGAAAAAATACATTCAGTTTTCCTTTTTCCCGTGAGGGTAAGGCAGAAACGCCACCTGCTGCGTTTTTACGACTTTTTAGTTTCATAGGTCTCGTTAGTGGTGGAGATTTATACAACTTTGGCCCATTGTCTTTTTTCGATAAAAAAACAGGTTTTTTTTTAAATCCACATTTATTTTTATTTCCAGTTAAAACAAATCAAAACTCTGGACGCAGAACTCGCTGAGTTCGAAAGGAAGATTGAAATGTTTGGTGTAAGTATTATTTGTACACAACTGTAACTCTGCAACCAACAAACAAATTTGTGTCTTTAGCGAATTGAAAGTTGGTCCAATATGATACTAAAATGATTCGTTGCACTAAAGAAATGCATCTTTAGTGCAACGAATCATTTTAGCCGAAAGACGTCCACTGCTGGACACAGGCCTCCTCCAATGTTGTGATGGCCCCTTTTTATGCTGTGATGGCCCCTTTCTATGTCGTGGTGGCCCCTGCCTTTCTAATCTGCATCTTACGCCCCGAGTTGTGAGTTCCCAGCAAGTACCAATGTACTTTATAAGTTAGTCTATATTCTTAGACACCACTGACTGACGGTGAAGGGAAACTTCGTGGGGAAACCCTGGACTACGGTCTAAAATCACCAACTTGAGCCAGCGTGGTGATAAAGCATATTCCTTCGCTGTTTGAGAAGAGGCCTTAGCCCGATAGCCGAGACGTTACAGGCAATAAATTTTCCAAGCGTGGCGATTACGGCAAATCCCCCCAAAAAATGTATGAAATTTCTTTTTTTAGAGTGAAAAGTATATTGCCTAGCACTTTATGCCATAGGGATTTATTTTTGGAGGCTTTCTTTAGTACTAAAATGAATAATGTCTCTTGCAGCCGCAAGTCGAGGACATAGAGCGAACAATCCACGCGCGTGACCTGAAGATTCAGGAGATCAAGGAAAACATGAACAACGTGGAAGATGTCGTCTTCCGCGGCTTCTGTCGCGACATCGGCGTGGCTAACATACGGTAACATTATAAATACGTTTAAGAATGTAGTATAGTCGACCTTCTAATTATCACCTTAAGGTTGAATGTCACTTGCATTTCATTAATCGACAAGATCTATTTGTCTAACTATCACATAGTTGCAACCTTAGTGAAGTTTCACTTTACTGGGAATTGTTGTCAAATGTGGTAAAACAATTACTTTTCTCTTTGACAACGATGCGGACGAACTTTTTGATGCCATATGATTATTTTCTTTTGTATATACTTGTACATTTATTATTTTAAGACCGGTAGTTTTTTAATTACGAGGTCGAAAATACAGTGATTTAAGAAAAAGTTCGTGTAACCTTGTCTCTGTAAGTCATGCCTGTGTGACAGCATTTATCTTTAATTATTTTTCTCTTGTATTGCAATCTATCTGTTTAGACATTCAACAATAGGTTGGAATTTGTCGCGGTAGTTGTCCATTAGCAAATCTGCTTTTCGATTCAGTCTATACAGGGTGTAACAGAAACCCTATTGCTATCCTTAAGCACTAAGATAACAGCTGGTATAGAATCACTTTACATAGTTTCAGCTCAAAATAAAATACTTTGATACCAAATTTTCGGTTTCATATGTTTCTTAAAGGGTCTAGCAGGATAAGGTAGGGTCAACGGCCCCAAAGAGATATTTCCAAAATAAATCATGGTATTACATCAGTGAGATGTATTATTATCATTGACGCGAATTCAGCCTTCCATCTCACTGCGATACGGAGATAATTGACTAAATAGACACTATAGCAGGTATTTTTCGAAATTAATTTTTTCAAAAACTATTGTAGCTACACTAATAAAACCAAAGCGGTTTGTTAGAGGAGGAATTGATCCACACTATATATTTTTTGTATAATTTTTTCATTTTATTTACTATTAAAAAAAAATAGAAATATTTTTTTTTTCATAGTTCACAAAGAGGTACAATCACAGAAATAATATATAATATAGCTCACGACGTCTAGTATTACCACCATAAAGTGCATCAATATCAAATGGGTGCAACACTTCCAAAAAAATTAAAACTTTCCATGACCATCTTGGCTCGTGAGGAATTTTCATCTGTCTTTTGAATAAATGTCCTTGTAAATATATACACCACCATAATATATTTACTATTGAGAAAAATATTAGTTAGTGGTCAAAAATAAAAATATAATATTAATTTTACTCATAGGGAGCCTTAAAATTATTTATTGAACTTTAACGTCTTTGTAAAGAACAAGACGTAACACGTCGCATTTCTGTTGATTACGTATATGTATTGTGTAGTGTTTTGTTTATCTACCATTCCCATATTCCTACTACTAACTATAGACGCTTGATTTCAATCACCGTGTGCAGATTTTTTAGGAATATTTCAATCTTTTCATAGATAAACTATTTTTTTGTGTCCAAGTGAATAATTGAACCTGGAACATGTCTGGTAAATGTCAAAATTGTGGAAAGTTTTTGCGCAAAGATAATAAGTATCGGAAAGTTATCAAAACTGAAAATGAGGCAGTAACATACAGTGATTGTTTTAATAAGAATATTTCAGTAAGTAACGTGATATGCAACAAATGTCGCCTCAGATTTTACAAACAGGCAGCCTCAACGAAGTCTGTTGTAGTTGATACTGATAGTGATAGTGATTTTATAACAGTGGAATCTGTAGATGAAAATAATGATGATGATTTTATGTGTCGCATCACTAACCCCGAAGAGGAGGATTATATTGAAATGCCTTTTTCACGAGTAGTATCAACACATAGGTTTTGTATAATATGTCGAAAAGAAGTAAATCTTCGGGTAATATCTATTGAAACACGATGTGATGTTTTCGCAAGAAAAAAGATTTTTATACCCAATGGTGATCGTTGCTGCGATGAACATATAATTGGTGATAGAATTTACGAAGATGACTTGTCTCGCTTATGTGTAATTTCTAATACTAGTAGAATAAACAAATCGGAATTAGTTACTTTTTTAAACATACTTGCCGAAACGTCTGATTTATCATTGTTTGATCGAATAGAAAATGGAATTTCAGAAGATCAACTTAAAGCTTTAACAGGCCTTACTTGGAAAAATATTATTGAGCTTAGACAAATGCTACCTACAATGAGAAGTACAACAAACCGGAGTGTGACACAAGCCTTAATTGTTTTTCTTTTTAAATTGAGATCAGGAAATTCAAATAGAACCATTGCTGCTGTTTTGGGTCTACTACATGAACAATACATATCAGAATTTTTTGATGAGGTCGTAAAAGGTTTCGAGAGAGATATTTTACCAAAATATTTTAGCTATAGCGCTATTACACGTCAAGATCTTATATCTAATACCTCCAGCACAGCCAAAAAATTGTTAAATCTATCTGGAGATCAACTTGTTATTATTTGCGATGGTACTTATGTGCGACATCAAAAGAGTCAAAATAATTTTTATCAAAGAAAATCTTTCTCTGGGCAGAAAAAAATGCATCTTTGCAAACCGTTCACCATCTGCACGACAAACGGTTATATCATAGACTTTGCAGGACCTTTTTACGGCACTCAAAACGATGCTTCAATACTGGAACTTGTTTTAGAAGACTATACTGGTTTACAATCACTACTATCACCAAATGATATTTTTATTTTAGACCGTGGTTTTCGTGATTCAATTGATCTCCTAGAAAGTAAAGGTTATACAGTACTTATGCCTGCTTTAAAAGGAAGCAGGTCGCAATTAACAACGAAAGAGGCTAACGAATCAAGAAGAGTCACAAAATTGAGATGGGTTGTGGAAGCAGTTCATGGTGCAATAGCTCAAAAATATCATCTTTTACATAATTCTTTGGATAACAAGTTTATACCGAAGTTGAAAGTTCTTTGTAAAATTGTTGGATTTTTACAGAACAAATATGGCCAAAGATTTAATTCTGATGGTGATAAAAATGATGAGGTGCTTGCATACATGGATAGCAGAATGAGTGTTGTAAATACTCTGAGTGAAGAAGCCATAATAAAAAAATGGAATCGTCAAAAGTCGGCTTTCCAGCAGCTTAAATCATCTCAAATTCTAGATTTCCCACAGTTGAACAGTCAACAACTCGTTATACTTTTCACTGGCTCCTATCAACTCTCACAGGCTGTGTCATATTTAGCGGAGATAATGGACGAACAATCAAACCTTACGTTACAGTTTGTAAAAACCGCACCCAATATATTAAAACTGGAAGTCAGATCAAGACATATAAATAGTAAAACTTACCATGTTTACATTGATTATGTACCAAACGGAAAGACAGTTCAAAGCATACGCCGATATTGCTGCAACTGTCCCAATGGTCTAAGAACTGTAGGATGCTGTTCACATGTAGCCGCTGTTGTTTATTACTTGTCTCATGCCCGATATCTTTCCCGCGTGTTACGTCCAGCACAAGCATTATCTGATTTATTTACATCAAAAAATATTCACACAGTTATTAATGAAAACAGCGACGAAGATTAATCATACTTTAATAACAATTGTATTACAACGAATAATATTTTTTTTTCACTTGATATCTGTACAATCAGCCCCCTTTTTTTTACCGTGAATGTCAAATGTAATTCAAAGCATTTACAAACTTGTATATCAATAATAAACACACTACCACCTTTTGACATAGTCATGGAAAGTTTTAATTTGTTTTGGAAGTGTTGCACCCATTTGATATTGATGCACTTTATGGTGGTAATACTAGACGTCGTGAGCTATATTATATATTATTTCTGTGATTGTACCTCTTTGTGAACTATGAATAAAAAAATAAAAAAAAATATTTCTATTTTTTTTTAATAGTAAATAAGATGAAAAAATTATACAAAAAATATATAGTGTGGATCAATTCCTCCTCTAACAAACCGCTTTGGTTTTATTAGTATAGCTACAATAGTTTTTGAAAAAATTAATTTCGAAAAATACCTGCTATAGTGTCTATTTAGTCAATTATCTCCGTATCGCAGTGAGATGGAAGGCTGAATTCGCGTCAATGATAATAATACATCTCACTGATGTAATACCATGATTTATTTTGGAAATATCTCTTTGGGGCCGTTGACCCTACCTTATCCTGCTAGACCCTTCAAATCATAATAAACGTGTTGTCACCGCACTACGTAGGTCAATAACTTTCCACGTTACTTGCCAATATCACGATAAATTTCTTCCGAGTGATGTTTGTTTTAATTTGTTCTGGTATCAATGTATTAAAAATTCTCATAACTTCCGACCATGTAGAGATAGGATTAAAAAACCATTCCAATATCGTTTGATATCATCCAAAGAAGCCCTACCCTTGGTATGTATATACACTTTCCGTTACACGTTGTATAATAGATCCTAAGGGGTTCTTTTAAGCCTCCGTGGCATGGTTGGTCCATCCATTCTTTGCTAATATGTTAGGATGGTGCGCAATTCTTGCCTTACTTTCATTCATTTTGTCCTTTATTTTTTCTTAACCGTTTTCATGTTAAGGTCATGATGTAATCTGTTATTTGTTATATATACCATGGTGCGTTCATTATTATTCCTAGCATTTTAGATTGGAATCTTTGCAGAATTTCGGTTGTTGAATTTGCTGCTGTGCCCCATAGTTGTAGACCATAGCACCAGACAGGTTTGATTATGCATTTATATAGGGGTTGTTCGTTTGCCAGTGATAGTTGTGACTTTTTGTTCAACATCCAGTAATTTTTTCTGACCCGCTGTACCATTGAAGAAATGCTTTCTCCATGTGAGTCACTTGTCAAGTTACATTCCTAGATACTTGGTCTCGTCAGCTTGAGGGATTGGAACTTCATTAAGTGGTGGGCAAGTGTTACGTCGATTGTTGAAAGTCACTTGGACTAATTTGGACGCATTTGCCTTAATACGTCAGTCTCCCATCAAGGTTGTTTTGGAGTTTTGGGTAGCTTCTTCCGGAAGCTCATCCGATGACAGGATTGCTGTATCCTTGTTATAGTCGCCTCGGAGCTGGGAAGATCTGCAGTATAAATCAGATACAGGATGGGACCCGTAACGCTGCCCTGTGGCAGACCAGCATGGATTTTGTGTAGCGGTTTTATAATATATCTTCACCATGCTTCACAAAGAATTGCTTAATTTCTAAATACGATCTGATGTACTCATAGTACTCTATTGGCAGGGATTTTTTAATTTTGTATAGGAGTCCATCATGTCATAGGCGGTCAGAAGCTTGGGAAATGTACAAGAATTATCTCAAGATTTAAGGTTAAAAAAAACACCTTCATTGCGCAGTTCTCTCAGGATTTTTGCAGTTATCAAATCATATAATGGTGCTTTTATAGGCAAGTTTTTTTTTTGTTTGTTTGACTTCATGTTTGGAGAATTCATGTACTCAAATGCCTGTCCTTTGTCAGGGTTTTTGTTTTCCTAACTAGTCTCTTTCTGAAACATAATTTGCCACTATGCGCACGATTTCAATACTGCTAGCCAAAATCGCCAAATTACTGTGAAAGGACTGTACCTTTCACAGTAATTTTGCTTCTGATTTTGCATCACTGTAAAATCACATTGATCTTTTTTAATACAGTTGCTCAAAAAGTGGTGTATTGCAGGGACGTATAGCGTTCGGGATGTGGGCTATTACATACTAGTGCTTTTTTTTTACCTTTCCCGAACTCGTGCGTTCTCTTTCCCAACTGTCAAAATAATGTCTATTAAAAAGAAAAACCAACCATGAAGTTTTTACTAAAGAGTTTTTGTGATTCATACAAATACGTATATTTCTAAAAGGAAGCTACTAATTTATTTCAATATCAGATTTAATGATTTAATTGAATGAGTTAGGTTAGGTTTCATTTCATTTCATCTCATTAAATTTCATTTTCATTTCATATCAATAAAAAAATCTACTGAAGACTAAGCTGTATGGATAGTTCCCTTTGCCTACCAAAATGGGTGAAAAAAAAAACTTTGCTTATATTATACGGTTGGCGCCATTTTCCAGAAATTTTCTTTGCGAGTTTAGTTGTTTGTTGCACAAAATGAGTAATTTCGACCCTATTTTTTTTGAATTAACACCACCGGAACTCAGTATAATTGCACAAAATGCTTCGGAGAACATTTTACCGGAAAAGTCAAAAAGTCGTTACATATCTACATACGACGAATTTATTGCGTGGAGAGAAGAGAAAAAAGCAAATAGTTTTTCAGAAAATGTTATGTTGGCATACTTCTCCGAACTCTCAGCAAAATTAAAACCGTCTACGTTATGGTCGAGATTTTCGATGATAAAAAGTATGCTGAAAATAAGGAACAACGTGGATATAAGTGAATACTCAAAATTAAATGCTTTCTTAAAACGACAATCAGACGGTTTTACAAGTAAAAAGTCGAAAATATTAACATCCAATGAAGTGGAAAGGTTTTTGAACGAAGCTCCCGATGATCGTTATTTAGCCACAAAGGTAATTTATTAATAAGTACTTATATTTTTCTTTTGTATTCAGTTTACGAAATCGCAAAATACAGTCAAAACATTATTTAAAAAAATATTAATCAAATCCCTTTTTTTGTAGGTTGCTCTGATTTTTGGCGTTGTTGGAGCTTGCCGCAGAGAGGAGTTAGCCAATATTACTTTAAAAGATATTGAAGCCCATGGAAAAATGCTACTAATCAAGATTCCGAACACAAAAAATAAGATACCGAGAAGCTTTGTTGTTGAAGGAGATTTTCTTAGAATAGTGCAAAAATATATGAATCAGCGGTCCCAAAAAGGAAAAACCGAGCGTTTTTTTCAAAATTACCAAAAAGGGAAGTGTACAGCTCAAGCAATCGGGATAAACAAATTTGGTAATATGCCAAAAGAAATAGCAACGTTTCTTGGTCTGCCGGATGCTGAGTATTATACTGGGCACAGCTTCAGGAGGACCTCTGCTACATTATTGGCAGATTCAGGAGCCAATTTGACGTCCTTAAAGCGACTAGGAGGTTGGAAATCAGACAAAGTTGCAGAAAGCTATATTGGTGATTCATTAAACAACAAACTAGAAACTGGGAAAAAAATCACACAATCCATTAATTTAAGGTCCAGTCCGTCTTCTTCACATGTTGAAGAGAACGTTCGTCCATCTACCTTCGTTGATAATGATAATTCATCAGATCCAATTCCATCAACTAGCAAACGCCATTGTATGACAAATATACATGAACAATCATACGAAATTAATAATAGTTTGTCTCAAACAGTAAATATGCAACCTAAAACTTCCCCAGTTACTTTAAAAAACTGTACCAATTTCAATGTACATGTGTACTATAACTTTTATAAGAAATAAATGATTAGTTAGTTGAGTTTATTGTGTTTTTATTATTTTATTAAATTGCTTCATTTTTTCGCAACTGTATTAAAAATAGTCGTTCAGTACACCTGCGGAACCGTCATTGCAACTTGTTCCGACTGTCAACCCTCGCCTTCGGCTGCGCCTTCGGCTGCGCCTCGGCTCGGGTAGACTTTTGTCGGAACTCTTTGCAATGACAGCCTTTCCGCACTTGTAATGAAATATACTATATTGTCGTTTAAATAAGGTTGCTGTCAGAGGTGTAATAACTGTGAACTGTACCCTATTTGATAAGTAAACAACCCGGTGTGGTGTTCCCACAGGCAGTACGAGGAGCGCGAGCTGCGCGCTCAACAAGAGCGCGCCAAGCGCCGCATGGAGTTCGACGCGCACATCGATCGCATCACGTCCAACCTGGAGTTCGAGCGCTCCAGGGACACGCAGAGTGAGTAACTAACAGGCAGCAGGAGCGCGCCAAGCGCCGCATGGAGTTCGACGCGCACATCGACCGCATCACGTCCAACCTGGAGTTCGAGCGCTCCAGGGACACGCAGAGTGAGTAACTAACAGGCAGCAGGAGCGCGCCAAGCGCCGCATGGAGTTCGACGCGCACATCGACCGCATCACGTCCAACCTGGAGTTCGAGCGCTCCAGGGACACGCAGAGTGAGTAACTAACAGGCAGCAGGAGCGCGCCAAGCGCCGCATGGAGTTCGACGCGCACATCGACCGCATCACGTCCAACCTGGAGTTCGAGCGCTCCAGGGACACGCAGAGTGAGTAACTAATAGGCAGCAGGAGCGCGCCAAGCGCCGCATGGAGTTATGGTCTGATATAGTCTTTTAAAAAGTACAGCTTACCCCGGAACTACTGAAACGTGGCGTTGTTGAACGCCATTTTGACCCGACTGCGGCGAAACTCCAAATAATAGTTATTTCTTTTACAAAATATGTAAAATTATATTGACTTGTAATTGTAAAGTTAAGCTGTGATTTGAATCTAACTAAGATAATGCAAGAGCGAGTAAAGTGATCTTGAAAAACTGGAGTTGTCTGACTCGTAACGGATTCCGTCGAAGAGCGAGCGTGTCGAGCTCGAACATTAGAGCATTCTGAACCGGAATAAATAGGGTGTTACACTCATTTTTGAAAAGTCTCATAATTAGATTCTACATTTATTCTTCTAATAAACCACTAAAAAAACACAACATTTTTATTTAATCGATTAGTGCCTAAAAATGCATTTAAATATAACATTTTCAAATTTCGCGCGTAATTTGACGAAAACGCTGGACACAGTGGACGCCATATTGCTCTGTGGGTATGACGTCAGTTGCTAAAACCAAATGCGCTGAAATTTTATAAGACAATTGTTTATAATAAAAAACTAGTTATTTTACTACTGATCGTTGGTTTGCTGTTCCCGAATGCAAAATGTTATTTAAATAAAAATTACTTTGGTTACGAAAATAATAAAAGTACAAAGTTGCTCAGTTGACATGCCGTATGACGTAATAACATGGCGGCATACTATTTCATGGTGTTCAAAAACATAAAAAAAAACTTAAATATTTAAATAGTATTTTAAAATTTATTTTGTTGTTTCATGATCTAAAACTAACATGTTCCGACTGCATTTTGTCTAAGCTATTTTGTCAAAGCTATCTCAATAACATGTTTTTAGATTTTTTCACATCTAAAGTAAAATACCGTATTAAGATTTTGTTATTGTTTCTAAGCGTATGAAGTGAGCTAAAAAAAATGAAAGCTCGAGTCGGTCCGCGAGATAAAAATAAAATTCTCGCGAACCGACTCACGCTTTTAATTTTTTGTGTATGTAAGCGTAGGAGTTCTCGTTACCGCCTGAGACAATCGTGTGTGTGTACATTAATTGCTGACGCCAGTCGTCTTCGCTTGCGTGTTTTTACGCTTGTTTACTACAAGAAAAGCGTGTGTTGCTTCGTGAGATAAAAATACTGCACTGGGCTATTCATTTAAATCACAATGACAGATTCATTGTTATTTTACTAAATGAATGCCTGTAACTTGAACTGTAGTAAACCATCAACCTATCTATCACGCTTATTTTTCATATATTTTTTATTAATTAGTCGTAATGGGCTTCTTATCAATAATGATTGGTGTTGCATAATATTTTTTGAATTTTTAATTAAACACTTCGGGGGCTTCTGTGGCATGGGGGCTTAGTGGCCCCTGCTGCTGAACCAACTGGAGGTCGCGAATTGACAACCGTAGGATGGACCGTCCTCAGGCTGGTAGTAGCCGGATGGGAGAAGCCAGTTCAGCATTGGACTACGTGTAGATAATATCATGTTAACTGTTGATAAAGATTAATTTCGAATGCCATTCTTCTCGTTTAGTCTCTAATGTAGTTGTGTTGCCACAGAGAACGTAACCCGCTGGGAGCGTGCCGTGCAGGACGCCGAGGACGAGCTGGAGGGGGGCCGCCAGGCCGAGGCCAAGCAGCGCCAGGAGATCGACGCCGAGCTGCGCCGCGCCGACGCGCTCAAGGCCGAGCGCGCCGCCGCGCGCGCGCGCCAGGAGGCCGCCGACGACGCCGTCAACAAGGTGCGCCGACGAGGACTTTATCCCACACAAAACTACCTACATTATTCGAGCCTTCGAATATCCCGACGCTATATTTTTAAGCCCAACTCTTACCAGAGGATCTAAATCAAAATCAAAAGTCACTTATTGAAACTAGGCTGAGAGTCAGCACTTTTTGAACGTCAAAATTACATAAGACAGTCCCTTAAAACGCCCGCCCTTCACCACTTCCCAGTGCTTTAGCTGGGAAGAAGAAGTGGCGCAACAAATTCCCCAGCAGCACAGCTGTCTGTTATGTTGGAAGAACTTGATTCTATCCAATAATAGGTAAGTAATTAACATTCAACAATAAATGAAAATTTCATTAATAAAAAAATGATTTATACAGTCAAATAAAATAAACAACGATAAGAAGTCACTCATATGACCTGTCATCTAATAGGTCGACTAATAAAAAATGTCTGAGACATAAGATCTCGTTCGCACTGACTTAAAAATATCCCAGTCGGTTTTAATCCCACATTAGATTTTCAACTCTCGGTATTGGTCCGAGCTATGAGAAATCCAACAAAGTACATTCCAGTGCAACGCACAAAAACACTGTTCGTTTTTCAATTCTCAACGTAAAATAATAATAAACCATTTATTTCAGGCGACGCAAGCCCATACATAAATACCGTAACCTAAACATACATGTTTTTATATTTTTACTAGCTTTTGCCAGCGGCTTCGCCCGCGTGGAGGTCGGTGTATTATACATATAAACCTTCCTCTTGAATCACTCTATCTATTAAAAAAACCCGCATCAAAATCCGTTGCGTAGTTTTAAAGATTTAAGCATACATAGGGATATAGAGATAGAGAAAGCAACTTTGTTTTTATACTATGTAGTGATGAGACAAAAATGACTTTATTTTATACTATGTAGTGATTACATAGAATGTAACTATTATACACGAAATAATGACTGTGTCGGCGTCGTGTTGCGCTGCGTGGTGTCGCGTAACCTTCCGCGAAAACGTCGGTACGCCACACCTTTCGGCCAAAACTCTTCCTTCATGAAGGTTTCGAGATGCTGAGTTGGAACCCACACCACAAACGACTTGAAGTGTATGATAGGGCGCGATTCCAACTTCTCTACTCTCAAGGTCCAGTTCGTCTTGATTCGGATGTATTCCACGATGTCTTCAGTCATCGTGGAGTGAAGCAGACGGGATACGTACAGCTGCGTCGACGGTGTTGCAGGCCGCAGCAACATATTTAGTCCCGCCAGAGCAGTACCACATTGATTACGGCAACTGGGCTTCCTTCGCTTCTACTCCACCGTCACGAAGCCTTCCTTGTCTGGCTGCCCTTTCTTAGGGCCCGGGGATACAGTACTACAGTACTTCTCCGGTTACTGCTCCTTTAGGATGGGAGATTGTGCAGTGGCAGCTGAGTAAGCACGGCGAGGTGTTGACGTGCTGCCTTGTGACGTCGCTTCTACGGCGGTAGAGGCGAGATTGGGGCGCGGTATTGCATCGCTTGCATTGACAGTGGCCGGTGACGAGTCCAATTTCGCTTACTCGAAACTGGGCATCGATGCGTTGTTTGCACCTCGACGTGTGTTCATTTTTGACGCGAACTCAGGCGAGATACATACCGCTATAGTGTGGTGTAACTCAACTATATCGGCACTGGCTCACTTATGGTGTTTTGAGACGCATCCAGCTTGAAGATCCAGTGCGCGTAAAAATCTCGCTGCGGTATTTGCGAACGGCGTACGTGGAGTAAATCCTGGGAAAAGAGACAAACCATGTGACATATCACTATTACTTATGACTTTTAATTTTAATTAAAAGTAGAGTCATTCCTATCTAGAGTCATTCCTATCCCAATCCCATTTCTTATTTGGCTTTCCTTTTCTTTCGTGTTCCAAATATTGAAGCCAATATTATCACCAACGAATACTTGCAACGATTACTATTGTGGACTACTAGGGGTGCGGGTTCTTCGAAAGAGATACATTGGCCCCTGGCACACAGGCAACTGAGGGAACACGGGTGGGTTTTAGTCAGTAAAAGTCTGACACGCCTTCCTGCTCCACCCAGAACGGGAGAAGTTATTTGATGATTTCCCACACTAAATAAAAAGTCCCTGTCCATGCCAGCCAAACATGCAAAAAACTATAGATAAATATTTGAAAACACTAAAACTACAACAGCACTGAAAATCGACTTAAAAAAATCGTATAAATAAGGCAAATTAATAATAAAGCACACATATCTATACACATACGTATACCAATACCCAAACACAAAACAACACAGACGTTTTCAAACATTGAACTTAACTAATATAACTGAACTATGATTTATTACCTGTACAGTATGTTATCAATCTGCTTAACTATATGTTTGTTACTGGAGAATCTGTTGTTCTAAGGTTGTGAAAGACTATCCGCTCGTGATACAGTTTTATACTAGTACGAGGGGATATGGCGAATCAGTCCGAAGTCAACCAATCTATCTTTACAATCTACCATTTCACATTCTCCAACCTGTCTAAATTCTATTGTTAAAATATTTTAAACGATTTTTTTTCCAACAGGCCCGCAAAGACTTGACGAGCGTCCAGAAAGAGATCCAGGCGATCCAGAAACAGATCGCGAGCATCGAGGCGCGCATCGAGAGCAAGCGCAGCGACCGACACAACATACTGCGGCAGTGCAAGGTGGGCCAAGACCTGCAGTGCTGTATCGGCACTGCCTTACAAATATCCACCTTACCGTTGCTAAAATAAAGTTGAAATTAAATAAACTTCCACTACTCCGAGAGGGTGTCAAATTGGTTATTTATTTTCAACTACATTTTAAGATCGCAATGTTTGGTAGTGGTAACGGGCCCTTAGAATATTCTACAGTATTTTTGTTTTTATTGTGTTCCGTTTTGTAGCTTGTAGAATGCGGTGTAATTAGAGCCACTTGATGAGACATTATAGCTTTATGCGACAGCAGTGCTCCCACGATGCACTGGTTTGCAGAAGTTCAACTGCGGGCTGATCATCATCTAGAAAACTTCTAGCTATTTCTAGCACGATGACGTTTTAAGTAATTGGGTCTAAACTACGTTGAAACAGCTTGCTTATGTCTATTGCTGGGTATAGATTGCTGATACGTAACATGAAATGTAACACAAACGAGTCGTCCTAATTTATGAAATGTAAAACAACAACCGAAAGAAGTCCACTACTGGACATAGGCCTCCCCTAAGCTCCGCTTCCGCACTTCGACCGGTTCTGTGCTTCCCGCATCCAACGAATTCCTGTTGCTTTCACAAGGTCATCGGTCCATCTTGTGGAAGACATTCCAACTCTACGTCTTCCGTCGTCTTACAAAACAATTAGGCGAATTTGTTGTTGTTTGCATTAATCTATTCTGTACCGCACATAACGTCGTACCTTTGAAACGCAAAGTTACAATTCGAAAAAAAAAAAACCTTAACATCTACGACATAAGGTGTATTTTAGATTGCTATATAAAAGTCTTTTCCAAACAGATCGATGACATAACAATCCCTCTGCTGGAGGGTAACCTGGAAGATACTGCGGAAGGCGAGTCAGAGCCCTCGTCCATGTCCACCACGCAACAGTACCGCAAGGATTCTAGGTAACTCAAGATTCACTGTGGCATGTTTTATTTATATCTATACTAATATTATAAACAGAAGAGTTTGTGAGGTTGAAGGGGCTGTAACCTATTTTGAAAATTCTTTTACCAATAGAAAGCCACGTGTTATTTGTGAGTATATATTAACCCCAAAAATTAAAAGACTTTTTCGTGGTAGTCAGATTTGCAAAGTAAGTCGGGGGAAAAAGGGGCGAGCGAAATAAATAGGGATCCACCCGTGTGAAGCCGGGACGGGCAGCTAGTTATTAATAAAATTAAATAATTAGCCTGTGATGTTCGCACTACTGGAACACGGTGCTCCACTTTGTGAGAAGGAGTGGGCCATAATCCACCACGCGGGCACAGTACGGATTGGCGGATGTCACATGTCTTCGAATGTATGGTTCTAGAACCATACATTATTTATGTTTTGAGAGCAATGGTTATGAAATAATTTACACACAGTGAAGTGCCTGCGTAGTTCGAATCCACGACCTAACAACTCGTCGTCGCGGCTGAGAACACTGGGCCACCGCAAATTACCATCATAATAAGATGTCTAAATTTATGAATTACTAGCTGACCCGGCGAACTTCGTACCGCCAGATTTTATTTCTCCAGTCATGACTGAGGAAATATAACACGTCCGTTAAAATCAAATCAGTTGGTCGATTGTTTCGTCAAAGATCTGTCAGTCTTCTGTCACATACCGTCAATCACTTTTTGTATTAGATTGTAAAAATAATTCTGATCAAATCTATATATTTTTTATACATTTTCTTATATACAAACCTTGTCCTGACAATAAGGAAAATATAAAAAAAGAATAATCCAATTTGGGGCAGTCGTTCGGAAGTTATGCGCGTACATACATTTCGGCGATTTATTTTTATATATGTATAGATTTAGGCTGAGTTGTTAAAGATGCTGTACATTCTGTACACACAGCATGGAGACGCCTCGGTTGGCGCGGTAGCCGTGCTGTTTGATTGTGTGTCTGTTTTCATTATTTCATGGCGTTGGGGAAGTATTCAATGGCGTCTTTATCGTCATAATCCGCAACCTGTTGAACTCTTACAGGTGAACGATTGTGAACGTTGTAAAAATCGCCCGGCATGTATAACGAATTCCTTTGGTAATTTTTTGAAGTAAGCATAAATATTTGCTTGTCCGTCCGTCAGGATTCGCGTGGACTACCGGTCTTTATCAGAAAATTTGAAGGAGTTGGAGGAACACGACGAGATCAAGCGCAAGGCCGACAAACTTCAGAAGGCCATCAACTCGCTGCAGAACACTGTGGACAAGATACAGGCTCCTAACATGAGGGTAAGTTGACACTACCCGTAGCCGCGATGGGGGGTGCTTTTTTAACGCGTCCTACGCCCTGGATTTTATTTATTTATTTGTTCAACTCTCAGTGTCGAGCTGAGCGTTGAGAATCCAACAGAGCGAATCCTTAGAGCGATTAAAAGCGCAACGTTGGATATTCAACTCTTGGCGCTAAACCCAGCCTTGAAAATCGCATACGCGGTAGCAAAATCGTTGTTTTTTTGCGAAATAACTTGGAGAACACTCTCTCCCTAACCCTGGTTTTAGAAACTGCCTCTTGACAACCGCAGCCAAATCTGTGATTGGCTGACCAAAATATAATTAATTAGCTATACGTCAAGCTGTATGCAATAAAATTCGATTTGAAATACGTTTCCAGAAACTGTTTTAGGTTTAGACTTTGAACTGACCAAACCTTTAGCTCGTGTGTCAACGATGGCATTTCTCATCGTCAAAAAATACAAACTTTTATCCCCTATTTTAGGAATGAAATTTTCAAATATCCTATAGTGCCTTCGTTATGTAATTAACTCTGGTGCATGCTTCTAGACCCACTATTAAGCTGTGCGTTGTCTGTCAGTGAATTAAAGATTTTTATTAAGTAGAATTACCTTGTATTTGCAGGCGATGCAGAAACTAAACGAGGTACGAGAGAAGGTGAACGCTACAAATGAAGCGTTCGTCACTGCCAGAAAGCGAGCGCACAAAGCTAAATTAGCCTTCGAAAAGGTAAACAATCATACATATAATACTGTAACTAGCGCAAAATGAGATGGCCCTATTCATATTGTATAGCGTTATCTCTTTCTCGCACTTATATAGCAAGTGTACTGTATATGACTTTATCTAATCATCTTTTTTATACTTCAGGTGAAAAAGGAGCGTCACGACAAGTTCATAGAATGTTTCGAGCATGTGGCCAATGAAATTGATGCCATCTACAAGGTAAATACAATTCCTCACACGTCGTAATATTTATAAAGACGTGATACGAGCTTTTGCGTCTGGCATTGGTCTATGCCGCATCTTAGACATGATTTTATCGAAGGAATTAAATTAACTTTATCTTTGGGTAGTGTATACGTTTGTCAAACGCTTACACTTGATGCAGAGAGTGCCTATTTAATTTCGAAAATCTGCCAATTGCATTTAAATCAACATAATATTACACAAAAATATGAGCTACCAAAAAGTTTAAGAGAATCCATAATAACAAAAAATCCTATATTGTGCAGGCTTTAGCCATGAACCAGTCGGCGCAAGCGTTCCTGGGCCCCGAGAACCCCGAGGAGCCCTACCTGGACGGCATCAACTACAACTGCGTGGCGCCGGGCAAGCGCTTCCAGCCCATGTCCAACCTGTCGGGCGGGGAGAAGACCGTGGCCGCGCTGGCGCTACTGTTCGCGATACATAGGTAGGGCTGGGCGGGTTAACGCGCGAAGAAATAGGCTTCAGCTACATTTTCACGACACAAGTTTCTTCCACTAGTTTTTGAGGTCAGCGTAGACTAACGGAGAGGCGGTGAGGTTACAAACAACGTACGCTACAGTAAATAAAATCGACTTTCAGTTGTTATAGTATTACTCGCTTAGCCATAGCTACCACTCAGTCGGTCTGCGCTTACCCATAATCATTTCTGAAAGAGACGATCCATGTCTATGAGCACTAATTACCCACTAATAGCTTTCCTAGGCTAATCTCCCCCCCCTCTTGTACCAGCTACCAGCCCGCGCCGTTCTTCCTACTGGACGAGATCGACGCGGCCCTGGACAACACCAACATCGGCAAGGTGGCCTCCTACATCCGCTCCAAGAAGGGCAACCTGCAGACCATCGTCATCTCGCTCAAGGAGGAGTTCTACGGCTGCGCGGACGCGCTGGTCGGGATCTGTTCAGAGGTGAGACCCTACTGCAAAGAGTAAATCCTGCAGTGTATTTACGTATTGTTGACGCTATTGCTGTTATTAGGACTCGCAGCAAACCATTTAAATCGTGGACGTGATAAGCTACAGTACCATCAGGCCGCAGCGCGTCGTATTTCAGTTCAAAGAAGCGCGGTGCGGCCCGTCTGTAGTGTGCGATGGTTCATAGATATTTTTTGAAGTGAAAACTTCTTTAGGCCCGTCAGGCATTTTTGAGATGGGAAAAAGCAATTGAACTCGCGACACTTCAAAAAATACACACGTAATTGTTCAAGTTTTCACTTCTGTCGGCACTCCCGGAGTACCATTGTTTTTTAAAGGGTTTTCGCATTAAGGCTGCGCTGCGCATTTTTTTAAATTTTGCGAGTCTACGTGATACTAAATCGCTAGACAACTGTCAGTCATGAGATACTGGGTTAAGGCATCCTTCAGAAGAACTAAACGTTTAGAAGTTATAGAGATTACCTTCCCTTTTTATTACTACGATTCTACCAATAAACTTAGAAAGACTGTTTTTCGTGAAAGGTTTTGGACTGCACATAGTATAGTCTGTTCAGTTATTTTAGCTCTGACAGCAGTGACAGCAGCAACGGGAGCAACCTTATTGTAAAGAGAATAAAGGTCACGGTGATATTGACAAAATTGTTAGTGGCAGCAACCCAGAAGCAACCTTATGGTAACGTGAATTAAGATCACTTTGATTTTGATAATGACGCCAAATCAGATGTATAATAACTATGAACAGACTTGTACAAGGATCTTTTGGCGCATGGATAATATTTGTGAGATTGTATTGAAAAACAAGATGGCGCCGTTAGTTCCGATTTTGGTAAAAGATCCATGTACAGTTATTTCTACTACTTCATAGGATTGCCTAGTGATTTCTCCCTAAAAGTATATCTTTCTTAACTCATTTCCCTTGTTGCAGCCGGCAGACTGCCTGGTGAGCGACGTGATGACCCTCAGCCTGGAGGGTTACCCCGACTAACTACCAACATTACGTTTTAAATAATGAACTTATTTTTATATTGACGTTTTACTTCATTCCTCATTGTCACACTGTGTAGATTCGTCGCTACGATTAGTGTTTTAATTATTATATTAATGTTAAGAACACAATCATTTTGTTTTGTTGAATATTTTTCCTTACATACGCATCCTGTGAACCCTTGGCTGTAGCCTTGATGGTACACTGGAAGCGTGCTATATATACCCTTGGCCGTGAAACCCGATCAAATTAAATGAACAGGTGTCATAAATTTTATACCGATGCCTTCGAAGTACTAGGTTGTCATAACTCGATAGGAACTCACCTAACATAGGTGTGTTAGCTAAAAAACTGTTTATGCCTTCGAAGTATCAGGTTGTCATAACCCAGAAGAAGCACTCATAACCAGAGGTCGGAGTAGGTAGATTGATTTTATATACTTGCGTCAAGATATTATAATATGGACATGCCATTTTATCCATAATGTGCGGGAAATACTGGAGAAAGTTCCGGAATTGGAATTATGGAATAAAATAAAATACTGATTTCTTTCACCATTAGCTAACACTGGTAGCGTAGATTGATATTATTAATACGTTTTTCACCTTAAACACAAATTCGTGCTAATTTCAAAATTCCGGAACAAATATCACAATAAATATGAAGTTCCGGTATTTTGGAGGCATATCCATATTATCCTCTACGTTTGACGTCAACGACCTTAAATCAATCTACCTACTCCGACCTCTGCTCATACATAACATAGGTGTGTGAGTGTGTCAGATCTTTGATTTGGTGATTTTAAATAAGATTTAAATTAATGACACCTGTTTATTTAATTTGATCGGGTTTCACGACCAAGGGTACAGTGGTTAAAATTGATCTTGTTCTTCAACAAGGGAACAGCCAAGGGTACACAGGAAAAGAAAGGACTTGGAATGCGCTTTTTTACTTTTTTTGCAAATATGTCAAAAATAAGGCGTGCTTTAGGAAGAACAGTTTGACTATTATAGGGCAAAAAGAACGCCCAACAAAGAATATAAATAAAACAAAACATGTCAATAAGGAGCTCTTTTATTTACAATAAAATATCTTTATATTACAACTCTTATAGCTACGTTATCGCTAGGTGTCATAACTTACTTATCAAGTGCCAGCACATTATCACTGCACCTGCCGGCCGCACTCACTCCCCTCAAAATCAACAGCCTTCAACGAGCCGACCAAGAGGATTAGACAACTGTCGACGTTATGCCGATATTTCGGGTTCGGATCTATAACCGTTACGTAGCACGTTATCTATTATACCTGGTACTGGTCGCATAACTGAAACTACAGGTGCAAGAAAGAGACGGGTACATGCCTGGGTCAATGCACGAGCTAAGTAACGTGTCTAGACCGCGGGACCCCGGGACGGTGAGTGGGCCTTATTCCACCCAGGTGTCTAAACTCCTTGGTCGGCTTATACATCCTGAGATTTCTGAACGTATTGCGAAAACACGGATTAATTCCAGATGTGTCAGGTAATTGTTTGGATAGCTCTATTCAGGACTCTTAATTTTGTATGGACAGAGGTCAGCATATCAGTAACCCCAATCTGTCAAATTTCTTTGATAGTTTTTCAACTTTATTACAAAAGTATAAGGTTCATGTTCAATTGGAAAAATTAGGCAGTTTAAGATAGCTTAATGTGCTGGCGTCTGTACCATAAATTAAGCCCACAGGATACATATTTGTATGCAACACTGTAGGGACATACTTCATGTTTCCGACATTTTGTACCCAAAAATTAAAAGCTAGGAAAATTAACGATTTTATTAGAAACTAGCTTTCGACCGCGCGGAACTTTCATCCCCTATTTAACTCCCTTAGGGATTGAATTTCGAAAAATCCTTCCTTAGTCCTTGTCTACATTATAAAGGGAACCTCTGTGCAAAATTTCAGCTTTCTAGGTCCAAGGGTTTGGGTTGATGAGTCAGTCAGTCAGTTAGGACTTTTCTTTTTATTTATATAGATGACACCATCAACGTTTTTTACTTTTACAACGAGATTATACAATTAACCCTTCTACTGCTTATTAAGGGGAACCTAGTCGCGGGCTCGAACTCACTGGTGGGCCTGGCTAAAAAGCACGGTGTCTCACCAGGCATCGTGTCCGACAGAGGTAGTATCAGTGATGAGCAGTTAGACGCTAGTCTACACGCACAACGTTATTGAGTGAGATGCAGGATCATTTATAGTACAACAGGCGCGTAAAAAATTAAGAACAGTCCTTCGGAAGATCGGGTTTTATGAAAAAGCCACTGCATAAATCAATAACCAATAAAATTTATTGAACTTTTCGATATTTGAGCTTTGTCGGTACCGACTTGGTTTTTCAGATTTTACTCTTGTTTTATTACTAAAACACGCCCAAAGTTAGGTTAAATTAGCAAGCAAAACGAATCTTTGTTGGCTCCTAACTTTTTAATGGCTTTTTATTTTAGTATTCTGTTTCCGTACAGACAATATTAATAATGAGACAAAACCATACCATGTTTAATTTTTGATGTACATTGTCCAACAGAGGAGTAATACACTTCCGAAGTTTGTATGGGAAAAATGTGGACTAGGTCCACCTTAAGTTAGAAAATACAAAACATCATATTTTGACTGGTGACTTAGCAGTGGTGGCCCAGTGGTAACGGCCGCGACTTACGAGTTGTAGGTCGTAGGTTCGAACCCAAGCAGGCACTATACTTGGTGTAAATTATTTCATCAACACTGCTCGGTGTTCAACAATGTTCTAGAACCAAATATATGATTTTTGCTACTTTCAAACTCAAATAGAAGCCCGGGAGGTTATTTGTACTATTTCACTGTAGTATTAAGTTATTTCCCTAAGAAAACAGTATTTTTCTGGTCGGAAATATAATTTTTGGGTACGAAACGAATGACGATCATTACTAACATGGCCATTAGTGAGGGCCTATGCACACGTCGTTTTGGTCAAAATCGGAACCAATGCCGCCATTTTATTTTGTCAAGACAATTTTCACAGTCCCCTATCAATGTCATTCAGGCGCCAACAGATGCTTTTAGCACTCTACATACAAATAACTATTTCTGTTCCTAGTCTCACTGACGCAACGAGTCAAGTTAACCAAGGTAGGAAACGCGCCGTTATATAAAAACGCCGTGTGAATAGGCCCTTAGCATTGTCATCGATCACCCTCCATAAGGCTGTTGATATACAACAATTCCAACCTTTCAACCAGACAAGACAACAACAAAAATAATTTAACACAAAAACTATCATCTAGCTACACTTGTTCTACTTATAATGCCGTTTACCCTATGAGGTGAATAGAATTCCTTGTTTAATATAAGGTACTTTAGCACGAGATTTGCACGTAATATTTGGAGGGATAAAGGTCTTAAAAGCCACTTTTTATTGTATCTTGAACCTTTTGTAAGGACAATGTCCATTCATACACCCTTTAGCAGTAAACCTGCTGTCAGAGAGATATTGATCATGTGTATTGAGATAAACCAAAAATAAAGCAGTTTAATAGTATAGTGGAGGAATACATTTGGATAAACCAACGTATTGAAGACCAGGGTAATGCTGTAGCTACAGTTTTGTTGAATAATATTATTTTGATGATGATCTTGGAAGAGTTATAAGAACATGTCATGAGGTACAGATCCCGATGGTAAATATATGACATCAAGTATTAGAAAAAAAAAAAATTACTTTGTCTCATGTTATCTCTGTCACTTGTGCCTGTGTGACAGTTTCTTTGTACAGCTAGATGTTTTATAATTACTTCTGGGTTTTGTACACGGAGTAAATACAAAGATGAGATGTTGTAATTAGATTTCCCTAAGAAACATCGCGTGACAATTTGCGGGGTAAGGGGGTGTTAGATCCCGCCCACTTCTTTATTTTCCATCTACCGGTCAATAACAAAACTACTCGCTCGTTTTGTAGATTTTACTTTGTAGTTACGTAACTATCTCACACTAGATGTCACTAAGTGCAGAATGCAACAGGGTCATACTCAGAATTTTCGTACCAGGGAGTACTCCGTTTTTTTTATATTAATTTTGCGAAACATGATACGTATTTTTTATTGAAATAGTGATATCAATTTTTGTAGTCCACTGCTGTCTTACATTATCTTCGGAAAGAAGTCTAGAACATACATCATTTACAATTTAACTAAATAAACTAGATAGGCTTTCAGTACTTTTAATTAAGTAAACAATGACTACTATACAGTATGATAGTCGTTCTTTACACAACAACAACAACTGAGACAACTAGTATGGTCCATACTAGTTGTCTCACGGAGGGACTACTTTAAATAACGGGAGTACTTTAAATAAATTATTTTAGATAGAATATTTAACTTATAGGAGATTGTATTTTTGATGACTATTTCCATTTATGAGACAGCGGCGGGACATTCGGTACAATAATTGGATTCTAATTACAGCCCTGTGTTTTTGTTACTTGACAGGACGAACGCCAACAATACACTGACTAAGGCCACGCCTACTTGATGACGTCAGGAGCTAGTCGAGAATCACAGTGCACAGTTGTTTAGGCCGTCTCCTCTTTGTATTTACTCCGTTGTTTTGTATGTCAAGTATTGGAAGATAAGATTTAGGAATTAGGAAGCTAAGTGAGTCGACTGACCAGACTGAATTCATAGTCACTTTTAGGTAGATAACTTTTATCTGATGAATAAATAATGTCGGTTTGACATATTTTCTACATAAACGCTGTTAAATTTCTGTTCTTTTTCGTCTGATAAAAGCTATCTCAAAATTGAAAAATCGGCCTGTAGTTTTATTTATAAGTAGATCTTTTGACCGTCGTTATGGGCAGTCATAAGCCCGAAAGTCTAGTACTTGGTTACAATCACTGGGTTGTGGAAGTCAGATAGGCAATCACTCCATGTAAAATAATGGTCTTCAGCTGCATCCTGTTAGACAGTAAGCCGACCCAACATAGTTTTGAAAAGGGCTAGCCAGATGACGAGCCTGTACTAAATCTTGTTTGTAATGTGGCATTGAAGAGGGTGTGTTCTGTGCAGGTATTGTCCCCTCAGTTGGAGTGTCGGGTAGCAACGTCGACGTCCTCAGCTGCGCTAGTGTGGTGCGGCAGTAGTCGCACGGGTGGTGCGGCACTAGTCGCACTGGTGGTGCGGCACTAGTCGCACGGGTGGTGCGGCACTAGTCGGGCGAGCGCGGCGGGTCGGTGCTGAAGTAGGGCGCGGCGTGCGGCTGCAGCAGCGTGCGGCACACGGCGCACACGCGCGCCGGCACGCCGCGCGGGCCCGCCGGCACCGAGTGCGGCAGGCACGACAGGCAGAAGATGCGCCCGCAGTGCCGGCAGTGCACCTGCGAGATGCCAATGTGCTACAGTACTATCGACAATGGGTGTCAAATATCAAATAAGAACTCGACTTAGCACTACCGTCATGCTACTATTTAACCCTACAGAAAGCTGCTATCTGAACACGTGCAGGATTATCAAATAACTCTGTCACCGTATGATTGTGAACACCGTTAGTTTATAATCTATCTCGCGATATTATAAACTGTCGATAAATTGTGAACTGCACCATACTATGTACTTACAGACCAAATAGGTAGGTTACCGTGCGCGAGCCAAGCGAGCGGTGCCGAGGCAGCGGCCGGCGAGCGCTACTTCCAAGTTAGTGGCAGTTATTTGACTATTTCGTAATAGCGCAAGGTTTAGTTTCGATATATTATAATCTACCGAAAAAATAATGCGTTAAATTGTAAGCAATGTGTTACGGTTCACAATGTTTCGATAATTTACAATCTCGCGAGATAGATTATACCTTTTGCATATATTTTTTCTAAGATATAAAGAGACGGCAGCTTGTGGCTAAGTAATAATAGCTGCACGGGTCGATCGATCAGGTTAAGCTACGCTTGCCGCGGTTGGTCCGTGGATGGGTGACCATCTTTACATACCAAGACCCCTCCGTGCCTCGGAAAGCACGTTAAGCCGTTGGTCCCGGCTGTCATTTGTGGATCTTTGACAGTCGTTACGGGTCGTCAGAAGCCCGAAAGTCTGACAACCAGTCTTACCAAGGGGTATCGTATTACCCCAGTTACTGGGTTGTGGAGGTCAGATAGGCAGTCGCTCCATGTAAAATACTGGTATTCAGCTGCATCCGGTTACACTGGAAGCCGACCCCAACGTAGTTGGGAAAAGGCTAGGCAGATGATGATGAAAGAGACGGCAGTCAGTATATTTGTATTTATTTCTAAGGGATTTGCGAGGACCGATCTTATAGATCGCGTGGATTGCCCTCTTTTGTAAAATGAAAATGAAAAATGAAAACATAATACTGTGGAAATAAGCAAAGTAACCTAACTATGGCTCTTTCCATCAACTGCCTTATTTGTCTTACTGCATACGCAGCTGAACTTAATTTATCCGAAAAGTTTTAATTAATGAGGGCGTCCCATTGCAATAAGGTATTTTCCAATTTATTAAAAAAAAATCGAATTCCATTTTCTCAATTAAAAACGATTTAAATTCAAATGTATTTTTCGTTGTTTTGAGACTTTTTATCACGTGACTACACGTGACGTCAACTTAGTGTAAACTGTAGTAGTTAGTAAGTAAACAAGTGAATGTCGAGTTTATAATAAACAAGATTTTTTATGAATAGAAAGTGATATTACTGGTGTGCGGTGCCTCTGTGCACAAATACTTTTAAAACTGCCCCAAACTAAGTATTTGTACCGGTGCCATTTACACAAAGCTGACGTCACGATGTCACTTGATAAAAAAAGTCATCGTAAGGAGCGTTTTGGCGGTAAATTCAAAACAACGAAAAATCAATTTGATTTTAATCTTTTTTAATTGAGAAAATGGACATAAATAAATTTATTTTCTTTTTCTGTTAAATATATCGTCCCAATCTTCAAATTAAAATAGTTTTTATTTATTTGGAAAATACCCTATTGTGAATCTAAAGTAATTCCTAGAAATACAGTTTCCGTAATAGCATCTCGTTCCTTGCCATCAAGTTTCAAATTTTCACCCCCTTGGGGTAAACTTGGTAATGAGAACCTTTAGTTTTGTCTGCATTAAGTAAAAGATTGTTCGGCGCGAACCATTTCGAAAGAACGCCATAAAAATGCATTTACATTTAACATTTTCATATTTCGCGCGTAATTTGACGAAAACGCTGGACGCAGTGGACGCCATATTGGTCTGTGGGTATGACGTCAGTTTGCTGTGTACACAAATGCGCTGATATTTTGTATGATAATTGTTTATAATGTAAAAAAAATAGTTATTATTCTACTTATCGTTGGTTTGCTGTTCCTGAATGTAAGATATTCTATCTTTCTTCTACCTATCTAAAAAATACTTTGGTTACGAAAATAATAAAGGTACAAAGTTGTTTAGTTGATTAGTTTATGCCGCGGTATGACATAATAACATGGCGGCTACTATTTCATGGTGTTCAAAAACATTTACAAAACTGAAATCTTTGAATTGAATTTTAAAGGAGATGTCCGCTTTTTGTATGGACGTTGGTTTTATATTCCAAGAAAAATCTAACCAGCATCAAACTCGGCTCAAATAAATACGACAAAAATATGGAACTCAGAGCTACTGAAATAATATTTTTAAACCCCTTCATTTAAGCGAAAAATCATAAAATAATAATTGATGTTATTTTTAGTTGGCACCCCTAATAAAACTCCGACACTCTGTGACAATGTCATATTTGACGGACAATGTCATATTCATCTGTCACTGGCGTTAGAGATGTGCCAACTCAGGATACGACACGCCTCAAGGTAACTCGGATTGACATTCATGTGACTCGAGTTGAACTCGAGTTACGGAACTCTGGTAACTTGATGAAATCGAATGATTTTTTTTTTCACCTCTGTTTCGGTACGATATATTTTTTTTATAGATTCGCAAAAAAACATATACTGAGACTATTCTAATTAATTAAATACAGTTACAATACAAGTTAAATATAAAATAAGGTTCAAATACATGGCAAACAAGAGACGTCAATCACGTACTCGCTTCTTCATTTACCGCGGCAATCTAATTCAACTCGATCGCTGCAACTCATGCTGAGCGCAATTCGAATTAAGTCGAGTTGACCATCCGTAGCTGGCGTCACCAGCTCAAAGGGTTGTCAATTCTTTCCGAAAAAGATCGATTTTAAATCGATTCAAATCACATCCTGATTGATTTCTAAAACATTGTTTTTATTTGCAATTCTCCATTTACAATGTAAATATAAATCCATTTTATGAAAATCAAGAAATATACCTTAATAAACGATTTCTCATTAGTAAAATCAGGGATTTTGTAGTTCAGGGAATTCGTTAATAACAACAAATTACCATATCAAAGTATTCGGTATAAAACAAGACATTTATTTTCTTAAACATTTTATATTAAAAAGTTTAGAAACTAGATAATATAGATAGAAAAAAAAAATGTTGATTTTCTATGGCAAAATCGATTTAAAAGATCGATTGTTTTGGCCCGATAAAACGATTAATTGGTGTCAGATCGCCATCCCTACCGGCTCCACGCGTCATTCGTCTGACTGATCCGTCATCCGTTACAGTATAGTATCGTATCGTATCGTTCGTTCGCTCGTACTTTATTGTTATCCAGTGTCATTCTTTGTGCTTTGCTGATTTTTCCGATTTTACTGACTTGGCCTTTTCACAACGGATTCTCCTACTTTGCACATGATTTGGATACCGGTAGTTTATGAACCTAAAACTCTGACTTTTTCTCTGTTGGAAGCTGTGCTCATGTGATGACAATTGTCTGGTATCTTGGATGGGCTTGGCATCAAAATAATGTATCTCCACCTGCTCAGTTTCTCGACAGTATTTTAATAAGAGAAGACATTGAAAATGAAGAAATTCAATAAATAAATACTATTTTAAAAACTGAAGGTTTATTCATAACAAAACCGTACATTGCGTCCAATTATAGCTTACTAATCAGTTTTTCAATAGCATAATTTTCGAAAGGCTTTCATCCACTTCTGATCTCGATACCAAGTCACAAAAAAGGAATTCTCCTAGGTATTAAACAATAGTTTTGATCAGTAGATACCATTATTATTTGTTTACTCCTGATGATTCTAAACTCTTGTGGATTATGCTGAAACAAGCACTTCTTGATAACTGGGGTCTTGGTAAAATATTTTAATTTGCACGTGAACATTCGAATTAGCCATAATCTCCATGATTATAGCTACTTCAACGTGCTTTCAGTTTTTGATAGATATTTCTACACATTTTTGACATCAGAACGTTATTTAATGTACTCTGTGACGTTACGTTTACGTTGTCGTGTGCGTTACCCAGGCCAGATGTTGTCGAAAATGGTCATTTGAATCTTATAGATAATTAGTTTTGCGGCTTCTGTAATTGTTGCGCACATTTTTAAATTTGTTGCGCTTATAGTTTTTTAATTATTTCACAAAAACATTTCCTGCTGGGGTAACGTTACGCCAGCCAGACCTTTTTCTTTCTAATGGGAATATTTAAATAATTACTAGCTATAAAATTAGTTGTCTAGATGAAGTAAATGTTGTGCCTTATTTTGTATTTCTTCTTTCATCGGTTGCGAAGTTATTCGAGATTTTGCTGGGGTAACGTTTTTGATTTTGCTAGATCTTTGAAATGGTTAAGCGGATTCTTATCATATTTTGTACATGGCTTCTTGGGAATTAGTTTAAATTTGTTCTGCAATAAAAAAACCAAAATAATACATAGCTTAAAGGTTATTTCATTAAATCGAAAAACACTTCAATTGGTCCCAGCACTCTCAATAAGAGCTCTAAAGACTTACTTTAAACGTTATTTTAAAGCTTATAACTGCCTTCAAATGTATGTGAAGTTTCATTAGTATCCTGTAAGTATTTAACAAGTTATGATGATATTGAGTTCTTCACGAGCACGGTCTTGATGCGCGCGGTGTTTATTGGCCACTGGATTGGATATATGAACTGAATGTTATGTCAATTATTAGTTTTTTAGTTCAGTTGTATATCAGTAAAATTTCAGCTCAGTACATTGGATAATTAATGAGATAATACGATTAAAGTCATTAGGAAGTGAATGACCGTGGTAACCCGACCAAGTTTAGGTGGTTACGAAAAAGCGAAAACGCAAAACATTATGGTACCTTCTAAAATATGTAGGATAGTGTTACAAATTTAGTACAGACATGTACAAAAGTTTAAAAAAACTACGTGATTATTAAATAATTTTTATTGACAGGTAATGTAAACATTTCAATTGAACTTTTAAAGTATTATTAAACTTTTACTTAAAAACAATCACAGATTAAAATTACAGATAGTAATTTTGCTTTTTTGATATTTTCTATTATTTTTTAATTAAATTATAGATTTCAGTATACACAGTACACAGTTACAGTTTTTATTTAAATATACACATATTGGACTGTGTAATGATCACAGACAATAAATAATATACAATGGTTTTTTTCAGTTAACACTAAACTTACGGTGCGTACAAACTATATAACATTTTTCATAGTGTGGTCATGTTATTTAACATTGTTGTATAACATTTTACATAGAGTTGTAGTGTTATATAACATGCTACATGGTCTGTACGCACCTTTACGTATGTCTACTAATACCTACTTATATCAATTAAAATCACAGATCAATGGTAATATTAAATGACATCACAATGTAGTAAAATGCTCACAGTTAGTCCTACTGTTTTGTTGTCTCATTTCAAATATCACATTTTTTTCCTAAGTTTAAAATCACAGATCAAAAATAATAATATTAAGTAATATTAAACTGCAGTCAAATAATTATGTAACTATTACTTTTAACTAATTACAATCTTAAAAAGTCGACGTGTAAAGGTACATTCTAAAACTTTGTTAACTGCCGAAACGCATGCGCACTCTACAAGATGAATTATGTGATTACGGAGCATGTTTAGTGCGATATGCAAACAATGCGCCCCTTCACCCCACCCCTTCCGCGTCCCACCGAACGACATGTTATATCAGTGATTTTTGATAAGTTTGTGCAACTGGAAGATAATAATAATGTTTTCATAGTACAGATATTATTATATTATTAATGTATTTAACAGTGTACGCGTCTGTACCGAAATTGTAAGGTGTATTATACTAAACATTTCAAAAGATAGTATAATGTTCTGCGTTTTCGCTTTTTTGTAACCACCTAAACTTGGTCGGGTTACCACGGTCATTCACTTCCTGATGACTTTAATCGTATTATCTCATTAATTATCCAATGTACTGAGCTGAAATTTTACTGATATACAACTGAACTAAAAAACTAATAATTGACATAACATTCAGTTCATATATCCAATCCAGTGGCCAAATAACACCGCGCGCATCAAGACCGTGCTCGTGAAGAACTCAATATCATCATAACTTGTTAAATACTTACAGGATACTAATGATACTTCAAATACATTTGAAGGCAGTTACAAGCTTTAAAATAACGTTTAAAGTAAGTCTTTAAAGCTCTTATTGAGAGTGCTGGGACCAATTGAAGTGTTTTTCTATTTAATGAAATAACCTTTAAGCTATGTATTATTTTGGTTTTTTTATTGCAGAACAAATTTAAACTAATTCCCAAGAAGCCATGTACAAAATATGATAAGAATCCGCTTAACCATTTCAAAGATCTAGCAAAACCAAAAACGTTACCCCAGCAAAATCTCGAATAACTTCGCAACCGATGAAAGGACAAATACAAAATAAGGCACAACATTTACTTCATCTAGACAACTAATTTTATAGCTAGTAATTATTTAAATATTCCCATTAGAAAGAAAAAGGTCTGGCTGGCGTAACGTTACCCCAGCAGGAAATGTTTTTGTGAAATAATTAAAAAACTATATGCGCAACAAATTTAAAAATGTGCGCAACAATTACAGAAGCCGCAAAACTAATTATCTATAAGATTCAAATGACCATTTTCGACAACATCTGGCCTGGGTAACGCACACTACGTTGTCATGCTCATAGATCAACTATTGATTGACACTCACTGACAGTAATGACAGTTCTCCTCTGTCAATTTTGACAAGTTTACTTTTTTTTGGGTGCGTTCACTTCATTATCCTAGATAATTTGAAAGGTTTGTTCGTTTTAGAAGTAAATTCTCACGAAAATAAAAAACATTTTTTCTCAAAAATGGAGGCCTTTAAAAATGTATGATATAGTTAGAACGACTAGGTTTAGGAATGTCTATCCAAATATATTTAATTTACTCTGGTTGGAATTATTAAATAATAAAAAACCATTTCTGGTCATGTCCTTTAATTTGTTATTTCATGAACTAAAACTAACATTTTCCGACTGCTTTTTGCCTAAGCTATCTCAATAATATATTTTTAGACTTTTTCTCATATAGAGTAAAATACTCCTTTGAACCTTGAGACACGCCCATCTTAACTAGAGACCCCAAGAACGTCGCCCCGTCAACGTTTAGTTTTCGCTGTCTGTTTGATAGATATTAAAGAACAAAATCAGTAGCTTGTCCACGAGTTCCGAAATCGTGTAATTTACAGATCAGTGTATTGGGGTCAAGGCAGTCAAACGCTTTTCAGAGGTTTCAGAGGAGCTAAACTCTTGGATTTCTACCCGAATTCCAAAATGTGACTGATGAGTTTTACTCCCACGTCAGTCGTCAACCTTTCGTGAGACCAAACTGGCGACTATGTAAAATCCCACTTAAATCAAAATATGACAACATCAATAAATTAAAATAATCTTATTACCGCGTAGTAGTAGTAAGTAATACCTTAAACTTAGAAAATATTGTAATAAAAATGAATTTTGCCAGTATAGTGGAATTTATATATTGCCCGCGCCTCTGAGAGGAAGCAGCAACAGCGTCCTGAAGGTATTTTCGGAGGCTGGAGGAGCCTATAATGGATACGTTTGTCGGGGGGTCGGGTTGCCTCCCTCCCTCAAATATGGCGAGGGGGCAATGGCTGATCCTTACGTTATGCTTGTGAACGGGTGCTGCTTGTGGTGACTGTTCGTCTTGCTGACCATGGCTTTATAATGGTTATTAGTAATTTAACTGTTTATTTATTTTACTCCTAAAAAGGTCCTAGCTTAGCATTTGTTACTTCAAGTTAAATCTAAACGAACATAATGCAGCATTGAATATGTATCCGGCCACAACCTTTATGCCTGGAGGCTTTTATATGGGTATTGAGTTCTGTTTACGTTTATTGTTGTTTTTATTATTTATTTATTTCTGTTTGAGTTTAGTTACTATGTTTTGTTGGTATATTTACGTGTGCTAACATATGGCAAATATATTTAATTTTATGTGTTCTGTTTAGTAATGTTAATTACTTACCTATTACTGTATAAAATCAATTTATTCTAACTAAACAGACAGCTGTGCTGCTGGGGAGTTAGTTGCGCCACTTCTTCTTCCCAGCTAAAGCACTAGGAAGCGGTGAAGGGCGGGCGTTTTGGGGGACTGTCTTATGTAATTTTGACGTTATAAAAGTGCTGACTCTCAGCCTAGTTTGAATAAATGACTTTTGATTTTGTCAAGCTACACGTCAGAAATCGTCCCGTGATTTATTCTGATAGCAAAATTTAAAAGTAATATGTAGGTAACGCTAAAATGTAATGGGCCTATGAAGCCTGAACAAAATGTCTGTTTTTTCTCTGATAAGTTGACTGAATATGAATGAAGTTTGTTACCTTCTTCTTGTTGTTGGGCAGATGCGTGTGGCAGGCGGGACAGTCGTGCACGTCGTCCTCGTGCTGCCACCGCACCTCCGTGTCCGCCTCGCGGATGCGCTGCAACTGCACCTGGAACATTAAACTTACTTGTGTACTTGTAATTTAAACCTGATGCCAATGTGTATATGAGTTACATGATGCGTGCTCGGGATTTTAATTTCTTTTGTCTGCGTTTCCACTGTAAAATGAAAATATACAGAAAGTGAAGGTTATCGTGACGGTTGACAAGGAAGAAAAGAAGAAAAAAAAAACGCGTTGTGCCCACAGGAACAAGGGTAGAAAGATTATGATGGGATTTCACTGTTTCAAAACAATGTTTTGATCGTTGGACTACTGTTGTTTGTCGCTGTTCTTACTAAGTCTTGGAAATAAAAGGAAATTAACACTTTACACAATAAAACAATTCTGCAGCCGCTTCTTGTATGTGTGACGTCATACCTGCAGCGACTGCGACAGTCTGACGAAGTCCTGCTGCACCTTCTCGCTGTTGTCCAGCTCCTGCTGCAGCACGGACACGCGCGAGCGCACCTCGTGCAGTGAGTTCTGCAGCCGCTTCTTGTATGTGTGACGTCATACCTGCAGCGACTGCGACAGTCTGACGAAGTCCTGCTGCACCTTCTCGCTGTTGTCCAGCTCCTGCTGCAGCACGGACACGCGCGAGCGCACCTCGTGCAGTGAGTTCTGCAGCCGCTTCTTGTATGTGTGACGTCATACCTGCAGCGACTGCGACAGTCTGACGAAGTCCTGCTGCACCTTCTCGCTGTTGTCCAGCTCCTGCTGCAGCACGGACACGCGCGAGCGCACCTCGTGCAGTGAGTTCTGCAGCCGCTTCTTGTATGTGTGACGTCATACCTGCAGCGACTGCGACAGTCTGACGAAGTCCTGCTGCACCTTCTCGCTGTTGTCCAGCTCCTGCTGCAGCACGGACACGCGCGAGCGCACCTCGTGCAGTGAGTTCTGCAGCCGCTTCTTGTATGTGTGACGTCATACCTGCAGCGACTGCGACAGTCTGACGAAGTCCTGCTGCACCTTCTCGCTGTTGTCCAGCTCCTGCTGCAGCACGGACACGCGCGAGCGCACCTCGTGCAGTGAGTTCTGCAGCCGCTTCTTGTATGTGTGACGTCATACCTGCAGCGACTGCGACAGTCTGACGAAGTCCTGCTGCACCTTCTCGCTGTTGTCCAGCTCCTGCTGCAGCACGGACACGCGCGAGCGCACCTCGTGCAGTGAGTTCTGCAGCCGCTTCTTGTATGTGTGACGTCATACCTGCAGCGACTGCGACAGTCTGACGAAGTCCTGCTGCACCTTCTCGCTGTTGTCCAGCTCCTGCTGCAGCACGGACACGCGCGAGCGCACCTCGTGCAGTGAGTTCTGCAGCCGCTTCTTGTATGTGTGACGTCATACCTGCAGCGACTGCGACAGTCTGACGAAGTCCTGCTGCACCTTCTCGCTGTTGTCCAGCTCCTGCTGCAGCACGGACACGCGCGAGCGCACCTCGTGCAGTGAGTTCTGCAGCCGCTTCTTGTATGTGTGACGTCATACCTGCAGCGACTGCGACAGTCTGACGAAGTCCTGCTGCACCTTCTCGCTGTTGTCCAGCTCCTGCTGCAGCACGGACACGCGCGAGCGCACCTCGTGCAGTGAGTTCTGCAGCCGCTTCTTGTATGTGTGACGTCATACCTGCAGCGACTGCGACAGTCTGACGAAGTCCTGCTGCACCTTCTCGCTGTTGTCCAGCTCCTGCTGCAGCACGGACACGCGCGAGCGCACCTCGTGCAGTGAGTTCTGCAGCCGCTTCTTGTATGTGTGACGTCATACCTGCAGCGACTGCGACAGTCTGACGAAGTCCTGCTGCACCTTCTCGCTGTTGTCCAGCTCCTGCTGCAGCACGGACACGCGCGAGCGCACCTCGTGCAGTGAGTTCTGCAGCCGCTTCTTGTATGTGTGACGTCATACCTGCAGCGACTGCGACAGTCTGACGAAGTCCTGCTGCACCTTCTCGCTGTTGTCCAGCTCCTGCTGCAGCACGGACACGCGCGAGCGCACCTCGTGCAGTGAGTTCTGCAGCCGCTTCTTGTATGTGTGACGTCATACCTGCAGCGACTGCGACAGTCTGACAAAGTCCTGCTGCACCTTCTCGCTGTTGTCCAGCTCCTGCTGCAGCACGGACACGCGCGAGCGCACCTCGTGCAGTGAGTTCTGCAGCCGCTTCTTGTCTTCGAGAAGGCTCTCGATCATGTCGTTGGAGTGACGTAGCTTGTCACCCAGGTCTTTCATCTGTTCGTGTTCTGTTTGTAGTCGGTCTACTTCATCCCTGCACAAAGAAAATTTTAAGTGTTATTAGTCGGCCATTGAAAACTTAAGTCTGCTAAGCGCGAAAGGCAGTCGAGTTACCTAGCCAGCCTGAGCTGCCCGCGCAGACTGTTGAGCTCGCCCTCCTGGCTGTGGAACAGGCCGCCCTGCTCCAGTAGCTGCGCCCTCAGCTCTCTCTCTGCGTCCGCAGCTTCTTCTCTGCCTATCTGGCAGAAGATTAGCTGTTCGCGGAGTCGGAGAGTCAGCTCTTGGAGCTCCTGGGAACAGCAAAGGCAGGGATGGAGGGCACAGTAAGTAAAATGTACGTGTTTTATCTTATTTAATAATTTCTGAAAAAATTACAATTTTTAAATGAAATACTATTTTAACAACCTTCATTTTGCGGGGGTCGTGCGGGCCATGGCCCTATACGGGGCGCCGGTGTGGGCGCCTACATTGAGGCGCCAACCAGCACGCCGGTTGAAGGCGGCCCATAGGGTCATGGCCATCCGGATGATCCGGGGATACCGCACGATCTCCGGTGAGGCGGCGGGCCTCCTTGCCGGATTACCGCCATGGGATCTGGAGGCAAACGTCCTCTCGCTCACTTGGGAGTGGCGCGAGGAGGCCAAACGCCGGGGCGTAACTCCGCTGCCGCGGGAAGTCGCGGCACGGCGGACAGAGCTCCGGCAGGATCTCATGGCGACGTGGAAAGTGCGATTGTCGCAACCCAGTGCTGGGCACGCCGCGATTGCGGCGGTAAGTCCCCTCTTTGAGGAGTGGCTTGAGAGGCGGCATGGCGTCCTCACCTTCCGCCTGACACAGGTCCTCACCGGACATGGCTGTTTCGGGAGGTTCCTGTTTCGGATAGGGCGGGAGGAAACGCCCGGGTGTTTCCATTGCGAAGATCGCCCAGAGGACACGGTGGAGCATACGGTGGAGGTCTGCCCAGCTTGGGCGGAGCAACGCCGTGTCCTCGTGGAGGTGATCGGCGGCGGCGATCTCTCGCGTCCGACCCTGGTCCAGGCCATGGTACGGAGCGAGAGGGCATGGCTGGCAGTCGCCTCCTTCAGCGAAGCAGTTATGCTCGCAAAGAGGGAGGCGGCGCACGTGAGGGAGATGCAGTACATGCGTCCTCACAGCCGTGGCCTTCGCAGGAGACGCCCTGGGCGTCGGGAATCCCAGGCTGATTCCCGACAACCGTAGGCACGGGCTTGCGGACGGCGAGTAATGGGTACGTCGCTGTCCGGTAAGGACCAAGCCCGGGTCGACGGCGCGTTGTGTTCCACGCGCGCCTCAAAGAGTTGTCAGCAGCAACAGAGGGGCCTGCAAGGGCCGGTGCCTGCCGGGGGTGCGGGTTGTTCGAAAGAGATTCCGCCGCCCCTGGCACACAGGCAACTGAGGGAACACGGGTGGGTTTTAGTCAGTAAAAGTCTGACACGCCCTCCCGCTCCACCCAGAGCGGGAGAAATTATTTGATGATTTCCCACCCAGAAAAAAAAAAAAAAAAAACAACCTTCATTTTACTAACGCTAAGAAACAACTGGCTTGGAAAATGTTATTATAGAATAGATAATACTTATAGAATACTGTTACTCACCTCTACATTATCAGGTAAGTCTATGATTTCGTTCTGCATATCGGCTGCTCTCTTTATATACTGGCCAATCAGCATCGCGTTGTCTCTTTCTAAACTGTAAACGAAGAATCATAGTATAATTGATTAGGAACCAAAGAAGTAATAACAATTTACGAGTCATGGTTAATTTTCAACGATAGAAGTTTGAAGTTTCTATTTTAATACTCTAAATTCACTTCTTTTCTTTTATATCATACGTCATACAATCCTTACATCTTTTTTTTGGGTTTATTTTCCCTCTCCATCCATTAGAAGTATCGTTTTAACACGAATTATTATTATACCGCAAAACCCACAAACCTGTCAAGTTTCTTCTGCAATGTCTCCCTATCCACGGTCAACTCGGTCACATTCTGAAGCGCTCTCTGCGAGGAGGCCTCGGCCTGCGCCATCTGCACCTCTAGGACTTCATGCGCGGCCTTCACAGCAGCCTGTAGTTCTTCTAGCTGTTGGGAGGAGGACTGGCGTTCTGAGTGCCAGGATCTGACTGTCTCGTCGTGGAGGGAACGGACGCCTTCTAACTCGTCTGTGGCCTGGAAGAAAAAAGAGAATACGATAATTTTACTGCTATCAAAAGATACTTTAATAAGAACTTATTTCAAAGAAGTTCCTAAAAAAGACGATTTGTAAAAGAAAAAAAAAAAGTGATGGAAAAATGTATAAGTTATTCTTCCATCCCTGTCACGCAAAACGTTCACTGTACTGAATGGCGCGAAGTTACTATGGCGTTAATGTATTGTGACGTCAGAACGCAGCCGTGCTGTCAAGTCCGATTGTGGCAATTTAATGGTCCTTCGAGCCGGATTTGGTTAAGCTACTACAGCAGACTATTCATTAGACTATATGGCAATCGTCAAGTGACGCAGGAGGTGGTGCCAGTTTGCTGTGCATCTAGCATAATAAGAGGTTGAGACGAACCTACAAGCAGTAAAGTAAATGGTCGCTTACTTTTGACTATGCAGGAAAGATAAAAGTGAAATATATAAAGGAAATTAGAAAGTAAATAACTGTTAATATTAGCAGTAACAGAAATAAGTTAATTTTAGAATGACATTGACACAATGACAACCAAATTAAAAATGAATCAAAAGATTTAAAATGAAAACTGAACTTTATTCAATGGCATTAATGCTCACTGCACCAAAACGCACGGTAATTCTAACCCACCTGTTTGAGCGCCAGTTCCTTCATATTAGCGCGGTCTCTGGCCTGTTCAGCCTTCGCCTGCTCGAGGACCAACTGCTTCTCATAGTTCGCACACATGTCGCATCGTCTGTTCGGTTCTACAAACATACAACGTTAACGATATTATTTGTATCATTAATTACTAAATTTAAATTCAATCTTGAAGAACAATCTTAAATAATTATGAAGTTTTGGAATCACCGCAACTAAAAATTGGTCACAAAAATGAACAAATTCGACTAAACGCTAAAATAGATAGCAGAGTAAAGAAATCAATCTAAGGACGATGGAATCTAAGTTTCTGAATTCAAATAAGGACTTCTATGGAGGACGACGAGACAGCGGCTCATGTGCTGTTGAACTGCCCGGTGGTCGCTAATTACAGGGCAAAATACTTCGGTAACCCAGGTACCCTACGTGAGATTGTCAGCAACACCAAGGCGTTGCTGGCCTTTCTCGAAGAGCTGGGGTGGATCGAATAGCTCATTCTCCCACCCGTACGCAAAATACGCGCCTTGACGTGGAGTTGCGGAAAACAGCCCGTTTTACCTATTACCTATTCAAAATCAAATCAAAATCAAAATCATTTATTTGCATAAATAAGGTACAGAAGGTTCTTAAGATATTACTCGATCACTTATTATGCCATTAATGTCGGCGTGCAAATTAACATGCTTAAATACTATTTTACGAAATGAATTAATAAAGTAGAATAATGCATGCGATTAGTAAAATAAAATTCAATTCAATTAAATTCGGATACAATTATTACCTAAGGACTTCTAAGAATGAAGATAAATACACACCTGTTTCTGGTTTAGCGTCTCCACTTGAGCTAGATACGGCTGCTGCTTTCTCTTTCTATAACAAATAGAAGACATATAATATGGCCACAGCAAAAATATTTGCATGTTGCCACTTGAAGCCTGCTAAACTTAAGATGAACTACAAGATGCTGGCTTCAGATTATGAAACCAGCTTGTTTTAAATAAAAATCTTTATTGGAGACCACATGACCCATAAAATTAACAATTTACTATTTGAAATTATAAGTTCAAAAAAAGAAACAATTAAATGGCATACAGACACACGTAACTCATGCCTTTCTTTTGCACATTAGTAGGCACAACAATTTTACGCGGTTATTAAAAACCACCGTTTGTGGGTCTTGGTAGCATACATCCTACATTCTATCAGCAATGTCCTTAACTACAGTGTTTCTACACGTACCAATCCTGGACATGAATGAGGCAATTCTGCTTATTGAATGGCATTGAACGCGTTCAGCCCCGCGTCGTCGTTTTTGGGCTAGTTGAGAATTTTTCAGACTCAGGCACTAAAGCTAGCAAGTCAGATGACAATCATCACAGTAGGCAGGAAATATAACACTTGGTTGCTTACCGCCATAGCCTCTTGTAGCTGTGCGTCAGTTTCCCGGAGCTTGCCTTTAAGTGCCACGATTTCCATCTCCAGAGGCTTTATGATGGACCGCAGCAGCTCGTCTTCCTACATACAGAGAAACAGGTCAGTCACGATACCTGCTGATAGTTTTTTAAAACTGCGTGAAAATACAAGACAACGTCAAAATTTTTAAAATTTTGCAACAAATGTAAGCTTACTAGTGAATTTTCTTTAATGAATAGGAAATGTCGATATTTCCCTGAGGATAAGGCAGAGGTATACCCGTAGTATACTCACAAGAAGTGGAGGCTTACTCTCGACAATTCTTCTCTCAATTGAATTTGCGATCAATATATTGTCAATTCGCACTCTTGAATGTTATACTAGTTCACGATTGGAATTATGGCCTTACCTAGCTATATTCGTCTTCCTCGGTTGAAAACCTAAAGTACAACTTAGGGGCCATTCAAGTATTACGTAAGCACTACGGGGGTGGGTCTTTGTTTTGCTTATTTTTTAAGACATGGGGGATGGGGTTCTGGATGGTGATTACGTCAGCAGTATTTATTCTTTACTTTTTGGATTTTCTACAAAATTTAGTCGATTTTGGTTTAAACACATATGGCAACCCTACTTGTCTATGAATGGCTCGAAGAAAACGATGTCGATATTCAAAAATCTAATCGAAAGTGAGCAGACACACTACATTGACCAGCAAACATCCAATGTCATCGAAGACTTAAGAGTCATGGATTCGTGTGTCCTGGACTGAAGATTGTTAATTTGAATTAATTAATTAAAGAAAAACTACCAAAATTTAGAAAGAAGTTTTGTTCGTTAATTTATAAAGATCACACTGAATACCATCTCAATAACATTTGGTTAAATCTAATACCTTTAAACAAGCAATTCTTGTATACATATATGCATATGTTATGGGAAAAGTGTGTGGATTACACAGATTGGAGTAATCTGCATTGTAATATGTGCTCTCAATTCACTAAGCCTCCATTTCTAGAATGGGTCCCGACTGCTACAATTTATCTGCTTACAGCATCGCCTTAGCAACTGGCGATTCTTAAGTGCAATCGGGTACAACGGATACTTTCTTGTTTTAGGGCGTTTCCATGAATACTCAGAAAAGCAGTCGGGTTTTTTAGTTTTTTGAATTACCGTTTTTTTTTATTACGATATCACTTTCACAGTAATTACGAATCTAACGACACCTCGCAAACTAAAATCCATCGAGCAGTTCAGGCCGCAGAGCCTAATAATTGTTTGGCACGTACACACACGTACCTACGTACATACACGTACATACGTACATACACGTACATACGTACATACGTATATACACGTACATACACGTACATACGCACATACGTACATACACGTACATACGTACATACGTATATACACGTACATACACGTACATACGTACATACACGTACATACGTACATACACGTACATACGTACATACACGTACCTACGTACATACACGTACATACAAACACTCGAAAAACATAACCCTCCTTCTGGCGCAGTCGGGTAAAAACATAACAAAATTATTAACAGATTTAACGAGTTATTCTATATTTTTAAATTTGGTAATTAACGGTTTGATTTAGGGTATATGGTTCGATTTGACAATCAGTGTAGTCGAACATGCAGTCGATTCCAACGACAATCTCGACTTCGTTCAAGAGTGCCTAATTTCTGAAAATTGAAATTGAAACTGAACCGAATTGGAATACGATCGAGATTGGGATTGATTTCAAGAGTAAGCCTGCAGTTTGGAAATATTAGGCAAGTTAAGCTAGCTACTGTTATGTAATGTCTTAGGCTCTCATTAAGCTGAGCTTATCATAAAAACAAACAAACACGGCAGTTAGTTAATGGCGATTAATCGCGGTAGGTAGTGCCACTAAAATATAAACACATTGAAATCACCCACCACCGCCATGAGTCCGTTATAAGCAGAGATGAGATATTCGGATGCATATTTACCTAAACTTAATTTTTAGCTATTTTATCGAAAAAAAAATATATATTATATGCACACATCAAAAAACGTTTGTGATCACTAGCATATGCTGATATAATTTTTTAAATTGAACTTTATCAAGAAAAATTCTTTGTTGTGGGTTTTCTTTACCCACAACAAAGGTGAACGGCAGATTTCGTACCGCATACTTTTTATGTTGTCCTGTTATAGAATTTGTACCACTTATTAAGGCAACTAAGCCTTTTATTTTTGTGTAAATGTACTATTTCTAGAAGTTGGGATTTATTGATAATATCTATAAAAAGATTGTTGTCGGGACGACTCATTGAGGCTGCTTTCCGAATGAGAAAAATAGCACTCACAGGGCTCACATCAATCATTTGGTGCTTTCCGATTTAGATAGATATCACGATTATGACAGCTAACAGCTGTCATTTTTGTCAACAATACGGAACGCTCGTGGACGCGCTAACAGTGCTCACTCAAAACCTATATACACCATAGTTTTCTTCTTCTTATTTGGTTAGGTGGCGAGTCTAGCCAGAATCACTATTTCTAACGAATCGAAGTTAGCTAAAGATATGATGTGACTCAAACAGCACAACTATCACATAAGACAGCTCTCACGGTGATATTAGTTTAGGGCACGGTCGGCGGTATCGTAAGACAGCACATGTCATGACGTCATCTATGACAATACACGGGATATCGTTATCGCGCTCACGTTAAATCGGAAAGGGCGTGAGCACGCTCAAATCGATTTAATCGTAACTCGGAATGCAGCCCAGCCATCAAAAACTGCGTGCTCGTCTGCACATTCCGGATCGAAAAAAACGCGCCAAATTGCCTGTTTAAACTATACCTTGCCTGCTCTAACTTAGACAGCGTATAGGGAAAAGATAAGGCAAGGCATATAACATCACATGTTAAACATCTAGCAACATTTCGCTCCGGAATGTTGCAATAGTTGTTATTTAGCAATAGAAATAACATGAATTAATTATAAGTACCTACAATAACATAAATCTACTTACAAAAACAAAGTATTGTTGTATTTACTTACATTCAAAACCCCATCAGAACTTCATCATCATCGAACTGTTGCAGTCCGCTGCTGGACATAGATATCTCCTAATGCACCCCACTGAGTAGGTACGATCCTCATCTCAATCTACCTACTTAATGGTAAGTAAAACACTACAAAGATAGCGACAAGCAATCTAGAATATTTAATTTATCACCAAAACAATGTTTATGTACCTAAATGTAATAATCTAAATCGGTAAATTAGTACATAACCTTAAAAAATAAAACTGGTTATAACTTTTACGTCCCAGCTTCTAAAAATCTAAGAATGTTAAAAGGGCTCCTCTATCATATTAACTACCAATTAAAACAAACAACATCCCAAAACACGAAGTATTGTTAGCGGTACGAAACGCCCATACAAGCCTGCCGTTCACTTTTGAAATTAAAAATAAAACGATTTTTTATCTTTTTATTAAAAAAAAGAATGAGTAGTTAATCATAATGTAATTGTAACAGAAATTTGATAGAAAGAAAAAGACTGTTTAACCAAACTTAAACAACAATTTATTCATAAAAGGTTTATTTTTATCAAAGTGATCGCAAACTTTTTTTGATGTGTGTAGATAGATTAATGTTTAACCCCCTTTGCAAATGAGTATGTCGGGTGTAAATTTTTTCGATACAAAAGCGCATTCCATGTTACGCAACATCTCTCGGTAAATATGCATTCGAATATCCGATCTCTGGTAATAATACTACAGTTATACGTACTTTCCTAGGCTGCTGTTCCTCGGTCTCGGCGCCCAACTTCCGTGCCAGCGAGCGGACGATGTTGGCGGGGGCCAGCGACACCTCCTGCCAGACAGCGCGAGCGTTTAGCAAGTAACTTACGTCCATTGTACTAGGCTACGTATTAGGCAGTAGGATTGTAGGGTGTGCGAATGTGTGGTTTTATTCGTGCCGGAACGTATACGATTTGGGTTAGGAAGTCGTCTGAGAATCATTTATTAAAGTGCAGTTTTACGGGTGTTTTGGGTGTTATTGAAGGCTCCTTTTTAACAATAGAATTTTACTAAGCGTCGTTTTTGGGAATGCTATTTTGTGGGCAAAAATTATATTGTGAACTGAAATTTGGGTGGATGTAGACAACTGAGACGAAATAATATATCAGTATCGCTCTATGAACACTTTTTTATTTTACAACTACGTATTTTCCGTTATTTGCCTTTCCAATTTATTACAAAACAGATACATTTTGAAAACACTACAACTAATATAATTTACAACACAGCTACACAAACACTACCGACTTCTAAGCTACATTTAAGTATTTTCCAAGTAAGTATGCATGATAATTCTATACTTGTTTCACTCCACGGATCCGACAATATGTAAATGTTTCGATAAACGCACGACAGACATAAATTACGATATTGTTCTGTAAGTAATACTGGAATAAGATACGTCTAAGTTACTTTATTTATCCGAACCGGTTTGCTTAAGTTTATGTACTAATGTGATACGGTATTGTGTATAGTTTCATTCTAGTGTGTGCGCCAAACGGTTTTCTAAACATTTGTTTTAGTAATTTAGGCTTATACAAGGTGCGTTTCAAAAGATAACTATGGTTTTTCCTTGTTGCTCATTTTTATCTTTCTTTTCCTTAGTTAAGTTTTGAATTGTTTATTTTTGTGCAGTCGGAGAAACAAAATTGCCTTTAACTTTCCAAAAACTCTAAAACACTATTCCTAGTCTTTCGATTGTAGCTACGTTTGCATTTTCAGTATAATATTCTTGATAAAAATCTTAGTATCACTCATTCACTGACAGAAAACGCACTGTGCACAGCCCTAACCGCAGACTATGACCATACAATTTTGCAACACAATTCCTTTTATAACGAAAGTGCTCACTAAGGGAGCAGTGGTGGGCCGGAGGTAACGGCCACGGCTTACGAGTTAAAGGCCTTTTAACGAAGGAGGTTTTATAGGCCGTTGGTTCGAACCCAGGTAGACATTTTACTTTGTGTAAATTATTTTATCACCACTGCTCTCAGAAAACGGTGAAAGCAAACATCGTCAGGGAATCGGCATGTCCTAGAGCCAAAAAATCGAGGACATCAACCCGCACTGGGCTCGCGTGGTTGATTTGGGCCCACAGAAAAGGCCTGTGCCCCAGCAGTGGGAACATTAGATACAGATTACACGCAGGCTAAGGAAGGATTTTTAAAATTCTTGCTCTAAAGGGGTTAAATAGGGATGAAAGTTTGTATGGATTTTGATGTGTGTCTTAATTATAAAACAATATATTTAGTTAGGAAAGATGTGGACCGGACCGGTGGAGACAAGCCAGAGATAGTGAAAAATGGAGAAAGTTGAGGGAGGCCTACGCCGCAGAGGCGACTTCCATAAATAAATAATTTTAATTGCATGCTTACACTCATTAATATTTTGATCCTTCCATATTTGAATCCAATTAAACTTAAAAATATTTACAAAATAATACGAATATAAATTTTAATTTAACCATTATTTATAAACAACAATTTTAATGATAATTATGTAATATGTGAAGTGAAATTTAATATGGTACAATAAAATGCTTTTTTATTTTATTTATATTTAGTTACAGCTTGCTCTAGGAAAAACAGCCTGTATTCAAATATGTACACAGTGTGTCGGCCCGAAGATAAGTAAACACGGACTACCTTCAAATGATAAAAAACAAGTGTTGCTGTCTGCTAAGGTCAACGCTTACGATTCACCGTAGTCACATTTTGCAACTTGCACCGGTACTATCGGTACGGATTATTGTAATAAATTCGAGTTAGAATCATCGTGGTAAACGGATCAGTTAGCTACACTCTCAGTTACCGAGTGTAAGTTGTCACTGGGTGTGCGTCTATGTTCCATTTTTGTAGGACATTTGAGTGAAATCGACAATTAAAAGAAGAAGACCGTAATATGGCCTGTGGCAGGGACATCGTAGCGAAAACTGTGACCATGAATTCAGCATAATATATGATTCTACACTCCCTAGCGTAGACATTATTCGTAGGCTGTAAAAAAAAACCTGCAGGTCAAAATATATGGAACAGCAAAATTTTATTTAATAACCGATGAAAAATTTCAACGCAGGGGCTTCAGAATCATATTCTGAATCTTTGACTATATAGCCTCTTGACTGCTCATAAGGGCGACTCAGGCTCACGACATATAAATGAAATTGCACTTATATTAGATGACGATACGAGGGGCCATTTTAGTTTGACCAGTTATTGGATCTCTGCACACGCGGTTATTTTGATACCTATTTAAACATTTGTGCATAAATAAGAACAATATTATGAGTTTCTATTCAATTAAAATGTGTGGGAGATCGTCTAAAACATCCAGCTATAAAAATGATGGCATAACTTTTAATTGGTAAGTAAAATACATTTATAACTGGTTGTTTACGTAAAATGGCGCAAAAAAGTATACCGCGTTGATGTCTTTTTGAAAAGTCCCTTTCTATCATTAGGGTATTGTCAATATGTCTGTCTCATTATATTTTGTACCAATGCTGTAGTGTTGTGACAACTTCAAGTCGAAATTGATGATAAACAAAAATATCGATGTTTCCTAATGGTAAAAGTTATTTTACATTTTAGATTTCGAAATATTCCGGAATTGAAAGAATTTGAATTTCATTTATGAGAATTTATTGTTCTTTCCGACAGAGATTGACTTTGCCATTATTTTTATTAGACATACTTTAAATTAGTCGATTAAATTTGCTGATTGATTTAATTGAATTTAACTTAAAGAAGTGTTACGTCAGTGTTTTGTTTGAACCCAGTTAACACCCTATCTGTATAGTTTAAAAAAATGTAGAATTAATGGACGTCGATTTTATCGATATCGATATTATTGTTGCAAAACTGACTTGCGAATCACTATTTCTACAGCATTCTTCCTGACATTGTTGCATCGGCCAATCACAACCGCTGTATTTACTTCGTCCCCCGGCCCACAGAGGTGAGTCGTGTGTCTAGACGAAATCGGTCTATCAGCTCTCAAGTGGTTTAGGTCTCTTTGTTCTGAATCCATGCAAACAGGTTGCGTGTCAATGTCCCTGCCATCCCGTATGTACGGTCAGCAAAGAAAGCCCACTTCAGTGGTAATGAACCTTCTTTTAGTATGAAAGTATCAGTTTGCTTACACACCTGCTTTACAACATTTTATTTAAGCAATAGTTAGTTTGTTTTATTTGAATTTTATTTCCGTTCCAAATTATTGAAATAAATGAGTGTTAATCGACTTTAACTGCCAACTGTACTAGTGCCTAACTTACTTATTAAGACTTATTTTCGTGCGTGAAAATTAAATATTTTAATGTATAGTTCGACTTTTAATTGTATTCAGTAACTTGACAGTTTAAAGAAAAATAATGTTACCATACTAACACTAATAGTGTTGGGGTAGTGAACGATTTTGCGTAAAGAACGAATGATAAAAATGGTTTAATACTTCCTACTAATATGAATCTATCGTACGGCACGTGACGCTATAGCGGATAAAAATGTGAATGTTTGGATTCAATTTCGTTCATTCATACACACCTCGCTATCTTTTTTTGTCAAAATCTGGTAACCCTTCAACTGTTAAGTTACTGAATACAATTAAAAGTCGAACTATACTTTGAAAAGTAAAAACTTGTGAGGACAAAAAAATGGTGGAGTTATTTGCAGTTTCAGACACTACTTTATCTACTCTCATACATTGAGATTGAATCTACTAAATAAAAGATCAAATTTAGAAGAGTAAGAAATTTGTCTTTATAATGCTACAGAAATGGCGCGCCACGCAAAGGCGTTCCATTAGAAAAAAATAATTGATGGAAACTCCTTGGTATATTAACTTCTTGGATTTACCCTGTGTACCGTATGGGTAAAAAAATGTTTTATATGGTTACGATCAGTTCGAAAAATATTTGACCTAATTTCATTTCACCAAAAACTTCCCAACTAATATCGTATGGTTTTTTTTTCATTTCATCGAAGTCAAGTCTGCTATTGTATCAGTATGCCACTTTATCAATTCGATTTTTTTCGTTACGCCGACGTTTCATTTGGTCGAAAAACTTTATACTGAAGTTACACTAAAATCAGAAAAATAGTCGGTTCCCGTTTTATATATTTTGAATGTCGTCGCAACGCGCTCTGTACACGAAAAAATATATATTAATGAGTGAACGATATGAATATATTATACCGTGAAGCGTTAAAAATCAATGGACTTTCCAGCCTTAGGCCTTTAGGAGTGCATATATGTAGGACAATTGTTTCAATGTTTTTGATTTTAATATTTTGTGAGATATTAATTATTTAGAGTTAATTTAATGTATGATTTCCATGTACAAAAATCAACTATTTACATGTCATTGTCATGAATTAATTATGGCTATAAAAGTAGAGGGAGACCAAAGAAAGGATGGATAGACTGTGTGACTGATGATATGGTTAGAAAGGGTGTGACTACGGAGATATATAAGTGCGGAAGAAAAATACATGTTGCGCCGACCACAGATAAATTGGGATGAGGGCAGGAGAATGATGATGTCATAAATTTATGATGATGTTATGAATTTATGATGATACTGTATTCACCACCACGGTCATACTTTTTATGAACCCACCACTAGCACGGAGTAGTCTCGATATGTAATGGATTGCCATAAAGGCTTTTATTTCTGACTCACTATCCCACTAATTTCTAATTTGACGGCACGGTTGGCGCAGCGGTTAACCGATGGACTGCTGCGCTGCGTGTCGCGGGTTCGATTCCCGCACGGAACAAATATTGGTATGACCTACAAAATAGTTATTCCGGGTCTGGCTGTTTGTGTATGTGAGTATTAAATGTTCATAAACGCACCCACTATACAGGAGTAATTCCTAGAGTGGGGCAACGTTTAAAAAAAAAATCCTTATGAATTTTGAGCCCATTATTCTTTACATGAAATTCAACTCTTGGTAGCAATGGTACAATGGTAATGCCTTTAATTTTAACAGTTCAATAATATTCATCGTTGTTAATCAGACCAATTTTTAAAGCAATGGATTATGAATTTGTATCGAAATCCTACGGATTGTGATTGGAAGTGTGTTACGAGATTGGGGTGAAGGTCATCCATATGTTTATGTGTTTGGCAGTTTCTTAGCTCACCTGCTGCTGTGCATGATGTCTCATTTGGCCCATTTGATTTTCTAGCTCCATAATCCTCTCTCGCAACCGTCTTACTTCTTCTGTACCTGAAGATGACACCTCCACTGTTTCTGTTGGCATTCATTAAAGATTCAATAAGTTACTGTGGTTTCTGTGGCTTTACACCGTGACATTTTAGTCGTCTTACAAAGGTGGTCCACTCAATGTATCCGACATAAAATACCTACAGGCGCGATTAAAAAAATAGTTACCTTTAATTAAGATAATAGGTACTAAGAAAAATAAATAATGTTTTACAATTATGAAACACCCTCCCTGTTAATAATGTTTACGTATCAAACGGTACAAGATTTCTACCTACCTACCTACCATAATACCATTACATTTCATCATTCATTCCATCTCCATCACAGGTGTTCAAAACTACATCATACGTCTTAGTGAATAATATTTTTTTAAATTGTTGCTCATATGTCCAAAAATATCATTTTTTTTTATAAATGATTAGTAGTCATTGGATACATGAAGTGGGCTGCCGTTGTAAGACGACTAAAATGACATGGTGTATTGTCACCATTTTTGAAGTATGGTTTCAATGGTAAGTTTAGAATTAATTTCCTTCTCTCTTTATCAGTTCTCTTCTTCAACTCATTTTCACAAGGTCACAAGTAAAATTCTTCATCTACGAATTACGGGCAACGGCTTTATAATATTTTTTTTTAATTACATTTATGACACCATACCAGATTTCTTCAAGGTGATGTTATAAGTCAGTGTTTAAGGTCACACAAATTTACAAAAAATAAATTTAAATACAACTATTATTTACTTGGACCTAGGTACATACAATAATACTAATGTAAGAATAAATGGGTGATCCTTGTACAGTCTTCATTGTATTAGGCACGCAAACATTAATAGATGAGTGAATATAAAATGAGATGATTAGTGACAAAATAAATTTAATTAATTTTATGGTATTTAAAATAACAGTTGGCAAGGTACATTTTGTAGTTGGCAAGGTGCATATTTTGCATTGAGTGAGTGCATTTGAAACTCATTTCAATCACAAAAAAAAACTCGCTTTTTATTTCAATTAAAAATTATCTAGCTTTTGTTTACACATTGATACATTTTTTTAAATTACCTCTGGTGCCCCATCCTAAACAGAAATCCTGAAACATTATTCACTGTTTAGCTTCATTACACAACTCAATAATGAAAACGGTTTATTAATGAATATTTTTTAGTACTGTACATATGCTTGATTTCTGACTATACACAGTCATGTCAATAGAGTTAGTTGGTTTGTTTGTAAAGACTTGTCTTCGTTATGCGACTGATATTTCCTATGAAAATAGCCCTGTTGTCCACCAATAAATCCTTTTAGAGAATCCAGCTATATGCACCCTTGCAAAATGTATTACTAAAATGTATTGATTTCTTTATTATATTGTATTTGTTTTATAAGTAAAGCAGAAAAATTGTAATAGTATGAACTGACTGATTATAAAATAATTTGATAACAGGAAAAGTTCTACATGACTTCTCATGATGATAATTAATGAACAACATTAATATTGTACGTTATAAAACCAGTGTTATCAGTATACTCAGCGTAGGAACAATATCCTGTTGATATGAAAAATGCACCAAGCTTTCATGACAGTTTAGGGATTCCTGCAAAGCATGGAATAAAAAAACTAGAAATGAATTGTGCTCATGGTAATGTACCAGAAATTCGAAGACATGTAACATCCACCAATAAGCACTGGGCCCGTGTGGTGGATTATGGCCCATTCCCTCTCACAGAGAGGAGGCCTGTGTCCCAGCAGTGGGAAAATTAAAGGCTGATTATCCTATGTTATGCATAGTTATGTGTAGGACACTGTTGCTGATGAGGATGTGCAAGGTAGGGACAGTATATTGTTCATCCATTAAACAACCTATCATACTCCATAATGGAATTTAAAGCAAAATAATTAAAGAACTACTTGTATTGAAGATCCTTTTTTAGCCATATTCTTAATTTTAGACAGTGAAAATAGCTGCTGGTCGGCCTGTTACCGTTAAATGGCTAAACAGATTTTTTTGACACACAGCACACAGTTAGACCATTACCACCCAGGTCATGTTCTAGCTGTGTGCTGCGTTTAGGACGTACTCTTATCCGGGTAGTATGTTACCGTTAGAATTTCCGACCTCGACGCGGGGGCAGCCGCGACTAGTGGCTAATAAAGATGCTGTGTAACATACCACTAACAAGCATCTGCAAGCTCTGTATCTCCGACTTCTGGTTTTCGCTGAGGGTCTGCAGCTGCTGCAGCTCCGCCCGGAGCCCCATCACCTCTGACTCCAGCTGTTCCTTGTCCTGGATCATCTTCCTCATGTCCTCTGCAAAGAGGGAAGGAAAGAAACTTCAATATTATGGTATACCTACATCAGGTTCCGCTAGGAGTGGTCTTGTGTTGGTATGATTGTGAATTTAATCAGCAGTGTGATGGAACAGGTCAAAAATAACTGTTTTTAGTCTTGTAGAAGTGTCATTTGATAGGTAAGGTTTTATGTAACATGATGTCATGAATTGTAACCATGCACGTAAATTCATATCTATAAAAATAAATGAAATTGAAGTGTCTGTTTGGAATTGTAAAATACTGGCTTTTTATTAAATGCATATGAAAATATATAACAATTTGCAATTGCTTTTGTTAGTCTGCCTTTCTTTCTGTTTGTTACGGCTTGCTGACGGATATCTGATGATGTCCCAGTGGCAGATTCCTGTGGGATAGTTTCCGAGACCCATGCGAGCGAAGCCGGGTACGCGCCCACTCGACCCGCTTAGACTGGACCCGAAGAATAATACCCGATGTTTTACTAGCAATTCAGTGCCATTCGTACAGTCAGGCAAAGTGTTATTTTAGTCAGGCAAAGTGTTATTTTAATTCTAAATAACTTATTTTATTATACGAATATTTAATATTTCGTTATGATACTTACATAATTTATCCTGGCAGTCAGTGATTTTTTTTTTGTATTTTAGAAGTTAGTACTTACTTGTTAACCTAATAATTCTAATCACGTTTAAAGACTGATTCAATAAATACCACTGTGCCACTAGCTATAAGATTGTAATGATAATTAACCATAATCTGTGATTTTTACTACAAAGTACAAAGCATATACTATATTAAAAAAGGATAAGTACTTGCTTGTTTCATTATTGATTTATATTAACAAACATTATTTAAATTTCACACTGTGTTGCAAGCGTTAAATAGACTCTTTCTGTCTGACATAACATCGACGTTTTTACGCCTATCAAAACAGAAAAATCCAGATATTATTCTTCGGGTCCAGTCTAAACGGGTCGAGTGGGCGCGGACCCGCGAAGCCGGAGGTAGCAGCTAGTGCTACAATATAAATGCATTGATTCCATTATCTGTTAACATATAACAGTTAGAATGCTACACAAAAGAGTAATATCTACATAATGTAATCTTTACCTTAACTTAGCAGGCATTAAAGGTTGTTATTATTATATCCTAAATAATACACTATTATCCAACCACCATTATTATTTGCTTTACAGTAGTATCTATTTGATAACCATAACAATGACTCGTGTTTTGTGAAGTGCAGACTAGTCAAGAGATCTGAATGGATCTAAACTTCACACTTCACTATAACAGCTAATTTAGTCATGATAATAAAAATCGATGGTAGAGTGACACTGAATCACAGATTAAATAACTAAATGATATTGCTTTTATGCAGAATGGTTTCAGTATATTTAGGGCAAATTTTTCAATAGTCAGGTAGCTTTTATCTGAAGAATATTATCAGCTTAGGTTTATATTTTCAGATTCCTATTTTCTATACAAAACCTGTCAATCCGACATATTTATTCCTCAGATAAAAGTTATCGGACCATTGAAAAAGCAGCCCCTTTTTTGTTTCTTTTGGGTGGGGGAATCATCGAAATCAGCGAGCCTGGTCTTTACCAGACAGCGAGCTACCCATTTCTCGTCGTCCGGTAAGATAGCCTTCAATTTATAGTAAAACAGTGGACTTGTTCCGGAGGATTCATAGTGTATTTTCTAGTTTATCAAAGAACCCCTGTAACAACGTCTGTCAAATTAGATATCAGGGATCGATTATACTTTTCAAAATAACAACACACAAAACGATAAGTTGTATATCAACTTATGTAACGATAAAAAGAATTTTCCGAATGGCTATAGAAAGTCTTACCAAATGTTTGGTTAACTGAATTAACCAAAGATTAACTAAGACTGTTGTATTAGTCATTCTTCTCAAATATTACTGTGTGACCAACTTATCAGTCATCAAGTATTGTGTCTAAAGGGTGGCAGGGACATTGAACCACTAACTGTAACCATGAATTCAGCACACGATTCTAGCTTTTAATCCCCTTGCATAGACTTTTTTGTTGTTGATAATATTTTAACAGGCTTTGCACGAGAAGCATTTTGTCGATGGAAGAATAGACAAAAATGACTTATCTATGTAGAAAGTTGACAGTTTTGTACTGAGAAATGTAGACAAGCGATTTCTATTATACGGTAGAGTAGAAATAGAAAGCGTCATGCTAAGCCTGCGGTTCTATACATTTTAACCGTGTAGATAAGGCACTTTTATATGTGACAGCTAATCATTTTTAAAATAATCAACAAAGGGGGTCTACAATCGTGAGCTAAATTTATGGTAACAGTTTGCGTATCAATATCCTTGACACCCTGATGTCAATTACATGACAAACCATCACCCACAAAAAACGTAAGTACTGTACTCCACCTATTCACGCCCATAACAATATACATGTTTCTGACAAATTGATGTAAAAACTTCGTAGCACTAAGCAAGTGACCTATAACAACTTGTTATTGTATTTCAATGCACAGGTTAAATGTACTCTACTGTAAATATGGCACAATTACAACTGAAAAATGTAAGTCATTTAACAAACATATTGGTTTAGAAAAAGTGACACAAACATTGAGCAAGGTGAAGTTTACAAGTGACAAATAGGTGTTAATGTTGCCTTTGCTTTGTAGGAGATAAACATGCGAAATAAATGCATTCAGGGAATTAAAATACAGTTAATGAATGTTGTGAAAATGGCCCCCTACCTGAGGTTATGAAGAAACCAGTTTGGGTACCTGCTGGGACAGGTCTCACTGGTAACACAAGGACAAGGTCAACATAATTGGGACGTCAATCACCAGGGAACCAACCAATAGCAGAACAAAGGTACTCTACAAACTAATATTCACTTTGAAATACTTTGACATACAGGCACAACAAAAACATAATTGTAATTTCATGCATTTCAACAAACCAGAACCAAAGCCTACAATACCCCCGCGCGACCTACTCTGCTGATAACGGACAACGAACCTTCTTTTTGCAAGAACAACTCTTTCATTTTCGCTCGCTGAACATTAAATTCTTCTTCAAGTAATCGTCTCGCTTCGTCCGGAGCCGGGCCGTTGCACTCGCCCGCGACCTCCACTTGAAACAGAAACACCATTCAGTGCCTCTACGGAAGACATTATAGCCTAAATGAACAAACAATTGAACAAAATATCACACCTTTTGCAGTCTCTGTTGTATCACTTGACATCGTGGACTCACTGTCCATTAAGTCTAGTTATTGCTAAATTGATAATAGTCTTAGAATTATTCGCATCATCGCACCGATTAACAACTTCAAAAGACTAGAAATTAAGAATATTGCAGAGAAAAAGATGAAATCACTAAAACTATTTGACGTTTTTCATTCTTAGTTGACGTATAAAGGCTACGTTCCGAGTTACGATAATATCGATTTGAGCGTGCTCACACCCATTCCGAATTGGCGTGAGTGCGATAACGCCGATCATGCGCTATACTAATATCACCGTGAGCGCTGTCAAAAATGACACTTGTGCTGTTATGTTCTGATTCGTATCATAGTTTTAGCTAACTTAGAAATAGTGCTTCTGGCTAGAGTCGCCACCTAATCAAATAAGAAGATGAAATTTGTGATCTGTACAAGTTTTATATGGTGTAAATAGGTTTTAACATTGAGTGAGCACTGTTAGCGCGTTCACGAGCGTTCCGTATTGATGACAAAAATGACAGTTCTCAGCTGTCATAATCGCGATATCTAACTCGGAACGCAAATTATTGATGTGAGCGCTCACAGCGCTATTTTTCTCATTCGGAAAGTGGCCATAATGTGTTGACAGATTCAAAAACCTAGGCTGCGTTCTGAATGCAAATGTCAGATTCGTTCGTTTATTTGGTTTAGGACACATGGAATTAGTATGTGCAAACGCCAGCACATCAGACTACTACAAACTGTCAAGTTTTCCCAATTGATTTTGAACATGAACCATAAAGCTTAGGGCACGCCAAGCTTGCGGCGGTAAGTTCCCACTTTGAGGAGTGTTGTTTCGGGATGTGCCTGTTTCGGATAAGGCGGGAGGCAACGCCCGGGTGTTTCTACTGCGAAGATCGTATATAAAAATGTACTCTGTGGTTGTAGTGGAAGCACCCGCTTCGCTAACGGCGGGGTGTGCAGGCGGCGGAGGAGGGGGTGCGCTCGGTATGGCACTACGTAGCAACAACATCGCACTTACTATGTTCGTAGAAAACCTGTGCTATACAACTTTTTATTTGATTACATAACACACAATTGGGTTTTGCCAGCATTATCGACTGTTTCATCGAGTCCGAGCGTGTCTTAAATGTAGAAGAAACAGTTATCAAATCAATCATGAAAATGCAGTTGTAAAAAGTTCAATCTAATATATATCGTATCGTTTAAGGAATAACTGCGATATTAGCAAAAAAAGGTGACAAATGCTACGCCCGAAAACTGTTTTCTGACCACCAGTCAATCTCCACAACGCAAATCTGCTAAATCCTCCTCCTATGCTGCGTATCATAAACGCGTCTAAATTTTACGTGTTTTAGTCAAATATTTAAGGATGTACCTAAACAACTAATTTTACTTAGTAAGTTTATGTTGTTTTATTTGTAAGTTTTTTTCGTTTAGTGCCTAAATTAAATGTTTTTAATCACATTCAACTCCTAACCTAAACTGACGCTGTTGGAATTACAATAAAACTAAAGAAGCACGTTCCATTAAATCAAGACGCTCCTGTAAAACTGGGAAGTACAGTACTTTAAAATGTGAAACAGTAAATGAAGATGTAAGAAGAAGCATTTTTAATCTATTTTGGAGTCATACTTAGGGCGAAAAAAAGACCCTAGTTAACGAATTGGTAACAACTACCTATTCCGATTGTCCGGCCACGAAATCAAAATACCGAAGGGTCAACCAAGAGGGGCAACACCTTTGTTTATCATTTAAAAGTAAATGATCAAAGTGTTAAAGTAGGGTAAACATACCGGTTTACCGGCCACTACCTCTTTTCGGCCACTTCGCACGTTATTTGTCCTTATAGACAGTGTTATAGGCCGCCCCTTTCAAATTTTGCGCCATTCGATCCGGACAAAATTCACGGTTCATAATCCAACGGCATGACCGCGAAATTTGCGAACTGAGCCCTCAGTCGCCATTTCAAAATTTGGTGTGTGAACTCGTGTCAAATTTAGCGAAAAAAATAGCAGGTGGATTGATTTTCTAAGGTAAGTTTTTAAGTGTTACTGTTGGTTTATTTTTCATTGATTTGGTATGTGTGTACTTAGCATGTTTAATTTCAATATTCAAGTGCCCAAACTCATCTAACTTTTCATAATTTGTGATATTTTTGGTGGTCGGACAATACGTTAACGATTAATTTCAAAATCTACTTTCCGACCGGGTGGTCGCATAACCGGTTTATTCATGTCATTTCATTTAGCCTTTATTGGAGAAACCTTAAATTCACCAACATAGATTCCATTATATTTTTGAACAGCTAGAATTTTGTAAATTTACAACTAGATTCCGGCCGCCAGTATACCTCATATTTTCAAAGATATGACCCTCAAAAATACCGAACGTTTAGCGGCCGATAACTGGTAAAAATATAACCTGTCTCCGGCCGTTCAAAATAAAGGACGGCCGAAAATTAGTAAAAATTACACCTGATTCCGGCGTTTCGAAAAAAGAACGCCCGTTAATTAGTAAAAAGTAAATCTATTTATGGCCGTAATATTTGTTTCTGATTTCATGTTTGTTACCCCTTTATGCTGAAATGGCTACATGGGTTTGAATGAAATTTGGCGTAGCCTTACTCTGAATTAATACATAAGCTACTTTTTAACCGCGGAGTCGAAGAAGCTTATGTGTTATATGTGATAATGGATAAATTTTTGGTTGATGTGCTTGGTGTTGGAATTGTGCTTTTTTTTCAGATGGCACCTGTCAGTAAAGGAAAGAAAAAAAAAATGAAGAGCTTTCCCGAAGAATTGCTTATAGTGAAGAAGCACTGACAAGCACTCTTTCAAGTATACGCGGCAATATTCACGGCATCAGGAAAGCAAGCCGGTAGGACGGAGTTCACTATACAGGACAGGCTTTCCAGTCGTGTTGCTGATTTAAGGAGAAAAATTGGCCCAGATCCTATATTTGGTTTTGATGGAGAAATGAAAATCGTTAATTGGATAATTGAGTTGGCGAATTTTCATGAAATTTCATGTTTTTTTAATTTTATTTTTATATGATTGTGTTAAGAGATTTTTGAATGATGCTAAAGCCAAAAGTCGCGATGCAAAAGCTATAAGTCGTAGAAAAGAGTAAAAATATACCGCTTTTTGAGAATTTATTCATTGTTTTACTTTCATACTATTATAAACCCTATGAGCTACTGAATAAGAGTCGTTTTTCTACCGTGAATTAGGTGGCCGATATCTAGTGCACTAGTGGACGATAACTGAGTGAAAAGGCCGATAGCCGGTATATTTGCTATTTTTACGAATATATATTTTTTATTAATTATGTATCACTGATACGTCTATAAACGTTAGGTTTTATGAAACTACACTATTGTAGGATAAAATGTTTATTTTTTGAAAAATCTTGGAGTACAGCATTATGATAGAAATCAACTCTAAAGTCAACAAGCCGCTTAAACGGCCGATAACCGGTATGTTTACCCTATGTCGAAAGATGTTTTTGAACACTTTGGATTTAGGAAGATGGACGGTTCAAAATTGGAAGCAGGAGTTTTCAATGCGGCCTCCTAGTATACTGAGACGTCCCACACAATTATTTGAATCTGCTTCGAAGCCGAAACAATCACTTATTCAGTTTCTGGAGTCTCTTCCCGTAATGGAATCTCATTATTGTCGAGCGACGTCACAGAAGTTATGTTTATTGCCAGAATGAAATTCTAAAGAAAGCCTCTACCAATTTTACGTTTACGATTGGTGCAAAGAGCGAATTATAAAAGCTCTCTCCATAAGTTTGTTTTCGAATTTATTTGAAGACAAAAATTTGGCCTTATTTAAGCCAAAAAAGTATCAATGCGAGAAATGCGCCTGTTATAAAGTAGGAACAGTTACCGAAGAAGAATACAAAGAACATTTTGAGAGAAGTAAACAAACAAGAGAAGCAAAAGATCGGGATAAGAAGGGAGAAAACTACATTTTCACAGTGGACTTACAGGCTGTACTCTTGGCACCAAAATCAAATGTTAGTACGCTGTACTAGGTACATAACATTTAAAAAAAAATTAAAATAAAGATGGCTTCTGTTTCATATGGAATGAAGTAGAAAATGGACTTAATGTTGAAGAATTTGCCTCCATTTGGGTTGACTTTGTAAAAATCAAAATAATATGTCCTGAAGTTAATGTACAATTATAATTTACAGTCACGATTGCACTTACCAGAATAGAAATTGTTTTTTTATCTAACGCTCTTTTCAATATTGTCATGAGGCACAAGAACATGGCTATTGAACAAAAATTTTTAGAGGTGGATCATACCCTAATGGAGGCCGATTCAATGCATTCCAATATAGAACGTCACATCACAACAAATCCTAAATGTGCCCGCTGAATACATTTCTATTGCTAAGCATGCTCGTAAATGCCCAGTAGGTACCCTACTCTATAACATATTTGGACCATACTTACCTATCTACTTCAAAAAATTCGACAAAATTCAGTTTTATAAAAGTATTCGTCCAGGAAAATCCAAAGGGGACCTTAGCAAACTTAGCAATCTTCGTGATCTTGGTGTGCATCTGAACTCGAAACTTCATCTTGATATTCATGTAGAAAACATTGTCAATATGGCATATCAGGTGTTTGGCTTTGTAATGTGAGCATCTAGAGATTTCCATAGGCCCTCCACGTTCTTGTACCTGTATAAGTAATATTTAGTCCGCAATTAGAATACGCAGTTCCGATCTGGAATCCTTACTATGCGAAATATATGGAAATTATAGAATTAGTCCAACGCAAGTACCTTCGTGCTATGCAATTTAGATGTTTTCGAAAGAAAACATCATACCAATCGCTTCTTATAGAATACGACCTGCTTACACTACAATCAAGACGCGTCCTCCTTGAGACAATAACGTTATTCAGTGTATGCCGAAACAAGTTTGATTGCCCTGAATTGGTGACTGGTTTGTGTTACCTGGTTCCTCGAACAGTACATGGACGGGAGGTACGCACCCGGCGACTCTTCGCTACCAGCTTTTGTAGATCCAATGCTGGTATGCGCCCGCCGCTATACCGCTTAGTGTCGACTAAGCTATGTGTCGACATACAATACGCATTTTGATACAATATACATATTATTCCTAAGCAGATATAAATTAAAAAAAGGATATAATTACGATTCTAAAGGAACGGCAGTAGGCTCCATAGGTTTTCCGCAATGTAGGGTTCATTATTAATAGGCTAGGATCCTGTGATACATCACGCATGACTTTTTATTTATTTTTTTTATTATTTATTTTTTCTTTTGTGTTTGTGACATCTAGAATACTGTATACTGTTTGTTTTTTTTTTCATTAAATTTATTTTTCATTAAGTTAGCCCTGCTACAGTTAATGTTTGCTAACAGCTTGTTTTTATTGTATTATAGTAATCTGCGGAAAATGTTGTGGGAAGTATATTTGTTGAGTTTAATTTTAAGATATTTCTTTTGCTAACTACTGTTTCGTTTTCCCAAATGAAATAAATAAATAAACATTTATTTGAAATAAGTAGCAACCACAGATACTTAGAGACCTATATAACACATGTATAACTGTATGAAACCCAAGCGTGCCATTAGGAAAATAAAACAATGCGCACACGATTTAAAATAAATAATTTTATTTGGTATGAACTAATTCACATTTATTTCTCTACATTAATATAAAATGTCTTTGTCTTAATGAACAAATGTTAAACTATTGTTACTATTTATAACAATCGAGAGTCTGCGTCTGTCATGTGTGTCATGAATAAATAAACAAATAAATAAATATCTTATTAGCTATTTAAAACATTGTTTTTATTTGTATAGCGCCATCCTCTAACAAAAATACTCTCTAGTACATTTAAAGGCACAGACGTATCACAGCTTGATGTCTAATGTTTTATAAGAACATTATTACAATTTAATCATTATTTACAATCTCAATCAGAGAATAACACGAAGATTAATAAAATGCAAAATTTACAGCATCAAAAAAATCTGTGCATGCATGACACACTATCGTGACTACTAGATGGCGCTGATGTGTTTAATTCCGCTATTCTCCGCTAGATGGAGTTAAAAACCGAGCCTTGCATTACGAAACCGTCGCGCGTCGGCGACGTCCTCGAGGCATGGAACTTGGACGATGTTGAAGTATATGTGTCCCATGAGGTGTGAGGCAGAGGTGTTGGTGGTCTTGAGACATTCGAAGAGCATGTCATCGCATATGCAGTGCGATTTGCTGTAGAGTGAGTTGTTGGTGAGATTGTAGCGGCTGGAGAAAGCGCGGACCTTGGTGGGGCAGAGGTCGTGAGTGCGGCAGCAGCGGTCCAGACGCCTGTCAGCGCCCAGGTCGTGGTAGTCTGCTGCTATGTCACCTGTGCCACACCACTTGGTACCTGGAGTGAAATAATTTACATAATCAGTTAGTTTCTTATGTCAGGTCTTAGATTAGAGTTAGACTAAACAAGCTTGCTATTCAATAATAAAGAACTTACTATACATGCAAGGTAAGTTTTTATCCAGTGCGCAAACTGTAACCATGAATTCAGCATATCATTCTAGACCCCCTAGCACAGAAATTTTACGTCGGTTTTACAAAAAAAAAAACAGCTGTTTCATAGATAAGTGCAATACCTACGCGGTCAAAATGTATGGAACAGCTGATTTTTTTTGTATTACCGACGAAAAATTTCTGCGCAGGAATGATATACTGAATTCACGGTGACAGTTTGCGCACTGGATAAAAACTTATCCTGTATAAATGAGTCACAACATAATGTGTGATGATGTATCGCGTAGTAATTAGTCTCAGTAGCTTTGCCTAACGACGCTCTGGTCACCCATCAGCCGACCGTTTAGCATCACAATTCACGACTCACGTCACAGCATTATGCTGAGCGACAGTCGTTTTGCGTGAATGTGCCGTATATTTTCCCAGCTTGATTTTTTTTTGTGCTTTATCATTTAGAGCAAAGAAATGTACCTATTTCGTTATTTCCATGATTACCTGGTATGATCCCCTGGAACAGGGTAAGTGGACTGCCTCCAAGTAGCCCTGCATGGGCCCCGCCAGCATCCAGCCTGGCCCTCGCTGCACCGGTCTCATGCCAGCCACCGCCACTGCTGCCGGTTGTTGGTGTATCCCGACCCTCGTCGAAAACTTCAACACCTGCCACCTGGAATAGATTGTTTATTGAGTGAGAATCAGTATGAATCTCATTCTGCTTGGTTCTGAAAATCCTAGTTTATTGTCAAGGTCTACTATGTCCACTATACAAAATTGCAGACACATGCTTAAACAATCGGCCCTCTCTATGAAGTAGTTTTGAGTTTTCACGGTGACTACCCATATTGTGAGCGAAATGTAGGTGTACTTATAGGTACACCTCAGCCAACCCTTCGGGAAAACAAGGCGTGATGTTAATTGTTATGTATGTATGCACAGTACACATATTTTGTCGCATAGCATGTCTGGTTTCTAGTTGGTTTAGTTGTTTCTGATTTTCTAGTTTAGGTTAGCTATTTGCCTCTAGATGGCGTTACCAGTATAAAGAATAACTGGTATATTCTTAATACTTAGGAAATAATAATATGCTTTAAATTTCCTGATTTTCTGATAAAACCAACATCATCATTTCATCCGAAAGGCGTCCACTGCTGGACATAGGCCTCCCCCAAAAGAGGGGTTTTGCCATAATCGCCCCGCTTGGCAGGCGGGTTGGCGATGCAGTATGGTGATTAAATGTATAGAGAACGCTGCTGCCCATTCTCTAGTAAGTCCCTTAGTCGCCTTCTACGACACCCACGGGAAGAAATGGGATGGTGCTATTCTTTTACGTCCGGCACCACACGGAACGAAAAACCAACATAGAAATGAGGAAATTGCTAATAATTGTCTATTTATATAACACACTTGCATGCATCACATTCGTGATACATCATAATTTCGATCAGATCACGCTTAGATCTAACAGATAACACATAAAAGTATTTCAATGGCGTTCAGTTTCGACACGACATAAGTAATATTACCGTGGTCGGAGTGTCTGTCATAATTATAGGTACCTAATAGAGATAAAAATAAATACTAGATAAGTGTATTATTGATTGTTTGACAGCACAATAATTTCGGGTTAAGGACGTTTGTGAGGTCAATGTTGTAAACAAATTGTGGCATATAATGACAAAGGAATTCATTTTACAATTCGAAGAGGGCATCAATGGCAGTGGCGTTTTTGCGAATGTCTCACTTTGGGTTTGACATAAAGAAATAATAATTGATTACTTAAATACTTTTTGCACAAAATGTTGCATTGAAGTAGAGTTAAAAGCGTAGGTACTACGTTTCGTGAAATGCCTTGGACTCGTATCACAATATTACGGAGCTAAACCATTTTAATTAAAGTAAGTAGTTGTGGTATTTGTACCGAGGCACAACGCACGACTTTAGGAGAAAGCAATGACCCGAAGGACGATCTTCGGAGGTTATAGTTAATTGAAATTGCAATAGACAGAGGTTACCGCTGTCAGAAGGGCCATCACACTCACGTACGAATAAAATAAAAATAATACAGACCGAAATACGTAAAATGTTTATTCCGCACAAATAAGACGCAAATCCTAATGATATCCTACCAATAATATAAATGTGCAAAAGTACCTAACGCCAAAATTGCTGAACGGATTTGGATGAAATTTGATAAATAGATACCTAGTTTATAACCTGGATTAACACAAATATGAGCCTTTATCGCAGTAGTAGGTACCTACATTCCTGTAGGATAATTTCCGACACCCACGCGACCGAAGCCGCTGGCAAAAGTTAGTTTTTAAATAAACAAGAAGATAAGAATGAGAGAAAACCTAAAATTGTATCCCTACCTATACCTATTCAATTCCTAATACCTACTTGTCTGCGCAATGCCACTATGGTGATTGGGTAAACGATCTAACTGGCAGGTAATGCTAACTGGCAATCGTAGTGGCCGGTGGACGGTGATTGCCAGATGCAGAGAAATGAAATTGATTGTTATTATCGTCTTGAAAGTAAAAGTAGAAATAGCTTAACAGAAAATGTAGGTATTAACTTATTTAGTGCCCAACCGAAAAACTATTTTCATTCAAAACCGAAACTTTAACTGAATTTTCGGCTCCTATTCTAGTTTCGGCCAAAACTGAAATCGAACATTATGAAGTCAAGTAAAAGTGATGTTAAATTGACATTATTTTCTGACATTCGTACAATTAAGTAATATGATGAGGGCTGATTTTGCAATATCAGATTTCTTAGACTCAAAGAATTGTCAGATTTTGTGTAAAAATCAGTATAATTTTATACCCAATGGCGGTTGCTGCTATTAGCATAGATCTGCGATTAACAATTCATTCGTTTTTCAGAAGCTCGACAGCGATTGAGGTCTAAACACCGCATAATTTTTGCCGAGTCGCCAAAAAGCGATGTAGCGTCGAAGTTATTGCTGAAGCACTAAGATGCATCTGCTGTGATTCCGAATCTCTAATAGTAAAGCAGCATGTCTGCTAAGCGCCTAAATGACTTCCATTTAAAAGTAATTACTTTTTCTTTGGGTTTATACAAAAAGTGCGAAAACTGGACCCCATGACTGAGTTCTATACATACATGTCTGTCATATATGTATTTCTGTTTATCTATTCTATCAAAATCGACAAACGAACGTCAGTTTCGGTCGGGGTGAAGATTCAGCCACATTTTGGCCGAAACCGAAACCTGATTTTATGGCCGAAACCGAAACTGAACCTTCGGTTGGACACTAAGTACTTTTTTTAAATAGGTAGAGCTAATAAAGCTGCTAAACAAAAAGCAACTCCTAATTTACTAAGTTACTCGGTAATCGAGCATTTTTTTTTTACGTAGTTATGCTAGGAAATGTAAAAGAATGTCGTGGTATTTTCCGAGAACCACGCCGATGTTACGATCTTGTGTGATCTTTCTTTTTACCATAGTTCACGATGTGTTACGGTTTCAGGAATGTCTGTAATTACACTAATTCCGTAGGTACTATGAACTGAAGGTGACAATCGTGGAACACATGGATTGGAATTCTTCTCAATGCAATTATCAGTTTGGAAGAAATTTAGCAAAAACGTGTACCTACTGCTATATCGATCGTCATCAGTACTTAGACTATAGAATAGAAGTTACTGCGATATTACTGGATCATCAACATCATCGTCATCATTTCAGCCGAAAGACGTCCACTGCTGGACATAGGCATATTATTGGAAGCTTTTTCAAAATGCTTGGTACTTTAGTCATTTGTCTATATTCAAGTACCACTGTCATGAATGCCATAGAAGCAATACATTATACAGGGTGTAACAGAAACCCTCTTGCCATCCTTAAGCACTAAAGATAACAGCTGGTATAGAATCACTATATATAGTTTCAGCTCAAAATAAAATACTCTCAGAATTGAAAACAAATTTTCAGTGTCATATGTTTCTTAAATTCAAATCATAATTAACGTGTCACCGCATTTCGTAGGTCAATAACTTTCCACGTTACTTGCCAATATCACGATAAATCTCTTCCGAGGGGTGTGTTTATTTCAATTTTAAAAGTTTGGTTTCTGGTAACAATGTATTAAAAATTCTCATAACTTCCGAACATGTAGAGATAGGATTAAAAAACCCTTCCACTATCGTTTGATATCATCCAAAGAAGCCGTACCTTTGGTATGTATATACCCTTTCTGTTACACGTTGTATAACCTAAGTACTACATGATCGCCACAAATCAATCATTGTCTATCTACACGGTCTTCACAAACATGATCTGACCGAGATTATATTTGGACTTTAAAAGTTTTGTTTCGGCCTTGCTTCTCACAGTAGTCTCATAGGAAACGACAACCTCATCTAGTTTTTAACCGACTTCAAAAATAGGAGGAGGTTCTCAATTCGACTATGTTTTTTTTATGTTTGTTACCTCATAACTTTCGACTGGGTTAACCGATTTTGATCATTCATTTTTTATTTGAAAGCTCGTGCTTACCATTTCAATTTCAAATAGATCTGATGATGCGTTTCGGAGACAGACAACGGAACTCTTCAAAAAATAACAGGAAATAAACCATGATTGCTACTATCGCACAATGCATATATGCATTGTTTTGACCCCAAGGATGATGAAATCTCGAATTAGTGGGGTAGGTACTGTAACTAAAAAGTGAAAAATAAAAACTTTTCCAAAAAAAAAACAACCGACTTCCGAAAAAACACTACAAAGTGAAAAATTACTTTAATTTCGGAAGTCGGTGACTTTGGATATGCATTTAAATTTTTTGTCACCGCCTTCCGAAATTAAAGTTATTTTTCACTTTGTAGTGTTTTTTCGGAAGTTGCTTGTATTTTTTTTTTTTGTTAAAATATGTTGACGTGTAAAAGTGTTTGTACAAACCTACTTACAGAAATAAAAACTTTCATCATTTATCTGATACCTACATTATCATCAGGATTGTTTGTCAGTTAGTGGCAACGCATATTGTTGGACTGATTTTGGTACTTACCAAAGTACCTCATTTTTGACATACTTAGGCTTAGGGTGAGAGAACAAGAGGAAAAAATCGCGCGAGTTTCTGGGTTTTTTCACTTACATTTGGTCCCTAGCCAGATGCCCTCTATTTCCTTACCTCTAACGCTATATCATCAACTAGGGACCCACCATGTTTTGCACGGTTTTTACGACTTGACAAAACATCGAGATTTCTTTATTATTTGCAGGATTAATGTTAATGTATTATACACTTATTCCTTCCGGAATAAATTCTCGAAATTATGATAAAAACCGCATCAAAATCGGTTGCGAAGTTTAGAAGAACAACGCAGTTACACAGACAGACACAATAGGCGACGTTATTTTGTAATATTTACAGATATAGATGTGGGTTTACCTGCTGGCACTGTGCCATGAGTCTGACCATCTGCGGGAAGGTGACGCCGAGCGGCCGGTTGATCCTGCTGAGCTGCCGCAGCAACCGGCCCGTGTCCTCCTCGTCACTGGAAACAAGACAAAAATTGGTGAGCATGATGGGATTTTATAGAAGAAGACTGAGATGTATCATAAGTACATAAACTCAAACCTACAACAAAAACTGTTACTAAAAAAAAGTCGGTGATAAAAATTTTAAATACGATATGTATTTAAATTTTTTGTCACAGCCTTCCGAAATTAAAGTTATTTTTCACTTTGTAGTGTTTTTTCGAAACCCGGTTGTTTTTCTTTTGGAAAAAGTTTTCATTTTTCAGTTCTTAGTTATAGTACCTACCATCATCCTTGCTGCGATAGCAGCAATCGCGGTTGATTTGCTGTCATTTTTTGAAGAGTTTCGTTGTCCGTCTGCGAAACTCATTTTCTGATCTATATGAAATTTAAATGGGACCATTTCGGAGTAAACCCCTTTCGAATAAAAACAGAATTTTGCAAATACGTGAATACCATACAAATATACCTACATACGTGTATACTGCTAAAAACATAACCCATACTTTTGACTTCGCCTTAGTCGGATAAAAAGGCCTAAGTATTAAATCTGTCAGAGACTATATATTATATGAAAATCCGCCAAAAAAAACCAACGTCATCATACAAATGTCGCGAAATTACAACAACACTGGAATATCAATTTCCAGTTTCCACTTCCTTATTTATAAGAAATCAATTATCGCTTCCGTAATTAAACGAAGGATATCCTCGCACCGGGACGCGCAAGTACTTGGGACTGGTTCGATTGCACAGAGAAAGTGGTCAGACCACTGACCACCACCTGTCAGTGTCACTGACCGGACATTACGTAAATCTATTGCCTATTACGGATGTTGACCTAGTCCGTCTATGACGAGAAGGTCAAGGTCCTTTCAGGACGGCCCTTGGCTTTATTACGGTATTGTCTTGTTTTCCATAAAATAATTTGTACTATTATTGTTTTCCATAATAGTACCCCTCATAATATTTACATGTACTGTTATCATTTACACTAATTTTATTACGCTTGTCATATCAACTTATTAGTCATAACTTTTATTTGCCACGAAATAAGTTTTTTAGAGTGTAATTTAGAAACGCGTAGGCGCGGAGGGACGAGGCGGCCTGCGAGTTGAGGAGCACGTGGTTATACGGCCAGCAAGACGAAGCTGCGGTGGTGAGTGTTAAACCATCTGCGACGATAAGCTCGCGTGGGACCGCCGGAGCTCCGCAGCGCCAGAGCCGTGACAGAAACCATGCCTGCTGCATGTTGTGTGCTCGTTTGCATGCTGCATGCATGGTGTATGCTGCATGCTTGCTGCATGCATGGTTTATGCTTGCTTGCATGCTACATGGTGTATGCTCGCTTGCATGCTGCATGCTTGCTTGCTTGCATGCTGCATGCTTGCTTGCTTGCATGCATTGTGTATGCTTGTTGCTTCTTACAGGGAACTACACAACAAGTGAACTATCTCAAAACAAATCGGTTGAAGAAAAAATATATGACCACACAACGCTAGATTTCCTGTTTTGCAAAGCAAGCATGCATGGTACACACGGCTACACATCAAGCTATACATTTCCAGTATAAGCTGATCCCGCATTGTATAGGATTTCCATACAGTGGGAGATCAGCGTAAACTGGAAATGTTTAGCTTGATGTGTAGCCGTCTGTACATTAGGTTTGTTTTAGGTGGACAAATGAATATAATGGTGAATAAATGTTATGGAAAACGACATTATTGAAAATGAAAAATATATATATATACATCTATACATATAAATAAAATTGGAGTGTCTGTTTGTAATATTAAAATAACCGCTTTTTGCTACATGCATATGAATATATAAACGGTACATATACCAAAATATATATTTTTTTAATTTTTGTCTGTCTGTCTGTCTGTTTATTCCCGCTAATCTCTGAAATGGCTGGACCGTTTTTGACGGGACTTTCACTGGCAGGTAGCTGATGTAATAAGGAGTAACTTTGGCTACTTTTATTTTAGAGTTTTTATTTGTTTTTATTGATATATAAATAATAGTAAAAAAACTATTCCGCGCGGACGAAGTCGCGGGCACAGCTAGTAGCAAGTAAATTTATGGATTAAAATTAATATGACACTTGATTGATTATGATTATGACGAATGAAATTAGTGAAAATGATTTTATGGAATTTCACGATTATGCCAACTGAAGCGTTATTTCTAATGTAATTATGGCAAATACAAGTATGGTATATAAAATTATTGCATTTTAAATTATGGCAAACATTAGTAAACCCTTTATTACGCGTGAATCTCTAGTACCAAGCCTACATTGTTAACTGAGCGTGATCAAATGATTATTGTTGTTGGAGCATGTCAATGAACTCAAATGTGGATAAGACTGCGCTGTCAACCGTGGAGGCAAGGTCACCAACTCACACGTGTCTGTGATTTCACCGACCTTTTAATCTGGAACAGCAAAGCCACTTATATATTTTCTGGTGTACAATAAAGCATATACACCGTGACATTTTAGTCGTCTTACAAAGATGGTCCACTCAATGTATCCGTCATAACATACCTCTAGGTGCGATTAAAACATTGTTACCATTAATTAAGATAATAGATACAAAGAAAAATAATTAATGCTTTAGAATTATGAAACACCCTCCCTGTTAATAATGTTTACGTATCAAACGGTAGAAGATATCTACCTACCTACCATTACATTCCATCATTAATTCCATCTCCATAACAGGGTGTTTCAAACTACGTCATGCGTCTTAGTGATATTTTCATGTTTTTGATTATGCAAATGTTCAAAAAAAAAATTATGAATGGTAGTAGATAGCAGTCATTGGGTACATGAAGTGGGCTGCCGTTGTAAGACGACTAAAATGTCACAGTGTATAAATAAATAATAAATTATACCGCTGAAACACCTACTTTTCTGGACGAAGTCTTTCGCAGAGATAGACCCTTTTGTAATAAGTAGGTACTCTTACGATAAGAGCAGTGGATATTCAAGTGGTAACGGCCGCGACTTACGACTTGTAGTTCGTAGGTTCGACCCTAGCAAGGCGCTTTAATTTTGTAAATAATTTCGTCACCTCTGTTCTCAAAAGGGTGAAGGAAAACATCGTGAGGAAACCGGCATGTTCTAGAACGGAAAATTTGAAGACATGTGACATCTACCAACCCGCACTGGGCCCGCGTGGTGGATTACGGCCTATCCTCTTACACCAAGTGGAGGCCTGTGTCCCAGCGGTGGCAACATTATAGGCAGATTATGTAGGTACTTTTAGTTTGTTATAAGTAGATCTTAGTTAACTTGCTGCGCCCTAACCTGCGGGGTAAAAGCATACCAGACAAACAGTAGGAAAGGCTTTCATTTCGACAATTCAACAAGATTCATTCTATACACCGTGACATTTTAGTCGTCTTACAACGGCAGCCCACTTCATGTATCCAATGACTACTAATCATTTATATAAAATAAAAAAAATATTTAAAAACATTTGCATAATTAAAAAAAAATATCATTCACTAGACGCATGACGTAGTTTCAAACACCCTGTTATGGAGATGGAATTAATGGTGGAATGTAATGGTAAGTGTACATATCTTGTACCGTTCGATACGTAAACATTATTAACAGGGAGGGTGTTTCATAATTCTAAAGCATTATTTATTTTTCTTTGTACCTATTATATTAATTAATGGTAAAAATGTTATAATCGCGCCTAGAGGTATTTTATGACGGATACATTAAGTGGACCACCTTTGTAAGACGACTAAAATGTCACGGTGTATATATTAGGTTGGGGAAAAAGTCTTTTCGCATTATAGTATGTATGAACTTGTAATAAAATCTCTTTGGCTATACTATTTGTATCTGGCTGGTTTTGGTATCATTGAAAGTTTAAATTTTAAAGAACATAATTCCAAATTCAAATTAGGAAAATGTGTGATTTTCATTTGTTTTTCGTACCGTCAAGATGAGTGAATCTAATGAAGAAATTCGATACATTTTAAAATTTTACTACAAAAAAGGTAAAAATGCAACGCAAGCCGCGAAAAAAATTTGCGATGTTTATGGACCTAGTGTAGTGTCTGTGAGAGTAGCACAAATTTGGTTTAAGCGTTTTCAATCCGGAAATTTTGATGTCAAAGATGCACGTCGCTCTGGTCGCCCTATTACGGATAAAATGGATGCCATTTTTGAAAAAGTGGAGCAAGATCCGATACCAGTAGTTACGACGTAGCTGAAGAACTGGAAATTGACCACAAAACAGTTTTGGCGCATTTGAAAAAAACTGGGTACACAAAAAAGCTCGACGTTTGGGTACCTCACGAGCTCACTGAAAGAAACCTAATGAACCGTGTACTCATTTGTGATTCTTTATTACGACGTAATGAAACCGAACCATTTTTGAAGAAGCTGATAACTGGTGATGAAAAGTGGATCACGTATGACAAGAACGTGCGTAAAAGGTCGTGGTCAAAGGCCGGTCAGGCTTCACAGACTGTGGCGAAACCCGGGTTAACTCGAAACAAGGTGATGCTGTGTGTGTGGTGGGATTGGAAGGGCATTATTCATTATGAGCTGTTACCACCAGGCAGGACCATCGATTCTGAACTCTACTGCGAACAACTGATGAGATTAAAGCAAGAAGTTGAGAGAAAGCGGCCGGAATTAATCAACAGAAGGGGTGTGGTTTTTCATCATGATAACGCTAAACCTCACACATCTTTAGCCACCCAACAAAAATTAAGAGAGTTTGGCTGGGAGGTGTTAATGCATCCGCCGTATAGTCCTGACCTTGCACCTTCAGATTTCCACCTGTTTCGGTCTCTTCAGAATTCTTTAGGCAGTGTCAGGTTAACATCACGAGAGGACTGCCAAAACCACTTGTCGCGGTATTTTGACCAAAAGTCCCAAAATCGTTAGCAATGGGATCATGTCCCTACCTACAAGATGGCAAAAAGTTATCGAACAAAATGGTACCTACATACTTTAGTTAAATGTAAATAAACTTTATTAAAAAATGTTTTGAATTTTCTTAAAAAATGCGAAGAAACTTTTTCCCCAACCTATTACGTTGCAGAGCAGACAAATTTTTCGAACATAAGAAGCTATGGACTAATCCATAGCTTCTTATGTTCGAAAAATTTGTCTAACAAGCTGAATAATTTGGAAGGATATTGCTAACAATATCCTTCCAAATTATTCAGCTTGTGACTGATGGTTTGTTACGCAGATAGGGTGCTAGTTTTATTCTGTAACTTGGTGTACATTAAATTGTGCAATAATTTAACGAAAAGTCGTCTGCCTTGTGCCTGGATATTATCCACCTAACCTAACTAGTACCACAAAGGTACCTATTATTAATAACACCTACGCGATCACGCCACCCTCCATTCTCGTCCTATCGCCAGCCCGTGGCATACCTACTCGCTAGTTGGCCAGGCAAGGGAAATAGCCGTGCGATCGTCGTGCATACCAGGACATATCAATAAGCGGTCCATTGTCCAGCATTGTGGCCGTACCGAGCGCCCATTGTGCTTGCAACGGCTAGGCGGAGTCGGAGTCACGTGGCTGTTATTATAGATATGCCTGGATTTAGACAGGAGAAGTTCTGGAAAGTTTCCGAGTTTTCTATAACTTGACAGCGAATTAGAGGTTATTAAGGTTTAATGAAGTATTTAAGTTTTAAAACGTGTCACAAAATAAAAAAATAATTATTTGCATTACTTATAATAATAGTCGTACTGAGCTGCGCTAACTTATAAAGTCGGGACAAGACAATATACTTCATGGGGTTTCATTAAAATCGGTGGAAGAGTGTCCAGTCTGGAGACGCGCTCTACATTAGGGCAGTACGGCCCATCCCCCTAAATACTTCATTATCTGCCTAGTCTTTTCCCAACTATGTCGGGGTCGGCTTCCAGTCTAACCGGAAGCAGTTGAATTCCCCCCTAAACACTTCTATTAACAAATTTGGGAAAAACGAAAATTGTATCAGCTTAGGCTAATTTAGGAACACACATGTAGTGCTATAAGTACTTAGAAGACCATGGGTAGATGCGATGCACATTAATTAACAAAGCAATCGCAATGACAAAGTAGGTATACTTAGGTATAAACTTGCAATTATAATGCAATCGCTGTAGCAGCAGAAACGTTTTAGGATTAATTAACCGTAAAAGGACAAACAATTAACTAAGTAAGTAATCGTTTATTTTTAACAAAAGACTTAGCCTAGGTAACATCAGAGATTGTTTAGCAAGAGATAGGTATGTCTAATAGAGATAAGTAAGACCACTGCCCTTCAAGCTAGGAGAATCCTGTATCTTTTATACATCTATACAGATAAATAAAATTGTGTGTGTGTGAGTGTCTGTTTGTAATATTAAAATAACCGCTTTTTACTAAATGCATATGGATGTATACACGGTACATATACCAAAATAACATTTTTTTAATTTTTGTCTGTTTGTCTGTTTGTTTGTTCCGGCTAATCTCTGAAACGGCTGGACCGATTTTAACGGGACTTTCACTGACAGATAGCTGACGTAATACGGAGTAACTTAGGCTACTTTTATTTTAGAAATTTTATTTATTGTTGTTAATAAATATAAGGTGTATCTATTCATACACGAAATATCTGAAAGGGTCATTGTACTCATCATTATGAACAACTTTTACTATGGGCCCAAACCTGAAATCGCGAAAAAAATATCAGCTGTTCCCTACATTTATGTTCGCATATCTCGTCAAAATGTAGGGAACAGCTGATATTTTTTCGCGATTTCAGGTTTGGTCCGGTAGTAAAAGTTGTTCATAATGATGACTACAATAACCCTTCATTCTATTGATGACAGCCGTTGCGCGTGGTGGTCACTCGCAAACCCATTGGCTCAAAATCGTAAATTATTACTGCAATCCTTAATTGTTTAAGTTATTTAAGTGTCTGTATAAGTATAATAGTAAACAGTCAACGATACAGCGTATTTATTCCAACGTTTCCTGAAGTTTAACGCCCACTATGGATTCCCGTGCCGACAAGGTCACGAATAAGCAATCAGATGCAACAGCCCGGCAATCCCGATTGCCCGTTACATATATTATATATTTATATATAAATAATATAAAAATAACTATTCCGCGCGGACGAAGTCGCGGGCACAGCTAGTATTACATAATTGCGTAACAATACTGATGATCACATACACATTTAATGAATGGGCATAAAAGAGAATAGTAAGGAGTGATTGTGTGTGTGTGTAAAAAATATCTGTCTAGGAAATGAAAAATTATTAAGGTATTTTAGATGTTAATTCGTAGAATGGATGAGTTTCTCCGTATTAGAATAGTTAAAATGTGTAAGAAGAAAGTTAACAATTTTCTTTGATTCAATTTCGAAAGGGTTAAGACTATTTTTATTGTTAATTTGAAGTAGGTATCTAATTAGGTTATGTCCTTTGTAATAAAGAAGAAAATGATTTTGTTATAGTAACATCTATTTGTACAGCCCTGCTCGCTGTGAAAGCGGCGAAGTTTTTTGGGCCAACCAAATTTGAAATACTGTCAAGGCAGCGACAGGAAGAAGATGAAGAGCACTAGGTAAAGATCACAGAAGAATTTAAGAAGGAAGTAAAGGAAGAATTATAAATAATTCGTCGTACAGCAACATCGCTTGGTAAGCATACCGCGTGAATGATGAAATATAAATAAAACAATAAACTAGTTAGCACTGAAAAGGCTTCGCTCAGCTCTGGCGGGTCACCGTCACCCAGTGAGCTGGATCTCCAGCAAATTGAATTACATGACATATCATAGTTTTAGCACGGTACGCTTGTGTAATGGTTCGGTCACGTTTAGATGAAGGGCTGGTATTGAACGTGTTGGTCGGAAACGTGCGTCAATAGCGTTTATTGTTGGTTTTATATACAACAGGTAATGGGTGTTTATACGGACTGTGATTCTTTAATTTAAAACTCCTCTTCTCTAATTTAGGAACATTAGAGTATTTAGAGTAGGTAGTTTCCCGATGAAGATAATAAGGAGTTTAACTCTATATGAGAAAAAATCTAAAAATATATTATTGAGATAGCTTAGACAAAATGCAGTCGGAAAATGTTAGTTTTAGTTCATGGAACAACAAAATACATTTTAAAATACAGTTTAAAGATTTCAGTTTTTTTTATCTGTTTTTGAACACCATGAAATAGTAACCGCCATGTTATTACGTCATACGGCATGTCAACTGAGCAACTTTGTACTTTTATTAATTTCGTAACCAAAGTAATTTTTATTTACTTAAATAATATTTTTCATTCAGGAACAGCAAACCATCGATAAGTAGAAAAATAACTCATTTTTTAAATTATAAGCAATTGTCTTATAAAATATCAGCGCATTTGGTTATCAAGCAAACTGACGTCATACCCACAGAGCAATATGGCGTCCACTGCGTCCAGCAGCGTTTTCGTTAATTTACGCGCGAAATTTTAAAATATAAAATTTAAATGCATTTTTATGGCATTAATCAATTAAATAAAAATTTTTTTTTTTTTTTTGTGGTTTATTTAGATACCTAACTAAGACACTTAAAAAATGAGTGTAATATCAGCCACTAGTAAGGCACCTAGAGGGCTGATTGTCTTTCCTGATAGATGTTATAATTGAAATTATAAGATATGAACTACGGTCGAACAGAGCAGTGGTGGCCGAGCAGTAACGGGTTGTAGGTTTATATCATCGCCACTGTTCTCAAAACGGTAAAGGAAAACATCGTGAACAGCATGTCCTAGAACCAAAATTTCGAAGACATGCGACATCTACCAACCCGCACTGGGCCCGCTTGGTGGATCACATAGAGGGGGCTATATCTCAACAGTGGGAAAATTATTGGCTTATTATGCTATGTTATGATATGTAGATTTAAAGCGCCCCTGTAGGCGCAGACGAGACGGGACAATCGAGATTGCTCTTGCGTGACGTAAGCTTGAAATGTCAGAATGTCAGAATTTTAGAATGCTGAATGTAGGTCTCTTTGCCGTCGCGATTGCAAACTTTGATTTCAATTTAGATCGTCGACAAACTGTGTACGATTGTAACTCTGCCTACAGTTTCGGGAACAATGGTCGTAATGTAAGTTTAAAACTTGAATGAATACAACCAATAACCACCGCCTCCAGTCATGAACACGGAATATAGTACAAACATCGATGCACTTATGTGCGCACGCGCAAGCGCAACCACACACCTATTGTATTTCCGACATGATGTTTTTGTACTAAAACTAATCGATTTCGATTCCGCAAGTTACAGATTTGAGGAAACTTTGTTAACACGCAGTGCTTGAAACCATAACACTATGTTAGAGACTGTTTAAAATGTGTTTAAAGTATGGACGTGATATGTAGGTAGTAGGTACTTACCTCACGGCTGATCCGGAAGTGAGCAAGGCCTTTTTTATGTTACTAGCTTTTGCCCGCGGCTCCGCCCGCGTGGATGTCGGTTTTCGCGTAAAAAAGTAGCATATGTCCTTCTCCATATCCCAAAACGTAACAGACAGAGATACTTTTGCATTTATAATATTAGTAGGGATTGCGACTACTCTATCAGGGTAATTTTGAATGAGTTGCTGATAAATCACCCTACACTAAAATCTTCATCACTGTAGCCCAAAAATTACACACCAAACTTTTCTTTCGCGTAGTCAATATTCGAGATCTTTAATAAAAGTACTTAAAAAGTTATTACCTGAGTAGTCATCTCTTCCATGGTGAGATTTTGAAATCTATTATTTACTGGAAAGTCAATTATTCCACTAATCAATTTAATTAGCTTTCCATGACAAAGGCTAGCTTAGGCCTCGAGCGTTGCATTGTGAGCTCTCACGATACTCCCGCGCATGTGGAAACTGCGCGCGCGCCGCTTTCTATACGCCTTGTTAGTTTTCACCTCAATCAGGTGTTGCTTGGAAACCAAGGTGGCAAGATGGAGTAGAAGGCTCATAGACATACCGTGATATTTTGTGATTAATGAATGCACATCGCCCAAAAGCATTTCACGCTAGTTGGCTTAAGGCGCTTCACATACTAAGACGCACCACGCGACGGGGCGCAGATAACGCGCTCCCGCGCCTGATTTACCTACAAATTTAATAAAAACGCTGGAAGAGCACTGAGAATTTGGCTCCTTTCACGCACCCTGGAGCGTGGTGCGTAGCAGTGTGTGATCCGCCTAAGAGGTCATGATGTTCACACATACGTCTGGAGAAGAGAAACATCACAGTGTCTTTGGAAACTCAACTTGGAAACTGGTCCTGGTGGCTGCATTGCCACAGTAGGTAGTGAAGTTGAAGGGTAGTTTTGGGTTGTAGACACTCAATTTAATCAACGAACAACAGACGGAAACTTAACACGTCTATGCGGAACTTCTGTGTTGTCTGTTCTTCTTGTATTATTGTGACTACCGTGGCGGTGTGGATAAACACTACGATTTGTTATGAACTCGTGAAACTAAGCACTTGACATTGACGCGACTAAGCAGAAAGATACAATTACTTATATCATTGTTTTAGTTAACAAACTGCCAAACTAAGTTAGGTGTATCAACATTTGGGAGTCGGAGGAGTCAATGTTAATTTCAATGACCCTTGACACAAATCGAAATTGCAGATACACTTGGAGAAGACTCAAGTGCAATAGAGCAAATTGCTTCAAAAGTAAATTTTATTTCTCAGAAGCAGCCCGGAATCTAGTTTTGTGCCCGGTCGATGGAAATAGACTTTACCCCATAGTTACATGGGACTTTAAATATAACTGGTGGAATGTGTATGTATTTTATAGAACCCTTAGGGAATACGGGAGTGGTGTTATGTATGTTAACTTAACCACAAGGAACAGTGCAACAAAGGGAACAATTGATTTCAGGCTTGGCAATTAGACGCTGAGCCTACAAGAACACAATTTTCATAAACTTAATTACATCATTGGTAATTATATTTTCAATCCGAGTGCTCATGGTCTCTTCAAGGAAATCTCGAAAAGGCTGGTTGACACTTCCCATGAACCAAGGGCTGGTTTCTACCTTGGCCAGTGGCTAAGCATTGCCATACAACGTGGTAATGCTGCCAGTCTCTTGGGAACATTACCAGTCGACAGCGATGCGGATGAATTATTTTTTGACGCCATTTTTAATTTGTGAATAGGTTTAGTTAAGTTAGTATTGTATTTGTTTTTTATTTACAGACGTAAACTAATAACGACATTAAATCAAAACAAAAAAGAGTAAGTTACCGCAATCTCAAAATTTCTTTGTCAATGTCATAAAGTCATCTGTTTTGCTGATTTGAAAGTGATTAGCAATGTTGCATGCATGCCGATTGTTGCGCATCGCCGCTATCCGTGTTGCGCAAGCCACCGGATGTTTTGTTACAACACTATTTCGATGCATTGCTACTGTTACCACTGCTTCATTATCTCCACCATCGACCTTTTAACATCGGTCCAGTTTATTTGGATTGACTTTGAGATTGATAATAGCAGTAACGATAGCTCGCCTATTAATAGTTTTTAGGATAGTATGCTCTGAATCCCCGCATTCGATGATAAAATGATCAATGCTCGACGTTTTGTGTTCCAGGCATTCAAAGTCATCAAGAAAGAAAAGCCAGTTTTTTAGCCAGCTTAGTACATTGTTCGCTTTATACAGTAGGAGCTCTAAACTACCAACTTCACTTCAATTACTGCTGTATCATGTTCATTCATGGTTTTCAAATAAAAACGTCTAGTTCCTGCTTGACCTTGCATTCACACCATATTGACACCACCAGCCTGGCTATCCAATTACCTATACGCAATTTGTAAGCGAGTGTGCACATCCACAAGGCAACAGTGCGTATAACATGCCTATTGGTTATACGTCATCATTCTGTGTCGTGAAAATTCAGTGCTAAGGCAACTGTCCCACCGCCCGAGGAAGCGACAAGCGATCAATAATTTTCTCGTTCAACAACGTAGGTAAAAAATATTGTAGATCCCGTGTAAGTAAAACCGATACATACAACAAAAAATAATCAACGAGGAGCCCTTAAAGTATCGCCATGTCCGCCGTCTGTCTGTCTGTGGCTTCGCTCAGAGAGTATTTAGTAATAGAAAGGTGAAATTGGGCATGGGTACATATACATATTAATCACGCCGACAAGGCGGTAAAATGCACTTGCCCGGTTTTCTGTTGCTAGCCCGGCGTTTTAATATTATCTATGATCGACTTCGCATCTAGTCGCTAAGGCCTCATTAGCACACTATCGTAATGAATGCCTATAATGACCCAATTATTATTCATCCAACGTTGTTTGAGTCCTCATAATCAGTGCGACACCAACATACATAAAATAGAATACCTAAGCTCATCAGCACAGTATATATGGGCTCAATCAGAATCACTTAAATTCAGCACGATAAGGTTCTAAATCCAATTTAATTCTTGGTTGACCTTGTGGGCTTATGCTAGACCAAATAGTTCTATATTTATGCAACAGCCCAATTACACGTCATTTGTAAGCGCAGTGACTGCTTCAGTTGACCTGCTAGGCTACTATGCGCAGGCGCATCCTTGTTCTACATTATGTTGCACAATCGGACTACGTGAGATGAAGTGACTTGTGGTTAAAGGATTTTTGTAATAAGTGGTGCTTCTAGTTTGTTAGTTTGTTAATATCTCGTCTCTAAATACTATAAAGTAGCTTAGTTCTTTTCAGAGATGCGCTAAATGTGTCAGTAAAAAGAAATGAATGAAGTATATCTTTTCACTTAGTGAAGTAGTCCACCCATTTCCTTTTCAGTACTTCATTTAGTTCAGCGAATCAGAACGAGTCCCTATCGTAGGATAACGATAGTGATTGACAAGGTTACGACAAATGATGCACTTTTCTAGTTCAGTTTTATACGTAAGTCGATTTTTCTTCATGCTTTATACAGGCTTAGGACTGTCAACCTAGAAATATGAATTTAAGCAAAACTATTTTTATTAAGTAGTAAGTATATTTTGATTTTTTGTTACTTAGAAATTTTTGTCTAGGCTGGTGTATTTAAATTTTTTTTTTATTTTTTTTTTTATACTTTATTAAAAAGAACCCAGTTCTTAGTAATTCATTACAATCTAGTCTATAAGACTAATAAGCAATTTTAATCTAACTTAATTTTATACATGATGATTATTTTAAAACTTAGAATAGTGTCCTTTGCACTTTACACAAGTCCGTTCCACTTTCTTAGAGTCTGATATGATGAATTATAAACACTTTGTTCATGTGTTATTATGTGTGTCAATGTCACTATTATTTCTACACTTTTTGCACTACACTAACTCAAAAGGTTTTGTTCGTTTTAGTCTGCGCACTATATTTGTTTGGTCTAACAGCTGAATCGCCTCGATGTTCACATGTTGATGGAGTCGTTGTTCATGGGCCTCAGCAAATTTTTGGATTATGTTGGTGACTGGTGCCATTTTTAGGTCACGATGGAGGTCGTCATTTCTTATGTACCAGGGAGCATTAACAATACTCCTGAGTACCTTATTCTGGAATGTTTGTATAATTTTGATGTTGGTCGGTTTAGTACAGCCCCACAGTTGGATGCCATATGTCCATATTGGCATAAGGATATGCTTATATAATAAAATTTTGTTGTGTATCGATAGACAGGAATCCCGTCCAATCAACCAATACATGTTTTTAAAACGCATGTCTAGTTCCTGTCTTTTCTTTTTGACGTGCGCTTTCCAGCGCAGTTTCGCGTCAAGCGTTATGCGAAGGTATTTGGCTGTATTTGCGTATGGTACTTGTTGGCCATTTATGAAGACTGGATGGTATTCAAAATTCCTGTTGGTGAAATCAATGTGAAACGACTTTGATTCATTCAATTTGATTCTCCATTTTTGTGCCCAGTCATGAACTTTATTTAAAGCAATTTGTACCTTTTCGATTGCTTCCATATGGCATGACCCAGTAGCCATAATGGCAGTGTCGTCCACAAAGGTTGCAATAGTATTATTTTCTAGCTCTGGTATATCATACGTGTACAACAAATAGAGCACTGGACCCAGCACACTACCTTGAGGCACGCCAGCTTTAATAATTTTTAGCTCAGAAAAAGCATCCTCGTGCCTTACTCTAAACATTCTATTTGTAATGTATGATTGCAAGATATCGGCAAAATCATTAGGCAGCATTAGTCTTAGTTTGTATATCAAACCCTCATGCCAAACTCTATCAAAAGCTTGTGCCACATCTAAAAATACGGTGGAGCAGACTTTTTTATCTTCAAGCGTTCTCTCAATGATGTTGGTAATTCTATGTACTTGGTCTATTGTTGAATGTTTCTCTCTGAAACCAAACTGGTGGTCAGGGATCAGGTTACTCTCGTTTATAATCGGTTTTAGGCGTTTTAAAAATATTTTTTCAAACAGCTTTGATAGTATTGGCAACAGGGAAATGGGCCTGTATGATGATGCTTCGTGAGGTGGTTTACCAGGTTTAGCAATCATAATCACTTCGGCAACTTTCCATGGCTCAGGAACATGCTTTAGCACGAATGCAGCATTGATAAGCCTGGTAAGCTTAACGATGGCTTTACGTGGCATATGTTTTAGGATTTCACCCGTAATAAGGTCATACCCTGGGGATTTCTTTTTTAAGCTTATGATTTGAATTTCCTTTGCAACTTCATTCGGGGTCACAAGCTTAATTCTCTTATCTTGCAGAATATTGTCAAACTGCAGGTTGTCTACATACCCGTCATTTGGCTGAAAGGTTTCTTCTAAATGATGTGCAAATCTAAGGGCTTTTTGCTCGTTGCTTATGGCCCACTTTCCATTATCATCTCTGATAGGGGGAATTGATGTGATTGGCCTTTTCAGTGACTTTGTTGCTTTCCAAAGAGAGTATTGCGTTGTATGATCGCTGCTTAACTGCCGTAGGTTAGTATTTAGAGCCTCATCTTGAAATGTTTGTATTGTTCTTTGTAGTCTTTTCGATAGGTTATTCAAAAGTGTTTTATCTTTCGGAAATCTAGTTTGCTGCCATATTTTTCTTTGATTCCTTTTTTCATGTAACAGGTCTATTATTTCCTTTGGGTAGGTATTTCCTTTACATTTTTTTATAAACTGTGGTGTGTTGTTCCATGCACATTGTTGGATATTGTTGCTAAACTTGTTAACTTCAGAATCGAGCTGATCTTTGCTTTTTAATGCAGTTTTTAGGTCAATAATATTTTGTAAGTCTATGCTAAAACTTTCCCAATCTGTAAACTTATTTCCCAATGTCAGGTGGTTTTTTCTCAGTAATATTTTGTGACTTAGTTGTAATAATATTGGAGAGTGATCGGAGTTCATGTGATACCCCTCTTCCACACTCAGATAATTACTGGATATATTTTTGACAATGAAAAAGTCGATAAGGTCTGGAAGTTTCTGGGGGTCAGTCGGCCAGTATGTGGGTTTTCCAGTACTTATGACCTCACAGCTCATATCATTCACTGCACTAAAAAGCTGTCTTCCCTTAGTTGAAGTTAGTCTCGATCCCCAATGAGTGTTCTTAGCGTTAAAATCACCGCCCAATATAAATCTCGGTCCAAGGAGTCTGAAGAAGTGTACATATTGTTCTTTGTTTATCATATGTCTTGGGGGACAGTATATGGCCGCTACTGTCACATTAAATTTCTTTGTTTTAATTGATACCGCCACAGCTTGCGTGTCTGGCTCCTCGTATTTACACTGTTCGTAATGACAGATATTTTCTCTAATAATAACTGCGCTACCTCCTCGGGCCGTGTTGTTTGGGTGTAGCGAGTGATAAACCTTATAACCTTTAAACTTTACAAAAGACTGTTTGGTGAAGTGCGTTTCAGAGATCAAACACACATCAATGTTTTCTGTGTCTAGGACTACTAGCAACTCATGTTGGTGTTGCAGCAGTCCGTTGGAATTCCACGCCATTATTTTGAGTGTGTTATTCATTAGTGATTTTGTACAGTGCTTGATTCTAATTTCTCTAGTCTCTTGTCAAATGAGGATATGCACTTCAAGATCTGGTTGAGCTTGTCGTCTAGACTGGATGGTATGCTTGGTTTTACTGCTTGTGCATATGAGGCACTTTTGGATGTATGTGCAGTTATTGCGGTTATCTGTGCAAACTGCGCATTTTGTTTTGTTGTCTGTTTGTCGGGGTTTCTAACAATTTGCTTAACGGCAGGGTTGTTAGTTGGATTATTTTTTGCGTGTTTGTTCTTCATCATTTGCATCTCCTTGGCAACTAAACACCCTCTGTAGTTGGCTGGGTGAGGTAAGCCACAGTGGACACACTTAGGTTTTTCTTGTGCAGGTTTCTTACAATCAGCTGTGAGGTGTTTACCTGTACATTTAACACACCTTGGCTCTTTTGAGCAATACTTTTGGGTATGACCATAGGATTGGCATCTCTTACACTGCGGTATTATTTTTGACGTTTTAAGGGGGTGTATCTCTACTTTACACCCTAGGATATGTTTAATTCCGTATATTTTATTGACTTCTTCGTCATTCTTGAACGATAAAATAAACATGTTCAGCGGTTCTTTTGTTCTCCAGCTAAGCTTGTTAATTGCATTTTCTATCTGGAATCCTTGCGACGTTAAGTCATCTTTAATCCGATCCGGTAAGCAAGAAGAATGCAATTTTTTCGCCACAACTCTTATTGGCCTACTCTGCTTATCCTCGTATGAGTGCCATAAGCAGTTATTTTCTGTTAAGCGTCGAGAAATCACTCTGTAGGACTCTTCAGTTTTGGCATTTACTTTCACACTATTACCGCTTAACATTTTGGCGGTAAATGTTTCTACTGGCTGAGATTCAGTTAAAAAGTCGTAGAATGTTTGGTAATTCTTAACACCGTCCACCACAATCGGAGGCGGCGGTAGAATCTTTTTAGTGGGTGCCTTCTCTTTGCTGCTGGGTTGCTGCTGCTGAGCGCTAGTTTTAGCTTGTTGTAGTGATGGTGGAGTAAGGGTGGTGTTCAACTTCCTTTTCTTCCTGTTTTTAGCCCTAATCCACCCAGTCTCTTTGGCAAGTTCATCCTCATCCGTGCAGTACTCAACTTCACTTTTAGTAGGATGATCAGGTGTTATGGCCTCACCGACCTGTTTATCTGAGGGTTCTCCTTTTCCTTGTGCTTTTAAGCATTTTAATTGACCTTGAAGGTCTTGTACCTGTTCCTGCAAACTTTGTATGTGGCCGTTCAGTTGACATACCATTTGTTGCAGGTTTTCTCTGTCCGTTTTCTCCTGGATGTAACAGTCATACAACTGCCTTTCCAGATCGGTTTTTATTTTAATAGACTGTTTTGCAGCCATATTTACTTTTAAGGTGAGCGTGACACCTAAACAATTATAAAAAACACTTCATGTCGTTTTCCGCACTTGTAACTGGGTCATCGCGGTGGCCCCGATAGATCGACGTACACCGCGACGACGGTGTTGTGATGCGTCTGCAAAATACTCTTAACTAGAGCACGCGCGCGCGATCGGTACGTCCGTTCACAATAGTAGTTGAACACGTATGTTTAAAATTGAAATAGCGAAAAGAATGACTGAACTAAGTGAAGTAGAGACACATTTGAATGACTACTGATTGAATGATAAGTTTATTTTGTGATATGAAGTAGTTCATTTCCTTCAATCGTTCGCGAACTACCCATGTCTACTTTTCAACTACTTACCCAATAGATTTTCATACGGTTTTCACTATCATTTAGAGAATATCTTCCGGAAGGCTTAGAGAACTTCAAAGATTTTTAATGATGGCGGAATAATGGTCGTAAAAAAAACATATTTTTTGGGTGCTCGCAGCGAAACGGGCGATCGGCTGGCATGCCCCGTTGCCGTCCACGCCGCGGGCGATTCTAAAGTTATATTATAAATTAGTGGTCAGTTACACTTACCAGCTAAATAGCATTTTTTTTTAAGGCAGTATAAATGCACAATATGTTGCTATGTAATTGTCCATATGGAATTTTCGTTTAAGGTAGGAACCGTCAGGGTATCTAGCTCAAAAATCTTCTTACTTTTTATGCAAGTTGTTTCATGAAAAAATCATTCAATGGGATTTAAATCAACTAGGAGAGTTTTTTTTGTTTTTAGTCAAGAGAAAAGGGGTTTGTCGCACATGCGATTATGCCGCCCTGGTTGGCTTAACAAAATCATACTTATCTCCATTTCTTTCTCTTATCAACAAAACCTTAGCATAGCCAGTTTATAAAGTACTCTAACTGCATCAGAAAGTGGCACAGCTAGAACACTATCACAGTTACCTATCTCTCTAATCCTACAATCTAATTTATTCCTCCGAAGAGGGTTGTATTGATGATTATAATTCTGTAAATACAAACGTTACATACAACCTGACACGGACACTGATTCGAAAATTCCAAAAAACGGAACGGAACTTGAATGTCACAGACTACCTGCTACAGCGCACTCTTTACCCAACTATGTAAGGGTCGCTTCCAGTCTAACCACGCAGATGAATACTTACCAGTATTTATGTTACACTAACTTTTGCGGCTTCGACCGCGTAGAGGTCGGAAATTATCCTACGGGAACGTATTCGTACAACCGGCATAAAAAAAACAGTGGCACTCCAGGAGTGCCGGCAGAAGTGAAAACTTGAAAAATTACGTGTGTATTTTTTGAATTGTTGGGAAATATTTTTTGAATCGTCAGGAAATATTATAATGTGCAGGAAATACTTTTAAATTAAGTAAGTGTTTTTACAATTTTCTCAACTAAAACTAACTTATATACAAAGGTGTCGATAACGGTGTCGAGAGTTCAATTGCTTTTTTCACATCTCAAAAAATGCCCAACGCGCCTAAAGAGGTTTTCACATCAAAAAGTATCATGTGAGTTAATCCAGGTAAATAAGCTATCTGTGTGTCAAATTTCGGCCAAAACCGTTCAACTGTTTGTGCTTGATTGAGTTACAAACATCCAAATATCCAAACATACAAATTTTCACATTAAAAATTATATTAATATTAAGTAGGCAAGTCGGTCAGTCGGTTCGGCAGCCGTTTCATCCCTCCAAAGCCTAGTTTCCGAGTAACGTGATATCCCCTGAAAACGACCACAAAATGCAACGAAAAACTACTTTGTAATTTACAGGGTTTGTTGACAGCAGTTGATGCATTGTTATTGTTTTAATTTCCTTATTTTTTATGGTTTTGCAGGAAAACTTTTACTTAATGAGGTTGCATTGAAATCTTTGAACGTATTTGCCGAGTCGGAAATAGTTGTTTACTAAGAAGTAGAGAAAGGAATAATGGACTAGGTATGAGTAATGCGTGTGCACTGCGCTGCGGACTTGCGGCCGACTTTGCGGCTGCGCTTGACCTTGGCTCTGTTACATTTTTCTAACCCGTGCACTTAATAGAGTCAAGATGTTGGTCTAACGTGGTTAGTTGGATGGAATTTCCACTGTAGCTGCTAAGTGACTACTTACTTTTTTTTTAATGTAGTTGCACTTACATATAGCCGTTTATTTATAAACGCCGTTTAAAGTTAAGTAATGGATATAATCGCTGTTCTGACCTGACGTTTTGACGTTTAAACGTCTCTTACCGTTATGAAGCCTCGTGTGTAAATGTTAACAAATCCCTTTAATCTATTAGGATAAGATTATTAGGTACTTATTATTGGAACTAGATGATTAGAGTCTTCCTTTTATCATCATCATCATTTCAGCCGTAAGACGTCCACTGCTGGAGATAGGCCTCCCCCAAGTTCTGCCACTTCGACCTGTTCTGTGCTACCTGCATCCAGCGAACACCTGCGGCCCTCACAAGGTCATCGGTCTACCCTGTGGGAGGCCTTCCAACTTTACGTCTTCCGGTACGCGGTCGCCACTTCAGAACCTTCCGACCCCATCGGCCATCTGTTCTGCGAGCAATGTGCCCTGCCCACTGTCACTTAAGTTTGGCAATCCTTTAGGCTATGTCGGTTACCTTGGTTCTTCTGCGGATCTCTTCATTCCTGATTCGATCACGTAGGGAAACTCCAAGCATAGCCCTCTCCATTGCCCTTTGGGTGACTTTAAGCCTTCTTATGAGGCCCATTGTGAGCGACCACGTTTCGGTTCCATATGTCATCAGTGTCATCACTGGCAACACCCACTGGCCAAAGACTTTCGTCTGGAGACACTGCGATGTGTAGGACTAGAAGATATTGCGTAATTTCCCGAACGCTGCCCAGCCGAGTCGGATTCGACGATTGACCTCTTTCTCGATGTTGGACCTACCTAACTGGACAGTTTGTCGTAAGTAAACGTACTCGTCCACAACTTCGAGTGCAGCGCCTCTGACCGTTATGAGAGTGGGTCTTACATGGGCATTGGACGTGACCTTTGTCTTGTCCATGTTCATTTTAAGACCCAGTCTTTCTGAAGCTCTACTGAGGTTATCGAGCATTGCACTGAGGTCCTCCATGGTCTCAGCCATTACAACTATATCATCGGCAAACCGAAGGTGAGTGATGTACTCGCCATTGATGTTGATGCCAGCCCCTTTCCAGTCCAGAACCTTGAAGATATCCTCCAGTGTAGCGGTGAAGAGTTTCGGAGAGATAACGTCTCCTTGTCTCACACCTCGCTGCAGAAGGATAGGTTTCGAGGTCTGGTCCTGGAGTCGGACTGACATAGTGGCGTTTTTGTACAGACACTTCAAGACCTCGAGGTACCGATAGTCATTTTATATATTGCTTTTAATATTTATATTATGGCTCAATAAAACTTAATTAAGATATTATTAAGGCTTACAAACTTGCAATATACAATTATTACAGTTACCCTTTATTTATTTATCTGTTTATTTTAGTACATGGAGGACTTACAGCTAATAAAATGAGACAAAAAAGGAAACCATAGTCACTAGAAAGCCAATTACAAATCCTCACGTAACTATAGACTAAAAGTAGGTACTAAGTTTAAATAAAAAGCTCACATATAGTCAGCTTAGTAAAACACGTCTCATCAATGGAATGAATCGGAACGGTGAGTTTATTTCCGGTCGTCCGAATGGTAATGAAACACTTCGTGTTCCATTTTCCCCATTTGGCAGTTCTTGCTGGTAATGTTTGGTAGCGGCGTGCGGCGGGCGCACTTTTGGACAAATAAATGCTCACACGTGAAACGTGATGGATTTTATCAGACCTTTTTTAATTAGACGGTGGGATGACGGTTGATAGAAAAAGAAGAAGTAGAAATGTATGAAAAAAGACAGCGACCAACGACCACAAACTTATTTGATACTAGCTTTGGCCAGCGGCTTCGCCCGCGTGGATGTCGAAAATTATCCCACGGGAAAGTACCACCGGGATAAAAAGTATCCTATTTGTTAGTCCAGGCTATAATCTATCTGTGTGCCAAATTTCATCCAAATCCGTTTAGCCATTTTTGCGTTATTGAGTACCAAACATCCAAACATCTAAATATCTAAAAGTACAAAGTAGGATAGTAGGATTTCAATCAATCAGTCAAACTATCAATAGTCTTTATTCATAAAATAGATTGCAAGGTGTTACAATTGTTATAAGTTTGTCTGTTTTGCCTTAATCCGTTGTAGAAAGGAAAATTTCGTATTAACTTAAATGAAGGTTCGAGGACGGGCGGCGGCATGTTCTAAATAATGTCTTACTGTGTACAGTCGCACACAAAAACCCTTGCCAGTCAGCGACTTGACGCCAAAAATTGAATGGGCAGAAAACAGCGGCTGACAGAGAACGCTACAATTTTTCAGCGTTTGGTGGAACCATGTTTGCAGTTCTACAAAATTTTACATAACACAACATCACGCCTTGTTTCCCTACAGGGTGGGACAGAGGTATACCCACATTTCGCCAGTTATATTTCACTGCCATGTAATAGGGGGCGAGCCTAATGCTTTCATCCGGGCACAAATACAGACTCCGGGCTGCTAATGAGAATTTCCAGAGAGAAAAACCCAGTATCACTTTGTCCGACGTGGGAATGGAACCTAGCGCCAAAATGATCGAACCCAATTTTTTTCATTTCCACCAAAATTATATGACACTTTCAAATTGTGTTGGTCGTCGGTTAATCAGCTCAGCCTTGGGCACACCACGATTGCGGCGGTAAGTCCCCTCTTTGAGGGGTGGATTGAGAGGCGCCACGGGCCCACGGTGTCCTCACCTTCCGCCTGACGCAGGTCTTCACCTGACACGGTTGTTTCGGGAGATTCCTGTTTCGGATAAGGCGGGAGGAAACGCCTGGGTGTTTCCACTGCGTAGATCGCCTTGAGGACACGGTGGAGCATACGGTGGAGGTCTATCCGGCTTGGGCGGAGTACCGCCGTGTCCTTGTGGAGGTGATCGACGGCGGCGATATCTCGCGTCCGGTCCTGGTCCAGGCCATGGTTCGGAGCGAGAGTTTATGGGTAGCAGTCACCTCCTTCTGGAAAGTAGTAATTCTCGCCAAGAGGGACGCGGCGCACGTAAAGGAGAGACAGTATATGCACCCTCACGGTCCTAGTCGCCGCAGGAGACGCCCGGGCATTGGGAATCTCAGGCTGATTCCCGGCCACCGTAGTCGCTGGCTTGCGGACGGCGAGTAATGGGTAGCTCACTGTCCGGTAAGGACCAAGCCCGGATCGACGGCGCGTTGTGTTCCACGCGCGCCTCATAAAGATGTCAGCATCAACTGGTAGGGTCCGCAAGGGCCGATGCCTGCTAGGGGTGCGGGTTGTTGGAAAGAAATACTGTGGCCCCTGGCACACAGGCAGCTGAAAGAACAGGGGTGGGTTTTAGTCAGTAAAAGTCTGACACCCTCCTGCTTAGCGGGAGAAGTTATTTGATGATTTCTCACCCTCAAAAATATAAATTAACTCAGTCTGTCAGCGAAGCAGTTATGCTCGCAAAGAGGGAGGCGGCGCACGTGAGGGAGATGCAGTACATGCGCCCTCACAGCCGTGGCCTTCGCAGGAGACGCCCTGGGCGTCGGGAATCCCAGGCTGATTCCCGGCCACCGTAGGCACGGGCTTGCGGACGGCGAGTAATGGGTACCTCGCTGTCCGGTAAGGACCAAGCCCGGGTCGACGGCGCGTTGTGTTCCACGCGCGCCTCAAAGAGATGTCAGCAACAACAGAGGGGCCCGCAAGGGCCGATGCCTGCCGGGGGTGCGGGTTGTTCGAAAGAGATACCGCCGCCCCTGGCACCCGCACACAGGCAACTGAGGGAACACGGGTGGGTTTTAGTCAGTAAAAGTCTGACACGCCCTCCCGCTCCACCCAGAGCGGGAGAAGTTATTTGATGATTTCCCACCCAGAAAAAAAAAAAAAAAAACTCAGTCTGTCCCAGCCACTTTATTTAGGTCGTCGGTCCATCTAGTCGGTCATTTATTCAGAAGGAAGCTAGTCGAAAACAAACAGATAAGCAAACTTCCTTGAGATGAGTACGTAAGCACTAACTGGCTCGCTAGACAGACAGACGCGTCACCAACTAATCATCATGATATTATTATTATTATTGTTGTTGTGTTGCTTAAACGACACTACACTCGCCAGTACCACACGTGTACTCAGAATGGTGACATTCGCGAGCGAGCAATCTGCTTGTATTTAAATAGGTTTATGCTTTTATATTTATTTCTCTAATTTATACCACCAACGACTGTTTGTCTCTGCATCACCCTAAGTTGGATTGAAGGAAAATGCCTGTGGCATTAAGTCCACCTCTGTACATTTGTGTGCTTAATGTATTCAATAAAATAATATAATCTATGCGCTTAGGAGCCATTCGGTTTACTTATACCTAAGTGGGTTAAACGCATGACTTCGTCGCAGCATCGGCGTGCATTTTATTAGTCTGTGAGCATCTTGGTGGTAATTTGTGTATTTATTGACACACATAGCCGATGAGCAGGGAATATCTTTGTTGTGGCGCAGAATATTAGTGAATGGAATGCAGTGTATAATTGGTGGAACCAGAGAGGTAATTGGGTAAAACACTAACTGTAGGAATGGCTTTTATTGTGACAGTTCACAAACATTCATTGCGTTAGATATTTACGTTATTTCGACATTTTTTTCGAACATATGAAGCAGTGAATTAGCAATATCTTTCAAAATGATTTAGATTGTGATTGATAGTGTGGCACGCAATTAGTGTGAAAACTGGCATGAAAATCTACATCTGAATGTAGTGTCTTAACCAGAGAAGTGTGGCTGTGTTTGTGTTTTGATATTGGCATAAGGTTTTTTTTACCATCGATTAAAAACCGCATTAAAAGCGTTTCATTCGTTTGGGAAGAAAGTCACAAGCACTTACAGACAGAGCCAAAGAGATTTAAGCTTTTAAACTTATGACAACACTCTTTTTGCATCGTGGATTAAGAGGGCAATAATGGAGACGGATATTAATTAATATCCGTCTCCATTATTGCCCTTCATACTTACCCATTTACAAATCACCAAAAGTGAGAAGTAACCAGGGTCGTCAGATATAGTTGAAGTTAGTAAGAGACCGATGGATGTTTCCGAATATAATTTAATTTAATTATTAGAAAACAAACAGTTACTTTATCAAATTAAATTTCATTCGACAACATCTATCGGGGTCTTACTACACTTCAGCTATATCCGACGACCCTGATTAATTAATATAAATAAAGTTATATATATTGGTGAAAATTTTAACATTATACAAACAAGTCATTAGATACCGTAAATAGCACACAATATTGCAATGAATCATTAGAATGTAATTCAAGGCTGATTTAAATATTATGCATATAAGCACATTCGTAATGACCGCCTTATGTGATATTACCTATAATAACATACTTACATTAAATATCTAAATAAAAGTTTAGACCGTTTACATTATTTACTTACTTATACACCGTGACATTTTAGTCGTCTTACAACGGCAGCCCACTTACTGTATCCAATGACTACTAATCATTTAAATGTTAAAAAATAAATTTTGAACACTTGCTTAATTAAAAAAAAAAAATATCATTCACTAAGACTCATGACGTAGTTTGAAACACCCTGTTATGGAGATGGAATTAATTATGGAATGTAATGGTAGGTAGGTAGATATCTTCTACCGTTTGATACGTAAACATTTTTAACGAGGAGGGTGTTTTATAATTCTAAAGAATTATTAATTAGTCTTTGTACCTATTTTCTTAATTAATAGTACCAATGTTTTAATCGCGCCTAGAGGTATTTTATGACGGATACATTGAGTGGACCACGTTTGTAAGACGACTTAAATGTCACGGTGTATACATCTGAAAATAATGAAATGCAGCAAGTAACTATTTACTCTAATATTACAGGCACCCTAAAATTGGTAGAGAACACTGTAAATTTTGGGTATTTTTTTTTAACTTCTGTCAACAAGGAGTTCTTTACAGAATTGAAAGCATTCTTAATGTCAACCTTAAGGATGACCTCATCTTTTTGCATGCAAATATTCTATATTCTTATATTTAAATGCAATAATAACTTTATTTACAAATATTTGAATGTTTCTATTGTCACCATAACCTGGCCATTCATTGAGAAATTCTTTCAAATATTACGCACGTAAACACCAACATACGATAGCACCAGTCATTCATTATTTCAGCTTGTTATTGCTTATGTGCATGGCACACTATGGCGTCACGCGGACCTATAACAATTGCTCAATGATCCAATCAGATCTCCCCCCTCGGGACGGAGCCCCGCACGTCCCCCCCTCCAATATATCTTCCTAGCTAGGCACTTGACACTTCTAGAACTAGGTTGTAAAATCTGGCCGAGATTTGACTCAGTTGTGTAATGTCATTGACTCGACAAAATGGCCACTGCGATTGGCTGATGTACTTCTTCAAGGTAGCACTGTAAAGTAAATGTAGTTTATTTCGTTCAAGATAATATTTGCTCGCTGTGAATGCGAGAGCATAATGTTTTATAGAGAGCGGACTAAATTATTACTGTTATATTCATTCATACAACGCCACGACCTCATCAAGTGTCAGATATTGGTGATTTGGCACCAACTACCCCGGTTTTAAATCACCAACTATAAATACTTGTTTTACCCCACTCATGTTTAGATCTTCACTTTCATAAATTTAGGAGTTAGAGACCGAATTACAGGCCTGTGCGTTTATAAATGACTACCTCTGACAGTTCCTACCACTTAAATTCTATTAATATTTTGAACTAGCTTTTGCCCGCGACTTCGTTCCCGAAGAAGTCGTAAGACACCACAATTTACTAACCAACTTTTTTTTATAAAACTGCCCTGTTTACCTTGTTCTTTATTTTTTTTTTAAATATTCAACATACGGTGTGGCCTCCGTTACGATTTCATTTTATGTATAGTCGATAACTGCCATGTCCTTGGAAGGTTCAAGAATAAGGCTTTCACGACATGACTTCTTAATGACGGTGCCACCTGCTTGGATCCCACAGAAATCGTTAAGTCGGCCGATGAAAAGGTCACTATTCTATTGACCGTATTCATTAAATCGTTACATAGGTTGAGGAATTGAATCCATATATCTTTTAACTAGGGCTCTTCATTAAGTTTTAAAAGTGGTGTTCCACTATCTAGACTGTGGCTTTATTTTGAAAAGGCCTATGGACTTCAATGAACTGGTATCCTTCGCCTTTTGGAATTCTGATTAACAGGTAATAGAGGAATCGAAATATTATTTTTTTGGTTATTGGTAAAAGAAATATCAACAACACGAGCTACCTAACTAAATCATAAATCAACAAGGTGACCAGGGCCCTGAGACAGAACACATTTCTGTTAGCGTTCACGCCAAACACTACGCCAAAATGTATGGGAATGACATTACCTGCGGAAAGGACACGACGTAATCTTTCCGCAGGCAATGTCATTTCCGTACATTTTGGCGTAGCGTTTGGCGTGAACGCTAACAGAAATGTGTTTTGTCTAGGCCTGCTGGTGAACCATACATTCAGTACATGATTCTGAACCACCCTGCGTTGAAATTTTACGTCAGTTTTTTTTTTCTTAGTACTAGAGGGTCATCATGGGCTGAATTCACGGTTACAGATTGCGCGTCGACCTCCCAGCCACCTTGTATATGATTTGGTTAAGTAAGGTGGGTTGTGTTGTTGATTTTTTATATATACATATTTATGTGCTTGTGGCTACGTAACAACAACTGCACGGGTCGATCGATCAGGTTAAGCGACGCTTGCCGCGGTTGGACCGTGGATGGGTGACCATCTTTACATACCAATACCCCTCCGTGGCTCGGAAAGCACGTTAAGCCGTTGGTCCCGGCTGTAATTTGTGGATCTTTGACAGTCGTTACGGGTCGTCAGAAGCCCGAAAGTCTAACAACCAGTCTTACCAAGGGGTATCGCGTTACCCAGTTACTGGGTTGTGGAGGTCAGATAGGCAGTCGCTCCATGTAAAATACTGGTATTCAGCTGCATCCGGTTAGACTGGAAGCCGACCCCAACATTCTTCGGAAAAGGCTAGGCAGATGATGACATATTTATGTAGCAGTCTAAGTTTCCTAAAACTGGATCCATTGAAAACTGAAATCCATTGTCATACCAACGAAATTCCACTTCGTCCAAAACGTTTTGTCCAAACTAGGACAAAAAGAGTTTACGGAAGTGGCATCAACAATTAAGACCGAGGAAATCTTACTAACACGATCACGTATGACTTACACTTTCATTCTATCGATCTAATAATATACGAGCGGAATTAAACGCAACTTTCACTGATTACTTCGCATCAATCAATTATATCGGACCAATCATCATCAATATAATAGCACGATGATCGATTGACGTAGCGAATCAATGAATGTGCAAGAAGCGGTCACTCACTGACATACTGGGTATTACTATGTCAGATCTGTCAGATTTGTCAGAGTCAAGTTGACTATGGTAAAGTTTATTGGTTAAATGTAGCTACCAGACTGCTGGGTTTCTGGCTAGTGAGCATGAGGGTTTCGGAGCTTAGGGCTGTCAATTTTGTTCCAGTAGCATTTAGAATTTGATTAATGTTTTACAAAGCAAATTAATTGATTCTATTCGCCCCTTCCAAAAGGTAGTTTCGTATGGAGAAGAATGGGCAAGAAACTCCGCCGATAATCTTTCAAAATGGCTAACAATATTTTGTATATAAATCAATTATATCGTTATGTGTGAAGACGATGCGCCTAAATTACTATACCACAATAGGGTGAAGACGTTGCGCCTAGATTAAAATTACTATACCACAATAGGTTTAATGTCCTGTTTCTTATGTTCCGTGAATAATATAGCCGTTGCTAACAAGAAACTTAGAAGTACCTACTATGACTTAAAACATTTTATCAATCAGTTTAGACTAAGCAGACATAACAGTGCATGAAATTGAGCAAGTTTGTGCAGCTACAATGTCAGTGGTGTAGCTCGGTGTAGTACCCTACTGGCCGTGAGCTGGGAGCGCCGGAAGACGGGCAGACGTAGAAAGCGGTTCCTATTAGCGATGCCCTGCTAACTGCTCGATATGTTTCTATTTTTACTTGTGCACGTGTGGACTTGAATTTTGTAGACAAGTTGTCAACATTGTGGTCTTATTTTCATCAACTCGGACGGGTTTGAGATAACGAATAAACATTGTCAGCGCAATGCAACCAGCCTAGTGTTAATTGCAAAAACAAAGACGTTTTTGAATTCTTTCTCCGTCTTACCTGTCAGACTCTGGTAGGCCGAAGCAAAGACTCCGACTCCCTGCAGGCTTAGCACGAGCGCCGAGTTGTCGACGGAAGAATAGACATGACAATTAAATAAATAATGTACAATAGGAGAAGATAGCTATGTTTTTCTATTAATTATCACTGAGCGTTCTAAGCTAATAATGATTTTTAAGATAATCGTATATACTTTGTGGCCGTCGAGTATAAAGTTTGTGGTCAGTGTGATTTTGACAGTTTGGGAAGAAATATTCTTCTGAAATAGTCTACATATAAAAAAAGGACCTAGACAAAGATCGTTAGAAACGAAAGACAAAATGACAGATTGTAGAAGAATATCTACGGTGCGATGTCAAAAATGGAGAAACGAAATGTCACTCTGTATTGAAAAAGCACTGTCTATTCTTCGTAGAAATAAAAAACGTCATGCTAAGCCCGCAGGAGTGTAAATGTGGTGCTTTCCCACAAACAATGAGGCACTCGTGTCCTGTCTGCACGCTACAGGAGTTGATGTTCGCTGCTGAAAGCGCCAAGCTCATAGCCAAATTCTAGGCTGGCTGTATATCCATCACTATTTTAATATATGCGAAACCTGAATATAGTTTGTTCAGAATAAATAACTAAATCGATTCCAGTAATTTTTACACCCTGATAAACAATTTTTCCCAAAAAAGTTTTGCAAGTGTGATGGAAAATATTATCACCAGTTAATTACAGTACAATCGCCATACGGTTAGGTAGGCGCGGGGTGCGCGGCGGCGCACACTGGTCCCAAATTAAAAAAAAGTGGACATTGATAGTAGACCGCTGATATTTTTTTTTATTGTTGATACAATGATAACAGATAAGGCAAAAAAATATTATTGTCCTACTTCAAATACTTTTCTGTAAAAAAAATATTTCTTTTTTTTTTGTATGGGAGCGATTACATTTTACTCAATTTCTCAAAAACTTTAAGCGATGTCGAGATGGCAATCACATATGTTAGAAAACTAATAATTCTGAGTATTTGGCTCGAAAAAACTTATTGCTTATCTCTGCGTACTTTCGAGATAATAGTGACAGAAAATAACATTTTTTTTTAATGTTAATTTTTTGCTTTTTTTTAATCATAGCCTTACTTTAGCACATAATTATAATGTATGCGTAATGTCAAATAAGTAAAAAGAGACTTCTCTGTAAAAGAGGTTATGGGGGCTCACTAATGACTGAAAAGCTATGACCTTTCTGAAGGAGTACTTTCATCAGTTCTAAAAAACAATCAAAATGAAGACATATTAAGCTGCAAACATAAAGTTGAATATGTTCACAAACGATTCTGAAAAAATATTATGGTGAAAGATTAATATTTGGGTCTATATTCTCTTGAGAAATCTCTATTTCCTCGTTTTCCAACGAAAGCAATTCATTGTTCAAGATCAAAGCACTAGCCTCTGGAAACAACTGTTTATGTAAACGAGCAAACTTTGGTTTGATATGGCTGATGTAAGGATCTGAGCTAATTAGAAAGCTGTGGATAATGTCTAAATTAGTCTGAACTCTACCGATTTTTCTTGTATGTGCCATTCTAACATTCCGGAAATCTTTATTCCTCGCTTCGGAAGCTTCTTCGGAAAGCATGCCTATCGGAATAAAGGAGAAATTTTCACAAATATCAGCACCGTGTATCAACAATTTATGGACACTTGAAGGCATGTAATACCATGGATATAAGTTTACATATAGCATTGCTGTTTCTTTACAATATTCCCTAAACAAGTTGGTATTAATAAGTTGACCAGATGAAATTGTTTGTAAAATGACTGCAAATCTCTTGATTAAATCAGGGTGGATACCCGTTATTTCAGCAGATACTTCATAATTTTCAAAAAACCTTCTTGCCGTGTTACCGTCATTGGTTGTACCAAATCCCTGTTTTACTATGTCAATTAACAAACCACTTCTTTCCCGGAATTCTTCTTGTGTCAAATTCTTTTTAATTTCTTTTAACAATTTATCTTCTTTTCGTGCAGCCCACTTTTTGAAGTCTAAGTTGTACGAAATGTGTAAAATACATTCCATACATCTTATCCACATATGAAGCGAAGACAGACCATATTTATACATATCTTCTCTGATGAGTCTTTTGGATACAAAGTCCAAGTCATTCATTTTGCTAGGTGGGGTATTGCAAATATTACAAACAGCTGCAGAAGAAGTATTGGAAATCACAGTAGAAATTTTCCCATCAATCATAGTCATGTACAAATCATGTTTAATATCAAAATTATCTACAATTGTGGGAACAAGATTACGAATTTCTTCCTCTAAGGATGCACTTTCCTTCTTTATCAATTCATTTGTTTCTTTTGCAAATATAAAGCCAATTGGACGACAATAGTTTGTTGAAGAGGGAGCAGGATTTTGCCACAAGATAGTACCACTCTCTTCTTCCAAACGAAGCGGAACCAAACTAATCATGAAAACTGAAGAATCGTCAATTTTAGTGTCGGAGTGTGACTTTTTTTTATAATTACTTTGAGAAGATGACCCGTCAAAACCCCATTTGCTTATTAGTTTTAGCGATTTTTTGTCGGCAGAGTTGTGCTGAATTGTTTTTAATATCCTATTAGTTGTCAAATCTAGAAGCGATTGAAGTCTTATCTTAGCATCAGATTCAGTTACAGTTATGTCTGACTCTGGAGGATAACAAGTTTTTTTAGCTTCCAGGAGCTTTTGATAGGATGGAAGACCATACATTTTCTCTGAAGCAAGAATAGTTCTTAAATTTCGATAATGCCATTTTGACAAATTTGTTGAGGTGTAAAGCGCTAACGTTTTATCATCTGGTAAACACGGTTTGTCAGTCTTTTTAGCGAATAGTACATCATATACCATCTCACATTTTTCCTTGTTTTGGCTGAGTTCGTTTAATATAGCTGCTAATTTTGTTTTTTTAGACTCTTTTAATTTGGCACATAAAGCATAAACTAATTCCTCCTCTGTGTGATCTAGAAGTGTTAGAGAACGCCTTTTCTTCTGTTTATCAGATATATCAACAAATGGTTTTTTACTTGTACCATAACTTAATTGATGAGTATCCACTTGCGTTTCGAAATTTGGAATTACTTCCTCGGCAACTTTAAAAATGCTGCTTAAATCGATATTTTGACATTTTGGCCAAACTATTTGGGATTGTAACCAGTCTGAATTTTTGTTAAGAAAGGTCTTTTGAGCTCTACTGGAAGCAGACCATCTTTTTGAGATATTACTTGAAAAATTACGACAAAATAATTTAATATTACTCAAATCTTCGGAAGACAATTCAACACCAATACGTTCAATAAGGGCATTAAATAAAAATTCGACATTTTTAAAACCACCTCCTGATTTAAGAACAACGTATAAGTCTAAGTTGGTGACAAATGCGGACATATTATAATTTTAAGGAAAATTGAAAACAAATTAGAATCAAAGATATCAAAGACAAAGTGACTTTGATTTTAACAAAAAAAAATTACGAAAACAAATTCGACGAAAGAAAGACAAACAAAAATTATTTGATTTTAAAATCCAAAGATTCAAAATACAACAATAACAAAACAAACAAACAACAAGCATTTCTTCAAGCGCACAGAAAAAATAAGGACACGTCTTATCGCAACCACATTTAGTTGTACACTGAGTGAGGTGTACGCGCGCGATTCGTGACCGTATTACGTTACGTCATGAGAGGCGGCCATCTTGTTATCCCGCCAAACTCGCGTCGAAGCTCCATTTTGCTGGCCAGCGGACCTATTGCGATATGAGTAAGGCTATGATTAAAAAAAAGCGAACAATTAACATTTAAAAAAATTGTTATTTTCTGTCACTATTATCTCGAAAGTACGCAGAGATAAGCAATAAGTTTCTTCGAGCCAAATACTCAGAATTATTAGTTTTCTAACATATGTGAATGCCATCTCGACATCGCTTAAGGTTTTTGAGAAATTGAGTAAAATGTAATCACTCCCATACAAAAAAAAAAGAAATATTTTTTATAGAGAAAAGTATTTGAAGTAGGACAATAATATTTTTTTGCCTTATCTGTTATCATTATATCAACAATAAAAAAAAATATCAGCGGTCTACTATCAATGTCCACTTTTTTTTAATTTGGGACCAGTGTGCGGCGCCTCGTGATAACCATATTTGTGTAGACAACTAGGAAACAACAAACTTATAACTTTGTGATTTTTCATGATACAGTTTTGAAATTTTTATATAAATTCTTTAGGTACATAAAAATACTAGACAGGTGTTTCAGGTTTTGCATATATTAAAAATAAGGTTGTATATGTATAGATTGTTATCGAAACGCTAAGAAGCATTTTGTCTCTGAGAAACTAGAACTCTGCAGGAGGCGAACACGTAACTACTTAAACGGCAAAGAAAAAAGGGAAGCCACACAAGAAATAACTTTTTAAATTGCATATAACACAGCAAGTTCAATACTTCCAGCGAACCCTTCACAGTGTAAATGATTTATACTCTGCTGCTAGTGTGCGGGGTAAAGAATGTCAATCAATCCCCTTTTAATGCACCCTTTTAAATGGGCGAGTAGCGAAGCACTGGAGCCAATTCTAGGAAGCTTTAACACTATTCTTGTGTGTTGGTTATATATCTGGATAATAATCATGTGATTCAAAAAGCTAGAGCTCTAGGAAGATTCCTAGCTGCTAACTTTTTACATAGCAGCCTTTTATTGAGAATTCTCCCAGGCTGGAACTTGCTACTGTGAGAGTAAAACTAAGTTTTCAAGACAAAAACCAGTTTAGTACCGATACTAAAAAAACTTGGACCGGTTTGTTATACCATCGATAGTAATTGCTAGGCGATGTCCTTCAACATTGGCTATTTGAGAGGTTATAACCGACCGAGACCGGTCATTCTTTAGGCTCCCTTCACTCCATAATTCTCACAAAATTTGTACATCAATGATCTATTTTTTTTTTGTTATTTCTTTTTAGTTATTACTCGAGTTAACTTATCGATTTGTATGCATGTAGTTCTGTGACAAATGAATTTTATTTGTTTCTATTTTCTTTCTTCATGTCCAGTTGCTATATTCAAAACGAATAAAAAAATCGTAATTGTAACTATGTGGCGTTTGGCGCTCACTGAGTCTACTTAATGCAGATTCTTCTGTGGATTCTAAAATTTTTACATCTGAAGGAATTTTTCGTTACTGATAGCTTCCAGTCTTCACTGTATATTCTGTTGGAACCATCGGGAAGTTATAGGAATCGGATCTTTTAACATTTAACACTTCTTCGAGCATCTCCCAATCTAGCAGACATAAAACTAACCCAATAGGAATTATTTTTGGGGTATGCTAGATTCAAAATCCTTTTTTATCATAAGTAAACCTCCCTACATGGGCACTTATGAAACGTGCACCTAGGTACAGGTAGGACCACCAAATATGATAATGATTAACTTGCAATACCAAATATTTGTTAGTGAAGAAAGGAGAAAAAAGCGAAACATTCAAGATTTCCTTCCTAACGGTGACACAGGAAGAAAAGCGACCAGTATAATATGTATGTTTGACTGTTTGCCCTACTTCAATGTTGGAAAACAATAGATAATCCGATATATCGACGACGGTTCCAGTTGTGCGGTGTTTGATTTCACTTAGAACGAGTGCTGTCGCCTACCGCGTGCCGGACCTGCGACGTTCATTCACTACACAACATCGTACTTTATGATATTAAATTCTGTTGTTTAAGCATGCTGTTAATCCTTTGAATGAAAACGGATGGCAGACATGTTTTCCATGTGTGCTTTAAACTTAATACATCTGATTGGGAACCAAACGCACTTTTTGCTTTTTTTACACGCTTTATATTAGCTTCACTTGTATGTTTGTTTGTATGTTTGTATGTAACCGACTCCTTTGGACGCTATTTTGACCCATTTTAAACGGTCAGATTTCATTTAAACTTTGTAGACTTATCGAGGACTATGACAATTCAATAATTTAAAAAAAAAATAGAAAAAAAGACGCTTTTGTAGTTAGCAAAACTAAAAAATAGAAAATAAATAATAGTTTAAAAAAACTAACAAAACACGCTTGAGAAACCATACTAAAAAGTAGAAAATAATTTAATTCTATTAAAAAGCGTGGGGTGCTAGATATTAATTGATTATAAAAATACCTCAAAAAGCACCCCACGCTTTTTAATAGAATTAAATTATTTTCTAATTTTTAGTTTGGCTTTCTTTGTTTTGTTAGTTTTTTAAACTATTATTTTTTACTTGAGAAAATCGATTTACAAGTTATAATGAACTTGTTATGAACCAGATATTTAGATTCAGATGATTTAATCGCAATTTTATATTGCTTCGTATTCATTAGAGAAGATGAGACACGTTTCCTTGTAGTATACGAACGATACAGATAAACATAATAGCTGAAATCACGCCACATTCCTATCCAACACTTACTACATGAGGTGACAACCATTTAAAGTCAGTAGCAACATGCAACCAACTCCTATTTCATAGTCAATGGACGTCAAAGTAACACCTGCATCAGTGACGTAGCGTAGTTGCTACTGAGGTAGTCTTGTAGAATATACCTAGTGACGCAAGGGTTCAAGGCATGTCCGGCGCACCCTGAACAGTCAGTCAAGATACCATCTTGCATGACAAATTAATCTTTTTAATACGGGCTGGCATACGCGTAGATTGGTAGATATCCATGGCCAGTAAATCAAAATCAAAATCAAAATATTTTATTTCACATAAACCTGCAAGGGCACTTATGAAACGTCAGAAGCTAGGTGCACGGTTCCAATTTGTCGCTTCCTATGGAGAAGAGCCGGCAAGAAACTCCACGGTAAACCTTTTAAAAATAATTGGCTTTTACAATGTTCTCAAATTACAGTGATAATAGGTATGGGAGGAGAGTGCAGGCCTGTCAATAAGTACCAGGTACTTAGAGGAATGAAAATAATATAATGAAATAGATTGAATATGGTTATTAATACATCATTAAACGAATACAGTTGCTAAGTGATGAAACCACAAAATCTGACATAGGATCGTTTGTTAAGTTTTGGTTAACTGATAGGATCTACCAAAACTTGGAAACAACACCGTTAATCTGCTAATTAACGAAGTTAACATTTTCGTTAACGGATTTACGTTTAAGTTAACTTCAAAAATGTTAACGGACACATTAACGGCTGTTAGCTTTCCAGAAGTCCGATAACAATAATGAAGTACGACAATCTCTAAATAATAATGATCACAAACTCTAATGATACACTAACGCAGCTACACATACAATCAATTGCCACGAGATAACGATTATTATTAACTTCGTTATATATCTTCCAAATGTAATGCTTTAACGTTTAACGAAGTTGACTTTTATAAAAATAAAAATAAAACTTCTGTTTATTGAATAGAAAAGTGCACTACTTACGCTGTCAAAATGTATGGAACAACAGACTTTATTTTATAACCGACTAGCAGGGCCCCGCAGTTTCACCCGCGTAGTACCCGTTCGCGTAGGAATACGGGGATAAAATATAGCCTATGTTACTCAGTGATAATGTAGCTTTCTAACGGTAAAAGAATCTTTGAAATCGTTCCAGTAGTTTTTAAGTTTATTCGTTACATACAAAAATACAAATCTTTCCTCTTTATAATATTAGTGTAGACAAGAAAAAACCTATTACTATTACTAGAAAGACTATAGAAACAAGGTCTATGAAGGGCAAACTGTACTGAGCTTCTATTTCTCGCTTATCTATCTAACTTTAACACTATCCCCAAGTTTGGTTGTAGGGACTCCCCAAGAAGACAAGAGAGTCGTGTTCGTCCCAAACCTCGCCGCATCGGCGTGCTGCCTACCTGCCTTCGTAACCGGCGTGATGTACAATTGCGTAGTAACGTGCACACAAGCCGGTCCCGTGTCACATAAGCGTGTCGTCTATTGTGTATTGTGTTCGACTGCTCTGTAAGCGTCAGCCTACACCTCACAATATTCCGCTTGATTTCCTTCGTCAATGGTCCCGGCATTTTTTTCTTCGGTTCATCTTTGGTTTTAATGAATTGGGAGACTAGTGGTCGATGTTTTGGATAGGTAGTATGCAGCCTATGAAGTATATGGTTGTAAGTCTATTCATCTGTTACGTCAAGCATTTTTTGATCAAATTGTGATTATCTAACAGACTTGCAGGATTTCGAGGGTTTTTTTTTTTTTTTTTTTCTGGGTGGGAAATCATCAAATAACTTCTCCCGCTCTGGGTGGAGCGGGAGGGCGTGTCAGACTTTTACTGACTAAAACCCACCCGTGTTCCCTCAGTTGCCTGTGTGCCAGGGGCGGCGGTATCTCTTTCGAACAACCCGCACCCCCGGCAGGCATCGGCCCTTGCGGGCCCCATCTGTTGCTGCTGACATCTCTTTGAGGAGCGCGTGGAACACAACGCGCCGTCGACCCGGGCTTGGTCCTTACCGGACAGCGAGCTACCCATTACTCGCCGTCCGCAAGCCCGTGCCTACGGTGGCCGGGAATCAGCCTGGGATTCCCGACGCCCAGGGCGTCTCCTGCGAAGGCCACGGCTGTGAGGGCGCATGTACTGCAAGGATTTCGAGGGTCAAGAGTCTGTTTTCTCAAGGGCGTCTTGAATCATCTTTTGAATTTTAGAGCAAGGGTGTCTAAATTCTGTTTCTCGGACAAAAACAAATGCAAGTCATATTTGGCATGAAAAATCAATTACGGCTTCACATTCTAAAAATATTACAAATGTGTTTGAATGTTTGTTACTCAATCACTTAAAATTGGTAGAACAGATATGGATCAACATTTGGCAGACAGATAGTTTATATCCTGGATTAATACATAGGATACTTTTATCCCCGTAGTACGATCTCGTGGGATAATTTCTGACATCCACGCAGATGAAGCCGCAAGCAAAACCTAGTATCAAAGTAAATGAAACGTTAACTTTATTCATTAAAGTTGATAGTCAGTTGTTTTAATTTTTCTAATATAAATAAAAATACACATAATCTAGAAAGCAATTAATTACAATCCAGTCTCACCACCTACTTATTATTATGTAAATCATATATCTAATATGTATGATGAAACAGATAGAAACAGCGAAAGCGAAAGCAACGTTATGGACCAAACTTGTATGCAAAAACTCTTCGAACGAGTTCACGACTTAACGTAATTTTGAATGACGTTTCTTTTAACACGCTTTATATTAGCTTCACTTGTATGTTTGTTTGTTTGTATGTTTGTATGTAACCGACTCCTTTGGACGCTATTTTGACCCACTTTAAACGGTCAGATTTCATTTAAACTTTGTAGACTTATCGAGGACCTATGACAGTTCAATAATTTAAAAAAAATATATAAAAAACACGCTTTTGTAGTTAGCAAAACTAAAAAATAGAAAATAAATAATAGTTTAAAAAAACACGCTTTAAAAACCAAACTAAAAAGTAGAAAATAATTTAATTCTATTAAAAAGCGTGGGGTGCTTGATATTAATTGATTATAAAAATACCTCAAAAAGCACCCCACGCTTTTTAATAGAATTAAATTATTTTCTACTTTTTAGTTTGGTTTTTAAAGCGTGTTTTTTTAGTTTTTTTTTAAACTATTATTTATTTACAAATATTGGCTGATAATCTTAGCTTTGCGCTCATGGCTTAATAATAACAACCGAATAGGTCGATCGAAGAATAAACTACACTTGCCTAGCCCCTAAGGTCCGTCCATGGATAGGTGACCATCCATATCGAGACGCCCCCGTGCCTCGGAAAGCACGTCCCAGGTGTCATTCCTGGATCTCTGACGGTCATTACGGGTCGTCAGAAGCCCAAAAGTCTTACAACCACCCTTACCGAAGGGTATCGTATTACGTAATAACCAGGTTAAGGAGGTAAGATAGGCAGTCGCTCCATGTAAAATTCTGGCATTCCTTTACACCGGGGTAGACTGGAAACCAACCCAACTTGGTTAAAAAAAGGCTTGGCAGATTGGTTGATCTTTACTTTGGCCACTCAAAATAGAAATGGCGGTAGAGTCTGCATATAAGTTATTATTATATGTATGTACATACGTTTTAAAACAGTACCTAGAACTATGGATGTAAATACTTCGTTTGTATGAAATTGCCGCTTTGTTTAATTTGAAAGCTTAGATTCATCAAAATCAAAATCAAAATCAAAATATTTTATTTCACATAAACCTGCAAGGGCACTTATGAAACGTCAGAATCTAGGTGCACGGTTTCAATTTGTCGCTTCCTATGGAGAAGAGCCGGCAAGAAACTCCACGGTTACTCTTTTAAAAATAATTGGCTTTTACAATGTTTTCAAATTACAGTTATATACATTGTCTTCAAAGGAAACCCGTGGGCAGGTTTAAATACTTCAAAGCTAACAAACATATCGTTTGTGGAAAAAAACCTAATGGTAAATGGAAGTGTAATAGTTTAATGGATGGTGGGATGTCGTAGACTATCATAATGGAAGTCAATGAACTGGCTATTCAATATGTAAATTCGCTTTGAAGGGAAAATTGCCGGAAGGGTCCTAGAAGGGAGAAGTTCGCATGTACCAAGGCAAGTAAAAGATTTCAGTAAAACCTACTCAAAGTAGGTATTTACAAACAAACAACTGATAGCCCCAAATCCAACTAAATTAGTCTACGAACTACGCAACTACGCCTTTGATATTTTTCTACTTAGCATAATCGGGCCATGAAATATTCTCACTGCAGGAACACAGGCCTCATTTCTATGAGAGGGAGCGTAATCCACTGCGCGGGCCAGGTGCGGTTGGTGGAAGTCACATGTCTTCAAATTTTCGGTTCTAGGACATACTGGTTTCCTCGAAATGTTTTCCTTCACCGTTTTGAGAGCAGTAGTGATAAAATAAATTACACAAACTCCTTCGAAATTAAATAAAAATCATAGTAGGTACTTAGCTCTTTATAGCTGAAATCAAAACAGCCTCTAATGATAATAATTTGCTATCTAAATCTCCGTGATCATTGCATAAGCTGCGCACACGCAACGCAATCTCGGCGGCTGCTTAGTGTTCCAAATTATTATCAAATTATATGAGACCACATCAATCTCAACGTGGGGTCTATGCCATTGTTGAAGTTCGAGAACTACACAATAATAGTAATTACTGATGAGATAATATTGTTTATGACGTGTTATTGTATTGTGATAATATCTTGGAAAGTAACTAAGAGAAGTTGGGAGAAAACATGGACAAATTGCTACCTGCAAGGCCATTCTATTTTTAGCGTTAGAAAGCGCAACTCTAGAAATCATAAGATTTTGGATGGCATTATATTATGATCGATAAATCTTTATCTACCTACATATAACCGTGAAGCAATAACTTTGTAGGTACCCTTATGAAATTACACGGACTAAGGAGTGTAAAATTTGGGAATGATAAAGTTTAAATACAGCAGAGGTGCAGAAAGCTAATATTTTAATTATGATCGAATTTCGGCCTCTGGGCGGTCGCACACTACTTAACTAGTGGTCACTATTTAAATACTGTCGAATACGAAATGAACTAACCTGAAACAGCTATTAAGGAGGTTGAAGAAGTCTGGCTCTTAATACTTATAATGCAGTAGATTAGGCAAAATGTTGTATAAGCCCACCCTAAAATTACTATACAGTCGGGCCTTGAAAAATGCTCGAGATAAGTTGCCTAGTTTAACAAACTACCTCATTAATTCCGACACACATGTTGTAATGTTTCCAGCTAGCAAAGAACTAACAAAACCTTTTTTCGCAGATCAACCTAGTAGGTTCCGCCATGGGATCTGGAGGCAAAGGTCCTCGCGCACACTTGGGAGTGGCGCGAGGAGGCCAAACGCCGGCCGGGGCGTAACTCCGCTGCCGCGGGAAATCGCGGCACGGCGGACAGAGCTCCGGCGGGATCTCATGGCGACGTGGAGAGTGCGATTGTCGCAACCCAGTGCTGGGCACGCCACGATTGCGGCGCTAAGTCCCCTCTTTGAAGAGTGGCTCAAGAGGCGACATGGCGTCCTCACCTTCCGCCTGACATAGGTCCTCACCGGACATGGTAGTTTCGGGAGGTTCTTGTTTCGGATAAGGCGGGAGGAAACGTCCGGGTGTTTCCACTGCGAAGATCGCCCTGAGGACACGGTGGAGCATACGGTGGAGGTCTGCCCGGCTTGGGCGGAGCACCGCCGTGTCCTCGTGGAGGCGATTAGCGGCGGCGATCTTTCGCGTCCGGCCCTGGTCCAGGCCATGGTACGGAGCTAGAGTGCATGGTTAGCCGTCGCCTCCTTCAGCGAAGCAGTGATGCTCGCAAAGAGGGAGGCGGCGCACGTGAGGGAGACGCAGTACATGCGCCCTCACGGCCGTAGCCTTCGCAGGAGACGCCCTGGGCGTCGGGAATCCCAGGCTGATTCCCGGCCACCGTAGGCACGTGATTGCGGACGGCGAGTAATGGGTAGCTCGCTGTCCGGTAAGGATCAAGCCCCTGTCGACGGCGCGTTGTGTTCCACGCGCGCCTCAATGATATGTCAGCAACAACTGATGGGGCCCGCAAGGGCTGATGCCTGCCAGGGGGCGGGTTGTTCGAAACAGATACCGCGGCCCCTGGCACACAGGCAACTGAGGGAACACGGGTGGGTTTTAGTCAGTGAAAGTCTGACACGCCTCCTGCTCCACCCAGAGCGGGAGAAGTCATTTGATGATTTCCCACCCAGAAAAAAAAACCTAGTAGGTTGTCGGGTGCTCGAGCCAGCGCTTAAGAACTGAAAACTAAGCTACTACACGGGCAACCCCTGTGGGGTACCGACCTCTGCTTAGGGCGTCGCTGGAAGAAAGCAGTAAGGGACGGGCTTGATCGGAGTGATTCTAAACAAAACTCTACGACATGTTTATACATGTCGTGGAGTTTTGTTTCGAATCACTCTTACTTCTCAACGTTGTACTGTCATGATTGGATTAGCCATCATTATATCATCTTTCTAAACTTGAATCTCTCAACTTCCCAAAGGCAAAATGTATGTCTTTAAAAGCAAAGAGGAAGATGTTGCTGGCAAGACTACCAGCATTACTAATGCCATCAACAAGATACAAAAAGAAGGAACATTGAATATGTTTGTATAAGTTACTCTGTGCAGGGGCTACCATTGATTGAAATAAAGCTACATTCTTAAGTTGTTATTCAGTGGGAAAACTGTCTTACAATATATCTGAAGGCCAATTCTCGTAATTAATTCAAAATCTAGTCGCAGTCTCATCTCGGCGACAATCAAATGTCATAAATGTATGAAAACTAGAAGTATTTATGACATTAAGACCTCAGTCTCAATCTGTCAATAAACAAGTCAATTTCGTAACTCTTAGGCCTACATTCACGGCCAAGCCATCTCATTTGCTAAGGTATTAGGTAACGTTTGTTGTTACTCGTGAACTTAGCTATTCCTGCCTCGTGCACAAACATGTTACACATCATTTACATGTGTCGCCCTACGTGATTTATGAAGAGAACCTTACTAAGCTAGTTTTTAAACATATATTTGATAGTGAATGACGTACAATCTTGAAAGTAGAAGGGCATAAGTATGATCATAAATCTGCGGTTTCTTAAGACTGCGGTGGCCGTCACATAGCGTCCGCATTTTGCCATTGAATGACGTCACTTCAACGTTATTCATGAAAGTGAGTTGGTATTTTTCCCAAGCGAGGGTTTTTTTGAAATCGTAAGGTCAAATCCAGTGGTGCAGTGGTCACCATTTGGTATCGGACCCGAGTTATGAGTCGTGGTTTCGAAGTGAGGCAGTTGTTTTACTTTGAAGGAAAACATCGTGAGGAAACTTGTCCTAGAACCATAAATTCGAAGACTTGTCACATCTACCAGCTCGCAATGGGCTTCGTGGTAGATTACAGCTCACTTCCTCGAAGAGAGGAGGCTTGAGTCACAGCATTGGGAATCTTATAGGCTTATTGTGATTATGAAGGTCAAACCCCGGCGCGATTATTTTATGACAGTGTTTCCATCTAGGAAGCCGTAGCTGTAGACGGTAAATGAATGTGCTAAAAAACTAAGATTGAAAATATATCCCTTAGTAACGGCATACAAATCAGAACTGTTGTCTAGCCGAAATAGCCGGGACTCCACCGAAATATCAGAAAAAGGTTTGTAAGAATTTTGTTGACCTCAGCTCGAACATTTTGTCATGCGTTTGCTAATAAGATTTCAATGTAACATGCATTTATTTCTACATGTAACACGTTGAAATGCGTATACAGGGTGTAATTTTAATCACTGTTAACCTCATAAGGGGTCATTGTACACATCATTATGAAAAACTATTGCTATGGGCAAAAAAAAAACATCAAAATAAAAAAAAATAAAAAAATCAGCTGTTCCTTACATTTTGACGAGTTCTGCGAGCATAAATGTTGGGAACAGCTGATTTTTTTTCGCGATTTCAGGTTTGGTCCCATAGTAAAAGTTGTTCATAATGATGAGTACAATGACCCCTTATGAGGTTAACGGTGATTAAAATTACACCCTGTATACTTGATTGGCCTTAAGAATCTAGGTCATAGAAGAATTCCAATAATTGGTTGCGACTTTTTAAATTATCGACTGACTGACTGATGACTGCCTCCTTGGTCGGTCTAGTGGTCGCAAGCGCTACCGCTGAGCAGGCTGAGCATGAGGTGGAAGTGTTATTGGGTTTTTCTATCAGGAATTTCTCAGATTGATGGCCAAAATCTCATCCCCTATTATATGGGACTTAAAACATAACTGGCGAATTGTGGGCGTACTATAGATACACCTCTGCTTAACCCTTTGATGAAACAAGGTGTGATGTTACGTTACTTACTGAAGGACTATCGATCTGATAAACCCTTAATCTATCTGCCAGGGGTGCGGGTTATTCGAAAGACATACCGCGGGTCCGTGGCTCCTAGGACACAGGCAACTGAAGGAACACGGGTGGGTTTTAGTCAGTAAAAGTCTGACACGCCCTCCCGCTGCACCCAAAGCGGGAGAAGTTATTTGATGATTTCCCACCCAGAAAAAAAAAAGAAAATCCCGTATTCCATCGACAAAACCATAGTCGATTTTATCGATCAATCCGCAATTATGGCAAGACCGTCATCTACCCATAACCGATCAAACTCAGGAAAAAAACAATCTAAATAATAATCGAAATCGCTATCAAATATATCTCTAACATCATGGAACACGCAACGAAGTCTAATGTCGGTTCCATTAACTATCGATTGATTCCCGGTAGTGGCGTCGATGGAAAATTGCTTTAAAATTTAATAGGCTTTAATGTCAGGGTCGTCACTACGTGGTGTGCCCTTGGGGGGGCAGTCGGTCATTAGGTCTATGATAAATGACGTGGTTTGCACCCTATCATTTAGGACCTAGGTAAAATAGTTATACAAACAGATTATCCCTTCAGTAGTGACTGATGGCGTTATCGTTATGTTTCTTGTTGATCCAGATAAGATATTTTCTTTATTTGTATAGAATGCAGGTGTTACAATAATGGTGTTAGTTTCAGATAATTATATTCTCAGTACATTCTGCCTGTTGGTACACAAAAAATATAGTGGTTAACTTATAGATAATTTAGAAACTAGGTACTTAAATTCAAAATGAGATCATGAATCAGCTAAGTCTAAAATTATTTACATAATAATTTACATAATAAATGAGATAAAATGATCCAGTGATCGCAATTAAGCGTTTGATCGTGAGCTCCGTGCCCAAGTCGACTAGTGGTATTGAATTTTTGTGTAAGGATCCTTTAGTAGCTGGTGAGTGTCATGATTGGCGGTCGGTTTATGGCAATAATCTGGTTGCATATTCGCATGACATAAGTAACTAATTTTTTACACATCTTGATACTTTGTTGCTCAATTTTTTAAAACTAGATGGCACCGGCATTTCCTTGCTGACTGATCCCTGAGAAGTTATGCCGAAACAAACGCGGAGGTGATGATCTCTTTCAAATTCCAAACATTAACCCTCTCATTTATAAACATTGCTTAAAGTTAAGTGGTGATTATCGTCTGTTTTATCATATCTTTTTGACGTTTAAACATCTCTTAACTTTAAGTAACGTTTATAAATAAGACGGATAATAATCTTTAGACTATTTATGAGTCTAACAATGCAGGGCCATGTCTGGATAGGCCTTTTGAAGAAAGAGCCATTGCAGCTTTGAGCTGACCTGTCTCAACAGACGGCATGTATGTAGCGGTCACCGTGTAGCTCAACCCTATTTTAGGGAGCTCAACGACCCGTCACAAGACGCTACCAGATCTGCAGAACATTTACGTAGGCCATATGGAAAATACTCAAAACCGCATGGCACTCCTTTGAATATCCCTTCGAGCAATATGGTCGTAATTTCATGTTTATGTGTGAATCCATTTACCAAGAGTAGCTCTTGTCACAATTTTCAATTACGTATTCGAAGCGATGAGTGTGAAATTCAGAAGTACCATTTCAGACCAATATTACACTTACAGACAACAATAGCACGACGAACCAAACAATAGTATATCACTGACCTCTTAAGATTGCGCAACATTAACTATTACCCAAAGGCATTTTCGAAATTAGGCAACTTTGAACACACAATCACACACTTAAGTTTTAGAAACGCGTTGATGTCTTTTGAATAAATTACTTAATTGATTTGCCAATCAATTTATTTTTATTAAATATGTTTATAATACGACGTTTAAACGGTATAATTATGAAGAAATAAAATATGTTAATCTGTAAAGTCGTATTGGTAACTCCTCTGGTTCTCTGACTGACTAAGCTAGTGTTGTAATCAGTGTCAGTGTCTGAACGTTGAGTCAAAGTGGTCAAGGGTAGAGAAAATGCTGAGACGTAAATCAACGTAAGTCCGGTCTATCATAAAAATATGCTTTGGTAGTTACATGGGTTTTCCCCACCGATAAACATCTATTAGGATACTCCCAGTAGACGTGTAGGTTCGGGATTTGGAGTCTGGATCTGTTGCCTGTTGTCTGTTGCCCCCATGGTAGGTGTATTTATAAAACTTTTAGTGAAATATTGGTGTCAGTACTAGATATTCTCTCGGTGAATAGTGGTGTTATGCTATTTTTTTTTTTTTTTTAAACGTTGCCCCACACTAGGAATTACTCCTGTATTGTGGGTGCATTTACAAACATTTAAATTCACATACACAAACAGCCAGACCCGGAACAACTACTTGTAGGTCATACAAATATTTGTTCTGTGCGGGAATCGAACCCGCTACACGCAGCACAGCAGTCAATCGCTTAACCACTGCGCCAACCGTGCTTCTATGTTTTGTTAAAGTTTCAGTGCCCTGTCATCTGTCCCTTTTTTGTTGCAAACGCTTGCAACAAAAAAAATAGCAGATTAAAGTGCAGGTTAGTGGTGGCATAGTAGTAACGGCCTCAACTTAGGAGTTATAGGTCGTGGGTCTAAACCCAAGCAGGCGCCCTACTTTGTGTCAATAATTTCATAACCACGCTCTCAAAACGGCTAGGACCAAAAATTGATGTAACGTCTACTCGCACTGGGCCCGCGCGGCCCACTCCGTCTCACTGAGAGGAGGCCTGTGTTCCATCACTGCAAATATTGTATACTGATTAAGTGTTTTGTAAACGCTTGGGTCTAAACGAAAGTAGATGACAAAACCCAAAATGAAGAAAACTACAATCATAACCCGTCAGTTACACTAACCCAGCTTTCTTCGGAACCCTTCAACAAAACAGTCACGTCTTCTTTCACTAATTGAACGTAGAAAGTGTGTTTCAGTCTTTAAAAGGGCGAGTAGCGTCTACTAAATAATTCACGTTTGTATGTCCTTGCGACAGTCTATTGAAAGGCCGACGCATGCGCTCCGACTGCGAAACGAGGTTAGTTCGGCGATGCTCGGGTAACGTCGGATGATTTTGAATTTATGAATGTTTAACGTAATTTTGGAAAGCTTGTTCCAAACTAGTTGACTACCTACTCATAAGGAATAGACCTTTCTAAATGTCATATGCTCAGTTCCTTTAAAGAAAAAAAAAACAACCGACTTCCAAAACAACACTATAAAGTGAAAAATAACTTTAATTGCGGAACTCGGTGACTTTGGATATGTATTTTAATTTTTTGTTACGCTTTCCGAAACTAAAGTTATTTTTCACTTTGTAGTGTTTTTCGGAAGTCATTTGTTTTTTTGGAAAAGTTTTTATTTTTCACATTTTATTTATGGTACCTACCCCACTAATTCGAAATTTCATCATCCTTGGGGTCAAAACAATGCATATTTATGCGATAGCAGCAATCGCGGTTGATTTACTGTTATTTTTTTAAGAGTTCCTTATCTGTCTCCGAAACGCATCATCAGATCTACATGAAGTTGAAATGGGACTACACGGAAAGCACCAGCTTTCAAATAAAAAAAGAATCATCAAAATCGGTTCACGCAGTCGAAAGTTCTGAGGTAACAAATATATAAAAAAAATACAGTCGAATTGAGAACCTCCTCATTTTTAACCGACGTCTTTTTAAGTCGATTAAAAATTAATCGTTTGGCTTACCAATGGTGGGTTACTTTTTTTGCCAAACTGGGCATATAAATACATTCGTTTATTAATTTTACCTGTGTTAACTACTTCCATATGGGAGGGTCTACTATGTAAAGCTTTAAGGTCTTTGCATCATTATTCGGAAAGAAACAAGAGTCTTAATTTTAACTAAAACGGTCCGTAAATTATAGTAATCGGCCATTTATCCTTGCTTTTTTTTTTAGGGTGGGAAATAATCAAATAACTTCTCCCGCTCTGAGTGGAGCAGGAGGGCGTGTCAGACTTTTACTGTCTAAAACCCACCCTGTTCCGTCAGTTGCCTGTGTTCCAGGGGCGACGGTATCTCTTTCGAACAACCCGCACCCCTGGCAGGCATCGGCTCTTGCGGACCCCACCAGTTGTTGCTGACATCTATGACGGCGCGCGTGGAACACAACGCGACGTCGACGCGGGCATTTTTTTGTTTAACGTGGAGAAATGCCAACTGCGCTACCACGTAACAACACTCCACTCCACTCCACACTCACCACTATAAGCAAACTGGAGGTCGCCTGTTGTGAAACAATATCTTCTTTTCTTTGCTTAGATAATTGATTGTCTTATTATCTAACCTAACTAGCCTGTATTGTGCCACTGCAAGTCGAAGGCTTCCCTCTCCCTTTCCACACAACCCTTTCTTTTACTAGTGTTGGCTCCTTACGGTAGGAGTCAAGATAATTATTTATTGTCTTATTGTCATAAGACAATATAATGAAAAAAGTGTCCATATGGATTGAGGAGCCATGTCTCATATTTAAACGCGGGTATTAGTTGGCCCGATTCTGGAATTTGTAGTAAAACCCTTCCAAAGTTACAGGACGTTTTAGGTGGCTCCTCAATTCTGACGGCCTGGATTGAGGAGCCACCTTAGAATTCGAAAACTAGCCGATGGCTGTTTATGAAAATTTGGTAGGAATTATAGTAGTTTTTATCCGTAATCTGTGCAAAAAAATGGTAATAATGGTCTACTAACAGATAAGTACAAATGAATGAAAATATTATTTTTATTTCCTGAACTTGATTAACTATTTCCTGGTATCGCGAAACAGAGTTTTACTGGACTTCAATTTGCAAGTGTGTTCCCTTAAAAATTACCAATCCATGGCAACACTTTCAAAGACTTACTTACCTACGTCATCATCATCATTCCCCAGCCCTTGCATAATCAGCTTATAATGTTCGCTCTGCTGGGACACAGGCCTCCACTCTGTGAGAGGGAGTGGGCCATAATCCACCATGCGGGCCCAGTGCGGGTTGGTGGATGACACATGTCTTCGAATTTTTGGTAAAGGTACACGTTTATATATCGGTCAACAGGACCTCATCAAATACACACAAATACAATATGTAACAAAAACCCTGTTGTTCCTTTTAGGGACGTATACACTTACCCACAAGCACAACATTTACGAAATTTTAATTAAAAAAATAAGCATTGGCTAGTCGAGAGTTCAACATCAAATAACTATTAAAATCGACATATTCAAAAAAAATGTTAACAGTATCTGATTTTACAAGTATCCTTATTTCGCACAATAGACTACGAGCTTGGCGGCTTTCTTTGATCTAATCAAAATCAGTTAAACATTACAAATATTCATAATTAAATATTTATTTTAATTATTTTTGTTAAACAGTTTTTATAAATGACATGCTTTATTACGTATGTATACCGATTCTGAAAACGTGGGTAGAAGGAACAACAGGGTTTTTGTTACATATTGTATAATGGCTTGAATACCACGATTAATACCCCCGTTGGGTCTTTTGCTTCTAATAGTTAATACACCTTGTACACACAATAGGTTAAATTAATACACATTAATGTAGGGGTGGTTTAGAACAGCCCTGCCCCTGGCCACTGTCCTACTGTGTAGACACGGACTCCGGTTTTAGGACATGCCGGCTTCCTCACGATGTTTTCCTTCATCCACAACGCGTAAGTCAGGGCCGTTCCCACTGGGCCAGTCAGCCCTTATCACAATTTATTTGGGGTCTCGGGTAACCATGTCTTTTTCTTCTACATTTCTCTGTTAGTCGTCATCTCGGTAGTCACACCCTTTCTAACCATATCATCATTCACACAGTGTATCCATCGTTTTTTTGGTCTCCCACTGCTCTTATAGCTATCGAAATTCATACTCAAAACTTTCCTCATGACTTCACTACATAGTATAAAACAAAGTCGGTTTCTCTGTCCCTATATCCCTATGTATGCTTAAATCTTTAAAACTACGCAACGGATTTTGATGCGGGTTTTTTTAATAGATAGAGTGATTCAAGAGGAAGGTTTATATGTATAATACACCGACCTTCACGCGGGCGAAGCCGCTGGCAAAAGCTAGTAAAGATATAAATGTTTCTCAACTTCATATCAACATAGAATCGTTATCTAACATCCTAAATCTGCAGCACAAAAGGGCATTACTTAGCAATATTGGCAGTCCATTTGGTATATTGCCAGTAATAGTACCCACATCAATAGTTTGTTTCCCACATAACCTTGTGCTCTAGCGCATCATCGTTAGATATCTGTATCAATTGTGATACCATCCGAATGGACAATATGGCGGCGAATTTGATGCTATGTTTATACAGTTAAATTATCTTCATAGGTGATGTATGGTATGGTTTGATATATTCACATTCCTTCCTACAGAAGGCCGATTTTACATTCGTTATTTTAATGATAGTGATGATTTGAACAGATCATAAAACTTGAGACTATCAGGGTCGAATAATAATTCTGAATAATTCAACGAAGTTGCTGCGTAGATTACCAAAAATCAAATTAGTAATTTCTATACCCAATGTCATTTTTCAACTGTCAAGGATTTTAGCACGGTCTTGAAGGAAAATGAGGGTTCTTTCAGAAAGCAATTATCAGGAGGAGACTTGAAAGATTACTTGTAAAGCAACTATCCAATACTGTTTTATTTCAATTTTTGTTTTGGTTTATCGAACTCTTGTGTTGGCTACTCAATTATCTCTTCACAATGTCAAAGTTAAAATGTTGTTGACATCGACAAACAATCATTAATTTTAGTAAAACAACACATTACATTAAAATTGGTTTGAGTATGATTTGTTATTTAATGTCTTGGTAACAAAAAGTTCAAGACAACCAAAAATGATCCTTGTTGTATTCTCTGAACTTTACTGCTGAAGAACTTTGGCCAAGCATTACCAATACTAACATGACAAACTATGGTTGGACCAAGGTGAGTGTAGGCAGGCTAAGTAAGCACTTCCGACAAACGATGCCCGCTTCTCGAAGCAGGTTCTCCTTTGTCATAGGAGTAACAGTCAGTTCACTGTGCAGGGCCTGCAGGGAGGACGACGAGACAGCACCTCACGTGCTCATAAACTGCCCGGTGGTCGCCCCATACAGGGCTAAATACTTCGCTAATCCAGGTACTCTACGTGAGATTGCCAGCAACACCAAGGCGTTTCTGTCCTTTCTCGAGGAGCTAGGGTGGATCGAATAACCTATTCTCCCATCCGTACGCAAAATACGCGCTTTGACGTGGACTTGCGGACACCAGCCCGTATTAAACGTACGTACTTAAACAGAATCATTGCCAGTTTACCAAGTTGTTGATGACCTTTCCAGCCCTGCCTGATCCTAAAATCGAACTACACAGTCCCTTTTCTAAAAAGCAATGCCAATTTTTACAGCACAGACAGCGCGGCTAGAAACACCGCTTCAAAAGACTCCACCAGCATGAATAATGTCCGGAGTCTCCCTCATTATCCATTCAACGTATTCACGGCTTCAGATTAGTAGCGGCGATTCAGTGGGACAAAAGAGTTGTGTTACTAGCACGAGTATACTACGCCGCTCTGTTGAAATGACCTGACATAGTTGCATTTTGTTGCATGTAGAGACGCCAGCACATTAAGCTATTCCAAACTGTCAAATTTTCCTAATTGAACATGAACCTTATTTTTTTGTAATAAAGTTGAAAAACTATCAAAGAAATTTGACAGATTGAGACAGCTCGATGTGCTTGCCTCAGTATTATGCGATTGTTTTTGACGAGATTTGTTTTTGCAAACAGCGTGGTGCTGGCATCACTACTTAAGAGGCATCTAGTCGCGGGCTCGAAGTCACTGGTGGGCCTGGCTAAAAAGCACGCGGTCTCATCAGGCATCGTGTCCGACAGAGGTAGTACCTGTGATGAGTATTTAAACGCTAGTCTACATGTACAAGATTATTGAGTGAGATGCAGGATCAGTTATAGTAAAAAGGGCGCCTAAAAATTGAGAAAAGTCATTCGGAAGGTCGGGTTTTTTGAAAAAACCACTGTAGAAATCAATGACCAATAAAGTTTGAACTTTTCGATATTTGAGCTTTTCGGTAACGACTTGGTTTTGGAGATTGTAACACTTCTTTTATTACTTAAACATGCCCAAAGTTAGGTTAAATTAGCAAGAATAACTAATCTTTGTTAGCTCCTATCTTCTTAATGGCTTTTTGTTTTTAGTATTCTGTTTCCGTACAGACAATATTAATAATGAGACAAAACTATACCATGTTTAATTTTTGATGTTCATTGTCGAACAGTGGAGTAATACACTCTCGAAGTTTGTATGGAAAAAATGTCGACAAGATCCACCTTAAGGCGAGAGGTCAGACCGTGAAATTAAAGTTTTCTTGCGTTTTTAGGTGGAGGTTCTCAAGTCGACAAATATTTTTCTTTGCAATTTGCAGGTCAGTAGGTATCAGGTCGTTTGCTTGTACAACCTGACAATGTACCTGACAGAATATGACCTGACACTGACATGCAAATTGCAAACCAATTTCGATTTTGCGGGCTACCTTAGCCCATCCTCCCCTTCATTAATTCCCATACAGATAGAAGCTTAAATTTTTTGAAATAATAACGAAGTAGAGGTCCTTACAATAAAGAAGGTGGCTCACCTTCCTTCTTAATAAGGATTTTTAAAGATTCACCCCTGACAGGGGTTAAATAGGGGATGAAACTTTGAATAGAAGTTCGTTATTTTTTCTAATGAGAAATCCAATCGGGCACTCGGCTTGTTAGTTAGGAAAATATACAAAAAATTGACCCCATAATTATATATAGTTAGAAGAGCCAGCTAAGTGTGATTGCGGACATAATACGAGTAGCCCAATTGACTACTTAATTGCGTAACACTCTAATGGCTTTCACGTTGACAGTTCCAACAGCATTCATTGCGTTATTTACTTTGTTTGGCAGACACATTTTTCGAATTTGAGAAGCAACTAATAATCAATAACCTGTAAAATTCTGAATAATAATGTCGTATGCAATTAGGGTGCAGGTATAAATCTATCAGGGCCTGAATTCACTATGACCACTTAACGATTCCTTACTTGTAATCACTTCAATCACACACGAATTCTGCTAATATCGTATTAATAATATCGACAAATTGTCTTCGAATGTACAGAATATGACATTTCGATTCCTTACCGTTACATTGATTTCTAAAAAACCGATATTGACGTATTTGGAACGTAGTAAGATTCCGCGGGGAATCATTATAACGATACAGATTAGGGGCCCAGGTTATTTCCTTAACCATCTCTTGGTCCTTTTTCAGTATTTAGAATAATAACTCTGAAGAACGCAGTCACTCTGGCATGTCATGCTCACATAAATGTCTCACTGATGGTGGCGCGTGTGTTGGATCATTCGGTTCCCTACAAAATGGTTGAGCTGGATGGTGCTGATCCACGCGTCAAGTTCGTGAACGGGCGCTGTCGGTTGAGACTGGTCATCTCCTAACTTTCAGGGCTTATTTTTATCTTGTATTTAGAATTGTTTATAATTACATTTTTTACATTGTTCTCACATACAGAAGCAACAAGAATAATGTTCCCAAGATTTTGTAATATTTCAACTTGATTTTAAAAGTGTGTCCGTGGAGTTTCTTGCCCGTTCTTCTCCATAGAGATCTACGTTTTGAAATGGTCAACTAGCTTCATCTTTCTAACTCACCGAATTTGACAATTCAAAAGTGCCTGTAATTGGTTTGTTTGAAATAAATGCTTTGAGTTTGAGTTTGAGTATTTGGATAGACTGGACCTTCGTTGGTAACATGTCATATTTTTTTAATAATTTGGTAAACCCGACCACAACTTAGTATAGTTAAGATAGGTACACTAAATCTTCTGTGACACATGATCATGGTGACATCTTGTTTTAATCGAGGTCGTATTGCAACAAGAAGGATATGGGTGTTGTGTAACCTGAGTGCCTGACTAATTTGGAGCTGGAGGATGGGTGAGGTCGTTAAGCATTATGAATTAGTAATTAAACTAAACTAAACTAGTTAATACTTATCAATCACTAGCTTTTGCCAGCGGTTTTTAATTAGGTATTTATGAGTTTGATGAACTTATACCGAAAATCTAGGTTGTCATAAGAAATCATTAAATAATAACTACAGTTTATTTTTTTATATTGTTTGATAGCCCTCGTCATCTATGTCCACATGAAAACAGTCGCACATTGCACCAAAAAAAAACTTGTTTCGAAATCTTGAAACCTGTGTAATATAAGTACACCATTAAAATGATTTACGATGGTTTCACGATTAGCATGTAGGTACCTGTACACGCGTTTACTGGGGGCAAGTAGGCACTGCTAGTTTTATAGTGATTATGATTATATAAACACAATCATATTAACATGTGATAATCCGGTTTCCTAAAACTTTCACCCCAGTATTGTTTGGTAACCCAGAGTGGTATTAATCTTACCTCCTTTATCATGGAACTTAAACTACCGAATTGAGGGGTTATTTGTGATGGGTTATACGTAAACTAACCATTTCTTTTTTGTCCTAAAACGGGACGCCATATAGCAGGTTAAGAATTAAAATGAACACATTTTTTTTTCATCAGTACTATTGTCATGGGCGGGTACAGGGGAGGGGGGGGCCTACACAAGAAGCAAATGGGCAAAGAAATTCAATACTTAATATTTATGGAAATAACAACTGTCTGTGGAAGGCATGTGCCTCTTGGCATTATCTTTTAGTTCCACAATTATACTCCAAGCAGTAAATGGTAGACACTAACTGAGCTGTTTTTGAGTTAAACTGTCTTTCGTTCCCCATCTAAATCGGATCACTAGCTTTCTAGAAAATCACGAACATACATACATACTTATACGGGTAGAACAGAAAACCACCTATTTCGAAGGCGTCACGCCACCTGATTTTACTATAACAGATTATACTATATTGAATTACGGCATTTGACAGATCTATAATATGAATCTTTCGCGCTGTTTCAGAAAACGGGATTATTTTGCGTCCCGGAACTTTTTATGGGGACAACGGGACTGTTGACTGAGAAAAGGGACAGTCGCGTTCAAAACGGGACGTATGGTCACTTTAGTTATACACCTCCGACCCAGGCAGTACATATGTGGTGTTCAAATCAAATCAAATCAAAATATTTTATTTCACATAAACCTGCATGGGCACTTATGAAACGTCAGAAGCTAGGTGCACGGTTCCAATTTGTCGCTTCCTATGGAGAAGAGCCGGCAAGAAACTCCACGGTTACTCTTTTAAAAATAATTGGCTTTTACAATGTTTTCAAATTACAATGATATTAGGTATGGGAGGACAGTGCAGGCCTATCAATAAGTACCAGGTACTTAGAGGAATGAAAATAAAGAATAGAAAATCGTCTATAAATGTACACAGTCCACAACGTTCTCTCATTCACAATATGTATAAAAATCTACATAAATAAAACACGTCACATGTGTTACATAAATAACATCACGCCTTGTTTCCCCGAAGGGTTGAGCAGAGGTGTACCTATAGTACATCAAAATTTCCCCAATTATGTTTAATTGCCATGTAACAGGGGGCGAGCCTATTGCCACCAAGCAGGCTCAAATCCACACTCTGGGATAACACAGAAATTCCCTAGAGAGAAAATCTCAATCACACTTTGTCCGTCCTGGGAATCAAAAATCAAAATCAAAAACTCATTTATTTAAACTAGGCTGAGAGTCAGCTCTTTTTGAACGTCAAAATTACATAAGACAGTCCCCCCAAAACGCCCGCCCTTCACCACTTCCTAGTGCTTTAGCTGGGAAGAAGAAGTGGCGCAACAAACTCCCCAGCAGATATATAATCGAACCCAGGACCTCCTGCTTAGCAGTACCGCTTGCGACCACTAGACCAATGAGGCAGTCTTATGTGGTGTTACGTACTCACGTACTTCAAAGTTAAACCAACACACAAAGTAATCCTGCACCCTCATCGTGCTTTAGCCTAGTCCAGTTTCACAACGTAATCCAAACACGGGCTGACCTTATAATACCGCGGCGGTTATAAACTTTAAGAGGCCTTTGAACGAAGGCGAGGAGTTGCCGGGATAATGTTCTGACCTACTAACACGGCTTGCATTGCGCTAAACATTAATCTTAGGCCGAAATTTCGCAAGTAAACCTATGTTTAACTTTTGACGTTTTATGGACTTAACTATCTAAGTGTATGGCTTGTGGCTAAGTAATATTAGCCGCACGGGACGATCGGTCAGCACCCTAATTGCGTGACTCACGATCAATCGTAATCTGAATCAATCAATTAGGGTGCAGGTTAAGCTGCGCTTGCTGCGGTTGGTCCGTGGATGGGTGACCATCTTCACATAACAAGACCTCTCCGTGCTTCGGAAAGCACGTTAAGCCGTTGGTTCCGACTGTCATTTGTGGATCTTTGGCAGTCGTCACGGGTCGTCAGAAGCCCGAAAGTATGACAACCAGCCTTACGTATCGTATTACCCCGTAACTGGGTTGTGGAGATCAGATAGGCAGTCGCTCCATGTAATATACTGGTATTCAGATGCATCCGGTTAGACTGGAAGCCGACCCCAACATAGTTGGGAAAAAGCTAGGCAGATCATATCTATGTGTATGGCTTCATTTATGAGGAAGGCAAGGGCGAAGAAACGATACCGAAGAATGGGGTGAAACTGTGACAACGAGCAATAGCTAATAGAGATGTATGGTAGTAGACGACTATGAGAGCAGTATTCGCAGATAGGTTTTCTTATCGTCATCATCATTTCAGCCAGAAGACATCCACTGCTATTGTTTTTTTTATTTTTTTTATTACTATTTTTTAACTGATGTTTATGTTATGGTTATGCCCTATTCCTTCACAGTTAATAAATAGCTAATAATATTTATATACCGTGTGGTGGGACCCTGGTGATCTGCTATACAGGTATTCCTAGTGCAGACACCAGTCTCTCACAAGCTAGTGTCACTTAGTTTTTAAGCTTTTATACCCTTGTTTGTGAAGAGAAAATAAATTATTTGAATTTGAAATTTGAATTTGACTGCTGGACATTAGGCCTCCCCCAATTTGGGTGGGGCTTGCCATAATCGCCACGCTGTGCAGGCGGGTTGGCGATCGCAGTATGGTGGTAAAATGCATAGAGAACGCTGCTGCCCATTCTCTAGTAAGTCCCTTAGTCGCCTTCTACGACAACCACGGGGAGAGATGGGATGGTGCTATTCTTTACGTCTGGCACCACACGGAACAGGTGCTCTACTTTAAGTAAATTCTTTCATCACATCGGCTCTCAAAACAGTGAAGAAAAACATCGTGGGGAAACCAGCATGTCCTAAAATAGAAAAATTCGAAAGCAGTTTCCAACCAGCACTGGGTGACTGGGGTGAATTACATGCGGCCCACTCTCTCCCACCAAGAGCAGGCCTGCATCCCAACAGTGGGAACATCGTACAGTACATACGGGTGAAGACCAACTAGACCTTGAGAGTGGAGAAGTTGGAGGCGCGTCATAACACCAACTTCAAGTAGTTCGTGGTGCGCGTTCCGACTCACCATTTGATGACCTTCCTCAAGGAAGAGTTTTGGCCGAAAGGTGTGCTTTATCGGCGTTTCCGCGGCCAGCTACGCGACACCTCGCAGCGTAACACGACGCCGTCACTTCGTGTTCAGTAGTTTTAAAATTTGATTAAAAAAAAGTGTATAATTTTATAGTTATTGTTTTTATACTTATAATACTATTATATACTACTACTATACTTATAATACTATATACTATTTGTATTGTGTTTTAATAGATTATAAGCTGGTTATGCAAGGGCAGAAGGATGATGGGATGATTCATGGACCTGTTACTGGCTGGAGACTCAAAGCCAAGTAGACAAGAACATGCAAAGATGGTAAGAGTGTCCATACTTATAGCAATAGGTTAGCAGATGCTAATGATAAAATGAAGATTGAATCATATCCTGATCAAATGCATTTCTCTGGTGAATCAGATTCAGTTAGTAAGTCTCTGAAGCTATTTACCATTCCGGGCGATTATAAATACAACAATTTGTTTTGTTATAAAGTCTGCTTCAACTAGTTTCGTAACAGTTAGTTCACACATATATCCGTTATGACTGTGATTTTATTTTGGACGGATAAGCGGTTTCAACTGTTGTTGTAACGTATCCGCCATATTACAATATTGGAGCGTGTGAACACGGCTGTGACTTGAATTTCAGGCTTGGGAGAGGTGAAAATGTATAATAAAGCCAACCATTTCAATAATACAATATGGTGTATCTACATAACTACTCTACAGTTTTACTGTTCCACACAATAACATTAGTGACACATACTCCATTAATTTTTTATCAGTCTTTAATCGAATCAATACGTAATTGCTGGCCCTGGACGAAATACACATAGCTAGGTACCTACATTATACGCTACTATATGGTAAATATTAATGATAATCACATTTCATATAATGAGAGTCTAATGGATCCTGTTTATTGTTCGAAAATGGTTCAAGGAGTTTCAATTAATTGACAAAAGTTACTTAATTGTTTCGACACTGCCTAACACTAGGTAGGTCCTGGATTTGGCTATTGATTCTCTGATTTTTAAAGTTACTGCTGTGTTCAGGACGTCAAAACAGTCATTTAAGACACTTATTATATATATATTTATACATTATAGCCTGTAGCTTCCTTACCGAACCAATTCGTTCCACCTGTTGAAAATCTCGCACCTGGACCTGAGCTGCCTTGGCTATCCTGGAAGTCTTTAAATAGACTCCGAACTCAGGTAGGACGAAGCAAAGAAAACCTGTTCAGGTGAAGATTCACTGATGACTCCGCCCTGGAGCGTAAATGAGCTGCTGTCCCACAAACAATGGGGCTCTTAATATCTTGTCCAGCGTGTCCTGCTGTTTGCACGCTACAGGATCTGATGGACGCTGCTGAAAGTGCCAAGCTCTTAGCCAAATTCTGGGCTGACTGTATTTATATTGCCATCGGCACGCTATGAGAAGAAGACACTTATTGGTGCCAAAGACATTTATTGACTAAGTAAGGTAGGTACAGTCACCTTCTCTACATAACTATGATACCCAAATCCCATTTTCGCCCTAAACCACAACGAATGATTCTTCAACGGATATTTCAACTTTTTTAAAGTTGCTTATTTCCCAACCAAAATAATTTTGTACCCACACGAGATATAATAATATCATCTAGCGAATGCGAAACATCACACCACTTCGTCTCAACGATTCACGAGATCAACACAATGAAATGGGCATGCGCAAGGATGTGTGATCGACGGACAAAGATAAACGACTCAGGCGCATGATGACGGAGGAAGTGGTCGGATACCATCGTCTTGTGTGTGGCTGTGTCACTGTGGACTGGATAATATTGATTGATGGGGCTTACGTTGATTATTGCGGAATAGCAGTGGATTTGCAATGGTATGATACTAGATAGAATTTTACGTCATCATGTAAATGTAAAGAACTTAAGGACATAAAAATAGGCCTTTTCTAGGTCATGTAACACACTCCTCCAAAGGGGAGAGAGACAATATTCAAAACCTAAATTGCGCATCATATTGACCAATCTTGATATACTTATCCAGTTACAGCCGCATTCAAACAAGCTAAGCTATACTTGCTGAGGTTGGTCCGTGGATTGGTACTCATCAAAGCGCGTAAAGTCGTTGGTCCCGGCTATTATTGTTATTGATCGAGATGGTTAAATGAAACTCACACTAGGGCCTCTGATAGTCGCTCCATGTAAAATACTGGTATTCTGCTCCATCCGGTTAGACTGGAAGCCGACCCACACGGTTAGTTGGGAAAAGGCTAGGCAGATGATGACATAACCAAAGTTTTAAGTGCTTGAATCCCGCAGATTAAGTATGTGTCAATTAAGAAAAGAAAGATTTGTCATTAACTAAGACAGTATCAACGGATAGCTTTCCCGTTGTTCTATAGAGAGTTGTTAATATTGCTATCCGAAATATCCTGCGTTGTAGTGTAGGTACCAGTGGCGAAAGCACCATATAACACGATTCCTACCGGCTGCCCTTCGTCAATTCTCATTTCTACCGCTTTTGAAAAATGGCACATCAATAGTGTCTACTATTGCCAAAAAATATAGTTACACTACGGGTATTTAATTCGCCATAACATTCAAACAACAAAAACGCTTATTTTTAGTTTTGTATTACTACAACAACAAAAAAATGTTCTAAATTAATCCGGCGCCAAAACGTCATAATCGGGAACTAACTAATTCATACAACAGCGATCCTCTAATGCCGTCACATTAAATCACGTGGCATCGCTTGATATGGACGAGAGCAAGTCGCTGTACAACGGGTTACAATTCCGATGTTTGGCTCCCAGACTGGAGCGGGCCGGGGCAGCCTTGAAGCCGCTCCTGCCCAATCTAGGGGGGCCGAACGCCTCCTGCCGGAGACACCACGCGGGGGCCGTGCGGGCCATGACCCTATACGGGGCACCGGTGTGGGCGCCTACATTGAGGCGCCAACCAGCACGCCGGTTGATAGCGGCCCATACGGTCATGGCCATCCGGATAGTACGGGGATACCGCACGATCTGCGGTCGAGGCGGCGAGCCTCCTTGCCGGATTGTCACCATGGGAACTGGAGGCAAAGGTCCTCGCGCACACATGGGAGTGGCGCGAGGAGGCCAAACGCCGGGGCGTAACTCCGCTGCCGCGGGAAATCGCGGCACAGCGGACACAGCTCCGGCGGCATCTCATGGCGACGTGGAGAGTGCGATTGTCGCAACCCAGTGCTGGGCACGCCACGATTGTGGCGGTAAGTCCCCTCTTTGAGGAGCGGCTTGAGAGGCGGCATGGCGTCCTCACCTTCCGCCTGACACAGGTCCTCACCGGACACGGTTGTTTCGGGTGGTTCCTGTTTCGGATAAGGCGGGAGGAAACGCCCGGGTGTTTCCACTGCGAAGATCGCCCTGAGGACACGGTGGAGCATACGGTGGAGGTCTGCCCGGCTTGGGCGGAGCGCCGCCGTATCCTCGTGGAGGCGATCAGCAGCGGCGATCTCTCGCGTCCGGCCCTGGTCCACGCCATGGTACGGAGCGAGAGTGCATGGTTAGCCATCGCCTCCTTCAGCGAAGCAGTGATGCTCGCAAAGAGGGAGGCGGCGCAAGTGAAGGAGACGCAGTACATGCGCCCTCACGGCCGTAGCCTTCGCAGGAGATGCCCTGGGCGTCGGGAATCCCAGGCTGATTCCCGGCCACCGTAGGCACGCGCTTGTGGGCGGCGAGTAATGGGTAGCTCGCTGTCCGGTAAGGACCAAGCCCGGGTCGACGGCGCGTTGTGTTCCACGCGCGCCTCAAAGAGATGTTAGCACCAACTGGTGGGGCCCGCAAGGGCTACTGGTAGGTACGCAAAGTATTGACCAGTTTCAAATATCTAGGTGGACAACAGGGTTACAGGGTGACGGTTGATATCATAATATATGGGCCACAGGCACAGGACTGGATCTTTATTGTTCAAATGATTTTCTTTCTGATGTGGGACAATACAGGCTGGTTGTTAGTGTTAGAACTTAGAAGTATCCCAAAGTATTATAGCTAGGGTATAGGGTATAAGGTATTAGCTTATAATTTTCCTGAATCTTGGGGTCGACCGTTTTAAATTCCTCCTTAATTAACCAGTTCAAACATGGCATAAGGCACAGAACAGATGATATAAGGCATAACAAATCCGTCAACACAGCTGTTATCTGTTACGTACGTTGGCATCTAGATTTATTGTCTATAGGGGCCAGCAGGAAGGGTCATCTGACTGCACCGTGTTACTCACCTAAGTGGCTAACTGGCTGCCGTAGCCACCCGTAACCTTGGTTACGTAAAACTAAACGGACCCAAAGTGCCATAGACGATTGTCTTTGGGCTATTTTTAGATTTTGTCTTCTCTGGGTGCTTTGCACTTAGTGCGTCTGGACTCTAGAGTCGGTTAGTAGGTAAACGATTGGTATCTGATTTTTAGGAGCCAAATTTGTACCTGCTTTCATAAATGTTTCTTATGCCCCAATTCAGTGTCTTTGTCTAAATACATAGACGCATTGCAGCTATTGCCGACGATAATTCTTCACTTACCCTCCTTATAAGTTGCTTTGCTTGCTTCACCCGCGTGGAGGTCGGAAATAGAAATGGTAAAAGACAGAAAGACAGACGGGCAGAATTCCTTTCGCATTTGTATTATAGATATGGAAGACCGGAAGTAAGGATGTAAAAAAAAGAGGAAAACTAAAATGAAGCATGGAAACTATGCCGCATGATCGTCATGAAACGTTTAGTGCCTGTACAGCGGTAGGTAACGCAGTGCGGTGTGCAAAGGTAATTAGTCCCCTGATTGCACCGAGTTCCTTGATTATGAAGTGGCATTTAAACGTCGCAAGTGCAAGCTCGCGCTTTTATAAAAAGTTAATTATAGCCTAATTGGTAGGAAACGTTTTGCGTTTTACAGGAATATCGGTTTTGTAAGGTGTAATTTACCGTAGCTTTAAAATGGTTTCGTTTGTGCGATTTAGTTCATTTTTTATTTGCATCTTTTGTTTAATTTGTCCTCAGAGAGTTCACAAAAAGAAAGAAAAAATTTCTGGGTCGCCGTCCGTATATAGATACTTTGCTATCAATTATCATTATCATAATAGACTGACTAAGGCTGTATCCCAGAATCACTATCGTGCGTATTGCGTATTTAATTGAATGGGCTGTCTACTATTTTTAACCCCCGACGCAAAAACGACGGGGTGTTATAAGTTTGACGTGTCTGTGTGCATTGTAGCTCCCGAACCGATGAACCAATTTTGATTTTGTTTATTTTGTTTGAAAGGTGAATTAGTCGGGAAAATTCTTAGACATGTTTCAACAAAATCGGTTCAGCCATTTGAAGATTATCAGTTCTTTTCTGGTTGATGAATGGATTTGAGCATCTTCCACGGGTCTGATCAAGTCGAAATTTGGTATTCTATTACTTCAATGATATTAGACGAACAAAGTAATCTTGAGCTGATGCTGGAGCATCACTTGGAATTTCTAGGATATCCAAGTAACTCAGCAACAAACAGCAAAAGTATCGTGTTTTGGCTCATTAAAAAGGTCTCAATGAATAGGTTATAGATAAATGGTGATCAGGACGAGGAATGAGGATAATTTAGTAAAAAACTTCACTGTGGGAAACATACGCAACGTGGCGCAGAGAACACGCGAGACATTAAGTTTAAAAAGCAGGAAATAAAAGTTAAATAAATTCAAAATTAAAAAAAACCCCGACCCAAACAAAAACTCTAAATAGCAAAAAAAATATTGGCCTTTTAAGTTGTGGGTAATATTTCGATCAAGGCATTGTCAAGTCGGGGGACGGTCAGTGAAAATGCCAAACAGAGGAGGCCAGCATTTTCATTAGCCGTCCCCCGACTTGACAATGCCTTGATCAAAATATTACCCACAACTTAAGAGGCCAATAAATATTTATTTTTTACTTTTTAGAGTTTTTGTTTGGGTCTTGGTTTTTTTTTTAATTTTTATTCATTTGTTTTTCACTTTTCAAAACTCCGTGTCTATTGGAAAAATTCCTAATTCCCATAGTTTTCATTTGAGCGTTTTGTTATCATAGCCAAAATCAAATTGCCTCTGATAGATTTACCAGCTTGTTTTTACTTTTAGAATGAGTGCATTGGATTAGGATTCCCTAGAAGCGTGTAAACAGCGTAATTTGATAGGTTAACGTCACAACTGCTGTGGATAGTAACCGAATAGCAACAGACTCCTTGGAAACTAAAACTACAATAAACTAAAGTAAAAAAGACAAGCGTTCCATCTTGTTAAAGAAATTATTTGTTTAGTTGAAAATTGTCTGTAATTGGACAATTGAGCAGCTAAAACTAGGCAGTGACAATAAAACTGCTCGTGTTCTTTGTTTTATGAACTTCACGCTAGCGTTGGAGTATAGGGTAAAGACGTTAATTTACCTACATTGATCTAGTCAATATTTCAATCGTGCGAGCAGTGGGATACAGTGACGCAGGATCGATATTGAAGCTTGAAGCTTCAATCCAGTCCAGCATCCTATATGTAGCGCTGGATTTGAAGAGCAAAAGCAGCCGCTAATTTGCTAAATTTCGATTTAGAGCTACTGAATTCAAACGCTGGATTATAAAACTGGATCAATGTAAATCAGTGTTGAAGCGTGTGTGTAAACTTTTAATAAATCCCACTGTTGGTGGACAGCGGTAGTCGGAATCGATAACTGATCGGTATTTATTAAGTTTCGTGGAACACGCGGACGTAGCCCCGGCTTGTAATGTCTGGTAGTTAAGTATTCATTAGTGAGCATGTGTCCACGCTCTCACACTGAAAGCGAACTTTTCTTTTCATGCGAGTCATGTTTTTCCTGAAAACGATTTGTTTTGAAAATGTGAAAAAACGTCAACTGTTAAAGATGTTTTCTTTTTTGTAAAATGAACATTTTAACATAAACTAAATGTTTTATTGTTTAATTTACGTCCTGGAAAGATTTGAAGGGTCGTGTCAGGTATGTGCTGGAGATTTTAACACTAAAGGAAGCATGCTGATGTAGGTACTCACTGTGTCTCAATGAGTTCGCAGTTGAGCAGCAGCTTGTTGAGCCCCAGCTCCACCACGGCCACGGTCAGGTCGTGGTGGTACACCATCCGCAGCGTGTCGTTGCCGATGCGCCGCCCGGTGTAGGGCTTTGCCCCCGCAGCCGGTTCCCGCCGCTCCGCATCCTCGGACCTGGCCCCCACAGTACCCACCAGGCCAGCCAGTGACCATCCCGCAGGGAAACTAAATGCGAAAGGTTTCGCAGACGCCGACGGCGGCGAAGACACCGCGATGCAAAATATAACAACAACTGATAACAGGGATTTCAACAGTCCGTCCGCCATCGGAGCTCCTCGGGTGATAGCCTCCCGCGCAGAGCGGACCGCACTCAGTAATCGCCGGAATGACATATTGTGTTTTTAATTAAACTTTTATTAGTTATGGCGTGTTCCGTTCGGCCATGTCGCGAGCGTGCGGCCCGCGCGCGCGTCTGTCGTGAACTGGCGCCGGCGGCCCCGCTGCTGAGCGATCAACACTTTCTTCGCCAGTGACGTCACGTGGCGGTCAGTGTCTTCTGATCGTGGTGGTTTCACTCGCGTGTTCTAACATCCGTATGGGTGCAGCAATATAGGTCTAGGGCTCGTTAGTAAGTGACCTAGATCAGGCTTCGTAGAGAAAATGAGAGAGAAGAATAAGACACTGACCGTTATGAAGTTTGAACAAACCGTCTAGGCAGTCAAAACGTTATAACTCGGGGGTTTAGGGTGGAAACACCAGGGTAACTCGCGAAATACCCTTACCTTTTACGAATCGAATTAACCTTAGGCTGTAGGTTTAAAGAACAAAATATATTATGATTCGTGACCATAACAAATACAGGATAAATTTTTATCCAGTGCGCAAACTGTAACCATGAATTTAGCATATCATTCTAGACCCCTTAGCGTAGAAATTTTTCGTCGGCTATACAAAAAACAATCAGCTGTTCCATACATTCCATTGACCGCGTAGGTATTGCACTTTTCAATAAAACAGCTGATTTGTTTTTGTATAACCGCGGATTTTTTTTTCTACGCTAGAGGATCTAGATCTGGAATTATATTCTGAATCTGGTCACAGTTTGAGCACTGGTTTAAAATATACCCTGTATAATACCTTTAAATGACTATTTAATGAAAAAAATATTCAATCGGATTAAATTAACTTAGAGGGTTGTATTGCTTGATGATTTTATTTCAGTTATTATGTGTAACGATCGCGAATCATATTTTGTTCCACATGTATGATACTGCCCTGCAAATTGCAAAAAAACATAATATTTTAATTTCGCGGGCATCTTGCGCTTAATGACGGATGGAGCTGATGACGCCTCCATCATCCAGGTTCCTCGTTTTATTCTAAACAACCCTTTCCCGCTCTTCACAATAGTAGCGGGAAGTGGAACTGAATGACACTCCTCTAGGCAAAGGATCTTAGTTACAGAATGTGATCTTATATTGTTAGTGCCAATGTCAAAGGAAATGGCTTATTGCCGTGTTAGTGGGCGAAGGCAAGGCAATGGGCTACCGACCTGACGGTAATCTAGCATCTTTATACCCATTTCATAATATAGGAAACCTGCAGTTAGCCTGCAGAATATGAAGAAAACGTTTAGGTGGGCCCTTTTCCATAAGGAACGGAACAGGAAATTTGAAGGCTTTAATTCGGAACGATTTATGTACTCAGCGCTTCGCGGTCTACGTGAGACCCCAATAGCACTACAAAATTCGGTATTCCGTCTTCAGCATCAAGGATGTCCCAGTAATTTTTAAGAATCTCGATGGACCAAAATCAAAAGGAAATTGCCACCATCATCATCAAGCACTCATCAAGGTGAATCGGCGAACTGTTGGCCAGGAGAGAGAGAGAGAGGCCAGTAGAGACTATAGCGAGATGGGAGTTTGGTGCTTCTAGAAAGTGGCTGACATTGGTTTCCATCTCACTGATAACTGGTTAATCGAATAGGTAACTCCGAAAGTTGTACTTTATTGTATAATGGCCTTGTGTCATCTCTACGTCCAAACGCGTATTTAGCGTACAACTACGAAAGTTACTTTTGAACGTTTGCCAGCAAGAGTTCACAGAGGTCAGCGTTGTGGTCTGTCATGTGTATTACGCGTAAGAAAAGAAAAGAACCGTGAAAGTTAAGTCATAAAGTTACGTAACAAAATATGCAAAAAATTACATGATGTATGAATGAAATAGTACTTAGTTGCTTAGTCATTCTTTACAAATCGCAAATTCTTTCACTCCTTTTACATAAAAAAGATGAAAACATTAATGTTTGCATAGAATTAATTAAGTAATAACAAGTAAGTTGAACCAACATCTGTGAAGCCACTCCAAGATTGCGTAAGGACAGAAAACACACGATCAGTTTTTACTTCGATTTAATTTGCATTTGCAAGAGATGTTAATACTTAGCTGATATTGCATATTGCTTGTATTGTATAATAACAGGTTTCATACGTAAACCGAAGAACTGGTGAAAGGCTATACGATTAGACATTATCCATTCACAATCTGTCGCAGTGCAGTTCATTCACCAAGAAAGAAAGCCAATTAAAGTCAGGACATAAGTGATCTATAATGTTCCCACTGCTGGACACAGGGCTCCTCTCTGTGAGAAGGGGAGAGACCTGGGAAGTGCCCTCACCATTTGGGCCAAGTGAGGATAAGTGAATGACTGGATGAGTGAAGGTTTATGACGTTGGTCGTCTGGAAATGGAAAGTCAGGAGAAACAAAGCAACTGGGAGAAAGTCTAACTATTTAGCGTTTCTGGCTATACAAATATGGCGAAAGACGCGTTAACCATAGAATAAAGTAGTTAACCCGCACTCACAGACACTTCAATATTGACTTATATTGACGTCATTATGCCATATTGCGTTTATATGTACTCAAGTCCAAGGTGGAAAGCTATCCCCTACCTAGCCCGCTGAGTACCGAAATAAAAAAGGTGCTAGGCTACTTAAGTATGCTCTGATTTTTAATTAGCTAGGATAAAATGACAGGTGCGAAAGAGCTTTTTTATGTCAACATGACAGTTAAGCGACAGAAACAGCTGACATTTTATTCTAGCCTATAAAAAATCAAAGAGTAGGTAATGATTAATGATATCTTTGTTTACCCATTCGTTAGGCCAATTATTAATAAAGCACTAAGCAAAAACGGCTGGTCGGCCGCGAATTGCAAGGATTGGGTCGAGGTGGCTCTGAAAAAGCATGCCTGGAAGGATTTGGGGGAGGCCCTGCAGTCGGACAGTGTAGGTTAATTTAAAAAAAAGTAAAAACTGCCAGTGTTCGGAAGCCCTACCTACACACTACACACTGCACGTTGTTTTGTTTGCAAGAAGCCTTATATTAGCACTTCTGACGTATATCGTTTACCTCAAGGGAGGCGGCATACCTGTCGCGGCTCGTGGTTTATATAAATAAAAGAATTTTGAATTAAATTTACTTAGTTATGTGCGGTGTACTTTAAACACAGGACAATCACAAATGACGTCTTACCTTTTGAAGGAAAGAACTTAACAAAAGGATGCGCATAGCAACTAGATCATGCAAATAATATTACAGAAGAATGTAACTAATCCGGCACTATTAAAAACCAGAATGTTCTCCCACGGCTTATTTTAATTTCTAAATTGTCATTTAATTTTGTTTTAATTACGGACGCTTTAATGTGCACGTCTTTTTACATCGTTCTCACATTGATAATTTCAACATAACGATGTAACCAACTTTTTGTAACAACACCATGATTTTAAAAGAGTGTCCATGAAGTTTCTTGCCCGTTCTTCTGCATAGGTACCTACGCTTTGGAATGGGCAACTAGCTTCATCTTTCTAACTCACCGAATTTGACAATTCAAAAGTGCCTGTAATTGATTTGTTTGAAATAAATGCTTTGAGTTTGAGTTCGGATTACTGGATTGCATGGAAAAAATCATAATAAATAAAATAAAATATTTCATAAAGAGAATTTAATATATTTGTATTCATGTTCTACACTTATAACTATAGCATATTTTACAAATAACAAGTAACTAGTACTAGACAGAACGCATACGCGGTGCGTGGCGTAGACAGGGGTGAGGGAGGCGCGCGCGTAGGGTGCCGGATTATTGGACGTATCGGTCTATTGAAGTGCCAGATTAGTGAGATTTTACTGTACTCTGATTTATCAACTTTAGGTATTTCACGAACAACGCGGGACGCCCCCCCAGCTAGATGGACCGGCGACCTAAAGAAAGTGGCTGGGGTAGTAGACTGGATGCGGACGACGGAGGACAGGGCACTTTTTTTTGGATGGGAAATCTTCAAATACCTTCTCCCGCTCCGGGTGGAGCAGGAAGGCGTGTCAGACTTTTACTGACTAAAACCCACCCGTGTTCCTTCAGTTGCGGCCACTGTATCTGTTTCGAACAACCCGCACCCCTGGCAGGCATCGGCACTTGCGGACCCCACCAGTCAGTGCTGACATCTCTTTGAGGCGCGCGTGGAACACAACGCGCCGTCGACCTGGGCTTGGTCCTTACCGGACAGCGAGCTACCCATTACTCGCCATCTGCAAGCCCGCGCCAACGTTGGCCGGGAATCAGCCGTGGATTACCGACGCTCAGGGAGTCTCCTGCGGCGACTAGGGCCGTGAGGGCGTTTATACTGACTCTCCCTCACGTGCGCCGCCTTCCTCTTCGCGAGCATCACTGCTTCGCATGAGGTCTCGTTCCGAACCATAGCCTGGACCAGGGCCGGACGCGAGATATCGCCGCCGCTGATCGCCTCCACAAGGACACGGCGGTGCATCGCCCAAGCCGGGCAGACCTGCACTGCAAGCTCCACCGTGTCATCAGGGCGATCTACGCAGTGGAATCACCCGGGCGTTACCTCCCGCCTTATCCGAAACAGGAACCTGCCAAAACAACTGTGTCCGGTGAGGACCTGCGTCAGGCGGAAGGTGAGGACGTCATGGCACCTCTCAATCCACTCCTCAAAGAGGGGACTTACCGCCACAATCGTAGTGCTGCGCAGCACTGGGTTGCGGCAATCGCATACTCCATGTTGCCATGAGATCCCGCCAGAGCTCTGTCCGCTGTGCCGCGATTTCTCGCGGCAGCGTAGTTACGCAACGGCATTTTGCCTCCTCGCGCCACTCCCAAGGTGCGCGAGGACCTTTGCCTCCCGATCCCATGGCGGCAATCTGGCAAGGAGGCACCCACCGCCTCACCGGAGATCGTGCGGTATCCGCGGGCCATCCTGATTGCCATGACTCTATGGGACGCGTTCTACCGGCGGGCTGGTCGGCGCCTCAATGAAGGCGCCCACACCGGTGCCCCGTGCGGGCCATGGACCGCACGAACCCCGCGTAGAGCCTCCGGTAGGAGGCGTTTGGACCCCCTAGACTGGGTAGGAGCCGCTTCAAGGCAAGAACAGGGTGTTGTGGCACAACATGGGAGAGGCCTATGTCCAGCAGTGGACTGCAATAGACTGAGTTGAATGTTGATTGAGGTATTTCAGTAGACTATAAGTCGACGTGCACACGCACACGTAATAAAATCGCGGCGGGATTTTTTCGCGCACTCTCTTTAACTCTCTAGTGTTATACCGATCATTCAGAATCTAACAGAGTGCATCTTAGTGGCCTAAAAATCAATCAATGTGTTTTACAGTTCGATTTTGAACTCTCGCCGCTAAGTAAAATGCTTGTAGTAAAATGATCGAATCGCTTGTTCAGAAAAAATGTTCTTTCACTTCCAAAATGTGCTGGATGACATCCAGCATGGCTTTCGCCCAAAAAAATCTAGTCGAGTATGTTTCATATATATCATCTGCATTGGATGACGGTAGAGAAGTTCATGCAATATATACCGAATTATCGACTTTAAAAGGCCTTCGATTTGTTAGATCACGACCTACTAAGCAATTGCTAAATTAGAAAGTATGGGTGTTCATGGGTCGTTACTACGTATGTGCGAGTTGTATTAAAAAAATCGCACAAAACTAGTGTATCTCAAGATTTTTAAATCCAAACAATGTTACATACCATCAGGGGTGCCACAGGGATCACACCTAGGGCCACTATTTTCTTCGTTTTTATCAATGATTTGGGCTGCAAAATTGATTCGGAATACAAACTTTTTGTTGATGACTTAAAAATATATCAAACTAAATACAACGAATCCGATATTCTTCAGCTTCAGCTCGATTTAAATTACGTTCCCAGTTGGTGCAAACAAAATAAAATGTCATTAAATGAAAACAAATGTTACTTCATTAAATTTTGCAGAAAAAGGTCATGTTCAAAGCATGTCAATTTTATTACTTGATTATAATAATAGCCCACTCCAAGAAGTTGATACTAAAAGGGACCTTGCTATTTTAGTAGATAGTAGTTTGAGGTTTAGAAGTCATAAAGACCAGATAATTAGTCGGGGTCGGGGGGGTCGGGGTTGCATTTACAATTGCGTTATTCGAAGTATTCTGGGGTATTGTATTACGGTATGGAACCAATTTATCAAGTGCACTCTGATCGGATGGAGCGCGTTCAAAAAAGGTTTTTATATCACTTGTATTACTCGGATAACAGATGTCGTAGTCTGAACTCATGTAATTCTAGGCTAAGTCGTTATAAAATGAATTCCTTAAGCGCGCGTAGGAAATCTTTAGATTTCATGTTTTTGTATGAACTAATAAATGGTGTAATATATTCTCCTGAACTTCTAGAAAAAGTGAAATTTAGTGTCCCACGTAGCAGTAGCCGGTTAATTAACCGAAAGACTTTCGTCCAGCCTCATAGTCGAACTAATATAAGTAATTTTGTACTCTTCTGCCGCATGCTTTCTCTTGCCTACTCCATTCGTGGCGAAATAGATGTTTTTGCTGGTTCTGTAGCCTCTAGGACTAAACGAAGACTTTTAATTAATTAATTTTTGTTTTTTTTTAGGTCTTTTTACATAAAATGTTTACTTTCTTATACTTTTTCATATTCTATGGAAAAGTTCCCATTATGTAATTTTTGTGTAATTTCATAGGTACCTATATTTTTTTTTAAGTACCTAAGTGTTTTACATGAAATATGCATGCAAAATTCACATCTAGTAGATATCAATAAAAAATATTGTGTTGTAGCTGTTTTTATTGCATTTGTCATTGTACAGAGGCCAGCACATCAAGCTACCCCAATCTGTCTTTCTTTGATAGATTTTCAAGTTTATTACATATGCATAAGGTTCATGTTCCATTGGGAAAATTTGACAGTTTGAGATAGCAATGAGCTGGCGTCTGTACATCAGTTTTGTAATTTTTTTTTTTTTTTGAAAGTAGTGTTTTGATGATCCAGTGCTCGAAAATATCCCGCCGCGATTTTATTACGTCCTTGGGAACGTGGGCTAAGAATGTATAGGTATACTTTTGTGTCCTTATTTATGTGGGTATGGTCCATCAGCGCAATTCACAATTAGGTAAGAAGGTAAGTACCTCAATCGATCATAATTTTTTCAAACCCTGCAACTGGACAGTCTATCTACGAAAATATGGACGAGGATAGCCTATACCTTGTGTAGTGGTGCAACTTGGAGAAAGATATGTCCAGCAGTAGGCTGCTGAGTTTAACTGATTAGTAAGTACTGCCTAGGAAGGTTATTCCGTCATTGCTAAATGGGGTTCAACAAGGAAAACTTGCCAATGATAATAATAGAACAAATTGTGTAGGTACCAGAACATTCTTTATTATTCATTAGTAGATCACATCCGTTTGTTGGTTAATAATAATAGGCAATTATGCCACATTATTGTTCAGCTAAACAATACACATAACAACAAAGAAAGTGTAAATAAAACATCGTCTAACATCAAACAACAAGAATGACATCAGAAAACTATCCTAATATGTACCACGGCGTTTCAATACCATTTATTTACTTATTTATTTATTGCATTCCATATTGTAAATAAGATGTAACAAAGGGCTTAAAGCTGGGTACATAAATATGGACCCTTTATGGGCATAGCAAAAAGATAAGATTACAATTAAAATAAGAAAAAATTAAATTATTAAATTACATGACTTTATTAATGATTCTAAATATTACAATTAAACTATGTCAATAAACAAGTCATTAATCAATAATTCATTACATTATAGATACTAAATATTAATTGACTACATTATGTTAAAATAAATCATTCGTTTCAGTCATAAAAGTAATATAGATATTCCTTTCTTTTTATACATTTATGTCAAGCATAATAATAAAGGGTCGATCGATTCACAGTTTTTCAGTTTTAAATTCCTCAACGGTATACTTTCTTTAATAACAGAGATTTCAACTGTTTCGAGAAATTTGAGTGATTTGGTAGGGATTTTAAACTTTCCGGTAGCTTATTAAATATGTTAGCTAGTCTTGAGCACTGAGTATGGGCTTTTCCCGATAAGTTTTGAGTTTGTGATGGGTAGTAGTACCATCTAGCAGTGAGAGGAGTAACAACCAGTTTGTGCTATCTGTCGCTAGATGGCGCTGTACAACGAATTTCATTTCATCACTACTAGTTCGTCAATGACCGTCATAAAAAACCGATTCTTTATTTATGAAATCGAATATTTTGGTGTTGTGGTGGTCCCCAAATAAATTGTCCACCTTATCGATTTGGATAACGGCTACCCTTTGCAGTTATTATTTATAGTCACAATTAAACTAATACAATAGAGTTGGCCGGCAAAGTAAAAGCAATAGGACTAGGAGGACCTAGTTCTCTCTTTACATATTTGGAGTTTTTGATTAGTGTATAAAAGCGTATTTTTCGAACATCTGCATTTTTGTAGACAGTAGAGCGCCAAGACAATCTATTTGAAGGGAGCCACTTTCAACCTGTTGGATCAATAGAGCAAGCGCTTACATGTCGCTCGACCCCGATAAATTGGGTAGGTAAGGAAAATAGAAAGACGATCATAACTTTGGTGTTATCAATCTCCCTCCTACAAAATCCCATATCATAAAACTCACCTAAGTATCTATTGAACTTACTCCTTAGTTAAAATTATTTACTTACAAAGAACAATTTTTAATAAAACACGATAGCTAAGACATCATTTATTATTAATAGTATGTAGAATCCAATCGTAATGCGTCGCGACGGGGTACGACACGAACACTTGCTCATCAGCCTGCAGTACGGCTAACATCTTCACTTTGCCTTCGTGAATATACAGCACAGGACCACCCGTACTCAGCTGAAATTTTGACATAATATTACGGTATCCGCGAAGGGAGATGGTAGGCAAAGCATGATCAACCGCATGTCCAAACAGTAACAATTGAACGAAAACGTTCCATCTGGTGCCGGACGTAAAAGAATAGCACCATCCCATTTCTTCCCGTGGGTGTCGTAGAAGGCGACTAAGGGTCTTACTAGAGATTGGGCAGCAGCGTTCTCTATGCATTTTACCACCATACTGCAATCGCCAACCCGCCTGCCAAGCATGGCCATCATGGCGTATCCCCCCATTTTTTGAGGGAAGCCTATGTCCAGCAGTGGACGTCTTTCGGCTGGTATGATGATCATGATGATGAACGAAAACTGCCCTTACTACCTATTCGGTATTCTTAACCTTATTCCGTAATAAAGGCTTTAAATTGCTAGGTATAATTGATGATGGCAGGCCTCATAAAAGATGGACCAACGACCTGAGGGGCAATGCCGTTATTGGAAACAAGTTCTTTAACGCATCGTCACGTAACGAAAAACGCTTACGTAACGAAAAAGTGTATACCTCATGCGACTTTTATATATATATAATAGAAAGTAAGACAGAGCGAGAGTGACAGCGATAGAGTTTACATGGTTGGGGCATAGGTTATCGAAGCTAATACGGAGGTCAAAATGAAAATTCAAGATGGCGGCTGCAAAACTGTCATATTTTTCGTCACGGGTGTCGTTTTCATGGATTTCGAGGGTGCTGAAGCCGAAAGTGAAGTCAAAATAACGTTTGAGCATTTTAAAGATAGAGTAAACAACGTTATATTCGGAGTTCAAGAAAAAGCGTTCGAGATTATATTACGAAAAGATTCTAAACGTTTTTAATGACGGTAAATGGCGCTCTGATCACTGTCACAAGAATCTACTGGATGCTTATTCACATGTCCGGTCATTGTAGCGATACTTAGCGAAGGCCTATATCCAGCAGTGAGCTTCTTCGGCTGAATGCTGATAACCTACAAAACTATAAGACAACTACGGGAATATACACACACCTGGGTAACATTGTTGTCCATATCTTTGCTAAAGAGACATAAAACATCGTTTTCTTTGTAACTGTACATGGTCTGGCACTCCGCGTAGCTCAGGATCTGGCTGGCCGCTGACGTGCATTCCATAAAATCTTGATCTGTATCTGAATCGTTCTGGAATTATCAAGATTTATTGAGCTTGGGTTTACTAAGAAAGAGAAAATGACCCCCACAACAACCCAAGCTTCAGATGTGGCGTTAGCTAAGACAATTAACGACGTCTTGAGTCTTGCTATTAATTACCACCATTCATCATCTTTCTAGACTTTTCCCAAAAATGTTGGTGTCAGCTTCCATTTTAAATGAAGCGACTGCCTATCTGACCTCCACAACATAGTTACTGGGTAACTGGGTTTCGACTACTGATGACCCGCAACGACTGCCAAAGATCCACGAACGACAGCCGGAACTAACTGCTTAATAACGTGGTTTTTGAGGTCACCAATCCACTGACCAACCACAGCAAGCGTACCGTCGTGACCCGTTACTTCGCCTACGTTTTGACACTTTTTGTAATATTTCTCCTAGATTTAAAAGTATTTCAAATCATGATGTCTAAAAAAATATTTTACAAATCTCCATCTATCGGTATTTTAAAATTACTCTTCCATATTCATTGCTTATTTGCTTAAAAATTGGTCTCAAATGTGATGGGCGAAGTATTGGTACTTTTCCCTAACTTCGCCTGCATCATGTCATAGCGTCAAATATTAAATTATATTTGAAATACTACCTATTACATCTAGTGTAAGCATTTTGGGATGTGACAGATGACTATAAACTTTAAATAAAGCAACATGGAGTAGTTTTTTTTCTTTTTACTTTTGTAGGCGAAGTTAGGCAACAGTTTGAAGTTAACTCCATACATTTGATGTATTGTTGCTAGGGTTGCCAAAATTATTGTTAATTTAACTTACTGCAAAATAAAGGAAGGTATAGGTAAGGGTTTCTGCAAAAAAGGAAAAATTCAGTTTGTTAATTATTTATTAAAGTGCCAAAAGATATTTGTCATAAAAACTCAGCGAAAATATTTGCCTAAATTAATCGCATTCTTAAATCTATTTAGGTATCTCAATACTTTTTTTAGAGATCAATACTTAAATATGCCAGTCATACATAAATACAATCAGGTAATAATTACGTTTTAACTAAATAGTTGTATTAAACATTTATGGCAAACATAGGAACTAAATAACAATATTTGGCTCATAATTTTTAAGTTCACATAGGTACATCAATACTAAATCTTAGATACCTATTAAATCAGACTAGGTCAATCATAGGCTTTAGTTTCTAGCTTAATAATAGAATTTTTTATCAAAAAAGTGAACAGCAAAAGCATTTAACTTACATTAATATTTAGACAATAAATCAGTCTCAAAATACGTCAGTCAAAAATACAACAACAACAAAAAATACTGTCTTTGAAATAGGCTAAAATATTATTGGATGTTGTAATTACTCAAATCAATATTAAATATGATATGACCCCTTCGTGAAATGTTTGGCTCAGGCAATACCTTAACAATATCATCTAAATGGTTCATAGTACAAATATCATCTATTGTTGGGTAAGTAAACACTGATCCTCTTTTAAACTTTGATTCCTTTACTTTCCTCACAAATTTGACCTCAGGCACGTTATCTTTCATTGATATAACTTTTCCTACGAAATGCTTTATGCTCTTTTTTGTAACAAATTTAGCCAAAATCCAGGAATCTGATTTAAATGCATTATCAATCTCTGTGAAATATTCAATGTCCGAAATTCCGTAAGTTGTTGGTGGTTCTACGTTTTCTTGTTCTTCTTGTTGGTAGTGTCTGATGAATTCGTCCATAGTTTCATATTCTGAATCGTCCGTTTCAGCTTCATACATTTCAATGCTGGATTCACTATCGGATCTCTTCTTTTTTTGTTTGATAGGTTTTTGAGTCTTCTGCGCCTTCTTTTTTCTAGTTCCCTTACTTATTATTTTTCTCTTCATAGTTTCATAGTTTGGTTTCTTTTCAACGGTATCTGTCACGTCTTCTTTTATTTCTTGTGTAATTTCTTCCAAAATTTTTCTTTTATTAGCTACCATTTCTTTTTTTATTGGGAGTAATTCCATGTGTAAGGCAGACCGCGTTATTTTGACCCCTTTTATTATATGATTTATATTTCCTTGCTTACTTTGCGGATTTTTTTGAGACGGTCCTGCTTTGATAGTGACATCAGAGGTAATTACTATTTTCGTTTTTTTGGTTTGTAGGCATTCTGGTATTTCGTTAATAAATGTCATATTTGCTTGGTCGTTTCTTGAAATTTTTCCCAAACAATGAACAGTTGACACTTGTGACGAGGATTCCTCAGTATTTTGCATGTAAGCATTGATACTCCTGATACACAAGTTATTCAAACTATCGGGAGCTTTTGACATCGGCGATGACTTTGACTGCAGTAATAAGCCAGAATTTGGCTGCACAGTTTCTGCACCATTTTCCTCTAGCCTTTTATTAGTTTTTATTGTTTTTCCTTTCTTTGGTTGAGTTGATACATCTTTAAAATCGCTTGAAGAGATCGATTTTCCTGGTGGGACATTTAGTTTCTTGTTTCGTATTTTTTTATTTGGATCTGGACTGCGTATCTCCTGCAGCCAGTCTAATAGTGCATTGTCGATAGTATATGGCATCACCTTTGGATTTGAGCCTGGTAGTTTACTAATTACTTTATTTGGGTTTAATGGTGTAATGCCAGTACTTTTAAATGCACTGATTATGTTGTGTTTTTTTTCGTTAAGTTGCTCCATTAGTTTTTTGAGTAGATCTGGGAAATGTCCCTTGTGAATTGTTGCTTCTCTTGGGTTTTTTATCTTGTAATGTAATAGAATTTCTCTCCATAGTTTTTTTAATGGGCCAAAATAGCACACGTCCAACGGTTGAGTCAAATGGGATGAATTTGGGGGTAAAAATACGAAACGTATATCATTTTCTTCACAATATTTCACAATTTTGTGATTTATGGGGGACGCCAGGTTATCTCCAATTAAAACCTTCGTACCAATTTTGGTTTTAGCCCATGGTAAAATAATACTTTCAAACCAATCTTCGAATAGAAGACCATCAAACCATCCCGATTTAGAACGGTTGAATCTGGCTCCTTTAGGTCCGTTCAGTGTCCATTGTGTATATAAGTGCTCAGCTTTATACACAACGTATGGTGGAAGACATTCTCCTCCTGCAGTTATTGCAAACATTATAGATATAGCCCCCTTCGTATAATTTAACACCCTTTCGGGGTACTTGACTCCTCTTCTGAACAAACATTTTTGAACCCCAGGATTATCGGTCAAATTTGTCTCGTCGTAATTTAAAATATTCTCATTAGAGACTCCTTCGAGTGATAGCTTCAGATTTTTGAAATAATCCTCCATTTCTTCTGGGGATTTTTCTGCACGGCTCCTTTTTATATTTTGGATCACTCTGTAGGCTAAGTCTGATTTATTTCTTTTTATAAAAGTGTATGCCCACTTTTTTCCGGGTAACTTGTTATTGAAAATGGAAAGTCTGCCGTTGACCTCCAAATATCTGAAAATAAAACCGTCAAATTAGTAGGTAGTGATAAATAATTCAAGATGCTTAAGGTATGCCTTACACATTTTTTCTTAATTTCCACAAAACTAAAATATCCAAATTATTTTTTTATTTCTAAGCTTTACAAACGTATAAACGTTTGTAAAGCTTAAAAATAAAAAAAATAATTTTAAGCATACTCAAGTAAATCTCTCGATATAATATAGTTTTGAACATCACCTATGTACGACAATGCGCAAATCCAGAAGGGTCAAAGGACTGCCATATTCGGCGGCTGCAATTAACACTCTTTTTATATTAGCCTCCTCCTCATTAGTTAGCCGAGTTGGGCATCCTGGACTATTAGGGTGTTTATTATGTAGCTTGTCCAATAAAGTACGACGAGGTATGCCTAAAGTTCTTTCTGCTTCGTACGAAGACATTGTTTTGTTTTTTAAAGCTTCTACTGCCAATGCTATCATATTGTTTGAATGTTTCGCGGTGTATGCCCTTTTTTTGGGTTTCGTCGTTGGTCCCTTGATTTTTGGCATTGTCCGTCGATAGTTCTGTAACCAGTTTTATGATCTAGATGAGCTCTCACACTACGTACTTATCTAAACAACTGAAAAAGCTTTTATTAACTGAATTCATAGTATTTTTATGATGCTAAATACCCTAATTATAAAAGTACTTGTCAAGACGAATCAAACAAGCCCAAACTCGATGGGGTTTTTTTTTTTTTTTTTTCTGGGTGGGAAGTCATCAAATAACTTCTCCCGCTCTGGGTGGAGCGGGAGGGCGTGTCAGACTTTTACTGACTAAAACCCACCCGTGTTCCCTCAGTTGCCTGTGTGCCAGGGGCGGCGGTATCTCTTTCGAACAACCCGCACCCCCGGCAGGCACCGGCCCTTGCGGGCCCCTCTGTTGCTGCTGACAACTCTTTGAACCCGGGTCGACGGCGCGCGTGGAACACAACGCGCCGTCGACCCGGGCTTGGTCCTTACCGGACAGCGAGGTACCCATTACTCGCCGTCCGCAAGCCCGTGCCTACGGTGGCCGGGAATCAGCCTGGGATTCCCGACGCCCAGGGCGTCTCCTGCGAAGGCCACGGCTGTGAGGGCGCATGTATTGCATCTCCCTCACGTGCGCCGCCTCCCTCTTTGCGAGCATAACTGCTTCGCTGAAGGAGGCGACTGCCAGCCATGCCCTCTCGCTCCGTACCATGGCCTGGACCAGGGTCGGACGCGAGAGATCGCCGCCGCCGATCACCTCCACGAGGACACGGCGTTGCTCCGCCCAAGCTGGGCAGACCTCCACCGTATGCTCCACCGTGTCCTCTGGGCGATCTTCGCAATGGAAACACCCGGGCGTTTCCTCCCGCCCTATCCGAAACAGGAACCTCCCGAAACAGCCATGTCCGGTGAGGACCTGTGTCAGGCGGAAGGTGAGGACGCCATGCCGCCTCTCAAGCCACTCCTCAAAGAGGGGACTTACCGCCGCAATCGCGGCGTGCCCAGCACTGGGTTGCGACAATCGCACTTTCCACGTCGCCATGAGATCCTGCCGGAGCTCTGTCCGCCGTGCCGCGACTTCCAGCGGCAGCGGAGTTACGCCCCGGCGTTTGGCCTCCTCGCACCACTCCCAAGTGAGCGCGAGGACGTTTGCCTCCAGATCCCATGGCGGTAATCCGGCAAGGAGGCCCGCCGCCTCACCGGAGATCGTGCGGTATCCCCGGATCATCCGGATGGCCATGACCCTATGGGCCGCCTTCAACCGGCGTGCTGGTTGGCGCCTCAATGTAGGCGCCCACACCGGCGCCCCGTATAGGGCCATGGCCCGCACGAACCCCGCGTAGAGCCTCCGGCAGGAGGCGTTTGGCCCCCCTAGATTGGGCAGGAGCCGCTTCAAGGCAGCCCCGGCCCGCTCCAGTCTGGGAGCCAACCGTCGGAAGTGTTCCGCGAAGTTCCACCGGCTGTCGAGGACGAGTCCTAGGTACTTCATCGTCGACTCGACGCCGATGTGAACCCCTCCCACCGTTATCTGGGAACCCGTCAGTGGCGCATTCCGAAGACCATGAAACCACATGGCCTCGGACTTGTGCAAGGCCACCTCGAGTCCCAGTTGCCGGATCCTATCGACGATTGTCGCAACTCCGTGTGTCGCTAAGTCGGCCGCCGCCTGGTACGACCTCCCTTGCGCCAGGACCAGCGTGTCGTCAGCGTAGCAAACTACGCTGACGCCGCTAGGGAGGTCGGCGCGCAGCACCCAGTCGTATCCGATGTCCCACAGATGCGGCCCCAGGACCGATCCCTGTGGGACACCGCACGACATCTCTCGCCGGTTCCACTCTCCTAGGTGACCGGGGTAGATGACGGCCCTGTCCGTCAAGTAGGCCTCGACCACACGACAGAGGTAGGTCGGCATCCGGTGATACCGGAGTGCCTCCCTTATGCAACTCCAGGGCAGGGTGTTGAAGGCATTGGCGATGTCCAGAGACACCGCCAAGACGACCCCACCCCGGGCCACAGCATCCCCCGTCGTGAGGGCTCGCATGCGCATGATGGCGTCCACCGTGGAGCGCCCCCTGCGGAAACCGAACTGGCTCTCCGCCAAATCCGGCCCCACCCGCACCAGCCGCCCGACGAGGCGGTCTGCAATGACTCTTTCAAAGAGCTTGCCCACCTCGTCGAGCAGCACGATGGGCCGGTAAGCGGACGGAGAGTCCGCGGGGCGCCCCTGCTTCTTGATGAGGACCAGTTTCCCCGTCTTCCAGTGACGTGGGAACTGGCCCTCCTCCAAGCATGCGCTTAGGAGCCCTCTTAGTCGAGGCCCGAGAGCCTCCAAGGCCAGGACCCAGGCTTTTCCAGGCAAGCCGTCGGGTCCTGGGGCGGTATTCTTGGCATTCAGCCTACGTACCGCCACTCTCAATTCTACCTCGGTCACCTCTGGAACATCGTCGTCGTCGTCGGTGTGGTCCGCATCGGGCACCGCAGGAGGCGGAGCCATGGGCGGGGGAGCATGCTCCCCTCGCGAGGGAAACAGAGCGCTCACCACGTCCTGCACGAGCTGAGGCCGGAGACTCTGGGTCAGCGGGGGAGCCCACGGGCGGATTTTCTCCCGCACCGTTTTGTAGGGGCGTCCCCACGGGTCTCTGTTCAGAGTCTCCAGCGACTCCTCGCGGGCCAGTGACCTGGCCCGCAGGATCTCCGCTCGGAGGGCGGTCTTCGCCACTCTGTACCCCTCGTATAGCTCCGCCTGAATGGCTTCCGTATCCGGAGGGCGGATACGGAGCCTGCGATGCCTGGTGTACCGATGCCGCGCAGCAACGCACGCCTCGCGCAGAGCTGTGAGCTCCGGCGACCACCAGTACACCTGGCGTGAAGCACGTCCTGGCTGGACCCGGGGCATTGCCACGTCACACACCTCGGACATGGCCTCCCGGAACCACTCCGCCTCGTCGTTGATGTCGGCAGGCCTGTCCGGTGGTGACACCCAGGCCTGCACAATCGAGGCTTCCAGGAGTAGCTCCCGGTCCAGCCGCTTCAGCGCCCACCGCGGACCACACGGGGCCCGTTGGACCGGCGCGCTCGAGGCCTGGGCGGAGACGTCAAACCGGATATACCGGTGGTCGGAATACGTCTCCACCCCCTCCATGACGCGCCAGTCGACGACACGCGGTGACAGAGCGGGGCTGGCGAACGAAATATCCACCACCGACTCACCCCGCATCCGCACACACGTGGCGACAGAACCCCGGTTTAGGACGACCAGGCCCACCTCTAGCGCCCAGTCCTCCACCATCCTACCCCGCACATCCGTCAACCGGGAACCCCAAGCCAAGTTCTTGGCATTGAAGTCCCCAAGGACGAGCACGGGGAGGGAACGAAACCCGACGACGACGTCTCTCAACTCCTCAAGGGAGTTGTGGAACTCGGCGAGAGTTCGGCTCGGGGAGAAGTACACCCCTACCACTGCAATCTCCCCGAACCGTGCTGCTACGCAACCCCTTCCTCTCTGGATACCCTCGAGAGCCGGGGTGCCGGCGGCGGCCGACGAAATTATGGTCACTGAGCCGCTCAGGTCCTCCACCCAGTAATCCCTGGGCGGGACAAAGTACGGCTCAGCGACCACGGCGATGTTAATCGACCACTGCGCCATGCTCTGGAGCAACAGATCCTGAGCGGTGGCGCAGTGGTTGATGTTCGCCTGGAGGAGGCGAAATGGAGCCGTTATTGGCATTCCATTTCAGCCCCCTCCGGAGCCCCCTGAGAGGGCCCTGCCGCGGTGGTAGCGGCGGCGACGGCGATGGTAGGGGCGGCAGCGGCGGCGGCGGTGGCGGCAGCTACGGCGGTGACGGCGGTGGCGGAGGGCTTGCCCCTGCCCCGGCTCCTGGTTTCGGCGGGTGGAGCGCAGGCCTTGCTCCCAGCCCGGTGTTCGGCCGGCTTGCCAGCTGCCGCACATAAATAGCAGTGCGGCGCGGCATTGCATGAGCCGGCCTTGTGACCGGGCTGACCGCAGCGGAAGCAGTGACCGCTGCGGTCCACCTCCGAGGTGCATTGGACTCCGACGTGGGGTTACGTCGTTTTATAACAGAGTTCCCATGGGTATCTTCCGGGTCCATCAGCTGACCCTAAACATCATTTTGGACTAGAGTACTCATCAAGGCAAATCAAACAAGCTCAAACGCAATGGGGTTGCGTTGGTTTACAACAGAGTTGCTATGGCCACCTTCCGGATCCATCATCAAATCAGCTCCATGTTATGATAATATTGCATTGTTATCTGATATACATAAGATTCGATTACAGACAGGCACTAGGACAGGTGAAACTAAATAAAAGCTCGTAATAATATAATACGAAGCAAAAAAAGATACAATAAATTATTATGAACAATATTGAAATTGACAACCCTAGGGGCAGGCGAAGTTTGGCAACAAGATGGCCGCCGCTATCCCCTCAATAACATTTTATTGAATTACCACTTTTACACGTAAATTAGATAGAAAATTCTAGTGTCATATGAAAGAAAATTAGCTGTAGATTATAATTTAATAATAAGTTTAATCTTACCTGTTCTGTATCCCTGCATAAAACTGAAGTTAAATCGCAGACAAAAAAAAACGTGTCGTTTCTCTTGTGAAAAAAGTGTACTGGTCACCAACAACGTGAAGTTAGCCACAATTTTTCCTCAAAATCTTGCCATAGATGAAAAATACTTATTATTTAGTAACTTTACGCGAAGCCAAGCCTAAAATTGAAATGGCAACTTCAAATTATTTGAAATTAGGCGAAGATAGGTGGCACAGGCGAAGTAACGGATCACGACGGTAGCTTAACCTGGATGATCGACCCGTGCTACATAATCCAGAGTTTTTTTTTTTCATCTATCTTGCCCAGATTATATTGTTATGATAATTTGTATGCTTGTTGAGTGAAATAAAGTATATTATACTGAATAACCGGTTTAAGTTCTAGTTAACCTACATTTCATATTCCAAACTGCTTTTTTTTTCTCACAATGGTGAAGCTGCTTCTACACCGCGTCAGGTGCACTTTAGTCTAAACACATTTTAACCTTCATCATTCTTACCTTCGACAAGATCCATCCATACGCCATAACGTCGCCTTTTAACACCTCCCCTTTCATCAGCTCCAAGGCAAGACCTTCAACCTCCGGCTCGATCCTCATCAGCGCCAAGTACGGCCCATCTGTGCCCTCTTCTTCTTCGAAGTCTGTTCGTGAGGAGTTGGATTCAGGGTGTAGGACAACCGTCGTCACATTGTGCGCTGAACCGTCTAAGAGAGGGTTGGAAGATTCCGCCACTATGGTGTAGTGAGTTGTTTCTGTCATGTTTGTGCTGGAAGAACCAAGGTAAAAGGGTCGTATAAATTCTCTGAAAACCCCGAACTAAAGAACTTTATGGCGTATTTTTCCATAGGTTGGAACAGTTTGGTTCAGCAAGAAGCTGACTCTCAACATCCGAATGATGATTCTACTGTGGTCAAATCAACTTGATGATGACTTCGCTGCTAATCAAGATTCTGTTGGCTTATAGGGCATAAATAGTGCATTACAAATCTTACTTGTTGGCGTAGAAATTACTCAAGACATTGATACAGCTGGCAGCAGTGAGCACCCATCGCGGAGTCAGCAGCGTTCCCGCACAAGTCTGCGCGGTAACGTTGGCAAGCGTCTCAAATATGGCAACCAAAAATGGCGCGCTATGTGGAAACTCTTTTGACGTCTCATTTTTAACTTCATGGATATGTTTTGTTGTATTTCCGCGTCTACTTGTAAAGAAACTTTTTTTAGAGAATGTAGTGAGATCGTTGTCGAATTTTGACTTATTTTCATCAAACGACCTTGAAATATCTGGTTCAGGCAAAGAACTGTCGACTACAGCTTTGTCAAAAATCTCCGACGCTTGTTCATCGGGTTGTTCATTGTCGAATTGGTTGTCTTTTCTTCTGAAGGAAGGCACGATGACTAGGTCCAAGTCCTGGCCCACAGCGTCCAGGATCTGGTCTGTGGTGAAGGGATCACAGTCTCCTAGGACTGGAGCCTCGTCGCTGTTTGTAAACTTTGCGTTTTGATAAAGAGTATCGTTTAGGGCATAGTTGAAACCTAAAATAATTGAAAAATAATAATTAACTCCACTAGATCGACATAATTTCCTAAACTACTAGACTATCACCACGACGGTTTTAAAAATAAGGACCTAAAAATTGTGTATTTTGATTATTTCATCACATTTCACCAATATACTCCTAAAGAGGCTTAGCTTTAAGAAAATTCAAACACTTACCTACGCATTATCGACTGTATCAACGTAAACATTATGATGCCCTTTTGGTATAGTTTGTAAACACGTCTTTGTTTGGCAGAAGGTAGTTACAATCTCAGTTTAACTAAGATGTTGTAACTATGCAATGGAAACAAACGACCGTTTTTTTTTGGGTGGAAAATCATCAAATAACTTCTCCCGCTCTGGATGGAGCAGGCTTTTACTGACTAAAACCTACCCGTGTTCCTTCAGTTGCCTGTGTGCCAGGGGCCGCGGTATCTCTTTCGAATAACCCGCACCCCTGGCAGTAACAAACGACCGTAAGGCACATGGGGTGGGTAGAACCAACAGGTTTTCATTAAATCAGTCACATAGTAGTATATGAACTGCCTATGATATTCCCACTGCTAGGACACAGGCCTCCTCTCCGAGAGAGAGAGTGGGCCGTGATCCACCACGCGGGCCAAGTGCGGGTTGGTAGATGTCACATGTCTTCGAATGTTTTGGTTCCAGGACATGCCGGGTTCCTCACGATGTTTTCCTTCACCGTTTTGAGAGCAGTGGTGATGAAATAATTTACACAAAGTGAAGCGCCTGGCTGGGTTCCACCCACAACTCGTAAGTCGCCGCCGTTACCATAGGGCCACCATTGCTACGTTCACGACGATCAGTCACATAATTAACTAAAAAACCCGACTGCCTAAAAGCATCTTCTTAAAATTAACAATAAAGACATTTGTTGCCTCCGACTGCATGAGATTGCTTATAGTATTCAGTCTAATAATCACTCTTTTTAAAACAAGTTTCTTGTTCTTTTTTAATTCAAGTTCACTTTTTAGGCAGTCGGGTTTTTTGATTTTGTAATTTTTATTTTTTATTTCACAGTTTTTAGATAATGTAATTATTTTTGAAGTTAATGAGACCTATTTATGAAATCCTTTATTTTGATACCCCACTCAATAGATTTTGACAAAAAAAAAAATTTTTGAAGACAATATGGCGCCAAAAATCGGCCATTTTCATTTTATTTAAATTTTAATATACCCAGTGTCACTCACAATTAAGACGAATCTAACCGCAAATCTCAAGCTGAAATCGATCAAGCCGTTTAGGCTACCGAGCGTGCCAAAGAAATATACATACATACACTCGAAAAACATAACCCTCCTTCTGGCGTAGTCGGGCAAAATAACTTCCTTATAAAATGAGGTCGTTTTCTGTAGAAGGAAAGCCCCAATCATTAAAAGGGCTGCTGGTCCCAGAAGACACTTGCTACTAAACTGAAGAAACAAAATTGCGTAACTCGCTATCAATCAGAATTTAAATAAGTTTGAAGGATATTGCTAGTCCTTCATGTTCAAACAATTTGCCTGCTGGATCCAGAACCACTCGCCAAGTAATCTCTATAGTGAGTCAAGTGGACTTGATCATTTAATTTTAAAAAATAATATGAAAAGGTACTCCTTATTTTAAAGTCAGAGAATTTTTGTTTATCAAAATTACTACTAACTATAATTGTCCGTTTATTCAATCACACAATTATTGATAAACAATTAATGTCCCTGACTGTTCATCCTGATGTACAGACAGGGGCATTAATTGTTTATCAAATTGACACTCTACGTTAATTTGCTATTTGTACAATTGTCAAAAAGAATGGCATTCTGTTGTGATTGATACGGGCAAATAAAGTTGGTAGTAATTTTGATAGACGATTAGTTTCCTTGACTTTTAAATAGGGAGTATAATTTTATTTATCTATCTACAATGTGTCAAATAATTAACGCAAGACCTCATACACCCAATTAAAGGACCATTTTTTACAGCTAACTGGCCTTATTAAGAAAACAGTGTTGACCCCTTGCATTACTTGATGATTTAAAATTGAGTCTTATTGCCTTGAAATAAGATTGTTTTTTTTTTGCTCCATCGGCGCCAGGTTTAGCAATATACATTTATTTTTATAAAAATAATGAAATCGATTCAGTAGTCAATTATAAACTACCTTCAGGGCTTGCGGTTGTTCTGTTAAACCTTGTATACATCTATGGACGTAGTTTACCTGCCAGATTATCCAGTAGAAACACAAAAACTGCTACGGTCGACATTTTGAAAGCAATTATTTTGTGTTACAACGTGTTGACTTTACCGTTGCATGTATGTGTTGCGTGTACGCACTGTTTTTGATTCCTTCTTGATAAACGGTCTTTGCCACTTTAAAGAATCGTTTTTCCTTAGCAATATTTGCAGATAAATCTTGGTTTGTTACAAGTATCTGATTTCACAATATCTTTTTCAGTTTTTCAGACTTATTTCGGGCTTCTTTGGTGGTGACTGCTCAGGCTTGATCTCGTGCCTGTACTGTTAATTTTCGCAGTAAACGCGGCTGTTTTGTAAACAATCGTTAGGTTATCGTGCTTTTGTAAAACATTATGTAAAGCAACTCGTGTTACGGTTTCTTTCTTTTACATAATGCACTATTTATTGCTCAATTTGAATTCAGAATCTTAAATCGTTTACATTCCTCGCCACTTACTCAATTATCTACTTTAGCATAATGTAATCTCAGCTTATTTTCGAGTGACTATTTGAAATAAATTCCAAGATAGATTTTGATTGCAATGGAATTTGAACTTTGTCATGTATGACATTGAGGTTTGTTTCCGAAACCTTATTTTATTAAGATTTGGCACTTGGGGTATTTAATATCTTGTCCAGCGTGCCCTGTGGTCTGCACGCTACAGGATTTGATGGACGCTGCTGAAAGTGCCAAGCTTGTAGCCAAATTCTGGGCTGACTGTATTTAGATAGCCTTCGACACGCTAAGAACAATATCTAAGATTCTAAATACATTATGAAGAGAAATAGTTGAAGGGTCAGAAAAATTACAAGTATACACAATCATTAAAAATATTTATTAGATTTTACATTTGTTCAGTACATTCACAACCTTTACACATACAAGCATTTATAGCGATCACAATCATTGCCCAGTGTTAAAATTATTCTGGAGCATTCACGCGCCCGCATGCTGGCCCGCCACTCCCGTAGAATTTTAATAAAATGAAGGCTATTTCGGTTGTCGGGTGTGGAGGTCAGATAGGCAGTCGCTCCATGATAAATACTGGTACAGTGTATCCGGTTAGACTGGAAGCCAACCCCAACATAGATGGTTAAGCGCTAGGCAAATGATAAAGGGTACTTCAGTTACACTGTGGCTGGCTGATGATTGTTGCAATTTCAAAAAAATTACGACTCAGCTTTAGATTGTCATATCCTACCGCATGCGGGCAAGAACATGTTTTTGGCTTCTGTACATTGGAATTTGTCTCCGTCTAATCGAAGACATATTTACAATGGAAGCATGTACAAAAGATGTTTCTCGGTCATTATGTACATACGTAATAAAATATTAGAAAGTCAAGTCTATTTACAAATTTATTACCTACTACAAATAGTAGCGAAATTCTAGTAAAACATACTTAATTTTAATAGTAATTTTAGTAAAGTTATTAATATCAAACACATCTTGTATCAATTTATTTGGTTATGTTTTAAAATATATTAATTTACAAATAAGTACATACATGCATTTTGTATAGCTTGAAATTAAATTATGAACAGTAGTTTAATTTTTATTTGTGTTAATTTTTTTTTACATTAACAAGCTAAGTCATAGATGGCAGCACCAGTGACGCGGCAATTGATGTTTTAGTTTCTATTGCAAATTATTTGTATCAATAATATAATTTAATAAAATTGAAATAATGTATCGTTTCATATTTCTCTTTGATTGAGTATTTAAATAGATATTTCCCTGGGTAACTAGTAAAATTGCTCACATTAAAATGTACAAAGATTTAATTAACTATATTATTACTTCATACTCTTTACAAAAGTTTATGTCATAAAAATGCTTATATCTACAAAAAAAACTATACATATGTCAATTCAGATTTATAAGCACCTGTGCTTTGTCCGAGAACTGGGATATATAACATCTCGCTAGCCGCTAGTCGAGTAACAATCAGGTAGAATCATAACTCGAAAAGTGATACTAGCCCTCTTTATATCGATTTAGATTTAAGTTATAACTTAACTCACTTTTATCATTACAAATACTTGATAATGAACATACCGCCAAGGAAATTAATTGTTAAGCAAATTGACATCCTACGTTAATGTGTCAAAGAATGACAGTTGTGATTTGAATATACGGACAATTTTAAGCTGGTAGTCAATTTGCATTACAATTAATTTCCCTATTTTTTCATTCAGGTTATCTTAGATCAATCAATGCGGACATTAAGATTTAAGAAATCTTCAAAATTGAGGTTTAAAGGTCGTTTATAACTACAACAATTTAAAACGTCCATAGGAAAATATTCCTAGATCTAACGTTCACTATTATTATCGAATAAAGTTATGTACCTCTCGCTTAGTGTATTATTAGACTAGATAACTGACTTGAGCCTGCTGTAGTGATATCCAAAAGGAATGAAGTACCTGCAAATAAATAATATCGTTTCAGCCTGTACTGTATACCTACCACATACACAATAAGCCTATAATTCTCCCACTTCTGGGTCACAGGCCTCCTCTGTGAGAGGGAGTGGGCCGTAATCCACCACGTGGGCCCAGTACGAGTTGATAGATGTCTTCGAATTTTTGGTTCTATAGTTCGAGTTTTCATTGTATTCAATAACTTGACATCTCAAAGAAAAATAATGTTACCATACTAACACTAATAGTGTTGGGGTAGTGAATGGTTTTGCGTTAAGAACGAATGATAAAAATGGTTTAATTTTGAATGAAACCATTTTTAAACTCAACCCAATAGAATTAATTTGGGCACAAGTAATAGGGCATGTCGCATAAAATAGTAAATCTTTTAAGATGAAAGATGCAAAAAAACAATTATTTGAAGTAGTAGTTAGCTTCGTCATGGAGTCCTTGCGTATCTCACGTATCAAAAGTAGTAAGGGGGCGTCCATTAATTACGTGAGGCGTTTAGGGGGGGTCAACTCGAATCTCACCCAATCTCACATGGAGGAGAGGGCGTCTCGGAAAATTTCACGTAATGTATATTTTTTCCGCAAAGAAACTTTGTAACATTGCGGGAAAACCGGTTATGTAAATCATGTTTTTGCGATAATATAGCTAAATCCTACAAAATAATATCGCGAGTAGCACAGCAGCTCCTCGTTGGTTAAACTGCCACCGGCCATAGAGGCGGGTCATTGACGGTTTTTTGGTTAAATAATTTAACTGTTAATCATCAATGGTCAACAGGTTAAAAAAGCTGTTAAATTATTGACAAGTTTTGAATGTTCAATCCGTAGCGTTCAGCGTCAATTTATTTCAACGTTTTCAACCACTGACAATTTTGTTGCAAATAATGTATTTGATAAGAATTTAAAAAAATATAATGACATTCCCTTCGCACTCATTCCAGGCTTCAGGACTGGCTGGGTACACAAATCACCCTAATTGCCTCACGTAATTAAACGGCGCGCCCTAAGACCTATACCACAGCCCACTGTTAAAGAGTGAAGAAATATGAACCTTCCGTCAAATTGAGGAACGCGACTTTCTACCTAAATTGACGTTCACACTGACTTAGTCGCGGCGAGATATTTTCGCGCACTGGATCTTCAAGCACTGCTCAGTGCCGAGAGTTTAAAATCGAACAGTGAGTTTTGATGACTCACTGCATTCTTAACGCGAACGAACTATAGACTCATGTGGTGAATTCATGGTTACTGTTTGCGCGTCGATGTCCTTGCCAACTTGTATAAAGATAACAAAGACTGTGCTATGCAAGGACTGCAACGTTGATATCTGTGTGGCAGTGACAACCGCGCTACGCTCCGGCAGATTTGCGCCGGCCCATAGACACAAAGACCCCTTTATTTACCCCCGACGCAAAAAGAAGGGTGTTATAAGTTTGGACTACTGTGTATCTGTCTGTGGCACTGTAGCTCTTAAACGGGTAAACCGATTTGAGTGCGGTTTTTTTTTATTTAAAAGTAGGTTTTCTAGCGGTGGTTCTTAGAAATGTCTTATCAAAATCGGTTCAGCAGTTTCAAGGTCATAATCTGTTATAGGGTTCTTAGGACGCATAATGTGTATTTACATTATTTAATTCCCACTCACCTTAGTAACTCCAATGGTCATCCCGAACATTCTGGCCAGTGTTCTCAGGGATGTACCCCTTGATGAAGGGCAGTCCAGTACTGACCCTCTTCTGGTATTCCACGTACTGTGGCCCGAAGAACGTGAGGAGGGTCAGTTCCTCAGCGTACACTCGCTCTCGGAAGAACATCCATGAGGCAAGCGCGTATATTATGATGCAAACTGGGTTTAGGAGCGTTACCTGAAAGATGGGAGGATTATTTTTTTCATTGTTGTGTGGGTGTTGTTGTTTCGAGTGACCACTAAAAATCAGCGCTGCGCTGTGGGTCTCCTATAAATTATAAATGATTTTATTTCTGTATTTAGGTTTGTGGGTGGGTGGATCCCGCTTAGTGGCAAACGATATTACGGCAGGCCCAGACGGAGATCATCAGTAATCCAGCAGCTCATAGCACAGCAACATGCTGAGTGGGATATTTCTTCTTACAATCACTGATTTGATTTGATTTTAATCACGACGTGCAGTTCTCAGCTTCTAGTGTCAGCGGCTCAGGCGGTTTAAGCTGTGTGTCAGTGGCGAAGGGTCAATACAAATCGATTCCCATCGGCTTACCTTTAAGAAATCCCACTTCCCACCGATCCACCATTAATACACAACTAATCACAAACAACAACAACAAACAACAACAACAACAAACAAACAACAACAACAACAACAACATCATCAACTAATTTTTATGTGTTTCTAAGTTTTACTGAAAAAACGCCTTCGCGTAACGAAAACCAATTATTTTCCGTACGGAATTATCTGATTCCAACTCAGTATGACTGAGTTGGAATCATCTTCTGATTTCTTTCTGATATGAAAGTGGGGCTTTATCATTTGAAGAAACTAAGCTTGCATCACACGATGAGTGTTTTTTTTTTTGGAATGGCTTAACCTGGCCATAATTTTACCCCTCGCCACTGCTGTCTAGTGAAATCTGTCAGTGAAATTTCATTCAGAATTCATGAATATAAGATTTTTACTTAGCAATATTTCCAGGCCGGGCAAAGTGGTATTGGGTTTTGCGATCACGAAAATTTCAGTAGCCATACGAAATCTGGATTTGTGCCTGGTTGATAGTGACACATGGGTGCACTAGGCATACCTCTGCTTAACCCTTCGGGTGTGACAGGCGTGATGTTGTGTGTGTTTTGTGTATTTATCTCTTACCTGCGTACCAATCGACCAGTAGAACCACCCGACGTAGCTAGGATGCCTGCAGATGGAGTACACCCCATGAGTCACCAGCTCATGGTCCGGGCGCTTCACAAACTGTACCTGGAAATTAAGTCAATAGAAATGACATCCTTATTTATTAGACCACATTCGCAGGAACGTAAAAATATCGCAATAGGATTTTATCCCGCATTGGATTTTCGACTTTCGGTGTTGAAGCGAGCGTTGAGAATCGAACATAGTGTATCCCAGCGCGTCCAAAAAAACACACTGTTCGATTTTCAACTCTCGGCGCTAAGCATGGTGTTGAAAATCCAGTGCGCGAAAAAAAACCCAGCGCGACATTTTTTCGTAGGATAATTATAAAATTTCCTGGTTTTCGACAGAAACTGAAGTGTAATAAGAATGTTATAAAGGGTGTAAGGGAAACGCTTCCGAAAAGGAAGACGAAGAGAGATAGGGCTAGTGATTCTCGATACAGTACTATAAAAAAATCTAGATTTTTTTTTAAATTTTTACCTAATTTTTTTAGCATTTTTTGTACACTATGCTGTGAGAACAGTTAAATGAACCATAATTCGAGATTAAAAACGACCCCAAGTCCAGGCGGCGACTTTAGGTTTAGGTATCCCTTGTAAAGCGCCGCCAAAATAAAATAAGTACAAACATTACAGAAGCGTCAAACGCGAAGCGTTAAATTGATGCAAAATAACCAATTTAAGGCGAAAGGTTATTGGTATCCGTTTGCATTTAGGTTGTAAATAACCTACGTTTGGCTTCGGAAGCGTTCCCCTTACACCCTGTATGATAAATGATTTTATTTCTATAAGTAGGTGTGTACAAACACTTTTACACATCAATCATATTTTTAAAATTAGATAAGGTCGGCGTTTCCTATCTGACTACTCTGAAAAAAAAACCTAAACTCCAGACATAATCTTTGTCAGATCACGTGAAGACCATGTGGATTTGTCTCTGAAATGGTCTTTTGAGGAAAGAAGCAGTTGAATAAGGATTCAATCAATATCACGTCAGACAAGACTGGATTGCCACAAAGAACTAAGAAAGTTCCTTTTAAGCCATGTACAGACGTCAGCACATCAAGCTACCCCAGTCTGGCAAATTTCTTTTGATAGTTTTTCAACTTTATTGCAAAAGGATAAGTTTCATGTTCAATTGGGAAAATTTGACAGTTTGGTATGGATTGATTTGCTGCCGTCTTTACAATAGTGGCACATGAAGCAGTTCTTATTTGTAACTTACAAATAAAACTAAAAAAAACTTAAAAAAAACGGAAAACCATCCATCAATTTAAGATGGGATGGCTTTCCGTTTTTCTAAAGTTTTATTGTTGTGATTTTAATAAAAATAATTTTGCATTATATTAAAAATTACTTACTGTGTGATTAAAATTAGTCTTAGCTGTGAACATGGCTGACTTCCTGAGCACTTCTCCTGTGATGCACATCACAACACCCACGTATGACAGCCAGAAGTAAGTCTTCATGTCTGCAATAAAAGTTGTACTATGTAACATTCTGTTAATTTAAGTAATACTAGTAAGGGGTCATTCAAGTATTACGTAAGCAGATTTTTTCAACTATAAACCCCCCCCCCCCTTATTTAATACTGATGACATAATCACCATCCAGACTCCCCCATCCCCCATGTTATCAAAAATATGCAAAGCTAAGACCCCCCGCCCCCTTGTAGTGCTTACGTAATACTTGAATGGCCCAATGCACAAACTAAAGACAAGATTTATTATTCAATGGTACTTAATACAATAATTCAAATGAATTAATGTGTAACGCAAGTTAAAGATTACGTGCGGATATTGAACTGCTTGCTAAAGGGTGCTAAGTCATAGTACCAACATAATATAAGACCAATATTTTGTAAATTTCATTTGCGATAAACGTTTTGACTTTGAATTTAATTTTAATGCAAGCATTGAATGTAAAACAGGCTTCTGAACCAAAGAAAACTTTGAGAGAAACCTGAATAGATTATTAGAGTTCATATTTTTAGTGCTTATTGCACATATTTGTATAAGCTTTTTACGATCATATTTATATTCTTACAAATATTACCCATTTGATTCGGGATTATGTATGCGTGCCAATCAAAAAGGTTACTAGCAAAAACAATTTTTAAGCCAAAGACTCAGCATTGCCATACAACATGGCTATGCCAAAAGGAAACATGCCCAAAAGGAAACATGCCCAAAAGGCTCTTTTCCTGTTGACAATGAAGCAGATAATGTCATACTTACATATTATTAATTAAAATCTAATAGGTAACTTAAATTGTTTGTAGAGGTGTGGACTGCCGAAATGCCTACGGTAAAATGACTGCTCAGTGCAGTATTTATGTTAATTTGGGTAACAAGTCATGCATGTAATGCACCTACTGTTTGAGCAGTTAAATGGAATAAATAGAATAAAGTCAAATACTTACCAGGGAAGAAATAGTACTCCACTCCCCATTCTATCCAGCTAGCCACAGCAGCCAAACCGTACTGTACACTGTGGTTCAATATGAACGAGTTTACAGACAGAGTCCGTGGGTTCGTAAGTGCAACAGCCATAAACTCCGAGAAATGAAAAAATGACAGTATTACAGTGTAGAGACCGAACACTCTCCACCCATCGTCGAAGGTAACGAGAAAGATACCCAGGGCAAATACTGCACCAAGGAATGCTGATCTTATTGATACCTGAAAGTGAAAGAAAATGAACAATTTTATTTAATTTTCCTGGACAAAAGGAACTATTTATTCCATCTATCTTCTTTTTCAAACTGTTTCGTGAAACTTTGTGTGTGTTTTTCTAAAGACAAAAATTGTTATTTTTATTTCTTATCATACAAAATATATGTTTGTAAAATGTGTAATGTTTTTTCGCAAATCTGAAATAGAATTCCAAATATAGGTAATTATGAGTCTTAAAACTGTGAGTCATGCTGACCTACAAGTTAATTCAATAAGCAAAAATTTTAAGAAGTTTCCTTGCAAAATCTTATGCTTAAATATTATGCCTGGAAGTGAAGTGAAACATTGTAGAAATCAAAGTGATAGTCAATAAATGTGACGTTAGTTAATTAAATAAAATAGATCTTACCTCATAAATAAACCCTGTGTAACAGTATCTTAATATGAAGTTAAATAGGCAGAAATACAGGGCTGGGCCCCAACATGTTAGCGCCCATAGCTCTGACGAGAATCCTAGGACTCTTCCAGAGAAGAAAGATATTGTAAATATAAATAGGGATAGAAAAAAATACAATAACGCCTGTTTTCCGGCGGGACAAATATTTGTTATTCTGGAAATTGCCATTTTCTTGAATTACAGCTGTTCGATGTTTAGGGACTGTTTCTGATAAACTTCTACTACTATTTCCGATAAGTACACCAATATTTCTTTGAAGTAAACATTGAAAATTTGTAAATTATTCCCAAAATTTACATGAAAACTCACTAATTTATTACCGTTCGCTGATAATGGTAATGTCACGTAAGGTAAGAGTGACTCGTATTTATCGTAACAGCTACATATAACAGGTTTTTGATGATAACAGACTGTAACTGTGACAAATGAGTTTTTGGCGGGATCGCGTTGGAACATGTTGCACGACTTTTTATTTTCATGAAATTTAGTGAAATAGCGAATAAAATTGTTTAATTTTGGTAGTGAATTATGCAATTTAATTACGTGTGAGTGCACAAATGCAGTGAAGGTGAAAATAAGTGACTAACGTGGACTTTTCGTGTTCCCCCCATAAACTCCTAATAGGTTGTTGTAAAGTTACTACCGCTTTACAGTAACTTTAACTTTGACTTGACTGACTAAAGACGACTATGACTGTTTTGTAACTTCGTGCCCGATATCGGGCCATTTACTTGATGGAAAAGAAAAATTACTTGACACTGGCTAAATGCACAAACCGTGCGAAGCCAAAACCCAAAAAAAAAAATAAACTGTGACAAATAGTGGTGGTTAATATAGCATATAGCAAAATAAAGCACCGTGCTTATCATACATAACATATAGCAAATGCTATCGTGGCTCTCACTTATTTGGTTTTTGCTTTACACCGCACTCTCTGTCTCCGTCCGTCGCACATCGCAAGCGCAAGTAGCAAAGTAGCCAGTCATCGCATGCTAGCGATTGATCGCGATCTCGGGCGGCTCACGTAACGTAAATACATAAATGCTATTTTGCTTCAAGTTTTTTAATTGTAAATATATACAAGTAGTAGTTGTATAAGTAGTTCATTTTTGTAAAGACAATTAATGTACTCTTAAATACGCCTATAATTGTTTTAAATACTAACATAGGTAATTTTTACACTTAATCAAATAAAGACAGTCTTAAGCCTGGAAAGTATGAAAGAAAGTTTATTGTTTTTTTTACTACTCCGTTTTATCGTAATAAATTCATAAACGCGATGTAATATTCCGCTGTGATAACACCGCGCTTTTTTTATTCTCGCCCGCCCGTTTGGCCGTAACAAGTACCTACGCATATAAAAAAGCATGCTATAATAAAGCATATGAAATAGCTTGCTTAAAATATAAAGCATATAGCACTAAGCAAGCGATTGCCTTAAACCAACTTTGAACACTACTAGTGACAAACAAACTGAAACAACAGCTCGAAATAATAAAATCCCTTACACACGACAGTCACAAGCTTTTCTCTATTCATGCTTATGACAGTTACCTTATTTAGAATGAGATAAAAACTGTTACTACACCCTGTTACATCGTCATAAGCTCTTTCCTTTTCTCGCATAGGTGTTGCACTTTAGTTAGAAAGAGAAGCACCTACTATGTGTTCATGGAACAGGAACAGGTGCAACAGATAATATGCGATTTAATAGTTCGTTCCCACTTAAGAAATAACAGCCTATTATGTTGTAACAGGTTTTTGGAACTGTTATTTACAGGAACAGGAACAGGCGAACAGATATGTTATTCTAGCTGTTACAACCCACTCCTAATTTCACTGTCAAATTGTCAATCAATTGTCAATGTCAAACGTTTATGAACCGTTCAAAAACAATTCCAAATCATTTTCACTCCATTGTAATAATTATGGTTTGAGTTTGTAAATGGACAATAAATGTTTCGATAACTTTTGAAATATTTTTCAAGAGTAATTGTGTAATTATACTATCTGCAAAAAAATTGATGGTTTTTATTTCATTGAATGTGTAACCATGGCAACACGAAGTTTGTTTGACAACTAACCGCTAGACTGTTTTCTGCTTCCCGAATATAGTTTGTTTTGATCATTCAGCCTTGCCATTGGCTGCAAATGTATATACTTAATATCTAGACTAATGTGGTTGGTTACAAAATCATAGTTGAATCTGTCTAGTAGAAATGAAAACGAGAAAAGTCTGATAATTTTCAAATTCTTGTTAATCGAGTACCGATATTTCTACATTTCTACATTCATTTTAAAGCTGGAAACAAATATGAGTGCAAACAATGTCATATTTTTGTATTAACCGCATACCGTAGAATAAATTATAGTAAGTGTCCGCCATCAGACCGGTTACAATACATATTATCTGACGTAATCGTGCATGACAACATCTGGTACATTACGATGCAAGTCCGTCGGCGTAATTAAATTAAATTTCCCTCGTCATAAGGTTCAAAATCTGTGGTTCATTACATTACATAGATTGAAAAATACCGTGAAACTTCCTTTAGTGTTTTTAGTAATCGGATATTGATTAGATTAGCAGTTTTCTAGTGTACATCAGAGGGGTCCAGGAGCGGTTAGCCGCATTTGTCGGGTGTATGACAAGGATGAACGACCCGTGGGATGTGAAAAGTGTGCGTCAATCCGGCCAGTACGTGTCTTGTATGAAAATAAATGGGGTGCCGCTCCTACCGCCAGTTGTAAGTACCTACATCAATTATTTATATTCTATCCTAGTGGATTCTTCGCTATCTTGCTGGTAAGCTTTTGAATTTTATAGTTGACAAGACATCCTTAGACGAGCCTCTGCCCAAGGCAGACCAAGAGGACTATTAAAAAGCTAGGTAGGAAGGTGGGTATGACACAGTATGGAACCCAGGCTGGTAAAAAATTCTAAAACAGTTTAAAATCAACGAGTACCAAGGCATGTAGGATTACAATGTCAAAAGTCCTTTCTTTTTCTGGGTGGGTAGCATTGACTAATAATATCTGGATGACAGAGCTTTGCTCGGTATTTTTTTTGGTTTGATGTTATCTAAAAATGAAACCTAGCTAGATCGATTTATTGCCCCCGAAACCCCCTGCATAATAAATTTCATGCAAATCGTTGGAGCTAATACCGAGATTCAGATTATATACATGTATACAAGAATTGTTTGTTTATAGGTATTTGATATTAAAGTTAAGTTATGAATCAAGTTCAGTACAGTTCAAGGCTATTCATAGCAAATCCGCAATCAACTATACTAATACAACTTCTAGCAAAATGTTTGAATATTTGTATGCAATAGAATCAACTAGGTAATTAATAAAAATTAATAAAGACAACCAGTCTTAACAAGGGGTATTGTGTTACCCAGTTACTGGGTTATGGAGGTCAGATGGGCAGTCACTCCATGTAAAATACTGGTATTCAGCTGCATTCGGTTAGACTGGAAGCCGACCCCAACACAGTTGGGAAAAGGCTAGGTCAGATGATGATGAATGATGACTTAATTAAAATTAATAAAAGGGGCTTGAGAAATAATTTCAGCAAAAAGATAATGAATGGTAGCTGTTCGTATCTCGCCCCACTTCTGGGCAAAAGTCTCTCCTCATGATTTCCAGTGTTTGCAGTCCAGTGCTAATGTGAACCACTGGTTTTTTTTTGGGTAGGAAATCATCAAATAACTTCTCCCGCTCTGGGTGGAGCAGGAGGGCGTGTCAGACTTTTACTGGCTAAAACCCACCCGTGTTCCCTCAGTTGCCTGTGTGCCAGGGGCCGCGGTATCTCTTTCGAACAACCCGCACCCCTGGTAGGCATTGGTCCTTCCGGGCCCCATCAGGTGCTGACATCTCTTTGAGGCATGTGAACCACTGGTTGTTTGTTTGGTCCAGCTGCGCAATCTTCTAAGAGGTCTGCAGCGATGCCTTCTAATTATCTTAAAAAATAATAATTTTATAGCTTGCTAGCTGACCCGTGCCCACTTCGTTTGGCGGTAAACATTTTTACTTGCGATTAAATTATGAGTGTGGTTCGGTTAGTACTGAGTGCTATTCAATAGATTACGACACGGTCGCAGTTCCATACCTATGTCGTATTATCTCTTTAACCATGTGGTATTTTAATGTGGTTGTGGTCGTCCAAATTATATGCAGTAAAAGGGAAAAGTCTTTTGTTACTTGAGGCGATAAATTTACTCATTGTGTTAAGAATTTATAATTGTTGATAATATGACCAATAAACATGACCTAACGATTTAAATTATTTTTTTAATATAAAAAACTACTTTTTGTGACTTAAATATAAAAGTTAGACATATGCTGTCGCTGAATTTTTTGTAGGCATTATCAAGCTCTACAACGTTTCTCTAGAACTCAATCATAAATATCTCTCATCGTTAAGGCAACGTTTGTTAGAAACGTTTTCGGTCGACCGTTTTTTCTCCAAAATACTTTGCAAATCCGACTACCACGAAAAAGTCTTTTCATTTTCCGAGTTAATATATAGCCCATGACACTCACAAATAACGTGGCTTTCTATTGGTAAAAGGATTTTCAAAATCGGTTCAGTAGATACAGAGATTGCCCCCCTCATACATTACAACCTCACAAACTCACAGACTCACAAACTTTACCTCTTTATAATATTATAATATATTATAGTATTTATAGTATAGATAATTATTATTTTAAAATGAATTCTGAATTTAAAGATTATCCTTAATTAGTAGGTAATGTTTAAAAATTATCTGCATGGCAGGGTTGGAAAAAGTATTGTCATCATCTTCACAAGGACAAGAAATCATTTTCCTATTTCTGCATTGTTTTTATTGTTTTAGTATTTTTTGGTCCTTCTTTGAAATTACATTCTTTTTAGAAACCATTATTATTAATCAACGTCCCTGACCTAAGTTTCCTAGTCCAAGCAATCTCCATTATTTTTTTCATTTGTTTGCAGAATTTCAAGCATTTAAAAAAGCATTTGCAGATTAAATATTGTTCAAGAGCTTATTAGAAAAGTTTAATAACAAAAATGAAAAAAATATTGTACTTTCTTCTGTTGTTATCTCTTGCAAAGGTGATTGAATATCAATAATTGTAGGTATTAGTAGGTAGTAGTGATTAATTTTCGATTATTTAATATATTTCATGTATATTTTTTTATATATTTCAGCTGTCTAAAGAATGTCGCAAAGAAATGCAATACTACAAGCTTCTTGCCAGAGAAGTAGATAAGCGCATTTCCCTTCTTCAACCCTTTGTGGCTGAATACGACTCAGAGTCTGACGATAAGACTGACGCTCCAGAGCTTCCTGAATGTGAATACGGGCTACCTCATCAAGAAGTAAAACCTCGCCACAATGCTAAACATCACAAAAAATCTGTTGATTCATCACCAAAACATACTCCTTCGTCGCCAAGAAAGTCTCGTGTGACTGACGTTTGTAACAATAATACTTCCAATGTGGTTGTGGAATCAATACGATCTCGTTCCAGGTCAAGCTCTCCGAAAATCATTATAGATCTCAATGTAAGTATCAACAATGACACTGGAAAAAAACATCGCGACAATACTAAAAGGGCCTCACACTCACCTCTGCAAATAGATCTTCCTGAAAGAGATTATAACTGCACAACAACAATTACTAAAAAAGTAATTACAGAAAAAGAAGTAATCACAGAAACGCAAAGAAATAAAAAACAAAAAGAAGCTGTTCCAGAAATTGCTAATTTCAGCTTCAATCTTAATAAGAATAATTCAATAGATCCATTCGAAGACGATATATCTGTGTCTCAAGGTGGTCCCGCCTCTCATAGCTCCAAAAGCTTCACAGGATCCCTGAATGACTTGCACAGGGATAGTCTCAAGGACTTGCGCAATGCTTTGCCATTAGCACGGCAACGATCTTATACACTGCTAAACCCTAGCCCTCAACTCTTGGCTCATCTAGAAGTGCAGTCATTAAGCACTGGTGTTGAGATGAGCTCTATTTCGATGAGCGAATCGCTATCAAACCTAAGTCCAAGTAAGAAGCGAAGGAGTTGGGACCTGGAGTCTGCCAAAGTAAAATGGTCATCCATGGCGCTCGAACTGAAGCAGACTAAGGCAAATGGTCTTTATAGAAACGCTTCTAATAAAAGTTCTGTGAAACAACAACCTAAAATCTCACCCACGCGGGCCAAGTCTGTCCAAGAAAAACCTAAACGCGCCATTATTGCCCCAAAACCAATGATAAAACCTAATCGAACACCCAGCTCAGATCCTTTACCAAAGTCTGAACCAGTTCCGAAAACAAGGAAATCCGTGAGTCCTGTCCGTAACACCGGCAACCGTACTACTGCTAAAGCTCCAGGATCTCCTAAAACAAGTAAAAAACTCGAGCCGTTGTCTCAAAGCCACGAGCCTCCTCCTTTAATATCAGAGTCCGAAGACCCGGCATCTCGTGTCAGAGAACTCTATGAGAAGATACAAAATCAACAGTTGTTACAAATGGCGAGTTTAGTAGAAAAGCAGAAAAGGGAACAGATGCTTCTTCAGCAGGTCTTTGAGGAGCAAAACAACTTGCTGTTCAAGCAGCTGAAGACTATTTGTCCCACGTCTCCGATAGAAGTAAAAGATGCTTGGAGTGAAAAACATCTAGAACAGTGTGAGGCGAGTGATAAAGGTCCGGTCAGTCTAAGTCAACTGATCAACTACAAATCACCTGATCAAAGTAGTCTTGACAGTCCTGTTTCTAACACATTGACCAATACCAACAACTACATACACCATTGTGATAATGTGTTGAAGAAAAGCAGGGATATTACTGGAAGTATCAAAAAGCAACCGATAAAAGCTCGTAGTCAGAACGGGACTAAGATTGTGCAGCCGAGGACGCAACCTGAGGGGTCCAGGACACGAACTCAATCCCCTCAGGGAAAAACTCCGACATGTCCTCAGGGAAAAACCCCGACGTCTCCTCAAAGCAACCCTCTGACGTCTCTTCAAAGAAACACTCCAGCGTCACGACAACTGAACTATGAGACGAGTGCATCATCTGATCGTGATTACGAACCGATGCTAACCGATCGAACGAACGACACGATGGCTGATTTGAATGTTACATTTCCTTCTGACAACGATGATGGCAATTTGTATGATGAAGAAAATAACAGTGTTGTATCCCGCCATGTCTGTGGTAAAGAAATTAAAACAATCCATGCAACTTCGGAAATGCACTGTAGTTCTGCAGCCAGTGCCGACCGAAATATTCAAAGAACTGTACATAATTCAATAAAAAGCTCTAACTCGCTACCGTGCAAGGCTGGATTCCACACACAAGCAACGCCAAGACAGGTAAGAAATGCATTTAATACTATAGTGACATTTTTATTTTTTTTAGTAAAATCAAAAGTCTATTAGAGTATTTGTTCAATCTATACAGATAAATAAAATTGGAGTGTCTGTTTGTAATATTAAAATAACCGCTTTTTATTAAATGCATAAAGATGTATACACGGTACATATACCAAAATAACATTTTTTGGCTGTCTGTCTGTTTGTTCCGGCTAATCTCTGAAAAGGTTGGCCCGATTTTGACGGAACTTTCACTGGCAGATAGCTGATGTAATAAGGAGTAACTTAGGCTACTTTTATTTTACAAATTTTATTTATTTTTATTAATATATTTATGTAATTTAAATAAATAATAAAAAGTAACTATTCCGCGCGGACGAAGTTGCGTACACAGCTAGTATATTATAAAATAGAATCCAATCTTCGAACTGTCTGGATTCTTGTATCGATTTTTTAAATCGTAATAATATCCAAGGCAATTTTTGAAAGTATATTAAAGCGCACATTGTGGACTTAAAAAATTTAAACATTTCATTTCTCACCTATTATTATTTGTCTATTTCCCAATTTTTTTGGTCCTTTGAGGTTATTTTATGTTTACGTACTTGATTCTTTTCCACCCCTATTATATGCTTATTTATCTTATCGCAAAACATGCTTATTTATCTAGATGGCTTGCATGTGTTTGTGATTTTCTGAAACAAAAGATTCGTTTCTACTTTGTATTTGCTTTTAAAATACCAATTTTTAGGTTGTTCTCATTCAAATGCTTCAAACAAAGTGCTGATATTTACTAAGTTTCACTTCTGTTGGTACCTTCTAATCCTGCTAACCTCGTAAATTCCTGCCTTTTGGCAATCCCTAAAGCCTATCCACTACAACTACTTCAGCATAAGTCGCTATACAATTTTATGTACTGTCCGGATCAGCAAGCTGCTTCGACCAAAATTGTGGCTCTGGTCAAGGGTTACCTGGTCCGTCGCCTGATGCGAACGGATCGGGTGCAGGCGACGGTTCAGACCATCAAAGATGCTTTGCTGTGCGCCTTGCAGCTGCATCAAGACAGAGAGGGCATCAGGGGCGCTGATGTGGACCTGCACCGGCGGTTGATCCAGCAGGTACGCATTGTGAGACTTTCAGGGTGAAGATGGGTGAACACTCGTGGTTTCATAAAATTAATGATTCGGTTTAAAATCTTCAATTAATTCATTAGGTACATTTCTAAAACACGTTTAATTAGTTCTAAATGATTCTTGACTCCGATTGGTTACTAGCCGTTACGTAATATTTAAACGGAATGATATCGGTGACTCAAAAAGATTTTGGCCTCGCATTTTGATTTCTAAAGATCAACACTAAAGCCGAATTTACATTACGAAACTAGTTGCGCAAACTTAGTTGTATTCATTGATAGTTTCACCTATAAATAATGATCTATTTACACGTAAAACTGTCAATGAATAACTAAATTGTTCCGTAATATAAATTCGACTTTATGTTGCTAGATGATGTTCTTAAAGCGTCGGTATTCATGTTGAACGAAATGTGCGCCACATGGTTTTTTTACCGGAAACATTTTTATTTAAGTACACAGTGATTGCAGTGTTGCCAGCAAAACATGGTAAATCACACAGAAAATCAGGTTACTGCTTTGATTTTTGAGGCTAAAGACTTACTTTATCGTTTAAATATATATTTCGCAGATCACCGCAGCATGCTATTCCTTGCACGATACCTTCGTCGCAAGCACAGCTGCAGAACGTTGCGCGATGATTGCGGCCGACAGAGGGCGCCGCCGCTCGCTCGCCGCGCGGCAACTTAGCAACTCCAGCTCTTTCAAACAGACGTGAGACACTGCTTTTATGTGACGTATCTAGTGAGTTCCCGAAATAGTGCTCAGTGATACATTATACTTATTTGTGTACATTGGTTTTAAACTTAGGTGGTTCGGTGTTTCCTATTCAACTACTCTGAGAAAAAAGAACGAAAGAAACTCAGTGGTCACAGTCTCTTTTTAAGTCCAGACATAATATTGGTCAGCAGGCTTTATGACCTTGCAGATTAATGTTTGAGATGGTCTTTTGAAGAAAGAACTAAACAGATTTGAGTGGACCTGTGCAGTCAGTGCACGCATTTGTCAGTAATCGAGTTATTACTGACAAATGCGTATTTGTCAGTAATCGAGTTATTACTGACAAATGCGTGCCAATGCAAAGAAAATATATCCAATGTCCTTCATTGGATATATTATGTCCAGCAGTGGTCTGCTCTTGGTTGATATGATGACGATTTGGCAGGGTGGTTCAGAGACGCTTTTCGTCTATTATATTTGCAAACGTAGTGAAGCGCTATTTTGGGAATATTTCTGGATACGCAATATACAGAAGATTCTGTTACTTTTTGGATATTTAGGCAAGGAGCTTTCAACATTATGGAATGCAAATAAAGATATGAATATGAGACAAGGCATTCCTGAATTCAAGATTTTAACGTAGAGGTCTTGCTTGGCGAGATTAATTCTACTAGTTTCAATGGTGTTGGGTCTTTGGTAAAGGGTGATCATATCATACCTTTCAAGCTTATGAACCCATTAAATAACTGATTGTCATTTTATCATGTCAGAATATCAAAAATTTTTCGTAATTGCTCATTCATAAGATTTCATCAACGACTTAACAAAACTATACTAAAACAGGGACCTAATGTCACAAAGCCACACCGGTGCGTTTCCCGCGCGCACCAAGCGACCAACCACGACCTCGCTGATGACGCAGTCCAACTATGGTAACACTGAACATCATAATGTTGCCAGCTTTCTTTTTGTTTTGCCCAAAGGCATGCATACAGATCATTCTTTAGGAAGCCCTAGAAAGTTATTAATTGAAAAGTTAAATTTGCATACCTGCCTGCAGCGGATTTCATACATTTTTAATTTTTATCATTTTTATAACTCACTAACAATTCTGAATTTCCAATATGTAGCATGTGTTTTGAGTCATTATTAATCTGTGAGTTTTCATTGTCAGATTACTAACACTAAATGGTGCCTCTAAGTGTTGTAAACATGATTAATTTATTTGTCATCTTTCTTTAGCACGGTAACATACGTACCTACCAACTGTCTATTGCTGCATGAATGTTTCAATTTCAATTTGATGCTTATTTCATTATGTCAATCATTTTTGAAGAGGCTGTTTTTACCTACTTCAATATGGTTTTTGATAGCCGCAAAGTCCTCAAGTGTAAAGGCTCGCACAAACAAGTGTGACTTGACTAGTAGAACACTTTCTATGAAAACTTCATGGAATTTGTTCCACAAGAGTCTCGGCGAGCTGTTCTGTCGCGCCTGTCTGCGGGGGAGCCTTAATGTGGGTTTCTATAGGAAACCAAAATTACCCGAGAGGAAACGTGTGCTTTGTAGTGGCTTTATAAATTGTTTACTGCGCACCATGTAAAACACAGTGTTTATGTTTCTTTTTTTTTACATTTTCTCCCCAATCTCTTATCGACCTCACATAATTATGCATTATGTCGTTTGTAAGACCACAAAAAGGCCAGCGTGTGTTGAAAAAGCCCGGCGCTCACCTGGAGGCTCGGCTCGGCATGGCATATAATATTGATTCTTATTTTCATACCCTTAGCACTGTTTCGTTAATATCGTCACAAGGGGAGTTGAGCATACCGTGGGAAGTGGCGGTATCCCGCGGGAGCCATCAGCATTATAAATGTACAATATTTGCCGTGTCACGCCACCTAGTGAACCGGCCTTAAAATATTCGTTATAAAATAAATAAATAAATAATTTATTTCAAGTAACATAGACTCATAGTAATATGACAAGAACACACGGTCACATTAACATTAGTCAAAATTACATACAATTATATTTAATACATTTAAAAATAAAATAAGCTTAATAAATTAAAATTGCATGTTATGATATCACAGAGACGTTTAGCGAGGACAAGGGCCCCGGAGTGTCGGTGTCCCGCCACATGGCCAGCCCTCACCGACGCCCGTGGCGCTGACCCTCGCCCACGCCGCCCAGCTGCTTGCCGCGCTTCTTTGCCCACTGCTGGGCAAAGCGCCACGACACTGGGCTACAAGCTTGGCAAAATTAACACTGTAAATCCTCTGCTCTGTCCACTAACGGAACTTGTGACAGATTTTTTTTACGATTATTTTAAAAAGTTTTTCGACCAACCTGTTGTTATTTTTCGATGAAATGACAATGATTTGGTACAGCCAAAATTATTGCTATTATTTAAGGACATACGTCTATTTTTTTTTAACTTTTACAGCAGGAAAAATAAATGCTCGAGCTTAATTACTTTGAGTGCTTTCGTTTTATAGGAGCAGAGGTTAATAATTGATAAAATATTCATTTGTTAATCATTCAAGCTTTCATTTGTAGTCCGCCTTTTAATATGCTCTCTTTTATAAAATTTTAATGCAACGTCGAAGTAAATCGTGCTTTACTTTAGCTTAAAGTGCATTTATTTTTTATGATTCTATTAAAAAATATTCTTCTATTGAAATTAAGTAATTCCTCTCTCTTTAAAACTTCGGGCGACTATGTCTAATATTCAAAAACACCGAAGCAAGTTCAAATGTTATTTGTAACAAAATTATTTATTATTAGCATTTAAGTCATAAATTATGGTTGTAATTGTTAATCCGTTTTGTATGCTTCCGAAGCAAAGTGCCTTACCGTAGTGCCTGTATTTGCACCTATGTAACTTAAGATTTAAAATTAATATGTTAAGTCGCTGTGTTTCAAATAAATTTTACTATAATTTTATAGATAACAGACATTTAACAATTAATTTAATTTTAACACACAGGTAGGTACATATATTTCGGATAATATGAATAAAATAGGACTAAAGTTAATACTTGTAATACCTAAATAACTCATTATACAGGGTGTCCAGTAATTAATGGATAACCTTGAAACGGTTCATGATAGAACTAATGGCCATTCAGAAAAACATTTTTTTATTTGGATTTTTTCTGTTAAAAAAACTCCACAAAAAAATAAATTAACAGACTTCCGAAAAAACACTAGAAAGTGAAAAATAACTTTAATTTCAGAAGGCGGTGACAAAAAATAAAAAATGTTTTTTCGGAATGGCCATTAGTTCTACCATGAACCATTTCAAGGTTATCCATTAATTACCGGACAGCCTGTATGATGAAACATAGCGATCAAGTTGGTAGATTATCTTTAAATCCTGTCGAATGTTATTAGTGTAGCGACATCTGCGTCATTTAAGTTGCGTAATGTCATACTTTCGTTTATGTGTCAGGCATGTTAGGGTAGGCCATATAGAACGCATTGCAGGGGTAAGTACGTGAAATATGTATCTATTAACATTTCATTTGTTGGTTGTAAGTTTGCAAATGATATCCCATGTATTGTTTAAATAAAAACTAAGGTTGGTGGTCGCTAAGGGCGACAGGATGGTCGACCTTGAGAAAAATATAGTTTATAGAGTACCTAATTTAAAAAATACGCATATATGTAGTGGATTGGTGTGGAAGTGGGAGGTGTGTCTGCCAAGATAGAAACTCATTCTACGTTCCCGCAAACGTTTTCCCCAACTTTTTGTTTTCTACATATACTGGTAATCAGCTGCATCCGGTTAGACTGGTAGCCAACCTTAACATGGTGCGAAAATGCTAGGTAGACTGGTTGTAGAAATCGCCCATCGCGAAGTCAAAATCTACACATTCTGTAAATCAAAATAAGACATTTTGAGCAATAACAATTGCTCGGAAACGACTTTTTTTGGTGTTGCTTTTCCCGTTATTTTTAAACAATGATCGGATAATAATTAACAATAGGTAACCAAATAAAATGTCGAATAGAGGCTTTGTATGTCGCGGCGATAAATCCAAAAGTTATCGTAAGTTTTGTAATCATTAGATATTTAAAAAATGTACACATGGTGTAATCTCGTAAAATGCTAGTTAGAATCCACACGCCTTAGCACCTGTTTACATTAACCGTTATGCCTCGTTATGTTACGAAGGGACTAATTTTGAATTTCTTAGTGGCTAATGTAAATGAGTGTGGTATACATAGTTTGAAATGTAACATTTTGTATCGCCTTTAATATATAAGGTAGATTTTGGTACAATGGTCTTACATGCTACACAGCTATGCCTAATAATAATTCCTACCTACTCTTTTGATTTCATTTGTGTTTGCGTTACAAAGATGTGTAGAATCTGACGTACCCTTTGACGAATAGTCAATTATTACTGAAGTGCTTCCAAGTCTCAGGAGGGTTTATATAATTTGACAATAATCATAGATTTGCAAAGAAATAGCAAGACTAAATTGCAATTCTTTGTACGGACAATACCAGTAATAACGCTACTGAAAACTGGAAACGATATATTAACCGGGTTGTATGTTTGTGCTAACTCTGCACCTCTAGTCAGTTATTTCACAGTTTTCGAACTATTCTTCTTTTTTCTGTTACTTATCGTACTCGTGTTATTAACTGCATTAATAAAATTATGAAAAAAAGTTTTATGTATGAGGAACCAACCGCACATAGGTTTTATGCCTCAAATTTATGTATTATTCACTCATTCATTAAAAAAATATTATATTACATTTAAATAATTATTTTATTAGGAACCCTGCGTTTACACCAAGGTATTGAAAACTTGTCAAACCGATGAACAAAATAGAACAAGACATATCTGAAACAATGTCGATACATGTACACACGGCCACACATCAAGCTATATATTTTCAGCATAAGCTGATCTCGCTTTGTATAGGATTTCCGTACAGTGTGAGATCAGCGTAAACTGGAAATTTATAGCTTGATGTATAGCCGTGTGTACATTATGATACATTTTGTACCACCGCGACGTTTTTGACAGTTTTCTATAGGACTTAACAACAGTCACAATTTGTATATGGGTGAAAACGCGGGGTAACTGTTATCTAAAAATACATTTTAGGTTTTCATACATTCACATGAAAACTTGGCAATAATTTAACTAAGGCATATTATTTCGTCTCGAGGCATTAAATGCTGTGTGCATGCTCCTTAAAAATACGTTTAGTAAAAAAGGGCGTCAGATATTAATAAAATATGTACCAAAATGTTGAACGCTTGCATTTTCTTGTATTGTTATTAAGTAATTAGTGTCACAAATTGTATATTTCCAAAGATTTTTTTCCATAATTATTGTACTGTATTTTCATGCATACTTTTTACGAAATAAATAATAAAAGACATACGGTGTTATCTTTTGATCCTATTTATACACAAGCACATTGGTATGATTTAGTAGAAAAAAAAAATGATGCCGAATCTAGGACCCTCGTGCACAAATCAACCAATATGATTCGCATTCATTGAAATGCGCAGTTTTCTCGACACTGATTGATTCACTTATAAGACTTACTAGCTTTCGCCAGAGGTTTCGTCTGCGTGATGGTCGAAAAATATCCCTACGAACGTACTATCAGGATAAAAAGTATCCAGTATGTTATTCCAGATTACAAACTGTGTGCCAAATTTCAGCCGTTTTTGCGTGATTAAGAAACATCGAAACATATATATACTTTCGCATTTACAATATTGGTAGGATATATATACAGTTGTGGTCATATAATTATTATGAACGATTTGATCACAGTCTAAATCATACAGTCGTCCAACAAAGACGTCTAGACAGGGCAATCGTGCTGGACGTGAGGGGCGAGACGGGGGAAGGGCGCTCCCGAACTGCGTACGCTACCGTGTTAGTAGTAGCGGGGGGCGATTATGAATTATTTTGATAATCGAATTACTTAGTAATACTAATGTTGATAATCGATTATGAAATTAGTAAATAATATATTTTCATAATCGAATGACGTTACTAATTTACTACCACTAATCGTCATGTAAAAAAGTCGAGAGACTCGAGAGTAGCGGTGGGATTATGAGCTGCGATTCGCGACCGCGATTACTAAGTAATAGTACATTATGATATAAGTGCGGTAAGTTGAAAATTACAGCCGAGGCGATATTGCTAGCCCGAGCCGTAGGCGAGGGCTACAAGCTCTGTGGCTACAAGAAACCAGAGGCTGTAATTTTCAAAGCGCACGTATGTCATACGACGTTTTATAACATATTTGCGAGGAAATAAATAAAAGTCGGACTTTCTTAAACGAGTAAATCTTTAATCACTTGTTAAAGCAGTTAGAAAAATTTGAACAATTTGTAAAATTGATACTTGTTCACAAATTAGCGATGCGCGCGCATCAGCGCTTTTTTTTAAGGCAAAGGCACAAAAACAGCCAGTGTAACTAATAAAATAAATTAATATTATTTTGTTTTTGTTACAGATAAATGGTTGTAATTTATTGTCAAAACCAAAATAAATTTAAGGATTAAATGTTTATTTTTTTATATTTTATCTCTCAAAGTTAATTTTATTCATAAAATGTTGACCACTTTTCTGACATAAAAACTCTTTGCTATGATTTAAAAAAGTACCGTTCGTTTTAGACGGAGCATCTTGATAAACCGTGCGTTTTACATTACAATAACGCACAAGTGCGTAATGACATACATTACGATATTGAAATTGGTGTAATAAGAGTCCCTTTACGAGCAAATGTGTTATAAATTATTAATTACTAACTTGTTATAATCGAGATATCTCGAGACATCTTCATAATCGAATGCTTTCATTAGTATATCTCATAATCGCCCACCGCTAGTTATAATCGAGATATCTCGAGACATCATCATATTCGAATGATTTCATTAGTACCTATATCTCATAATCGCCCACCGCTAGTTAGTTAGTAGTTCGGGAGACAACTTTCAGGGCTATCGTGTGTCAATTTATTATTGTTTTAATTTTGGCCTGGTTACCCACTTCCACAAGGTGTCTTAGAGGAATTAAATTTATAACAGAAAGAAACAAAAAACAACAGAGTTGATAAATAATGTCAAAAATATAAATAGTTGTCAAATAATGTCAACTCCTCTTCAGTACCCTCCACCAATAAATTTTCTGACTACAGATGCATCGGATCAAGCGTGGGGGGCACAACTGAACAATTTAGCTTTGTCAGGAACTTGGTCGCAAGAAGAGAAAATGCTGCATTCCAATCAAAAAGAAATGCTAGCAATATAATACGCTCTACATAACCAAGTTCATTGGCTTCATCAAAGTTCGCTCCTCATTTAAAGCGACAACAGAACTGCGGTCTCATACCTACGAGAGGAAGGAGGTACGAGGACATTATCCCTGTTTGAAATAACCTATCGGATTCTGAATTTGTTACACCAACATCAGATACACTTCAGCATACACTACATGCCGGGCAAATACAACAATCATGCCGATCACTGATCTTATTTGAAAGCTGGTGCTTCCCGTGTGGTCCCATTTCAACTTCATATAGATCTGATGATGCGTTTCGGAGACAGACAACGGAACTCTTCAAAAAATATCTGTAAATCAACCGCGATTGCTGCTATCGCATAAATATTCATTGTTTTGACCCCAAGGATGATGAAATTTCGAATTAGTGGGGTAGGTATTTTAACTAAAAAGTGAAAAATATAAACATTTTTCCAAAATAAAACAACCGACTTCCGAAAAAACACTAAAAAGTGAAAAATAACTTTAATTTCGGAAGGCGGTGACAAAAAATTTAAATAGGTAGGTACATATCCAAACTCACCGACTTCCGAAAATAAAGTTATTTTTCACTTTGTTGTGTTTTTTCGAAAGTCGGTTGTTTTTTTTTTTTTTGGAAAAGTTTTAATTACTGCTTTACTCCGGCAAGGCATTATAACTATAAATTTTTGACATTTTGCGAGTTCCATTCTTCTAAGAAAACGTCGTACAGCTCTCTTAGATTGCCACACTGTCGATTTGAAACCTTTTTCTTGATTTCGCATCAAAGATGCTCTTTCGGGTTTAAATCCGACCTGTTAGCAGGATAATGTGAGAAGTTCCTTAACGGTGAGCGCAGAATGGATCATTGTCGTGCTGGAATGTCCAAAAATAACCGGAAGCACGTCTTAAGAATAGGGTAGCTTTGTTTCTTCCACTATATTTTTGTATTGGAATTGATCCATGTTTCCTTCTATCAGCTTAACAGCACCCTAATTGCGTAACGCCCGATCAATCATAATCTGAATCATTTTGCAACAGATTGCTAATACATTGCTTCATATGTTCGAGAAATGTGTCTACTCAACAACGTAAATAAAGCAATGGAAATTGTTGAACTGTCAAAATGAAACAGTTTATGTTTGATCGTGTGTTACACAAATACGGTGATGGTTCAACACCATGTCCAGAAAAGCATCCCCTTTTCACTTTGCCCCCATCATGCTTTAATGTCTTTTTTGTGTACTTAGGGTCGAAAGCTTTATTCGGAAGGCGTCGTACATATCGTTTTCCATCAGAACATTCCCTGTTTATTTTTGTTTCGTCAGAAAAAATCTTTTTTTCCACTGTCCAACTGTCCAGTTTTCATACCTTCTTGCAAATGCAAGCCAGGCTTGCCTATGGCTCCTTTTCAACATGGGCACCTTCCTTGCTATCCTTCCGCGTAACTTTTCTTCTAACAAACGCCTTCGAATAGTGCATGCAGAGATTGCTGAAGGGTTGTTTTCACCAAAATATTCTTTTCTCATCTTATTAGACCCTTTAAATGGATTTTGTTTTGGCAAACAAATGATATTTCGATCGTGTCGACGAGATGACTTTCTCTGTTTAGGTGGGTAGGTTTTTGGTATTGCCCCACTCATATTTAATAGAGTACCTTTTTAATATTATAAAAAATATGACTACAGTAAAATTTAAAAGGACGCTAAAATAAATTTTAATTATGAAAACCTATTACACGATTGACGATTTTCTTAATGATGATTCACTAACTGATTGACATACGGTTACTGTCGGTTACTCTGATTGACGTTATTATTTTTATCCTGGTTTTTATTTATATTTGACATTATCTTATTTTTTTTATTATCTGTGACCACGCTGACATTTTTGATTTGTATGTTTCCTTTTTCTTTTTTAATTTGTAATTCCAATGTGTATTTTTGAATTTTTTTATTAGGAAATGTAAGCCTTTGCATGCCCATGTGACGGTAAAATATGGAGAACTTTATTATAAAAACATCTATGTACTATACCCATGTTTGCAAAGAATTATGTGATTTGATTTGATTTGAACATTTGAAGTAGTTTTGATACGTGGCAAAATGCTTCACAGCATGGAAAACCATAGTTTTTGAGCAATTCAGATGGGCTATCTTCTATATATACGACCAATTCTTCTCGCGAATTTTAGGACTCGCGTTCTGAGGTCTAATAATAAAATACTTTAATAATATTTTTGGCTAATAAACAAGTATGCCGATCGGTAATCGTAGAATATCGTTGTAATGGTTGAAAATAAACAGGATATTAATGAACCTAAAGAAAACTAAGCGAAAAATGTGTGACGCCCAAATCCCACCTTAGAGATTGGAGCGCGAGTTCAGAATTTTTAACAAACACTAAAGTTAATATAATTAAAATATAATTGATCATACTTCCAACCCCCAAAATTGATACCCATGTCGACTTTCATCTAAAGATTACATCCGCTATCTTAAATTAAAAATGAATGATACATTCGTAATAAATACCCCCAAAATATCCAAAATCGATACGAGTATGGTTATGGAACTTTTCATGAAACTATACCAGCTATTTTTGAAATATGGATTTAACATTCGTAATCACAATCCTCAAAATCCGTAAAATTTATATGTCCACAATTTTATTTAAAAAAAACATCTGACATCTTGAACGACAAATACGTGTAGGGTTAGGGTACCCCCGTCAGGACCGAAGTTCCTTCTTTTTCAACGATGAAAAATTCATCAGCCGCCATCTTGGATTTCTTTTTTGAGCTCACTATCAGCTTCAGCACCTTCGAAAACCATGAAAACGACACCCATGGTGACCACTTTAAAGTTTTCCGCAGCCTCCATCTTGGATTTTCATTTTGACCTCACTATTGTTTTCAGCACCCTCGAAAACCATGAAAACGACACCCACCATTGTGAAAAAATTTATATTTCCGCAGCCGCCATCTTGGATTTTCATTTTGATCTCACAGTCGGCTTCAGCACCCTCGTTTAGCCCTACCGCAAGCTGCGTTAAAGAACTTCGTTCCAAAAATGGATGACACCTGCGACATTATCATTATTACACTAAAAATGGAAATTCATCCGCCATTTTGTATTCGTGTAAACTGATTACATATTCATTATCATCACTACCTCCAAAATCCACAATAATTACTATTTTAAATATGTACGATTTAGAAAATCATTATTTGTTCCGCCATTTAGAATTACATTTATTTATTTATTTCTAAACTCGTAATAAGTTTGGTACTCGTACTTTTGGTCTAAAAAGTATCAACATTTTCCAACCACAGCATAGAGCACGGCATTCACTTTATTATTTTGATCGTATTTATTTTTTACAGGAAAGCGATACACCCATGCTTCCCAGGGCGCGTCTGAGCGCGGAATGAAGACCGCGTTTAGAAAATGTAGGAAGAAATTGCAGGACGATCTTTATTTTTTAACCGACTTCCAAAAGGAGGAGGTTCTCAATTCGTCGGAACCTTTTTTTTTTCCTTTTAAATAAAAAAGTTATTTATTAAATTACAAAATATTTTGTTAATTGTTTAGAGAACTATAGAAGCCACAGTTTCTTATTAAATCGGAGTTAAAATATGCAGTTGATCTTGCTATAATGGTTCCGATTCAGACCCCTTTTTTTGTCATTTTCTGCAATTATTGTGGTGGTGAAAACGGATTTGTGTGAAAATGTTGTATGGGGCTATGCAATTTATGTCAATTTTCAGGAGATGACTATATTATCTTTAATTTAAGACCATAATTGCCTCGCACTTGTGATTCCTTTTCATGTAATTGGTAACAGAAAACCAGCGGTATTTGTTGAAAAATGTGATAGCGTCAATAAGATTTTTACAGCACTAAATGGCGCCAAAATTATACGAATAGTGACATAGAACCAGTGTTTTCTATTCAAATTCCAATAAAATAATAAACTATTCAGCGTCCTTAATTATGTAACCAGCCAGTAAGTATACTAGGTTCAGATCTTGTATAAAGTTTATCTATTTTCTAGCCAATCATGTGTATCAACGAATGTACCGCTAGCATGGAAAAGTTTTGCGAAACCGAGAGAATTATTAAAAAAATACATGCAATTAGATATACTTGTTAGTTTGAAAAAACTTCCAAGCAAATAAGCGTTCTTAATTATATAACCACCACTGTATACACATATAGTATGATTCAATTAGGTTGCTGCATAAAAACTGAAAGACAATGGTTGCTTAGTCATACAACGTTTTAGTAAGTAAGTGAATGAGAAAATATTTTTGTTTTTAGATATCAACATCTTTTAACTTGGGCCACCGCCTTATCGCAAGAATGTAGTGTGTTCGCTTCTAACTTGTTTACAAATTGTGTCAACTAACCATTTTAGTTTTCTTATACCCGCACTGGGTTAATTAATATAACTAAGTAGTTAATGTTCTCATGTAAGTGACGATTGTCTTAGTGAGAATAAATTTCTTTAAACCGAAAGACAATCGAACTGCATCTACTCGAAGAGAATAAGTATTCAGGGTGGCATGAGGCAGGGACATCGACGCGCAAACTAACCATGAATTCAGCACATATGTATCTACTGAATCCATGGTAATAGGCGCGTCGATGTGTGCCACCGATATAATTGTATGCTAGAATGTATTGCCTTTACCGCAAATTAATATAGGCTATTGCTCTAGAATTCATCTCATGATGATGGAGAAAATTATACTCAGCTCGGCAGCACGCTCGACCTCGTCACATCAACTAAACAGTATTGATCTCACATCCGCTAGCTCGCCCACTGCATCAGGAAAAAAACTACCATACAATAAAACAAAATATTGCTCAAATTTTATTTATTTCTTTCCATATACAGACCCATCTGATTTCAACTTTAAAATATCCAATAAATTTGGTGTAAAAACTATTGTGGTATCACGAGACGAATAAAAAAGAATAAATGCTAGCGCGTTTGATGAGACGTGAGCAATCAATTATAAACTACTATAAATATATGAATCAATAAGTAGACAAAAGCGTGTTCTGAAGCACAAAATAAAACGTCACACATGTAAACACTATCTGTACATCTCGTCTATCGTCCGACACTCGCGAGCGTATCACTCGGCCACCCGATGTGATACCCAACCATCTCCGAAAATGGTAACTATTATGCTCTAAACTTCACGTGTTGACCACATCGTCGACGACAGTGTACATGGGCGTGACATGCGCGCGCGCCCGCCTAGGGCAGTGTGTACTTCACGTACGGCACCTCCACGTCGTTGCCGTCCTCGTCGTTGCAGCACAGCTCGAACACCAGCGCCTTCACGTGCGGCTCCAGCTTCTTCTTCGACACCTTCATCACCACCTCCGACATGGGCAGGCTCAGCCGCTCCTGGCACTTGGCGGCCGGCATGAAGAACGAGTACAGCATGCACACGCCCTGCGACAACATCGTGATCTCCAGCTTATGCTCGTTTTTGAAGTAATCTAGGAACTGCTGGAGGGTGACCTCGCCTTTTACTTCGAAGCGGTCCCAAAGCGTCCATTTCTTGTCGTAGTATGAGTTTGTTGGGGCAGCTATGGGTTCTGAGAAGCCGAAGAATGGCAGAGCGAGGTTGACGAATCCGTTTTTGAAGACTTCGAGGTTATTGAAGCCTTGTGCGAGCTTGTACAATTCGAGGCAGACGAGGCCGGCGACCACGGAGGTGGTGGTGGCAATGGCGGGGATGATCTTGCCGGCGATAAGCTTGGACCGATGCCGATCAGCGGGCGGAATCTTGTAGTTGGCGGCGCGCAGGTTAGAGGCGGCTACGATGAAGTCCATGTGGAAGTTGGTGTCGTCGTCTTTCTCGAAGTCCAGTGGCGTGATCTTGAGCGCGCCGAGCTTGGCGGGCGACGGCAGCTCGGCGATGATGTGCTGTATTCTGTCGGGGTCCATGTCGTCGCTGTTCTGCTGCAGCTGTGCGTCGGTTACTGCGATTTTTACACCAGATCTTGGGCTGAATTCGGGTACCTGTAAAATATTGGGTTTATTAGTAAATGAGAAACGCCAATACATACAGCTTGTTTGAGGTTACTGCGATGGTATTTCTATTTGTTTCCTTACCGGGATACTACAAGCGACCTTCGCGATCCTCTCCCTATCCACACAAGGGCCCATTCCATACACGTGAGCCCTGAGATTAGCAGCAGCCACTACATAATCCAGATGCAGATCTTCAGTAGGGTCGAAAGTGAGTGGTTCTGGGCAGCGCTTGGGGCCGGACCAGAATGGAGCCCCGGAAGTGGTCTGCTGGTCGGGCGGGAAGTTGTACAGCAGCTGCTTGATCTGGTTGGAGTACTGCGCCTCCCAGTGCAGGCGGGCCCACGTCACGCAGTCGTCAAATGTTAGAGGGCGTTCTTGGATCGCGTTCTGGAAATATATCGAATTATTTATTTATAAAAACATGTTTTCTTCAGTTAAACTGATTGTACACACAATATAAAATGATGCCATTGCCATTCATTCTATTTGCATTACTTCAAGGAACTCGTTGGAAGTTCTTTTAAACAGTTATTGTTCTATACGTGAGTTTTTACGACCGTTTCACGACATTTTAAGAAATAAAATATACCATGCAGTTTACTGTATCTTGAAGGAATGTGATGTACCACAAGACTATAATAATATAACTGTCTCTAAGACGACAACTAAACTTTGCCAACTCATAAAAGTAACATCAAAACCGTGCTTACCCTGACACTCTCAATACCATCGAGCGGCTGGCTACCAGGTAGCTTCAGGGTCCTCTCCAAGAAGTGAGGATCCCTCAGATACTGGGCGGCATGCTCTGCAGCCTGACGGAACAGACCTTCGAACTCGTCGCGAGCCCACTGCAGGGTGTGCTCGATAGCGTTCGGGAAGTTTTTGAGGGTACAAATCGGGATGCTCTTCTCAGGGGGGTCTTGGGAAGAGCTGTAGGATTCAGTCAGGAATGGGACTACCACCTGTGGACGAAACAGTTGTTGATTTGTAGTCCGAGTTGAAATAAAATTGTATTTTACAATAATGGTAAAGACACTGCATTTGCTTGGTTCTCAGTAACATTATTGGCTGGGAAAATGTTTCTTCTCTTTAACATGTAGATACACTGAAAGCCACATGTATTAAATGTATTTTATTACAACATGTGCACATCCACTTTTCAATATTGTCTCTCAGTGGGTCTTAGAACCTGTTAAATCACCACACAGACAATTTGGTGATAAGTTTTTATTTGCTAAGTATATCAGACGCGCTGGCTCTTTTTATAAAAAAAAATAGTACAAGGGTTTGAAGATTTAAAAAAACGAGCGAGCCTTACAGTAGTCGCATTAATAATGTGTAATATCTGACATTTCACCGGCCAACTCATTGGTCGCACGCTTCCTCGGCTTCCTGTTACACACTTCAGTCCTTTTTCACGAAATCACTCCCACAGATAGTAGAAAAGCGAGAGGACAGATGTTACACATTAAAAAGCGAAGGTATATTATTATCCTTAGCCAATAATTACATTCACATAGTGCATAACCAACCTGAGTATTCCCCTTAGTACCAAGCGTACCGCTTTCCAGCAGAGGTTTCCTATAGTAAACACAACGCCTGTCCATGTATATACGCGCATCCACGTTGTCCAGCGCGTTGGCGACGCCGTCCAGGGCTTCGAAGAACGCGTCGTCGTAGACAGACTCGGTCTCGGGACAGACGCGGTTCTCCTGGGCCATCACGTTCACGTCCGGGTTCATGCGTTTGATGACCTGGAATGAGAGTAAGATGGTTTTAAGAAGAAATCTAGAGTTAACTTATTAATATTGAAGCTGTTCTTAGTCCACTTTCGAACGGACATAAAAATGGGTGTACTATGCCAAATCGAATGCCAAATAATCGAATATCAATTGATCGACCACTATAAATCGAACGTCTAAATACTCGAACGTTTATAATATCGAATGGTTAATAAATCGAACATTCAATATATCGTCCACTCAATACATCGAGTGTTCAAAATACCGAATGTTTCTTTGATCGAGCGGTCAACGAATCGCATATTCATTCTATCGAAATATCAATGTACCGTATAGATACTTTTTCATATAGCACTTCATAGCATGACTTCACGAGCCTGCTTGCACGGCTCATGTTGATAACAGTACCTATCGATATTCGATGAAAGCTATAACAAAATTGTACGGTCAACCGCATGTCAGCGCTAACGCTTGAAATACGATAGCAGCACATATTTTTAAGACATAGAAGCGCGAGTCAATGTCAAATGGTTACAAAGGACGTCCTTTGTAACCATTTCACATTGAATCGCGACTATTTTTGGCAATACCCAAAAATAGTAGACGTCTTACCTTAGCAGCAGTACTAGACTTCGGCTTCTGCACATCATAGGGCCTGAACAAGAACTGTCGGTTGAGGTTGGACTTCTCGATGAGGTCCATATCCGTGACGGTGATCTGGCCACCCGCCGCGCCCACGCCGATCATCGCGAAGTTCTTCAGCAGCTCACAGCCGATGGCACCGGCGCCTAGGAGTAGAAGATGCTAAGTTATGAAGAGGGTCTTTACTGGTTACATGTTAAGGGGAAAGCTTCCAGGAGACCCGCATTTTGATAAGTCAGCTACTTTTTGTCTAGTTAATGTTTTAGCCACAATAGGGTATTTTACTCTATGCGAGAAAATATCTGAAATATATTATTGAGATGGCTTAGACACAATGCTGTCGGAAAATGTTAGTTTTAGTTTATGAAACAACAAAATTAATTTTAAAATACAATTTGTAGATTTCAGTATTTTTAATCTGTTTTTGATCACTATGGAATAGTAGCCGCCATGTTATTACGTCATAAGGCTTGTTAACTGAGCAACTTTCTACTTTTATTATTTTCGTAACCAAAGAAATTTTTACTTAAATAAAATTTTGCAGTAAGGAACAGCAAACTAACTATGAGTACAAAAATATATATTTTTTTAATTATAAACAATTGACTTATGAAATATCAGCACATTTGTTTTAAGCAAACTGACGTTATACCCACAGAGCAATATGGCGTCCACTGCGTCCAGCGTTTTCGTCAAATTACGCGGGAAATTTGAAAATGTAAAATTTAAATGCATTTTTATGGCACTAATCGATTCAATAATAATAATTTTTTGTGTTTTTTTTTAGCATTTTAGAATCTAATTATGACACTTTTCATAAATGGGTGTAATACCCTATTGATCTCGCTACTAGCTGTGTCTGCGGCTTCGCCCGCATGGTTGTCGGAAATTATTCCACGGTAACTTGCAGCAGAGACAATTGTTTTAATTTGTTACTCTTTATAATATCAGCGTGGACGCCATATTGCTCTGTAGGTATGACGTCAGTTTTCTGTATAAACAAATGCGTTGATATGTTGTATGACAATTCTTCATAATTAAAAAATGTTATTATTCTACTTATCGTTGGTTTGCTGTTCCTGAATTGAATACATTATTTCTATAAAAATTACTTTGGTTACAAAAACAATAAAAGTACAAAGTTGTTCAGTACATTAGTTAAAACAGCGGTATGACGTAATAACATGGCGCCTACTATTTCATGGTGTTCAAAAACTGAAACCTTTGAATTTAATTTTAAAAATTATTTTGTTATTTCATGAATTAAAACCAAATTTTTCGACTGGTTTTTAACTGAGCTATCTCAATAATATACTTTTAGACTTTTTCTCACATATAGTAAAAAAAATATCCTATTGCATAGAATACGTATTTGTGGTCGATGTACATTGCGCGAAAGGAATATGCGCCTCCATCTGGACCTGAACATAAATATACAGGATAAGTTTTTATCCAGTACGCAAACTGTAACCATGAATTCAGCCTATGATTCTAGACCCAGCACAGACATTTCACGTCGGTTTTACGAAAAAAAAAAAAAAAAAAAACAGCTGTTTCACAGAAAAGTGCAATACCTACGCGGTCAAAATGTATGTAACAGATGATTTCTTTTTTGTATTGCCGACGAAAAATTTCTGCGCTGGGGGTCTATAATGATATGCTGAATTCATGGTTACAGTTTGCACACTGGTTAAAAACTTACCCTGTCTGCCTACCTACAAAGAACATCCAATAAATCCTACTAATATTATAAATGTGAAAGTTTGTGAGTATGGATGTACGTATGGATGTTTGTTGTACATAAATAAATATAAATGATTAATGATTTTATTTCTGTAAGTAGGTTTCAAGTACGGGTAGGTTTTCGGTAGGTCACGTCAATCATATTTTTAAAACTAGATGAGGTCGGCGTTTCCTATCTGACTACTCTGAGAAGAAAGGCTGAAACAAACTCAGAGGTCATAGTCTCTTTTAATGTCCAGACATAATCTTGGTCAGATCATGTGGATTGGTGTCCGAAATGGTCTTTTGAGAAAAGAACCAAACAGATTGAGTGGACCTGTCCAATCAGCGCACGCATTTATCAGTAATCATACAGCTCAACTCAGAACTTGAGGAGCTCAACGATTTGACGAACAATACCAAAGAAAGGACATTTGGGTAAGCCGCATAAATTACTCAAACTGCCAGACCATGACTAAATAAAAAAAAAAACACCCACACAGTCATCATCACATTCACAATAATTAAAGCAATATAATACTTTACAAAGTAAATATTCATGTCATTGTTTAAACAAAATTCATAATGTCAATGTCTATTTACACCGTGAAATTTTAATGGTTGTTTTTCCCGCAGCGAAATGGTTTTGTCTTGGTAATATAATCGTTTCATAAACAAATAAAATATTAAAAACAAAAAATGGCTGATTAACTATTGTGAAAAATCACCACGTGCGAGAGTTTATTTTGCTTTGAACATTTATGCATCGCTGTTCCCTTTGTCGGAGGTGCGTGCAATTCGAGTAGTACCTACAAGTTACCTCTCGTGTTACTATTGAGTAGTGTTTTATCGAGTTGATGATTTTTTTTTAATTATTTTAAAACAAAAAATCTTATTTTTTTTTAACTTTTACTCTATGCTTCGAAAGTACTCCTTATGGCAAATTGTTCTGCCGCGGGAAAACAACCATTTAAATTTCACGGTGTTATAAAAAATAGGAAAATAATCGTGATTAGATGATTTGAGGACCATGTAGATTGGTGACTGATATGGTCTTTTGAGGAAAGGTAGTTAGAGGTAGTTTGTAACCTGGAATAACAGACAGATACATTTATATCCCGGTACTACGTTCCCGTAGGCTTTTTTCGACCTCCACGCGGGCGCTGCCACTGGAAAAAGCTAGTACTTCATCATTTCAATGGCGTTCTGTTAATTTGTAAAGAGAAATTTTTAGGTGTCGTTTTCCTAGATAGGTAGTTAATTTCTAACATATTATCTTTGCAACTTGAATTTACCTCGATAACGCGTTATCTCAATTTGCAAATTAGACGTAATTTCTGCCAAATATGTATAGAAGTTATTCAGTAGCATAGATAATAAGCCTATAACGTTCCCACTGTTGGGACACAGGCCGCCTCTCTATATGAGAGGAGTGGGCCGTAATCCACCACGCGGGCCAAGTGCGGGTCATGCAAATCATGTCACTTAGTTTAAATAGGTTCATTTTATTCATATTGTGATTGAGAGAACGTCGGAGGCCTTACTGACTGTAGATGATTTAATTCTTTATTTTCATTCCTCTAAGTACGTGGTACTTATTGATAGGCCTGCGCTGTGCTCATACCTATTATCACTGTAATTTGAAACCATTGTAAAAGCCAATTATTTTTAAAAGAGTAACCGTGGAGTTTCTTGCCGGCTCTTCTCCATAGGAAGCGACAAATTGGAACCGTGCACCTAGCTTCTGACGTTTCATAAGTGCCCTTGCAGGTTTATGTGAAATAAAATATATTGATTTGATTTGAGATGTGTTTTTGGTTCTAGGACATGCCGGTTTTCTTCACCGTTTGAGAGCAGTGGTAATGAAATAATTTAATTACACAAGGTAGAGCGCCTGTCTGGATTCGAACCAACGACCTTACAACTGGGTAAGTCGCGGCCGTTACCACTGAGCCACCAAAATCAAAATCAAAATCAAAAAGTCATTTATTCAAACTAGGCTGAGAGTCAGCACTTTTTGAACGTCAAAATTACATAAGACAGTCCCCCCAAAACGCCCGCCCTTCACCACTTCCTAGTGCTTTAGCTGGGAAGAAGAAGTGGCGCAACAAACTCCCCAGCAGCACAGCTGTCTGTTAAGTTAGAAGAACTTGATTCTATACAATAGTGGGTAATTAACATTACGAAACACAAAAACATTAAATTTGCCATATCTCAGCTAGCACAGGCTACTACTACTTATACCAACAAAACATTGAAAACATAGTACAGGCAAACAAAATAAACCAACACATGAACTAATATAATTATATAACCTGTCAGTAGTCAAGCTAATACTGGTGAAAGAACATGAACCCACCACATACACCACTGCTCAAGAAGTTATTGAGTAGCATAGCGTAATTATTTAATTATTATACACCGTGACATTTTAGTCGTCTTACAACGGCAGCCCACTTCATGTATGAATGACTACTAATCATTTATTAAAAAAAAAAAAAGATATTTTTGGACATATAAATAATAATTAAAAAAGAAATATCATTCACTAAGACGCATGATGTAGTTTTGAACATCCTGTTATGGAGATGGAATTAATGATGAAATGTAATGGTGTTATGGTAGGTGGGTAGAAATCTTCTACCGTTTGATACGTAAACATTATTAACAGGGAGGGTGTTTCATAACTCTAAGGCATTATTTATTTTTCTTAGTACCTATTATCTTAATTAATGGTAACAATTTTTTGATCGCGCTTGTAGGTATTTTATGACGGATACATTGAGTGGACTACCTTTGTAAAACTACTAAAATATCACGGTGTATACAAATCGCGCCACTCTATAATTCTAGAAAATGGACGACAAACAAACTAGTGGTAAGGTATAATTACAGGTTTCTCAAAATCGATTATTATGACCTCGACGGCTCAGAATCGAACGATATGCTCACCCGTAATGAAACTTTAATCAATTTAAAAGGTAGTACAGTTTGTTAGAATAATGGGTAATCTTTTTGTTTTACTGTGACATTTACAAGCCACATCAAAGAGATTGGTGACATCGAAAGGCATAAATCGGTGATGTCACCCGAAGTTGTGTAAGTACGCGAAGTATGTGCGACGGGATGTCGTATCGCTTTGATGTGTATCCGCCCTTATGCTATACTTGAATGGCTCGTGATGAAGAGAAGCGAAATCCGAAATCGACCATAACTCGCGCATTTATACAAAGGCAATCAATATTCATGTTTCTGCCTTATCCATTTTTTGACGTCGGCACAGCGTGAGCCTAATCAATCCTATAATATTCCCACAGCTGGGACACAAGCCTCGTGTATGATAGAGGGAGTAGGCCGTCATTTACCACGCGGGCTCAGTGCGGGTTGGTAGGTGTCACATCATGTCTTCGAATTTTTGGTTCTAGGACAAGTCGGTTTGCTTACGATGCTTTTCTTCACCGTTTAGAGAATAGTGGTGATGAAATTATGCACACGAAGCAGAGCGCCTGCCTTAATGTTTTTGAACAACTAAGGGTGCGTCCAGAACTGGCGAATGCGCCGCTCGCGAGCCGCTTGCGAACTGCGCGCGTGTATTTCATGTTCGTACGCAACCTCTGCGCTGTCCGCGCGCCGCTCGCGCGCAAGCTATGCGCCGTACTCGAGCGGCGCAGGAGGTGAGCGCGTGCCGCCCGCGGTGCACCTCCCTCGCCCCCATATTTAGTTCAACCGCGAAAAAAGCTATGTGCGCACGAGCAGCGCGCGCTTAAGCCTTGCCGGAGTTGCACTAGAGCAGCGCATCAAACGTAGGCTGTAACCGCACGCGAGCAACACGCGCGCAGTTCGCAAGCGGCACGCGAGCGGCGCATTCGCCAGGTCTGGACACACCCTTATATTAACTAATGATTATACTTTTAAATCGAGCTGGAAAACTTATCAATATAATGATTCAGGTCGTCGGGCACACAACCGACCTAGAAAAAAATTCTTAGGTAATTACTAGTATAGTCTTTTTTCACGCGTTTTCCAGTAATTAATACATATGCTTTTAAATCAAGCAGGAAAACTTATCAATATAATGAAACAGGTCGACGGGCACACAACCGACCTAGAAAAAAATTCTTAGGTTTAGTAATTACTAGTATAGTCTTTTTTCACGCGTTTTCCGGTAATTAATACATTCAGAGATAAAAATAGCATAGCAGAAAACCGGTAGACCTTTACTTGAATAATATTTTGACGAGAAAAAACTCAGTCTGTATCTAAACCGATAGCCTACGTACGTAACCTCACGCCTGTTTCCCATTGGGGTGGGCAGATACTAGAGAACGCCACCAGCTACGATCCTTACATACTCCTTGGGGCCATTCAAGTATTACGTAAACACAACAGGCGGGCGGGGAGGTGTTTGCTTTGCTTATTTTTGATGACGAGGCGCTGAGGGGGTGTTAATAATTGTAAAAAATTCTGGTTACGTAATACTTGAATGGCCCCGTTTTACCTCGTTTACGTCCATACATCTGCCCTGCTAATTGTATCCGCCGTAATCGACACTTATGGGTTTTCACTTTTTTGCAGAAATGGCATCCTTAGGGGGCAAACTTATATGGGAAAATAAAAATATTTGGGTACTGGTTTTCTTTTTTTAATGGCATCTCCTAGTCGACCTTAAGAGGCCGTGACTACTCAACCGGACTTTTTGGGTACTGGAAATATGTTTTTTTCATAATTTTTCACAGTGAAAATTTTACTCTTATAGATTTCCGCGTTTTTCTCGAAACCGCTTAATTGCAAGTACTGCATTTACAATTAGCAGGGCAGACATCTGGGGCCCCACTCTGCTATTTTTATAAATTCGTTATTCCAACACGATCCCATTGTCATTTTGCTAAAAATTCGTAATCTGCTAAATTCATAATGGTCGATCATTGGTCTCGTAATAGAATTGTGTTATAATGGCATTGTCGTATTGCCATTATTATACAACCCGTTAGTAGAAATGATTTTCCAAAAACTACTACTAAATTTGAACATCTATTCATGACCGATTTCATTTATTTATATTTTCACATATTATTTATTAGTGTTAAATGTAAGCAGATTACCGCCTCAGTCAGTCATTCATTTGTCATTATGTACAAGATTACCAATAAATGCCATTTCTTTCAATGGAGTGTCAGTGGCTGACCACTGGAAAGTCATAATGACGCCATTATATTAGTAGATTACCAAACTTGTCAAAATCAACAATTATGAAATCAATGATAGACCATTCTGACACTATTGTAATAGCAGACTTGAGGCCCTGGGCATGCCCACACGCCGGTTGCGACTATCACGCCCCTGATCTTTCCGAAGAACATCACCAATACGGTCACACTCACTATGTGCTCTTAGGGCGTGCCCTCCCGGCGTTTCCACTCAAATCTGTTTTTAACCGACAAAGGAGGTTTTCAATTCGTCGGAACCTTTTTTTTATGTATGTTCCCCGATTACTCGAAGATGGCTGGACCGATTTGGATTATTATTATTTTCGTTTGAAAGGATATACTTCCCAGGTGGTCCCATGATCATCAAGTCAGAATCTGATGATGGGATCCTGGAGAAATAGAGAGAAAGAGAACTCTTCAAATTTTATAGACACACTTGAAGCGATTTGGATAGTTTTTGAAAGAGTACTTTCTAGGAGTGGTCCTATTTAAATTTGGTGAAGATCTGATGAAGAACTTCAGAGATAGGCAACGGAACTCCTCAATAAATGATAGCAAATGGACTGGAATTGCTGAAATCTCATGGCTGTCTATTGTTTACACCAGTTCATAACATAACATCACGCCGGGACGCTGTGAAGGGGTGAACCACTGTGAAAAAAATAAAATAAAAAAAAACAACCGACTTCCATAAAAACACTAAAAAGTGAAAAATAACTTTAACTTCGGAAGGCGGTGACAAAAAATTCAAAAACATATCCAAAGTCACCGACTTTCGGTTGTTTTTGTAAATACCTATGGTAAGCCGCCCTTCATTGACCCTCTCAAACACGACCAAACCATCTAAGCATACTCTTTTCAATTTTTGTCACTACATCTTAGCCCGCACCATTGTCTTATCACATCATTCATCAGCCTATCATTCATAGTCACACACCACCACACATGCTTCGCAAGTCTCTTTTTATACAGAGAAGACACGAGCATTGGATAGTGAGCGGTAAAAACGGTAGCCGTGCCAACGTAGGCCTATATTTACCTTACGTAAAAGAAACGCACATTTAAATCAGCATAAATATGTACAACTGCCATTGGCAGTCGTCAAGGGCGATTCAGCCACCATTATAAATAAAAACAAGGAAAAAGCAAGGTTCTTTTGTGAAGTTCCTTATAATGTTTACATGAGTTGTTTTGAAAAGAAACGATAGCAAAAGAAACAGATAACGTTAATAAAAATGTCTTTAACATTAAAGGGTTATCAACCTTTTGGCATAATACCTTATCTGCACGCAAAAAACGTTGGCATTTGTCTGATGAGTAGACATGATAAGTCGAGAATCGTCATAAACGACGTTTAATAGGTTTTTTTTCCCGCAACGCAACAGTGTCTAAAATGAATGAAGACCAATTCATAAAGTTACTTGGCTACGAAACACCGCCCACCTGTCAGTTGCGCACAACAACTCCACTGCTAGGAGCTATCAAAGTTACTACCTAATACTAACCCAAATGTTGATAACTGTATGCTAGCGTAGCAGACGCCTAGCATTAAGCCCTTATTTTATGATGAACTAGGTTTTAACAGCGACTTCCCCCGTGTGGGTGTCGAAAATTATCCCACGAGAACGTACAACCAGGATAAAAAAAAATTGTGTTAATTCAGATTATAATCTATCTGTGTGCCAGATTTCATCCACATCCTTTCAGCCGTTTTAGCGTGATTGAGTAACAAACATCTAAACATACAAAGTTTCAAATTTATAAAATTACTAGCCTTTGCCTGTGCGTTAACCAATTAACACAAAACCTAAACAAATTATACATCTAAATCTTCCTCATGAATCACTCTGTCTATTGGTGAAAACCACATGAAAATCCGTTCAATAGTTTTTGAGTTTATCGCGAACAGACAGACAGACGCTCCGGGAACTATGTTTTATAATATGTAGTGATATATGTTATATGTATATATTAAGATTGCCAGACTTGTCCAGTCATTTCATTGTCCTATAACAGTATCACAAGCTTAAAAACCTACAAAACCTAACTCCAGTACTCACCAACAATGAAATACTTCAGTTCACCCAGCCTCTTCTGGAACTGCTTGCCAAACACAGCAACCTGTCCATCATATCTGGATCCAGTCGGCTTGCAGTTCTCCTCAGTCAGGGAAGCACGGTCCTTAGGAAGACACTCGATGGCGTCCAGATAGAGCCACTGCATGATTGGGTGGAATTTACCGGAGCAAGCCTTCATTACCTCCTGAGCTACCACACCACCAATGGCGGCGTTCATTGGGTTCAGGTCGCCGGAAGACACCTGGTGGAGGAATGTCGAGGTTATTAATGTTTCATCATCAATAAAAACGAAAGGCATCCAATGTCCGCTTGATGCGAGAAGCACCGGAAGTCAATGTAGCGACTTTTGAGGGAGGACTATGTCCGAATTGATGATTGGAACATTTTCTTTATTTTGTAGCAAAAAACGAAAAAAAAAAAGCACAAAAATAAGTTTAACAAACCTTGCAGAAAGTATTCAGCAATTCAGAATTGACTTCCATGTCCCCATTTTTGAAGACATCAATTTTGTCCACATAGTCCATGAACTTGATGAAATCGGAATCACTCCAAGGCTTTGGAAGCCGGCCCTCAGACTCCTCAAACTTATAGAGGGCAGCAAACGCAACATGCAACTGCTGTGGGTAGTCAAACTTGCCGAAGTCAGCAATAAGGAACTCGGGGCTGGCAAAGGATTCCTTAAGAGGCTTGAACGCGATTTTCTTGGGCATTTTTACTTGTGTTACAATGCCTCCGCGGATATATTTGGAGCAGGTGGTAGTGTCCCCAATGCTGAAGGTGTATGGGCCGAGCACTTTGATCTTGCGAGGTTCGCAGCCATTCAGTTCAGACATGCCTTGAATCTGTAACAGGAAGAAAGAAATAGTTGTAGAAAACAAAATAGTAGATTGAAATGTTTGGTTCCACTTTTTTTGAATATCCTGAATATTTTTAGTGAAACAATTGATGTGTTCATGTAATCTAGCTACATATTTGTTTAGAGCATGACACAAATACACACTATAAATATCTTGTTCAGCAATGGTCCAGTTGGTTGTCCAAGATAAAAGATGTCTGTATGATAAACTCCAATCAGACCTGATTCTCATTGTGTGGTAAAAAATTAAATACTAATCCACCGTGAAAATGAACAAGTATAAGTTATATCTAAATCTATGTGAACCAGGTATAAAGAATGAACCTCCTGCAATTAAAATAGCTGAATACAAAGAAAACTTTGCAACCACCTTTAATTACTTTGCTTGCAGTCAATGTTACTTGTTCATGGAATTACAGCTATTTCAAGAACAACTGCAATAATTATACCTATATGTATGCAGGTGGAACATATATCAAGTCAAGGCAACTACTTTACCATGGCATTACTTAAATGTCATTTAATTTCATGAAAAATGTAATTAATTCTATGTTCAGTCAGATCAGCGTTTTCTTCAATCATGAAAGGATCATAATTCATGTAATGCATCAAACAGCTTATTTCATCACCAAGGCTGTCAAAACTGTGAAGGATAACATTGTGAGGAAACTGACTTTTCCTAGAACCAAAAATTCCAAGACATGTGACATCTGCCAACCCGTCACTGCCCTGCCAATCCAATACATTGTAACTTTTGAAAATCACATGTGAGATACTGTAAGCTTTGTTACAGTTTTCAGCATGTTTAAACCTTAAGGAGAACCTAGTCGCGGGCTCGAACTCACTGATGGGCCTGGCTAAAAAGCATGCTGTCTCACCAGGCATCTTGTCCGAGGACAAGAGTTGAGACTTGACAGAGGTAGTATCAGTGATAAGCAGTTAGAAGCTAGTCTACGCGCACAACATTATTGAGTGAGATGCAGGATCATTTATAGTACAACAGGCACGTAAAAAATTAAGAACAGTCCTTCGGAAGACCGATCGGGTTTTATGAAAAAACCACTGGATAAATCAATGACCAATAAAGCTTATTGAACTTCTCGACATTTGAGATTTGTAGGAACCCAATTGGTTTTTCAAATTTTACACTTCTTTTATTACTTAAACACACCCAAAGTTAGGTTAAATTAGCAGGAAAAACGAATCTTTGTTGGCTCCTAACTTTTTAATGGCTTTTTATTTTAGTATTGTTTCCGTACAGACAATATTAATAATGAGACAAAACCATACCATGTTTAATTTTTAATGTACATTGTCGAACAGTGGAGTAATGCACTCCCGAAGTATGTATGGGAAAAATGTGGACTAGATTCACCTTAATTTGACTTAAAGTTAAATGGTGTTTAAACGTCAAAAATGTATGGTTAAACTTTAATCATGGTTTATGAATAAGGGGGTTTATGCTGAGCTACAGTGTTTTGGATTGACACGGGAGCGCACCTGGCCCAGGTGGTTGATTAAGCCCCATTTCGTCTCACAGAGAAGAGGCCTGTGTCCCAGCAGTGGGAACATTAGAGGCTGGTAATGCTGATCAAACAAAAACATACAAAAGTGACATAAATAAAACATTCCCTCTGATGAAGAGTTGAGAGGATGTCATCATCCACATGGAAAGGTCTATTGAATGAGATTAACATGTAGTCATCAACATTTATTTTATACATGACAGCATGTTGTCGACATAAACAGAGTTTCTGGCAGATATTCAAAATGTTTGATCTTAAAAAAGGTCAAGGATGCCACCATGGTGATAGCACCATAACATTGACATTCAAGTTGATATGTGAGTACCAATTTATCATCTTTATAATAATAGTAAATTGTAATTGTTTATTTTGCAAGTAATTCAATCTAACATGACAGTCAAAAACATTGATATCATCAACAAACTTGATAAGAATTGCACTAAATTGTGAAATAGGAACAAGAACAAACCTCGCTAAAAGTGACAAAATCACCATCTTCCAAACCATGACGGGTGTCATCAAGGCAGGTGACAACTGCCTGGTATTCATGTGTGATGTCGGCGATCATGGCTGACACGGGGTTCTCTCCTGTCACATCTACTACTGTGAACTCAGATCCAAAATCACAGAAGACTCTGGAAAAGAGTCCTCTAGTGTCTGCTATGACAAGAGCGATGTTGTTGGCGTGCGTGATGGCCGCCACTCGCTCCTGCTCGGCCCAGGAAGCACCAGTAAGCACCACCACGCTGTACTTGCGGAGTAAGTCCTCCGTGAGCGGGCCAGTGTGCGCAGTCGTAGGCACATAGTGGTTCAGCTCCGACAGCTGTTCGCACGAAGCCAGAGCCCTGTTCTGTCCAACCGACTGCTCGGACAGGTAGAACTGCGATGACAAATCAGCGATCGTGCAATTCCGCTCGTCATGTAGAGTCACCGATTTCACTCCGCTGAGGATCACGTTTTTCGCTGCCTCCAAACCGAGACCCCCGAGCCCCGAAATAAGCACATCCGAGCTGGCCATCCGCCGCATGGCATCATGACCCAGCACGTACAGCTGGCGCGAGTACAGAGCCTCGTCAATCTCATCTTCCACACGCGTCCCATTGTTCGCCATTGCCGAGTTGTTGGAACGTGATTCTCCTGTATTTAGTTTCCGCTTTTTCGCCGGGGGGTCAACGGAATTATCGGCGACTTCAGCACTAGACATCGGGCACGAACGCGCACAATTTTGCCAGAATTTTGCTTTGCGTTTTAAATTCAGAAGAAATAATCTTCAAATACTAGAAAGCGACATTCGCGCTTCGTCAAGGCCCGCTTACTCACTGTCTTGAAGTTAGTTGCGGAATACGTGGAAAATGACCTGCGGAAATGATATTTTGTTTGGTTATTTTTCTAATAGTTCTTTTTATTGAGGATTCCGATGAACTTAATTCGTTACTGATAATTTCACTTTCAAGTTTATTTAATTTAGAACCGGATAATCAACGAGCGGCAACAGTTAGCAAGGAACTTAAAAGTTTTATTTTGCAAATTTGTATTTTTTTTACTATAGCAACATTGTACGGTAGCCATTACACGGTCCAGATAAGAAACTTTTTAAATAGTTTATTTCTAGAAACGACTATTTTTTATTCTTATTATTTTTCGTTACAATTAACAAATAATCCAACACTTAATTAACATTTGTAATATCAAATTGGGATATTAGTCTCCATTCATTCTGTATTTCTGTTATTTTTTTACCTATTGGGTATATTTGGAACTATTCAAATTGTTTCAAATAAAAAAACACTTCCTGTTTCATGGCAAAAATATTAAACGTACATACTGTCATTAACATGGAAAGCAAATGTATGCAAAATTGATATTATCTTTTTCGTAATACAGTTGACGAGGCCTTGGGAAAAAAGCATTGTTTTCGAACAAAACCTATATATTTTGCGCTTGCAACAATAGAGCTGTCAATCGTCTATCAACCTGACACGCAACTAACTTCAGAGCAAACATTCCATTTTGTTTCAATCCGTGGATTTTATTTCAAGTTCACGACACGGTGTAATTCTGACTCGACGTACGATTATATTGCTGTCATACTGATCGCGAGTGAAAGGAATTCGACAGCATGACTACTTTGTGAAACTATTGATATTTAAAAGTTTGTGAAGTCCTTATATTCTTTTATTTTGTTTAGTGTATTTTAAAAGTGTGAAAAATGGTGCAGGAATACCAGGCTCCAGTAAGGGTGCACAAGCATACCTTCGAGATGGTGATGGCCGTGAGTATTCAGCACTAATTTATTTAGGATAGAGGTGTTAATTCTGTGTATATTGACAGTAACATACTGTGGTGGCAAGGTCAGGCTAAATAATTATTAATAAAACTTTCTTAATATGAGCCACAGAATTGTTTGGTCAATACGGTTTGATAATCACTTGACTGCTTTGTTGTGCAATGTTCACCTCCAAAATATTTGCTTAACTTTAAGAGTAATGACATTGAGTTTTCATTGATAAATTAGCAAAACATGCCATATAAATATATGTCTTGTGCAATGGTCATCTGGTTTATTTTTTGATCTTCCATGGAATAATAGTTTCTTACGGAATCAAATTATCTTCAATGCTTCATCATTATTCACATCAAAAAATAGTTTTGTTTATTATTCAAATGTAAAGAACATTTTAATAAATTCATAATTATTTTTAACACAAATGAAAGCAATGTAATAAGTAATTAAAAATCACAGAAGACTACAAGGAAAAGTCAGTTCAATAACTACTCATGATTAGTACTTACTTACTATTGAGTTAGGTAACTTGAATAATACTCTATATGTTCTGGTTTGCCTTCAAGTTATAATCATTCATTCCTTTATGTACAGAATACTGCTGGACAAAGATCTGTCCTAATTACCAATCTGTCTCTCCTTAAGATAATCATGTAGGTATGCTATTTACTTCGATTTTTTTATATATTACTTGATGATCTAGGTAATAGGTAATACGGGCTGTTGTCTGCAACTCCACATCTAAGCGCGTATTTTGCGTACGGGTGGGAGAATCGGTCATTCGATCCACCCAAGCTCCTCGAGAAAGGCCAGCAACACCAAGTGTTGCTGACAATCTCACGTAGGGTACCTGGGTTACCAAAGTTTTTTGCCCTGTATTTGGCGACCACCGGGCAGTTTAACAGCATGTGCACTGCTGTCTCGTCGTCCTTCATGCAAGCCCTGCACAGCAGCTTATCTGTTACTCCTATGACAAAGAGATGTTTGTTAAATGATCATCTCACTTCCTGCCACTTTGCCCACGTGAAATTTCTTTGCATCGCCCACCAGCAATATTGCTTTGTTCTTACTTAACATTCTTTCTGACTTCACAGAGGCCCAGCGGCCGAACTGAAACCATTAATTCAGCACATGATTCGAGACTACACATTTAAATAGTTCATCTAAAACAAAAATACTCTTTCATAGAAAAGTCCAATAATGAGACGGTTGGAACAGCTGAATAAAAATATATATATATACTGATCTTTCAACATAATGTTTGTTTGTTTTTAAACATTGATGACAAATGTGTGTGTATGTTTCTCTTTGACTACAACCAATACTACCGTCTTATATTTCAAAACATTAAAATTCCTTATCATTGACACTTATCTGTTATTTTATCAATGAGCTACTTCCTTGTGATACTATCTTGTTTACATTTTCTTAAGACTACTGTTGGTGGTTAAGATAATAGAAAAAATTGGGGAAATTAAAGTGTTTTGTTGTTTTGCGTACCAACAACAACAAAATGATGTATTGTGACCTTATTGGTGATCTCCATCTCATTCAGAAAGGTCGGGTGCTTAGTACTCACTAGAACACAACCAGCATTATAAGTATTGATGACCAGGTGGAATAAGACCATGTTAACTTTAAATTGTGTAATTATGAGCGATAATAGTTCGCAATCCGATATGGGTTAAAATCTGTTGTAATAAATTCAAATATTAAATGAGCAAGCTTATGTCGTAAAAATGCAAATAAAATCGTATAAAATTAGATATTAACTATTTAATAATAAATAATCCATCACTGAATGCAGTTTGGCATTTGAAATTTTATGTTATATTTTTAATAATAATTATAATTGTTATTGAACTTAATTAAATATTAATATATATAAATACAATAACTAAACTGCTTTTAAAGATAATTAAGAGGTGACTTTGATGATTTTTTTGATGCATTAAAGTATGTTTAATTATGTTTTGAGTTCCATCACTGTATGCAAAAAAGACTTGAACATTTAATTTTTTCACGATTATTCAGATACACTGCTTTAAAAAACCACTTTTTTGACCGTTTTCAAGAAATTACAGTTACCCCCCCCCCCCCCCCCATGGGAAGAAGTCGTTAGTTTATGTATGTACTGGCTCTTACCCGCAACTTCGTCGGCAATCCAGGATGTAAAGTAGCCTATGTCCTTACCCAGGTAGTCTTCTATTTGTGTGGTAAATGTCATTCAGATCTGTTCAGCCATTTTAGCGTGAAAGCATAAGAGCGTTCATACTTCGCGGGCTGGCAGCGGCGCGTTTATAGCGGTTTTCGTGATTATTTCATTAAATACAGACAAAAGTAAACATTTTTTTCAGCCAAGCACTAGATCGTTGGTATTTTCAAGTTTGTATGCTATTTTTTTACAGTTATTTTGGTATTTACTTATAAAAATCGACATACCTTCAATTATTTTCTATTTGCATTACATATTACGATTAAATGTTTTTTTATTAAAGAGTAAATGTTAAAAATCATTATAAATACCAAAGATCTAGTGCTTGACTAAAAAAAAAGTACTTTTGTTTGTATTTAATTAAATAATTACGAAAAACTATAATAAATACGTTGTTGCCAGCCCAAGTAGAATAAATACTCAAATTTACTTTCGCATTTATAATATTATTAGCAAGGATGTATGTAACATGTAAATTATACATAGCATTTGATGCTGGATATTATAATCTTTGTTAGCCCAAAATAATAATAAAAATGCTTGGGTTAGATCATGTTTGTGGTCAAAAGATTTCTTTTTTATGTATGGGCCTGCATCGCCTGTAATAAATGGTTGATTATTATTTTTATAGGATTTCATTATGTAGGTAGGTAACATTTGAGAACTGTACATAATTATTGCGATTTCAAGAATCTAATCTTAATAAAATACGTCTACACTGCTTTGGTTTGAAGAATGTCTGTAACTGTGATAAGTTCTTATGTAAGTTACTTGAACAATGTGCCAGAACACGTAATTATAACTAACAAGACCGCTTGTTGAAATAATACGGAATTTTTGTTTTGCATAATTAAAGGGGCTTGTTAGAAAAAAAAGAAAGAAAGAAAATTACCTACGTTTATTGCGCTAAACACAAAAAAAGAACAAGTTGGGCCCGCCATTCTGATGTCAATATGGCGGGTGTACCTAAATTTTGATACAATTTTGTTCTGAAGAAGGAGCAATTTTATTAAACCGAGGTACTTAATAGTAAATTTTTTTGGTAAATGGGATGATTCGATTAGTTCAGGCACACCCACCATTTTGACTCTCACGAATAAATGCTTCACATGCAAGCAAAACGGCCATCAGACTAATGAACACAATGAATACACAGAAATGAACAGATCAAAGAATTTAATAAGAGTTAAAAATAAGTGTCTAAAGGTGTTCTTACACGGGCAATTTTTTGAGCAATTATTACTCGGCAACACTAATGGATCAATCTGGATCAATTAAGTGGAGCAACCTGGAGCAACAACAATAAATTGCCGATGCGTTTCGGCAATATTGCTTCTGATTGCTCCATATATTCGATGAGTTGCCGAATATCCAATCGGTTTCGCAATTTTTAGTGAATTTTCTTTCTATCTCGTTTGTACGTATGCAAGAGGAACCGGCTGGCGGCGGGGGAGGCGCATTGCCTAGTTTTTTAAAGTTGCTCCATATTGTGTGGTCGTGTCTCTGGCAACAGGTTGCTACATGTTGCCATTGCCCTAAATTGCTGGATGTAGTCGCGACGTCATAGTTGACGAGAATTGCCCAAGATGGAGCAATTTTAGTTGCTCGTGTAACCTTTAGAATTGTAAGAGTTAGCGTTCTGTAGTGACTGTAGTATCTGCCTACCTCTATGGGAAAGGCGTGAGATTATGGATGTATGTAAATATTTTAAATGCCTAAGTGGTAACCCCAGCAGAGAAGCAAGGAAAATACTAGACAATTATAAAAGTAGGTATAATATAAATCTATGCAAATAAACCCACTTAATTCAATGAACATTGTATAAGTGACCACAGTTCACATTTTAGTACCAATAAATCCTGTACATTATTGCCTAGACATCAAACTGCCATAAAAAAAGCTAAAAAGATATGCGCACTAGGTACAGTCATCCGCACGGCAGTAATGAACTTGAATTAAAAAACGCCTTTATTGCTTCGAAATAAAGGCGCTGTCCGTAGATTGGCTGTCTGCGGCGCTGTCAAGGTCGAACTGTTACCACATACAACGTGCATGGTTGACTGTACATATCATGTGTTGCCGAAATTCCCGCACATTCACGCTCGGAATATGAAAGATGGCGACCCAAGGTTACACCGACAGTACTGCACGATAACTCACACGATATTATTATCTCTGAGATTTTTATACGTCCATTTGCATTCCTAGTCGAGTTCTTTTTGGGACGTGATTTCGAGGCGGGAAAATCCTTCGCCCATTTTGCGATATTAACATTAAATTACCTAAGTAGGGTTCATGGACGGCTCAGACCTCCGGTGGATATGCAGCGTCTCTCCACAGACAATGGCTCACCTCCCATCTTGCACTGCATGCCCTGTCACCTGCTCACGTGAGGACCTAATAATGGCTGCGTCAGCGAACGGTACTCGTGTGGCAAAATTTTGGGCCCAACTAATTTAGAAATCTATACATTTGCATTAATTTTTTCGTGTTGTTTTTGCCATTGACACGTTAAGAAGATAAATAGGTAGGTATATTCATTACGTTATGCCTGTCGCTTATTGGTTTAATACCATAATTAACTTGGGATATATAAGTACCTATAAAACAACAGATGGTACAGGTGACCACTCTTTTCCTGTTCATTGTTTGTATTTCGACAAATAGATTTTATTTGTTATTTCAAAATCAAAGGTACAATATTGAGGAAAAAATTGCGTCGCCATTTGTATCCAAATCACTACTTTTCAATCAGAAAATCAATTTGCGGAACTTACGTTTCATTTTTGGGCGTGGGACGCAAGTAGTGTGGCAATGAAGTTCTGCGTTATCCCGGACATTCCTGTTGTCAATAAAATATACACTTACATAGATAAACAATGCTTGTACTGCTTGTCTATCTTTACTAGCACGTATGTACGAGGGTCATTCAATAAATACTTAGCCTACAAAAAGTAAACGAAAATTTTGGAAAAGTGGGAATTTATTTTTCAACATAGTCTCCTTTTAGTTCGATACACTTAGCCCAGCGATGCTCCAACTTTTTTAATCCGTCCGAAAAATAGTTTTTGTCAAACTCTGCAAAATAGGCCTCCGTGGCGGCGATGACCTCCTCATTCGATCCATATCTATTCCCGGCGAGTGATTTTTTCAGATTAGGAAACAGAAAGAAGTCACAAGGGGCCAAATCTGGAGAATACGGTGGATGGGGCAGCAATTCGTAGCGTAATTCGACCAATTTGGCCATGGCAACGGCAGACGTGTGAACCGGTGCGTTGTCGTGGTGAAACAGCACTTTTTTCTTCGCCAGATGGGGTCGTTTTTTCTTTAATTCGGCGTCGAATCGGCCCAATAAATCGGCATAGTAAAGCCCTGTAATTGTTTTACCCTTCTCGAGGTAATCGATGTAGATCACACCTTGTGAATCCCAGAAAACGGTGGCCATAACTTTTCCGGCCGATTTTACAGTTTTCGCCTTCTTTGGAGCACGTTCCCCGGTCTGGATCCATTGTTTTGATTGCTCCTTGGTCTCTGGTGTGTACCAGTGGATCCAGGTTTCATCGACGGTCACAAAACGACGCAAAAACTCCGCTGGATTCCGCTTAAACAGCGCCAAACACGTCTCCGATGTGGTCTCACGGTTGCGCTTGTTTTCTGGTGTGAGTAAACGCGGCACCCATCGCGCCGACAGCTTTCTCATGCCGAGTTCCTCGTGAAGAATATGATGCACTGTTCCTTCTGAAATGCCTACAGTCTCAGCTAGCTCCCGAACCTTCAATCGGCGATCTGCCAATACGAGATCATGGATTTTTTAAATGTTTTCCTCCGTAGCAGCTGTTTTCGGTGCACCTGGACGTGGTTCATCAAAAACCGACGTACGGCCACGTGCAAACTCGTTGAACCAATTCTTGACGGTGGCCATCGATGGAGAAGAGTCACCGTACACAGCATCCAAGCGCTCTTTGATTTCGATGTGCGTTTTCCCTTCCAAAAATAGGAATCGAATCACCGAACAATATTGCTCTTTTTCCATTTTTGTAAAACCGATCGACACGTTCGCTTCCATAAGTTGTCAAATTAAAACAAATGAAGGGATTGGAATGAAAATTTGAAAAAAGAATTAAAAAAGAATGTGCTACACTGTGGTAAAACTCTTTTGAAACTACAGCGCCCTCTGGCGATGAGGCTAGGTACTTATTGAATGCACCTCGTACCTATTGTATGCAAAATAATGGAGTCTACACACCATTCTTGTTACCTATTGGTCACTTAGCCGAAATCGCGCCTGGTGGCATCCGCGCAGGATTACCATTGGAGAAAAAATAACCGCGTAATACACTATGAATCATAATTTGAATCATTTTAATGGATATTATTCGTACTAAAGCATTATTTCATACTAGTTGTTGCCAGCGGCTTCACCCGCGTGGAGGTCGAAAATTATCCCACGGGAACGTACAACCGGGATAAAAAATATCCTGTGTTAATCCAGGTTATAATCTATCTGTATGCCAAATTTCATCCAAATCCGTTAGCCGTTTTTGCATGATTGAGTAACAAACATCCAAACATCGAAACATACAAACATTCACATTTATAACATTAGTAGGATTAGTAGGATGTTCGAATAATTCCTCTGCTCAACGATACCGCAATGATTGTTGTTGATCTATCAAAATGTAAGTCACTGTGTTGGTGCGTTACGCAATTAACCTGCAGTAATTACAAACTTTTTGTTCAATTAGTACCCTGAAATGTTTAGGATTACTACGGTTTTACTATCCGTCAGCTAGTTTTCTACGTCAAAAGTCATTAGACTATCATTGGAATCTATTCTAGTTTTGTAGTATGGCAAGCAAAGCCGATGTCGACTATTCTGCCAATGTCTAAAGTGAATTGGAAAAGCATGTGTGTTATAAAAAAATAATAATTGAAGAACTATCTTCGATGGTACAGTACCTCTATACTTGGACTCATAATCGTATTCAATAACTAGACAGATCGAAGCAAAATAATGTTACCATACTAAAACTAATAGTGTTGGGGTAGTGAACGATTTCAGGTCCTAGACCTGTAACTTGACATCTACGAGTGTGTAATAACAGTGGGCGATTAGGAATGATTTTGATAATCGAATTACTTAGTAATACTAATGTTGATAATCGGTTATGAAATGAATAAGTAACACATTTTCATAATCGAATGACGTTACTAATTTGTACTACTAATCGTGTTGTAAAAAAGTCGAGAGAACGAGAGTAGCGGTGGGCGATTATGAACTGTTAATGCTGTTAGTCGTCGACTCGCGATCGCGACTACTAAATAAATGAGTAATTACTTCTAACTTGTTATAATCGAGACATCTCGAGACATCTTCATAATCGAATGATTTCATGAATATATCTCATAATCGCCTACCGCTAGTGTGTAATAAACTTCGCAACAAAGTTCAGTCATAAAATATGAACTCCCGGTTATATTTCTGCCAGCAATCGAGGATCGTTTAATCGTGAAGCCGGCACAATACCGTCAGGCACTGCAATTGTGCGGGGCCATTATCGGCGTCTTTTCACCCGCTGTGCTCAGAATGCTAAGCGTGCATTGATACCGTTGACGATCGCACGTTGGGTTCACGATAACGTTATCAATGAATAAATACAATTAGCTACACGTGATTGGCATCATAATATTATGAGCTTAATGATGAAGAAAGATTTGTTGTGTGTGTATTTCTGAACATCACACTCTAATTAGCGTAGGTTATAAATTTCTAGGAAATTACACATCTGATAACTCGTAAGTTCTGTTAATTAAGTATCTGGAAATCTGGATTGACACAGGTAGTTCCATAATGTACGAAAGTTCTAAATGTGTAAACGGCACTGCGCATTAACCATTTTTAGCCAATATAAACCAGTTAGCTACTATAAAAGTACTTAAATATTTGTTAACCAAAAATACCGCAACGATTTCACAATAACCAATTAATTTATCTTTTTACCACTTAAATTGTGTAACCGATAAAATAATATGCGCATTGGCAATACTTAATCTTCGTCGGAATTGGGAGCCAATTTCGAGTATCAGATTAAATCAGTAATTACGTCGTCTACATCATTTAGTGTAGTTATATAAATCTGCCTAGCTTTTTCCGAACTATATTGGTGTATAACCGGATGCAGCTGATACCAGTATTTTTCATAGAACGACTGTCTATTTGACCAGCAGGCCTAGACAAAGCACATTTCAAACGACACGACGTAATCTTTCCGTAGTAATGTCATTTCCGTACATTTTGGCGTAGAGTTTGGCGTGAACGCTAACAGAAATGTATTTTGTCTCAGGGCCCTGCACAACTCAGTTACTGGGTAAACAACACCCCTTGGTAGGGCTGATTGTCAGACTTGGGACAAATTACCCGTAATGACTGTCAAAGTTCTAAGAAGTACAGCTGAGACCAACGGTTTAACGTTATTTCCGAGATTCTCATATGTAATGGATGGTCACCCATCCGAGACCATGTTAACTTTATAGGTATTTAGATCACCAAACTATTAATTGAAACCACTTTGTACTTTAACAATATAATAACTTCGAACTATATAATAAAGATACAGAATGACAAGGGAAATATTTAACACTGACCGCGGCAAGCGTAGTTTAACGCGCGGCTGTCATTATTTAGCCACGAATGTAGGTAGTTATAACTAGTATATTATAAATGTTTATAATTTATCGGCCTCTAATCTGTGTAAATGACTTTAATTGCCACTTAGTGATAGCTGGCAGATAGGTATTCTGATCCCGGACTGATACTGAGATCGGTGACTGAAACGATTTGAGAGCATTTTCATGTTATAAAGTAACATGAAAATGCTCTCAAATCGTTAAACTTGTTTTTTTTTTCCTGTGGGTTCATGAAGTGCAAATAGAAAGGAGGCTTCAAAAATGCGCGGAAGGTCACGATTAATTAATCATGATGTTTTTTTTTTGTTTTTTTTTTTTTGCAGAAACAATTACAAAACTATTCAAAACCTAAACACAGGTTATTAACGCGAACACGATCCATTTGAATGATGCCGTTGTGCCAAAACTAGCTTCAATCATGCACAAGTTATTATTATGAGGCGTTCGAGGCCATTTTTAGCCCGACTGTGGCAGAACCAAAAAGCATTGTAATGTTTTTAGTTACACTTCTCGTGCTCATGAGCCATTCGATACCAATTTTAACCCGACTGCGGCAGAACGCAAAAGCAGTGAAATATTTTTAGTTACGCTTCTGCTTTTATTCCAATTCCATGATAATATGACATAAACAACACCGAAACATCTCAAGACGGCGCATTATGATGTTTTGATAGTACGGGAGGAACAATGCTAAACGATTCACACAGTTACTCAGTCAGGAACGGACACGTGCGGAGACGCGTGATCGCGTATCGTACGTGATAATTACAGCTGTGGAATATTTGTTTAGTAAATTGTTAGCTTAATATTTTATACACTAGCTTTTGCCCACGACTCCCGTCTGCGTGGAAGTTAACTTTACCATAAAACATATTTTTTGATACTTGGCAATAGTGTAGCTTTCTATCCATGGGCGCCGTTTAGTTTATTTTCAAAGAGGTGCATCTTCAGCTCCACGACGCGAGCTCGATTACCTCGGATATTTTAGGTTATCGTTTGTCCATTCATACAAGGAGTAAGTTGGTCGACTTATGCAGAAAAGTGATATTAAGCAAGCAAAAGTAACTATTATGCAATCTTCAGTTTTTGATCTCGCCTCGAATGGTATATGTTTTATGTTATCCGTGCATGTTGAAAGTAGATTAACTGTGTCGATTTACATAATTAAGATAGAGTTCCATGCTAGAGCAAGCGAAGGGAGCCAGAAAATTTTAGGATCTCGCCTGGAATATGTTTTTTTTTTCCGTTGTTTCCCCCTCAGTTGCCTGTGTGCTAGGGGCCGCGGTATCTCTTTTGAACAACCCGCACTCCTGGCAGGCATCGGCCCTTGCGGGCCCCATCAGTTGGTGCTGACATCTCTATAAGGCGCGCGTGGAACAGAACGCGCCGTCGTCCCGGGCTTGGTCCTTACCGGACAGCGAGCTACCCATTACACGCCGTCCGCAAGCCCGCGCCTACGGTGGCCGGGAATCAGCCTGGGATTCCCGACGCCCAGAGCGTCTCCTGCGGCGACTAAAGCCGTGAGGGCGCATATACTGCCTCTCCCTCACGTGCGCCGCCTCCCTCGCTCTCGCTCCGTACCATGTCCTGGACCAGGGCCGGACGCGAGAGATCGCCGCCGCGGATCGCTTCTACGAGGACACGGCGGTGCTTCACCCAAGCCGGGCAGACCTCCACCGTGTTCGCAGGGCAATCTTCGGCCTGGAATATGTTGAGTTCTCTATAATTCTTTTAGACGTTTTTGGATATTTTTTTCGTTGTGTATATTTTTACACCTATATTTTACCAACTTTCTATCAGTGAAAGATTTTTTTAATAATTGATTCAGTAGGTACTTCTATCGATTATAACTTACAGACAAACAAATAATTTTAGTTTTAATAGGTCAAATTGATCAAAAAGGTCCCTAACCTGTGTAAAACAGAATCAGCCAATTTTCCTTCTGCTGTGACTTGGACCCCTCACTATGAGAGAGAGTTTTCTAAATGAGAGAGTCTTCTCATTTTTCCACAATGTAGGTTCAAATGTTTATTCCTATATGAATACTGTTTTCCAATCAAATAAATGCGCTAAGTTTTCAGCGCACTGTTAAATAAAATGAAGTACTTTCCGATCATCAAGAATCGCAGGTGATTTAATTCTCACTGCGAACTAGGATATTTGATAACCAAGCTGTTCTGCCTTTGCCTTTGAATTTACTTGCGAAACGTGGCAACACAATCGAAGCCTGGCGCGGTAAGCTTATCAATTTTTTTTGCAAGCGTAATTCGATATTTTTGTTCTATTCCTATACCGCGCTTTAAGGCTCCCGCAGTCAGGCGCGAAGCAACAGCACGACGCCATTCTAGTAGTATTACTTGTATGAAAACTTCAGGTATATGCATTGTTCCACCTGAATCGCGTCGCCTGATTATGGGAGCCCTTATAAATACGTGTAGGTAGTCAGTAATAAGGTAGACTAGACAAGAGTTGCCGAACCCACAGGATAAGGTTAAGAAAAAAAAAAACTTATAATAATAATAATAATAATAACTTTTTATGTCATAATATTATTTTCCATAACAGTAAATACCATAAACTTCATTTTGCAGAAAATCGTTTGGCGCACACTCATATCGCATACATTCAAAACTCATAATTTTGTAAGTCACAATCATCTTTAGGCATAAATTTTATATTCATAATATTAAAAAAGTAGAACCATCATATCGCAGAAAGTTCACAGTCAGAATCGTCTTTAGGCATAAGTAAAATAGGTAGAATTCAGTTTTGGCACTCGCCGGCCGCTGCCGCGGCATCGCTCGCTACGCTCGCTCGGCTAGTGCGCAGGGGGTCGCAGTTGTAACCTAACCTAACCTAACCTCCCCCCCAGTGGGGTTCCCGCATTGTCGTTGCGGGGGGGCTCAGTAACCGTGGTCACCCTCCCACGGTGAAGCGAAGAGGAACCCCAAGGTGGGGCCGCTCGTCAGGGCTTGTGCCTCCAAGCCGACGACGTAGCGGCCAAAAAGTAGGTTGCGGTGAGGTGCATCGCAACTGAGGCGGGCCGCGATGTCGAATGGGAGGCATCGCGGCTGAGGGTTACAGGCTGCGGCGGAGGAGGAGTGCCGGTACTTCTGAGTAGCGCTCTTCCCTTCCGTAGCCTGGACGGGGCCGCCACCGTTTGATGGCGGACGCGGTGGGGCCGCAGGGGAAGAGGAGTGTCGGTATAGCGTTGGCCGCTCTCCCTATCCCCTGCGGCCGAAAAGTGGTTGGCGGCGGGGCCACTGTACCAGCTGCTGCTGACGTCCTCCTGCGACGGGTCACCGTCGCAGGAGGACGTCAGCAGCAGCTGGTGGGGCCCGCAAGGGCCGATGCCTGCTAGGGGTGCGGGTTGTTCGAAAGAGATACCGCGGCCCCTGGCATACGGGCAGCTGAAGGAACATGGGTGGGTTTTAGTCAGTAAAAGTCTGACACACCCTCCTGCTCCAACCAGAGCGGGAGAAGTCATTTGATGATTTCCCACCCACAAAAAAAAAAAAACCTAACCTAACCTAATTTTAATTGCGAGTATTTAACATAATATTTAACCTAATCTAAATAGTTCGGTTCCGGGTAGCCTAATGAAAGTTATGCTAGACGAAATTATGTGGAATGTTAACTTTGCCAAAGGTAATTATGCCAAATAACATTCTTCTACATCTTAAAAGTATGCCCATTGTAAATTCAGACATTAAACATTCGGCCAAACAATAATTAAGTAAAATATTTTTTTTATGTATTAAAAATATTCGTTTAAAGAAGATTATGCCAAGTGTGTTATGCCAAGTGTGTTATGCCAAGTGTGTTATGCCAAATTAATTTCGGAGCATCAAGATTCTGCCAGATGGAGGAACCCAGTCTTTGGTCATAATAGTATTAGTTATTTTCTTTGACAAACTGACACAAACTAGTCCTATTAGTAAGTTGACAACAATGTATTTTAATTAATGTTAATTTCTCACCTACTTAATAAAACAGTCTCATAATTAATCTTAATTCTTGAACTATGATCTTTGGAGACGGATCATAATTATTTATTAGCAATAGATAAATTAGTCACGCGTTCGTCGTATGGTCTATGCACATAGCACTGGTGTAGCAAGGAAAACAATATTGGAAATTCATAACATAACATAACGCTTATATTCCCCAGGCAGGTGGTGGTGCACCCATATAAGGTGTTAAAAAAATAATGTTCCGAATTTCAAATCAAATCAAATCAAAATATTTTATTTCACATAAACCTGCAAGGGCACTTATGAAACGTCAGAAGCTAGGTGCACGGTTCCAATTTGTCGCTTCCTATGGAGAAGAGCCGGCAAGAAACTCCACGGTTACTCTTTTAAAAATAATTGAGTTTTACAATGTTTTCAAATTACAGTGATAATAGGTATGGTAGGACAGTGCAGGCCTGTCAATAAGTACCAAGTACTTAGAGTAATGAAAATAAAGAATAGAAAATTTCTTGTACTTGCGGTATCAAAAAATTAAAATATAGCAAAAAAAAAAAATTGAGCTATTTAAATTTTAGGTAAGTTCGATAAATTGCCAGTCCGAAGCCTGAGAAATGTGATGGGAAAATTAGAATCAGCTGTTTACGTAGGTATTTGACAACACGCTCGTCTCGCTCGCGCAGCTCTCTGTGCCTATACGGTGTAGGTACGGTGCGCATGTGCATTTTTTAATAATTAGTGCGTGGGGAAAATATTGCATATCTTTGAAACGCATTGTTGTGTATAAATATTTTTTTCGTTATTATGTTTTGAATGTCATTTTAAACAACTCCTTAAATTTCTAAACATTACTTTTTTAACACCTTTTATACTATAGTACACCCACATTTAACCAGTAATGATTAATGGCCGATTCACCGATGAGCCGAGTAGGGTAAAACTACGACTCTCGTATCATTACCTAAAATGAAGCAAAGACCTTCGTATAGTAGACACCCGAATTGGAAGTAGCTATCACAGGCAAATTAGGTTACGAAACTATTTATTTGCCGAGTTGTGAAAAAAATAATAATTTATCATTAGTAAGCAAAACGATGCGTTTTTGTTTATAGGAACCGAGCATAAGTCTAAACCCATTAATAACATTTATAACAAAAAAAAATCTACTTTTCCTTACGTCGGCGTAGAACGTTTTAGTAAGTTCTGTGGTTAATATGAACTGACTGTTGTTTATCCTCCACAAACTTACGACAATCTAATACTTTGTAAGCATAGAACCTATGATATAGGTTTATAAAGTCGCTTTTTCAACCTTACGCTCTGTAGCGCCTGGAGAAATGGGCCATTTTATTCTTAGAGCTGTGAGTCACTGAAGATCCTGCTTTGTCTAATAGCTATATGGTTACATAATTCGTGTTTCTTCAATATGACCACACGGGTCTATCTTTAAGGTAAAGCAAGCATTTACCGAGATTGGTTCGTGGAAGGGCGATCAACTGACCGTCCATTACATACCGGAAAGGTTCCCGACTGTCATTGTGACACACTGACATGTGTGATCTTTGGCAGTCGTGATGTATGTTGTTAGAAGCCCGAAAGTCTTTCCAAGGGGTGCCCAGTGGCTGGGTTGTGGAGATCAAATAGGCAGTCGCTCCGTGTAAAACTGGTTTACTGGTTTTGCTTCCGGTTTTTGGGAAAAGGCTAGTTAGATGAAAACTTACATTATTTTCGGATCGGCCTCTAGACCCTAGACCAGACAGATCTTGGGACTTTGCATAACTGGCGAAATGTGGATTAATTAGGTACCGACACGTTGGGTAAAACAGGTTTGATGTAACGTTTGTACATATTTTATCAGAACTTCAATCTGCTTGTCAATAGTTATGAAGGACTTAACCTTCTCAATATTAAATAGGAATCATTTCGCATCAAAGGGTTAGAGTAGGAGCAACGCATCGAAATAAAATAATCTCTAACTCAATACGATAAAGTTTAATCTCAAATGTACCTCCAAAATTTGTGGTTTTCTCTTGCCATGACCGATTGTTTGAGTTCACTTTATAATTAGGTTTATTATTAATTGCTTTTCGACTCTATTTCGTAAATGTTAAGGCAGGCTTTTGATTGATAGTGAAGTACTTGAGTCACGCTACGGTCGATGATCTGAATGATTTGTTTGGCTGTGGTTTCGGGCATGAAAGTCATGAGTCATGCTTATTGTTTTCTGGGGCGAATGCTTTCATTGAAGGAATTGTTTTGAAGCCTGCACTGCATTGCGCAAAATGCCTTGTTTTTATGCCCTCATCATAGCAAAATTTTACAGCAGACAAACAAAGAGTTATCTTTGTTGCCTTTAACATTTTGCTTTGCCCTTGTTTCCGCAGACAGTGTGCATACAAGTTTGATGGAGTTTACTTCCTGCATTATCAGAAATATCTGAGTATAGCAATAAGATTGAGAACCTGTCGTTCATCATTCGATTCCCGTCGCTTAAAACGTTTCTGCCCTCTTTTTAAATAAAGACCACTTGCTCTAAATATTGATCGATATCTCTGTTTGGATACTAGACAATACACCAGTAACAAAGCATCTCAGTTCATTGTGTTCTAAGAGCTATGAAACGGTGCTTATAATAAAGAACCTTCTTCTTGCTGTCATTGTGTCCGAACCAGCTAATTGGTTAACAGCATTGTTTACTGATCACACTGGTAGACCATCATTGTAATAGAATGGAATTAGGTTGTTTCATTGTCAAGGATATCTTCTCCCATGTGATCTTGGCACGAGCTGTGAGGCTCTTGATGTCGTGGTAAATGGAACTAACTAGTCTGTAAGAATGACAGCGAGACTACCTACCTAAAGTTTCATTCTCATCATCACCCCATCACAGCCCGATTTCACCCATTCAAAATCAAAATCAAAAGTCATTTATTCAAACTAGGCTGAGAGTCAGCTCTTTTTGAACGTCAAAATTACATAAGACAGTCCCCTCAAAATGCATACTGGGCTAACGCGTCTTTTGTTTATGTAAATCGCCACGCTCCTGTGCCAGTCTCATCCTGGTTCTGCCCGCGATGGCAATAGCGTCATGCGCTCATCTCGCCACCGAAACGCCGATACTTCTATTTTCAGACCTTGGCCGCCACTTGGTCACACCTAAGCCACAGAACTCAGTATCGTTGCACCTCCGGTAGCGTCTTGAGGCTAGACACGGCAGTACTTACTGATAAAATGCGTAGTACCGAAAATGTGCTGAGTGCTTCTGTCATCTTCGCCTTTCAAAGCCGTCAGTTCCTAAAAGTCATTTGTGTCGTAGCGCAAGTAAATCTTGGTTTGGATGGAAATAGCTGACAGTGCCGTCTCTAGCAACTGCCGCCAAGGCGTCTGCGCTCAACTAGCAGAAAATGGCCTAATAAAAGTAAGCATAAAAACATTAATCTTTCTCACTCCTTGGCAGTTCAAAAGTGCTTGAATTGGTTAAATTTAAAACAATGCTTTAGTTTGAGTAAAACTCCCGATCTTCAGGGATATGTCAATAATTTTACATGAAGATAATGATCGTATCAATTACCTACTTAACGATTTCGTGCAGCATACTTGATTACTGTACAAATCTGCCCCGGAAAATTTAATTGAGTTAAATAATTCAACCTACCTGCTAAAGGCTGCACCCTCATAAATTGATTTTTCTGATTCAAAATGTTGTTTGGAACAGGTATCGAACCTGCGACCTTGGGTCAATGGGACGCAAACAGAAACATCTCTAGTGCATAAATGACTTTCAGTTGAAGGTAATTTTAAGTCATTGTTCTTAAATAAAATGTCATATAATAATAATCTGATAAGTTTATTCTTGAATGAACCTAAACCGAAAATACAGTTTTTATGATTCTAGACTGTTTTTATCGCGAGAGTTCATAGACCTCTATATCTTGGTTGTTTTTCAGTTCTGTTGACCACTTGTTTTTGTTTTTCCGTATACCTTGAATCTTTTCTAAGTAGGACGTCTTTTATTTAGAAAAACTTAACTGCCCCTAAAACCTGGGATTCCTAGGAAAGCGGTTCCCTTATAGTGTAACGGCAGTCATAAAAATTGACATTTTAACCAGTATTAGACATTAATCTGTCAAGAAACGCTTTGTATTTGGACAGCCGTTATTACCAGACTACGGCGAAGCAAAAAGGAGGGTTATGATTTTGACCGGTGTGTAGTATGTTCATCTGTTCCCTCATAACTTCTAAACTATTTACTTATCATAATTTGACAAATGAGGTATCGGAAACGTCTTGATCGTCTGCTGGTCATAGGCTACGGTTTTCTGATGAGGATATTTTCATATTTTTAAATCGTGATTTTTCAGTAGTTTAGTTTTGAACTTACTTTTTTGTGTAAACGTTCAACTACTGTCTTAGAAATTCAAAGCTTTATGCACCCTTCGCAATATCACATCCTTGTATCATTTGTGTTCGTCGAAAGTGGATGCCTATACCCGCGGTAATGCGGTAATGTCAATCCACGCCAGATACGGAGACACCCGTAAAACTAAATGATCACAAATCATTTCGTTTTATGAAGAGTTAAACAGGGAACCTGGCTTTCTCCTGTAGTATCTAGAAAGTCTTTGGATTTAAAAGAGTGTCCATGTAGTTTCTTGCCCATTCTTCTTCATAGGAACCTGTAGTAGGTTCCTATGAAGAAGAATACTTTGGAATCAACAAATAGCTACACGGCTTCATAAATTATTTAATTAAAATAAATGCTTTGAGTTTGACTCAGGTCCCAAAAATGTCACACAAACGTAGTATTACATAAAATACGTGCCCTGAACTCCTGAGACTCTTGGCAGATATTTGCCATGACGATGTGGCATGCGTTACTATGACCCTTTGAAACTTTGATGGTAGCTACCGCCGACACCGCTCATGCGCCATTTTGTAAATATTTGATGGAACGAACGGCGCATAGGTAAGCTCCCTTATGTGGGTCCAAATATTTACAGACTCAGTTTTTAAAGAGCACTTTTCATCTTCTTTCAAATCTTTTACATGCTGATTATTCTTGAAGAAGTCTTCTTGCCAAAGTGGGGGATGACTGACGCATCTGAAACACAGTGCGAGTGCGGTGCTCATGCCCCACTTTCTGGATGTCCTAAGTGCCTGGTCATGTGCATCCCGGATGACCTGAATACTGCCACCGATGCCGCAATCAACGTGGCCACTTACTGGTCTCAAATGATATAAGAACAAGGAGGAAGAGTACTATCATCATCTAACCTAGCTTTTTCCCAACTATATTTGAGCACTTCCAGTCTAACCGGATGCAGGTAGTACTTACCAGTATTTTACATGGAGCAACTGCCTATCTAACCTCCACAACCAAGTTACTGGATAAGACTATAAGACTGGTGGTCAGACTTACCAAGTTTCGGGCTTCTGACGAACCGAAATGAATGCTGCCGTCCACAAGCTATAATGCCGTTAACCAACAAAATCATATTTCGAGTTATAGACAAAAAAGCGCAGAAAAATATGAAATGCATGCTATTTAGTTATGCAACGGAAGGTAAAAATTTTAGTAAAAATGTAAATTATAAGCCCTTAGTCACTTTTTAGTTCAGTAGCTTACCTGCGTTTTAGCGTAGTAAACATATCAAACAAGGCAAGTTAACGGCGTTTTTTTTTTCGGCTTCCATAGTAGAAAAATATTGCTTAGACAGAAAGATAGAGAATTTTTTTCTGATTATGGTGGCATAAAAAAAACGAAAATCGACCATATGCGAGTTAACGGCATTATAGCTTGTGGACGGCAGAATGATAAGCCGGGACTAACAGTGTAACGTGCTTTCCGATGCGCGGGTCTTGATAAGTAAAAATCACCCAGTCACGGACCGACCGTGGCAAGCGTAGCTTAACGTGATCGATTAATGCGGCTGTTATAATTAGCCATGAGACCCTCAAGGAGGCAGAGTTACATCGACATGAAAAGAAGAACTTACGAGTATCATCACATATCTGAATTCGATCAAGGGAGAGATTCAGAAGTGTGTGGAACATCCATTTTTCGGCAGTTATGTTTCTAGTCCGACGTAATATAGGCGAGCTGGCTATACGCTCGTCAGTCTTCCAGTAGTTAATCCGCTATAATAGCTTAACTTATGCATAGCTGCGCCTGCGTGTCGATTAGGTATGAGCTATCTTGTCAGCGGTATTTAGGCCGTGACGGTACATAAATTAGTGTATGTCATAATTATCAGCTGTGTGCAGGAAGTTAGTAAGTAACTCATTAGCTAAGCGTTAAGTCGCTTTGACAGACAAGTTGACGATGAAAATAAAATGGAATGTTCTTTTTTATGGTCCTAAATTCCTGATTAAGAGTTTCAACAGACTTACTTAATTATACAACACTATCTTTTCACTAGCCAGCGGCTTTGCCTGAGTGGAGTTCGAAAATTATCCCACCGGTACGAACTACCGGGATAGAAAATATTCTATGCGTTATTCCAGGTTATGAACTATCTGTGTGCCAAATTTCATCCCAATCCGTTCAGTAGATTTGCGTGAAAGAATAACAATCATACGTCCGTCCTCACAAACTTTCACATTTATAAAACTAGCTTTTGCCAACGGATTCGCCCGCGTGGAGTTCGAAAATTATCCCACGGGAACGTACTACCGGCATACAAAGTATCCTATGTGTTAATCTGTGTTATAATCAGAATTTGAATCAATCAAATCTGTTCAGGCGTATTTCCGTGAAAGAGTAACAAACATCCAACCATCTATCCTCAAAAATTTTCACATTTACGAGTATAATAATTATTAGTAGAATTTTTAAGCTTTTCGTGAATTTGCTTTACTGGGAAAGTACCTACTACCCCACCAGCATACATATATTTTCTTCTGCCCAGCACCTTTGCTGTGTTCCAGTTTAAATGATATGGATCCCGGTGCAATTACAGCCACATGAGATTGTTTTAGCTTTGTCTTTAGATGGCAACGCATTAGCGATGGTTCCTCTGGTATAGCAGTTGGCCATAGTTGGCGGTGATCACCTTAACATCAGGGGCCGTCGGCTTCTTGCCCATTGCCATTCAATAACAGTAAAGGAAAAACATATTTGACCCCCATGTTTGGACGTATAGACGATTTTTGATGATTACTTTCGAGGTCTTATATCAGTTCTAACTGACGCCAGTCACATGCTGTTGGTGGGCCATCATTTTGCATACAAAAGAGCAGTTTGTGCCGTGTTTAGTAACAAAACGGTAAGTTAACAATGCAACTGTGGTATTGGAGATTTTTATCTTTAGTTCATCATAGGGTTCAAGCATATATTTATATCAATATATATTTGTATCCGATATATCAAACTGGGTTCGACGATATATCAATGGATATAAATATCCGTAGCGTAGCGTAGTAAGTGTAGGTATGACCATTGACTGATTAGAATTTATAAAAAAAGGTTTTATGTTTTTGTTTTTTGAGTTGATTTTGCCTTATCTAAAAGAAGATTTTATGTTTTGGTTTCATTTGTCTGATTTTAAGTACTTAAATAAATAAAACATTAAAACCATTTTAGTTTTTTTTTTTAATAATTTTATTATGTTTATGTAACACATATGCAATAAATAGTGTTTATAAATAATACAATAAACTAATAATATGGCTTTCATACAAAATTGATATATATCAAACTTGAAATATATCTGATATATATCATAAATATCCGATCTTTTGATATTTATAATAAATATCGGATATTTTCGAACCCTGGTTCATCTGCCTAGCCTTTTCGCAACTATGTTAGGGACGGGTTCCAGTCTAAATGGATGCAGCGGAATACCAGTATTTGATATGGAGCGACTGCCCATCTGACCTCCACAACCCAGTTACTGGGTAACACGATACCCCTTGGTAAGACTCTCGGGTTTTTGACGTCCGGTAATGACTGTTACAGATCCACGAATGACCAACCGCGTAACGTGCTTTCCGAGGCACTGAGGGGTCTTGGTATGTAAAGATGATCACCCATCTTCGGACCATCCGCGGCAAACGTACCTTTACCTTATCGATCGACCCGTGTGAGTGTTATTACTAAGCCGAAAGCCTCCCTTCCCTTATCTTTAGTTATCATCAAATTAAAGTCTCTAAATCATAAAATACTCATTCTTAAAACGACCGGGACTAAAGGACCAATTAAAGAAAACGAAGCTACCTAGAATTGGAAACAGTAAGTATAATAATTAAAGGCTTATCATATCTGTTTATTCTCATTTACATAATGTGAGCACAAAGACATTTATTTTTAATGGTATTAACAAGATTAAACTCATCTGCCCTCAAAACGTTATTGTGTTTTTATCCTAAATACCGGGCGATGACACACAAGTCGATATAAAAGAGTTTTAATGTTTGTACATATTGTGGTATTTAATTATATCTAACACTATTGGAATCTTGGTCATGTCTTTTTAAATTGGAAATGTTAGTTGCTATGTTTTGGAGACTCTGACCAATTTTTCTATCCATATTCCATTGGTTTTTAACCGAAGTTGTCCTTTAAATATAACACTTTTACAATAATAATATGTAGATAAAAGTATAAACACAAGAAAAAAAGCAGGGAATCAGAAAATTCGTCCGCATCGTTGTCAACAGGAGTGCCGTTGAAACTAGTGCCCAGAGTGGAATATCTCGGAAAAGTAGGCTGGCAGCATTGCCACGCTGAATGGCAATGCTGATTCTTTGGGCAAAAAATAGGCATGCAATCCTCGGAACACTAAGTAGGCACTTGGACTCCATGGCCCTAGAGTTTCAACCCCAATCGGCCCGAACATATAAGTTATTACAATAGGTTTAAATTATTCACTTTTGTGTCCCACCGCATCTACTCTAGCTCATATTCATAATTATTTAGTATCATCTGGGTAAGGGGCGTATTTCTTCTCACTCAATGCTGTGTAAGCCAGTTCGTGGAATCCATCAACGCTAGAACTGGCCTTTGTACTTCCGTGGAAAAATTCTTAACACCCACCGGCGCGCGGCGTAGGGAAATGCAGATATAGTTTCATAACGATCTATACTCTCTACAAAACTCTGAAATCTCTGGTAAAACGCGCCGGTACTCCAGAACCACTCTGGAGGTTAATAGAGGCACTCCCCAACACAACACCCTTGATGAACATGTCAACCTCTACATGCATTTAGACCCGTCCATTCCAATTCATAAACTAAAGTGGATCGGGAATCTGAACGTAAAACAATTATCGTCGTATATCGTCTCACTGTCTGCATGTATCTCCATGTTTTCATAACTTGCTCTTAATACTTACAATTAATTGGATCTATGAGGGATGAGTCACCATTAATTATATTGTTATTAAATTTTATTAGATTTATACACGCCTCCTAACACGTGCATTTGTGTTACTCATATGTTTTGCTCGCTGTTAGGTAACAAATACGTTTAATTTCCTTGTTTAGTATTGGATTTTGTTCGCGAGAACACCCACTTTTGCAAGTTGATATTCGCGTGGTTAACTTGTAGGTTTTCGGCCTGGTTAAAACCCATAAGTCTGGCGTAGTTAGATTTAGATCTTCAGTCGTTAGTACTTATTGTCCTGACGTTTGAAAGGCTGATTTGTCAACCACTTCATGCTTTTTCCCTCAATTGTGTTGTTGCTATCTGTGATTTCGCGCATTTCTGCATTCTCTTCTGTGTCCATTGCTATCTTTTCCGAGTTTGTCATGCTGTACACTGACATTACTTGTAACGACCTAATATCCCAATTTATGTTTTCCACATTTATTATTACATTAGCCTTTAACCCTTTTATGTCCCACTTCAGGACAAAGACCTCTTAGGACCTCCACATTTATGAAAGTAATTTTAGGTCATCCCATTCCGAGTACTTTCGCACGGAATCCGAACCAGTTTTGTACCCGTATTTGTCTCTAAGTCCTAAGCCGAGCTCCAACGCGACCCACTTAGCCACTGTTGTTTACTAAGCATAATATTTAAGTTCGGTTGAGAGCTATCTGTGCCCGCCGGTGGCCGGTCAAGTGGGAAAGGTCACTGACTATTAAAAAGCCTGGCCATGTCATGACCTATCAACTAGATTTATTATTTCGTTGAGATAAAATATTGGGACAAGCATTCGAGATAGGAGTCATCGCTTCCATTCATTTCGTCAATGAAACGCCTTGAACACTTGAATTAAATGCTAATGTGGCACGTCTCCCAAGTCTCCATACAAGTTGTATCAACCTTGCATTCCTTCCAACAATGTTTCGACTTAACCTTGGAAAGTTTTGCCAACGAGGATTATGAATTCCAACCGGGTTCCGGTCTAATCAAGTGTTCTTGCATCTTGAAAAGTTGATATAGGATGCTCCCATCCTATATCAACATCCTATATCCTAAACTTCAGATCAAATCTAGATCTAGATAAACTGACAAACATACCGCCTCATCATAGATACTTATTGATAATTTGATAAAGAATGACATGAAGAACAGAAATGAACTGGATTAGATCAGAAGACAGCAATTAAGATGGCAGTTTGAAAAAATCTCTAGTTCCGTAATAATATTTACTCAAATGTAGACGAAAATAAAAGTCCTTGTTGACACAGTGAAATAGACAGTGGAGATATCACTACACCGGCTGATAACAAGGACGGGCGGTCAGTATGCGGAAGAGATGGCCGATGACCTTATTCCAGAACTGTGCGCTTGTTTTGATGATAATTCTGGCATTTTTATTGCATTGTGTTGAGCTGTCATTGATGAATTCAAAGAAATACTATGTGACATTTTCATACGACTGGCCTTAGTGGCCTTCTAATTCTACACTAACATTTGCTTGTTGGTTGTTGTCACAGATTTCAAAAGCAGCTCCCATTTAACCGGCGAAGGAAATGAATGGTATTTCGAAAGAAGACTACAAAGGGGATCCTGCCGTTTCGCCAAAATTATTTTGACAAAATGTCATTATCCAAACAAATTTTTGCACCCTTTTTTATACCAATGCAATATTTGGAATGATTTTAGTTAGCTCATTTTTATAAAACGTCGTCGTTGACTGAACAGAAATGGCAAATTGAAAACTGACTGTACTAAATATTTGGCATATTTTGTTTTGCGTAAAATATGTTATATCAACTGAACTATTTGACTACATTAAAATTGGTAAAAGTACTAGTTGGTAAGCAAGTTATTATTTAAACGATCACTTGTCAAACATTGAGGTGCTCTTACACGGGCAATTTTTTGAGCAATTATTGCTCGGCAACAGTAATGGATCAATCTGGATCAATGAATTGGAGCAATCTGGAGCAACAACAATAAATTGCCGATGTGATTCCGCAATATTGCTTCTGATTGCTCCATGTTTCATGATTTTCCGAATATCCAATCGGTTTGGACATTTTTAGTCAATTCTGTCTCGTTTCGTCAGCTCATTTTTATTTCACGTTTTCAGGGTTGATCCTATTGTAATAGCTGTTCATAATGATGAGTACAATGACACTTTTAAAGGACTAAAACGATAAAAAATAGACATCTATACATGTCTATAGAATAGACTTGACGTTACCGATGAATACAATACAGATTTACTACGACAATATTTATATTGATAATGATCATCGCTGCTGGTTTTCCGTGTTATTATTATTAGTAGACGGTCCTTCACAGCTGCTGGGCTTCTTAAAAGTACTTCGTGAAAATATTCAGTAGCATCTGTTTCGACTGCGTACTATAGGGATAATACAGTATACGGCTTAAAACTTAATTAAATTACCCAGCCTTGTTATCACACGCAACCGGCCCTGCCTATTGAGTATTGTAAACAATTTCATTCATTTACACGTGTTTTCATTTACACGTGTTTTCATTAACGTTTCAACACGTTGCTTAATGTTTATTTCCATTATAATTACTTTCACGGCTATGTTCATGAAAACGGGAAGGAATTTCGCGTCGTCATTCATTAGGATTGCTAAGGAATGGGTCATGTCAGCGTCTTTATTCTTAAAATGCTTTTGCCTTATCGTCTAGCGTCTAGCGTCTTCTAGCTGGGTTGGTTATTGCTTTAGTCAGATAATGTACATGCATTTTTGGAAATGATTAACGATTAACTAATCTAGATATTTGCGTATGTCGATGACTTCTTCATTATTCAGTGATAAATCATTACCTTCCACACTCATTTCCAAGTTGAATTCTGGTTGCAGGCGTCCAATATTAGCATTCAACTTAAGTCTGCTTTCAACTGTCTCCATCTCACTACAGTCGCAACAATTACAGGAATCGTAAAAAATCCTAATTTGGCGTTAATTATTGTGGTCAAACTTCCGTATATAAACCAGTACCATAATAAAAAAAACATATATAAATATCCAATTCATAACAACAAAATATTAGCCGGAAATCTGACTGAACAGGAAGTCGATTTCGAATTGAAACCGTGATAGTACAAAATGATGTTTATGTGTGACGCTATTCAAACGCAAATCAGTTAAAGTGGTTTTTAGTCAGTATGCAGATTACAGATTCTCTAAATTGGATGTAATAAATATGGATGCCACGAGAGATTCTGCGTTAAAGTCCTATCTTCATGACAATATGGTTGTATAATCCTTTGCAAATGTTTCTTTACCCCAGTTCCCGGCTTGTAGAGGTCAATTCGAATAACTGTAGACTCTTGTAAAGCCAGCAACTCAGATAACCATTAGAGATGAAGTAATAGATAGATCGGAAACTTTTAAACAAAGAAACAAAATTCAGGCAAAGCCATACAAATCTTATATAATCTGTAGACAGATATAATAAACAAAAAAGACGTTAAATATTCAATCATGTTTCGCAGACCCACTGCAAAAGACATTTATCGTCCGGCAACCCGTCAAATAACTTTGCGAATATAATTCAGCGTTTGCCGTATAAATAAACAGAGCCAGTTGCGTGGCGTTTGCGCAGCTCCCAAACGATGTTTTGGTCTTCCGCGAGAACAGCTAAATATATCTGCATTACCTTGATATTGAGATTGTTACACATGTGTCGAGTGTATTGGTAGAATACCCTAAGGAGGAGTCAGGTTAACTTTGAATGTAAATCTTTGATTGTATCATTACATTTCTTTGGTTCATCATTACCAACAGCAACACCTACAGCTTCAAATTATGTATAAATTTCTGGGTATTTAAAACTGCTTCTTTTAGGTAAGATATATTGACTTTAATACTTTCTACTGTACTGATATCGTCTCAAACATAACCTTACAAGGTTTGTTATGTAAACATTAGGTATGTTTATTTAGTCAGTTGTTTTTCTTGGATCCAAGGACCAAAAATATTACCTTATGTGACGCTCTGTTTCCGTACGCTAGTGTTCACTTCCGGAACGATGTACAAACAAACAGGTATTAACGATCCACTTGATTGTTGATTCTGTGACTTACACTATAAAATGTTGAACAAGCAAACATTTAAACTGTCTCAGTATTAAATCTTTATCTTAGCACGTATCAAATGGGACATGTGGCCGGACAGTTAAAATTCTTTTCCAAATAAAGCGATCTCTTTTTCCTTGTTCAGTGTAGCATTCACAACGACATACATTGTCTTCCTTATTTTAACTAGGTACTATCTTTTCGTTGCCACTATACAACGTAGTTTTAGTTTAAAGATAGATCAGAGATACTTAAAATGGCTAGGTTTACTTTATCAGCCCCATACTGTTGCGAAACGTCTTCTCAAACCGGCTAGGACCGGTTTCGCAAATCGCAATCTGGTTTGCACCGGTATCCTGGCTATGTGAAACGTTTATGGTGTAAGCGATGTCAACAATTCTGACGGAAATGCTATGAGTTTGTGAGATGTTTGTCATTGTATACTTAGAATGAAGAAAAAGTATATTACATCTCGTCCTTCATATTTTAATTTGATTTATACGTTTTCTTTGTTCTTTTCAAGTACTCCCGTCGCCGAGGTATGCAAACGAAGATCTTTCGCAAACTATTACTAGATTCTACTTCTTGCAGAGATACTAAATTCTTGGCAAAGTTTGCTCTAAGTTTCCGAGAATAAAGGCCATATTTGAGTAAAGTGTGGTTACGTAGTTATTTCCTTTTTACTTTATCTTGCGCTTCTTCGTGTAGTACTTGGGTATCCCACTTAAGTTTTATTTGGCCAACTAGCCGTTGTTGAACGTTTATATGAATGAAGATTTTGACTTCCTCTTGAGCTGTTGGTCTAGTGGTCGCAAGCGCTACTGCTGAGCATGGGTTCTGGATTTGATACCCAGGTCGGGCAAAGTGTTATTGAGTTTTCCATCAGGAATTTCTCAAAAGCAGACCGGGTCTGGATTTGTACCCGGTTGATGGCAGTAGGCTCACCCTCGGGTTCATGGGACTTCTGGTCTGGACTGGAAATGTCTGTGTACTACAGGTGCACCTCTGGTTAGTCCTTCGGGAATTATTTGCGTGATGTCATGTTATTTAGATTTGGTCGTAAGAATCAAAGCTCCTTTCACTAAGGTTTTCAGATCAATAACGCTAAGTTCCCTTTCATTGCTGATTACAGTGATTACTCAAAAGTCTCACTTATAGGGTGAAAAGCTAATTAGCAGTTTCCTTCAGCTGACCCAATTGCTAAGTTAAAATTCGAGAAAGCTTCGATATCCTCCGAATTTCTTCCAAAAAGTTTTTGGAGACGGAATTCCAAATTCATTTTAGAATTCTGTGAATTCTTCTCATCTGAAGTATTGGGAAAAATGTGCTTAAAACTGCCTCAATTAGGATTATCTGCTTGAATTTCCATAATATTTGCAAAAGATGACCCTAATTAAATTAAGGTATCGTTTTGGATCAAATGAAGTATAATGAAAGACTTGAAAATTGACGCTTACGGATGGATGGATGAACGGTCGATATTTCGTTTGCCATATTAATCAGAGCTGTTGACTTAAGCACAGGTGCTTCAGACACTTAATATCCAGGGACCTGACCTTTCCGAAATTCTGTAAAAAGGACGTAGGCTGATGAAAGTTATTTAAGATTCACGATTAGGTTCCCCTATAAATTTCCCAAACAAGGCAAATTTAATATTCTTTATTGAGTGGAGTTTTTCTGGGAAATAACCTTTGAGAATTTGTAAAGCTTCCGTTTTTTAGATTACACTGTCCTGTGTTCTAAAACATACAACTGTTGATAAGATGAATAAAACTTTCCACAAACATCTAATTAATGCTGTTTCTTCATTTATAATTAGTATTAAGTACTTAACGCTTAAAAGGTCCGAAAGAAGCAAGCATTGGCATTTTAAGTCCCTAAGTTATATTTTATATATTCAAAAATATCATTTTACATACCTGTTATATTGAACGTTATCAATCTTACTAACTTTACTAAGTTCAAAGATGATACAATTACTAACAATAGTTCAACATTTTATAGAGAACATTCGCCTATCACGTTCGGTATGTGACCGGTTAAAATTTATCAGTAACCCTTAATTATGTCAAGATATGTAGGTCGGATTCTGCGTAGTGTTAGATATGATCTGTCACTGTGTGGATGTGTGATGGGGAAAGTGCAGGCTGGGCTAATCACAGGGGTAAGATTAATTGGTGATCTCGTATTGATGTCAGTGATTACCTAGATGCAGCTGCTAATATTCTTACATAGAAAACAGTTCCAGGACTGACTGAGAACAGTTTAAAGTACTTATCTTATAATAAGACATTGATTTCGTCACTGACTCACTTATCAATAAAAAGTCAATAGTCTTTTTAATAGTGAAAGCGTTTAGTCTTGGCAACCTACTTTACGTGAAATGTTGTTTGTGTGATTGTTTCTTAGAGGATTCAGAGGTGTTCACTGAAAGGAGTTTTCCAAAATCAAAAACCCTGATGTTTGTGTTTTAGAAGATCTGATTTTCTGCGCTTCCGAAATTCACGTGGACGAAGCCGCGGTCGAGAGCAAGTATACTCTTAATGTCTTCCATGTATTCAAAGAGATTGGTTACGTATGCTGAATATAAAGCAATGACACGTGCGCTGGTATACTAATAATAGTTGTTGTAACAATGAATGGTACAAGTGTCAATAAACGCGTTGAAGACGTCAACAATAATGATTACATGACTATGTGTGAGCGATACCGTCTGAAGGAAGCTTCGTATTAGCATTTAAATTATTTTTATGCGTTATTTTTTATCTTTATTGAATATTGTTAAAATGATTATCTTTGTCTGTTTTGGTTTTTGGAAATAGTCCATCAAGTAATATTACTTTTGTGACTACGTAACAATCCAATCGTTTTCATTGTGTTTTTCTCTTACTGTAGGTATACCATGTACGTATGATTTGATATCATCGTTGTACGCTTTTATAAGACATTCCTTTTATCCCAACGTCTAGCAAGAATTTCTCATTCTTACATAACATAACACAAGAAAAATCCAAATATCCAAATGTTTCCGACCCTACCTTAACCTTTGCTCATCCAAGCTTAGATATTGATCATTCGGATGACGTCACTCGGATTCAGCCGCATAAGCTACAGAAACAGGGATTAGTATTGCCAAATAATACGGATAGTGAATCCGAATGCCGGGGAAGTCAAGGGCAAGCTCGGTTTACGTAATATCGCAGACCGATCCCTGTTTTTGTGGATAAACGCATATATCTTTGTAAGAGGCAAAAACAAGGGTTTACGGTATCTCGGGATGAAGGAAGGTTCAGATGAAATTATATATTTTTTATGTTGTGAAGCTATTAAAAAAAATACGATTTATTTTTATTATTTGGAACACAGTTGTATGTTGGGCACAGAATCCCAGGCTGATTCTCGGCCACCGTAGGCGCGGGCTTGCGGACGGTGAGTAATGGGTAGCTCGCTGTCCGGTAAGGACCAAGCCCGGGTCGACGACGCGTTGTGTTCCACGCGCGCCTCGAAGAGAAGTCAGCACCAACTGATGGGGCCCGGAAGGGCCGATGCCTGCCAGGAGTGCGGGTTGTTCCAAAGAGATACCGCGGCCCCTGGCACTCAGGCAACTGAGAGAGAGAACACTGGTGGGTTTTAGTCAGTAAAAGTCTGACACGCCCTCCTGCTCCACCCAGAGCGGGAGAAGTTATTTGATGAAGTCTCACCAAAAAAAAAAAACAGTTGTATGTCGTAAGTATAGATATTTCGTTTTTTAATTGTTATTTAGTCGTATGTTAATAATATATGTATTTTTTAAGTCGTTCTGTGACATAAAACATTTACGTAAGGTCCTACCTACACATAGCTTCCATCTCTCGGTTTAAAAGATTTATCACAGCGAGCGCTACTTGAACCCGCATTTCCGAGTTAAGTCTGCACTGAGCGGTGAGATAAGCTCTTTTCCCCGGCAATACTAAATGAGCTGTTTTCTCTAATTCTCCGAGATGGTATGCTTTCCACGTAATTAATGTAGAAAAACTACATTAAAAGCGTCGCTTTCTTCTCTGAGATGCTTGATCTTGAGCCTATTCAGAACTTCGGTGACAAGTACGCGAACTTTGCCGTCACTTACAATCTTAAGAACGCCTCGAGTCGAAAGTTCGTCTAAGCCCTTGACAACAACTTATGTTTGGACTGATCTTGAAAACTTCCGAGTGAACTGTAGTCCCAATAGAGCAGTATAAGCCAACGTCTTCCTGCAGCATTTTCAAGGAGGACTTATCCAAATTAATTCCCAGAAATCCGTTGTTGTTTATAAATAACATGAAGTTGTTTACTTACCCCACGATCTTCGAGGATTAGACGGAATAAATTAAACCTCGCAATTACCCCGAGGGGAATGTCGTCAAGGTAAACTTCCCCAGAATAACACGAATGAATGAACCTATTGAACAAACGCTTCGTGCGTGTCTGCCGTAATAAAATTAAAGACTAATTACATAAGACCATTTTGTTATTAAATAATATATTAGCCCTGAACACGCACGTTTATGTAAAACATGATTTCTATAAGCTTCAATGAAGAATAATATGAGAATTATCTCTACTGCTGATTTAAATAACTTAACTTAAGAACTAGGAAAATTACTCCTTTAGTTACATTGGGGCTAGATTTCCATGATCTAGATTATACCTGAAAAGGAACATGGAAAACAAACCCTGGCACAAAAAGATAGAAGAATATAAGGATTTAATGTTCAGCTTCTATATGAGTGGCCGTTATTATCACGCTAATAAAAATGGATCATGTTAAGGATTCGAGCAAAGGCCTGTCCAATAATAAAACTTTTAGTACTTAAAGAATTGCTTCCAAGAAAAATAAATTCCTGGGAGAGTCGTTCCAATCGATGAGGCAGCCCATAAATGTCAATTTATGTCTTAAAAAGGAATAATCGGAAATCTTTGAGACAATCGGCTTGAAGACGAGACATAACGTTCAAGTTTGATGGCACTGCTATTTGGAGTTCGCGTGTTTCCAGGGAAGCCGTTAACGCCAAGTATTCCTAGAAGCCAAGTTATTTGCATGAAGTACAGGTTCATTGCAACACTTAGTCGGAACACGTGACCTCGCGGTTGCGTGCTTCTAAATTGCTGAGCTATTAAGGTTTAACAATTACAAGCGCCATGTCACTGTGTTTAATTATACACTGTTTTAAGTACTTGGTTGTTAAAGTAATCGCTTCTGTGTCGGGACTGGGGACACGTTGATCAAAGTGGTCAATTGGTTATTGCTCTATTCGTTTGAACCGCCTTTTATAGCTCAGTGCGTATGCGGATAAGCATTCTGCGTTCTTTGCTACGCATTTTCCTTTATTCCATTATCGCCCAAGTGTGAATTATTGCACATGGTTAAAATTGAATCAATTGCCCGCTTAGCCCCTCTGTCACGTTTGCGCACCGGCAATTGTGTTGAGTATTCGTAATCGGTCGGATTGCTCTCATGAAATTGCTCCCCTGTCCCCACGACCTTCTGGTCGTTAGTCCTTTGAGGCACTTCGATCTGCGTAGTCCCCTCTATAATAACATTTATCCTGTTGTTGACTATTGCCAAAATGCTCGTAAAGCGTGCCGTATGTGGAACCAACGTATGCCAATATAAAGTATATTTACATGCAAACTCGTTTGTCGTCAGTTGCTTTTTAAGTTCCTTTTTTGTTTATTATATATATGTTATAGTTGAAACCCGTTTTTCGTCAGAACTCGTTTTCCCTAGTTAAAACTAGTTTTTACTAAATGCCTTTAAAAAAAATAGAAATACCTAGTCAAATCTAGAATTTACCACTGATATATTTGAGTATACAACTAAACGCCTACAGACACTACGCCGACAAAACTCATCAATGCGCTATTACTAAATAGCCAAGTAACTGTCACCAGCTTGGAAGTAGCTCTCGCTCGGCTCGCGCGCGGTTGGCACAATTCTAACCTTTTTTTTTATTACGGGGGAAAGTCCTCATGGTCACAATTATAACCTAACCTAACCTATTACCTATCTGATGTCGGCGAAGAGTCCTGTCGGCGAACTGTCCTGTCGGCGAAGCGTCCTGTCGGCGAAGAGTCCTGTCGGCGAAGTTTCCTGTCGGCGAAGAGTAGTTTGTCAGCGTAGTGGGTTAGTTGAGTTAGTTCTAACTAGGGAAAACCCGTTCTATCTAAAAACTGGTTTTAACTGTGACATATATACTGTAGTCGTGTGTCATCATCATCACACGTGCCTATTTTCCCACCTCAAGTAATGACAGCATAAAATACTGAAAAATAAAATCGATCCCACTTATGTCTTGGACAAGGACGTCCCACTTCAACTGTAACGATAGGTAATAAAAGAGTATCTTCTTTGTATTCCTCAATTAGCGACGTTTAATAGGTCTTGGAACCAATTTACATAATGGTTCGTATAATTTTTCCGATCGTGATTAATGTTCCAGTTGCCAGTTGCCTACAAGGTTAGAAGACAGCTAAAAGATACGAAGAAGGAAAACATTGTTGCCCATTTTATTTTCAAGCCTAATTAGGAGGATCGGTTCAAGTACAGTGGCCATATATTCTGTAGGGTTGTTAAAAATGACTGTAGTTTTGGTTTATGAGGTTTATTTACGATGTCCCTAATATTTTGTAACAATAAAATTTTAAAAAGTGTCCATGGAGTTTCTTGCCTCTTCTACGCCTTTGGTACCTACTACCTACTACTCGTTGAAATGGCCAACTAGCTTCATATTTCTGACTTATCCATTCCTTGGTAAAATTGTAATAAATGCTTTGAGTTTGATTAATATTAAACCATTCGCAGTCCACCGTTGTACACAACTTATAAATACGAAGGGTTGTATTGTAATTTACTTCAAAAGACTTTGAGACGCAGTAAACGTCTCGGAAGTATAATTCGAAATCGCAATAATGAAATTCATACTGTTGAAGCTACTGATATCGATATGTTTTAAGTTCCTAAAACTCAGCGGAGCGTGAACTGATCAAAGTAGCTGACACGCTTACAATTCTTTAATCTTTACAAAGGCATGAAATTCAGATACCGCTGCCGCCGTGCCGACCATTATAATTTCCAATGGGTCAACACGATTATGGTGACGTTTTTTAAAGAATTAACATACCTAATCACTCTGCAGGGTCAACAATACAAAGGACAATGCCAGGAACTCTATAGAGCTTTGACCCATAAAATAAAAGTTGGTTTACAAGCATGCCAAATGTAGCATTCTATTGCTGCATTATTAGTGATAACTGAAATAATGTTTAAATGCCTTTAGAACTTGCCGTTCCCGTTTAAATCTTTAAACAATTAAGTATTACATTTAGGTTGGCTACCTTAAGTGTAGGTTCATTGCAGTTATAATAAGGCGAGTAGGCGACTTCGAGTCAGTGTACAAAAGTGAAAATCGTCGTGAAAATAAAATTTTAATAATTGTGATCGCAAAGAGATTAGGGAGCGTAAAATATAAACAAAAATGCAAAGGCAAACAGAATAGAGCGAATGTCAATGAATGATTTTTTGACATTGCTATTAGCTCGTCAATGACGTTTCGTTACACCTAATGACCTACCTACTAATGCTCAAATGCGAAAGATTTATTAGTATATACATTCATAATAATATTACATAGTTATTAACAAACATAATTTTCTTTTACTGTGTATTTAAACCAAGTACATATAAAAATCCGTACATAAGAAATAAATATATGTCATTTTTTAATTAAATAACTCGTTTTGTTCCGCGTGTATGCTCGATCCTAAGTAACGGGGATGGTTGCGTCAAACACAGGAAATAGGCTTTGGGTTTCAAAATTAATTTTTATCACTAACTTTTTATCTGCAAGTGTAACAGAATAACAATTAAGTAACAAAGGGTCATAATTTCATGCGAGAATTTTGATTAAGTTACATTTCCTGTAAATTGATAAAAAGTGGGGCAGGATCTGGCATTGTCTTTTGCAAATGAGGAGGCTTTTTATTTTAAATGCCTTACCTGAACAATCCATATCATCTGTTTTGTAATTTTTCCTGTACGATAACTATGTAGACGACATTGTAATTAGCCCATTAAGGAAAAACAAAAAAAAACTGATTAAAATTAAATAAACACGGCTCACACACATATATTACGTAGCACCGCAGTATTTATTCATAAGTCTTTGTTTACATTTGTACACGATAGGGCCTGAAATAAATTCAAAACATGCTGAAAAATGATGCAACATTACCAGAATATCTTCCGCAAAAGAAACTCATTCATGCAAAAGAATCAGCTGTTGTAATCAATAAAATATTCATCAGCCAATCATACTTCCGAATCAAGTAGATACGTTGATGGAAATTTGAATTTGAAAATGGAACGAACGAACGCCCTTCGTCGAGCCGCGTCGGCCGACGGTGTCCGAACGGATATGAAATCGTTATGTTACAACACGAGCGCGTTCGAGCTCCGTCGGGAATTCGAAATTCGTATTTCGCACACATTCACGAAGATTGCGTTGTTTTCTATTGGCTGGGAATTATTCTAGCGATAAACGGATTTTTTCGAGATTTATAGACAGCTTTGATTTTTAGAACTGGTTACATATCCCAAAGGTAAATGACACTCAACGCGTCAAAATTATCTGAGAAAATTTGTTAGAAATGTGAGCGAGACCGCCTCTCCATTTTCATCTCCTCAGACCTTGAAAATTGTTAAGCAGAACTTGGGCGACAGATATAATTAGTCAGTCATTCAGTACCACACAGAAGAAATACTACCAGCTGAATGTCCTTATTACTAGTCTTTAGTCCTTATTGCTCTCTATTATTCCTTGTCGAGTGCTGTTGTAAAGTGCTTCACCTGACCGGACTAATGCCGTGGATGTCCTCTTCACGTTCCAGCTATATCTCCTAACTCCTAACATCCGTCATTTCGTCAATAATCGGGCAACTTCTATGGATGTAGATGTAATATGGTTTTTATATTCGTTATACAGAGGCACCATTTTTATTGGCATTGCCATTGTATTTATAACGCTGCTATCCTTTTAATTAAACACCAAGTATTCAATATTTAATTTAACAAATAGCAGGTAGTAAATTTTAATACCGTGCCACTGAAACTACTCTAATATTTTAAAGTAGACACTTTATTGCAAGTCATAAACAATCAGAATGATTAATGACCCATCCGTCAGCTTCTATTGTTAATAAAACTGAAACTAAAATAAATGGTGTTAATTTACATCGATAAGAATAATTGAATAAGTGATAAATTGTATATTAAGCAGAAATAATGTGTGGATTTATAAAAAGAGTACAAGCAAATGGCGACAGGCACTGTTTATGTTGGCGCAATGTCGACGATTGCATCGTGACCCAAGTCGGCACAAGGTCAATTGATATTGGCAGTTTTATCGATGTTAACGTTAAAAAAATCAATGTAGTCGCGCGTTTGTATTTTCATTCGATTCAGAAGCGCAATAGCTAAGCTTAGAGAAACTAGACTGAACGCGATTATTGTTGCGATCGATTTGTGACCTAATTAAAATAAGTCTAGACGCTTTTAATTAACTGTTTGTTGCGCAAATCATGAATTAACAAATAAACTGGAATATTGATTAACTTACATGTAAGCACAAAGTCTCAGACAACACGTTACTGGTGTCGGAATCGTAACTGTCATTCTTGACAGTAACGTTTCATTCAAAGCCTGTCTCCTATCAGATGACGTCAATCGATGTAATGGTAATGAGAGAGTTTCAAAGTTAGTTCGAATGAAGAATTTGTCTGGCAAGAACATACAAGATGCCATACAGTAGTCAGAATTTAACAGGCCGGGGTGGTCGACAGTTGCTAATGTAACAGTGTCTATGTCTATTGTGTATGATGTGAAGCTGATTGATAAACGTAGGTTGGTGATAACTTCAAAGACTGAAAACTGTCCTAAACGATACTCGAAAAAAGACTAGGATGATTTTGCTTACAGAAATAGTGCGTGTTGTATAGGAAGGAAATTAAAATACTGTACTTACCATTTACAACATGGGCTAGGAAGCTTGTCGGTACGGCTTGTAATGTACAGGCTTCTCCCGGGCCTCCGACAAATAGTAGTTTTTTTTTTTTTTTTTTTTTTTTTTTTTTTTTGTGGGTTGATGACTTCTCCCGCTCTGGGTGGAGCAGGAGGGCGTGTCAGACTTTTACTGACTAAAACCCACCCATGTTCTCTCAGCTGCCCGTGTGTCAGTGGCCGCGGTATCTCTTTCGAACAACCCGCACCCCTGGCAGGCACCGGCCCTTGCGAGCCCCACCAGCTGCTGCTGACGTCCCCCTGCGACGGGTCAGCAGTGGCCCCGCCGCCTACCACTTTTCGGCCGCAGGGGATAGGGAGAGCGGCCAACTCTATACCGACACTCCTCTTCCCCTGCGGCCCCACCGCGTCCGCCATCAAACGGTGGCGGCCCCGTCCAGGCCACGGAAGGGAAGAGCGCTACTCAGAAGTACCGGCACTCCTCCTCCGCCGCAGCCTGTAACTCTCAGCCGCGATGCCTCCCATTCGACATCGCGGCCCGCCTCAGCTGCGATGCACTTCACCGCAACCTACTTTTTGGCCGCTACGTCGTCGGCTTGGCCGCACAAGCCCTGACGAGCGGCCCCACCTTGGGGTTCCTCTTGGCTTCACCGTGGGAGGGTGACCACGGTTACTGAGCCCCCCCGCAACGACAATGCGGGAACCCCACTGGGGGGGATACTCCATAGGTTTAGGTAGTTAAATAAAGGTAAACAAAAAACCACGTGACTCATAGATGCGAAACCTTTTATTTCAAATGTTCAGATCATATGAATCTGATGAACTATCTATCACATTAGTAATAAATCGTTCCGTTGTATCATCAATTATTTTCCTAGCTGTAATAACATAATTTAACAAAATCGAAACGCACTCGCAAAATCGTAAACGTCGATTGTTGAGAGCACTGTCAAAGTCTGGTTAACCGACTAAACGTAATACCTGCCACTTCAGTTGCCATACTACATCACATACAGTTTTACTTTTCAATTTAGCAAATTCGTTGTATTTTATAAAAGGTTTAGGGAACCTGACATTTTTGGCTCTCTAGAATACGCAGATTACAAAATATTACTTATATTATTGTAATTAATCTAACAAAAAAAAATCGTGCTCAAGTAGTTACATCTAGGAAAAGTAGTTCACGAATAAATGATAAAGTTTTATATTTATTAATAAAAGAGGAAACTATCGTATTAATCGGAAATAAATATGATTTTGTTACACCGTATTTTTAAACAAGAAAGTGTCAACTATAAAGAACCCTTTTTACGATTTGTTTACCTTTATTAAACTACCTAAACCTATGAAGTATAGATGCTTAATATTCAGAGAGGTTGTCTGACTTTCACGATCGACTCAGACAAGTGTTACAAACTAATCTTTAATGAAATGCGAATTATCTTCTTTGCCACTATAATCTTACTCGACTAGCGTTCATGTTATTGTTTCGGATGTTATTCTAAGGTCTGTTGATGTCTTTCTATTACTTGAAACTGTACAACAAACGTCACAAGTCTGACTATACTGCTAACGTGTATTTATATTACGAACCGTATTGTCTTTATTACAAAAGGGACACTATATGTCATTATGTCGTCCTCTCTAACTGTATATTGTTTCGTTATAAAATATTGTGTACTGGGTCGCTTGTAAAACTCGTGTAGTTTTTACTTCAGAGACTGTTAGACTATCAGCTTTAGTGTCATTAGAGCTGCAAGCATTTCAGACTTTTACCCAAGACTAAGTGGTTTCCCTACTTATGTAGGTCAGAAAATTGTCCTTTAGTTTTACGTTTGAGAGCTCCTTAAAGTAAATTGTCGCTTAATTAGATTTGGACACGCTTCCTATCCAATTAGACTCTGGTTTTATTTTGTTTTTTTTCTTTCGGATAGTGTAATTGTAGATGTCAAGGTTTTCAATCACAACTTCCCTATTTTGCTTCCTTGGTCGTATCAGGTTTTTCTGCAATGCTTCAGCGTTCAGAGACCTTTGATTCTGACGTAGGTAAAGCACATAGTGTGACGTATATCTAAAGCCGTTCATTGATGCTAATGCAAGCTTGTCAGCCAATTATGTAGATACGTGTAGTGCATTAAGTTCCCTGATGTCAGTGTTACTTAGCTCTGGGGGTTCTATATCTTATACCGTATATACGCCTCGTGCAAATAAGCTTTTACGAGGGTCATTCAATAAATACTTAGCCTACAAAAAGTAAACGAAAATTTTGGAAAAGTGGGAATTTATTTTTCAACATAGTCTCCTTTTAGTTCGATACGCTTAGCCCAGCGATGCTCCAACTTTTTTAATCCGTCCGAAAAATAGTTTTTGTCAAACTCTGCAAAATAGGCCTCCGTGGCGGCGATGACCTCTTCATTCGATCCATATCTATTCCCGGCGAGTGATTTTTTCAGATTAGGAAACAGAAAGAAGTCACAAGGGGCCAAATCTGGAGAATACGGTGGATGGGGCAGCAATTCGTAGCGTAATTCGACCAATTTGGCCATGGCAACGGCAGACGTGTGAACCGGTGCGTTGTCGTGGTGAAACAGCACTTTTTTCTTCGCCAGATGGGGTCGTTTTTTCTTTAATTCGGCGTCGAATCGGCCCAATAAATCGGCATAGTAAAGCCCTGTAATTGTTTTACCCTTCTCGAGGTAATCGATGTAGATCACACCTTGTGAATCCCAGAAAACGGTGGCCATAACTTTTCCGGCCGATTTTACAGTTTTCGCCTTCTTTGGAGCACGTTCCCCGGTCTGGATCCATTGTTTTGATTGCTTCTTGGTCTCTGGTGTGTACCAGTGGATCCAGGTTTCATCGACGGTCACAAAACGACGCAAAAACTCCGCTGGATTCCGCTTAAACAGCGCCAAACACGTCTCCGATGTGGTCTCACGGTTGCGCTTGTTTTCTGGTGTGAGTAAACGCGGCACCCATCGCGCCGACAGCTTTCTCATGCCGAGTTCCTCGTGAAGAATATGATGCACTGTTCCTTCTGAAATGCCTACAGTCTCAGCTAGCTCCCGAACCTTCAATCGGCGATCTGCCAATACGAGATCATGGATTTTTTTAATGTTTTCCTCCGTAGCAGCTGTTTTCGGTGCACCTGGACGTGGTTCATCAAAAACCGACGTACGGCCACGTGCAAACTCGTTGAACCAATTCTTGACGGTGGCCATCGATGGAGAAGAGTCACCGTACACAGCATCCAAGCGCTCTTTGATTTCGATGCGCGTTTTCCCTTCCAAAAATAGGAATCGAATCACCGAACGATATTGCTCTTTTTCCATTTTTGTAAAACCGATCGACACGTTCACTTCCATAAGTTGTCAAATTAAAACAAATGAAGGGATTGGAATGAAAATTTGAAAAAAGAATTAAAAAAGAATGTGCTACACTGTGGTAAAACTCTTTTGAAACTACAGCGCCCTCTGGCGATGAGGCTAGGTACTTATTGAATGCACCTCGTATCTACTATTTCATTACTTAAACTATCACAACTATTTGATAACTAAATATTTATTTACTCAACTATAACCTCCGTCACGACTATCATATTGTATTAGGATTCCTCACAGTTTCTCTCAGCTCAAGGATTAGTATTTCCTCTCTATACAAAGGGAAACACGGCTTAATTTGCTGGGAATTTTGCTTGTAAAGCAGTAGACACACTTGCAAGGTAACGCCTATGAGGAAACGCGCTAGAAAAGAAAGTGCGCAGGCCGAAATAGAAAGTGAATGTTGTCAAAATAAAGGACAACTTAGTATGTATTAGTAAGAAAAAAAAAAGCTATAAATGACATCACAAAACTCATAAATCGCGTTCAGGTTTTCAAATGTCTTATCTTTACGATCATTTTATTTAAAACTATAAACTGCCAACAGTCTGTCAACATCTTAAAGCATACGAGGAATCGGAATTTTACTCCGATACGCTCCAATATTGTCATGGAATTCGATTTCTCTTCAATGTTGCATTTTTGCCAGTTATTTTTAAAAGGCAATATCCTTCGCATGTACGCACTCGATTTACTTCAAGAGGCGTTGAAACTTGTAGAATTTTATCATCTATTCAAAATATTCTGTTTTCTCTCCTTTGTACTTGCGCCCCTTTAGCTTTTTGAGCACGTTTCGAATACTTCCACAGGTTCGATTGTGCTTTCATGTCGTTGTCAATTGCCCTTTTCCTCCCCCAGGAATAATAGGCACAACAAGGGGCGTCTCTAAAGGGTGTCTGAGGGATCAACCAAAGCTATAGCATCAGCAAATGCGTGATCGTTTCGTTATAGGGGAACAGTAATAGAAGGTACAATGTGGATATGTGTATATGGTTGTTGATTAAATAGGAAGCCTATGTATGGCAGTGAATGTGTCCGAAAATACGATCTAAAATCATGGACCTGGACTCCACCAAACCCAACCAAAAGGAGAGGAGAGATTTGTTAGAAAGAACCAATCGGATTTTGTTATTTACATATCTCGTCTCCGCTTAGCTGCAGTGAATGCAGTTGAGCAGAGAAGAAAGGAGATGTCTTATATTAGCTTAGCGCGAACAAAACGAAGATATGAGCTGTGCCTCGCAAGCGGGCGACGACGACGGCGCGTATCTGAGAGAGATGTGAGTGGCATGATACGAGCGACCCTGCTACTTCCGCTTTAGCCAGTACACATGGTTCGCACAGGTTTGATTGATACACCCTAGCATCTCTTCTCCTCTCCGCTTCGCACATCTCCGCTTCGCACATCTCCGCTTCTTGGAGTCTGGGCCTTATCGCCGATATGTGCAAAGCTTCATTATAAAATATAAGCGCGATATTTTGATCGCAAATATTTAGTAGGCTCACGAATGTGAACGTGGGTGGGGGAGGGAACTTACTAAAGTTGTGTCGAGATGAACTGTGGCAGAGTACAGAGAGTAGTAACACATAAGTTTACGACGCAATAGAAAGAGCTCAGTAAACTTTCATCAGGATTTCAGAGTCCTCGCAAAGAAGAAGAAGATTGCTCATGACATAATGCGAACCGTCGCGTCGTTGAAAATTGAACCAGGCAAACTGCATGTGAATGATTAAGCTAAGATATATATGATTTTATATGAAATAAGATAGGCAGTCGTGCCATGTAAAATACTGGTGTTCAGCTGCATTCGGTTAGACTGGAAGCCGACCTCAACATAGTTAGGAAAAGGCATGTTGTTGTTGGGGTCGGCTTCCTAGGCAGATGATGACATGCAAGAAGACAGTTCACACGGCAACACTTTTTTTTTTTTTTTTTTTCTGGGTGGGAAATCATCAAATAACTTCTCCCGCTCTGGGTGGAGCGGGAGGGCGTGTCAGACTTTTACTGACTAAAACCCACCCGTGTTCCTTCAGTTGCCTGTGTGCCAGGGGCGGCGGTATCTCTTTCGAACAACCCGCACCCCCGGCAGGCATCGGCCCTTGCGGGCCCCTCTGTTGCTGCTGACATCTCTTTGAGGCGCGCGTGGAACACAACGCGCCGTCGACCCGGGCTTGGTCCTTACCGGACAGCGAGGTACCCATTACTCGCCGTCCGCAAGCCCGTGCCTACGGTGGCCGGGAATCAGCCTGGGATTCCCGACGCCCAGGGCGTCTCCTGCGAAGGCCACGGCTGTGAGGGCGCATGTACTGCATCTCCCTCACGTGCGCCGCCTCCCTCTTTGCGAGCATAACTGCTTCGCTGAAGGAGGCGACTGCCAGCCATGCCCTCTCGCTCCGTACCATGGCCTGGACCAGGGTCGGACGCGAGAGATCGCCGCCGCCGATCACCTCCACGAGGACACGGCGTTGCTCCGCCCAAGCTGGGCAGACCTCCACCGTATGCTCCACCGTGTCCTCTGGGCGATCTTCGCAATGGAAACACCCGGGCGTTTCCTCCCGCCCTATCCGAAACAGGAACCTCCCGAAACAGCCATGTCCGGTGAGGACCTGTGTCAGGCGGAAGGTGAGGACGCCATGCCGCCTCTCAAGCCACTCCTCAAAGAGGGGACTTACCGCCGCAATCGCGGCGTGCCCAACACGGCAACACTTGACATTCAATAATCGTCGTATCGAAAACGCTGCGCGTGTAGGTCACATTCCTAATAACATATTTATATGTGCGACGAATCTAATATAAAATTTATCGGAAGACACGTACGTGTAAGCACATTTACGTAGACTTAAATATTCTAAAACATGATCCAGCTGTGGCTTTTGTGACGCTGACTTATAAGTATTTAATTGTTAGCCAAATCCATGTTGAGAAGTGAAAACTAAAACTTAGATTGTCACATGAATACTAATCAGTCAACCAATTAACCATTTCTGTTTCAAAGAGTGATTAATCACATGCTTCATTACATTTTCAGGGAAGTAAGCGCTCACGCTTACAAACTCAGACCAAGTACTTCATGTCTTCGTATTTCATGTGGCTGATCAACTCGAGCAAATTGAAACTAAAAACTAAGCTCTATTAACAGAAAACTACTTAACACCAAAACCCATTAAGCCTACCACAACCCCAAAAACAAAACCATGACCATATTCCATTACACCCGTGCCTAATACCACGTACGAAAATCTTTAAATGGTTTATAGGCAATAAACCAGGACGGTAGGTAACACGAATGAGCTATTACCGCCAAGAAATCAAAAACCTATTGAGAATTGGCACAATAGATCGTAAAATTATTAATCGCAGGTGCCATATTATTGAGCACTTACATAAAGGTATATGTGTGAATGAAGCCAGATTGATCAAGAAGTTTGGGAAAAAGAAAGTTTTCAAATTGGTCTTGGCCCAAATATAGATAGACCCTTGTGGCATGCCATAAACAGTTTACATGCTTGGTTGAGAATTGTGTAAATATGTTGTTGAGGAAAGTTTTTCATTAAAGGGATTTGCCGAGAAACGTTCACTTGATTTACGATGAAACCTACCTAAATCTGAACATTTTGATTTATTGAATATATGTAGTACGCCGAAATTCCAGATTGTGTTTTGCCACGTGCCTTCGACACATGTATGCAAATGTGATCAGTCACGTGTCTCGTCCTAATCTATACGTTTAATGTTAGCGATCGATAAAGATCTACCGCCCCCAATACTTTTCTATCAAACATAAATAGTTTGAAGAGACTGATCTTCAATTAAATGATTCAACTTTTAAATTACAGTTTGATTGCAGTTTCCTCCATCGCTTATACAAATATTAACTTCGTTTTCCTAGCTTGCTGCGAACATTTCATTATTAATTACTCTTAGATCAAGTTAATTTAGTTGGTAAAGGTACTAAAGTAGACCCAATTACCTATTCAAGTCTTAAATATTATATGACCTCTGTGATATCTTTCTCTTGTTTCTTATATCAAACTTGGGAAACAAAGATTTTTGTGAAAAGCCCGAGAAAAAGAAAACTCATTCTGCCGTTAGATAAATGGCTCGAAAGTAAGACCCGAATTGAAAATTACGCAAACTTTGCGTGGAAATTTTCATCGGTCCTTCACTGTCAAGTATTCATCAACATTCGCATTTGATTGATGCTACCAACTTCGCTGATTTCGGCATTCGAGAATTTTCGGCAGAGCCCTTTTCATGCCCCATTTTCCATTGTTTTCGTCCATTATAATTTGCCATGTTCCTACCAACAGTTTCTGCTGTAGGTATGTTAATAACTAAAATAGTAATTTGGGCCATTGGCACGAATTGTAGGTCGTGAATCACGAATTTGGACACGAAAACGAGTGTTTAGATATTTATCGCGCCTAGAAATGGTAATTTAGGGGCACAAAAGTGGGGCTTGGAAGACGTTAATTAATGGAGCCAGGTTATATTACACGCGGATAATGAAAAAGGTTGTATTTTTAGAAAAGATTCTTGGAGTATTTGCGTAATGCAGAGGGCGTAGGTCGAGTGTTAATTTAATGATAAGCTGATAGTTATAGTTAACCATTGGACAATAATAACCATTTAAATTCTTCTTATTTTCGTTTCGATGGTACAATCCATATTATACCGTTTGTTAAGAATGTATTTAAAATAAACATTTGTGTTCCACTGTGATTGCCTCTTCTGTTAAAGTGTCATCAATAGTAACAGACTCTTTTCATTATCTCAGGCATACGAGAGGCGGTTCCCCAGCTGCCCCCAGATCCCGGTGGTGGTGGAGTGCGTCATCACAGACGACAACTGGGCACACGACGATTCCCAGCGAACGACGACCAGGCGGTGCCAGCTGAATGTAGAAGCTCCTTATCTTCTTAAGAAGGTATATTACACACTTTTATAAGATCTGTCCTGTAATCCACGAAAGATTATCCACAGGTGTACCTATAGTACTTACCCAAATTTTGGCAGGACAGTTATGTTTGTTGTATTGCTTTGTATAACAGGCTGATGTCCGTAGCTCCCCGTCCAAGCGCGTATTTTGCGTACGGAGTTATATTTGTTAGAAGGTACGTTCTGCTCTCATATCTACCCTCATTCCATATTCTAATTCTTGTTTCCACTTGGAGAAATATCAACTTTATGCCTGTGTAAATTTATTTGGTCTTAGAATTACTTACTAGTTTTATTGAAAAAGTCATCAACTATGTAAAATTGTAGTGCAAACTAAGCGTCATTAAAGTTATAAAAAAAAAAAACATTTTGTTTACAATTTTGGAAACTAAACTAAAACTAAAGGGAAGTTCATTTTCGACTTGTTCAAGCCCAACCTGGGCTGGAAACCGATACGATAGATTAAAGAGGCTGTCGCTTTTAATCGTACGCAAATTGAATCTCACCTGTGACCTGATTTTTCTGCCCTAAAATTCGATTTATTATCTTGGTCAACCAAGAAATTCGATCCATAATCATTCAGCCATGAATTTCCTCACCAATGAAGAGCATAAATATCTTTCAGTAAATACGGGATATAAGGGACATCGACGCGTAATCTGTTACCATGAATTCAGCTCATGACTTTAGACCCCCTAGCGTAGAAACTTTACGTCGGTTATAAAAAAATCTGTGATTTCATCTTCTTTTATTAATCCTTCCCTCAATGCCCTCAGCATTGCAACCATATACGACACGTCTCCAAGTTATGCGGTCTTTTTCATTTGGACTGCTCGGTCAATGCTGCCTCTAACAGCCTTCTTGATCGCGTCTGACCATCCTGCCGGTGTTCCGCCTTCATCGCGTTTTTCTTTCTCCAGTACCCTTATGATACGCCTGTCCAGGCTATGCGTCTACCTAAGAATGCATAATATGTCCGGAAAAAACGGAAGGCATACTCTTGGCATACTGTAGATAGCCGCTTGCTAATGTTGAGTTCTTCCAGTATAGATTCATTCATTCAGTCGTTTTATACAAAACTGCGGTCAAAATGTATGGAACAGCTGATACTTCCACCGTTTATAATACACCGCAACCTTATTGTAGTGATAGTCTTTAATTCGAAACAATTTTCTCCTAGATGATTGGCGTAGACTACGTCTACTTCATCCAGAAGAACACCCTGGATCTCAAGAACAGAGTCTTGGAGATCGAAGCCACGAACGAGACCTTTGCCGCCAGGGTAGGAGTCGTCGAAAAATGTAAATATTATGTGAGTATTAATTACTTCTACTATAATCCGAAAAGAGACCTACAGTATTTTATATCTGGAAGCGATTTGCGCTTTACATGTTGTAATCAAGTATACAAACACGTTGTTCGTGAAGACGAATAGCGTTCGGACATAACACACACACACACGCACAGATACACACAGACAAACAGATACACACACACACACACACACACACAGAGATATATACATGCACACACACAGATACACACCATCTACGCCACACAAACACATACCATCCACGCCACACACACCATCCACACACACACCATCCACACCACACACACACATACACCACTCACACAGACCACATCACACACACGCACACACACATATACCACATCACACACACGCACACACACATTTGCCATTGTCTCAGGCGGTACCGAGAGCTCCTGCACTTACACAAACATTCACAGCGGCCACGCGTCGTGTGCGTGTCGCGTGCCATACACTTATTTGATAACCAGAAGTAAAGCGCACGCGTCGCTTCGTGAGATAAAATATGTGATGGTGTTTTATATCTTCTTCTTTCATTTTCATGTTAATTCTCATATTTGGCACGTTCAGAAAGAGCCAAGTGTATACATATTACGTAACTTACAACTACCTTCATGATATTTTGTGCTGCTATCCATCCTTAAAAAGTACTCGAAGTTCGATCGAGAACCGACACACTGTTTCACAAACAGAGCCAAGTGTTACTACCCGATTTTTGTTTCTAGCCAAGACTCTTATAAACATATTTTTTGGTTACTAACCGAATATTATTTGTTATAAGACCTTTTAGGATAAATTGAATTATTCCATACATCTAGTAGTCTGTCTTTTTGATGAGGGTCTTACGAAGCTCACAGAAAAAGTAAGTGTTTTTAGTACATTTTTGTTTTAAGTGTAAACTAGCTTGTCGGCTACTTTTATGTTTTTGAATAATATTATTTAAAGAGCTGATGAATTTTCTATTTTGGCGTGGTTGTTTTACCAGGATATACCCATATGGGCAATCTTGATAGAACCGTAATGGAATAGACCTTTAAATTGTAATTGGGTGAAAGCCTTTTGCTATTATGGCCTTGTGTATCTTTCATCAATTATAAAGACCCATTTTTCAAAAAGTGTATCGACTGCATCTAAATTCCAGCTAGTTCAAATGTAATCTTTGTACGGATGTTTGTTCGAACTAGAAGCATTTCAATTAGCAGCTCTAGTCTAAATTCTAGTCAGTGTAAACAGATGTCATGCTAATGAATTTAATTTCTAAAGTTCTGCATTGATTTCTCTAGTCTGAAATCGGAATTTAATTGAATTGCCAGGTGTAAGTATAAAATGTTTTTCTTTGAAAACAGCTTGCTGTCTACATTAATTCAGATTTCGACATGCAAATTCGGTTTTTTGCAAAGATATAAATAACTTGGAATCGAAGATTTGTTTCCTCGCTTGTTTATGTGCGTAAGTTTTCTCATCTGCCAAAAAAGAAACACGACCAAATCAAAGGAATCTTGGGTTGCTGGCTGAAGGCAATCCATCATTCAGTGTATGTCATGAGCATGATCTTCAGCAGTTCTTCACGTATAGCCATCAATCATTTAATCCACAAACGATAATCGCCTGGTATTCGTTGCTAAATTGAGGGAAGCTGGCAATTTTCGGGCAATTAATTTAATAACTAATATCGGTTCGTTGCAACATGAAGGAATTGTACTGGAGGAAACGCGAATACTTCAGCCGATTATATCTGCAGTGATGCAACGGTAGAAAGTATACACGCGATGTACTGGTCCATCATGTGGGGTGGACTGGTCTTGGAATTGCGAGCACATTCTGCAATAGGACTCCCAGCCGTGCAGGTCGTTGCGACTGCCAATAGATTTCAGCCCTCGGAAATATCTGGTGCTCCGCAAGAAACCAAGTTTATTACAAATTACCTGAGTGGCATGAAAAATTTTGGACTATGATTGAAATGTCTAAGTTTCTTGTACTTTTATTGGTATAGCTGATTCCACAAGTACCACAATGTAGTTCAGTCAAATGTGCAAGATTCGAAACTTAATAACTTACAAAGTTGGGACCCCTTACCTTCTAAAATTCCTGGAAATTTTCACCCGTTCACTCATCTGCCAGTTTTCCCTCCTCTGATTTGATGCCTTTAGGTAGTCCCTCAAAAATTACTGAGCTTACTCGTGCCAACAAAACTTCACAGTTCACTAGATTTCATCGTTATTTCTCAAAAAAAGAAATTGGCCTTTGAAACCACCTCTCAATTTTCGGTGACATTGACAAAAAGTGTCAGAACTCAGAACGGCAGGTGGTAGAACCTGTCCCCAACACGAACCGGTTTTAAACAATGTCATTTTGATTATATTTTTGCACCAGGACCTGGTAAAATTTTGGCTAGTATATGAAATCTTAACGATCAGTTACAAGGTGGCCGGCTTTAATATGTAAATTGTCACTTTGATTTTATTTATTCAAGCACCGTTGATTACTTGTTTGTTGTTGCCATAATAAACTTTTGAATATTTATACGGTGCCAATGTCAAAATTAATTATTTATTATTTAGGTGAAGGGTCTGATACATAGTTCAATTTACACTTCTGTTTGTTTCTTCAACGTTACAATATTGGCAAATATAAGTCAAATTTATATACGGCACCCATTGTGCTCTTAATTTCTAGTAGTGATGTGCCGGATCATAAAAAATGTAGATACGCAGATACGGATCCGGATACGGATAATTGGCGTCAAGATCCGCGGATACGGATCTTAACTTCTTACTCAAACGGTGGTGGTAGTTGACGCCACTTGACGCTTTGCGTGACAGAACATGTTTCGATTTGCGTGACGCGAAAGAAAAGAATGACTCTTTTGTTTTGTTTACTTATAGTTTAGTGTGACAGAGTGAAAACCGGTACCTAACGGTAGTGTGGCACAAATACTTAAATAGGATTTAAAATAATCCGCCTTTTTTCTATTAAATCCACTAAAAAACTAGCTAAAATACATCCCTCATTGCAAGGGTAACATTACCGACGCGCATAATTTATACTTCCATTGCACATCATACTAAATCCGTACAAACGAAATCACACTTATTTCCATTAATTCAGAGCCTATTTTCAAACGACCATTTCACATTGAAGTTTAATGCGGATTGCATGCTCGCCGCAATAAAACATGAAAATGCACTTTACGCTATTTAAATTAGAGTGTATTTTCCTATTAATCGTGTTCCGATTGTGGTTGCATGTCAAATTACTTTAGCCATGGACGAAATATACATACATCAGTATTGACAAGGGCACTATGAAGGGCGAAGACGACGGTATTATTGATATGGTATATCTTGTGAGAACGGAAGGGTGTGAAATGTGTTATGTCATTTCATATCATGTCGAATGTGCCTTCAACAAGTGCTTTCTTAGAACAATGGAAATGGAATCAATAAAACAGAAATTGGAGAGCGTTTAGTGTAGTAGGTACGTTGATCAACACGCTTGCTCAATGTTGGCGATTTATGACCAGGTTTTCTCAAGATATTTTCCATTACTTACTTATGTCATTAGTAGTGATGTGCCGACTAGGAATATTCGAATTATTCGAATAATTAACTTTTTCGAATATTCGAATACAAAAATTTCGATACTTATTAGAATATTCGTCCAATTTCCATAACACCGTACTGCGAACCCTGATGTGCACAAAATACATATATTTTTTTAAAATTTTATGCATAGTGGGTGTGTGCTATGTATGGTCAACAAGTGCCCTCTTACCATCAGCTATGTTTTGCACATGGTATACAATGTGAGTGTTTGATGTACAGACGCCAGCACATTAAGCTACCCCAATCTGTCAAATTTCTTTGATAGATTTTCAACATTATTACGTAACTATAAGGTTCATGTTTCATTGGGAAAATTTGACAGTTTGGGGTAGCTTGATGTGCTGGCGTCTGTACAAAAAGAAACGAAATTATCTTGAAGAACAATGCAGCAAACCAAAGAGCAATGCATAACCTGCAGAAAACACATAAGAGACAGGATAGAATGATGACTTGACTTGAAATGTTGAGAGAGATCGAAACGTTCTATGGACATTTCTAGACTAATTCGACACTATACCGAACACATTCCGGACGTCAGCTTGTACGAGATTAGGATGGCTCTGAAGCAGCTTAAAAACAACAAGGCGCCGAGTGATGACGGAATTACGGCCAAACTCCTGAGGTCTGGCGGAAACCCGTTCTTAAGGCCCTCCAGAAACTGCTTGAGTCCGTCATACTCGAGGGCAAAACGCCACAGGCATGGAAATGGAACAGAGGTGTGGTGGTATTTGTCTTTAAGAAGGGTGACAATACCCTTCTTTAGAATTATAGGCCCATCTTACTTCTGAGCCATGTCTACTAAAAGTTGGGTAAAACCGCCGACGCAGCCCATTAGTCGTAGTCGGCCCATTTTTTACTCGTAATAATATGCTTCAAAATGTAAAAGACGGTGATTGAAATGAAATTAAAATCTTTACTGCTATTATTTTTATTACCCGACCGCGACAGAAGGAGGGTTATGTTTTACGAGTGTATGTATGATTGTATGTATGTATTTATATTTCTTCGGCATGCTCTGTAGCCGATCGATTTCAGCTTGAGAGGTGCCGTTAGATTGGTCTTAGTTGTGGGCGTAACATTGGGTATATCAAAATTGCAAAAAAAATGGCCGATTTTTGGCTCCATATTGTCTTCAAAAAAAATTTTTTTTTTTCTTCTGAAAACCTAATGAATGAGGTATCAAAATAAAGGGTTTCATAAATAGGTCCCATTAACGTCAAAAATAATTATATTAAGGAACACAAAATCAAAAAACCCGACTGCCTAAAAAGTGAACTTTAATTAAAAAAGATGGAAACAAGAAACTTGTTTTAAAAGGATGACTATTAGACTGAGTACTATAAGCAATCTCATGCAGTCGGAGGCAATTAAGGTTTTTACTCTTTACTGTTAAATTTAAGAAGATGTCTGAAGAAGTCAGAAGATGTGTCTCCTACTGCATGAGATTCACTTTTAGGCAGTCGGGTTTTTGATATTGTAAATTATTTTTATAGAATGTGTTTTACAGTTTACTTTCAGTACAATCTAGAATATGATAAGAAATTAGGATAGGAAGAAACGCCGGCTCACACGTAAACAATGAAAGAATAAATGCAAAGTAGACAAAACATGTCCCGACAATTCCGCTTGGTCGCCGGGCGCCGCGCACACTACCTACGACCCGAAAGTGTAGTCACGAACATTACCGATGTCACCCGAAATCAATGATCGGCTTGGCTGACTAGTCGGCTAGTCGGCCTATCTCTAGTAATTAGCCATATACCCGCGGCGTACTGTGATGAAAAAATATCGGCTGCCTTAATCAAGACCGAACATACACAGAGATACATAAGATGTTTCTAATATACTCAGTAAATAATGGTAATGCTCAGATATAATATATAACGATTCAGTGATCATAATTCATAATAAATCTTCCTGGGCCTAACTATTTAGATAATTGTGTTGCGGTAACCACGGTAATCTAATGTGGTTATTCCCGTGCATCCAAATCCCATGTGGTTCAGTTACTCAAAAATAAATGCGGGATTCAATTAAAACCTTGTGGCGTCACTAGACTTGTTAGATTTGACTAAAACAGCACTTTTTGAATGGCAGTTTCAAAAGTCAGCCCCTAAAACTCTCACAATCCAAGGTTAGGAAGAAGTAGCGCAACAAACTTTAAAGAAATGAAATTATGTTCATTTCTATAAGTACGTAGATTTTATAAGACACTTCACGACAATTTTTTGGTCAATATTATAAAACTTGATAGCTTCTAGCTGACTAATCCTTGGAAAGAAATGCTGAAACAAACTTAGAGCATTCAGATGCATTGTCAGTGACCTTTTGTATTGGAATATTTGTAGTCCCTACTAATATTATAAATTCAAAAGTTTGTTGTTTGTCTGTTTGTTACGCTTTCACGCCTAAACCGCTGAACCGATTGTCATGAAATTTGGCAGAGATATAGCCTGAGATATGGTGAAGGACATAGGCTTATTTCTACGCGATTACCGACACCCACGCGGGCGGAACCGCGGGCAATAGCTAGTCCTTTATAAAGTATATACTTAGATCAATCAGTAGAGTTCCTTATTCAATCGGCTTCCATCCTCATTAGCTTATTATGTCTTCTTTGTATTGTATTTGTATCTATGTCGGTTAACGCTTATACCATTCACGATAGAGGAAATACTTTATCAGCCATTCGTGAAGGCCTTCTTATTGTGACGTTCCTTTTGAATGGTGGCAGTGAAGGGTGAAAGTGATTTGCTTTATTATTTACTTGTATATCATTGTATGTGTATGGATTAGTTATTTTAGTGCCTTTGTCGCCTTCGTAGTGTTCAGTTGTTGATAAGGTTTCTTTATTGAGCCTGTTGTTTATTTTGGTATCATTGTATAATTCTTTGCGAGTTGATAATAATAGTATCTGAACAATACAATGGTTTTCTTAGACAACTTTTGTCATTACGATCGATATTGTATGAAGGTCAAGAATGTTTATCGGGAAAGCTACAGATTCCCAGAAGAGCGGTTCCGTCATTTATATCGGCTGTCATGAAAATCTGTCATATTAGTTTGAATAAATGACTTTTTTTGTTTGATTTTGTGTGACAAAGCTCAAGTCTGGAAGATTCGTGCTGCATGCCCCCTTGATACTCATAAGAAAAACACTTTTCTCAGTATAAATATTTATGCAATTAAACTCTTACCCACAAACAAACCTGACATATAGCAATACATATGAAACTCTTAAACTAGGTATTCAACATAATAACAATATAGACTTCTTGAGACCACCTCCTCATTTCGAAGCTCAGAGAACTAACTTAGAAAACTAGGCGTATCCCCGAACATAATATTTCCATTCCGTTCCGTTAAAAAACCAGTACTTTTTCGATAACTGTCAAATGATATACTTTTTAAACGTCATTACACTGATACAAAATCATTTGAGTCAAATAAGATACTTTCAATTTGATAAATATTATTTAAAATCACTAAAAATCTTATTAATATTTGGAAATCATGACAATACCTTTTCCATAAATGTCAAGGTCTGAAATTGCATTATATAACGTTTGGCAGCATATGCGTGGTGAATTAGCTAAGTTATTTCTAGAGTCACCGTAATATTATTACTTGCTTGTTGTAATACTAGCTTCGAGTATAATCTAGTTTACGAAATCAACTTAGATATCCTTTTTTTATACAGAAACAACATTCCAATAACTTTTTTGTCACTTATCCACCACAGAAATAGCCAAAAAAAAAAAAAACTGGACGGGCCAGACAGGTATTACAAAAAAAGTGCAAATCGTGTATGTAAATATGATTTCTACAAGGTCAGCTTAAATAAAAACTCATAAGTTGCTTTATCTCAGGTTATGCTAAAGACAGAGGTGTGAATACTCAAAATGTACGTAGATAGTGAAACGTTGTAAATGAAGGATCAAGGCACAGTTCCCCACAAGATCTAAATTTGATCTAAAGTTTCATCAGATTTCTATCGTTTTTTAAATTTTCGAACGAAGTTTTTTAACGCAGGTTGAGGTAGCATGAAAAATAACGTAACGGAAAAAGCATTATGCGTTGCGTTATTTTTCTCGAATGAGATCCCCATACAAGAACCGCGTCATTTTACAAAATACATAACTTTATTTTTATTTTATTTTATTTGTTGTCATAACGGCCCTTCAACGGTGCTAGATCGACTATCGGTACATCGAGGTGCTGAAGTGTCTGTACGAAAACGCCACTATGTTAGTCCGACTCCAGGATCAGAAAGCTTAAAGTCACTCAAAGTGCAATGGAGAGGGCTATGCTTGGAGTTTCCCTACGTGATCGCATCAGGAATTAAGAGATCCGCAGGAGAACCAAGGTAACCGACATAGCCCGAAGAATGACCGAACTTAAGTGCTAGTGGGCACTGGGCAGGGCAGATTGCTCGCAAAACAGATGACCGATGAGGCCGATAGATTCCGGAGTGGTGACCGCGTACCGGAAGACGTAGAGTTGGAAGGCTTCCCAAAGGTGAACCGATGACCTTGTGAAGGCCGCAGGAATCTGCTGGATGCGGGAAGCACAGAACCGGTCGAAGTGGCGGAGCTTGGGGGAGACCTCTGTCCAGCATTGGACGTCTTTCGGCTGAAATGATGATGATGATAATGTAATAGCGGCCATAATAGTACTCTACCCTACACACTCTGTAAAATTTCGGGTCCCGTTGGGACCTTATGGACCGAACCCTAAAAAAGAGTATAGTTCGACAGACCTGAAAAGTTCTTAAAGAAGACTGTATTATTGTTCAAGTCCATGAGGTGTTTAAACGTTAAGATAAAAGTAGGAACTTTTGAAATATCTGACACATTATTTGCAGAGTTACTGGTTTTGCTCGCAAACTCGTTCGAGTAAAACTTCACTACCCATTTAACCACCTGTGTGTGTGTGTGTGTGTGTCATTACCTATATGAACAGTCATTAGGTACCTACTTACCGATCACTTAAAACTTGGAAGCTGAGAAAATATAGTATTTATGTGCCAAACTAGTTTCCATCTTCAGGTATTTTGGTTCGTCTTATTTTATATTCGTGATATTTACATTACTATGAAACAAGAAAACTTGATAAGGCTTAAGAGAGCTTGTGGCTAAATAATAACAGCCGCACGGGTCGATCGCATGCCACGGTTGGTCCGTGGATGGGTGACCACCTTTACATACCAAGACCCCTCCGTGCTTCGGAAAGAAAGTCATTCGTCGATCTTTGACAGTCGTTACGGGTCGTCGGAAGCCCTAAAGTTTGACAACCAGTCTTACCAAAGGGTATCGCATTACTAGTTACTGGGTTGTGTTGTCTCTACATGTAAAATACTGATATTGAGCTGCATTCGGTTAGACTGGACGCAGACCCCAACATAGTTGGCTAGGCAGATTGATATGTTATTGTGAATCAAGAAAACTTCAATGTTCGTTCTGCAAAGGCGTTCCCTGTTGTGGGACTTAACTCGTAACGTCCGGGAGGGCACGCATGCTTGCCCACACAACAGAAACTTAATTACTATCTCATTAGCCGGGATTGACAGGTCACTTAGTTCGGTAGTCGCCCCAACAAAACCTACCAAAAAGGCGACTATATGTACTCAGTTTTGCGAACTTAATTTTGGTGTGTATATGTGGGACAGTGTAGATATTCAGAACTTACAAAATAACCTTTTTAGCATAAAGCCAGTAAGTGTACTGCCAAGATACCTTTTATAGCAACCATACCGTGACCGTTTCGAAAGCATTAGCGTTTCCACACATGTTGCATATTGCAAATGATATCCCCGACGGTGTGTTAGCGATGCGAATCGTTAAGTGCCTCGTCCACAGGAGACCAATTTCACGTAGAGTGGTGCTCTTAGAGTAGTCTAGCTTGAGAATGAAGCTACGAGCTCCTTCTAGCTAAAGGAATAATCACGGAGAGAATCATCACGCGCATAAGTTTTATCTTACAGTTTCATGATCAGAACCTAATTGCGTAACTCACTTTCTATCACAATCCGCAGTTTTGAAGAACATTCTTCCACCGCTTCATATGTTTCACAATTAGTTTGTTTGGAATAATAATTGGTTAAAGAGTTGCTGTCACTGATAAGAAAATCACAGTGATCTTTATGTTCGTAACGGTAAGTTTGTTGCTGGTTATCGTTAAGGTGGAAAAGACAAGAACAATACACAACCACCACAACAACTACAGAACAACTGGAACAAATTGTGTGTAAAGTTTTCCAAAAATCTTTGTGTAATTCACCCGTTAGATAGAATAAAGGACAGAAGAAGCAATTAATATAGTTGAATTTTCAAAATGAGGGCATTGCAATTGTTAGTGTCTTGCTCAATTACCCCACAGGATTTAGGCTCTGAAGGCTGATTTTTCCAACGGCAGATATCTGTTTTCGAGGGATAATTTTGAAGTTTTGACAGTTTTCCTTCGCCCACTCGCTTGTCGTACAAAAACTGTCACCCATAATTTTACTCAACGCATTAAAGATTTCTAACGTTGGAAGAATGGGCCTGGTTGGGGATGTCAGGTTTTATGTCGATTAAAATATGATTCGCCCTTAATGTCAGATGATTGTTAACACGTTAACTGTCCGCAAAGCAGGCATAATAGTTAAACGATCACTATGACCCTACGTCAGTTATTATTATTGGCTCAAGTACTGCAGCCCTTTTATCGTATATTTTTTTTAACTAAACGGTATGAAAGCTCACTCTACATTGGCCTTTTTACACGCTTTATATTAGCTTCACTTGTATGTTTGTATGTTTGTTTGTATGCAACCGACTCCTTTGGACGCTATTTTGACCCACTTTAAACGCTCAGATTTCATTTAAACTTTGTAGACTTATCAAGGACCTATGACAATTCAGTAATTAAAAAAAAATAGAAAAATACACGCTTTTGTAGTTAGCAAAACTAAAAAATAGAAAATAAATAATAATTCAAAAAAATACTAAAAAAAACACGCTTTAAAAACCAAACTTTTTTTAGTTTTTTTAAACTATTATTTTTTACATAGTAACTTTTGAAAGATTGTTGATAAACTAACGCCCTATTAGCACAAAAATATCATACTTTACAATAAACGAGCATTACAATCTCATTTGAAAATATATAATATCTTAATATTAGAAAATATGTTCAAAATGATGACAAACCTGATGTTCTTTATAAATCTTATAACTCTTCGAGGGTGGATCCACGTGAGACACAATGGCTTATTTTAATTGTTTCTGTAATTACGGCGTTCAACCTAATACAGATTAATTTCCAACAGACTGTTTCTTTTTTCTTGTATTGATTGCGTATTTATTTGTTACCAGGTCCACCCAGAGAATCCGGACTGGACGTGTTTCGAAATGAATGCATACCTAGACGTCAAGAACTTCTTCGGACTCGAAAGCACCGTTGAGAAGATCGCCATGAAACAGTATGCTGCTAATATTGCCAAGGGTGAGTACTTTCTAACTCCAAGATGTCCCTTCTTCTTAGGCAAATATATACATATAAACGTTACTTAGAACGTGCACATGTTCCCGTTTCTCTCTTGCTTTTATAGTTTGACGGTTGTGCGACAGTGACAGAAATAACGCTTAGCTAAAGTACGTGCTAAGTTCGTCTATAGATCTTGGCCGTAGTGTCTAAACTCTTAACAGAGTAGTGATCAAGCGATAATAATGCCCGTAGTCATTAGTCGGTTCCTGACGTGTGATCCGTATGGATGTGCTTACTGATCAAGTTGGAGATGTTCTATAGGAGACATTTTAATGACGAAGAGAAGCATGGGGTTTACCAATGTCATCAAATAAAATGAATTATGGCCCAATCCTCTCACAGAGAGGAGGCCTGTTTGCCATTGGGAACAGTATAGGCTAATTATGATAAAATAAAACAATAAAACATCGAAGAGGGGAAAAATGCGCGAACATAAAGCTGGTTGCAAATCAAGAGCCAAGTTACGTTAGTTTGCATAGCTGAGGTCATTTTTCATAGTTGCGTGCAGACCACAAACTATGAACACAAGTATGACAAATTACCTCAACTATGCGATCTAATCTAGACTAGATTAGCATAGCTCTTAGTCTACAATCGGCTTAAGGGCTGGAAACATGACGAAACAAAGACACTATCCGATCTATGCATCGAATTTAAAACTTGAGGAGAGGAGAGTGAAAATGATATGACTGAATGATTGAAATGTACCGACCCCATCGCGGTTTGACCAGACTCGATTAATCAAATGAACCCCAAGATTTGCACTAGCCCCTGAGGCTTCATGTTTCATGGTGCTACAGAGACCATTGCATATCAAGTAGTAGACCAGGGGACGCTGTAATGATAGGGAAGGACCTGTCCTTAGGATAGGGATTGCGAGCCGTACAGGATATGCATCCTAGAATAGGCATTAGACTAGTGGAGAGGAGCGTAAAAATGATAACATATAAAATCTTGATCAGGCAAGGAGCTGATCGACATATTCATGGCGGAGGTCTACGAAGACGGCGTCAGGAACCTGAAGCCGTGGAAGGAAGACGCGATCAAAGGCAACCACAACCTTCGTCACGCGCTCTCGGGCGAGCCATTGTCTCCGATCCTCTCACCCCAGGGCTCCAGCTCCTGCAGGAAACAATCGGCTACAGGTTAGTGACTCAAAGTCGAACATGGTGTATTTTGTTCTAGGAATCGGTGTAAGGCATAAGGATGGTTATCTTTCCAAGGCCATTTTGACAGTAAAAGCTTGAATTTTTTACAGTATTTTTCATTGAAAAGTACTGTCAGAGCACATTTTTATTTTACGGTTAAAATATATGATGTATTTTACGGGAAAAATCCAGCCATTACTCAATTCCTTAGGTACGGAAATGGGACGTGTTTTCTTGCCCTGACGTCTTCATGATTTGATTTAATAATAGGAGCAGCGATACGTAGGTAGTTAAAACGACTACGCAAAGGGGATAGAAGATGCAAAATTCTGGAGTCAACTAAATACCTAGCCTTTCACAAATTGGCAATTTCGCCGACACAAAAGCTTTTTTCATGAATCTATCGGAAATGAGCGATCGTCCTTCACTAACTTGACTGCCCTAACCTTATAACATATTTTCTTTTGTGCCCTTTTCCATTGTTTAAAAAACAAGCAATTTATGACAAAGAAAATTCACTAAACATTTAAAAAAACCTACCTTAATCCAACAGAAAGTATAATCCAAAACTCATTGCCGACATTACTTAGCATAAAAACATTTTTTCGCGACAAAAATAACGTATGTTTGCAAGGACGAAGTTGGAAGGTCAAAACGGGCTCATAAATACTAAGTGCCCTGTCATACGAATAAGGGTTAACTTGCTTTAAAGGATAATGAATATTTATGACATCCGCGAGGGTTACTTAAATACGCGAAGTTGTATAAAAGACTGCGTTCCTATGTCATATTCGTTGTATTTTTTGGCGTAACCTTTTAGGGTTATTGTAAGAGAAAGCTTGATAAAACTGAATTTCAAATGGGTCGGATGTTGTAGCGTGTACTTGATGCGGTGATTTGATTTATTTCTTGATTGCACCTTTTTTGGCTCATGTAGGGAACATTCATCGGGGTTTTTCGAAGTTATGTAAAACCTGACTGTCTACGAAAGGGCAAACATTTATGTAATTTTAACGCCAGGAATATGGTTGGTTTAGTAACTTGGAAAGGATTTGCAGCCATCGTTTGTTGTGTCAGCTCACAATCGCGCCTTTGCCGAAATTCGACTCTACACCCCTTATTTCTGTTTATTTTCTCCGATCATATTAATTCCATTACTTCTTCCTATTACGCAATATTTCTTTCATCTTTTGCGTGGGAGTTCTATTCTTAGACGGCGACCGCGGAACCCTTAAGAAATCTTGCAAGAAATGCGGGTGCCTCTGATGCGTCGCCCTCTTGGCCGTAATGAGATACTTATCACAAAGGATGCTTCATTTAAAGAATTTGTTGAAGATGCTCTTGTTTTTCTGTGATACAAAGAAAACATGATTATTCTGGTGAATTAAAGTGGATAGCATAGCATAAACAGGCCTTCTCTCTGGGAAAGGGAGTGATCCATAATTCACCACGCGGGTTGGTGTTTGTAACATGTCTTCGAATTTTTGGTTCTGGACGTATGCCGGTTTCCCTATGATTCCTTTGCCGTTTTGATATGAAATAATTTACACAAAGTTAAACGCAAAGGTGGCTGGGACAGACTGGATGCGGAAGGCGGAGGATAGTGTTGTAGCGCAGCCTGGGAGAGGCCTATGTCCACCAATGGACTGCGATAGGCTGAGTTGATTGATTGATTGATTGAAGTGCAAAGTAAGGGTCATAACCTTTTCAAAAAATATCATCAGTCTTCTGCTAGACGTACCTCACCATTTAGCATCTTTCTCAGCTACTCTCATCTAGCTTCTACCAGCGATTGTCCCTCCTCAAAGCTTCGGGGATATGAGGGCGGCCCTATTTAGTAACCGACTTCCAGCCTTGAAACCAGCGATTCCGTTACTGCTTTTATTTTGAAGGTAACATCCCGATGGTGAAGCCGGCACCGACGCCGGTGCTGACGTCGACGCCGACGACAGTGCGCAGACACAATTGTCTGTGCCCAATAGCAACGACAGACCGCAGGGACATTAACGGTTTCTATGTGTTTCTATTAAGACTTCCGTAGGTGGCAATGCCTGCTGCGATCGAGCGGTGACTGCAGACGGTATTGCAGTAGTCAGTGGGTGTCACTAACAGAGTGATAGAACGCATTTTTTTTGTTTGACTAATTAGTTTCGTTCAACTGTACAGGGGGCTACTCTCTAAGTCCGTCAACGAAGATACGGGCCCGGGCGAAAGTATTTCGAAACTTCAGAGTGAACACTTCACCCATTTGGTTAACTTTTTTGGACGAGCATAAACACATAGGGAGTAGGGACAACTGTCCAATCGTGGTGTCATTCATTTTTAGTTCGAGCCCCAAACTAATCTCCCGTAGGTGAATATGTGGTAGGAATCACCCGTAACTTCGGCCGTAGGCTGCTTAGGGAGTAGACCTCCTGACGCGGACGTCTCGTTCGTAATTTGGAATCGCAACGGCACTGTCGTTTGCGGTTATGCCGTATGCTGTCAGCGATCTGCCGTCGCCTAGTGTAGACCAGGTACGTTTAAGATTAGACTGTATTAGATAGCCTTAGTCGACCTGGCCAATCTCTTACGAATTCCTGCGATTGCTTAAAAAATCAAGTCTATTGTACTGAATAGTGAATAGACTGATAATTTACCTGTGATGTTGGTCCCTAAATAATTTAAAATGTAATTAACGTATCACCTTGGACGCTGTTCCACTTTATTACGGTATGATGATATGATAGTCTCGAAGGTTATCATAACTGTCGCGGATTTTTAATTAAGATGAGCCACATGTTGCAGCGTAATTATAATTCGGGAATGATTAAATACATAAGCGAATTAAAAACATTTGCAGCCGCACACTAAACGAACGGTGGTAATCGACTTGCCAACGTTTTTCTTTGAGAACAACTTTGGAATACGAAAAACAAATAAGCTAGATCAAGAAGGGGATAATTGTAACACAATTGACTCTTCTCTTTCACGGGGTTCTAATATCCTCTTAAGTAAAATAAAGTTCACTTACGTATTAAATTCAACAGGATGTTTGGTAATTCGATGCATTTATTGAAAGGAGCTATAGTAGACCAAATTTTCAACTGACTCCGACAAAACTGGGAAATAACTTTTTGGAACGAAGTTCTTTAACGCAGCTTGCTATAGGAGTAAAATTGTAGAAATCGTCACGTATCGAAAAAAGCGTTATGCTTACGTAACAAAAAATCGTTATGCCCCTCCATGCGGCTTTTTGAAAATTTACGCCTCTCAACATTAAAATTACTAATATTGAGAAATCTACTAAACTTTGGGGACACAAAACTTATTCTTTTCTGCTAGCTCATGAAGGAACGCATGCTCCGAAAGCCATACATATAACTTTGGAACATATGCGTGGGTGTATAAAAAAAATCTTGAAACTACTCTTGTTATACAAGACAGATTAGAAGTACTTAAAATTATAATACAAAAGTACAAATTACAGAAAATAACCACAAACTGTTTCTCATACCAGACATTCGGAAAGTTCCTGCTAGTCAAGGGGAGCTGCGCGTAGCCCGAGAGACTGGTACTTCCCGGACATTAGATGCCTTGGCATCAGTGTCCCCACGGACCCGAGCGTTCGTGAACTACGCCCGGCAAACAGAACCAAGTTACGGCTTTCATTGTCTCATATTATAGGTAAGACAGATCTTGCCTGATTTGATCGGCTAGGGCCCGTCGCATTCAGCCAAACTAGTAACAAAATCCCTTGTTTAGAAACGTTTTAGGGTACTACAACTATCAAAACACTACCTTGCCTGGGTTTTGTTTCGAACATGCTAAAAGTCGGCAACATTTTATAAAGCTTTCAAACAAGGAAGATTTTTCTGTAATTTGTACTTCAAGTGCCACTCATTTATTTTACGTAATCTGCCTTGAAAAACGGGTAGTAACTAGAAATTTTTCATATCGACTCTCAATCGATCGTATTTTCTTTACGACGCTTAAATTTCAGAAATATTTTTATGGGTTCTTAGAAAATTATTCGTTGATGAGCTATCACAATATACACCGTGAAATTTTAATGGTTGTTTTCCCGCAGCGAAATGGTTTAGTCTTGGTAATACAATCGTTTTATAAACAAATAAAATATTAGAAACGTAAAATGGCAGATTAACCATTGTGAAAAATCACCACGTGCGAAAGTTTATTTTGCTTTGAACATTTATGCATCGCTGTTCCCTTTGTCGGCGGCGCGTGCGATTCCAGTAGTACCTAAAAGTTACCTCTAGAGTTACTATTGAGTAGTGTTTTACCGAATTGATGAATATTTTTTTAATTATTTTAAAACAAAAAATGTTTATTTTTTTACTTTTATGCTTCGAAAGTACTCCTTATGGCAAGTTATTCTACCGCGGGAAAACAACCATTAAAATTTCACGGTGTATATAAAAAAGTATTTGATTTGTGTCTAGACAAAAGATTTCTCAAAACTACTTTATTAAAAGGCGCGATACCTTTAAAACAACACAGTTTCAACATCATATCAACGGGATCTGTTGCCAATTTACTCTAGTAAAACCCCTTCCAAGGAATGCATCGAATTACTACTCATCCTGATCTGTTGGACCCCAACTTAACAGATACACATCTAAACACCGGTCAATAAATTAATAAAATCTTATTTGAATTGTCTTAGCACATTTAAAATGCGTTCAAGAGCTGTCAGTGTCATCACGATCACGATGTAGATGTGCTGATCGTATTCAGTTTCATCGCCCATATGAGAGCCCCGGGCCTCGTTTTCCTCAACAACGTCTACCAGAACAAAAAGTGTAAACGTTTATTTGCTATTCTACTTACGATAAAACCATATAACTAAATCTTCGAGGAATATTCCAACACTTCCAACCTTAACCGTCTATTTTGTGTAGTAAGTCGGTCAAGGACATTTCGGGATCGTGTTTGAGCGGCCGGGCTCCCGGGCTAAGTGCCCGAGGACAGGTGAACGGGAAAAGGGGAAAAAACGGTTCTAGGGTTCTTTAACATAAGTAATGTTACTCTATCCATCTAAAACTTAATTGTGCGTTACGGTGTAGCTATTTCCGTTCGCATTTTTCCGTCGTCGCACAGTGGAACGAATGTATGGGAGCGGTTGGACGTAGACATGTCCGAAAAATAAGAGTAAAATTATGACAAACTAATGATGCCATCTTATTCGATTACTTAATGCCTTCATAAATTGTGGTGATGAATTTCTTCATAACTCCCATATTTCGGGAGTAATTTGAGAAAATGTGAAATTTTACTATGAAAATGAGTGTATCGAGCTCTCTCCCTCCTGATTCCGGGCTTGTTTCAAGTAGCGGTCTCTAATATCGTAATGCTATTACTAAGAGCTATATTTAATACTAAGACACATAGTGCGCCAAATGTGCACTTTCTGGGATAAAAGGAAATGAAAATTTAAAAAAAAAAACGTTTTTTCCCCATTTGTATTTACTTTAAACCGCAGACAGACTTATTAAGAGGTCTATAAATATATTATATATATATACAGAAATATATATTAACAAAAATATTCACAAGAACTGATGAGAGTATGACTTTTAAGTAAGTTGATAATAAATTACCTAGTTTCATTAAAAGTACAATAAATAATTAAGATGTAAGCTCTAATTTACTAAGTTACACATTTTAAAACAATAACATCATTTAATTATCTTCGTCATCATCATCATCATCAATTAATTCAAATTCAGAATCGATGTCCGCTAAATCATTTATGTTAACAAATTCGATATCACTTTTCTCAGAATCCGTAAGCTCATAAAATTCCTTAAAAGAAGATTTTTTTACAAACTTATTTCCTTTTGGACGGATACTTGTAACAAGTGGATCAGAAGACAGTAAAAGATTGTGCATAATATCTTCATTGCATGAGATACTGCTATGCTTTCGAGAATGCCCCTCTCTATATTTTCTAAAATCTTTATTTCTAGCCTCAGATGCCTCTTCGGATAGAAAACCAATGGGCACAATTGACATGTTCTGAACTATGTCTGGCCCATGCATTAAAATTTTATGAAGTGAAGAAGGCATATAATACCATGGGTATAACTCCACGTAAAGCTTAGCAGTATCAAAGCAGAACTCTCGGAATTTAGTTACGTTGATCTTCTCTCCTGATGAAATACACTGCAAGATCACACAGATTTTTCTTAAAAGCATAGCATCTATTCCGGTCAGTTCAGCAGATTTAGTGTAGTTTTCAAAAAATCTCCTTGCCGAGTTGCCATTGTTGGTGGATCCACTGCCTTGTTTCACAACATCGAGAAGTAAGCCCGTTTCTCTTCTTACAGCCTCTTGAACTCTTTTCTTCCTGTCATCAACTTGCCTTTTTGCTATATCACCCCTTACTTGCCATGATTTTATGTCTAATTTGTAGGAAATGTGTAATAAGCATTCCATTGAGCGAATCCAAGCGTGAAGGGTGCTTAAGCTATATTTATACATGTCCTCGTTTGCGTGTTTATCTTTGATTAACTCTAAATTATTCATTTCTTTAGGACAAGCCTTGCATATGTCACACACTGAAGCTGCTGTATTGGATATAATGGAATGAATTTTACCATCAATCATTGTCAACAGCAGTTGGTGTTTGACACTAATTCCATCAGTGATGGTGGATGGAGTTAAGGCTTCAATCTCTGCTTCGATTTCAGCCATCTCTCTCTGCACATTTTCTTTGGTTTCCTTTATAAACTTAAACAATATTGGCCGGCAAAATGAAGTGGAAGATGGTCGCTCGTTTTCCCAAATTGTTACACCTTTTGAGACGAGCCGCAGTGGTACAAGACTAATCATAAAATTACTAGCAAGATCGATTTGCTCATCTTCACTCGTCCTTTGATGATAAATGCTTTGGCTAGATGATCCGTCAAAACCCCATTTGCTGGTCAATACGAGCTGTTGATTGGGATCAACAGGGGTTTCTAACGACCTAATAAGTCTTCTTGAGGTTAAATCCATCAAGGCTTGTAATTTGATTTTTGCAGAGCTCTCTGTAACTGTGAGATCTTCTTTGGCCGGATAGCACTTAATTTTTTCTTTAACCAACATGTAGTAACTCGGGTATTGAAGAGCTCCTTCTTGAGTGTTGAAATCCCGAAGAGTGTTATAGCGCCATTTCGATAAGTTCATCGATACATAAAGAGCCAATGCCTTCAAAGGGGATATTTCCCGTACCTGAATTGATTTACCTTCAATGAAGGCTTTGATTTTTGAGGCCTCTTCTGGATTCTCCGTCAAGTATTTCATAACATAAGCTGTATCGCTTTGTCCTGCCTTTTGAAGCGCCCTTTCGGCCGAAAACATAATTTCAGCGCTGCTACTGCTGCATGAAAGACTATCTTCAGTGCGTCTTCTTTTTTGCCGGTTACTAAGGTCCTCAAAAGATTTACGAGGACTAGGATGTGTACAAGTTGAAGCATCAGATTTAGCAGGAGAAATTATGGGCTCGATGACGTCACTTATATTTTCTGTAGAAGGTTCCATATTTTCATTCTGTAATTCCGGCCATTGAATTGCAGCCTGTAGCCAAATCTCATGTTTCTTCCGAAACTTATCTGTGCTTCTTCCAGACTGTGTCCATTTTGCATAAATGCGGTAGCAAAATCGACGACACCAGTCTTTTAAACTTGTTTCAGCACTTTCACATAACTGAACACAACTGTTATCTTTTAAAACACTGAACAAATAGTTAAAGTCGCGTAAATCTTTATGTGCGCGTGCGCATAAAGCAACGTGAATATCAAGATTTGTATTAAAATTTGGAAAATACATTGCGAGATTAGCTTGGATACAACGAGGTGTAAATCAACACTGATTTTAAAGTTACTAATAGTGACCTATTTATATAAAATCCAGGTATCCCAGGTATCCTTTGTTAAATATTGCAAGGTAATTAGTTATTGTGATAATTAGTAAATGATGCATGCTAAATTAGTGTATTAAGAGCCATTTAGTAATTAAATAATAGCAATGTTCTTATCAGTAATCATTAGTGCATCAGTTTTATATGTAAACCTTAAGTCCCTAATTATATATCCTAATTAGCTTATATCTTCTCTAATTGGCTGCTCAGAAATGTTATTGTAATAAGGTAAACCTTTAGAAAAACGGTTTTAATCAACAAAATAAACAAAAAATAAAAAAATTGTGTTATAAAATAAACATCACTCTTTATCCCAGAAAGTGCACATTTGGCGCACTATGTGTCTTAGTATTAAATATAGCTCTTAGTATTAGCATTATGATATTAGAGACCGCTACTTGAAACAAGCCCGGAATCAGGAGGGAGAGAGCTCGATACACTCATTTTCATAGTAAAATTTCACATTTTCTCAAATTACTCCCGAAATATGGGAGTTATGAAGAAATTCATCACCACAAGTTATGAAGGCATTAAGTAATCGAATAAGATGGCATCATTAGTTTGGCATAATTTTACTCTTTTTTTTCGGACATGTCTACGTCCAACCGCTCCCATACATTCGTTCCACTGTGCGTCGCATGTATATTTTGTACTTCATCATTTTTTATAAGAATATCCAGGTTGAAAATTAGCCTTTCTCCTTCATCAGGGCCCAGGTCATCTGATGTCAAATTTCGTAACGATTGGGTCACTGATTTAGGCGTGACAACGTTATAGACAGATGGACAGACAGACAAAGTTACTTTCGTGTTTATAATTTTATAATATTAGTACGGAAACCAATCCCAACATAATTGGGGAATGACTAGGAAGATGATGGCGGTAGTATGGAAATACTTCCATACTACCGCCATCACCTTCTTAGTCAAAAATGGAAATACAAACGGTAATGACATCCGTACGGATGTCATTGGTCCGTACGGTTGTCATTTGGTTTCTTTCGCGTCGGTGTGTGTGCTTTTCTGTTTGGGAAATCGTCACGTTAAGGAGAATTGCGCCGGGTTCACGGCAATGACCTTGCCCGTTACTCGGGAGATAACATCCTCTTCATGACACTCATTCAAAGTACTTACCTACCTATCTTTTCCTACCCTTCGTGGTATACCGCTCCGAGCCTTTTAAACAAACTCACACTTTATCAGTTAATTAGCCTTGATTAAATTCTACGTAGGCAAGAAAACATAACCCAACGATGTAGGCAGCGGTATACACATTACACCGGTTATATTTAAGTCCCACACTCCCATGTAATACGGGTAAGTAGGGGTAGGGGTAAGTCTGAAAAACTCAATCGGCCTTTTTATTAAACAGTATTTATCTTTACAAAAGGTTTAATTCATTTTGAATATCGACAACTAACTAACTAACTTTCCGACAATCCCGTGTCTAAGCTGTCAACTTTGTTGTTAGAACTTTATCTCAGTCGAAATTAGATTCGAAATATAAAAACTGGCTGAAAGGTTTAGATTCAGTGGGTTAGAATTCCTTTTGTAACTAGACGGTATAACTCTTTGCTCGACATACAATGCTCAGCATCTGAATATGCCAGTAGACTAAAGGCTCCTGCGGACCGGGCGCGACGCAACTCTAGTAGATGAATTACCATGAAGTTTTCATTAGAAATTGTTCGCGTGTAGCCTTAAAGCGGCCGCTAGATACGTCATAACCTAATCAAAGCTTATTTTACTTCAACACGCTGTGCAAACAAAATTAAAATTTAATGTTCTGCGTAAGGGGTCGATTTCATAAATTATTTCAGTCAACAGCGGGCGGAGTTACACAGTTCACTGTTATTGTAACGAGGGCGCGTGTCAAAACGCGGTGTTCGCAGTAATAAACGCGGTACATACCTGAAAAATTCGCCTTGTTTGGTGTGTGGGTAGATTATGAATGAATATTTTGATTAAGAATTTGTGTTTGCGAAACTGACACTGGGGTTATTAAAATTTTAGGCACAGGTATGTACTGTCACGAGCATAAATACGTAAGGTTTTATGGTCGTGACTGTACGTCTGCCTAATGATTAAATACGCAAAAATCATAAGGGATTCTCTCGTGAAATAACGTATGCATTTATGTAATCGGGCACGCCCTTTATGCCTGGAGGCGTTTATGTAGGTAATAAGTTTTTATTATTTGTTTCTGCTTGAGTATAGTTTAATAATGTTTTTGTAATTTTGCAAATGGCAAATAATTTAATTTAACGTATTGTACTTCGTAATGTTAATTACTTACTATTGTATAGAATCAAGTTTTTCTAATTGACCAGGCAGCTGTGCTGCTGGGGTGTTTGTTGCGCCACTTCTTCTTCCCAGATAAAGCATTAGGAAGTGGTGAAGGGCGGGCGTTTTAGGGGACTGCCTTATGTAATTTTGACGTTCGAAAATTGTTGACTCTCAGCCTAGTTTGAATAAAAGACTTTTGATTTCGATTTGCAACTTCGAGAAAATACCTATTTCATAATAGTACGACTTGAGGATACTATGATGTGCACCTCTAGCTTCTGACGTTTCATAAATGCCCAAATAAATAAAATATTTTGATATCGCTTTTAAATCTTATGTAGATAAGTGTAAGGCATTTATGCTCGTGACTGTACACATAAAGAGTTTCACTATGAAACGGGTTACGTAACGTTCACTGGGAGAATTTGCAAATAAATAACAGTAATTGTTCGAATTAGGTATTCTACCCCAGACAAAAGAGAACTGAATTTACGACTATTAGGTACACCATTTAGAGTTCAATTCGTTGCTCATAAAGACTTTAGTAGATACGTCGCGTCGCTAGTGTTGCTTTAAACTGTAGAATTATTCTAAATAAATATCTCATTCATTGTTTTTGCTCCTTTCAAAACTGAACATTAAGGCTCCTGCAAACAGGCGCGACGCGACTCACGTATCATAACAATTTCTATGAAAACCTTATGGAAATTGTTCTACAAGTGTCGCGTCGCGCCCGTTTGAAGAAGCCTTTAATCCAAAAAAAAATCGCACCATATTTACCCATGCAAAAGCCTGTAAAAATGATAAAAATGAGAACGATTCTTTCCTCACCCTTCCGTGATTTATTTACAACGTATTCCGGAAGATATCCCGGCGAACGACCTTTAAAACACCCTCTATCTTTCTTGCCGATTTGAGGCAGTAACAAGTGTAGGACGTTATCCTAACCGTAAAAAAACTAACTTAGTAGTATTGTATATGCTACTTTATGAGTAGTCTAGGCCGGTATTGCCATTTTTTATTTAGTAGTGAATACTCCTTTATCTATACTAAAACTATATTACTATACAATATTACTAGCTTTTGCCAGCGGCTTCGCCCGCGTGGAGGTCGGTGTATTATACATATAAACCTTCCTCTTGAATCACTCTATCTATTAAAAAAACCCGCATCAAAATCCGTTGCGTAGTTTTAAAGATTTAAGCATACATAGGGATATAGGGACAGAGAAAGCGACTTTGTTTTATACTATGTAGTGATATAGAGGAAAGATTTGTATTTTTGCATGTAAAAAATAAACTTCTACTTGTAGAAAGCTACATCTTTACCGAGTAACATAGGCTATATTTTATCCCCGTATTCCCACGAGAATGGGAACTACGCGGGTGAAACCGCGAAGCGCTGCTAGTTCTTGATAAAGGTTTTCATGCAACACTACCAAATGGTTGCCCATCACAGATTTTCCCGTCAGCAATTTCTTATTTTCTGGATGTGAGAAGTACGGAAACGGTCGAAGTGGCGGTGCTTGGGGGAGGCATATGTCCAGCTGTGGACGTCTTTCGGCTGAAATGATGATGATAATTTCTCAGTAGCAACTCAGAGTATGGTTTTGTACCTGGTTGATCGCAATAGGCTTGTCCCTTATTACATAGGACTTAAACGTTAGGGGGCGTCCATTCATTACGTGAGGCAATTTTGGCGATTTTTCGAACCCCCACGAGTGTCGTGAGATTTTCGTGAGATTTGGCTCGACCCTCCTCATAATCTTACGTGAGATATTTCAAAAAACGTTAATCTGTGCTAATTTGCGTTGGATTTGTGCATTGAGTTTGGCTGGCTCGGCCGGCCGATGGCCGTGATAACAATCGAGAAGCTACTGTGCTACTTCGTGGCTTTCGCATAACTGCGATAAATATTATTTTGTAGGATTTAGCCATATTAGCGGATAAACATATGTTACTGAATTTAACCCAGTTTACTCGCAATTTTACATTGTTTCTTTGCGGAAAAAATATTAATTACGTGATATTTGACGAGACCCCCTCTCCCCCACGTGAGATTGTTTGAGATTCAACTCGACCTAACTAAACGCCTCACGTAAATAATGAACGCCCCCTTACTGCCGAAATGTGTATCAACTATAGGAACACTACTGCCGCACCCTTCGTGTGAATAGGGGTACTGTGCAACATATACAATCAAATGTATGGCACTGTATCTACTGCACTGTGAACTAAAACAGCAGGTTTTTTTTTTTTTTAAACGGTGCCCCACACTAGTAATTACTCCTGTATGGTGGGTGCGTTTACAAATATTTAAACTCACATACACAAACAGCCAGACCTGGAACAACTACTTGTAGGTCATACAAATATTTGTTCCGTGCGGGCATCGAACCCGCTACACGCAGCACAGCAGTCAATCGCTTAACCACTGCGCCAACCGTGCTGTCAAGACTCAAAAGGTTTGTATCATAAGAAAGAAATGTGGCAGTACCAATGTAACCCTAATGTTTACGCGGAGTTAACCTCATAGATAAAGGGAGGGATTATTCCGGAACCCAACAGTTCCTAAAGCTCCTTATTCTTATGACCTTCTACTACAGTAGACAAATGTAACAGAATATACGCAAAACCTGACAGTAGTTTGTTCCTAATTGACTACCTACTGAATCGATTTCAGTAACTTATAATATGCACAATAACTTTATAACAAAAAAAAAATCAGCTGTTTCATAGAAAAGTGCAATACCTACGCGGTCAAAATGTATGGAACAGGTGATTTTTTTTTGTATAACCGACGAAAAATTTCTGCGCTGGGGGATCTGTAATGATATGCTGAATTCATGGTTACAGTTTCCGCTGGTTAAAAACCTTATCTATAAGTTGTAGTTATTGTTTTATCGAAGATATTGTATTTTGCCATACCTACCGCTGATTGAGCCAAAGAAAATTGCCAATTTTAGCCAGTTTTAAATGCATCAATCATAAAGTATTGCTAGGATCAACACGGTTTTCTTATCCTCGATAAAACAGCATAATAAATAAAATAAAACTTTTTATTTCAGATGTCAGGATCCATAGGTACAAAATACACATACATTAATTATTTTGATAATACCGACATTTAAAAAGAAAATGAATATGATAATCAGAAATTAAAATTAAGGTTAAACTGTACAAATTTAAATAAAATAAAAGTTAAAAATTAACAAATTTAAATAAAATTAATTTAAAAACTAAAACTAATTTATTTAAATAAAATAAAATTAAAGTTAAAATTAGCAGATTTGAATAAAATAAAATTAAATGAAGTTGGTTAGTAAAATTACAATGACGAATATTTATATAACTGATTTAACAAGGGACCTCCAAAGCGGGGGGGATAAGATCCTATTAGCCACAGTCTTCAGGATTTCATTGCGGCTGTCACGCATTCTGCAGATGACAGATACCGTCTTTTTGCGAATGACGACATGAAAACCATCAGTACGATATAGCGCCAAGATCCCCGATGCACTACAGCATGCAAGCATAAGCTGACCTCTTCGGGTTACAGGCAGTCTATCATTCAATACGCAATACTCAATTCTTAATTGCATTCCATATGTTTTACATAAATGGTATAAACTGTGAGATCAATATGGACCCTGTCGGGCACAGCAAAATTAGGAGAGAGGAAGAGGCAGGCATATAACCCCAGCCGCAACACCAGCCGTTCCAATCCACTGCTATAAAAAGAAAACAACCATGAAACCAGTTTCGTTTTATTGCAAAGATAATGTTTATCGCTCGTTCCACGTCAAGTTTTATGATTAGGCTGGGAGATTTTATTTGAACACCTGTAAGGCTTCCGCGATTATGTACCTCCAGTTAAGTAGGTATACTTAATCCAATGTCAAGTACCGTGGTGCTTGAATCGATAAACGATGGTACTGCTCAAGTATTTCGTGTTTACGGTATCCATTACGTGTATTCTTTGTAGGTAGGTATTTCAGACGTCCTTAAAATGTAAATTGGGCTATGCAGTGCGGTTCATATGTTTGTATGGATTTTAGACGTTAGAATTTGTATCCTCGTCGCTTTAAGAGGCCGCCTACGAAATTATTCCGATTTCTCTGATTTACATGATTTTACTACATTTTTTAATTCCCGAAATTAAAAATGAAAAAGAATTGGTAGTAAATAACCTTTCAAAATGACCTAAAACTTTTAATCTTGCCTTATGATTTTCGATAAAAATAAAAAGGGAACTCATTCATTAGAAAATAACTGAAACGATCTTTCGTGTTGTGCATTAAACCCTTGGTAGTGCAGTATTTTAACTTTAAAAGCACGTCTGTAAATTCAAGTCAATCAGCGAAATGGACAAATTTCGTATAAAGCCAAGAGGCAGCAAGAGGAACACTTTATTATATTCTTTCTGACCAGAATTTTTCGTTCCGATTTTTCAATTCATTCATCAAAGTGGTTCCAGCGAAGTGCCATAAATTACGGCTTATACCATCTGCCATCGATATAATATTTTAGGTACCTAACCATAGTACATTGAAATTCCACCCAATCGTTCCAGTCCAGTCTATCCATATCCTTAACCTCACCTATCCTTTCCTCACATTCCGTTTTTCTCCCCAGGCACCTCTGAAGAATGGAGCAGAAAACCGAACGTTTTATCTAAAGGTACCCAGTTCATTCGCCGAGGCAAAGGGAAAACTAAAGACGGTGTACACTCATCGCCCTCGCCAAAGGTGTCGTTGAAACGGCTTGGTTATCGTAAACATGCGTCGCATCCTAAACAAGCAGCTCCAAAACTGTACCTGCCTGAGCAAGGTTTGCTAAAGTTCTCTGACTTGCAAAGAGTCTCTTGCAGAGAGTGTTCAGACCTTGGGGAAGTGCCATCTGAATCCTCGGCGAAACTGCCCGAGTTAGACGTTCAGACGAAAACGCCAGAATTTGCAAGCCTTGCGGTGAAAACGCCAGAGTCACCGTGCCCTTCGGTGAAGGTGCCACAATATCGAGGCCTTTCGAGAAAAGCGTCAGAGTTTCCATGCTTTCCGGCGATTTTCACAAAGTGTCTATGTTTTGCGGCGAACGTGTCTTCTGCCTCTCCATCGAAAGCCCCAGAGCGTTGCATTGGGCCAGAATTTCCATGCAATCCGACGGATGCGCCTAGGCCAGATTGTCTATGCATTCCGACGAATGCGCCTACTCAATCTTCGGCAATAGAGTCACAGTCATCAGGTCCTCCGGCGAATTTGCCCCAAGTTCAAGCCCTAGAGGTGAGTTTGCCCCAGCCTCAAACCCCAGCGGTGAATATGCCCGAGCCTCAAGCCTCAGTGGTGAATTTGCCCCAGCCTCCAGCCCCAGCGGTGAATTTGCCCAAGCCTCAAGCCCCAGTGGTGAATTTGCTCCAGCCTCAAGCACCAGCGGTAAATTTGCCCGAGCCTCAAGCCCCAGTGGTGAATTTGCCCCAGCCTCAAGCTCCAGTGGTGAATTTGCCCGAGCCTCAAACCCCAGCGGCAAATTTGCCCCAGCCTCAAGCCCCAGCGGCAAATTTGCCCCAGCCTCAAGCCCCAGCGGCAAATTTGCTCCAGACTCAAGTTTTAGAGGCGAATATGCCACAGATTCAAGCCCTAGAGGCGAATTTACCCCAGATTCAAGCCCTAGAGGCGAATTTACCCCAGATTCAAGTCCCAGCTCCGAATTTGCTACAGCGTTCAGCTCGTGCGGTAAACTTACCTGCCACATCTGATAGATCGCGGCAGTTGTGTCCAGCGACCTGCCCACCATACTGCCCTACTAAACTTACCAGGTGGGATAACCTTATTGTGGTGCTAGTTTGTGCTACGTTATTGATGCTCATCTTGTCTGCTCCCGTATCTAACTTTTTTGGAAGGCGCAGGGGGCAGCGGAGGAGATAAGTGTAAATATTATAATTATATTTTTTTTGTTGAGCTTTTTTTCTGTTTTATTATTTTTTTTACTATTCAAGAAAGAAGCTGACGGTAAGATTTAAGTGTATTTTAATTTAATGAATTATAAAATCTAAAAAACTAAATTCTAAACATTTTGAATAGAAAGGAGGTAACGTTAACGTAAACGTTAGTAATAAAACTAATGACTCAGGAAAACATCATCAAAAGCCCCCAAAATAGTCAATATTCGTGTTGACTAAAGTGCTCGAGTTATCGCAGCAATGAGCCATTTAGTAGCTATGAGGTAATCTGCTAATCTAAAGGCATAATTTTGTTAGTTCATGTTCCTCCAGTTGTTCAAGGTACATCTATCTCCATCACTGATAGTGGATATCTCGTGTCTATATACAATATTATTATTGGACCGTGCTGTGGTAATTGAATACGCTATTGATCGCTACGGCTTGTCCTTACTGACCTTACCACGAACCTTATTAACCGACTTCCAAAAGGAGGAGGTTTTCAATTCGTCGGAACCTTTGAAGGCACACTTGAAGGCATAGGCACCTTTGAAGCGATTTGGGTAGTTTTTGGAAGAGTACTTTCTCGGAGTGGTCCCATTTCAATTTGGTGATGATCTGATGAAGAGCTTCGGAGATAGGCAACGGAACTCCTCAATAAATGATAGCAAATGGATGCCATCTTCAGATCCTGATTTGATGATCATGGGACCACCTGGGAAGTATACCCTTTCAAACAAAAAAAAAATCCAAATCGGTCTAGCCATCTTCGAGTAATCGGGGTTAATAAAACGCGTGTCGCTTCGTAAGTTTAAATAAACTGCATCAGCTTATTGCCATCACCAATTCATTTACGAAGCGTGGTAATTTTGATTAAATTTGCAATCCTGTGCTAGAAAAAAAGCCATAACTAGATTCGGGAATGTTCTCAACCGTAAGGGTCATAAGAAATTGATGAGGGCTGTGTTTTGTACTTAGCACTCGGTAAGCTATCCTGACGTCATCCCTTAGCCGCATACACAGCAAACATAGAAAAGGGGACGCACATTCTTCGCCAATAACTACAGTTTTATCGTACCACTGGTTTATAAACGCAATAAAAGCAATAAGACTACTCTCTATGCAACACATGGGGTTGGAGCCAGCTGAATGTAATGTCTGTAGTTGTTTAGACTAGCCATTACGAACACACGCAGAGCCTATTCACAATTATAGCTATTTCAAGTTTAAATTAGATCTCGACCTTTACAAAATGGCCGTATATGAAGAAAATTTAGATTAAATTCACAGGCAGTGTAGTATATTGGGTCGTTGTGGCCACTTTTAGCCGGTATTAGGATTATTGGGTCCCACGTAATGTGGCTGGCTTCGTGCTATTTACCGGACGGAATTTCCCTAATTAGACTTTAAACTGATGAATTCCCTGGACTATACTTTTTGCGTAATCCCTTACATTATACATGGGTAAAGCCTTGGTATTTTTTGGGAAAGTTTAACTATACAGGATAAGTTTTTATCCAGTGCGCAAACTGTAACCATGAATTCAGCATATCATTCTAGACCCCCCAGCGCAGGAATTTTACGTCGGTTTTACAAAAATAATCAGCTGTTTCATCGAAACTTCAAAATATAAAGAACAGCTGTTTTATTTTTGTATTACCCACGAAAAATTTCTGCGCTGGGGGGTCTAGAATGATATGTTGAATTCATGGTTACAGTTTCCGCACTGGATTAAAACTTATCCTGTAGAATCATCTTACTCTGCGTTTTTTCCTACATTACATGAAAAACCAAGATCGTTATTACTTTATTGCGACACATTCATGTTCATATAAATTAAGTTTTTTTTTCCAGTGTTAGTAACGGAATAACCCTATTTTTCGTACGAACTTTATGAGGGACTTCGACCTTGTTTCCGTGTTTCGGAAAATCGTGAAAAGCATTATTTGAAAAGCGAATAAAAGCCGCCTTCGAAAAACGAATAAATTCTATTCGTATTAATATTATAAACTAGCTGACCCGGCGAACTTCGTACCGCCATATTTTATTTCTCCAGTCGCGACTGGTAAAATCAAATCAGCTGGTCGATTGTTTTGTCAAAGATCTGTCAAAGTCTTCTGTCACATACCGTCAATCACTTTTTGTATTAGATAGTAAAAAAATATTCTATGTATTTTTTATCAATTTTCTTATATACAAACCTTTTCCTGACAAAAAGGAACACATAAAAAAAAGAATCATCCAATTTGTTGCAGTCGTTCGGAAGTTATGCGCGTACATACATTTCGGCGATTCATTTTTGTATACTTAAATAGACAGATGTCCAACTTTGTATGTTTGAATATTTAGATGTTTGTCACTCGATCACGCAGAAACAGCTGAACGGCACCCTAATTGTGTAACACACGATCAATCATAATCTGTTTCATTTTGACAGTTCAACAATATTCATTGCGTAATTTACGTTGCTGAGCAAACACATTTTTCGAACATATGAAGCAATGGTTTAGCACTCTGTTTCAAAATTATTCAGATTATGATTGATCGGGCGTTACGCAATCAGGGTGCTGATTTGGATGAAATTTGGCACACATATAATTTATAACCTGGATTAACATACTAAAAGGATCATTTTTTTCAGTAGTATGTTCCCGTGGGATAATTTCCGACCGTCACACGGTCAAAGCCACTGGAAAAAACTAGAGCATAAAAAAAAAACAACCGACTTCCAGAAAAACACTACAAAGTGAAAAATTACTTTAATTTCGGAAGTCGGTGACTTTGGACATGTATTTTACTTTTTTGTCACTGCCTTCCGAAATTAAAGTTATTTTTCACTCTGTAGTGTTTCCCGGAAGTCGGTTGTTTTTTTTTGTTGTAAAAAGTTTTTATTTTTAATTTTTTAGTTATAGTACCTACCCCACACCAATTTGAAATTTCATCATCCTTGGGGTCAAAACAATGCATATTTATGCGATAGCAGCAATCGCGGTTTGTTTGCTGTCATATTTTTAAGAGTTCCGTTGTCTGTCTCCGAAATGTATCATCAGATCTATATGAAACTTAAATGGGACCATATCGGAATAACCTTTCGAACAAAAAATAACTTAGCAAATCCGTCTATATATGACGTAGTTATGCCCGAACATACATAAAAAAAAAGGTTGTACCTTCCTTCATCAGCTCAGCGTCATGAGATGATGATCACCATACGCAAATGTCTCAATAGCCTTAGAAAATATATGAAAAACATTGTTAATACTTAAAACATTTGAGGGTTGCCCTCGATTTCCTTGGGATTCCATCTGATCCTGTCTAGGTGCCAATGGGACTACCTCCGGAATACACTCTTTCAAATAAAAAAAGAATTTTGAGAATCAGTCCACAAACGGGGGACAAATCGATGAACATACATTTAAAATAATACATACAGTTGAACATAGAACTCCTCCTTTTTTGAAGTCGGTTAAAAACAGTCTTCGTCGCTACTCCTTCAGCTGTTTTACTTTGAGAGGAAGGGGTTGCGTAGCAGCACGGTTCGGGGGGATTGCAGTGGTAGGGGTGTACTTCTCCCCGAGCCGAACTCTCGCCGAGTTCCACAACTCCCTTGAGGAGTTGAGAGACGTCGTCGTCGGGTTTCGTTCCCTCCCCGTGCTCGTCCTCGGGGACTTCAATGCCAAGAACTTGGCTTGGGGTTCCCGGTTGACGGATGTGCGGGGTAGGATGGTGGAGGACTGGGCTCTAGAGGTGGGCCTGGTCGTCCTAAACCGGGGTTCTGTCGCCACGTGTGTGCGGATGCGGGGTGAGTCGGTGGTGGACATTTCGTTCGCCAGCCCCGCTCTGTCACCGCGTGTCGTCGACTGGCGCGTCATGGAGGGGGTGGAGACGTATTCCGACCACCGGTATATCCGGTTTGACGTCTCCGCCCAGGCCTCGAGCGCGCCGGTCCAACAGGCCCCGTGTGGTCCGCGGTGGGCGCTGAAGCGGCTGGACCGGGAGCTACTCCTGGAAGCCTCGATCGTGCAGGCCTGGGTGTCACCACCGGACAGGCCTGCCGACATCAACGACGAGGCGGAGTGGTTCCGGGAGGCCATGTCCGAGGTGTGTGACATGGCAATGCCCCGGGTCCAGCCAGGACGTGCTTCACGCCAGGTGTACTGGTGGTCGCCGGAGCTCACAGCTCTGCGCGAGGCGTGCGTTGCTGCGCGGCATCGGTACACCAGGCACCGCAGGCTCCGTATCCGCCCTCCGGATACGGAAGCCATTCAGGCGGAGCTATACGAGGGGTACAGAGTGGCGAAGACCGCCCTCCGAGCGGAGATCCTGCGGGCCAGGTCACTGGCCCGCGAGGAGTCGCTGGAGACTCTGAACAGAGACCCGTGGGGACGCCCCTACAAAACGGTGCGGGAGAAAATCCGCCCGTGGGCTCCCCCGCTGACCCAGAGTCTCCGGCCTCAGCTCGTGCAGGACGTGGTGAGCGCTCTGTTTCCCTTGCGAGGGGAGCATGCTCCCCCGCCCATGGCTCCGCCTCCTGCGGTGTCCGACGCGGACCACACCGACGACGACGATGCTCCAGAGGTGACCGAGGTAGAATTGAGAGTGGCGGTACGTAGGCTGAATGCCAAGAATACCGCCCCAGGACCCGACGGCTTGCCTGGAAAAGCCTGGGTCCTGGCCTTGGAGGCTCTCGGGCCTCGACTAAGAGGGCTCCTAAGCGCATGCTTGGAGGAGGGCCAGTTCCCACGTCACTGGAAGACGGGGAAACTGGTCCTCATCAAGAAGCAGGGGCGCCCCGCGGACTCTCCGTCCGCTTACCGGCCCATCGTGCTGCTCGACGAGGTGGGCAAGCTCTTTGAAAGACTCATTGCAGACCGCCTCGTCGGGCGGCTGGTGCGGGTGGGGCCGGATTTGGCGGAGAGCCAGTTCGGTTTCCGCAGGGGGCGCTCTACGGTGGACGCCATCATGCGCGTGCGAGCCCTCACGACGGGGGATGCTGTGGCCCGGGGTGGGGTCGTCTTGGCGGTGTCTCTGGACATCGCCAATGCCTTCAACACCCTGCCCTGGAGTTGCATAAGGGAGGCACTCCGGTACCACCGGATGCCGACCTACCTCTGTCGTGTGGTCGAGGCCTATTTGACGGACAGGGCCGTCATCTACCCCGGTCACCTAGGAGAGTGGAACCGGCGAGAGATGTCGTGCGGTGTCCCACAGGGATCGGTCCTGGGGCCGCATCTGTGGGACATCGGATACGACTGGGTGCTGCGCGCCGACCTCCCTAGCGGCGTCAGCGTAGTTTGCTACGCTGACGACACGCTGGTCCTGGCGCAAGGGAGGTCGTACCAGGCGGCGGCCGACTTAGCGACACACGGAGTTGCGACAATCGTCGATAGGATCCGGCAACTGGGACTCGAGGTGGCCTTGCACAAGTCCGAGGCCATGTGGTTTCATGGTCTTCGGAATGCGCCACTGACGGGTTCCCAGATAACGGTGGGAGGGGTTCACATCGGCGTCGAGTCGACGATGAAGTACCTAGGACTCGTCCTCGACAGCCGGTGGAACTTCGCGGAACACTTCCGACGTTTGGCTCCCAGACTGGAGCGGGCCGGGGCTGCCTTGAAGCGGCTCCTGCCCAATCTAGGGGGGCCAAACGCCTCCTGCCGGAGGCTCTACGCGGGGGTCGTGCGGGCCATGGCCCTATACGGGGCGCCGGTGTGGGCGCCTACATTGAGGCGCCAACCAGCACGCCGGTTGAAGGCGGCCCATAGGGTCATGGCCATCCGGATGATCCGGGGATACCGCACGATCTCCGGTGAGGCGGCGGGCCTCCTTGCCGGATTACCGCCATGGGATCTGGAGGCAAACGTCCTCGCGCTCACTTGGGAGTGGCGCGAGGAGGCCAAACGCCGGGGCGTAACTCCGCTGCCGCGGGAAATCGCGGCACGGCGGACAGAGCTCCGGCAGGATCTCATGGCGACGTGGAAAGTACGATTGTCGCAACCCAGTGCTGGGCACGCCGCGATTGCGGCGGTAAGTCCCCTCTTTGAGGAGTGGCTTGAGAGGCGGCATGGCGTCCTCACCTTCCGCCTGACACAGGTCCTCACCGGACATGGCTGTTTCGGGAGGTTCCTGTTTCGGATAGGGCGGGAGGAAACGCCCGGGTGTTTCCATTGCGAAGATCGCCCAGAGGACACGGTGGAGCATACGGTGGAGGTCTGCCCAGCTTGGGCTGAGCAACGCCGTGTCCTCGTGCAGGTGATCGGCGGCGGCGATCTCTCGCGTCCGACCCTGGTCCAGGCCATGGTACGGAGCGAGAGGGCATGGCTGGCAGTCGCCTCCTTCAGCGAAGCAGTTATGCTCGCAAAGAGGGAGGCGGCGCACGTGAGGGAGATGCAGTACATGCGCCCTCACAGCCGTGGCCTTCGCAGGAGACGCCCTGGGCGTCGGGAATCCCAGGCTGATTCCCGGCCACCGTAGGCACGGGCTTGCGGACGGCGAGTAATGGGTACCTCGCTGTCCGGTAAGGACCAAGCCCGGGTCGACGGCGCGTTGTGTTCCACGCGCGCCTCAAAGAGATGTCAGCAGCAACAGAGGGGCCCGCAAGGGCCGATGCCTGCCGGGGGTGCGGGTTGTTCGAAAGAGATACCGCCGCCCCTGGCACACAGGCAACTGAGGGAACACGGGTGGGTTTTAGTCAGTAAAAGTCTGACACGCCCTCCCGCTCCACCCAGAGCGGGAGAAGTTATTTGATGATTTCCCACCCAGAAAAAAAAAAAAAAAAAGCTGTTTTACTTTAATTGGCCGCACGCGCCTGACATAACAATACGGAACCCAAAAGGCCCAGTAAGTTCTTTATAAAGAACCTCATTACTCTGTCCTTTATAAATACAAGTCCCTAATCAGCGCGTTTTAAGTCCCTGACCACAACGTGGGCAGGACAGACGCCCACCGCTTTGTTTAAAATGTCTGACGTGACCGTGTCTGTTCGTGGAACGGGAATAAAAGCACTCTAATATTCGCCAAAGGTATTATATACCTGCTAAATTAGTATTATAGGAAAAGTGGTAGGGATATTAATCAGATTATTGTTGTTTTTCTAAGTGGTGGGCGTAAGATACGCCTCCGGGAGGATTTGATTAATGATAGACGCGACCTAGTGAACGACACGGAATTAATAGGGTATTAAGCAAAGTGTTCCAGTTGTTTCTCTCTCTATTATGATAAGGTTTCCCTAAGGGCGGTTTAGGAAATGGCGTACAAGGGATCACGATGTATGAAAGGCTTTTGTGTTGGTATAAATAGACTGCGATCCGTTTTAGAAGCGTAGTGTCAGTGGCGATTTTTTCGCCGTTGTTTCCGGGTGGCTGATAAGAAATCATTTCTATGATTGAAAACCCTCAGATACCCCACCGATGCGAGCTACTCAATATTCAACGGAGAGATATCGATTAAACAATTGAGTCGTGTAAGTGGAACAAATTCGCTGTGCAGGAAATCGGTGCCACAAAATAGATCAGTGCTTAGATATTTTTTAACACGCTTTTATTAGCTTCACTTGTATGTTTGTGTGTTTGTAAGCATGTTTGTAACCGACTCCTTTGGACTTGATTTTGGCCCACTTCAAACGGTCAGATTTCATTTAATTTTTGTAGACGATGACAATCCAATAATTTTATAAATTTGTTCCTTATTGAACAATTTGAACAAATTGATTTTTCAGTTTTTTTTAACATTATTGTTACAAAAAAAAACTGAAAAATCACGCTTTTGTACTTAGCAGAACTAAAAAATTTAAAATAAATAATAGATTAGAAAATCTAAAAAACACGCTTTAAATTCTAACCTAAAAAAGCAGAAAATAATTTCAAAAAAGCGTGGGGTGCTTGATATTAATTGATTATAAAAATACCTCAAAAAGCACCCCACGCTTTTTTGAAATTATTTTCTGCTTTTTTAGTTTGGAATTTTTGTCAAGACGGAAGATCATCACAATCTTGGATTTTACTTATGGAGTATGAATATCCAAAAACCCAAGATACACAATCAGCGTTTCAAAAACGTCCGCATAAATACGGCGCAACATGCGCAGGTGTCACATCAGTATCGTCAGTCACCTTTCAGTCAGTTTTTTTGGATTTTGACATTTGACATAGCATTGTAAAAATCACTTTCAAGTCATGCTTGTAAGGTTAGATTTGAAAAAAAAAAATGTTTTATCATAACTATAACCACTGACGTATAATTCTCGAATAAAACTCGAAAACTGTCCCCAGTTTTGAGTTTTAATTTTATTCGAGACTGTAGGTGTACCTACAGTCTCGAATAAAATTAAAACTCTCTTGGGTTTTTTGTATCAATGTTATGAAGACACGAATACACGCTCTAAATATCGAGCATAACATAACGCACAAACTAAGGAAGTAAAACCTTTAGCTTTAAAAGCACTGCTGAAAGTAACTTTTGCCTTTAACATTGGACGGAATCAGGGCAGTCCGAAATGTAAAGAAAACAAGAACATGATCTAAATGTCAACTAGGGACCGGTCATGCTTTGGTTTTACTGATAATGGGTAGGGTCAAACGCAAACATGTAGCTAAATAATTGCTACCGTAGTTGTTTTGCCTAAAAATAAGATTAAATCCTAGGTGTTGGGTATCGGAGGGAAAGCGAGCCAGAATCAATTTCATCCGCAATTTTCTACTTAATAAAACTAACTACTGACAAAATTATCTAACCCACAGCCTAAACCGCTGCATCTAGGAGCATAGCATGACATACTCAAGACTTCCGTATAATGTATATGTATATTATGTGTAGGTATATTACGTGAGCAATAAGGAAGGTTTTTTGGAAAATTCATTCATGTAACTTTGTAAGGGAGTAATTTTTGCCTCGGCGAAAACCCATCTAGCTTGTATTTAAACGAGTTTGTATTTTTTATACGTCAGCATAGCGAAACTGCCAAACTAATTTTCTTGAATTTGGTGGAAAGTTAGCTGAATACCCGGACAAGGACATACGGTCTCGATTCATCTTTTCATCCCGGAAATTTAAAAACTTTTCTCCAGTGCGGAACTGAGGATCAGCCCGCTCAGCCAAAGGGATTTATAATCGTCACGTGTTTCCCTCGAGGGGATAAGCAGAGGTCGTTGTACCGCACACTATTCTCATAACGGAATTAAATCCCATTGTGATAAGGAAGTTTCCTTCGCCTTTTACAGAGCTTTCTGTTTTATTTCTTCCTTTCTTAAAGTAAAATCAATTAATACAAAATAGCAAAGCGTGTCTTTGTACGTGTAACCACATTAATTAGTACATCCTGTTTTATGGGTTGCAAAAATAAAGTGTTAAGTACTTTGGGAAAGAATTTGCATTACATTCAGCAAAGTTTATGAATATCGCGAATTACAGTCATTATTAATTTTTTTCGCTCACAAAAATTCATTAAAAAACATAGAATTTTAATTTGACCAACCTCTACGTGTTTTGTAGCACGGGGCGAGGAGTCTTCTTTTGCGAAAAGCAAAGAGCGAATAGACCGAGTGAAAAAAATTAAGATATATAGTCTGAGGTATTCAAAATCAAATGTCATTTATTCAAACTAGGCTGAGAGTCAGTTCTTTTTGAACGTCAAAATTACATAAACCCCCAAAACGCCCGCCCTTCACCACTTCCTAGTGCTTTAGCTGGGAAGAAGTGGCGCAACAAACTCCCCAGCATCACAGCTGTCTGTTAACTGTAATATATTACTGACATACTTGAACTTGATCGACCCCATTCCTAATATCTGTACTCCGTCTTTGAGTCCTCCTTTATGTAATATCAGAGATTATGCCACCCTAATCCCTCTCACATACAGCCCTCTGATATACGTACCAAGTTCAATAGCCTATATTTTACTAGGCTACACAGAGTAAATATATCAGAACAGGAAAACAGCAGCTCAACTACAATATACACTGCTTAACATACGGTTTTCCATAGACAAACAGAAGCATCTGTGGCATTGTTTGGTGTTAGTTCAAGGCTGGTATTGTTTTCCAATTCGCTTTATGTGTTGTTGTATCGTTGTTGTTTCTGTTTGAGGGGAACAGCAGAACTGTCGTCTTTTCGAATTACTTGGCTGATGAGTCCCTTTTTTTTACATGGAGAAATGCTCAGGCATACTGCGCTACCACGGGGAGATAGCGCAGTTATATGGGACTGTAACCCACTAAAACTCCTCGGTGTCCTCCATTGCCGCTTGTGGCGGGAACGCGGAAGTTATCCGCGAACCCGCCGCGGCCGTCCGTTACCGGACCCTGCTTTGGGGAGTAACCCCCATCACCGGCGCACCAGAAAACATGGCACGCCGTGACTACCCCAGGGACCAAATAGCGCATAGTTGCCAGACGACCCTGTGTATGGCACCTTTGGTCCCCCTGCGGCGGGTCGGGACAGTGGCCCCGCCACCTACCACTTTTCGGCCGCAGAGGATAGGGAGGGCGGCCTACGCAATACCGACACTCCTCTGCGGCCGTTTCTCTTCGCTTCACCGTGGGTGAGGAAGTCACGGCTACTGTGCCCATCCGCAACGACAATTCGGGTACCCACCAGGGGGGGGAGGGCTGATGAGTACCTAACCTAGAGTTAATTCGTGCGAGTCGACTAGTAAGCCAAATAACGCAATGATAAATGTTGTAGACTGTCAAAATGAAATACTGTTAGTGTGTTACGCATGTACGCCGCAGTTCCTATCCTAGCCTTTTCCCAATTATGTCGGGGTCGGCTTCCAGTCTAACCGGATGCAGCATACCAGTATTTTACACGAAGCGACTGCCTATCTGTCCTATCTGACTTCCAGAACCCAATTACTTACTGGGTAATGCGATACTTCTTAGTAAGACTGGTTGCCAAACTTTCGGGCTTATGACTGGTACCGACTGTCAACGATGTACCAATATCAGACCTGACCAACGGCTTTACGTGCTTTCCAAGGCAAGCAGAAGTCTCGATATGTTATGGATGGACACCAATCCACGAACCAACCGCGGCAAGCATAGCGTAGCCTTCGATCGACTGGTGCGACTGTAATTACTTGGCTATCACGAGCTGCTTTAACTAGGTATCTAACTTCGATGAAAATATAAATGAATAAATCCCTTACTTATACAGGATACATTTTTAACCAGTGCGCAAACTTTAACCATGAATTCAGTACATCATTCTATATCCCCCAGCGCAGAAATTTTTCGTCGTTTATACGAAAAAAATCAGCTGATTCATAGAAAAATGCAATACCTACAACTGTTTTTTTTGTATAACCGATGAAATCGTCTAGAATGATATGCTGGATTTATGGTTACAGTTTGCGCACTGGTTAAATTTTTTCCCTGTAATTAAGTCTTCCGGAAGAAAATGACCCCATTTTCATCTATAGAAGAAATAGATTCGGTAGTTTACTTAGCTGTGTAAACGTACTTACTAAAATACCAACCCGTCAGACTACTTTTGTTTACCAAATTAAAAACAAGATCATGGTAAAGGTTCTTCAAGGTTTAATACAACATCTCACGTAAAATGTTTACCGGGTGAAATGCATAATACCCATTTTGTTACGTAAGGTAGAAAAGTATGAGGTACCTAGATGTAATAGCAGGCAGTTCACCCAAACATTTGCCGCGAGTGTTGCCGTGTTATTAACAAACTTCACAAGTGCTTTCAAGACGTTTTTTCCCATTCATCTTTATTTTTAAAGAAAGAAAGACGTTTTTAATTTAATAATAAATTCTGATTTATCTTTTCTTTTTGTTGAGCGCTTTTGAATATTTCGGCATGGATATTTTGGGATGCGCACGAATTTTTGTTTATTGGAACTTGGAAGCTCTTGGAAACCCAGCCAGGTGTTTTATCTCTGGAAGCCAATACAAATATTCATTTCAAGAGAATGAATGCCAACCATTTTATTTAAAATTACTTTCTGTGTGACGCACGACTGTTTTCCGGAAATCGTTTTCGATCTCCCATTTCCAAATTATTTTCACAAAATAACAATACAGAAAGCGCCCAAGTAGGACACGACGGGTTCCGTACCTCCGTATAATATTTAACTCTCAATATTTAAACTATTTCTACTTAATAAATACTGTCGTAAAGACACATGATAATATATTGTCTTTAATTTCGAACTTTATTTTATTTTTATTATTTGTTGTTAAAGCAGCCACAGTAGTACCCCATTTCAGCCGAAAGACGTTCACTGCTGGACATAGATCTGCTCCAAGCTCCGTCACTTCGACTGGTTCTGCGCTTCCCGCATCCATTGGATTCGGCCTTCATGACGTCATCCGTCCACCTTTGTGAAGTAGTAGTACCTAAACGTAGTACACGTTCTGTGAAAATTTCAAGTGTATATGTCACGGTAAAATTGTAAATACCGTTAGATTATAATCTATCTCGCGAGATTGTGAATCGTAACATACTGCTTACAATTTAACGCATTATTTTTCGGTAGATTATAATCTATCGAATTGAAACCGTCAAATTGTGAACTGGTATCATGACGGATAGTACCTATCTTGCGCTATTACTAAATACTAAATAGTCAAGTAATTGCCACTAACTTTTAAGTAGCGCTCCGTGGCGCTCGCCGGCCGTTGCCGCAGCACCACTCGCTTTGCTCACTCGGCTCGCGCGCGGTTGGTCGCAATTCTAACCTAACCTATTCGGTCGGTAATCAGTATGGTGCAGTTCACAATTTATCGACAGTTTATAATCTCGCTAGATAGATTATAAACTAACGGTGTTCACAATCATACGGTGACATATACATATTATTACGGTTCAAAAGATACTGCCCTGTGACAGACGTACGGTCAGAAAGCGGTGCCTTAGTCATAGGGTACTGTTGGCACCCCTTCGATACGGAACCCTTGAAAACGATTCTAATAACAATCTATATTATTTCATCTTACAACCACATTCAATCAACGTTAACTTCCTAGAAATCCTAGAATCAATCTCCATCGAACGACAAAGCCTCAATTGGAAGCGGGGAGCCACGAAATATTGATGCTAAGAGGATCAGATGGTTTCTGCCGGGTCCCGGTGATGGGAGGAAGTGGGGAGCACTACGGGAATGGGACTGTAGCAACCGTTATTTGGCTATTCGGTAATTTCCGGATGATAACGAATGGTGGAATATTTTTGGACTTCCTATCGACGATTTTGTAGGAATCTGTTTGTTTTAGTCAAAGCATTTATTTCAATTAGACCTTTCACAGGTAGTTTAGAATTCACAACATATAAAATAGGAAATTCAGTTAGTTGCTTGATCCAAAGCCTACATTCATAAGAGATTACTCGGAAGAAAACTTCCATGGATCTTTTGTGAAGGAACATGTTATAAGCTTGTACCTTTGACACGTGCCCTCCATTGTGTTAGCTTGAAAGAAAACATTTTATGTGGGTACAAATATTTTCTTTGTCACTTAAGTAAGCTATGCACATTACAGCCACATCGAGACAGCACATTGCATTACAAAAAAAAAGTAAGTTAAAACAAATAAAAACCAGACTAGGTAAAAAAATACTTTCAAAAAGATGGAAGCAAGATAATTTAACTCAATAAGTACTATAAATAGTCTCATGCAATCGGAGGTAATATATGTCATTACTTGATTTCAAAACTTGATGATTCGATTTTTATTATATCGTACACGGTGTGTCGATAATTCAGATGTACGATGTTTTATTCCATCGATGCTTTATTGGTGCGATGTAACGTTTGTGCGAAAAATTCTGTTGCGAAAAACTCTACAGCGACTGCTCATTAGTTCGGTAATATGTCGGTTTGAAACGCTTACTGTTGTCCGTGATTAGTGTTGCCAGGTCCGATTTGTTGTAAATCGGTACATGAGGTCAAAAAAATCGGGATTTAGGGTTGCAGATCGGGACAGTAAACAAAAAAAAACAAGGGGTTTTAAGTCTATTTAATCTTACATAACAAGTAATCAGTCATGCTAGACTAGTAGAAATTATAAAATAAAATCGTACTTTTTGACGCACTTCAGAAGAATGAAGTAAGTACCTAAGTATTAACGTAAATTATTTGTATTAAAATTATATTTTGTTATTGGACTTTGCCGCATTTATAATGGCCTTGTTTTTTATAACATAGTTATAAAATTCATAGCATGTCATATTAAAGTTGGTTTTAATTTGAATTTCTGCTTTCACATGCTCGAGTGTCAAACGGTTTCGCCTCTCAGACCAAATTAAGTTAGCCTGGGAAAATACCCTTTCTGTTGTTGCGTTTGATACTGGAATTGAAGCCATAAAAGAAAAAAATTTTTGAACATTTACTAAATCTTGATTGTCTTTAAAAATGTTGTGCCGTTTTTGTAGCGGCGTTAAGTCTTTGTTTTGCACTGCTGCCTTCACTAATTCTTTGATTTTACAAAGTTGATCCATGTCGAAAATCGTATCAATTTTTAGATTTTCAATAATGTTAACCATTGACGTGTAAGTAAATGAATCATCCTGGAGAGAAAATGGTTTAAATAAGTCCAATCTGCTATTCTTGAGATCATATTTAGTTTCTATGTAATGAAGAACATATTTGTACCACGCACAACAGTCCTTTTTTATTTTAGTCACTTTATCAGCAGGCAACTTTTTAATCAAGTTACTACACGTAAATCTCATAAATTCATCTTCAATTCTCTGCCTCAATTTTTCACTAACTTCTAGCATTATTTTGTGACTTTCAAAACACAGCGATGTTTCGTTTTCAAGACATATCACTGCATCCTGTAAGACTTTCAGTGCATTTTGATAAAATGTCAAACAAGGTTCAGTTTCGTCAGAATTAAAAAATTGCCACAGCGCACTGGAACATTCGTCTTCTCCCAATGATATAAAATAATCTTTCAGGATATCGAGAGATTTAGTAGCATGTTCCACGGCAGGTAGAAGTTACAACCATCTTGTCTTCACATGTCGCAGGACGGGAGCAAATTCAGCTTCGTGAATTACGTAAAAATCTTTCAAAGAGTCAACTCGTTTTGCATAATATGAAAAATGGTTATGAAGCTTTAGAATAAAATTCTCTAAATCAAAATTAATCTTACTCAGCCCATGCTTTACACTATTGTGTAAGATGTGTGCAGGACATCCCACTGATAAAATGTTTTCATTATCATGTTGCAATCATTGAAAAACTGAATTGCGGCAGCCAAAGTTTACATTTGCATCATCTGCACAGTAACTAGTAAGGTGTTTAGTATCAATATTGCACTCTTTCAGTCGTGTTATATATACACATTTATAACATACATTTTTTTAATGATTTTTTTTTCATTTTTTGATTAATCGGGACATTTAGCGTCCCGATCAGGTACAAATCGGGACGCGTCCCCAGACCCCTGAAAATCGGGACGTCCCGCGCAAATCGGGACACCTGGCAACACTATCCGTGATATTAATTAATAATCTTATTTTACATTACAGACGTTAAGGAAATACATTCCTTTTATAAGAAAATAATTTATAATTCCTAGTTTATTATTTACATCAACATACATTAATGAATTATATTTAAATATATTAAAATAATCCTAATCTACCTATACCTAAATAATTTAAATTAAATATTAAAAAAAATGTTTTATCTATGTTACCTACTGTAAATTTTATTCTCAAAAACAAAATCAGAGAATAAATTGGCATACTTACCTGCCTAGTTAAAGAAATTTTCAAAGAGGTGCAAAATATTTTTTACAGTAAAATCGTTAAACTTAAGGAGACGCCTCTGGTTATTATTGGACTTACCAATGGGTGAAGTGTTACCCAGTGCCGGGGTTGTAGGGGTAAGATAGGTAATCGCAGCGCTCATCATCATCATCAGCCTAGAGTAGTCCACTGCTGGACATAGGCCTCTCCAATTGCACGCCATTCAGCTCGATTCTCGATAACTCTCATCCAGTTGCTTTTCTACCAGTCACACTTCGAAGATCGTCACTCGTTAGGAAAAAGGTAGTGATGAATGAAGAGCGGTGCGGCCCGCCTTCAGTGTACGATAGTCCATACAAGAAGTTCAAAAGAGATGAAGAAGGATTTTTGCGAAGCAGTGCGCCCAAATCTGTGCTGGCCATCATTCTTACACCTACGGGTCACACCAGTATTGATCTTCATAAAAAATAAGACGCTATCTAGGTCACCTAAGTACATAACTTATAGCTTTTCCGCTTGTCATCCCGCAGCGCTCTAACGACCACCTAAAATAGGTCAAAGTCGTGTTCCGAACAATTTTCAGACCCTATTTATGCCTTTCTGACCTTTCTCTACAAAAGCTGTTCGTAATGGCGAAGGTTGACCTCCAAACTTATATTCATTAGACTGGATAAGTAGTGCTTAATGAAATTATATGTGGCTAAAGTTGGCTCAGAAGCTTATACACGTCTCTGGAATTAAGATTGAAGTGATTGATAAAATGTTTCGTAGCGAGTGGTATTTGTTTTTTTGGGGTGAAGAATACTAGCTAGGTTTACATGGTGACAGTGTCATCAGCGCGCACCTGTTAGGGTTATTTCACACATCACGGTACAAAATAGATCTTATTTACTTCACAATAAGGTATACGGGCCGCACAACACGGTGCATCTCAGCGTGCTTCGACGCGCTCTAGCGCTCGTAGTGAAATTATACCTTTTCGTGTTGTTAAGTTAGATATTCTGTTGTTATCTTAAAAAGTGCGCGCAGCGTCGCGTCTCGGTGTGAACTGACCCTTACTATAAAAAATTTCAAAATTTTCATCGGTTAAAAAAAAAAGGAATTTGGTGCTCCATACATTTTACGTGCATTGCTCTTTTCTACCATTTTTAGCAGATTTTTTGTTGATAACATAAACAATTTCTACGCTAAGGTTTCTAGAATCATGAGCTGAATTCGTGGTTACAATTGATGCGTCGCTGTCCTGCCACCCTGTAGAATTCCCATTACATTTCAGTCTGTCAAGGCTGTCAAGCCGCGAGCATACCACGAAGCCTGTATACCCAAATAGTTAGGCAAGGTGTATAATATACATTACTTACCCTCATTTCGGCAGTTATAAATAGCTGCTTCTATAAATCGATCGCCATAGCGTCTGCCAAAATTGTGATAGTCCCAAATTCCTTTTCGCGATCATATTGAAGCACTCGTGAATGTTCATCGTCTTTATTCGCTACTGTCTTCTGCTCGCGACTTCGTTCGTGTCAAATTCCTTGCTCGTCGACCCACCCCGTCGCTCGCCTCACCTGCCAGTGCGAGTACTTCGTATTCGTGACTTTTTTCTCTTTGCTCGGCTCCTAAGATGATATAGCGCGATAAATGAGCTATCTAACACTGAAATAATTTTTCGAATCGGACCAGTAGTTTTTGAGATTAGCGCGTTCAAGCAAACAAGCAAACTCTTCAGCTTTATTATTAGTATACATATAGATTTTCAAAGAAATAGATAGTTCTCTATAGCCTGTGGTCTATCGTTCATTTATATCTATTTTCGCTAGCACTAAAGTAGATTATTTTTTCGCTAGACTAATATTAATATTAACAAGCCCAGTGTCCTAACCAATCTAGGTTCAATACCAGATAATGACGGTAATTTGTTAGTAAATCTCCTAGCGTGGGTGGACGTCGCATCGGCTAGGGAATGGGAACTTGTCTCGATAATGTATATTGATGTGGCCCAGGGGACGGCTGAATGGCTCCTTATACTAGGAAGCCTTATGGATTGCTAGATTAATGGTTATGAAGTATGATGCAATGAGGGAATGTAACTAAAAGTGACCATTTCAGACACCGATCCACATGGTCTTCACATGATCTGACTAAGATTATGTCTGGACTTTAAAAGAGACTGTGACCTTTGAGTTTGTTTCGGCCTTTCTTCTCAGAGTAGTCAGATAGGAAAGGCCGACCTCATCTAGTTTAAAAAAAATATGATTGACGTGTCAAAAACATTTATCATTTAACTTAGAAGTTTTCATTTTAGGACGTAGTTTTTTACGAAGCTTAAGTCAAGCTTGGGAAGTTTTCTACGATGTACCATACATTCGTATCCTGACGTAGTTACTAGGTTTTCGACATTTATTGAGGAATAGCAGAACTAATCTTTTATTTTTTTTTTAATCAAGAGAAAAGGGCTTTGTCGCACATGCGATTATGCCGCCCTGGTTGGCTTAACAAAATCTTACTTATTTCTATTTAACAAAACCTTAGCGTAGCTAGTTTGTAAAGTACTCTAGCTGCATCAGAAAGTGGCACAGCTAGAGCACTATTACAGTAACCTATCTCTCTAATCCTACAATCTAATTTATTTCTAAATTCCTCATTGCGAACACACTCGATTAATATGTGATAAACATCGTCTACGGAATTAATACTAAACTCACAATTAATCGTCGTTGATTTCGCCATTAGATATAAGAAGTTATTACACGGGATGTGTCCGGAACGAAGTCTTAGCGCGATAACAGTATCACATCTATTGTCGCGCTAAGACTTCGCGGTAAGAACTAATCTTAGTAAGGGGTATCGTGTTACTCAGTAACTGGCTCGTGGATTCGGATAGGCAGCCGCTCCATGTAAAATACCGGTGTTCCGCTACGTCCGATAAGACTGGAAGCCGACCCTATCATAGTTGGGGAAAGTCTAGGCGGATGATGAAGTCAGCAACAACAGACAAAACAGTTACAATTTTTGGTAACCAACCCGATATCATCAAACAGAAATAAGTTATCCTTTTAGCTCACCCGAAAACCGTGTGTTCCCTAAGTAAACATTTTTCATTATAATGACGTGCGTCATATTACGCAACAAGACGCAGAATAACGATCAACTTTTAGCGACGTGCCCCTAAACAAGCCACCAAACACGTCAGGAATCGTGTCAATTTGTTGCCAAGTAAATACGCGGCTTCAATCGCCCCTTACATCTAGTGCTGAAAAGGGGTGGCTCTATTCTCTGAAAACCACACGGCACTCAAATATTACTTAGATAAACTCCCTCATTTTTTTTCTATTCACAAACCTGTACACTTTTAACGTGTACGTCTTTTTGACATCGTTCTAACATTAACTAATATTTTTGTTACAATATAATTTAAAGAGTGTCCATGGAGTTTATCGTCCGTTCTTCTCCATAGGTACCTATAACGCTTTGGAATTCGCAACTACCTTCATGTTTCTGTCTGACCGACTCCTTGACAATTTAAAAGTGCCTGTAATAGGTTTAGTTGATATAAATGCTTTGAGTTCGAGTTCGCCTTTCCCCATAGGAGTAGGTAAAAAGTACAAAACGAGAACTACGATTCTTTACATACCTACGTCTTGTATTTTGTTACGTACAAGAAGTGTACAATACTTCTAAATCCATGCCGAGCGTCCAATGGACTTCCCGTCGGTAAAAGGTCGACATTCCATACAAAATTTCACCCTCCATTTAACCATCATTGAGGATGAATTTTCAAAAATTCTTCCTTAGTGCTCACCTACGTTAAAATAACCCTTGAAAAAGCTAAACCCTTGAAATCCAGACCCAACAGTTTAAGGCTCTCATAGACAGGCACGACGCGACACTGCACAATTTCTATTATACCTTCATGGAAATTGTTCTACCACAATCGCGCCGCGACAGTCTGCGGTAGCCATTAGGCTGTGCGTTTCCTGTTAGTGAATAAATGTCCCACTCGGCGAATTCTCCTCATTTTTGCGTCATTATTCCCTGTTTTAATCTATCTGTATAAACATGTGATTTCATTGTTATGATTGTCTAATAACTTACTTCCAACAGTTTCAGCATCGAATGTTGACATTAATTGCGTCTATTTACATAAATAAGATACAGAGAATATATCAATAGAAAATAGAAAGGGTATATTTGATTATGTACTTGGTATCAATATTGTTAGTTTTGTGTAGAGACCGCAATTCATCTTGAAAATATATCTTTTTGGCTGTCTCGGGAATAGACAGTCGTGTGCCAATATTATTTATTAATGCTTTTCTCAATCAATTTCTTGATAACATACGGTTCTTGGAAAAAAAAATGTTTACTTTCTTGTCTATATTTGCAAAGATTTCATTATCTTCTGTCCAGACACTAAGGATTATTGTAATATAGATTGTCTTGTGTGGGTTGGGCGTTGTGTTTGTAAACCTTCGGTTTCTGAAAAATGCAGTGAACGGGCACACATGGACGGCTATCCAAATCTTAATGTCAAATAAAAAAAAAATCCAAAAAAAAATACAATCGACTCACAGTGGAACGAATGTATGGGAGCGGTTGGACGTAGACATGTCCGAAAAATAAGAGTAAAATTATGACAAACTAATGATGCCATCTTATTCGATTACTTAATGCCTTCATAAATTGTGGTGATGAATTTCTTCATAACTCCCATATTTCGGGAGTAATTTGAGAAAATGTGAAATTTTACTATGAAAATGAGTGTATCGAGCTCTCTCCCTCCTGATTCCGGGCTTGTTTCAAGTAGCGGTCTCTAATATCGTAATGCTATTACTAAGAGCTATATTTAATACTAAGACACATAGTGCGCCAAATGTGCACTTTCTGGGATAAAAGGAAATGAAAATTTTAAAAAAAAAACGTTTTTTCCCCATTTGTATTTACTTTAAACCGCAGACAGACTTATTAAGAGGTCTATAAATATATTATATATATATACAGAAATATATATTAACAAAAATATTCACAAGAACTGATGAGAGTATGACTTTTAAGTAAGTTGATAATAAATTACCTAGTTTCATTAAAAGTACAATAAATAATTAAGATGTAAGCTCTAATTTACTAAGTTACACATTTTAAAACAATAACATCATTTAATTATCTTCGTCATCATCATCATCATCAATTAATTCAAATTCAGAATCGATGTCCGCTAAATCATTTATGTTAACAAATTCGATATCACTTTTCTCAGAATCCGTAAGCTCATAAAATTCCTTAAAAGAAGATTTTTTTACAAACTTATTTCCTTTTGGACGGATACTTGTAACAAGTGGATCAGAAGACAGTAAAAGATTGTGCATAATATCTTCATTGCATGAGATACTGCTATGCTTTCGAGAATGCCCCTCTCTATATTTTCTAAAATCTTTATTTCTAGCCTCAGATGCCTCTTCGGATAGAAAACCAATGGGCACAATTGACATGTTCTGAACTATGTCTGGCCCATGCATTAAAATTTTATGAAGTGAAGAAGGCATATAATACCATGGGTATAACTCCACGTAAAGCTTAGCAGTATCAAAGCAGAACTCTCGGAATTTAGTTACGTTGATCTTCTCTCCTGATGAAATACACTGCAAGATCACACAGATTTTTCTTAAAAGCATAGCATCTATTCCGGTCAGTTCAGCAGATTTAGTGTAGTTTTCAAAAAATCTCCTTGCCGAGTTGCCATTGTTGGTGGATCCACTGCCTTGTTTCACAACATCGAGAAGTAAGCCCGTTTCTCTTCTTACAGCCTCTTGAACTCTTTTCTTTCTGTCATCAACTTGCCTTTTTGCTATATCACCCCTTACTTGCCATGATTTTATGTCTAATTTGTAGGAAATGTGTAATAAGCATTCCATTGAGCGAATCCAAGCGTGAAGGGTGCTTAAGCTATATTTATACATGTCCTCGTTTGCGTGTTTATCTTTGATTAACTCTAAATTATTCATTTCTTTAGGACAAGCCTTGCATATGTCACACACTGAAGCTGCTGTATTGGATATAATGGAATGAATTTTACCATCAATCATTGTCAACAGCAGTTGGTGTTTGACACTAATTCCATCAGTGATGGTGGATGGAGTTAAGGCTTCAATCTCTGCTTCGATTTCAGCCATCTCTCTCTGCACATTTTCTTTGGTTTCCTTTATAAACTTAAACAATATTGGCCGGCAAAATGAAGTGGAAGATGGTCGCTCGTTTTCCCAAATTGTTACACCTTTTGAGACGAGCCGCAGTGGTACAAGACTAATCATAAAATTACTAGCAAGATCGATTTGCTCATCTTCACTCGTCCTTTGATGATAAATGCTTTGGCTAGATGATCCGTCAAAACCCCATTTGCTGGTCAATACGAGCTGTTGATTGGGATCAACAGGGGTTTCTAACGACCTAATAAGTCTTCTTGAGGTTAAATCCATCAAGGCTTGTAATTTGATTTTTGCAGAGCTCTCTGTAACTGTGAGATCTTCTTTGGCCGGATAGCACTTAATTTTTTCTTTAACCAACATGTAGTAACTCGGGTATTGAAGAGCTCCTTCTTGAGTGTTGAAATCCCGAAGAGTGTTATAGCGCCATTTCGATAAGTTCATCGATACATAAAGAGCCAATGCCTTCAAAGGGGATATTTCCCGTACCTGAATTGATTTACCTTCAATGAAGGCTTTGATTTTTGAGGCCTCTTCTGGATTCTCCGTCAAGTATTTCATAACATAAGCTGTATCGCTTTGTCCTGCCTTTTGAAGCGCCCTTTCGGCCGAAAACATAATTTCAGCGCTGCTACTGCTGCATGAAAGACTATCTTCAGTGCGTCTTCTTTTTTGCCGGTTACTAAGGTCCTCAAAAGATTTACGAGGACTAGGATGTGTACAAGTTGAAGCATCAGATTTAGCAGGAGAAATTATGGGCTCGATGACGTCACTTATATTTTCTGTAGAAGGTTCCATATTTTCATTCTGTAATTCCGGCCATTGAATTGCAGCCTGTAGCCAAATCTCATGTTTCTTCCGAAACTTATCTGTGCTTCTTCCAGACTGTGTCCATTTTGCATAAATGCGGTAGCAAAATCGACGACACCAGTCTTTTAAACTTGTTTCAGCACTTTCACATAACTGAACACAACTGTTATCTTTTAAAACACTGAACAAATAGTTAAAGTCGCGTAAATCTTTATGTGCGCGTGCGCATAAAGCAACGTGAATATCAAGATTTGTATTAAAATTTGGAAAATACATTGCGAGATTAGCTTGGATACAACGAGGTGTAAATCAACACTGATTTTAAAGTTACTAATAGTGACCTATTTATATAAAATCCAGGTATCCCAGGTATCCTTTGTTAAATATTGCAAGGTAATTAGTTATTGTGATAATTAGTAAATGATGCATGCTAAATTAGTGTATTAAGAGCCATTTAGTAATTAAATAATAGCAATGTTCTTATCAGTAATCATTAGTGCATCAGTTTTATATGTAAACCTTAAGTCCCTAATTATATATCCTAATTAGCTTATATCTTCTCTAATTGGCTGCTCAGAAATGTTATTGTAATAAGGTAAACCTTTAGAAAAACGGTTTTAATCAACAAAATAAACAAAAAATAAAAAAATTGTGTTATAAAATAAACATCACTCTTTATCCCAGAAAGTGCACATTTGGCGCACTATGTGTCTTAGTATTAAATATAGCTCTTAGTATTAGCATTATGATATTAGAGACCGCTACTTGAAACAAGCCCGGAATCAGGAGGGAGAGAGCTCGATACACTCATTTTCATAGTAAAATTTCACATTTTCTCAAATTACTCCCGAAATATGGGAGTTATGAAGAAATTCATCACCACAAGTTATGAAGGCATTAAGTAATCGAATAAGATGGCATCATTAGTTTGGCATAATTTTACTCTTTTTTTTCGGACATGTCTACGTCCAACCGCTCCCATACATTCGTTCCACTGTGCGACTTCCGAAAAAATAACTTTAATTTTGGAAGGTGGTGACAAAAAATTCAAATCATATCTAAAGTCACCGACTTCCGAAATTAAAGTTATTTTTCACTTTCTAGTGTTTTTTCGAAAGTCGGCTGAATTGAGAACCTTCTCCTTTTTTTGAAGTCGTTTAAAAATGGTGAAAATCAGAGATGTTGCGGATATTCGCAACTGCGATTGCGGAGCTTCTGCATCGATTTAGACATGTGGAGCCTACTCTGATACTATCTATGCACGAAGTCCGTGGCTTCAGCCGAAATTACGAGAATTTCTAATTATAACCTCTACGGACATAAGGTTACTTCGAAGCCCGAACTTATAATGAATGATACCGCAATTTCAGAGCTGTCCCTACTCCCGGAGTAATTTTGCCTGGCCTGCCCGAAAAAAATATTGTCACTTGTTTTGAAGGTTCAACTACTTTCGGACGGGCTCGTATCTTCCTTACAAACTAATGCTCGGTTCCTATAAACAAAAACGGATAGTTTTGCTTACCAACGGAAGCATTTTTAATTGGGAAAACTGGCCAAATAAATAGTTTCCGAAGCTAATTTTACGTGTTATAGCTACTTCCATAAGGGGAGGCTCCACTATGCAAAGCCTAGCTTGCTTTGTCCACTTTGTTTCATAATTGATAAAGATACAGGAATTTTCATTTTAAGGGGAACCTAGTCGCGGGCTCGAACTCAGTGATGGGCCTGGCTAAAAAGCACGCTGTCTCGCCAGGCATCGTGTCCGACATAGGTAGTAGCAGTCATGAGCAGTTAGAAGCTAGTCTACACGTACAACATTATTGAGATGCAGGATCATTTATAGTAAACAGACGCGTTAAAAAATAAGAACGGTCCTTCAGAAGCTCGGGTTTTATGAAAAAACTACTGAATAAATAATAACCAATAAAGTTTATTATACTTTTCGATACCGACTTGGTTTTTTCAGATTTTACACTTTTTTATTAATTAAAGACGCCCAAAGTTAGGTTAAATTAGCAAGAAAAACAAATCTATGTTGGCTCCTAACTTTTTAATGGCTTTTTATTTTAGTATTCTGTTTCCGCACAGACAATATTAATAATTAGACAAAACCATACCATGTTTAATTTTTGATGTACATTGTCGAACAGTGGAGTAATACAAAATGTGGACTAGATTCACCTTAAGTAACAACTGTCCGTACATTATAGGAATCGGACATTTGATAGCAGACATCCTGCATCCGATTTCGCAATGATCATGCGGATGTAGATGTAGCCCAGGTCCCGAAAAGAAAGAAAATGGGTGCCGGCGAGTGGCGTCTCCCGTGGACACGTGCTAATTGACCGATAGGAGCGAAGATTTCGGTGGCTCGATCGCGTTTGTAATTGTTTATCATTTGTTTCTCGTAAATCAATCAAATTGTTTAATTTCGGTTATCGTATGAGCACCTACTGTATATTAGTGTGTTAAGCGAGTTTTGTGCAGTTAATGTAATTTACTGGAGAAATACATTTACTGCGTCACTCACTGAAAGAAAGTGAGATTTTCTGTCACCTATATATACATATATATATATCTTTAAAAAAAATCATAAGATCCGCGTATGTGAGCCTTTATAAATCCGCATCTGCATCCGTATCCGCGAATCCATATCCGCAAAGTCCCTGGTAAAAATTATGATAGATTTTCATGGTGGTCGTTATAATATATGACGGATTCCCCTATCCTAGAAAACCAAAGCTTTACGATGCTTACCGTACCTCAAGGTCAAGCTCCACACGTCATACTCATAGAGTACGGATATCCTGTTAACATTAGCATGTTGTTAATAAAAATGACTCTACTAAAGAGGATTTCACTTCAATACTTCAATAGACATTTTTCGTTTGTTTTCTCCATACACATACAGTTTATTTATTTTATTTATCGTTACACGTACCACGCGAAAGTCTCGACTCCGTAAGATCGGTTACAAGATTACCATGATAGATTGGATCGTCTCCTGCTTACTGCCTTTTAACTTGCGTATTATACGATCCCCTCAGGCCTATCTGTTCTAGCAACTAAGCCAAATAACACAGATAAAACAAAACTTTATTCTAGGAACAAAATGATCGCTCATACCCGAAGTTTGGTTGGCAGAAGCGTCCTCATAATTCACCCTCATTCATCCCATTCAGCCGCGTTCACCCCCATTCACCCTGCTGATAGTATCTGTGACGTAATAGCGGTGACGCCAGCGGAGTGGGACGCCCACGTAGGGCCGGCTGATTTATTAGTTCCAGTGGTTTGGGCCTTAAACTTTTTAAGTGGTTAAGGGGACAATTATTGGTGCGATCGCCTGCCGCACCAATTAATTAGTTTGAACACTGTTATAGAATTACGGTGAAAATAGTATACTATACGTCCAGCCGTCGAGATAATGCGGTCTTGATTTTGCGAATTCGATCATTATTAGTTACAGGAATTGTCGCACTGACAGGTGTCAGGAACGCATTCTTCCGACGGCCAGGCTGTGGCTGTGTAAACGATCTTGCAGACAGGCGCGACGCGACTTTCAAAGAACAATTTCTAAGAAAACTTCGTGGAAATTTATCTACTAGAGTCGTGTCGCGCTCATTGCACACCCTCATGCACATTACTTTTCACGATTAAGAATAATAAAAGACGGTTTCATCTAAAATATATCTCAAAGTTATTGATGATTGTAACTTTTCAATTTAGAACATGAACTTTGCCGACAAATGGCACCTGCGTTTCCTACGCCAGCGGTGGCCCCCACACAAAGCCTTCCACTGACATGCGCGACGACGTGATATTCCGGCGCGATTCTCGTTGACGTCGCGACGCGATTCTGGTAGAACTCAACTCAACATTCATAAAGTTTTTGTATAAATTGTTCGAATAGAGTCGCGTCTCGCCTGTCTGCGGGAGCTTAACGCCTGCTGTGATGGCCATCGTAAAAATGAAGGTTTTACTAAACGGTCCCACAAAAAGTTATCTAGGGAAACACATTAACATCATTGACAACGTTTCACTGAAGTTATTCAACGGTAAACTTCGTACGTTACATGCCCTTCATCGCAGTGTTAGGAAACCGTACCTTCACCCAATTAATATAATTACCCATGTACTACACCTTAACCCTCAAGGGTATTCCAACATTCAACATAAGGTCTAATCGACACACGTACGTACACTATCTAACTAGTTTAACCCGCTGGTCGCGCGTGCCAAGTCCTGACCCTGACCCTGTCGTTACTGCATCGTGTAACTGTTGCTGCGATGGTCGCAATTTGACGTAAACTGTAACCCTGTGTAACTTGGCACTTTGTTTTGGTGCTAGTTGTAAAGGCCATTGTCAAAGATAATGCCAAATACGGCATTTTGGCCCGTTCGCACCATAAACTACTTCAAACGTTTAAGTTTAAACGAATTTGAAACATCATTCTGTTTCTGCTAATCGTTTGAAGTCTACAGCGATAGATTCATCATCATCTTCATCGCCTGCCTTCATAATAATTACTTTATTTGGAGTAGGAGCAACATGTCTTCTTCCATACAGTTCTATTAGCCATCGTCTCAGAACTCTTGAGAGAAGTAGAATGATGTTTAAAATATGCTTTGGAGCGAAATCGACGGCGAACTGACAAAAAATTTAACTGCTGAATTTAACAATTCAAACGAAGCGAAAAAAAAAAGACGTTTATTTTTCGCCAGTAACTTCTAACCGTTAAAAATCAAAAGTCATTTATTCAAACTAATCTGCGAGTCAGTTCTTTTTAAACATCAAAATTACATAAGACAGTCCCCAAAACGGCCGCCCTTCACTACTTCCTAGTGCTTTAGCTGGGAAGAAGAAGTGGCTCAACAAACTCCCTGGCAGTCCGTTGGTTGAAGTCAACCTATGTCCCATGGAAGATAGGAAGTTATTCCATAGACTCGGTGGTTTAGTTAGAAGGTATTTCGACATTTTGATATATGATGTTCCTAGTTGAAACCAAAATGTATTAAGAGCTTTTATTAAGTACAACATGCGAATTTCACCTTTAGATTCATAAACATAAAAATTATATTTCGCGAAAATTTTTAGAAAGGAGTTCTTGTCACTTCATCGTCAAATGTATTTAGGTGATTTATAGTGAAACTCATAATATTTTATCACGTATCAAGATGTTTTTTTTTGTCCTTGTTACTCTGTAAAAAGACGGAGAATTTCAGAGACGGAGAATAATTTGTAGAACGAACATAAAATCGCTCAGTCTTATTTTGCACTACAAAGAATAGACTAAATTTCTACGTAAATGTAATTCGCCTTGAGCTATTTTTAACTTTACTTTTTCTTATTATATTTTTACTTATAGTGGAAGTTACATTAGTGTAATATCGGAAAAAGAGCCCAATAGTTTGGCCTGGGGATATTTTGGGGGTACATCACTAACTAACCGCTGCTTCGCACAGTTTTTGCGATTTGAAAAATCATGGAGGTTTATTTAATACTAGCTTTTGCCATCGGCTCCGCCAGCGTGGAGTCGTAAATTATCCCACGGGAATGTACTACCGGGATAAAAGTATCCTATATGTTAATCCAGGTTATAAACTATCTGTGTGCCAAATTTCATCCAAATACGTTTAGCCGTTTTTGCGTGAAATAGTAACAAACATTTATCCATCTATCCATCCATATAAACTTACAAACTTTCGCGTTTATAATATTAGTAGGATAGTGTAAGTTTAATCGCATCAAAATCCTTGGCGTAGTGTAGGAGAGTAACGTGGTCACACAAAAGACAGACAAGATGTTCTACAGGGTGGCTGGGATACCGACGCGCAACCTGTTCTCATGGATTCAGTACTTACATGATTCTTAACCACCCTGCGTTGAAAATTTTCGTCAGTTATAAGTTAAAAATCACGCTTTTGTAGTTAGCAGAACTAAAAAATAGAAAATAAATAATAGATAAAAAAAAATCTTAAAAACACGCAACTAAAAAAGTAGAAAATCATTTCAAGAAAGCGTGGGGTGCTTGATATTAATTGATTATAAAATACCTCAAAAAGCACCCCACGCTTTTTTGAAAAGATTTTCTGCTTTTTTAGTTGCTGTTTCAATGTGCCCGTCGATGTCCCTACCACCCTGTATTATGGTATTGGTAACCACTGAACAAGTTTGGCAATTATTATATTTGCCATATTAGTTTTCGAACGAAATATTGGGAAATTTTTCCAGAAGTTTCATTGTGTATATGTCCTGCCATATCGTAGATTTTGTTCACTTCATGAAATGCTCGAGATTTTTTTCTCGAGAAGACGGTCGATGTCAGGGACACCCCGAGGTTCGATGTGGTTTTTTTGTTTTGTGTGGGAAATCATCAAATGACTTCTCCCGCTCTGGGTGGAGCAGGAGGGCGTGTCAGACTTTTAATGACTAAAACCCACCCGTGTTCCCTCAGTTGCCTGTGTCCCAGGGGCCGCGGTATCTCTTTCGAACAACCCGCACCCCTGGCAGGCATCGGCCCTTGCCGGCCCCATCAGTTGCTGCTGACATCTCTTTGAGGCGCGCGTGGAACACAACGCGCCGTTGACCCGGGCTTGGTCCTTACCGGACAGCGAGCTACCCATTACTCGCCGTCCGCAAGCCCGTGCCTACGGTGGCCGGGAATCAGCTTGGGATTCCCGACGCCCAGGGCGTCTCTTGCGAAGGCCACGGCTGTGAGGGCGCATGTACTGCATCTCCCTCACGTGCGCCGCCTCCCTCTTTGCGAACATAACTGCTTCGCTGAATGAGGCGACTGCTAGCCATGCACTCTCGCTCCGTACCATGGCCTGGACCAGGGCCGGACGCGAGAGATCGCCGATCGCCTCCATGAGGACACGGCGGTGCTCCGCCCAAGCCGGGCAGTCCTCCACCGTGTGCTCCACCGTGTCCTCAGGGCGATCTTCGCAATGGAAACACCCGGGCGTTTCTTCCCGCCCTATCCGAAACAGGAACCTCCCGAAACAGCCGTGTCCGGTGAGGACCTGTGTCAGGCGGAAGGTGAGGACGCCATGCCGCCTCTCAAGCCACTCCTCAAATAGGGGACTTACCGCATTGTGGCGTGCCCAGCACTGGGTTGCGACAATCGCACTCTCCACGTCGCCATGAGATCCCGCCGGAACTCTGTCCGCCGTGCCGCAGGTTCGGTTTGGTTAGGTTCCTTTAAATCCTGCAGACAGAAATAGGAGCCCCAAGCAGTGGGGCTTCGTTAACCTGACGTCGACAGTCTTCTTCTGTAATGTAAGAACCAGAAGAAGACGAAATCCTCGTCTTCTTGAGCAAATTACGATATGGCCATTTCATGAAGTGAGCCAATCTACGATATGGCCACGACATATAATTCTGGGAATTATTTTTGCGTAACGATTCGATATAAAAACAATACCGACATACTTATCAAATTGCAACCATATTTCGTTACCGATTTGCCGAATTCAGGCTATTGATAAATTATATTTTGCATCACAATTCGAAATCGGATTAGAAAGTTATTTAAACATCCTATTGCGAATACAGTCTGAATATCAATTTCTTTCGTGTTTAATTAATTGTGTTGCTTTTATTAAAAAAAAAAATATCTGTTATGTAGCAATGGATTTTATTGTGAAAATGATAGGGATGATTATAGTACTACAAAATTAGAGTGCTGTTTGTTATTCGCGTTCGTTTGTTCCAAACAGGCTTAAGCAAAGGTTTAGTGGGTAGAAGGGAGCTTACCTTGTAACCTAAATAAGTCTCCTGCTCGGGAAAGCTCTTTGTCCATCAAGTGTCGGATATAGCAGAAATCTGTTTGAAATGGGACTTGGTATTTGGAATCCATTTTTCGTAGGGCACAATACATTAAATTTTCACGAGTTTTAGTTTAAGTTCCACATAATAGGGAGCGAACTTATTGCATTCACCCGGGCATGAATCCAGATTCCGGGCTGTTACTCAGAAAAGGAAAGTGGATCAAATTATTTAATTAGTCAGGTTTCTAAGTCCAACTTTGCTATGCTCCAATAATCATGAAACAAAAGGTCTGCTGAAGAGTCGGCATGCAAAAGTAGAACATCGGATTACGAAGCTATTTCTGATTTGGAGGGTCGAAGGAAGAGGGTCGATCTGTCTGGCTCACCGGAGGTCACGTTAATCGAATTATTTCCAGAAACAGGAGAGTTTTTTTCGGTATGTTACCTACCAGTGGCGAGAAGTGGAATTATGGCTAGGGTAAGCCGTTAAAAAAACAAATTTAGTACAAGTAAACAAGTAGTTTCTTCAGAAGATAATGCCCCAGTTTCACTGGTACTGGTACTGAGTTGGAATTAGAGAATTTTATACTTAAGATTTGCATTTCTTTGCGCGCAGGCGCTTTTCAGTAATACTTAGAAACACATAAAAATTAATCGTACTTTGCAATAATGAATTAGAGGGATCAGTGGGAGGTGGGAGGGATTTCTTAAAGGTAAGCCGATGGGAATCGGCTTGTATTGACCCTTCGTCACTGATACCTACATTTACATACGTTTATAGCCGTAGACATTTCATATTCAAAGTTATTACAATAAACTGAATATCGTTGAAATATGACCCGTGGAGGTTTAACGGAATTGTTTCTCGAAATTCAATCGATTACTCCATCACAATGTAGTTATGAGTTTGTAAGTTTCATGGATATATTATGGCTGTATTTCCAAGTACGGATCAGAGATCATGTTATATATATAAAAAAATAAAAATATATATAGTTTTTGTTAATTCTCCAGTAGATGTAAGTACGAACACTAGTTTCTAAGTCGTTTGTATACTAACCAAATGGATTTTATGGGTCTGAAATAAAAGATTTTTTTATTTTTTATATTCTGTTAATTTCCGCGTAAATTGAATTCACTTCCATCGATGTTTATGTATTACTTCGTCTAAGCTTTTGCCTGCGGCTACGCTCGCGTTAATTTAGAATTTCAAAGATTCAAAATTCGGTTTATACTCTGCTTGTAACATCATGATTCGAAAGACCTGTGGTGCCATCAATTATCATAAGAATTGTGGTTTTCTTCGGACACAGTTTTTTTTATCGGGATGAAAGGTACCCTATATCCGTTTCTTTACACCTGACAACGTATATACAAAATTTCAGGATGATTGGTTCAGTGGTCTATTCGTGAAAAGGTAACAAACAAACTTACATTCGTATTTATAATATTAGTTAGGATGTTGTACTTACTTAGTTAATATTTCTGCAGTTCTTTTTAAATCTATCCTGCTATTACGATGAGCAGTGGAGGGGAGAGCAGTGCCCTGTGATAACGGCCGGACTGCGACTTACGAGTTGTACTTCGTAGGTTCGAACCCTGGCTGGCGTTTTAATAATAAATAAAATAAAAATTGTTTCTTCTCAGACAACTACAGTCCATAGAAGAGGGTAACATAAATCTTATAAACTATGTTAGAACAATTAAAATAACACTGGGAATAAAATTGGAAACAGTATCATTCTTCACTAACCTGCACCTGTCACATGCAGGTCAGGGAAACGACGCATGACCGCAGAGTCCATTCTGTCCGCTATCATTTTCAGGATGCTGTTACGGCTCCTCATACTGTGCACCACAGACATGGTTTTCCTATGCATAATTGCATAGAAATCTGTGCGCATCTGCAAACATGCCTGAAGCACTACAGTACCGCGGAAACTGCACCAGAGTCCTAAAATTGTTATTATATTGGACGCAGAGCGCATTATAGGCCCGCTATGTGAAACTGGCCTATAGACCGCCCGTGTAGAAACTTTGATAGTACGCTTTAAATAACGTCAATTTAACGTCAACTGTGCACCGAGCGAATCTCTGAGCCAACATATTTCCACGGACCGATAACGCCCTTCGCTCTCTATCCTGATCATCTGTTAATGTTTCTGTCACAATATGCTTTACATAAAGTAAATTGAGGCTATCAGCGCAAAAGTGGTGTAACCCACAATTTTTGTTGGGTACTGTTTTGGTGTAAAATACATTCGTTATATTACGATCTTTCAATACAATAGTGGCGTAAGCACCTTTTAGTATCCATCAATAGATGGCGCTGACAAACATTGTTTTTGCACGGGGCATATTAAAGCAAAACAATAGAGCAAGAGTGGTGTAAGCTGGAAAGCCGTACCCAACAAATTGTGGGTTACACCACGTTTGCGCTGATAACCTCAATTATTTCTCACCATTGCCCTCAAAACCGAAAGGAAACCGGCATGTCCTAGAAACAAAAATTAGACGACATGTGACATCTACCAACCCGCACTGGGCCCGCGTATTAGACGACATGTGACATCTACCAACCCGCACTGGGCCCGTATATTAGACGACGTGTGACATCTACCAACCCGCACTGGGCCCGTATATTAGACGACATGTGACATCTACCAACCCGCACTGGGCCCGCGTATTAGATTACATGTGACATCTACCAACCCGCACTGGGCCCGTATATTAGACGATATGTGACATCTACCAACCCGCACTGGGCCCGTATATTAGACGACATGTGACATCTACCAACCCGCACTGGGCCCGTATATTAGACGACATGTGACATCTACCAACCCGCACTGGGCCCGTATATTAGACGACATGTGACATCTACCAACCCGCACTGGGCCCGTATATTAGACGACATGTGACATCTACCAACCCGCACTGGGCCCGCGTATTAGTTTACGGCCCATTTCCTTTCACAGAGAGGAGGCTTTTGTCCCAGCATGTGTAACTGATCTGGCTGATTATGCTATACTAATCGGGTCACAAAAATATCCAGCAAATAAAATTGTATTATTAGTACCTACTTAATCAATTTGAAGTAGTTTTACTAAGACATTGATTGTACATTTATTGCCAGATTATAGTGTTAATCTTATTGATTGCTTTTATGCAATCATCCGGAAGCGAAGCGCTGCGCTGCTAAGACGCGTGCGTGGCACCGCAAACGGCATCCTGAATGCGTTGTCAAACAGGTGGGATTCGCCACTGTTGAAGCAGTGGATGAGTGTTCATGCGAAGGACGCTCAACCCGGCGCATGCTTAAATTAAAACAATTAAATTGTACTAACATTAGGCTAAGTTTATTGTTACTAACACCTATGGATTTTTATCCGAAATAAATTGATTTGATTTGATTCGATTTGATTAGCATCTAAATCTTTATCACGCAGATTCCAAATATTGTTAACAGCCTGACGATCTTTCCTGATCCGGGACGAGACACTTTCCTTGGTCAAGACTCCAATCGCTATCACAAAACTCACCCATATTTTTTTCTTTACTTGCAGACCAGCACACCCAGGACAGCGATTACATAAAGCGCTACCTGGGCCAGCTGACCCCCACGCAGGAGTCACGCCTGCTGCAGCTGCGCAAGTGGATCGCGGACCTGCAGAAGGGCAAGGTGAGCACCTCCTGGAGGTGGTTCAAGGAAGTTAAGACCACGCCGCCTAAAGTAAGACTTTGCTCCCGGATTGTGTGTGTGTGTGTGCATGTGAGATTTGTGTTCACCATGTACGATACTGGAAATTTACTAGTGCCTTCGCTCAAAATGGCAAAAAAGCAATAGTGGTTTGCCTGTCTTAGTGCTGGCAGTTTGGGTTTAATTTGGGGTGCGTAGGGTGAAAGTTCGAGGGAAGCCCAAGAATTTTAAATTTCCGTTTTTTTTTTTTTTTTAATTTGCAGGTCATTGAAAGGTTGTATGTTGATAAATGGCCGATTCCTATAATTTACGGACAGTTGTAGGTTAAAATTAAGACTCTTGTATCTTTACCAATAATGAAGCAGACCTAATTAATACCTTCTCATAGTAGCCCTCCCCCATTTTGGAAGTAGCTATCACAGATAAAATTAGCTTACGAAGCTATTTATTTGCCCAGCTTTGAAATAAAAAATGCTACCATTCGTAAGCAAAATGATCCGTTTTTGTTTATAGGAAACGAGCATAAAATGTGATTCGAGAGTTTAAGAAATATGGCTTTACAATTTAATTCGATCGAATGACTTTTTCATGGAATAGTAATTTAATCGAATTAAATGAACGATCAGGGTGCTTACTCTGGAATATAATTCCTATAGATCGACATTGGTCAAACGTCAGTTGGTTGAGCCAATGCCTGACGTTTGACTGACAATTCCAATGTTGATCTATCGGAATTATATTCGAGAGTAAGCACCCAGGGTTGTATTCATTATTATAATTATTTAAAACCAAATTTGTTACGGGCGTGAATTATGAGTGTACGACTAAACGCCGAGAGACACTACGCCGACAGACTGAACACCGATAAGAACTTACTTCGACGGGACTCTTCACCAACAGGACACTTCGCCGACAGGACTCTTCGCCGACAAGGCTCATCGTTGCGCTATTACTAAATAGTCAAGTAACTGCCACTAACATGGAGGTAGGCGGTTGGTCGCAAACCTAACCTATTACCTACTTGATGAGCCCTATCGGCGAAGAGTCCTATCGGCGAAGGGTCCTGTCGGCGAAGTGTCCTGTCGGCGAAGCGTCCTGGCAGCGAAGTGTCCTGTCGGCGAAGAGTCCCATCGAAGTAGTCTTGTCGGTGTTCAGTTTGTCGGCGTAGTGTCTGTCGGCGTTTAGTCGTACACTGGTGAATTATATTTTTATCAACTTACAGCCTTGCACACTGACCTGCATATTGCAAAAAACGTAGAAAAATAATAATTTTGCGGGATACCTTGGAGCTTGAATTAGGTATCTCTTGCGAGACCCTCACAAGTCTTACGCCGCTTTGTGGATTATAAAGTAACAAGTGATGATAATCGAAGTACAGCTTACGTATAGTGGACACTCAGTACGGCTACCAACTATTACTGATTGGCTACGAACTTCACTACGTATAGCTCGCGTCAACACAGAGAAAAACATATTCAATTATCCATCAGCGGACAAATAACAAAGTTATTAAAAATTCCTTTGTAGATACTCCAATAAAAAACAACAACTATGCAAACAGAACTAGACACAAAATTAAATTCCAGTCCAGTGTCCCATGCCTCAAACATATAATAAAAACATGTGCACAAAGTCGAAATTTATAGCCGCTTTGAAACAGACTGCGGAATTTCGGGCATTCCACACGTAGCGTAGGCAATAAATTGTAAACTCGAACAATTCCGCTGTGGAAGTGAAATAAATCTGAGTATAGGGAGTGCCAAGACTGAGAACTAACACATGTGTCTTGTCTTTCTATTATTTCTTCTTTAAAAGGAATCATATTTTTATGTATTTCCTCTGGTCTTTCGATCGACCTTTGTACAGACGCCAGCACATCAAGTTATCCCAAACTATCAAATTTTCCCAATTGAACATGAACCTTATTCATCACTACATAGTATAAAACAAAGTCGCTTTCTCTGTCCCTATATCCCTAAGTATGCTTAAATCTTTAAAACTACGCAACGGATTTTGATGCGGGTTTTTTTAATAGATAGAGTGATTCAAGAGGAAGGTTTATATGTATAATACACCTACCTCCACGCGGGCGAAGCCGCTGGCAAAAGCTAGTTTGTAATAAAGTTGAAAAACTATCAAAGAAATTTGACAGATTGGGGTAACTTGATGTCCTGGCCTCTGTAACATCGATTTAGCAGCTTTCTTTTGCCTATACTAGGTACTTAGTATTTGTATCGTGCAAATACTGGCTTTATCTCGTGGTATGAAATTGATCTTATACAGTGCGCATTTGCCACTGATCGTATAAGGATATAATTACTAAGATATGATGTTGTGGTTAAACCATCGGATATTCTTTAGTTTCCTTACGACTACTTACGTTATACGTCCAGGGTTCCAATTTTTCATTATCCTGTTGAGAAGAACTATTAAGAAAATCACATGTATCAATCTACATTGCAATATAAAAAAAAAAAACTTAAAATCTAACTTTATGATAGCCGCTGACACATCCACGACTATCTATTTCCTAAAACAGGTCTTCTAACCCTCCTCACTTTGTACCCAGGTGCCAAGCGACACCACCCTACTCCGATTCCTGCGCGCTCGGGACTTCAACGTGGAGAAAGCTCGAGAGATGCTCTCCCAGTCGCTCCTGTGGCGCAAGAAGCACCAGGTGGACCGTATCCTCTCAGAGTACGAGACTCCTGACGTTGTTAAGCAGTACTTCCCTGGAGGTTGGCATCACCATGACAAGGGTGAGTAGACCTACTTAGATCTTATGGGAGACTCCTAATGGAAAAAAGAAAAACCTCTTAAAGGTGTTGTTCTGGTCTGGTCTGGTGAGACTGGAAGCCGACCCAGTTGAGAAAAGGTTAGGCAGATAATAACTTGATAGTAAAGTGCTGTTCTTAGCATTATTAATAAATATTTTGTGTTTCAGATGGACGTCCGCTGTACATTCTGCGACTGGGCCAGATGGACGTAAAGGGATTGCTCAAGTCCATTGGGGAAGATGGCCTCTTGAAGTTGGTGAGTTAACACGATTTGTATAATATGTCAGTTTAACGGCCTGCTCCATTTTTCTCCAAGTCTCTCTATTCTTTGCCTTTGTAATCCAGTCATTACCAGCCATTTTATTTATCTCGTCAGTTTATCTCTCTTTTGGTCTACCCATGTTCCGTTTATTGTGTTGTCCTGGCCAATTAGGTATTCTATGAGTCCTAAGTAGACTAATAGAATAACTACTTGGCCAGAACTCTTTGTTCATACGTGCAAAATGGCCAGTCCACTTCTATTCCTGTTTCTCACAATGTTTTGAAGCGTCTATAACATTTGTTGATTTTATTATTCGTATTCTTATTTTGTCTGTTCTTATTAGTTTCAGTATTATACATTCCATTGACCTCTGGCATACTTGTATATTATTTTTTGTGTGGTTATTAAATATCCAAGCTTGGCAGGCAGATTTTGTGATTTATTTACTGGTTAAAATGAAATACGAATTATTAGTGCAACGTAACATAAAATTTAATGAATAATATTAAGGAAATAAAAGGGTATCACACAATGATATGTCAGTTTAAAATTGGCCTGTTTGAGTCAAAGAATTATAATATCTTAATTCTTGTGAAATTACTGAACTCAGTCTCTAATTGAAAGCTCACGCATGGTGTGTATGATTTAAAAAGTTTATGCTTTTTCTGGAACTATCTTCTGCTAGATATTTGTCACCTTTGATAGAACTAGATTTTTGTACTGCCTAGTTAGATAAAATAGACTAGAGATCTGATATTCCCGCATCTCTAGTCGTAGTAACATAGACCAATTTATAGAATTTTGTACAGTATCGATACATTTCATACAGTATCGATACATTTTATACAGTAACGATACATTTTATACAGTAACGATACATTTTATACGGTAACGACACATTTTATACAGTAACGATACATTTTATAAAGTATCAATACATTCATCTAACATATTTTTCTTCATATTCTCTTCCATCTTCTAATATTCTCTTTTCATACGTTTTCCAGACACTTCACGTATGCGAGGAAGGTCTAAAACTTCTAGAAGAGGCGACCAACTCTTCGGAACATGCCGTACAGTCGTGGTGCCTGCTGGTGGACCTGGACGGCCTCAACATGCGGCACCTGTGGCGGCCCGGCGTGCGCGCGCTGCTGCGCATCATACAGATCGTGGAGGCCAACTACCCGGAGACCATGGGCAGGGTGCTGATTGTCAGAGCTCCAAGGGTCTTCCCGATTTTGTGGACTATTGTTAGCACTTTTATTGGTGAGTGTTTTTCTTTCTTTACTATCTAAAAGCTTCGTCTGAAGGAGCCTCTAAACTCCGAATTCTCAAACACTTCAGTTTTAAGAAGTTCTGAAGAGTATTTAGTCACATTCAAGTGGCAGAGTTAGCAGGACCCTGCGTTGGATTGGACGAAGTATTTGGTTGTTAATTGTTCTTGTTAAAATCATTATGTCTGGTTGTAGTCATCACGTTTGGTAGACCAATTGGTGTTACTGTAGCGGTATCTAAACCGCCCCATGCAAGCTACGTATCACACTGACGTTACGCAAAATCCTGTATCGCGCAAGCAGAGTTTAACTCGCAACTAGCGTAATACAACGTCCCGTACATCAATCGTCGGGCAGTAGCCCACCAGACAATCAGGCGTGGTCGCAGCCAACGACTGAGGGAGGGTCACAGATAAAATTACCTACATATTTATAAGAAAATTTATAATATTTTCGAATTTTAAATTCAAAATTACTATTTTAAACTTTACCTTTACGGCTTTAGGGGGGGGGGGGGTCATGACGCCTAGGAAACCCCAGGGACCGCGCCTGCAGAAAATACCCGTATGTTTTTTCGGAGCAACTGTAAACTGCAAAACAGTTTCGGGCTTCTGACGACCCGTAACGACTGTCAAAGATCCACGAATGACAGCCTGGACCAACGGCCTAACTTGCTTTTCCGAGTTACAGACACCCGTCTGTAACTCGGAAAAGCAAGTTAGTATGTAAAGATGGTAGCCCATCCACAGACCAACAGCGGCTATCTTACCTTAACCTGATTGATCGACCCTTACGGCTTTTATTACTAAGCCACGAGCCCCTCGTAACTTCTATTACACGACGCTTCATAAATGTAATTTGCCTGTTATAGACGAGAACACCCGCAGCAAGTTCTTGTTCTACGGCGGCAAGGACTACCTGCAGCCCGGAGGCCTACTCGACTACATACCCAAGGATCTCATACCGGATTTCCTCGGAGGACCCTGCAAGGTGAGAGAATCAACTCCTGGCGTATATACTAACACTCTCACCCATTTTGCACCAGAATTGGTGCTTACATACATATTATTATATTGGCCAAAATTAGAAGCAATTTTATCAAGGATCAAGAATTTATAGGCGTCGCATTAGTCGACTGGTATTGCTGGCCGAAACCTTATAGGCTGATGCCTGCCTTATATGCTAATCAACACAAAATTTTGCAAACTGTGATTAGGTGAGTGAGAGAGAGAGGTAGTAGTGGTGATCCAGTGATAATAGCTACGACTAAAAGTTCTAGATCGTAGATTAGGTGAGTGAGAGAGAGAGATAGCAGTGGTGACCCAGCGGTAATAGCTACGACTAAAAGTTCTAGATCGTAGATTAGGTGAGTGAGAGAGAGAGATAGCAGTGGTGACCCAGTGATAATAGCTACGACTAAAAGTTCTAGATCGTAGATTAGGTGAGTGAGAGAGAGAGATAGTAGTGGTGACCCAGTGATTATAGCTACGACTAAAAGTTCTAGATCGTAGATTAGGTGAGTGAGAGAGAGAGTAGCAGTGGTGACCCAGTGATAATCGCTACGACTAAAAGTTCTAGATCGTAGATTAGGTGAGTGAGAGAGAGAGATAGTAGTGGTGACCCAGTGATAATAGCTACGACTAAAAGTTCTAGATCGTAGATTAGGTGAGTGAGAGAGAGAGATAGCAGTGGTGACCCAGTGGTAATAGCTACGACTAAAAGTTATAGATCGTAGATTCGAATCGTAATCCAAACAGACGCTTTACTTCAATTATTCCATCACCACTGTCCTAAAAAAGGTGAAGGAAAATATCGGGAAGATACCGGCCATGTCCTAGAACCAAAAATTGAAGACATATGACATCTACCAACCTGCACTGGGCCCGCGTGGTGGATTACGGCCCACTCCCTCTTACCGAGAGGAGGCCTGTGTCCCAGCAGTGGGGACATTATAGCCTGAATATTGGTGGATTGAAATAACAGTAATCAAATAATTAGACGTTAGTTTGGCAGTCTGCTAAGTAGCTAATTTTGTGTATCAACACAAAAGTACCTACAGGGTAAGTTTTTTTCCAGTGGGCAAACTGTAACCATGAATTCAGCACATCATTCTAGACCCTCTAGCGCACAAATTTTCCGTCGGTTTTACAAAAAAAAATCAGCTGTTTCATAGAAAAGTGCAATACCTACGCGGTCAAAATGTGCACGGAACAGCTGATTTTTTTTTGTATTACCGACGAAAAATTTCTGCGCTGGGGAGTCTAGAATGATATGCTGAATTCATGGTTACAGTTTGCGCACTGGATAAAAACTTACCCTGTATATGTTTGTCAACATAAGAGTATGTCAGAAACGGGGTGTTCGGACGGGGTAATATTGACATAAAAAAATTGAAATGAATGTGAGTGAAATGAATAGCAGACAGATATTTAGTGATGAGCATCCCCTGATTATATTAAAGCTCATGTGAGACTCACTCCTGGAGCAAACCTAGAAGCTCGATAGAAACCATCACCTCCTACACCAGGGGTGCGGAAAGTGTAAGCCCAGCTTCCTATAGCTTGGAAGCTATCTACAACTACTAGGACAATGAGGCAGACCTAACCTAACGTTATTTTAATCCATGATTGTTTTATTTCCGGCCCGCTGCAGTCGGACATTGTAAACGCGACGTTAAACGTGCCGCATCAGTATTACGACTCTGTACGCGATAAGTATCGCGCTGGGCCTTCGGTATCCGTGCGCTAGGACTACTAACTATCAATCTGATTAACTGCACAGCTAGGAATAGTAGATTCGCTAGCTGACATCAGCACCGAATAATATCATAAACTTAATTAAAATTAAATAGGATAAGTTTTTATCCAGTGCGCAAACTGTAACCGCTGACCGCAAACTGTAAACTGTAAAAGCTGTTTTTTTTGTATCACCGACAAAAAATTTCTGCGCTGCCGGTCTAGAATGATATGCTGAATTCATGGTTACAGTTTGCGCACTGGATAAAAACTTATACTTTATGTCAATAACAGCTGATTCAACTTGAAAAAATTCGTACAAAAATCAAATATCTACGGTTGATTGCATTTTTAAGACATCCTTTCTAAAAGACTTGCTTCTCAAGCATTCAAATCTGAGAAAACCCTTTCCCTAGTCATACAAGTAGTAATTATTAGAACTCAATTAGTCACTTCGATTAATTGTATTAGAAATCAAAACAATTGGGTTGTGTACAAAGCATTAGGTCATAAAACGATAAAACCAGCTAAGAAACATTTTAACTGACTAAAGCTAACCTTTAAGTCATTTCTTGTTGAAACGATCGCGGATACCGAGGTCTGGCCGCCTATCTGTCAGTGTATTGCCATGGTGCTAGTCAGATCAGTCGGACCAACACTTGTGACGAGAAACTCTGTGTATTATCACCAGCACCGACTACATTGGTCACTATCCTACAACGACTACATGTATCACTATCACGCTAGGGTCTAGTAGGGCCACTCTTTGTTCTCATCACTTTGGCAAGATTATAAGTTAACTGTGGGAAGATGTCGAGCTCAGGGCCCTAATTCACTATGACCATTTAACGATTCCTTACTTCGAAACCACGTCAATTCTTTAGATCACACACGACTTCTGCTAATGAATATCGAAAAATTGTGTTGGACTAAACAGAATATGACATTTCGATTCCTTACCGTTACATTGGTTTCTACAAAACATGATACTGTCGTAGTTTGAACGTAGTAAGATTCCGCGCGGAATCATTATAACCGTACAGAATTGGGGCCCTGAACTGAAAAAAAAAATCTTTGGGAAGAAACATCGTATACAACTGTATTCGTCTTCTTTATGAAAATATTATATCGTCTAAAAAAAATTGAAACAGGAGACTTTTTAAATCTACATGAAATAGGCCTAGATGGCGCTGCTGTGCAGACCTGTTCACTAGATTTTTGTCTACACTAATATTATAAAGAGAAAAGATTTGATTGTTGGTAAACTTGTTTGTAATGGAAAAACTAAATAATTAATTAATCGATTTAAAAAATTCTTTCACCTATGGAAAGCCACATTACTCCGGAGTAAGATAAGCTATAAATTTCACGCGGAAAGTCGCAGAAGAAGTGCTAGTCTTTTATAAATGGTACTTGCTCTATTCAGGCTCATAGTTTTTTGGCAAGACACTCACGAAAAGGGAATGATTCATGCATAATCGGGGACGTGTTGGACTAGATAAGCAGTTGAACAACAAAGCCACACATTTCTGTCGACTTACGCTCTCTTCTAGTAAATTCAGCTTTATACACTTTATGACACGGCATATAATTCAACAACATACATCACCTAGCGACCACCAAGCTAGATTCACTCACGTACATGTCTGCCGACCTCCCTTGTCACCCTCTGTGACCGCATGTCGTCTCCACAGAGCTTCGTGCACGAAGGCGGTCTGGTGCCGAAGAGCTTGTACGTCAGCGGCGCCTTCACGGAGCGGGAAGGGGATCCTCTCAGCGAGGATAGCATCTACCGATCTGTGAGCTTGGGGAAAGGACAGGTATGTTGAGTTTCTTTTAGTTTATGTAGTTGTTTACATTTTAGCGCTCGTCAATATTTCAAATTCAAAGTATTTAAAGGCACTTTTAAACGTCAAAATTTACATTAAAATATAAAATCGCCCTTTCAAAAAGGTACTTTTGTTTGGAGAAGAATGGGCAAGCAGCTACCGTCTTTTTTTTTTGAGGGTGGGAAATCATCATATAACCTCTCCCGCTCTGGGTGAAGCGGGAAGGCGTGTCAGACTTTTACTGACTCAAAGCCACCCGTGTTCCTTCAGTTGCCTGTGTGCCAGGGGCCACGGTATCTCTTTCGAACAACCCGTACCCCTGGCAGGAAGCAGCCACCGTTACTCTCTAAATGTGCAATTGGTGTAAAGACCACACGACGTGCACTCGTGAAAATGACCTATAAAACCTTTTTGAATTTAACAATTACATTATATCTGTAGCCTTTTAAAGACCAAGAGCAGGGGTCTTTAAAAGGCTACAGATAAAAAAAAACCTAAAAAAGGATAAGATTGCAGAATTTTGAAACTAAAAGGCGGTTCCTTGAACCTGCGAAAGTAGAAGTTTATTTAGCTCAGACAGCTTTTAGCTTTAGCTTAGACACAATTCTGTGCAATCTAGTCATAAGTAAAGTCTGCAGCGTATAATATGATAGAAATATCCCTTACAGACCATTTGAAACTGACTACCTATCTAAACTTCTGAAATCAAGTGAAGGACGGGCGTTTTGCCGCAAAAAGTGCTGACTCTCGGCTTAGTTTGAATAAATGACTTATTTTTTTATCTCTTCACATTTTCAACTGATTTCAATTAATATACCATTAAAACTGTCCTATATTTAATTTTAAATTTCCTCCAGGTCCACGAAGTGATAGTACCAAACCGCGACCCTCAAAGCGTGTTGACTTGGGACTTCGACGTGCTTCGGCACGACATTGCCTTCACCGTGTATCGCAGCGAGCATGAGCTCAGTCATCCACCTGCAGACACCTCAGGTATGGATATAGTGGACTTTCAGGGTCTGAAGCTGCTCCTTGGTCTCCAGGGCGGTATGGGTGTGAGCCACCTTTTTTTGGAAAATTCCAATCAGTTCTTAGGTAATGGTAACACTGCAATGCCGTCGCACACCGTACAACTGCCTTTCGCCAGAGTCTCCATTACCATCATCATTACAGCCGAAAGACGTCCTCTACTGGACATAGGCCTCCTCCAAAACTTTGGTAGGATTTGCCATAATCGCCACGCTTGGCAGGCGGGTTGGCGATCGCAGTATGGTGGTAAAATGCATAGAGAACGCTGCTGCCCATTGTCTAGTAAGTCCCTTAGTCGCCTTCTACGACAACCACGTGAAGAAATGGGATGGTGCTATTCTTAACGTCCGGCACCACACGAAACGTCAGAGTCTATTTAATGATAATAAGTAGAGAGCCACAAATGTCGCGCCTTGTTTCCCCGAAAGGTTGGGTAGAAGTGCACCTGTAGTACATCCACATTTCACCAGTTATGATTAAGTTCCATGGAAGTGGTCGAGCCTATTGCCATCAACCGAGCACAAATCCAGACTCCGGACTGCTACTGGGAAATTCCAGATAGAAAACCCCAATAACATTTTGCCCGACCTGGGATGCTTAGCTGTAGCGTTTACGACCACTATACCACCGTGGCGGTAATTTTAAATTGAAACTGTTTTGAAGATCAAGTTTTGCACATATTATAAATGTTTGTATCATTAAATTAGACATGTTTAAAGCTCATTGTTTCAAAAATATTTTTTATTACTTTTTATTTTATTTCGAATTGTCGTGTTTTGCCTGTTATTTTCACACTATCAATTATTTTCTTACCAATCGCTTCTTTTTATTTGTTTTATGTTGCCCATAACACCAGCTATTGATTCCAGCCCTGTGCGTAGGTGGCGGAGACGAGGCCAAGTCGGTGTTGGACCAGAAGGGCTGGCGGGAAGGCGAGCACTTCCTTAGGGTCGAACCTACCCTCGTCTGCCATGATGGAGAGAGCATACAGGTAGGATTTCCAAGCTCTAAAATCTGTTTTACTTATTTTGTCGTAATCAACTGCTTGACTTGGGATGTTCTTGGACAACGTACCCACGGACTTTAAAATATCGTGGCGGGATTTTATCGCGCTCTGGATTTTCAACTCTAGGTGGTGAACCGAACATTAAAAATACAACAAAGTGCATCCTAGCGCTTCGAAAAAACACAACGATCGATTTTCAACTCTCGGCGCTAAGCAGTACGTTTAAGATCCAGTGCACGAAAAAAAAAACTCGCCGCGATATTTTTACGTTCTGACTTATAGTAAAGTGCTAATAAACCACTTAAAACAGTATTTTCATTCAATCGATCAATGTCATAAAAATATACTTAAATTTTACATTTTTAAATTTCGCGCGTATTTTGACGAAAACGCTGGCGTCTGACGTATGACGTCAGTTTGTTGTGTAAACAAATGCGCTGATATTTTATATGATAATTGTTTATAATTTAAAAACTGTGTTATTTTTCTACTTATCGTTGGTTTTCTGTTCCTGAATGCTAAATATTATTTCAATATAAATTACTTTAGTTACGAAAATAATAAAAGTACAAAATAGATCAGTTGATAGTAATTGAAATTTAGTTTATACAGCGGTATGACGTAATAACATGACGGCTACTATTTCATTGTGTTCAAAAACAGATTAAAAAAACTGAAGTCTTGTAATTGAATTTTAAACATTATTTGGGTTTTTTATTAACTAAAACTAACATTTTCCGACTGCTTTTTGCCTAAGCTATCTCAATAAAATATTTTAGATTTTTTCTCTTACAGGGTAAAATACCCTATTATGTTTTTAAAACTGTGCTAAGTTATGATTTTATAACGTGATTAATCATTATCACAATTAACGACACTAACCACCAGTAGAATTCATCAATGCAATTTCGTTATGTCCTTTGGACTTAGCATAAGGTTATCATCAAATAAAATCATAAGCTATTTTTCTTGTCTAATGGACGCTAACAAATGACTTAAAACACATTCAATTTAGTCTTATTGTTTTTACAATAAACACACTCTGCTTATTTAATATCGTCTTGTATTATTACTAGCGATCGGATAATCGGATGCATATTTACCTAAAGTTAATTTTTAGTTACGAAAATATGGAAGCGGCTTCTTAAAATATTTTTTTGTACAAAAATCCTGACATGCCAGCAACACCGGGAATGCATAGTCAGTTGTATAGTATGGAAGCGACTTCTAAATGATTAGGATTACATAACTATTCAGACGCATATCCGGTCGCTAATTATTACAACCACATAAGAGAATTACTACTAGAAATACGTTCTTAGAACTTTACAGAGATCAATATACAGGGTGGCAGACACATTGGCGCAAACTGAAACCTTGACTTCTGTGTTTCGGGAGGTTCTTGTTTCGCATGAGGGAGAGGCAATCTATGCGCTCTCACGGCCCTAGTCGCCGCAAAAGACGCCCTGGGCGTCGGGAATTCTAGGCTGATCCCGGCCACCGTAGGCGCGGGCTTGCGGACGGCGAGTAATGAGGCAAAAAGGACCAAGCCCGGGTCGACGGCGCGTTGTGTTCCACGCGCGCCTCAAAGAGACGTCAGCACCAACTGATGGGGTTCGCAAGGGTCGATGCCTGCCAGGGGTGCGGGTTGTTCGAAAGAGTTACCGCGGGCCCTGGCACACAGGCAACTGAAGGAACACGGGTGGGTTTTAGTCGGGAAAAGTCTGATACGCCCACCCGCTCCATCCAGAGCGGGAGAAGTTTTTTTTGATGATTTCCCAATACCAAAAAATAAAATACCATGATTTCTGCACATGATTATAGAGCGCAAGCATTTTTCCTCGGTTATGAAAAATATCAGCTGTTTCATAAAACAGTGCAATACCTATGCCGTTAAAATGTATGGCAGTGCAATTTTTTTTTAAATAAATGACGTATAATTTCAACTCAGTGGGGTTTCAGAATCATGTCTGAATCCACGATTTCAGTCTGCGCGTCCGATGTCCCTTCCACCCTGTCTGTATGCCATGGTCTTTCCTTCTCTGCTTTACCTCTTCACAAACCTGTTCTGACGCCTGCGGTGCACGTGCAGGGCTCGCACGTGATGTTGGAGTGCGGCAGCTACGTGCTGCAGTGGCGCTGCGACGTGCTGGACAGCACGCACCGCGCTGCACAGCTCATGTACTTCCACGAGACGCTCACCAGCCATCACTACAAGTATGTATATCGAAGGTTGAAGCAGTGTATAGGATAAAGGAGTCTTCTCAAATGGGAAACGATCAAGTAAGCTGGGTTAGCACATAAATTTAGTAGAAGATTTCACGTGTAAAATAATAATAATGTCTCAAAAATATTTGTTTTCCGGCAATCATTATCAGTGACAGCTTTGTTTCACCCGCTACTCAGAATACGCTTTCACTCTTTTAAGCCCTGCTTGCCTAGTCTGCTTGAGTCTCAGGGGTTACTCTCTAACTCCGTCAACGAAAATACGGGACCGTCCGAAAATAGTTCGAAACTTCAAAGTGACTCCTACAGCTGATTAATTAACTTTTTTGGACGGGTAAAACCATATAGGGAGTAGGGACAACTATCAAATCATACAGTAATTCATTCTTAGTTTGGGCCCCAAACTAATCATAGGTCCGTAAGTGATACGGAGTAGGAAACGCCCGTAATTTCGACCGAAATTACGGATTTCGTGCTTAGAGAGTAGGCCCCCTCACCCGACAAATTGGGTTCATATTTTAGTTCTTTACCTTCGTCGTGAGGAAAGTTTTTAGAATGAATGTCGATGGCTATATGAGTAGCGGGAGACCAAAGATACGATGGATTGACTGTGTGAATGATGATATGGTTAGAAAGGGGGGGACTACCGAGATGCCGACTTATCGAGAAGTGTGGAAGTGAAAGACATGTTGCGCCGACCATTAATAAGGGCAAGATAATAACGGTGTTGATTTTAGTTCCTGACCTATTAATTATTTAATTATTTAATATGAATCCCAAAAAAGGAATATGTCACCTCATCTATTCATTTATTTCATAAGAGTCATCTCTTAATCCTCACAAGTCTTATCATTGCATCCCCTAAGTCTCTCCCATTAAAAGTGCAAACCTGATGTCATTAATCACTGTTTATTTTTGTGACACTGCAGTTTGGCTAAGTCAGCTTCATCGAACAAGTCAGGCCTCGCAAGCTCTCCTGAGAACAAAAACTCGACATAGTATCATAGATTTAAATAATAAGAAAAGCCATATCACATTATTATACTATTTATTAACATTAAATATAATATCAAAAGCCAAGTGAGGTTGTGATACAATTTATTTATGATATTATGAACGTGCAACCGTATCAACATGCCAAGAAAAGATAGGATATGAAAAACCAAAGTTGGTATTAAGAATTTGTGCTTTAAATCCCGATTCTTACGTGTGCCGTAATTGACAGTCCAAACCGTCCACTTTCTTAAGTCCCAAGTATCCAAACCGTACACCTTCTGAAGTCCCAAGTAGCCCTATTTCAACTCGGGATGTGTTATTCAAACAACCTCTGTCCAAAAGTATGCATGTCGTGGCAAGTCCTAATTTCAGTCGACAAAAGAGATAATCAATCAGGTGGCTAACTACAAAAAGCATACTTCGTAAATCATCTCTAGTGAGTTCTCTCTCCAATGTTTAAAAAACATGAAATAATAAGGAATATTGCCTACATAACAGCATATCGTCGCTGTAGAATGATAACCTCGTATGTCCAGAGATCCAAACTTTACAGGAAACCAAAAAACCTATTAATTTCGTCAATATTTAAAACATTGTTATGTGCTTTTGTCTGATGTTTCGAATGAGAAAATTTCTATCGTTCAAAATATGAGACAAAATCACGTAACAATGTTTTAAATATTGACGAAATTAACAGGTTTTTTGGTTAACTGTAAAGTTTGCACCTCTAGACATACAAGGTTATGATTCTACAGCGACGATATGTAAGGCAGCGGTGGCCCAGTGGTAACGGCTACGACTTACGAGATGTAGGTCGCGCCTTACTTAGTGTAAATTTATTTCGTTATTACTTCTTTCAAAACGGTGAAGGAAAACATCGTGAGGAAACCGGCATGTTTTAGAACCAAAACTTCGACCACATGTGACATCTACCAACCCGCACTGAGCCCGCGTGGTGGATTACGGTCCACTCCCTTTCACAAGAGAGGACGCCTGTGTCCCAGCAATGGGAACGGTATAGGCTGATTATGCTTACATAGTGCGAAGATGCTAATTTCCTGACGTATCTCTTTCATTTGTCCCGTTGGTAACTGTCAATATAACGACTGAAAGACGTAGGAACTTCGTACCTTACACTCAATTTTTCTAACCTCACTTTTCTCCTCAGGGGCTCAATGTCCAGCCTGCAGTCAGGTACCAGTGGGTTCTCGTGCCTCAGCGGTAAGTCAGTCGCCAGCAGCTGCCCGTCCCGGTGATGCGAGCCCCCCGCGACGTACGCGCCGCCCGCCCTCGCGCGACTCTCCTGAGCCCTCGCTCAACGGCTGAATGGCTAAAAAGCCAAGTGGCTAAACGGCTAAAAGTTCCGAACTCAACTGACACATTCTGCAGGTGATTTGAATATCTTTGGTGTTAGATCTAGCGTAGTAACTACACGTTACAGTATATTTCGTTTCAAGTAATTTCGTGTAATAGCTATCGAATTTGATATAGTTACGAATTTCACAGAAACTGAATAGTTGCAGTTTATAGTAAATGTTTTTAGTTCTAAGACTATGTATTGTTTTTATTTTTTATGCAATTCTTCAAGGGTTAGAGTTAATAAAATACGATTTGAAAGATACATTTTTATTGTAATTGACGATGTTTTATCTATATGTATAGACAGGACAGACAATGGCATTATGTGCGGGCATTTCGTACAGCGAGCAATGCTGATTGATAGTTTTGGGCAATGTTGGAAATATAACACTACTAGAATCTTTTGGCAATCGTATGACGCTGACACGGTGGCAGTTGGGAATGATTTAGTGCAATTGTTTTTCAAAATGTATGGAAAAAACAAGATGGCGTCCGTAGTTCCGATTTCCGCCACGCGTCGATAGATGCTAGTACAGCTAGAACTGTAAAATGTTCAATCAATCATAGATTCAATTTGTGGTGAATTATTTTCATCATTGCCCGGACATTGCCCACAATTCAGTGCAATACATTGCATATTATTAAATATAACACGATCTCATTGCGTCCCTGAAAATACACGTAATGTGTTTATGTACGTAAATGGCTTTATATCAAGGCGTGTTCAGACAGGCGCGTTGTTCAAGAGAAGTATATATAAATAAATTGTGATATCTTATTATTTTAGACTTTCGAAGTGTTAATATAACTACTTGACGCTGAGTTTGTACTCAGAATGTTTATTTGTTTAGCCAAAATGGCGGTAGAATATTATTGGGTAGTGTATATAAATCTAGGCCCTTCTTGTGGGATAGTAGTATAAATCTTTATAAACCAATGCAATTTAATTATATTGTAGTGGTTTAAAATTATGGTAGCTAAATCTCGTAGTACAATTAATATAAATCTAAAAATCTACCAGCCATCGCTTCGTCTGGCCACGCCATTACACAGTGTGACAAATCCTAGTTCTTATATAGTATTCTTCATTATCGTAGCCATAAAACTTGCTAACTAAAACGAAGCCAACAAATTTCAATCTTATGCGAAGGATATAAAGTCTATTTTTCAATTAGTAGAGAAATATGCGAATAAAATGTTTGTATGTACATTTAATCGGCCGTAAATAACGCATGTTTATATACTTCGAGTATATGAAATTACAATAATTCAGTAACTATATGGAAATGTTATATGCATACATTGGTACATTATTACCAATTTAAATAGAAAATTTAAATCTCTATTCTCTATTGCAAGGGATTGCATTCATACGTCATTGTTGGATAAAGAAATGGCGATGGGTAGCGAATTCGAATTCTGCCCTGTAAACTATAGTGGTATCGTAACCACCATTGTTCGAAAGAGATACCGTGGCCCCTGGCACACAGGCAACTGAGGGAACACGGGTGGGTTTTAGTCAGTAAAAGTCTGACACGCCCTCCCGCTGCACCCAGAGCGGAAGAAGTTATTTGATGATTTCCCACCCTCAAAAAAAAAAAAGACCAAGTAGGTGTAACAGAATAAACGCAACTCCTGAAAGTAATTTGTTCAGAATTTACTACTGAATCGATTTCAGTACCATTTAATATGGGTATTTACTTTAAAAATATGTATTTTGCCATTCCTACCGTCGCTGATTGAGCCAAAGAAAATTCAATTTTATTTCATGGCAATAAGACTCAATTTTAAATACATATAGTAACGTTTGGGTCAATACGATTGTCTTAATAATACCAGTTAGCTTTAAAAAAAAGTTTTGGTCAACGTTTTTAACTGAATACTCTAATTGGGATGGTCTTGCGTTCATTATGCTACTTGTTGTATAGTTAGGAGTTAGGCTGAGGCTTCAGTAGGTAGCGATTTGCGATGCGACTGGAAGAGCGAAACGAGATAAACATGGTACGGCTACATTATAAGCGAAAATCCGGCGTGTATTCGGCGATGACGTAACGAATTATCATGAATTAGCAATTTCGCTGATATGTTGATGTAGCCGATGCCGTGATTACAGTAATGTTGTTCCGTTCGCTTAAAGAAATCAAAGATCGCTAGTAATATTTGATGTACGGTGTAGCCATATACGTGAGCATTCATTTATTTGTTTTAATCGCTCATGTGTCGCAGGTCGCGTCGCGGTCTACTGTAGCCTCAGCCTTAGAGGGGCTTGTGGCTAAGTAACAAAAGCTGCACGGGTCGATTGATCAGGTTAAGCTACGCTTGCCGCGGTTGGTCCGTGGATGGGTGACCATCTTTACCAAGACCCGTCCGTGCCTCGGAAAGCACGTTAATTAAGCCGTTGGTCCCGGCTGTCATTTGTGGATCTTTGACCGTCGTTACGGGGCGTCAAGAGCCCGAAATTCTGACAACCAGTCTTACCAAGGGGTATAGTGTTACCCAGTTACTGGGCTGTGGAGGTCAGATAGGCAATCGCTCCATGTAAAATACTGATATAATGCAGCTGCATCCGGTTAGACCGGAAGCCGACCTCAACATAGTTGGAAAATGGCTAGGCAGATGATGATGTATAGTTAGAAGTTATTTAGTAAAATGTAATTATCTTGTCTTCAATATAGGCCAGGAGTAGTAATGGCCTAAACATGCGTTATCTACGTGCATCAAATAAATGTGCTAAATGAAAAGATATATTATGTATAGCCAAATTAAATGCTCAGAATTATATGTAAGGTAACACAAAAGTGTCAGGTACAAAATTGTGTAAGGAAAGTGGCGTTTAGTCCAGGAGCTAGTGGAGATGTGTCAAAATATATCATGAGACTATCAAAAATTTAATGTTTACTTCATTCTTTCTTTCTAGCTGGTATAAATATAAATAATAAAGAAGAATATTTTTATACAGTGCTTGCTTTCAAATTTGGACTGAGCTCCTGGCCTAATTTTGCTTGCATGTGTCTCACTTAGCGATAAAATAAATACACAACATTAGAAACGCTGTTTCATGACCAAGTTCTTTTAAAAACTAGTTTCTTATCTAATAATTAAACTACTACAAAATACAAGTATTTTCCTAAATTCTTACTATTGGCAATAACAAAATAAGTTTCTACTAATTACTGTTGAATTTGAGTCGACTCATTACTACTTAGAACTAAGCAAAAGTAGCGCAAACAGCAATATTGTGTATGCAACGTAATTTTGCCGACTCACTTTGAGTGACGTGACGACATAACGTCCAATGTCGACTCGAATCGAGACTGGGAGTCTCGATTCGAGTCGACCTCGACGAACGAAGTTGGTCCTATTTCCAAAATGGCGGTAATTTTTATCGCTATGTGCAGACACAAGCTAATATTTTACGTGAAGCGTAAGGATTGTAACTCAATATTTGAGAGTGATCGGTAGTGACGTCATTTGATAGTTCAACCAACAGATTACACATATTTTTCCGTACATAATTATATATGTATAGTTTTATATAGGTATATGGTTAAATGTTAAAGAATTACTCGGTTTTGAACTGAAATACTGCTGAGTTACTATTGGCGATAACTTCTTAGAAAATGTTATTAAAAACCAATTTCTCGTAATAAAACTCTTTGCATAGCCAAATGCCAATTAAGTAGCTGGTATTTTAAGTACATAATCGAGTGTAATTCTTCGATAAAAATATATAATATATAATAATAAAATACTATTTCAAAATTACTATTACATGTAGTGAAATTAGTACGACTAAAACGCGTGTTAGTGAAGAAAATGGATTTATTATAAACTAATAATAATGATTAAAATGAGTTCAGCTGTTTATGATATTACAAGGACAATCTTGTTAATTTTACAAGTGCTACTTTGTAGTAAGTACACATGCATTTAATACTAAAATATTCTTACGGCAAATTAAATTCATACATGAATCACTTTTCACTTATTTCTTCTACTTCATCAAAACAAAACCAACCTTCCAAGATGCATAGTAATAAAATCACCTTCAATAATGAAATACCTATCAAGAAATTACTGTTCAAGTCCCCGCAATGAAGTATAAACCTTACACCGTCTGTATAGAGTCCATATTGAATCGCCATAGTAGTAATTATAGTTAAAATCAATTATTTTTCAATTAATGTTAGGTGGAATTGATATCTGATTGCGACCGGTAGGTGGCGCTGTATCGTTATGTAATCAAGTTTTTAATGAAGAAATCTTGCAAAGTGTAGTACATTCTAATTAGCCATATTGAACACAGCATTGAAGGTGGCCGGGGTATGTTCATGTGACGAATTTCGTTAGTGAGTTTATGACACAAGTAATTAAATAATTCTTGACACTAATAAAAATATACTAACAAGCAACTTTTCTAATTTTAAAACTATAAAATAAAGAAAAAAGAATTGTTATCTAATATATCTATGCCCCACATCAATGAAACAGGTTTTTAAAAGTTACAAATTGTATGGTTCTATCTACAATTTATATTTCTTTAATGCCTAATAATAGATTAGATAGAATATAATAAATAGAGAAATACAAGTATGTATAAATGTTCACCTAACTTGAGATTTCACATCAAAAGGGGCGCAAGAATTTGAACCTTGTGCCACCCTGATAAAAGTGACATTTCTTTGAAATATTTTACACCATAAAGGGACAGGTGAATTGGAAACCTTATGGTACTCAGATAAAAGTGACATTTCTTTGAAATATTATTTACAATGCATATTAGGTTAACCTAGCTACTCAATATAAATATTACCAAAAATTGGTAACTTGCATCCTATTTTGAATCTTATAACAATAAGCCTAAAAATTGTTCCCACTATTCCAATAAAATAGCTATAATCACTCGACCAAAACCTGGTTTCTGAAAACACTTAAAAAAAACAATTTGTTGTCAAACTCATGTCAAGTAATTCGATTAGCCAACTAATCACAGTCATTGACGTAAGATTGATAGAGCGTTAGTAAACTGTCTTAACTACCTCGCGTATGTCTGACTGCGACAGTTCAGCGACTAGACGCACCGACATGCTGCGGCCGACAATTTTCATACATTTCATTCAAAACTCCGCACATTTGGCGTCGACTTGCTGAGTCGCAACAATAGACTAGGGCTAGAGGAACGCACGCTACTACTACTTATCGCAGCGTCTAGACGCACGGTGCACGCGGACACGTGCCGAATGACGAAGACGCATACGCATGTGACAGGTCTTGTTGACGAACGGTCGCATGTCGCATAGGTGCGAAGTTCTTTTATCTGCTTTTCAGAAACCGAGTGTACTTTATACTAACAAATCAATATAATAAGTAATAGTAATAAAATAAAGATTATTTTTTTATCTATGATGCAATCAAATATAGCTTTAACAATTTTGTAAATACAATGCATATCGCTTCAACAGGTTTCGGAATTGAAATAATACTGTGAAAAACTATAATAATAAAAAAGATGTAAAATATCTAGCATTTGGTACAGGGAGATTGTATTTATTTTGTGTTTTTTTTTAAATATTTTAAGCACACTTTTAGAGTTAACAATACGTGATCAAGTTTCTTTTTGCAATATTCATGTTATATATTTTTTATTCATTTGAATATTTTTTTCCTTTTGGATCGTAATTTCTACTTAGTAAAATAATAGCTAAAAATATTAATTATTTAGTGTTAAATTCTATGTAGCGCATAGTTTTGGTAACTCGTCACCATCACTTATTAGGACTTTCGATGTCAAATGGAGGTTTACGAACTTAAGAAATTGTCTCGATTAAATAACGTCGACATCGTCTGCTACAACTTTCAAACTAATAATTAGTTACTAAAATTAGTTGTGTGATGTCTTATCGATTCAACTAAATATTTTAGTCGAATATTTTAGTAGACAAATTCTATCGACTAGTTCTTATTTTTAAGTAAATGGAATTCTTTAGCGTTGTGAATGAGCAATTTATTTTTAGTTTGTAAGTCACAAAAATAAATGAATATGTATAAAAAGAAAATAAAAATAATAGTTTTAAGCGCGAAGTTCATCCTATCGAAGTGTTATTTATTTAAGGATTTCACGTTAAGAACAATAAATATAATGTTAGTAGAATTTATTGAATTATTGAAATAAAAATCTAAATGATAAATAAATAATTTAGTTTTCTTTGAATCCCAAATTATAGTAGTATACACACTACAGTCGGTCTTTTGTTGCAGTAAAATGACACTTCTTACTTACTGTCATTTCGTTAGGCACTTATTAACGAAATTACAGTAAGAAGTGGCTCTGCAGCTATTTAAAAGTCCGACCATAGGATAACTTCCTATTTATGTAAGGCCCATCACCTCAATTAAGACAAAAAATACCTGACGGATTGTCAAAAATGTTAAGAGTCCATTTCATGAAACAAATCCCACGACAATAAGTGGTACTAATTATAATATTATTATATAGCGACATTCCTACAACGACCCTCCTACCTAACACACCTTCCTCTATTTAAGATTGTACTCTTTATTAAGTAGTGGCTTTAATATGATGTCAAGATAAATAAATAATTATTAATGGTTAGGTCGCTCGACAGTGGCGCCGCGTCTACGGGACTTCATTCATGAGACGGACTTTAATTGCTAAAATAATAACAGTTAATCGCTTAACATGATTATGGCAATCTGTCATTTAGTTTGTCCTGAATGGCTTTCCAGTAAGTAAGGCTGCTGATTTTTATTATTTACTAGAGATAAAAGTAACTAAAGGAAAATAGAGTTTGTGGATTAATTTGTTCGATATTGGCTCTCAAGTCTGGACGTCATGGAAGAAATTTCCAAAGGGGAAATTCAATAACACTACCCGACCAGATAACACTATCAGTAGGAATGGATTCCATTTTGACAGTTACACAACATTTCATGGCGTTGTTTATGTTGCTAAGCAGATAATTTTTTCGAACATTTGAAACAATGGATTAGCAATAAGCTTCAAAATGATTTAATAACTTCTCCCGCTCTGGGTGGAGCAGGAGGGCGTGTCAGACTTTTACTGACTAAAACCCACCCGTGTTCCCTCAGTTGCCTGTGTGCCAGGCAGCCAGGGGCCACGATATCTCTTTCGAACAACCCTCACTCCTGGCAGACGCATTTAGGGTGATACCCCGGGGTATCGAACATAGAACGCCCTATTTAACAGCCTCACAAAACCAACGAGGCAATAAAAGTACAGAAAACAAATTACAAAGAAAAACAATAATTTCACAATTTAAAACCAATAACTGTACTTACTTATATCTAAGTAATAAAAGCCGAAAGCTCGATAACACTCATTGCCCAACGCGATATTAAAATACATCTAGCAGCAAATCTATACGCGATAACACCGGTTTATGGGCTGCAAATAAAACTCAAGTAAATAATACCTTTAGTGAAAACCATCATCTGAATGGTTTCTTGCTTGTTTGTCGAAACCAATCTAGGGCAGTATTTCTCATGCATGCCTCCTATCTTGGAAGGACATCCATGAGGAACGATCCTGTGTTATAAGGGCAAGATTCATAAGGCACTTTGATTTGAATTTCAAAAGTAAAGAAAGTGTTTCATATGAATTTGAACCTTATGTTTTACAAATAATATTATTCATATTTGTATAAGCGGACATGAGCAATCGTTTCAGGCGAATGTGAACATTTGTGAATCTTCAGGATCTTCAGTTTAATATACTAACGGACGCACTTCACCTGTTGCGGAAATTCGAAGGTGGTCTATTAATTTCACCTCTACACACCCACTTAAAACCAACATGAGAATACACAAATTATTAGATGAAAATAAGCGTGCAGATACAAGATTAATTAAATACTATTTCCTGAATTCCAATTAACCAAGTATTTAAGGCCCGTACATAATACTTTGTTGCACACATATACCTAGCCAAGTATAGTTATGCGACCAACTATCACACTGTTTATTACTTGAAGTGTACTTGAGTGTATGAAATATTTTATAGCCCTGATAAGGCGGCGGACAATTTTACGCCATGAGAAAATTCGCGTTTTTTTTTTCTATATATTGAACTTTGTTGTGTGTTACGCAGACGGAAAAGCGTAATTTCTTTACCTATTGCTCGTTGCTTCAAGGTTATTAAACTAGTATTGAAAGAAAAATATAATCCTGTCTGGTATCTACTGCCCAAACTGGCTCGCTAAAACGATGATACGCCCTTTTACGATACCTAACAGGAATCCTTTTACATCTTTATATAACGAGGACACAATTCATCCTGCAAAGCATCGGAGTTTGCCGAATCCTTTATCAATTTCTATAATAGTAGAAACGACTGCCTTTATAAGTATATTTAATCGAGGATGTCGTTTAGCCTGCTACCTGATCTCCACAATCCGAAGACTGCTGAGCAATTCCTTCGAGTTCCTGTGGTTAGCAATTGCCAGATCTTCGGGCTTTTGTCCAGGACTCCATATGGTATCTAAGCTTCAGAGGTACCATGAATTCGGGCCAGTTAAGGACATGAAACTTAGCATAGCAACAACCAAGGTGACGTATTTAAAATATAGTTACGTAACCACTGGCTAATATCACAGCTGTAGTCACACATTAATACGTTGTGCTTGGCAATTGCACTACAAGGTCAGACACACTACAAGTTGAATTGAATATTGTAGCCAGCCACGACCACCTGAAATATGAGGCTGGAGGGTGCTTACCAAGAGACAAGAGGCTGTCTGGCTGAGATATTCAGATTCATGATGACTGCTGAGCGCCTCAATCAGGGTATTCATATCCAAATTGAAAAGGGCGGAGGAGGTCAACCCACCTGCCTCACTCGACAGTTCAGCTGCCCTCCGAACATTGGTGACTTGGTTTCCATACCAATGCCTGAATATACTATTAAGCTCGTTAAGGTGGATCTCGTCGACATTTTTTCCATACAAACTTCGGGAGTGTATTACTCTACTGTTCGACAATATACATCAAAAATTAAACATGGTATAGTTTTGTCTCATTCAAAATCAAAATCAAAAGTCATTTATTCAAATTAGGCTGAGAATCAGCACTTTTCAAATGTCAAAATGACATAAGACAGTCCCCCAAAACGCCCGCCCTTCACCACTTCCTAGTGCTTTAGCTGTGAAGAAGAAGTGGCGCAACAAAGTCCCCAGCAGCACAGCTGTCTGTTTAGTTAGATAGACTTGATTCTATACATAGGTAGGCAAAGTAATCAACATTACGAGACACAGAACTTAAAAATTTGTCATAATGACAGCTAGCCATGAAATATGTGTGGGGGCGTGTGTCGGGAAACTCTTCAATGATTAAGTCCTTTTAGGTTACGAAATAGGTGTATTTTAACGTTCACAAGTTTCACATATAGATTCAAAAATAGATTTTAAAATAGATGTCTTATTTAGCTAGGTTTAATGTGTCCGTTCCCACCGAAGTTAGGTAAAGAAAAGCGATGACAATCGTCAGTGACGTGGGAAGAGCGGTGTCGTAATACGATCGGTCCCTTAGTCGGTACAATGTGTTGAGCTTGCAGGTTGGCCTCGTAACACCTCCCCTGCCAGATAAGCAACTATTTGGTGACCTTGACGCCAAAAGTTGCAGCTCTTTTTTCATCTTCTGTCATCTCGGTATTCGTTGTTTGAGTTGTAATATTTAATTTTACTTTGGCAGCTCGACGGCGGCGACGAACGATATACCAAATGCTCAGTGCACTTGCACCGAATAGTATCAGTGAATAAAATGGAATTGTGGTATGGTACATTCCAGTCGTGTCTAATGATTCAACCTGAATTTCCTCTTGCATGGTAATTTGGTTCTGAATTTCGCGAAGACTGCTTAGATCTGTAGTCTGTAAATGGAAGCTGCGCGTCTTCGCTAATATCTCATAGTGAGGTAGAGCCATGATTTCTAATGGTTGTCCGTCTAATTTGTTATCCAAATTGATTATACTGATCTCTGGGGTTTTTAGCTTGCAACCTTGAGGAACGGTGACCAAAAAGCTTCCTTGTAACATCTGATATCGTTCTTTTCCACAGGATAGTTTTACTTTTATGCTATTGGGAAAAGCAATTATGTAATGGTAGCTGTCTAGCTCAATCAGAGCTTCCTTGGTCAGAGAGATAGGCGTGGTTTTGCACGTTACATCTATCTCCTGGGATTGTATGAGTTTTTGAATACAGTCTGTTTTTGACGTAATCTGGTGGACGATCCTCTGCTCGCATAGGTGCCAGTGGTTGACCTTCGGGCATTCAGCCTCTATATACACAAATTCCTGAGAATTGGATGCTATATAGGGTGCAGGTGGTACTATAATTACACTATTGTTATTTGGAACAGGGCACAATTCATATAACTGATACTTAGTAGTAAATGTAATAGGAAACTTGATGACTATTACAACTGTGGACTCAGTAAAAAATGAAGCTAAGTTAAGAATCTCGTAATAATTTCTAATATCTATGTCAATTATTTCGTCGGAACTATAAATACGTTTTAATTGGCTTATCATATTTTTAAGATCTTTGACAGAAAGTATGGAATGATGAACTGATTTATCTCGACTAAAGGCTAACACGTTTTCTAATCTATTGATTTCACTCAGTAGTTCTTGTACATTTTCGGTTAGAATCGCGAAGATTTGCACAAGATGAGCGTAATGAATTATTCGCTCATTATCATTATTAGTCATATTCATGACATAAGAAAGAGCTTTTTCCAATTTTTCCTGATTAAATGAAAGATTGCGGATGATCTGGTTTTGCTGAATCGTCATTTCTTTATATAAGGTAATATGCTTGTTAAACGATTGTGACAAAGTGCGATCGTTTTTATTTAAGATACGTAATGCATTCTCAAATTTCAGAGCGTCATCGTTGTCTAAATTTCCGGAAATACTTTTGATGATTGTGCCTATTGGATTGATCAGGCCTCTCTTAACTCTAGTTGGCCTAAATGTATCTAACTGCACCGAAACTCTTTCTAACTTTGTGTATAGATGTTTAATCTGATAGTTGAAGAGAGCGCTGTCCCCACGTGATAATTTATGTGTAGTGACGGCGAGTTGGGATTTGATACTTTTTACATGTGACTCAATTTCTTCAAGGTCAATGTCTTGCAAGAATGTGTGGAAATGAGATATAATTTTGGTAGCACCGAGATTAAACGGTAGTATACCCGGTCCACTGTTTAGGCTGTCAAAACGTATGTCTTGAGCACCAACTAGGAAAACCGGCAGCAATAATAAGTACCTGTAACAATGATATGAAGAGTGTCATTTCTTCGGTAGTCTTTTTAACCGTGATTTTGCGACCGGACCACGACTTTTTGCGGTATAAATATGTACAGGCAAGTTCTTAACTACTTTATCCTGAATAAATCGAGGTGCCAATTTTTGTCTACTTGCCATTGGATTTCGTAAATGTATGACTTGATTTTGTTCGCAATCTAAGACGGGTTCCCTATCGGCGTTACGACGCGTCATTATTGCTATACGATCGGACAGTGCAGAATCATGAATAATTTTATACACCGTTTCCATTCGACTACGATGTTCTTGAATATAAGTTTGAAGATATCGGTCTGTCATATTTAAATCAATAGGATTCCGAGGATCAAAATGTCCAGATAAGACATCATTTGGTCTACACTTGGTTAAACTGTGGATAGAACTATTGTAGGCAATTAATGCGTACGGTATATGACTTCGGGTGGACTCGTTTTTATACTGAACTTTAAATAGTCGTAGGTGTTCTAAAAGTGTACTGTGGAAACGTTCTATGATACCGTTTTCGTTTGGTGCATATGCACTAGTCATATGGTGTTCTATTTTATGCAAACGGAGAAATTCTGACACTACTTGATTACTAAATTCGGTACCTTGATCCGTAGTTAAATTTAAAGGAAAACCGTGATGAGTACTGTACGTTAAAAGGGCTTTTACTATATTGGGTGCAGTACAATCGGGTAAAAGATACGCCTGCGCGTATTTAGAAAATGAGTCTATGACAGTTAAGTATTTGTCATGATCAATAGTCAGAACGTCTGCATGTGCTAATTCGAACGGTTGAGTTGGTGGAGGTACAACTCTGAACTGCGGACGTATTGGATTTCGGTCATATTTCGCACATCTGCATATATTGCATTCGTTAATAAATTTAGTAATATCTATTTTAATTTTCGGCCAAAAGTAACGTTGTGACAGCGAAAGGTAGGTTTCATTGATTCCACGATGATTGGTCTTGCCTTCGTGGTATTTTTTTATTACTTCTAGTTGGTTCGACTGATTATTAACGTTAAGTACTTCATGTTTGACTAAAACTAATTTCATGGATGAATTTTCGAAAGTTTGCTGTAAAATTGGTATGATACTCAACATTTTTTCGACAGGATTTACAAGAATCGCTGTTCGGAGTTCTGGATCGACGTGAGATTTTATAACGTTAATAAGACTCCCTTCAATGCTATGTTCGTTAATTTCTACGGTAGTTTTCTGAAAGGATTGGAAAGGTTGAGTTACTGTTGGTCTACTTTTAGGTTTACCATTTATTATATTAATCACTACCTGCCTCTTGAATTTATTTAAAGGTTCGTCCGATATTGGAATTTCCAGAACAGGGTTTTCTAAGCTTGTGTGTATGGTTTCAATATGTGGGTCATTCGATCCTCCATCAATAACTGTATGAGCCGTGAGGGTTGATGACGAATGTATCGGGCTAGCAGTGAGGGTGGATGACGAATGTATTGGGCTTATGCCTTCAGCAGTTAATGTAGCAGATGTATCAGAGTGTGCAGTTTCAGAATGATTGACGAACAAGGACATAGTTTCATTTTGGTTGATTTGAATGCGTGACAGAGCATCCGCATTAGTATTGATTTTACCTTTTTTGTGAACGATAGTATAATCATATTCTGCTAACTTTAGTCTCCATCGTGTGAGACGTGAACCTGGTTCTTTAAGATTCATAAGCCAAATTAAGGGTTTGTGATCTGTTATTATCCTAAATTCTCTGCCGAAAAGGTAAGGCCTGAAATATTTTGTAGCCCAGACTATTGCGAGAAGCTCTTTCTCGATTGTGGAGTAATTAATTTCGCTATCGTTCAACGTTCTAGATGCGTAGGCTATGGGTTTATCTGAACCGATAGGTCCCTGAGAAAGTATTGCTCCCAAGGCCATGTTTGAGGCGTCTGTGGTTAAAATAAATTCTTTGCTAAAATCTGGATATGTTAGAATAGGATCATTTGTAAGAAGAGTTTTACAGTGTTCAAAGCAGGTTAAATACTCCGGGGTCAAATTAATTTTAGCGCCTTTTTTAAGACTTGACGTAAAGGGCTTAGTAATGTGTGCGAAGTTTGGTATAAAACGTCTGTAATAGCCAAGTAACCCTAAGAATGCCTTAATCTGCTTAGAAGTTTTCGGAATCGGATAATTTACAATAGCTGTTATTTTATCCGGGTTTGGTTTCACACCGTCTGTCGTAATTATATGACCAAGATAGGGAGTTTCGTGTTTGAGAAACTCCGACTTATCCATCTGAATTTTTAAATTTGAATTTCTAAGACGGTCAAATATGGCGCGTAAATTAACAACATGTTCCTGCAAGGACGTCGAAAATACCAAAATATCATCCATGTATGTGGTACAATTTGGCAATCCGCGAAGGACATTGTCCATCACTCGTTGGAACGTAGCCGGAGAATTTTTTAATCCCATGGGCATTCTAACATATTCAAAATGCCCTTGCTCTACACTAAATGCTGTTTTCGGAATATCAGATGCATTTAGCTGAATTTGTAGAAATCCAGATTTTAAATCTAGCGTCGAAAAGTATAAACATCTGCCTAACTTGTCTAAAATATCATTAATGTTCGGGATCGGATATTTATCATTAATTGTTTTTGCATTGAGTTGGCGGAAGTCAATGACTAAGCGCCACTTGACCTTACCAGACGCGTCACTTTTTTTTGGTACTATCCATATTGGAGCGTTCCAAGGCGATGAAGATGGTTGAATAATGCCTTGGTGTAACATTGATTCTATTTGATTTTGTACTTCTTTCCTATGTACGTAAGGGTATCTGTAACTTTTACTATATACCGGGCTATCGTCTATGGTTCTGATATGATGTTTGATTTCATTGGTAAATGTTAATGGTTCGTTTTCGAGATAAAATACGTCAGCATATTCTTTGCAAAGATTAATTAAATTGGCTGTCTCCTCTGCATTTAAGTGTTCCATGCGCAACTGCGATATGACTTGCTGAGTTCGCATATCGGTATTCACGGACGCGTCTACTCGAGTTACTGGCATTGTTTGTTCGTTAAAAATATGTGCAAAGATGGGTTTCGTTATAGAAATTACAATATCATTATCCGTCGGATTTGAGATTTGTACATTAGTTTGATTATTTTCGGCGGATGATAAGCATTCGCTGATGTAGCAATCAGAGATAGATTGTTCTTCAATGTAAATGTTTCCTTGAGCGATATTGGTAGGTACCTTGATCAATTGAGTAGTTTGTGCAGGTATGGTAGTTTGATAGTAGTTTAAGCATTCCGGATTGTATAAGATTATAGGAATTTTAGTGAATTTAGTTTCTAACGTATGCGTAGCAAGGTCGATTTTTGCGTTCCATTTTTTTAATTGTTGGCAACCTATCAACCCATCGAAGAAATTATGAAATCTGTATAGGTATAATTTTATCGGAATGTAATCTTTCAATTCATCGAAACAGGGTACAGTTAACGAATAAAAATTTTGGGTAGTCACATGGGTATTTGTGACCAGAAAGGGTTCATAGTCAAGTGGGATATGAGGGTAAAATTTTTCGTAAGCTTCCGGGCTTATAAAAGACTCATTAGCACCTGTATCGATTAAAAGTTTTATTGGTGGATCATTTATCTGAATATAAGGTAAATGGCGTTTTGTATGCAAATGTAATTCTATCCTGGGGCATTTTTCTCCAAGGTTGGGTAAAAATTTTCATTTTGAAGGTTCTGGCCATTTTCAAAAATTGGATTGTCAACGTCAAGGTCAGTCAAAAAGTTGTTAGGGCAATTTGTATCTGTATTGGTAACATCAGTGTTCTGGATATTGCCATCATAGTAGCAATAATTATCGTTAAAAGATTCGTTGAAGTGCGCTTCTTTAATCTGTGGAACATTATTCGGCCCCAAATTGCGTCCGGTATTGTAGTTCGTGGGTGGCAGAGTACGCGCGACGGGGTAACTAATACCACTCATAGGTCTTGGATAACTATTCTGAGGTTCTTGGCGTAGTGGGATTCGAAATCCAGTTGACATGTTAGAAGGGGGTGCTCTGAACATTTGTTGAGTTTTTGTAGGTCTCGGGTAGGGTTGTCTGAGCTGCTCTGGTTGTGCAGGCTGTACGAGATATTGTGATGGATATTGAAATCCCATAGGCTGAATTTGAGGTCTCGGATATGTTTGAAACATTGTATTTTGATTAGCTGGCCTAAACGCACGAAAATTAGGGTGTGACCAAGAAGTAGAAGGGTTAACCTGCTCATCATTTTGGAGTTTTTCTTTTGCTGGTACAGATTTATTTCTTTTCTGTAGATATAGTATATTTAATTCATCTTGGGCGTATTCAAGAGCGCTTTCGAGAGTTGAAGGTCTCATACATCTTATCCTAGAGCCTAGTGGTTCTTCTAGACCTTTCAAAAAAGTCTGTAAAGCTAGTTTTTTATAAAGAGTTCGTTTGGATTCTATGGTAGTTTTGATAGATTCGTGTAATTCAACGTACGTCATAATTGTGCATAATAAATGTTGAACTTTTTCGTAAAAAACTTGTATCTTATCGGTTCCCTGAACTAAGAGAGAAAGATCAGTATACAACGACGATTCATCTCTGTGATCTGAAAATGTATTTATTAAAGTTGATCTTATGCCATTCCAGTCACTTGGAATTCCGTTAGTTGCCAAAGTACGTGCAGCATTACCAGTAATCTTGTTTAAAATCCCATTGATCAAAGATAAATTCGAAAGCTGACGTCCTGTTTCTGGACTGATAAAAGTGAGCACTAACTGATCGCACAAGTTCAAAAATCTAGTTAAAACATTAGGATTTCCGTCAAATTCCGGAACTAGTCTAAGTGATTTATAAATCTTATCTAATAAATCTGTTTGATTTATGTCGGATGTAGAGCTACTACTCGATTCCGTCATAGTTTCCAAATTTTCTGATATATCTTCTAGATTACGAAATGCGTCACTTCGCGCGATGCGGAGTTCGTTACGCCTACTAAAACTAAGGTCCCTATTAACACGTGGGTGAAAAATTTTGGAAAATTATAGTACCTTGCGTTAGAAATATAGCGACCAATAATAGGACTTATGTACTTACATGAGTAGCATTGCTTGCGAGAGTTGATTCAACGATTTTTGGATGTCCCAATCTCCGTAGCAACAGCTTCCTTGACAGGCCTCCAATAGGTTCTTCGTCCAGACGGTTGATGCGGCGTTGTCCTGATTTTTAGGTACTTCACATCACCACACCTTAAGTCTGTAACGAGCACCGGCTGCGCCAAATATGTGTGGGGGCGTGTGTCGGGAAACTCTTCAATGATTAAGTCCTTTTAGGTTACGAAATAGGTGTATTTTAACGTTCACAAGTTTCACATAAAAAATAGATTTTAAAATAGATGTCTTATTTAGCTAGGTTTAATGTGTCCGTTCCCACCGAAGTTAGGTAAAGAAAAGCGATGACAATCGTCAGTGACGTGGGAAGAGCGGTGTCGTAATACGATCGGTCCCTTAGTCGGTACAATGTGTTGAGCTTGCAGGTTGGCCTCGTAACACATGGCAAAATACCAACAAATGAAATGAAAACTTAGCTCAAGCACAAAAAAAAAAGTAAACAAAGTATACTACCAAAATAAAAGCCTCCCGGTATAAATGGCGTGATAGCTTACATATTGCAAAGCTGGATTATGTTTACAAATGATAAGCTAGGACCATCGACGTAAAATAAATAAACAGGTAGGTAATTATTAGCAAACAATTATTAATATTGTCTGTACGGAAACAGATTACTAAAATAAAAAGCCATTAAAAAGTTATGAGCCAACAGAGATTCATTTTTCTTGCTAATTTAACATAACTATGGGCGTGTTTAGGTAATAAAAGAAATTTAAAATCTCCAAAACCAAGTCGTTACCGACAAAGTTCAATTATCGAAAAGTTCAATAAACTTTATTTGTCGTTAATTTATGCAGTGGTTTTTGCATAAAACCCAATCTTTCGAAGGACTTTTCTTAACTATTTACGCGCCTGTTTAATTACTTTAAATGATTCTGCATCTCACTCAATAACGTTGTGCGTCTAACTGCTCATCACTGATACTATCTCTGTCGGACACGAAGCCTGGTGAGACAGCGTGCTTTTTAGCCAGGCCCACCAGTGAGTTCGAGCCCGCGACTAGATTCCCCTTAAACAAACCAATAGCTTCAAGTGTCTTCTCTAATATACCGTGGGAAACCAGACCAGACCTAGACTGATTGAAGAAGCAAGCGAAAACAGGTGTGCCTTTTTTCAGTAGTAAGTACCTGACGACCTGCTTGAGTCAGAGAACTGCACTTTCTGTAGAAAGTCCCGGCCAAAACCCGAAGTGATTGTCGTGCAGCATAAGAAGTACGTTTAGTTGGGTATCAAGCAGACCATCATCTCTAGCGACGATCTCTTCCAGAAGCCGCAAAAATCACGTTTTGAAAGCTTAGAGGCAATTGTATCCATCTTTATTTGTTCCATTTAAGCCCCCACTTGGTAAATGCCCTAATTTTCTGCATCTTATCATACACAAGGCCAATTGATGGTTATCCATACCATAACCGTATGTACGAGGCTCTGCCTCGCCAGCCTGTGAGCGCCAGCCTAACTTTGATTTGAGCCTTTTTCCTACGACTACGAGTAACAAACTTATTTTTCGTACTACAAATTCATAGTCAGCTAAAAAACATACCAAAATAATTGTTCGATCCCGGCTATTAAAGTCCATCCAGTAGGTACAAAAATCTGACCAGTAAAATTAGAGTTAAAAAAAATTGGATTTCAGTCAACACGAAATTTAACTAGTAACATGTGGTCCGGTCGCCCAGGTTTCGCCAAACGACCTTTCAACCTCGTTCGCCCTCAGATCGGCTAGTACATACGGGGTCTAATGTTGGCCACACACGAAGCGGTCTCCACCAAAGTTCCCAGCGCCATCATTGTCCACAATAGTGTCAAGCTATTAACCCAAGCCTATAATGGGTACCGCATGTACAAACAAAGCGTAAGCACGTCATGATTTTCTTGTTTTCATTTGCAATTTATTACCACAGCCAATAAATATTATGTAAATTACTGATACTCGGGGTGTAAGTACTTATCCCAAGGAATTTTTTAAATGATTTGAAATGGTGAGTAGAAAATGTTTGAGCTCTCATTTCAAAGTTTTCCGACATCATTCTAACATAACATCACACTTGTATTTCCCATGTGGATGGGTAGGTGTTCAGTAAAATCCACATTTTACCAGTGACATATGTTAAAGTTCCATATTATAGAGGGTGAGTCTATGTTGCCATCAAACGGGCACAAATTCAGACTCCGGATTGCCACCGAGCTCTACTGAGCAGCTTTTGAGGTACCTTATATAGGGTTTAGCAACACGATGACTGAAACATGGAATGCATGCCGTCTGTTGGGACAGGTCAGCTCAAAGTTGCAATGGCTCTCATATAATGTTAAGACTTAAAAGTGAGTTATGAGAGAGAGACTATGAGTTTATTTCGGCATATCGTCTCAGAAAGAAAGAAAGAAAGAAAAATTATTTATTGTGACTCGCACAGGAAGATCACAATGGTACAAAAATGATAAAAAACAAATTTCTTGGAATTAAAAAGGTTTCTCTTGGTTTCTCTCAGGGATCAGTCAGCTAGAAAATGCAGGCGCCATCTAGTTTTTTAAATATTGACGTTTGAAATAAATTACCATTTCATTTTATTACTGAAAAAACCTACATCTTTACTTATAAATAAGAGCCATGTTGTGAAGTTTTGGACCCATTTTTGAGGAAGAAAATAGATAGCAGGGTTAATGAGGAGGTTATTAGATTCTAGAATAAGTTTTATGTCCTACCTAATGGAGTTCCTAGGGGAGTTCGTTGCGCCACTTCTTCTTCCCAGCTAAAGCACTAGGAAGTGGTAAAGGGCGGGCTTTTTGGGGGACTGTCAGTAATTTTGACGTTCAAAAAGTGCTGACTCTCAGCCTAGTTTGAATAAATGACTTTTGTTTTTTTTTTAATGGGTAGTACCTTTTGTTATGACTAGGTTAGGTTTGATAATAATTTTCTGGTGGGTAACACTACTGTCATCCACCGGAAAATTATCACCTACGTACAGAACCCATTTTTGCACATACCCAAGTTCTCGAAATGGCTGTGGATGCCTTTGTTTACTGCAACTTATTGAGACGACACTCTCAAATAATTCTGACTTTGAAAAAAGGCGTTTAGCTTTTAGACATTAAAACAAACAAGACAAGAATCAACACAACATAGCAGTCATAATCTGCCTATAACGAGGGGCTCTTGTCTAAGTAATAACAGCCGCAAGGCTCGATCTATAAGGTTAAGATACACTGGTCGCGGTTGGTCCGTGGATTGGTGACCATCTTTACATACCAAAACCTTTAACACGGGTCGTCAGAAGCTTCGAAAGTCTGACAACCAGTCTTACCAAGGGTATCATGTTGCCCAGTAAATGGGTTGTGGAGGTCAGATAGGCAGTCGCTCCATGTAAAATATTGGTATTCAGCTGCATCCGGTTAGACTGGAAGCTGACCCCAACATAGTTGGGAAAAGGCTAGAGAGATGATGACAGATAATGAATCAGCATGGAACGTTCCCATTGCTGGGACTGCCTCCTCTCTGTGACAGGGAATGGGCCCTAATCCCTCACGCGGGTCCTTTGCGCGTTGGTGGATTTCTCATGCCTTCGATTTTTTGGTTCTAGGACACATGTTTTCCTTCACCGTTTTAGGAACAGTACATAATCCTCTACAATTCAAAACGTAAACGGTAACATGGAATATTACTAGTACCTATGTATGTGGGTACTACCTACGTGGTACCTAATTTCCTAGTCACTAACAAGCCCTTTAACGGTTAGTTTGCGTTCCATAACCCAGTTATTGTAACATTTACGATTGCATTGTTGTCGAGCAAAATTTTCAGAATTGTTCCCGATAATGCATTTGCCTATAACTTGGCCTGTTGTAAAAACACGAGGTGGGTATGTAAGAGTGCCATATTTAGCACTAAAAGAGAACATACTTGTGCCATGTACATATGTATCAAATTGACAGAAACGTATGACCTATCACTTGAAAGCATTTGGTAAGCTTATGTTAGAGTTACCGTGATCGAGTTATTCTAATCATAGGTCACCCAATAACCAATTTATAGGATACAACGAACTTTCCATAGAATAAATATCCTACGGATATTTAATAAGTAGAGATCGGATATTCGGATGCATTTACCTAAAGTTGCGATGTTGGCTAATATGGAATGCGCTTTTGTTTCGAAATAATCTTTGTTTGATTTATGTTTTTTTTTTACTAACACACACCACCCCCTCCCTTACACCCTACGTACATATATTTGCATCGGGGCTTAAACATTAATTCTAAATAAATATGTATCTGAATAGTTTTGCAATGCTAATAATTTAGAAGTCACTTCCATACTATACACCCGACTAGTTATGCATTCCCGGTGTTCCTGGCATCAAAATATGCTTTTAGAAACTGCTTCCATACTTTCATAACCAAAAATTTACTTTAGGTAAATATATGCATTCGAATATCCGATCTCTAATAATAAGTCACGGATTGGTGATTGTTTTTTGTTTTTATTAGCAGACGGAAAGAAGACCCTGTCTACCCTATTCTTGACTATCCCGTAACTAGAACTAAATAGGTGCATACATAAAATGAGTAGCGGTTGTGCATAAGGTGCACGAAACCGTTTTTTTTTAAAGAACCAAAGCCTACCATTATTATAACGCCAATAAATCTCATAACAGACAGAGAGGATTTGTGAATATATCGTTGATAAGGACAGTTTTTTCTGAAACCCACCACCTCTCAAACATTAAAGATAGCCCCACCGGTCACGCCGGTTCGCATTAACAAGGCATATAGGTATAACTAGGTTAGCTGCAGGCTGTAAATTACACATACAGGCTGTAAGTTACACATGCACATCAATAGTGCAATTAACCTATTTCCAATATGTAACCATAAACTACGTACCAAGCCCTAAAGAAAAGAACAATAGCGGAAATGAGCAAAAAACCACGCACTGCAGCATATGGATTTGGTTTTTCAGAAAAAGGTCGGAAACTGTACAACCGAAACATGTGGGCAATACTCCAATCACCTTGAGTTCGTGTTTAATCAAGATATTGACATTATTCCCACACTTTTACTTAAGTTCCGTAGCTAATTCACGAGCACAGAAAACTAATTAGGAAAAAGTTTTCCACAACCTTTTTCGAGGCACCAAAAAAAGAAAATCTGGAAAATTTCGAATTCAAAAAATATGAAAATGAACTATTACATCTGAGCATGGAAATTAAAAAAAATAAGTATCAGGCTATCAGCCAATCACAGCGACTCACGTGTCGCAGCGTCCGCCTCCCATTTCATCCAGATTGGTCCATGTCCGATGAGATATGACGCGAGGCGACTCGAGCCGGGGCGAACAAACTTGCTAACAGACAAATAGTTTGCTCAATCCGCTCGGGTTGTCTCGCTGTCATGGCGAGGCTCATGACGTCACTGCCACACGCCGAAGAGCTGCGCACACGCCGACCGCCACACAACAACTGCTTGAAAACGTAGTAGTGTATGCACAAGTGTTTTCTGAAACAATTCTAAAGGAGTTTTCTACTATTACTTTTGTAATGTTGTAGGTTAAGTACGAGTTGGACGTTTTAGAAACGGCTGTTTCTACAAGTCGTAGTATTACATAGGTAGGTAGGTACGAGTGTCTACATAAAAGCTGCGCCGGAGCCGAGACTTCAAAGCGGCTGTTGTGTAAAGCAACGTTCTGAAGACCAGCAAAGCATGTAAAAACTTGCAACGACTAATGTAAGTAAAGAATATCAAGCAAAACCAAAACCATTTTCCAGGATTGGAAAACTACAACCTGCAATCTTACGCCGAAATTCCTTTCAGGCAAAACAGTGTTTAATTCAAAACATTGACATCGCCCCGTACGATTCCGGGGCGAAATCAATGTTTATGGACATTTGAAAGCTTTTTGTAAGGGATTTAATTTCAAACCACTATCATATTCATAACTCAAACAACACAACAATCCCGAATGGTAATGCCATTGGTAATTGGATACTGTCTACGAACGAATTGAGCGGCTACGAATTCAATCCGTGCTACGCGGTCGGCAGTTTCGCGTAGCAGGGATATTTGTCTCTGCAATTCAATTATCAGTTTGTGTGGTAAGTAACTAAACTATGTATGATAAATTGATAATCAAACTAAATCGATACGATTGTAAGTATTCACACAACTTTTTGTTAGGGAGTTAACTTAAAATTTAGCCACAATATAGTTGGTAAATTGACTTATCTCGAATTAAAGAAGTCATTAATTCCTTTTATCGTAAAAATTATTAGGTTGTGTATTCTATTTAGTTATTTTTTTTCGGCCGCGAATTACGAGTTGTAAGTTCTTAGGTCCTAAGTTCCGAACCCAGAAGTGCTCTTTAATTTGTGTAATTTAATCACCGCTGCTCTCAAAACCGTGAAGGAAAACATCGTGAGGAAACCGGCATGTCCAACCAAAAAACCACCAAACCAAAAAATCTAAAACATGTGACATCTACCAACCCGCAGTGGGCCGAGAGGCCTGTGTCCCAGAGGTGGGAACATTATGAGCTGATTATGCTTTATTTGTGAAAATCAGCAGTTAATATACATTTTCTTTCATGTAATATTTCTTTAAATTTCCGTAAAACCTGTAGACTTTAGTAGAGGTAATTAATCGGGATATTCGCTTATATCATGTATTACTGGGCGTTTTAGGCGCAGCCGTGATGCCTCACACTATATTGCTAGTTTCCGATATCGCACTTGACACTAATTATTTGATTTTTAATTTAACTATCCTGCTGTTCCGTGTGGTGCCGGACGTAAAAGAAGAGCACCATCCCATTTCTTCCCGTGGGTGTCGTAGAAGGCGACTAAGGGAATTACTAGAGAATGGCTGCCCATTTTCTAGTAATTCCCAGCGTTCTCTATGCATTTTACCACCATACTGCGATCGCCAACCCGCCTGCCAAGCTTGGCGATTATGGAAAATCCCGCCTTTTTGGGGGAGGCTTATGTCCAGCAGTGGACGTCTCTGATATGATGATGATGATATCCTGCTGTATATTGTGTGCCTTTAGTCCGTGCTAAATAAATGTATTTTCTTTCTTTATTACTTACTAGCTGACCCGGCGAACTTCTTATCGCCAATAAAGTTGTCAAAATAAAATAGTTGCTTTTACTACTTTCCTTGCAATTTCTTCATATTTTCTCACCGTTTAAACCTTCCCTGGACTGCCACAAATATTTCAAACCCAAAATTAGCCAAATCGGTCCAGCCAATTTCGAGTTTTAGCGAGACTAACGAACAGCAATTCATTTTTGTACATATAGAAGATAGATTGTCTTACATTAAAGATCCAATAAGATGTCCTAAGTTTATTTTCGATGTTAAAATAGTATTAATGTAGTCCAATTTAATTAAAAAAATAACAAAAAATCCTAATCTAACGAAAACGAATAAACAAAAGCAAAGCGTCGAAAAACTCATCCACATCGCTGTCAACTGGTAATGTACCCAAGAGACTGGTGGCATTGCCACGTTGTATAGCAATGCTCAGCATTTGGTCAAAGTAAAAACCAGCCATTGGGTCACGGGAAGTGTCAACCAGCCCTTTCGAGATTTCCGTATAGAGAGCATGAGTACTCGGACCCCACGGCCCGAGGGTTTCAACCCGAAACGGGTCAAAAATATAATTACTAGTAGGAAAATATAGATTTGGGGTATTTCTTTTTTAGTTTCTGCCATCAAGGTGTTGAATCTTGTGAATTGGCATCCCAGTCGAATCGACGTTTAAAAAATGTAACTTACAGAGTAAACAGTAATAACTAGGAACAAGTAAGTATTTACTTAATATGTTCTTTCCGCGAGCTAAAAGATCATAAATTGGCCATTCGATAGACAAAACATACGTATTGGTTAGCTAATACCAAAAACCGTAAACCAAATGGCCCTGTGAAGGCCAGTAGAAACAGAAATCTGTTTCGTCATGCTCAGAACAAATAACATAACATCACGCCTTGGTTTGCCAGAAGGAATTGGCAGAGGTGTACCTACGCATAGTACACCCACATTTTGCCCGTTATTTTTCTCGATGCTCCAACCTCAAAAACTGCATATCAACTGCGTTTGCATGTTTTATTTCTCCTTGAAGGTACCACCTAGCCATTCGATCAAACACCTACATTCGTACCTGGCTGCGACAGTGCCGACGAGGCGCAGGTAGCCAGCGACCCACATACTGCGCGCGCCGATCGAACGCTTTATCGAATGTTGATAAAACTTTAACGGCCGCAGCCCTAGCGGATAAGCCTGCACCGTGAAATCGACGCCTGCGCACCTAATTACTATACACGATATTTGTGTCAAGTGTGATTGCGTTCTTTATAGGTTTTGAACGAGGTTTTTCAGGCTTTCGTTTATGTGCACCCTGTGATTTTTTGTGAGGCAACTACTATCAAAAGGATTTTCTATCAAACTCTGATTTATGGTCTCCACTGCTATCGGGCTTCGAAGGAAAAACTCAATCAAGTCTTGCCATGGTACTGCTTTAAGTTACTTTCAGATATACCCCTATAATTATAAACGTTGCTTATAGCTAAGGGACGTCAAAATGTATGGTTAAACAGTCGCTAATCATTAGTTAACTTTATGCTACGCTTATGAATAAACCCCACAGTTATTAGGACTTGGCATTAGAACCACCTGTTTGTTAAACGCAGATGATCTGACACTACTAATATCTATTCATACAGAGGCAGACTGTCTTAGATTACAAACAGACATAGACAGAGTGGTAGAATGGAGTAGAAAAAAATAACTATTGTTTATTGAACAAAAATGTTCAGTCATAACTTTTGGTAGAATGAGAGATCCGATACGTCATGGGTATGAACTGAATGACTCGGTATTGGATCGTAAGGATGATGTACGCGATTTGGGAGTACATCTGGATACTGAACTGACATTTCGTGAACACATTGCATCTGTTTGCAAGAAATCCTATAGAAGCTTAGGTTCCATACTTCGTAGGGCAGTAGGCTTTAGAAATATAATAGCTATAGCCGCTATGTATAACACACTTGTAAGAACACAATTAGAGTATGTGCTCCATGCTGTATGGGCTCCACATGAAATCAAATGTCCTAATGCTTGAGCGCATACAGAATAAATTCACACGATATCCGTACATGGATTTTTTTTTTTTTTTAAACTCAAACTCAAAGCATTTATTTCAAATAAACCAATTACAGGCACTTTTGAATTGTCAAGGTAGGTGAGTTAGAAAGATGAAGCTAATTGCCCATTCCAAAGCGTAGGTACCTATGGAGAAGAACGGGCAAGAAACTCCATGGACACTCTTTTAAAATCATGGTAATGTTACAAAAAGTTGGTTACATCATTATGTTGAAATTATCAATGTGAGAACGATGTAAAAAGACGTGCACATTAAAGCGTCCGTAATTAAAACAAAAATAAAATAACAATTCAGAAATTAAAATAAGCCGTGGGAGCTAGGAGATGACCAGTCCCTACTGGCGGCACCTACTATGGAGTCTACTCTATCTATCCATTGAGGTACCCAACCCTATTTGTGTTAGGTATGGTTGGGTACAACAAATTGGAAACAAGAAGGGATTTGGCACTTGTTACATATATTTTTAAGTTATTGCGTGGAAAGATCTCGAACCCGGTTGTCCTGAAGAATGTGTGTCTGAACGTGCTGGATAATTACGCGGCGCGGAGACGAAAACCGCGGTTACTGGCGGTGCCTCGCGGCCGCACCAACCTGCTGGGACCTAAAGCACCTTTGACGCACGCCATACACTTAACGAAATCCCGGAAGCAATTTTTGTGAACTCATTCAGAGAACAGGTAAATAAATCCACCCTATTTATTTACCAGTTCTCTGAATGAGTTCACAAAAATTACTTTACATGTGATAAGCTGTAATGGATAAAATACTGTCGAATTCGATTCGATTCGATTTGGGGCAACCTGTCATGTTAGTTGTGTTGGGAATAATAAATAAATAAAAATAAACTCTTCAGAATGAGCACGCACACTACGCTGATGTCAAGTGTGAGTTCTTACAAAACAGCATTTGGCTAAGGTAATAGTGAACTAATCTAAATAATTAGAGCAACAAAGTAGGATGCTAATGACTTCTTATTTAAACAAAATACTCGCCTTAGTAGGTCATTACATTCTGGGTCGGTGTCAACGTACCTACCTGCTTGATATGTATTTAGACAGCTTGGATTCTGCTTTCATCGGTGTACAATAACCCAAACACGATGCTTATTGCACAGGATTCAGCCACGATATTTATAAAATTAATTATAATGAATATGTATTGTGTTCTACAGACACTGGTGCCTTCTGCTCATCTTCACTTCCTTCTGCTCCTTTCCCGATTTACCTATATGAATCCTATCGTTTTTTACTACTTACATAATAGAGAATCTCATGCCCAGGTTAAGAATAGAATCTGAATAGAATGTTAGCTAGAAGGTAGCGGTTATGCACCCTAATTACACACGATCACAATCTGAGTGATTTTGAACGGTATTCCTAATCCATTGCGTCATATGTTCAAAAAAATTGATGCTAAACAACGTACTCTTATAACGCAATGAATGTTGTTGAATTGTCAAAATGAAAGCCATGGCTACTGCCAGTGTGGTGGGCATTTACAGAGGAGGAGAAGAGTCCTTGAAACGTAATTACAGCTACTTTCCAGATCTTCTTGCTGTAGGCACTCAAAAGTTTAAAATATCACTATATCTTTTAGTATGTAAGTATCCTACGGTGTCTTGAAATAAATCAAGAAAGCTTCCAAGCACAGGGTCATCAACTTCCTTTGAGGTTTTCTACTACAAGATTAGATTTCCGCTCCTCGAATGTACACAATCATTTACTACGATGCTTGTTCAGTGTTTTGTTACTGCCAACGCCTACGCTGAAACAATAGCACCGTGTAGTAAGTAGGGTGACACGAATATTTGCAAAGGCGTTTCTAAGTTTAGTGGATAGCATAGTAGTACTCGTAGGCCATCTTTATTTAGTGCCTCTTCATTACCTGACTGAGTTACCGTACCAAAATCAAAATAAATAGTAATTTATTGAAACTAGGCTGAGAGTCAGCACTTTTTGAACGTCAAAATTACATAAGACAGTCCCCCAAGACGCCCGCCCTTCACCACTTTCTACTGCTAAAGCAGCTGCTAGCTGCTAGCTAAAGTTAGAAAAAGAAGTGGCGCAACAAACTCCCCAGCAGCACAACTGTCTGTTAAGATAGAAGAACTTGATTCTATACAATGATAGGTAAGTAATTGACATTACTAAACACAAAACATAAAATTAAATTATTTGATATAATTATGTCAGCTAGCACACGTCAATATACCAACAAAACATAGTAATTAAACTCAAACAGAAATAAATATCAAAAGCAAAACAATACTTGTACCAAAACGTAACTTCTCCTGACTTCTTAAGTGAAGCGGGGTCGTGTTTGTTTACAGTATAATAGCACTTTCAAGTTAATGAGAAATGAGCTGGAACTTTGAAGGACGTAAGGATTCAGTTTCTAAGAAGTTCATGTTGAGGTTGGGAAGATTGTAGCACAGTCTCTTTTTGACTTTCTTTAGTCACTTGATATGTTGTGCTACGATGTTCAAAAAGCTATAACTATTGAGAGGTCTTTGTTGAAAGCTTGGTGCTTAGGTGAAGTAGGTACTACTACCGTAGGTCACCGTATCACCGTAGGCGACAACTGCGATGCTTCTGCTGATGTTACAGGTAATCATTAGTTGGACTATAGGAATGTGACATTAAAGTTATCCGTACTAATATTAAAAAGAGGTAAAATTTGTTACTTTGTATAATAATTATAGGCGAAAAACGACCACTGCGGGACATAGGCCCACGCCAAACACCGCCACTACGACCGATGAAGAGATCCGTAGGAATTAAGTTAACGAAATAACAGGGCATGTTGCTCGCAGTACGTAGTAACTAGTTGGAAAGTCTCCCACAAGGTAAACCGATAACCTGGTGAAGCCGCACAAATCCGCTGGTTAGTTTGTTGAAGGGAAAAATCATGTGGAAGGAAGGTTTACAGCCATCGTGACTTCGGAATAACTTAGATGTTTTATACCTCTCGTTAGGCAAGCTCAATAAGTCTGGTAACAATAGAAAAGTAGCTGTTTTTATCATCACGCTACAACCCTTAGGAACCGAGAAAACGGAAAAAAGTCGGTAAAAACCAATTAAGTAATAGTGGGAATGGGCGCTGGGTTGCGACTAGCGACGCTACGGGTCGGGAACTCGGGACCCAAAATTTGACGAGGCCCAAGCTGCGGGCGAAGTGCTTGTACAAAATGTTTTTTTATTAGATTGACCCCCTGTTCACAATAGATGAACGACGAGGTGCCAGCGTCCAGGCGCGGCCGTCACCTCGCCAACATCGTCAGGACCAGGAGACAGGCAGTCGTAAGTACTTGACCGATTTATTGAGAGCACGCGCGCCGTGTGCTCGATGGTCAAATCAAATCAAAACTAATAATGTATTTATTTGCTTAATACCGGTGGGGCATGAGGACTTAAATAAAAAAAAATACGTTTATGATAGCGTCACGCCCATTTAAGTGTAGGTAGTGTGGGTAGTTGGATGTATTAGTCAGTGCTGTGATTAATCAGACCTACACCCACCGGATGACCGGACAAGCAACTGATGTCCTTTGTTCTAAAAATATACCAATTGTATTGAAATACATGCTATTTGAATTATTGGTGGGTTATTATTTAACTCAAGATAGGATAGTAGGCTAGATTTAGAGATTTTGTTAAATTCTTCAAATTTGGACGATGCGGGTGGACTCTACAGCAGTTTGCTTTGTTGTGATGGTATCCCTACCACCACCACCTAATTTGTCAAATTGTCATCAATTACGTCATAAAAATCATTTTCCTGTGTTACTGATGTATTTATTAGTAAAATTTACTACCTACGTTTGCGTTAATATTATGAATGAGCTGATATATCATTCATGATGAATGCCCTACATGGCCTGAATGTAGTTATATTTAGCATTAGGTAAATGTGTATTTTAAAACGATTACAAATGTCATATTTAATATCTCTAATTGTCTATGCCTTCTTCTCAGTTTTATGTGAACATCTATAGCCGAAAAAAAACTTTAAACTGTAGGTACTAAGCGGTGGCTGGATAGACTTAGGGTCCTATTTCACTAGGACACCAGTGGCCACGGTTGCACTTCAAAAAATGTATGTATGGTTGCGCAACCGATCGGACGCTTGGTGAGATACCCATCATAAAGCTGTATACATTTTGTTTGTAGCGCGACCTTGCTTGCGCCACCATGGTGTCCAAAATAAAGTTTAGCTTAGCCTTCAAATGGCAAGTTTATACCTACCTACCTATGTAATGACAGGTTAATGACCCTTAGTATACCTACCTATAGATAGGTACTGAGAACTTTAATGACCTAGCATACCTTCTTACAACAACCTACATACAAAGATACTCGGAAAATGTCAAGTGACGCACTATTACATCAACTTTAAAAAAGTCTAATTTCTATGCAAACATTTATTTAAATATTTTTACCTAGACAGCGCTATATTGAGCACCTTATCTTCTGATAAGGATGTTAAACAATGCATAAACGATGTTCCCGTTTCTAGGGAGCAGATAAGTACCAACCAAGTACCTACACCGCTAGTGAAGCGCGGGATACAAAAAGGTCTATTCTTTTATTTATACTTTCACCTCTTTTGTTGTCCAAGTTACCTCTGCTGTTAAAGCACGATCTTTATTCTATTATATTGATAGCTTAAGCGGCATTGTGGCTAACAATGAAGGGTTTTACGATCAGTTAGTAATGTTAACTGAAGTATTATCCTATAAAGGTCAGTTGGGAGTTCCGACGCACTGACCACGGCGGCGACCGACAGCGCGCACGTTATCAAACCTACACGCTACACCTCTCTACACAAAAATCTCGAACGGGAATACCGGATACTGACGCAGTGCTAAGAAAATACAACCGTCTCTGTCCAACACATTGTAAAAGGGCCGCGTTTTTGTATTCCATCCTTGTCCTCAACCGCGAAGCGATATCGTGCTATGCTTATAGTTAGAAATATGTAACTGAATAGTTTACTTTTGTGTGTAGTTTTGCCAAGTTGATGTCGTTCGAAATTAGAATCGCTGCATGTTCGTCGTTACTAATGTGTGAAGTGAATTGAAACTCATTTTTACGGGGAGCATCGTGTTCGGGAGTTTTTTTTAAATTGTGCAAGTGTAAAATGCGTTCGGCCGTGCGATGGTGCGGAAACGACACATTTTTTAGATTCCATTGAACGAAAGTTTGTGATTTTCTACGGATTATGTTTATGTGCTGTGTTTATAAATAACAGTGATAATTATTGTGAAAATGTTTAACGGGAGATTTTCTTTATTTAACGTAAGTTGTTATCATTTTTTTTTCTTTGAATTATTTTTGTTTTCAATAATTTCATGTCGGATAAATGGAAATATTTATAATAATATAATAACTAACAGTCAATTTATTACTATTGAGATAAACTTCAACAAGATAATGCAAATATAAATAAGTGTTATCAAATATTTTTCCTTGTAACTGACAAACAAAGAGCTGGCAGATAGCCAGAAGAACACTTTAATTTTATCATTCGATATTACGGATGATCAATGAATTTAAACATTACAATAATATCGTAATTTAGATTGCAGTTAAACGATTATAAGTTATTCATTAATATACATGAACAATATTTCAATTAGAATAACTTAGAATATGGTCATTCATTATTTTTGCTGTAGGTAATGATTCTAATGAATGCATCGATTGTTGGATTGTGGGTAGTTCCTTGGCGCAATTTTTGGATAGTAGGTTTTTATATGAAAATAAAATTAAACATCACTGTTCGATACACAACTCAAAAGAATAGCTAAGGAAGTTAAGTAAAAATTTGGCAATTTATTTATTTGGCAATGTTAGAATTCCGAAATCTTAGTGATCATCGTCCACGGAATAATCGTGGTCTCATCATATAAAAAAGTTAAAATAACACAGATACCTATAATCTTATTTTTGAGGATGTATAGGTAGGTTTAGATTTAACTAAACCATTCGAAACAGGTAATCAAAACATTCTTACTTATTAAGCTTGAAGCAAATCTAGTTACCTACTAGTTATCTCACATATTGTCATGATAACTTGATGCATAGGGTAAGAATCGATTATTCTAGATAGAAAGACTCAATAAAGACGTTACACCTTACTGTACATTTGGTGTTCCCAAAGGTTCGCAGTTGGGCCCTTTGATTCTCTATTGTTTTGCAAATAATCAAAAACTCCTATTGGAGTTCTCCTTTTCCAACAGTACCGTTTCAATATTGTTTCAAAATGCTCTACTTAGATGGTAAATTCGCCATTTCAGACCAGTTCACAGACCCCTGGTAATACGCACTAACAAAGATATACCTTGTTGTCGTTATCAGCAAGTTGCACAATGTGGGATCTATTGTTATTGTCCATCCACGTGCAATATCAGATGGCGCTTCCCTCGCAATATTATACCTACCTACCGCCTACACCTACTGCTAACGCCAACGCAATATACCTATATGATTTTATAAAAACATCTAGTTTGAGACTCCTCTTGTATGAATGAAGAATTGAGTAGTAGTCGGTCAAAATTAGGTGACATGTTTTTCTAACTGTGATGAGGATAGCCCATAAGGTAGGTAATTGGTTAAGTACAGATATTTATTAATTGTAATCATCTTTTTCATTCGCTGACGTGATTTTCGCGTGATATTCGCCTCTGCAAGTGCGTATTTGTCTATAGCAAACTAGGTGTTCACAGCTTTATTGACGTAAAGACTTTTATTTTTATCATTGTTCCTTGTATGTATTCTGAGAATATCTGCAATACACTCGAGCAGACTCAAAACAAAAGGTTGGAGATACATAATACTGTGTGTCTGGCTAGATTGTAGCTAGAGCCATTCCAGTTTCAAGGTCTATCCTTTGAGAAATGTGTTTAAAAGATACATACCATATATAATAGGTACATAAACAGAACTTTGTAAAGAAAATTTGGAGGAACTCGTGCTGTACTTAGAGATCACAACACTTGCGAGAAAGCACACACTCTCAGTTTTTTGAATAAGTAACAAGAATAATTACAAGAATGACAAACAAGTTTCAAGTGGGATATTTAATTCAACGCATCCTCATTCTTAATCCTTACTTCTTACACCACCACAAGAAACCACCAAATGATTCATTTCCAACAATAGGAAAAATCCAGTTATTCATCATACAACAAGACAAGTCACCACGTTGATCTCCACTGCCACATGGGACGGGAACAAGGTCAGCAGTAAGAACATATCCGCCGCTTAACTGGCCTCCTCCGGCATCTTAGACTAATAAGATAATGTACCCACAAGTGTAGTTAACTAGAATATTTGTGGCTGTAGACTTGGAAACAGGTGGATTGCTGTCAGCGAGTATTTTGCAAGTTAATGGGAGGTGATTTACATTTTGGTGTATTAATTCGGTCTTGCGCAGCTTGAAATGAAAAATGACAATTTTATGTGAGTCACGTTGTGATGTGAATCCTGTAACAACTTACGCACTACATAAATTGTTTATTAAACTGGAGTAAAAGCAGATCCTAATTTCAATGTCGAAAGATTAGATCTTACTCATTAATTGGCTTAGGTATATACATACATGTATAGACAATTAACTAGCCATAATTGTTTTATATTTGAGTAGTTATCCTAATTAACATATAATGCACTTTCCACTCATTTATCACAACCAGAATAGCAGGTACTTAAATTACTCATCTTTACATAGTATTAAAACAAAGTCGTTTTTCGTGTCTGTACGCTTATATATTTTAATGCGGATTTTAATGCGGTTTTCATCTATAGACAGAGTGATTCAAGAGGAAGGTTTATATGTATAATACGCCGACCTTCACGCCGGCGAAGCCGCTTGCAAAAGCTAATCAATAATAAGGAACAAAATCTAAGTTATCATTATCTGCCTGCCCTTTTTTTTTTTTTGATTACGGGGGGATATCCTCATGGATGTCCTCCGTCCCGGGGAGGGCGGAGGGGTCCGTCAGACTCTTACTGACTAAAACCACCCCGGTGTTCTGTCTCTCACTTGCACCGGGGATCACGGGAACTAGAGTGACTTCCGCGATCCCCGGCTAGTGCCGGCCCGCCTCTGCGGGCCACCTCGCGATAGGGGGGAGCTAGGTGTTAAACTCCCCCCTTACGTCATAGAGAGGCACGCGTGGGTCACTACGCGCCCCCATCTCGGGTCCTAACAAGTAGAGGGCGACAGATTTCCCCGAATCTGTCGCCCCTGGACCCATTTAGGGGGGCTGGAAGAGGGCGTTGTCCGCCCTCCGCTGACGCCCGGTGCGTCTGCTGCGGATCGGGTTAGTGAAAGCAATCTCCCGCTCCCTCTCCGCAGCCTCCTTCTGCGACATGACTGTTTCGCAGAAGGAGAAGTCCTCGCTGCCGACCATCGAGTCGACAATGGCCGGCACCAACAGGTCACTGCCGACTCCTGAGATGAGGGCACGGCGCGGCTCCTCCCAAGCGGCACACTCTGCCAGCGTGTGCCACGCCGTGTCCTCCCGACAGTCGACGCAGTGGTGACACCGGGCGTCCGGCTCCCTGTTTATGCGACACAGGTACTTCCCGAAGCAACCATGCCCCGAGAGCACCTCTGTCACCCGAAACGACAGGGAGCCGTGCCTCCTCCCGAGCCAGCGCTCGAGTACTGGCCGGACCGCCCCGATGGTGACGGGCGGTAGGGCATGAGAGCCTGTCCCGCCATTCCGCCACCAGGGCTGCGCGAAGCTCTGACCGACGCAACTCCAAATGTCGCTGCGTCAGCCACTCGCCCCGCGCACTCGAGTCCTTGCGCCACCGGTACAGTGACGCGAGTACCTTCGCCTCGAGGTCCCAGGGTGGGGATCCGGCCAGTACACAAGCCACCTATCATCTGCCTGCCCTGTCCTAACTATGTTGGGGTAGGCTTCCAGTCTAACCAGTTGCAGCTGAATACCAGCATTTTACATGAAGCAACTGCCGATCTGACCTCACAACCCAGTTACTGGCAGTAGCGGATTTAGGTCTGATGGCGCCCTAGGCCCAAGACGATATTGCACCCTTTTTCTTTCATAACTTTAAGGTTAAAAATAAAAATACTTTTTGAAATCTTTTTGTTAGATATGTCAGTTTTTAGTACTCTCCTGATTAATTATTTTAACAAAGAAATTCTACCCTTGAAATGGATTGTCCGCGCGCAAGAAAATAAACTTTAAAATTTGGTCTTACAGTTTACAGAAAAACCAATCGATTTTTAATTTTAGTAGTCTTGGAAATTTTGGCGACCCTCAAAATTTGCCGCCCTAGGCCTTGGCCTCACGGGCCTAAGCCTAAATCCGCTACTGGTTACTGGGTAATACGATACCCCTTGGTAAGACTGGTTGGAACATAATCTAAGTATAGCTAAGATATATAAGCATGGTAAAAAAGATTACAAGCTAGACTTTGACCTGCAATATGACCAAAAAGGACATTAATTAGGTCCCTCCAGAAATCACCAAATCTCTACTGAAAAGATCATCTTCATTCTTGCAATGATCTTTTCAATGGTCGTAATTTTTACAGAATCACAATGTTGATTTGGTTTTTAAATACTTGATGAATTTTAGCCATACCCAAGTACACTACCGCTCTTCTTATGCTTAATTCATGTCGTGTTGCATTCGATTTGTGTTGTCGTATTCCACTCGTATAAAAATCTTATTTTGGAAAATCCAAATCGTTGTATTTTATTTAATGCACTTGTAGTTCCTTCTTATTCAATACATCTCCACACATGTCGTCATTATTTATACTTGGGTCGCCTACAAACTCGCCTAGATACGGCTGAATGTATTGATCTCTAATACCTTTTTACGATTATCATTACCTTAAAGTTGCATCTACCCGCCTGCTCCATCTTATCTTTTCTTTTCACCTGTCCCTTCCCTCACTTCCAGGAGCTCTGATATTTAAAATAAAGGAACTAGGTAACTAAAGTATATAATTACATAAAATGACTAGGTACTAAATAAACATGATTGTGAATGAATCACGTCGCGTTGACCGACACTAGTCAACATTGGGCTGGTGACGTCATTTCACTATAAATCGTTTAAATATAACCGGGATGAGCTGTGATGTGACACGCGCAGCTACAGGACTGACTGAATAGATAATTATTTTTAGTAGGTAAACAGTTTTAAATAATAGCGTGAACGAAGGTGATCAGAAACCTACTATGATTTACGTTCACATTGTCCTTAATTAGTATTGAGTAATACAAAATAGTTCACGTGGAATATCTGTAAAATGGTGGAGGTGCGCTTGTTGGTAGTACTTGTGGTAGAACTAAAAAACTCGTTCAAAGCTAATTGTTCTGAAGACGATACGTCGCGTCGTTTTTGAGCGTTTTAAGTTACAACCGCAGAAATAACCTGTTTCTCAGTTTCTTAGAGAAATATTACTACAGTGAAAATTGTTCTTTCTTCTGTGGGTCCTTCGATACTTCACTATCTTTTCAAATATGATGTGATTTCTTACAACTATCGCTGGATCTAAATATTGTCATGTTTATCAGTGCGGTAACAAGATTTATGAGCAAAAACACGTTCTAAGGACCAAACATGAAGATAACTTTATCCTCCATCATCATTTCAGCCGAAAGACGTCCACTGCTGGGCATAGCCCTCCCACAAAAGAGGGGGGTTTTGCCATAATAGCCATGCTTGGCAGGCGGGTTGGCGATCGCAGTTTGGTGGTAAAATGCATAGAGAACGCTGCTGCCCATTCTCTGGTAAATCCTTTAGTCGCTTTCTAGGACACCCACGGGAAGAAATGGGATGGTGCTATTCTTTTACGTCTGGCACCACATGAAACAGCCTCCATAAGCAAATCATTACACTACTAGTGTAGAGCATAGTTTAGTTCTAGCACTTGGTATTTTATCTGACTGGTTCCGCATTATTGCTGCAGATAAGAGCACTTGCAGTGCGCGCACGCATCACGCCCTATTTAACGTTGAATTACATTAACCATTATAATTGTTCATCTTAGTAATGTATAGAGGTTTAAGAGACGAAAAATCTTCCTTATTTTAACTTAGAATTGTCTTGCGTTTTTCCATGTTGCGAACCTGGGATCGATTTGATCTTGAGGAACTGTTTCTAATTTTAGTAGATATCTGGAGTAATAAATTTGAAACTACCTGCTACGTAATTTGAATCTTCTTTTCATTTCTCTTTCTGTAAGACGATAAAATTTGAGTTTATGTGCTATATACCATGAGGTAAATTTTGCCAGCTGATGTCAGGGTGTGCATTAACAACATTTAGACTTAAAAAGTGTCCATGGAGTTTCTTGTCTGTTCTTCTGCAGAGGGACCACGCCTTTAGAATTTTTGGCAACTATAGCATCATCTCTCCTAATGACCTCCTTGAGAATTCAAAAGTGCCTGTAATTGGTTTATTTGAAATTAATGCTCTATGTTTGAGACTTGAACAACTTAAAACTTGCATGCATGGCAATACTACACCATGGGCAGACAGCCAAACTTTGCTGACTGGCAATGAACTAACTAACCACTGGCCAATGGGGCTAAAAGGTTCTGGAGTTTCGCCCGCGTACTGGGAGACGGAGCGTTGGAAGGCCTCCCCCACAAGGTAGACTTATGACCTCGTAAAGGCCGCAGGAATACGCTAGATGCGAGAAGGAACTGGCCGAAGAGGTGATGCTTGGAGGAGGCTTACGTCCAGCAGAAGGAAAAGATAGCTATGTTTTTCTATTAATTATCACAGTTATGCGTTCTAAACGAACCATGATTTTGTAGATAATCGTATATACTTTGTAGCCGTCAAGTCAAAAGTTTGTTGTCAGTGTGATTTTGACAGTTTGGGAAGAAATATTCTTTTGAAATAGTCTACATTTATAAGGACCTAGACAAAAATCGTTAGAGACGAAAGACAAAATGACAGATTGTAGAAGGATATCTACGGTGCGATGTCAATAATGGAGAAACGGAATGTCACTTTGTATTGAAAAAGCACTGTCTATTCTTCGTGGAAATAGAATGTGTCATGCTAAGCCTGCAGCAATGGATGTTTATCTCTCGTAGTATTATGATTAAGTTTGAAAAGGTAAGGAACTCACTTAAATTAATAAAATAAAAGTAACGCAGGCTAGTAAATACTAGTCAGCCTAGCTAGCACGTTACACAAACGTTGCGTATACGTTCTGTTGCGAACACTTATTTATTTAGAAAATAGAAACCTGTTTACTTTCTATCGCGCCCAAGAAAATGTATGCTGCTCGAAAGCGAAGAAAATTTACCTTCTTAAGTACCTATTAGAATTACTGCTAGTTTAGATGGGTCTATAAAATCTGGTTTTTGGACTATTTAAGACGAAATGTAACTTGTTCTTACAGTGTCGATGACAAAAAAATTCAAACGGTCCAAAATTCCGCTGCGCGATCTCCGCTCGCTTACGCTGTCATACGATCGTCAAAGAAAAAGGAATAGAGCCTGTCTTTTACCCATTGTAGCCGTTGAAAATTATGACAAAGCCAAGTCATCATCATCAGCATCTGCCTAGTCTTTTTCCAACTAAGTTGGGGTCAGCTTCTAGTCTAACCGTAGGAGGCTGAATACCAGTACTTTACATAGAGCGACTGCCTATCTGACCTCCACAACCCAATTACTGGGTTACACGATACCTCTTGGTAAGACTGGTTGTCAGAATTTTGGGCTTCTGACTTCCCAAAAACTAGATTACAAAATCCAAGTAAAGTTGGTAAAATATTCAAATCAATATTTACGCTTCATTCCTAGACAACAGTTGAACTAACTAGAAGCTATTAGAAGCATTTAGCCATGCTCCAAGCGGAAAGTCGGCACGTGAGTTGAGCTTGCTTGAAACTTATAATATGAAAATGGTACCTACTCAAATGAAAATTCAAAATATTTATTTCACATAAACCTACATAAACACAGTTTATTAAACGTTAGAAGCTAGGTGCGCGGTTCTAACAGGTCATTTCCTATGGAGAAGAGCCGTCAAAAAACTGCACGGTTACTCTCTGAAAATAATTGGCTTTTACAATGTTTTCCAATTACATGGTTAATACTTGAGTACCATTACTAAAAATAATTTTCCAACTTCAAAGTTACACTGAAGGTTTTCAAGTTTCCAACATCTTTAAAAATAACTAGACTTTTTTATCAGTTGCGGAAATATAATAACTAGCCAGCGCCGTAGATCCGGTAATAATTAAAACGGTAAAGTGGCTCACAATTTCATTACCAAACTCAATTAACATAACAATGAAATGCTGGACAATGGACATAGGCCTCGACCAAAACGGACATAGGTGATAGCACAGTATAATAAAGTAAGCAGTATTCCGCCTTCATACAAATCGGCGAAATGGCGCGGTCGATGTGCTTCGAAATTTCGGTGTACACCAATATTTAGCGCCGCGCCTGCGCCGCAGTTACGTAAGGACGCTCATTACTGACATAATATATTAGTCTACACAAGGATGCGGACGGTGCGAGATACTCCCACACATTTACTTACGTGAAATATGGCACTAAGTTATCGACTGTATTGTTCAGTTTATGGATGTTTGAATTCATCAATCAAACCACTAATAGCATTTTTTTAATAACAAAATTAGTAGGCAAGGATGCTTTGGGAGACCTTAATTTATTTTTTACTTTTTATTATGTCGAACAAATGGATAATATCTAAACATTTTTTAGACTAGTGAATGGCTTCGGTTAGTATGCTGCGATAATTTAGCCATCAGAACTTATTCCACAAGCTACCGAATTTGTGGAAAACAATGTAATGTACAGGACAAACTAGTAGGACTTATAAGATAAAGTTACAACCCAAGAGATACAGTGGGTAACCCTAGTGTGTGTTGATCTACCGAGTGGCCGTGGGTAATTATTTCAAGGACGCTGCCGAGCCGTTATACTGCTTACTTTTCATACTGTGGTGTTAGTAGATCGGTCGGCTACTAAAGGTGATTAATTAACAAAACACCGCAGCCAACAATAGGTAAGTTCGATAATTAGCTTTATGTAGGTTATAGATAAATTTTGATCAGGGTCTGATGATGGAATAGTAACAAGAAATGAGGATAAATTATGTAAAATGATCAAACTAACTATGGACGGATTTCACCAAAGACATTGAACGCGATCAGCACATCAAAACCGCGTACAATAGCTATAAGATAAGCGCGAATCTGCAATGCATGTTCTGGGTGCACTCGTTCCATCGATATACCTTGTCTGTTCATTAGGCGAGACGGACACCATGAAAAAAAAAAAATGCTGCCTCAAAGGTTAGTAGTAAGTAGACGATCAAATCAAATAAACCTCACCTTTGACCTTATGAACTTACAATAAATAAATAAGTAACCAAATTGGCGCCTCTCGTTTATTATATAAACGAGATGCGCTTGCGCTTGAGACGTCAATTAAATGGGCAGTCTGCGCACGAGTCGCTATTATACATCACACAGAGTGACATAATTTAATCGTAACCATTGAGTTACACAATTAACGTATAGTTTACAGCTTACTAAAGTGTTCCTGGAGCACAAAAAATCTCCTGGGTACAGAATTTATTCGTTTCGGATAATCTTGAAGGTCTGTAATCATGGACTGGATGAGAGTGGCCGAGGATAAAGCTATAGATATTGCAGACTTTATGAAAGATGATATAGGTAGGAAGGGAATCAAAACTGAAATGACGGGTGATAGATAAACGATCGAGGACGAAGAAGACAGGTTCCGTTGACCCCAAACAAAATAGGATGAGAGCACGTATGAGCATGATTTTGTCAAGCGCAATTTCTTGGGTGATCCCAATTCGACTCGGCTGGGCAACGTTCGGGAAGCTACGCAACTTCTAGTCCCACATACCGTAGTATCTCAAGACGAAAGTCTTTGAGCAGTGCGTGTTGCCAGTGATGACCTATGGAACTGAAATGTGGTCGCTCACAATGGGCCTCATTATAAGGCTCAAAGTCACCCAAAGGGCAATGGAGAGGGCTATCCTTGGGGTTTCCCTACGCGATCGAATCAGGAATGAAGAGATCCTTAGAAGAACCAAGGTAACCAACATAGCTTGAATAATTGCCCACCTTAGTGGCAGTAGGCAGGGCACATTGCTCGCAGAACGAAAAAACCGGTCGAAGTGGTGGTGCTTGGGGTAGGCCTATATCCAGCAGAGGACGTTTTTCGGCTGAAATGATGAATCATGATGATGATTTGTGGCCGAGGCTGGTTTAGAGAGGACACACCAGCAGCCCATTGAGTTGACTATTATGAGGCTAACTGGAAAGATGACGTACGAAGAACTGCTTAGAGTTTCGTATAAAAGAAGATTTGGGTGACAAACGATCATCGTATATGTACTTAGTAATAAGAGTTTACTTGCATAAATAGTTAACAGTAAAGCGCGAATATTTCTAAAACGATGCGCGTACGCCTGACCCGTTAATTAAATGAGGTCAGCGCGTGCCGCTAACACAATATACTTAGCAGTAACGATATAATTGAATCTTTATGAAAAGGTTAAACAATTGTGGTGTTTTAGAGATGTATTATGGATTGACAAATTGGCCACTATTGTAAAAAAGATGATGCTGGAGTGGAGAGTTTGTTGTGCCATTTCTATGCAGCTTAAGGACTACAGACCTTTCAAATGCTAAATATGATAAATCATTTTATTTCTGTAAGTATATAGGTTTGTACAAACACTTTTACACGTCGATTATATTTTAAAAACTAGTCGACGTCGGCGTTTCCGATCTGGCTACTCTAAGTAGAAAGGCCGAAACAAAATCAGAGGTCACAGTCTCTTTTATAGTAGAAGTAGAAATAATCTTGGTCAGATCATTTGAGGGCCATGAAGATCGGTGTCTGGACCCGTCCAGTCATATTTATTTTACCTCTGATTTGGCGTTACTGTCCAAAGCACAGTGATCTTTATTCTGATTATAAGGTTGGGAGCAACCCAACCTTATAAGAAGAATACTCACACTGCGATTTTGACAAACTTGTCACTGACAGCAGTCACTGAAAAGTTTGTCAAAATCAAACAAACTTGTCACTGATAGCAGAGGGTATATATGTTCTGTGGATAGCAGTCACTGAAAAGTTTGTCAAAATCGCAGTGATCTTTATTCATAATAAAATGTTTATGTGGGGTTGCTGCGAGACGTGAAATAACTGTTATAGGACACAGAAAAAAAATCCAAGATGTCAGAAATAAAGAAAAGAAATGTCACTATGTATGGAAAGAGATTAACGTCTATTCTTCGTAGAGTAGAGATTGAAGTCGTCATGCTACGCGTATAGGAAGTAATAAATGGTGAGCGATTTTGGGGGCTACCGTTTGTACAATACAAAAAAATATTCTCAGCCTATTTTAAATGCTCGAATGAGAAATATGGGGAACTAACAACTGGCTAATGGTTAACCACAAACCTTATGTGCATATTGCCGAAATATATTTATATTTCTATTATGTAGGTACTGAATAGCTTGCCAGTCTACTGTCTAGTGGTCTGCAGGATCACTTTTCTAGAAACTCTATGGTGGTTCGTGCTTCAGCTTCGGCTACGTACATCTTCTATTTTGATTGCCAAACTGGGCTAAATTTCAACAATATCGTGACACTTTTGCGCGTGTACCATCAGCTGGTATGTCCATCATAAACAGTACTTAATGTACATAACGGAACTAAGTTTATTACAGCAATCACTATAATTAACTACCGCTCAATCTAGTTTTCATTTTAAAGTGAAACAGGCTGGTTTTTAGCATGGCGATAGTCGTTCTCACTGACCGCCAATGCCAATGTGCTTTTATGTAAATGGTTTTAAAATTAAAATAAATGATTCGAAACAAACTTAAGTCTGCAGTATCTTGTAGTTGTCTATTAGTCTTTGTTAGTAGCAGTGATGTTGGTTCGATTCTCAGGTCGGGTAAAGTGTTGTTGGGTTTTTCTATTTAGAATTTCCCAGTAGTAGCCCGGCATCTGGATTTGTCCCGGCTTGATGACAAAAGGATCGCCTCTTATGACATTGGACTTAAAGATAACTGGCGTAAGGTAGTTAGGTTTTGTGGTCTGTCCCATAGAATATTTATAATGTAGTACCCTGGGCATTCAGCCTATACTCCATAGGTTTAGGTCGTTAAATAAAGGTTAACAAATCCTAAAAAGGGGTTTTTATAGTTGATACTTTCTTGTTTAAAAATACGGTGTAACAAAATCATTTATTTTCGATATAAATTATACGTTAGTTTCCTCTTTTATTAATAAATAATAAACTTTTCTTTTATTCATGTATATTAAACTTTATCATTTATTCTTAAACTACTCTTCCTAGATTTACATCTCGTCATCTAACTAAAAAAATGTGCTCAAGTATTTACATACTTGAGCACATTTTTTTAGTTAGATTTATTAATATTTATAAATATGTTTTTTAGTTCGATTTATTAATATTTATATATATAATATAAATATTTTGTAATCTGCCTATTGTAAAGAGCCCAAAATGACAGGTTCCCTAAACCTGTTAGAAAATACAACGATTTGCTAAATTGAAAAGTACAACTGTGTTGTAGTATGGCAAGTGAAGTGGCAGGTATTACGTTTAGTCGGTTAACCGCGCCTTTGACAGCGCTCTCAACAATCGACATTTACGACTTTGAGAGTGCGTTTTGATTTTGTTAAATTATGATACTATAGCTAGCTAAATAATCGATGATACAATGGAACGATTTATTCTTAATGTGACAGATAGTTCATCAGATTCTGATTCAGATTCAGAATAGAGCCTATGATTATATGACTATAAATAATATGATTTTAACATTTTAAATAAAAGGTTTGGCATCTATGAGTCACGTGTTTTTTTTTTGTTTCCCTTTATTTAATTACCTAAACCTATGGAGTATAGTTAGCCCCAGTTGCATCTGCCGGCAGTCATGATCAATCTGATCTCATTTATTGTTTGTTATCTAAAGTTTGTAACTGCAATTGCACCCAGGTATAAGGAAAACTGCATGGGCTTAAAAGTAAATTATGCTTGTACGTACCACTACGCAAAAGACTTTGTTTATGTCTAATTTTCATAATGAGGTCTATAGGGCGCGTCGAGCTGACCCTAAACTGTTGCGTTCACGTTCCGTTGCGTCAAGCTAACCTCAGGTGGAATTCTGCAGTGGTGTGGGTTCAAAGTAACGGCTAAGTAGTACATTGCTGAGTTTGTCATTAACATCACGTAGTCCAGTGCAATGCATTTGTTTTGCTTTAGCATTGTTTATCAGATTAATGCAATTTATGCATATTTTTATATACTATTTTATGTTTTTCAATTTATTTATTTATTTCAATAAAATATAGTCTAACAATGGAGCTACAACAATAGTGTAGTAGGTAGATCGAAACACAGAACTGATGAATTTGGGGCTTTAGCAATTTGGCAAATCTACGAGACCTGATTCCCGTTTTGATACCTGAATGTAATGCCCAAATAAAGGCATAATGTTGAATTTTCAACGCTCGGCTCAGTGTAGAAGTTTGAAAATCCAACGGTGCAATAATATTAAGGAATTCCATTTAGGTCTCACCTAGTGCCTAGTGAAAACGGCTACAAGTTACTCGTGGATGAGGGCATTTACCTGTAATACTTATACACTTCGTCATGACTGCAACTATATAATTATCTAGAATTCTGTTAAAACAGGAAAAAAATTTCAAGAAAAATTAACAGAGTGCTTATCATTCCCAGCACTTACAAATATTTGCGAGTGAAGTGGAACAAGTGTTTGTCCCATACGGGTATTGTAACGACGATACAGAGGAAGCCGATCACACAAAGATTGCAGATGGTTCAGGATCAATTGATCCCAGTTTATTATTATAACTAAACGGGTAAGAGGCGACATATCCTCGAGATTGCGACCATGGTCAACACATGACAAGGAGCGCCCGCTATAAACTATTTGGATCTACAAAACTTCATGTTGTTTTGTCGGTTTCGTGTCATCTCAGAACTGAGTCACATAATAGCCACATGTAGATATAGAATAGTTACAGATTCAATAAAGCGAAAACGTACCTAACTTCGTGCAAATATTGACTATGGCAGGCGATTCTGAAGTCAATCGATTTTCGGACAATACCTTTAGAACTCGATGGACGAAAACACCTTGTTTGTGTGGTGACCACACTTTTGCCACATAAACTTTTGTGTTCTCTAGAGAAACTCACATTACTCATATACATAGAATCTACTTGTAGTTTCTTGACCTGTATCTGCCTTGTTAAAGGGAAAGGAAGGATAATTGACACCTTATTAGGAATTGTATGATTATATCTGTTTTTGTGTAGGTCTAGAATTCGATGATAGAGTAGATAGACCTATTGTGCGTCGTTAATTTGTTCTTGGACTAGCACTAAGAACGCTACTGCTGAAATTGATCTACTAACTGCTAAATCAGTATGAGGTGGCGAGACGACCTAAACGCGTATTGCAGGAGTTGAATCCAGGTGGGAGATTTGTGGAGTGGTCTTTGCTCGGCAATGAAACAGCGTAGGCTAATAACAAAATAAAAAAGCTAAATAGGCTTAAGGATACAGCAACAGGATCAGGAATGACAAGGCCAATTCCTGTCTTTAAAAACGTTCAAAATCAAGTCGCAATCTTGTATCACCGTCAATCAATGTCTTGTGTCCGTATAAATCGAGGAGGCATGTCTCATATGCATTGAGGAGTTCGTCTGAATACTGGAGTCACATTAAACGTCCCGTAACTTTTTAAGGGTTTTAACACTACAGATTCCAGGATCGAGCCCAGAAATTCAGCTAATTTCATGCTTAATATTGGTAGTACCCACGTTTAAATGTCTCATAGACATGGCTACTCAATTCATACGGACACAAAAACTTGTCAAAATAGGGCAATGAGAGGTATCTTAGACAGATCGGCACAGATATTAGAATGCGACCGATCTTAAAAATACGGAAAATTGCGCGTCTGGTTGCAAACGTGATCATTTTGATTGTAATGTAGGAAATTCACATAACATCTGATGTTTTCCAAGAAAACACATGGCGGTTACCTAGTTATCTAGGCGGAAAATCCCTAACACTAAAATAATTTTTAGTCAGCAAACAGATCACAATGGGTCCTATAAATACGCTAGTAATAGAGTTATTATGTAAAGTACATTATTAGCTGTAACGAGCAATTATATACTTTACTGCTTTGTTTACTTGTTTACTTCGTGTCCGTGTGTATACATTTAGTTATGTAGTTATTCGTGTACAGAATATTATTTTTAGCACGCATTTGCATACACTAGGGTGTTTTAAAACTAAACACACCACCGACTACGACCAATAGTTATTTATCGATGCGACGTGTGTCGATTAGAACGTGTAATATATGGAACAGACATTTTTTTTTTTTGCCTTGTTTTTTGTTTCACTTTTTGGGTTTTGTTTTGTTGTAGATTAAGTATATGTTTGTGTTTTATTTTTAAACAGTATCTGCGATTGGATACGGACACTGTCTTTTTGTTGAGGTTTTTCGCATAAAGGGGTTACCTTTCCTTGTTAGCCGCATAAGTTTTTGTACAGTTGTACAGTACGCGTGTCCGCCCCCCACGTAGCCAGGTGTTCAGCTTGGACGTAAGGTAGGATTTTAGGGGGCTGGAACAGACATTACGTTATCGATTACATTGTTGATCTTGTGTGAATCCAGATGCTGAGCTGCTACTAACACATTCCCAAATGGAAAAACACAGCACACTAACCTCGCTCTTACAAACTCCTCAGACAAATTTCAACATCTAATTTCACTCTTCAGAGATTCGTATTTCAATATTTACATAATTTAAAAGCCTATTGTAGGCCAAATAATCAGCATTGGTATAGGAATTGGCAATGCTGCCAGCCTTCTGGGTACTTTTTCCTATTGACAGCGATGCGGACGATTTTTTTGATACCTTAAAATTTATTATCTACTCTCCTTTTTAATTTATGGACTGGTACATATTATTATTTTAAGACTTGGTTTCAAGGATTGATTTCTTTTTAAAAAGTAGGTCAGCCTATACAGGGTTATTGGAAAAACACCAACAACCTCTTAAGAGGTTATTGTACTCATCATTATGAACAACTTTTACTATGGGACCAAACCTGAAATCGCGAAAAAAATTCAGCTATTCCCTACATTTTGATGAGTTATACGAACATAAATGTAAGGAACAGCTGATTTTTTTTCGCAGCACACAAAACAACCTAGCTATAACTAAACTGTTTTGAGGCCCTAGTGTGAGTTTCATTTAACCATCTCGATCAAACGCAGTGAGCGCGTTCGGCGTTCCGATTGGTCCTTCAACAATCCAGGGCCAATCGGAGCGCCGAACGCGCTCACTGCCTTTGATCGAGATGGTTAAATGAAACTCACACTAGGGCCTCAGATGTTAACAATGTTTACACATGTATCTAATAATAGCCTACGAACAGAGTTATTGTGCAAGATAATGATATGTTAGATAGAGGCGACTAATAAATACGTAATATATCACTGTATTGTTTCCACGAATGAATACGTAACTAATGATGACATTTTACTGCGTTTTAGTTTGAGTGAGTTTCGAGGGTCGATCGAATAGGGTAAGCTACGCTTGCCGCGGTGGGTCTGTGGTTGGGTGACCATCTTTACATATCCGTGCCTCGGAAAGCACGTTAAGCCGATGGCCCCGGCTGTTATTTGTCGATCTTTGACAGTCGTTACGGGTCGTCAGAAGCCCAAAAGTCTGACAACCAGTCTTACGTCAGATAGGCAGTCGCTCCATGCAAATTACTGATATTCAGCTGCATCCGGTTGGAAAGGAACCTGACCATACCATGCATAGTTAAGCAAAGTCTACCAGGATAAAAAAGTTTGAGTGAAATGGTTCCTTTTTTTTTTGAGGCTGGGCAATCATCAAATGACTTCTCCCGCTCTGGGTGGAGCTGAGATGTCAGATTTTTACTGACTAAAACCCACTCATGTTCCCTCAGCTGCCTGTGTGCCAGGGGCCACGGTATCTCTTTCGAACAACCCGTACCCCTGGCAGGCATCGGCCCTTGCGGACCCCATCAGTTGTTGCTGACATCTTTGATGGCGCCCCTGAAACATAACGCGCAGTCGACCCGGGCATTTGTTTTTGTTTAACGTGGAGAAATGCCTACTGCGTTACCACGGTTAGATACCGCAGTTATGTGGGACTAAAACTCCACGGAGTTGTTTTTTACTGGTTTAGTCATTTGAGGAAAATGAAGATGTAGGTACAGTCAGAATATCTCGGATTCGCTTTTATCAGATATCAATAGATTCAAGATAAAACGTAAGTAGATTCATATGTGGAACAAAGTAGTTTAGAAACAAAATCTTAGCGAAATAAAATAGCAGGTAAGTTACCACTACTTAAAAGACAAATATACGAGAAGGAAAAATATAACTAAGTAAATAGGTATTTTTGTTCATCATCAGAACTTAACTTTTTAATGTTGACGAAGCATCTTATTATTAAGTGTCTACCTGTTACAAAGAATAGCATTTTATTTTCCTCGTAAAACATGACAGCAGTCACGTTCGCAATATCCCAGAAAAAATCCATCAGCGATTTTGGAATTCCCAAGAAGCAAATTTTATAGAACTTGTCTTTGACACCAAGAAAGCTAAATAATTTCCTCTTTAAAAGTCAGGTCATCATTCTGCGAGTGTAAACCGAGAATCGCCTTCCTGCTCTCCTATCCCATTTTTTGGAGCCTTTGCAGATATCTCAGTATATGTCCCTTATCATCGTATCATCTATATTATCTTACATTCCACCCATTATTTCTTTGGTATTCCCGTGCTCTTAATTATAACCTCTTATAAATTCTTCTTTTTAAACAGGGTTACAGGACATCAACGTAAAACCTGTTACCATAGATTCAGTTCATGTGTCTGTACCCAACTGAAATTATTTTGTTTTGTGGGTTTAAAAGTAGCCTTAGTAAAGTAGTCGTTCCATACATTATGATCGCTTTTCTATAAATTGACGAATCTTTTCTACGCTAGGGGAGACCCCCTAGCGTAGAAAAGATCATGATTGTGCTATATTCATGGTGTCAGTTTTGGCGTGGATGTCCCTACCGCCCTGTATAGAGTCAGCCCAGAATTTGACGAAGAGCTTGACTCCTTATAGCCATTTAAAGTCATCCTCAAAACGTTCCTTGCAAACATGTCCTTCATTCCTACTCATGCCCGAGGCAGCAGCAAATTCAGCAGTCCTTAATAGGATTTCAGGAGATCCTTTATCATCTACACATCCGTACGCAAAATACGCGCTTAGACGTGGAGTTGCGGACAACAGCCCGTATTACCTATTACCTATCATCTAGACATCTCGAGAAAACCATCTTATGACGTAGTAATTTCATTTATAACACATTTGCTCGTAAAGGGTCTCTTATTACACCAATTTCAATATCGTAATGTATGTCATTACGCACTTGTGCGTTATTGTAATGTAAAACGCACGGTTTATCAAGATGCTCCGTCTAAAACGAACGGTACTTTTTTAAATCTTAGCAAAGAGTTTTTATGTCAGAAAAGTGGTCAACATTTTATGAATAAAATTAACTTTGAGAGATAAAATATAAAAAAATAAACATTTAATTCTTTAATTTAATAAGTTTTGACAATAAATTACAACCATTTACCTGTAACAAAAATAAAAAAATATTAATTTAATTTATCAGTTATACTGGCTGTTTTTATGCCTTTGCCTTTAAAAAAAGCGCTGATGCGCGCGCATCGCTAATTTGTGAACAAGTAATAATGCTTTTTACAAATTGTTCAATTTTTTCTAACTGCTTTAACAAGTGATTAAAGATTTACTCGTTTAAGAAAGTCCGACTTTTATTTTCCTCGCAAATATGTTATAAAACGTCGTATGACATACGTGCGTTTTGAAAATTACAGCCGAGGCGATATTTCTAGCCCGAGCCGTAGACGAGGGCTACATGAAAGCAGAGGCTTACCGCACTTATATCATAATGTACTATTACGTCACATAAGTGTAGTAATAATAAATCATGCTAAAAAATTCAAGATCCAAAATATGCATAACAAGTTTCTTTTTTGTTCTAAATACAATAATTAATGTTTTATCTTTTAAAACAGAAATAACTTTTTGTGTCGTCAGCTGACGTAATATTTATGAGAATCCGTTATTATGATTCAACAGCGACAACAGCTATGCTTACGCTCTGAATTATAAGTGAGGAAATATGTCTGAATGTTGGTTTATTGGATTGTATTCGTTTATTGGCTTATTCTTTTATTTTATTGATCTTACTATAATTCCCTGCCCTGCGCTGCCGCACTGAGAAGACGGTTTTGATTTCGATCATTTTGGACCCCATGGACTTTTCAATGCAGCTCTACGAGTGATTCCATCCATTTCAGCCGAAAGACGTCCACTGCTGGACATAGGCCTCCCCCAAAAGGGGGTTTTGCCATAATCGCCATGCTTGGCAGCCGGGTTGGCCATCGCAGTATGGTGGTAACATGCATAGAGAACGCTGCTGCCCATTCTCTAGTAAGTCCCTTAGTCGCCTTCTACGACACCCACGGGAAGAAATGGGATGGTGCTATTCTTTTACGTCCAGCACCACACGGAACTCCGGCATCACACGGAACGACGAGCGAACTACGAGTGATTATTCACCTAAATAGGTTGGTCTTAAACGTATTTTCCGCAGTCGGAACCGACCCTAGTAAGAAAGAAAGAAAAATAAATTTATTTGTCACAGAAACTCTGGCATACAAAAAGATGAGTAGTAGTACTATGGTAAAATGGTTTTTTTTTGGTGGGAAATCATCAAATAACTTCTCCCGTTCTGGGTGGACCGGGAGAACGAGACCGGAGTGTTAGAGCTAATCTTCGCTCGAGAGAAAAAGAAAAGTTCTACCGGTTTCCTGGCCCTAGGTCTGCTATAAAGCAGACCTAGGGCCAAATGAGCAAATGCACAAATTGGTGGAACCGTGGACGACTGTAAAGTCGTCCACGGTTCCACCAATTTGTGCATTTTGCAGCGTTCATAATCGTCTTTAGCATCCTTGACCATGTCCTAAGAACCTTCGTCCTCGATGCTGTAAAAAAGAATATCGGAAGCCAAGCCCCGGCTAGCAACAAATAGATCTAATCACTCAGACAAGACCTTGCTATCACATCTAGCGATCAGAGAGCGATGACCTCCCCTGATGTTTTTATCACAATCATTTAACGGACAGTTAAATGTTGCTATGCCAAAGTTTTTTGTTTATTTTTTATGATTAAGTGGCGTTTATGTAAGAATGCGGTCGGAGTGATTATGTACCGTACAGTGTCATAGATATATATTTTTTTTGGACCTTGTTTAGTCGTTGCCAAATTAAGGCGATTTTTGAGTGGGTTTTTTGTTTGTCATCGTTGCAAGTTTTTGGTACTATTTCATATATTTTTTAGAATGAAATTTATCATACTTTGAGTGGGATCGACTTGTGCAGTCGAAAATGCACGTTTGCCCAGAATATCGAAAATGGCAAAACGCACATAACATACGCCTTGTTTTCCTGGTAGGCTAGACAGAGGTGTACTTACAGTACACCCACATTTAGCCACTTATATTTAAGTCCTATGTAATGGGGCGAGCCAATTGCCGTCAACGGGCACAAATCCAGACTCCGGGCTGTTACTGAGAAATTCCAGATAAAAACCTAATATCCAGCCCCACCTGGGTATCAAACCCAGGGACTATACTCAATGCCGGAATAGCAAACGCGGGGCCCGTAGCAAATTCTGTTGAGGGGCAGTATAAAGTGGCAAAAAAAAAAATTGAGCAGTTAACATGATATTTAGATGTCACGATTCGAAATTTTCTATTTTCCATTTAATAAATTTCACTCAAAAAATGACATGACAGGCGGAGGTTAAATACGCGGGGTCGCCTTTTGCGCGGGGCCCGTAGCAATTGCTACTCTTGCTTCATGATTAATCTAGCACTGACTATTCTCGATGTTATAATTAGATGGGACGCCTTTACATACCACTTTGGTAAATATAGGCATGATGTTATATTTATATCGATGTACGAATAACTATCTACGCATATTTCTTTGCTGTGCAAATAGGGGTGTGCCCACAATTGGACGCCCGCTGTGCCCTGTTATGATCAATTTGCTTGTTTGACCTCCTATAGGGGGAGTTCGATGTTGTTTGTGTTGGTGTGAAGAATTGGTTTGCTTAAGTACTCTTGCTTGCCTACAAGGTTTGATGTAGATTTCTTGTGGAAAATTGAATCTTGATGATATGGCCGGGCACCAGGAGCAGTGATGGCTCAGTAGTATCGCTTCCGGCTAAAGGGTTGTAGGTCGTCTTGAGCCCAATCAGGGACTTTACTTTGTGTATTTAATTTCATAACCACTGCTCTCAAAACGGTGAAGGAAAATATCGTGAGGACATCGGCATGTCCTAGAAATTAAAATTAGATGACATGTGACATCCAACAACCCGCACTGCGCCTGCGCGTGTTTGATAACGCCCCACTCGCTCTCGCAAAGAGAAGGTCTGTGTCCCTGCAGAGGGAACGCAACATTTCAGCATCGACTCTGAGCTGGTTTCGATGACGTGACGGTGAAAACTATTCCTCAGTTGGGATAGTGGCCCCTGGCCAATAACAAAAAAAAAATAGTTTCGATATTGCTTATTTACACTTAGTTACAAAATGATATGCCTAATTATGTAGCACATGTGGGCATCGCAACTAAATAGCTGTTTAGTTTGATTATGCGGGCGACGTAAATTATCTTAGGGTTGCTGCACGATCGTTTCAAATAATGATAAATAAACAAAACTCATTTCCAAGACTTCAGTAAACGGCACAGTTAGTTACATCAATGAGGTCTCGACCTCTGAACTAGAGCACACTGTAAGACAGGGGTCGAGGTTTAGGCCAGTAGGCTGGTTTTCTGTCTTGCCTGAATATGTCATTGCATTGCAGTCTCCGTGGCAGGTTTCGTGTGATGCCGGACGTAAAAGAATAGCAATCCCATTTCTTCCCATGGGTGTCGTAGAAGGCGACTAAGAGACTTACTAGAGAATGGGCAGCAGCGTTCTCTATGCATTTGATCACCATACTGCGATCGCCAACCCGCCTGCCAAGCGTGGCGATTGAAATGAAATGTTTATTTATGTAAGTAGATCTTAAAAGACACTTACACGTCAATATTTTGTTGGTCAATATATTAAAAACTAGATGGCGCCGGCATTTCCTAGCTGACTGACTGATTATGTCAAATCCCCCCTTTTGTGGGAGGCTTATGTCCAGCAGTGGACGTCGATTGCAGCCTAATTTTACTTTCAAAATGTTAAAACATTAACATCATCTGCTTAGCGTTTTCCGAACTAGGTAAGTTGGGTTCGGCTCCAATTCTAACCGGATGCGGCAGAATAGGTACCAGTATTTTACATGGAGCGACTGCCTATCTGACCTCCATAACCCAGTAAATGTGTGATACGATACCTGATGGTAAGACTGGTTGTCAGACTTTCGGGCTTCTGACGACCCGTAACGACTGTCAAAGATCCACAAATGACAGCCGGGACCAACGGCTTAACGTGCTTTCCGAGGCACGGAGAGGCTTATTCCACAAATATTTTAACTAATTTAATTTTATAAGAATAGAATTCTTACGAAATATTTATGGAATTTCTTATGCACAATAACACGCGTAATGTTTGTCGTTCAAAACTTAAGACGCCAGATAATAAGTTTTATTAACTTTGATATAATTAGAACAAACATTTTAAGAGCAAGTTGTTCTATTTTGAGTGGGTATTTCGTTATCTTAACATAAATAGTGGGGTTTCAAGGTTTTTAGTTGGTTTGCTCAGTGCAATCTTGAACCAACACTACAGTACACTGATAGTCATTTCAAATGCTGTGCATGCTATGATTTCATTTATTTTAAGACTTGACTCGATTATGAATCTTAAAGCCACACTAATTGCTCTGAATTGCTGGGATTTAGGTAAGTCAGGATCTTTGACAATCTTTCCTACCTTGTTATTGCACTCATTTAACAGTAATTTTCTTATACTTACCTAACTTTCGACTCATATGTTCCCATCTGCTGGCACACAGGCCCACTCTCAGTGAGAGGGATCTACCACGCGGGCCCAGTGCTGATGTGTCATGTCGTCGATTTTTTTGGTTCTAGGACATTTTCGGACAGCCGGTTTCCTCACGATATTTTTCTTCACCGTTTTGAGAGAAGTGATTTTTAAATCATTTACACAAAGTAAAACGGCCGTCTGGGTTTGAACCTACGACCTACAACCGTCGCGGTCGTTAACACTATACTCCATAGGTTTAGGTAGTTAAATAAAGGTAAACAAATCGTAAAAAGGGTTCTTTATAGTTGACACTTTCTTGTTTAAAAATACGGTGTAACAAAATCATATTTATTTCCGATTTATACGATAGTTTCCTCTTTTATTATTAAATAATAAACTTTATCATTTGTTCATAAACTACTTTTCCTAGATGTAACTACTTGAGCACGATTTTTTTGTTAGATTAATTACTATAATATAATATTTTGTAATCTGCCTATTGTAAAGAGCCCAAAATGACAGGTTCCCTAAACCTTTTTGAAAATACAACGAATTTGCTAAATTGAAAAGTACAACTGTATGTGATGTAGTATGGCAACTGAAGTGGCAGGTATTACGTTTAGTCGGTTAGCCAGACTTTGACAGTGCTCTCAACAATCGACATTTACGATTTTGCGAGTGCGTTTCGATTTTGTTAAATTGTGTTATTGTAGCTAGGAAAATAATTGGTGATACAACGGAACGATTTATTATTAATGTGATAGTTAGTTTATCAGATTCTGATTCAGATTCCGAAAAGAGCCTATGATTATATGACTATAAATAATATGATCTTAACATTTCAAATAAAAGGTTTCTCATCTATGAGTCACGTGGTTTTTTTTGTTAACCTTTATTTAACTACCTAAACCTATGGAGTATAGGCCACCACAACTCCGCTCCGCAACAGTCGACTCCTAATGAATGCTGAAATAAATAAAATTATATGAGTTAAACTAAATAACTTTCTAACTGAATTGTTGTTATTACTTGACAACTCTTCACACTTCTGGGCACTTCGAGGATTTGGCAGTGGACCACTGGCATTTTTCTTGCCTAACATCATAAAGCATTTTGGACATACGAGTACCTAAGCCACATTCTCAAGTTGCGTCTCAGTTCTCGAGTAACAAAGTATTTGTACACTACCATGCATACGTCCACCATATTGATCATCGATCTGTATGCACAGCATGCTGTCAGACAATTGGACATGCTATTGACAGAGCAGGTTTATAGCTATTTTTTGGAGACACCTTAGATTCCTTAACGGCCACAGTTATAGAATTTAGAGTTAGATATGTAAACGGACAACAGATTAGTTCATCCAACGTCTCCATTTGAAGAAGTCTTAATTTACATAAGATTACATGTCTCACGGAAGTGTTAAAGGCTCCCGCAGACAGGCGCAATGCGACAGCGCGACACGACTTTAATAAAACAATTTCTATGAAAACTGCTTGGAAATTGATCTAAGAGTCGCCTCGCGCCCGGTTTACGTGAGCTTTAATTCCAGAAAACACTATTAGGTACTTACTCTATCACTCTGTTTCGTTTGAACTACTAACTGGACTAGTGAGTTGTGTATTTGTATCCATCGTTCGAAATATACAAAAAAATCAACAGTCATTTATTCAGACTAGGCTGAGAGTCAGAACTTTTTGAACGTCAAAATTACATAAGACGGTTTCCCAAAACGCCTGCCCTTAACCACTTCCTAGTGCTTTAGCTGGGAAGAAGAAGTGGAGTGGAGCAACAAACTGCATAGCAGCACATTAACCTACTGCAGAAACAGGGCCTCCTCCAAATTGCCCAATTAGAGCTTCAAGGAAGGCTTGTAGCCTTACTTGAAACTATGTATAACCTACTTAACAATTATCGCTATTGTGCATAGTTGGCACCTCCTAACAAAGCTATTAGCTGTATATTTTAAATTGGTTAGTTTGCTTAATCATTGTGTCTTATGCTTTAATGAGTATATGTTAATCTATAAGGCCCTTATCGTTCACACAATTAGCATCAATATTTGGCCATAGCTTTGGACAGTTTTTTCTTTGAACATGGCATCACGCTGGTCGGCTTAGGAGGTTGTCGGCTGCTTAGTGACTGCCTCGATAAATTAAGGCCTCTAGCCAAGGTCTAAAACTACACTAAGCCAGTGTCCTTGATACTTTATGCCAAGTAGATAATCACTTTAGTACCTCTCCTGGAAATCGTAAGGAAGCCCACATGTTTGCAATTAAATCGAATACATGTGAATGCACTATTAGCTGTAATTGCCGGCAGCTGTCACGGGATTTCATACCGGTATTTACTACCGGTACTATTTGAATAATTGGAAATCTTGGAATAGAAGCAATCGTAATTACTTATGACTCAATAACGGCATTATTTGCTCATCGATCCTTCAAGTCTACTGTTTATCTTCATGTTTGTCTATCTAGTTGGTAGTGATTGTATATCTACACGATTTTAATGGTCCAGTAAACTCTGACTTCATTTTGAATAGTGTTCCTCGTTTTAACACATTCGATGCCAAGCAAGAAAAATAAAAATAATTAGTTTGTGTGCCCACAACTCGCATCCGAGTCGTCGCTATAAGTAGTCTCGCTAGTCGGGTCCTGGGCATGAACAGAATCATCAATAGCTAATTATTGCGACGACTCGGATGCAAGTTGTGGGCACACGAATCAACTATTTTTCGACCCATATGCTGGGTGCTTGGCATGGAATGTGTATAGTGATGGGCCGAATACGGATTTGACCGAATAGGAATAATCGGCCGAATGTTTGGGTAAAAGTTTACCGAACTGAATATTCGGCAGGATTGGCGCGCCGCACACTGGTCCCAAATTAAAAAAAAGTGGACATTGATAGTAGACCGCTGATATTTTTTTTTATTGTTGATACAATGATAACAGATAAGACAAAAAAATATTATTGTCCTACTTCAAATACTTTTCTGTAAAAAAAATATTTCTTTTTTTTTTGTATGGGAGCAATTACATTTTACTCAATTTCTCAAAAACTTTAAGCGATGTCGAGATGGCAATCACATATGTTAGAAAACTAATAATTCTGAGTATTTGGCTCGAAGAAACTTATTGCTTATCTCTGCGTACTTTCGAGATAATAGTGACAGAAAATAACATTTTTTTTTTAATGTTAATTTTTTGCTTTTTTTTAATCATAGCCTTACTTTAGCACATAATTATAATATATGCGTAATGTCAAATAAGTAAAAAGAGACTTCTCTGTAAAAGAGGTTATGGGGGCTCACTAATGACTGAAAAGCTATGACCTTTCTGAAGGAGTACTTTCATCAGTTCTAAAAAACAATCAAAATGAAGACATATTAAGCTGCAAACATAAAGTTGAATATGTTCACAAACGATTCTGAAAAAATATTATGGTGAAAGATTAATATTTGGGTCTATATTCTCTTGAGAAATCTCTATTTCCTCGTTTTCCAACGAAAGCAATTCATTGTTCAAGATCAAAGCACTAGCCTCTGGAAACAACTGTTTATGTAAACGAGCAAACTTTGGTTTGATATGGCTGATGTAAGGATCTGAGCTAATTAGAAAGCTGTGGATAATGTCTAAATTAGTCTGAACTCTACCGATTTTTCTTGTATGTGCCATTCTAACATTCCGGAAATCTTTATTCCTCGCTTCGGAAGCTTCTTCGGAAAGCATGCCTATCGGAATAAAGGAGAAATTTTCACAAATATCAGCACCGTGTATCAACAATTTATGGACACTTGAAGGCATGTAATACCATGGATATAAGTTTACATATAGCATTGCTGTTTCTTTACAATATTCCCTAAACAAGTTGGTATTAATAAGTTGACCAGATGAAATTGTTTGTAAAATGACTGCAAATCTCTTGATTAAATCAGGGTGGATACCCGTTATTTCAGCAGATACTTCATAATTTTCAAAAAACCTTCTTGCCGTGTTACCGTCATTGGTTGTACCAAATCCCTGTTTTACTATGTCAATTAACAAACCAGTTCTTTCCCGGAATTCTTCTTGTGTCAAATTCTTTTTAATTTCTTTTAACAATTTATCTTCTTTTCGTGCAGCCCACTTTTTGAAGTCTAAGTTGTACGAAATGTGTAAAATACATTCCATACATCTTATCCACATATGAAGCGAAGACAGACCATATTTATACATAGCTTCTCTGATGAGTCTTTTGGATACAAAGTCCAAGTCATTCATTTTGCTAGGTGGGGTATTGCAAATATTACAAACAGCTGCAGAAGAAGTATTGGAAATCACAGTAGAAATTTTCCCATCAATCATAGTCATGTACAAATCATGTTTAATATCAAAATTATCTACAATTGTGGGAACAAGATTACGAATTTCTTCCTCTAAGGATGCACTTTCCTTCTTTATCAATTCATTTGTTTCTTTTGCAAATATAAAGCCAATTGGACGACAATAGTTTGTTGAAGAGGGAGCAGGATTTTGCCACAAGATAGTACCACTCTCTTCTTCCAAACGAAGCGGAACCAAACTAATCATGAAAACTGAAGAATCGTCAATTTTAGTGTCGGAGTGTGACTTTTGTTTATAATTACTTTGAGAAGATGACCCGTCAAAACCCCATTTGCTTATTAGTTTTAGCGATTTTTTGTCGGCAGAGTTGTGCTGAATTGTTTTTAATATCCTATTAGTTGTCAAATCTAGAAGCGATTGAAGTCTTATCTTAGCATCAGATTCAGTTACAGTTATGTCTGACTCTGGAGGATAACAAGTTTTTTTAGCTTCCAGGAGCTTTTGATAGGATGGAAGACCATACATTTTCTCTGAAGCAAGAATAGTTCTTAAATTTCGATATTGCCATTTTGACAAATTTGTTGAGGTGTAAAGCGCTAACGTTTTATCATCTGGTAAACACGGTTTGTCAGTCTTTTTAGCGAATATACCATCTCACATTTTTCCTTGTTTTGGCTGAGTTCGTTTAATATAGCTGCTAATTTTGTTTTTTTAGACTCTTTTAATTTGGCACATAAAGCATAAACTAATTCCTCCTCTGTGTGATCTAGAAGTGTTAGAGAACGCCTTTTCTTCTGTTTATCAGATATATCAACAAATGGTTTTTTACTTGTACCATAACTTAATTGATGAGTATCCACTTGCGTTTCGAAATTTGGAATTACTTCCTCGGCAACTTTAAAAATGCTGCTTAAATCGATATTTTGACATTTTGGCCAAACTATTTGGGATTGTAACCAGTCTGAATTTTTGTTAAGAAAGGTCTTTTGAGCTCTACTGGAAGCAGACCATCTTTTTGAGATATTACTTGAAAAATTACGACAAAATAATTTAATATTACTCAAATCTTCGGAAGACAATTCAACACCAATACGTTCAATAAGGGCATTAAATAAAAATTCGACATTTTTAAAACCACCTCCTGATTTAAGAACAACGTATAAGTCTAAGTTGGTGACAAATGCGGACATATTATAATTTTAAGGAAAATTGAAAACAAATTAGAATCAAAGATATCAAAGACAAAGTGACTTTGATTTTAACAAAAAAAATTACGAAAACAAATTCGACGAAAGAAAGACAAACAAAAATTATTTGATTTTAAAATCCAAAGATTCAAAATACAACAATAACAAAACAAACAAACAACAAGCATTTCTTCAAGCGCACAGAAAAAATAAGGACACGTCTTATCGCAACCACATTTAGTTGTACACTGAGTGAGGTGTACGCGCGCGATTCGTGACCGTATTACGTTACGTCATGAGAGGCGGCCATCTTGTTATCCCGGCAAACTCGCGTCGAAGCTCCATTTTGCTGGCCAGCGGACCTATTGCGATATGAGTAAGGCTATGATTAAAAAAAAGCGAACAATTAACATTAAAAAAAATTGTTATTTTCTGTCACTATTATCTCGAAAGTACGCAGAGTTATGCAATAAGTTTCTTCGAGCCAAATACTCAGAATTATTAGTTTTCTAACATATGTGAATGCCATCTCGACATCGCTTAAGGTTTTTGAGAAATTGAGTAAAATGTAATCACTCCCATACAAAAAAAAAAGAAATATTTTTTATAGAGAAAAGTATTTGAAGTAGGACAATAATATTTTTTTGCCTTATCTGTTATCATTAACAATAAAAAAACAATAAAAATTTTTTTTATCAACAATAAAAAAAAATATCAGCGGTCTACTATCAATGTCCACTTTTTTTTAATTTGGGACCAGTGTGCGCCGTATCGTGCATCTCAAAATATCAAGTCTGCTTGTCGAGTGTCCGCGGTTGCACCTACATAATATTATTCAAATCAAATTATTTTATTTTACATAAAAGGCATATGTGAATTAAAATACTTACTTTCTTTGAGCCGTGCACCTAGCTTCTGACGTTTCATACTTATGAAACGTTAGAAGCTTTCTTATGGAGAAGAGCCGGCATTAAACCCCACGGTTACTCTTTTAAAAATAATTCCATTCACAATGAGTACCCATGGGGGGACAGTACTATTTTAGGACTCAGATTTTAAATCAATGTAAATGCAATTTGGATTAGGATTATAATACTTGCAGTAAATAAGTTATAAAATTAAAGATCTTAGATGAATGTGCCAGTAATCTTACGTATGTATGGCAGTGATTGCGGCCAGCCATGGCACGTTATTTTATATTATATCGAGGGGTGAAAGGCTATTTGTTTGAAGCGACATTTTGGACGATATTGAGTTATATACCCAATAACTAACTGAATACTGTATATAACTCAATATCGTTCAAAATGTCGCTTCAAACAAATAGCCTTTCACCCCTCGATATATATTTAAGTATATTTTATATATATTTAAGTATGACAGACACGATCACACGACTGTAGTGCTATCTTTATGATGATGATTGACAACTACTTATTCATTAAAATAAACTCTGATTACATCATACAGACACTGAATAGATTCATGTCACTGTAACGTTCTCTACTTTCAGTATTTCTTTCTTAGTATCAGGGAGATAAATTTTTAACTGACTTCAAAAAATAAGATTTTCGGTTCTCATTTTGTATCTATCAAATCGGTTTGCAAAATTCTTCCTTTGTTTGAAAGAACATATATACTAAATTTTTATCCAGTGCGCAAACTGCAACCATGAATTCAGCATATCATTCTAGACCCCCAAGCGCATAATTCATGGTTACAGTTTGCGCACTGGATAAAAACTTATCCTGTATAATATGGTCCTATATAAATTCAAGGTCAAGTTCGGATGAGTCGTTTTTGAGTTAGGTGGCAATAATACGTATTTTTTCCTCTTAGTGTATGTTGATGGCATTATGATAATATTATGATAGGAAGTGAAGGTAGGGTGCCACAACTACAAATCTCCCGGTTTGCATTAATGAAACCATGTTCAGTAGTGTAGTGGATGTAGATTTTTTTCATCACACAGTAAACATACGACAACGGAGGAAATACATAGAATACACAATTGCCATATACAGGATATGAAACTTATAGTAATTACACGGTATATCGTTACTAAGGGGAATCTAGTCGCGGGCTCGAACTCACAGGTGGGCCTGGCTAAAAAGCACGCTGTCTCACCAGGCTTCGTGTCCGACAGAGAGAGTATCAGTGATGAGCAGTTCGATGCTAATCTAAACGCACAACGTTATTGAGTGAGATGCAGGATCATTTTAAGTTAAACAGGCGCGTAAAAATTTATGAAAAGTCCTTCGGAAGATCGAGTTTTATGAAAAAAACACTGCATAAATTAATGACGAATAAAGTTTATTGAACTTTTCGATAATTGAAATTTATCGGTACTGACTTGGTTTTGGAGATTTTACATTTCTTTTATTACCTAAACACGCCCAAAGTTAGCTTAAATTAGCAAGAAAAACGGATCTCTGTTGGCTCATAACTTTTTAATGGCTTTTTATTCTAGTATTCTGTTTCCGTACAGACAATATTAATATTGAGACAAAACTATATATACCATGTTTAATTTTTGATGTATGTTGTCGAACAGTAGAGTAATACACTCCCGAAGTTTGTATGGAAAAAATGTCGACAAGATTAGGTGGATCTTGTCGACATTTACTACGCTTTACATTGTGATTCAAAATCCTAGTCCCACCAGTTCAATCCTGTCTACCATAGATCACTCGTCTAGAAACAAAATAGTGTTGCTACTACACTAAGTGGGAACCATAAATATTTAGTTTGGTTCGCCACAATTTCTTATCTAGGTATCTACCTAGATAAAATTACCTATCTAGGTAACTAGTTGGAAGGAATGCAGAGCTTATACCGCTGCACATTCTGCCATAAATGTTCGTTGAATAAATTACGTATTTATGAAAATTTTTACATCTGTTTTTCGATCATCTTTAAAGACTTAAAAAAAGTTGCCGGTTCTTATTCACTTGTAAGTACAAATTAGACCTATGGATCGTGAATCTCGATTCGTCATAACTTCCTTTACGTTTATATTTATTTATGAAACTTGTGCCGAAGTAGATTTTCAGTCCCACTTATAAATGCATTTCGAAATATCTTGTTAATTATAGTGAACCATCGTAACCTCACCTCACAATGGACACTTATACTTAAGTATAAAGCTACATTGTAAGCACGTATATGTACATAAACGATGCTTACATACACGCAGACTATTTATAGGCAAGGCGTGCCAAAGAACTGTGGTGCATACCTTTGGTGTAGAACAGATGTTTGCAGAGAGGACTGTTTGTAAATGTTAGGTTAGTTACGTGGGCTTATGTTGACTTAAAGGCATGTATAGATGGGGGCTCAGAGTTCATATAGCCCCATTGAATATCATTTTCATGACAAGTTATTAAGTTGTTTATATTTCTGTTAAACACATACGTGTTACGGTCGCGAATCAGATTTCGTTCATTATACAGCCTAAAATAATGAAATTTGAATTTTGCGGGAAACCCCACGTAGATTCGCGGTATTCTTGTATTTATAGAATTATAATTATAAAATTCATCAATACTTCTCTAAGTTCATATTTACCCTATCGAATGAGTATTTCAAAATCAAAATCAAAATCAGAAGTCATTTATTTAAATTAGGCTGAGAATCAGCACTTTTTGAATGTCAAAATTACTTAAGACAGTCCCCCAAAACGCCCGCCCTTCACCACTTGCTAGTGCTTTAGCTGGGAAGAAGAAGTGGAGTGGCGCAACAAACTCCCCAGCAGCACAGCTGTCTGTTTAGTTAGATAGACTTAATTCTATGCATAGGTAGGCAAAGTATTCAACATTACGAGACACAGAACTTTAATAATTTGTCACATTATCAGCTAGCCATGCCAATATACCAACAAATAAAATTAAAACTGAAGTCAAGCACAAAAATCAAAAAGTAAACAAAGCATACTACCAAAATAAAAGCCTCCTGGTATAAATGGCGTGATAGCTTACGTTATGCAATGCCGGATTATGTTCACAAATGATAACCTAGGACCATCGAGGTAAAATAAATAAACAGGTAGGTATAGGTATTTTATGAAGTCATGACATTTGCGGCCAATTCGGATTGCTGATTCTGAGACTAGTATTCTGTATAGACATTATGTTAAGGTGACGAATTATATTCAAATCAACATACAATCTGACGGTGAACAACAAATTCCAAAAAAACGTAAGTAAATTTTATTTATGCGGGCTACCTTAGCATGCTGTGTGGTAGCTAGGTCTGTAAGGAGACTTACAGCCTAATATTTGTTTGTCTTAATTTTGCTACGTCGAGTTGTCTCTCATATCTGCAGCAACAGCTACTCTTTGGTCCTCCGATAATTATGTGCATACGCGGTGCGGCATATATTTAGGTATCGGTATTTCGAGTCGGTGTTGCTACTTGCACATTAATGAATACTTTACGTATTATAATATTACTGATGTTTATACATAGGTAAGTATGCTAATATGTGCCTAACATTATTATTATTTTCATTGACTAAATAAATAGGCCTTTTGTCCTTCGGCTATTTGTGTTACAAGCGTGCCTATTTCAAAGGTTTAATGTATTTGGGACTGACTACACTTCTGCAGTTTGCATCATTATGTCTTGGAGGGTGCAGATAAGCAACTACCTTCACTTTCCAGGATTGCCTAAGATAATACTCCAACGGCAGAAGACAGAACGGTCCAGCATAGCTATTGAAAACTACTTGACAGGCCTTTTTCTTTCTTTTTTGGGTGGGAAATCATCAAATAACTTCTCCCGCTCTGGGTAGAGCAGAAGTGCATGTCAGACTTTTACTGCCTAAAACCCACCCGTGTTCCCTCAGTGGCCTGAGTGCCAGGGGCCGCGGTACCTGTTTCGAACAACCCGCACCCCTGGCAGGCATCAGCCTTTGCGGACCCCACCAGTTGGTGCTGACATCTCTTTGAGGCGCGCGTGGAACACAACGCGCCGTCGACCCGGGCTTGGTTCTTACCGGACAGCGAGCTACCCATTACTCGCCGTCCGCAAGCCCGCGCCTACGGTGGCCGGGAATCAGCCTGGGATTCCCGACGCCCAGGGCGTCTCCTGCGGCGAGTACTTGACAGGCTATCGAAACAAAAATGACACATTTCGATAACCTGGTATACCTACCAGCATGAGACACGAGAGGAAAAAGAAGAATGTACCTACTCGAGAAAAGATGGACTTCCTTCACTGTCGTTTCTGCTGGAGTCCTAATCTCAAACTCCTGACTTGCTTATTTTAAAACAAGTGCTCTGTTATCTTTTCGAATGACTTAGTCTCAATGGTTGCAATATCAATGGGTTTGGTTACCACCATACCCATCCTGCTGTTAAAACTACCTTGAATAGAATAGAATAGAATAGAATAGAATAGAATTTTATTTGCTAAGAATGTAGGTATTTACAATAAGGTGGTTACAATAATATTAAAGAATCCTTGTACATTCTACCTTTTTGGCATGCAAATATTGATGCAGTTCATCATCAAACACATAATAAATCTTTACCGATACACTATACAACAAATTCTTTACAAATACACAACTAAAATTTGTCAGCTAGAAAATCCGATACAGAGTAGAAACATTTATTTATTAGAAGTGCAGTTAGTTTCTTTTTGAAAATCGTTACTGGTTCCTCTTTTATGGAATTAGGAATGTGGTTAAAAATAGCTGGCGCCATACCAAAAACACTTTTCCTCGACAAAGCAGTCCTATATCCACCTGTGCGTAACAAGTGTTGGTATTGAGATCGCAAAGTTCCATCTCGGTATCTGCTTTCCGATAGAGTTTTAAATAGATGTCGATTACATTTAACAAAAAGAGCAATTTCTAAAATGTAAAGGCAAGGAAATGTCAACAAATTATGATTTTTAAAAATTGGAACACAGCTGTCAGTAACTTTCAAACCAAATATTGCTCGCAGGCAGCGTTTTTGGGCCTTAAAAATACTCTCTCTTTCGGTACAGTTGCCCCAATATATAATACCAAACCTTAAAATGGAAACGACAAGACTATGATATGCTAGTAATACTGTTTTGATATTAACTTTTTTTTTGAGATTATAAAGTGCGTATGCAGATGCGCTAAGCTTTTTACAGACTGCTTCTGCCTGAGCCTTCCATGTCAGTTGGCTATCAATTAAAATACCTAGAAATTTTGTAACATCTACTCTTTCCACATTATGACTATTATAATTAATACTAAGATCATTGATACGAAGTCTTTGGCAAAAATGCATTATCTTTGTTTTTTGTATGTTTATTTGTAAGTTGTTACTATTTAGCCAATTTATTATAGTTTTAATGGTGAAGTTTATATCGTTTTCATAATTTTCAATACTGTCGCATTTTACGAGTACTGTACTATCGTCGGCAAACAGTACCATGGGATGGTGGATTTGGCGTGGGAGGTCGTTAATGTAGATTAAAAATAACAAAGGCCTAAGGACGCTTCCCTGTGGTACACCGAATTTAATTTCTCTATTGGAAGACACGTATTTTTGTTCTAATTTAGACTTGACACATATTTTGTAAATTTCTGTCATCTGTTTGCGACCGGATAAATAAGTTTTTATTAGGTTCAGGATATTACCTCGAATGCCATAGGTGTTTAATTTTTGAAGCAGTATGCTGTGGTTGACAAAATCGAAAGCTTTCGACATATCTGTATATATAGCACATATAGGCGTTTTAGTATCAACATTCGACATACTAATATTCAACAGGTCAAAAATTGCCATGTTTATATTCCTATTTTTCTTGAATCCGTATTGCTCATGGCAAAGTATAAATTTAGTCAGAAAAGAAGATATTGCTTCATATATGACTTTTTCTATTATTTTAGAAAAAACGGGAATTAAAGCTATGGGCCTATAGTTCGACATATCATCTTTACTGTTCTTTTTATGAATTGGTTTTACAATAACAGTTTTTAACTTGTCAGGAAATGTTCCTGATGAAATGCTAACGTTAATAATATGAGCTAAGGGGTCAGCTATACTATTAGCAACAAATTTTACGACTTGAGTGGAAATTCCGTCATAACCAAAGCTCTTTTTGTTTTTTAGTGATTTAATTATTCTCATCACATCTTGAGGTATCACTGGTGACACAAATATTGAGTTTGGATTATGGTCTATTTTCTTAACGTCGTGCATTGGGTTATTAGGTATATTGGTAATTTGGTCAATGAAAAAATTATTGAAAGAATCTGCTACTTCTTTCGGATCCGTTATGGTCTGATTATTACTTATTATCTGTGAAATTGGTTCCCTATTCCTTTTGCTATTATTTATTATTTGCCATGAGGTTTTTGATCGGGAAATTGGGTAATGTACATTACCAAATTTAATTTTGAACAAACTTACCATGACGGCCATATCTGCCTGTAAAGTTCAAGTAATGTCAGTGCTCTCACCTTGGCAACAACCTACAAAACTCTTTTCCGGGGTCAAAAAGTTTAAATTACAATGCGTTGGTAGGTAATTAAATAATAAGGTATGCTTCCTTACCTACTGTGGAAGGTAAGAGAACTGTTTTCGCTACCAGCACTAGGGCCTAAAAATGCCACATTAAGCGATTCCTCTAAAAGCAATTCACTTCCTGAATCCCCCTAAGTTTCTGCTATTTGACATTTTACTTTAATAGAGCAATTCATAATTTGGTGACCATTTTACGAATTTCCATAAAAAAAACTGTCAAACAGATGAATTACGTACTGTCTACGCAGATAATATTATGAACTGTCAGTTTGTGACCATTTTACGATTTTAAATATGATTCATAATATTATCCTATTATGATTCTGCCAAAGCGGCCTTTTTAGACGCCCAGAGGCGTAACACAGTAACAGTAGGAATGGCTTTTCATTTTGCAAGTTCAACAACATCCATTGCATTATTTCCCTTGTTGAGCAGACAGTTTTCGAACATAGTTAATATATGACGCAATGGATTAGCAATAAATGTCCTTCAGAATAATTCAGATTGTGATAAATAGCGTAATACGCCAATATGGTGCAGGTAGGCTGGCAGCCCGTTAATAAGTAACTAGCTTTTCGCAGCGGCTTCGCCCGCGCGGAGGTCGAAAATTATCCCGCGGGAACGTATCACCGCGATAAAGAGATCCTATATACAGGTTATAATCTATCTGTGTGCCAAATTTCATCCAAATCCGTTCAGCCGTTTTGGCATGATTGAGTAACAAACATCTAAACTTTCACATTTATAATATTAGTGGGAAGTAGGATAGTAGGATATGATATTTTATCAGACATATAATTATTTTATCAGACATATCATTATTTTATCAGACATATAATTATTTTATCAGAAATATAATTATTTTTGCATGAATGTGTCAGGCACTTTAGATTGCCAGAAATCTTTATAGCCAGTAGTATAGTTTTATCTGCAGGATATGCTTATGCCTTGTCATTTTTAGTACATTCCTATCTCACTGATAGACTACCGAAGTACTTATCGTGAGATCTAATCCCTGGGATCAACTGCTCCCAATATTGGGTGATATAGGCCGAGCTGATAAGATAACGATGTGACGTCACGGTGTAGTTGTACATAAAAAATTTGTAATGCGCTTGATTATGAGGATTAAGTTCTTACCCTGTGTGATAAAATTTTCGTTGAAAAAAATGAGGAGGGCTGAAAGAGGACGCTCTGAAAAATTCGCCCAAAATGCGATAAAAGTATGAAAACTCAGAGGCTCCAATTGGTCGTTTCTTATGGAGAGGGGTGCAAAAAACTCCATAGATACTCTTAAAAATAGTTGGCTTTTACAATGTTTACAAATTACAGTGCTAATAAATGGGTGCCCTCTATCAGGCAGAAACTTGATACTCCGAAACCTATTTGGCATAAGTCACTTGGCATAAACTTCTTTAAACGAACATTTATAAGGCATAAAAATATTTGATATAATTATTTTTTGGCCTAATGTTTTTATGTCCGAATTTAAAATGGCATACTTTTAAGATGGCAGAATTTTATTTGGCATAATTTTGGCAAAGTTAAAATTTTGCATAATTTCGTTTAGCATAGTAAACGTTATTTATTTAGAGCGCAGATTATTTGGCATAATTTGATTTGGCATACCACGAAGATCACAGAATTTCAATTGGAATAATTTTGTTAGCCATACTAAAAAAAAAATATTAAAATATTGTCTTAAAAATCATTCAAAGTCAAAGTCAAAGTCATTTATTTGCTGTAAATGCGGTACAAAAGATGGTAGGTACATAAATTGTTAGTGCGATGACACATTTTGCCATAGGTAAGTTGGCATGCAAATATTAAAGTAAAATCCTAGTGCTAGCATGTTAAGCAAATCTCTACACAAATGAACGGAATATTATTAATTTATTAAATTATTTAAAGTCAATTTTAAGCTTCGAAAATTCAACATTAAATAAAATAGGTAATTGCTATTCAACATAAAATGCAGTATGTATGTACAGTACGTAACACTTATTGATAGGTAAGTTTATTTACAATGCGTTTCTGTAATGATAAGACTGACAAGGAGTTTTTTTGAGGAATTCAGATATAGAATAAAAACTATGTGAAATAAGCCATTTTTTTAGAACTATGCAAAATTTTCTGTAAGGAAGATCAGTTATGAAATTTGGAATTGAATTATAAATAAGTGGCGCCATATATACGCAACTGCGTCGGAATAGTTCGATTCTAGGAACAGGCATTTTTAATAAAAATTGTGTGGCTTTTCGTTTATTTGTTTTAATATTAGGTTCAAAAAGTGAATAATTTGTTTTAACAAACTTAGCGATTTCATATATATAAACGCAAGGAACTGTGAGAAGGTTGTGTGATTTATACACTGGCCTGCAGGAATCAGTCCAGTCCATATTGAAAATTGCTCGTATGCATTTTTTTTGTGCTAACAGAACTCTAAAAATTTCAGAAGAATTTCCCCAGACAATGATACCATACCGGATGACGGAGCAAACATAGGCGTGATATACCATTAAAGCAGTTGATCTGGATGTCTCATTTTTAACTTTCTTTAATGCAAAAACAAACCTATTGATTTTCATACATATTTCATCAATATGCTCCTTCCAGGTGAAATGTTCATCAAGTGTTATACCAAGGAATTTTGTTTTATGTAATTGTTCTACTATTTGATCTCTATGCGATATTTTAAATTGGATAAATTTACTTTTCTGCGTTTTGAAATGAATTATTTTAGTTTTTTCTACGTTAATTTTTAAAGCGTTGTTATCTAACCAAGTAATAATTTTATTTAAAGTGTTATTTATATCAGACTCGTATGATTCCTCATTTTTAAAATCAAGGATAACCGTTGTGTCATCAGCAAACAGAACACAATCCTGTTCAATAGCTTGAGGGAGATCGTTAACGTATACAAGGAATAGTGGTGGTCCTAAGATGCTTCCCTGTGGAACTCCGAAGTAATTTAGTCGGGGTTGGGAGTTAAAGTCGTTGATAATATTGACTTTGTCATCAAATTTTGTGATTCTCGTGATCTGAGTTCTATTTGATAAATAAGATTTGAACCATTCTAGAGCTGGACCTCTTATACCCATTTTACTCAGCTTATCAATGAGAATAGAGTGATTTACGAAATCAAACGCTTTACTAAGATCTAAAAACAGAGCTGAAGTTGTCACTTTCGAATTGATGTTATTTAGGATAGATTTGACTAAGTTAAACGCTGCCAATGAGGTGGATTTGTTTTTCCTAAATTGATTGTTTTATGTTTTGTTTTACATTGTGATATGCTACCAGAGTTAGTGACAGAAACGAATCGCTGCAAAACCGACTTCAGGTAGTCTTGTCTGCCCTACCCCTAGAGTGTAATCTAAGCCCGCGTAGGCGCGGAAGGGCGAGGCGGCCCGCCAGCTGAGGAGCATGAGCTGCAGCTGCAGCTTCGGCGGTGAGCATAAAACCATCTGCGACGATTAGCTTGCGTGGGATCGCCGGAGCCCCGCAACGCCGGGGCCGTGACAGAAACCATGCCTGCTGCATCATGCATGTTGCATGCTTGCTGCATGTTGCATGCTTGCTTGCATGCTGTATGCTTGCTCCATGTTCTTACAGGCAGGGAAATAAAAACCACATAATTATGCTCAAAGCCAACTGTTTTATTGAGTGATAAATTAATAATCAATATAAACAAAATTAAACTAATCATTTGCTCCTATTGCCAAAAGAAAAATGTAAAAGATGAATGCCAAAAGATGATTGTGGCTGTAAACTTAATGCGATATGATGGTTATGTTGCAGTCAAAACTCTTAACCAGTCAAAAGTACTATTGACTAGCAAAATCAGTCAAAACTACTTTTGACTGAACAGGTTGGTCAAAAGTGGTTTTGACTGAAAATTATTGGGTATTAGTACTTTTGACTGCAAATTTGCGGTTAAAAGTACTTTTGACTGACGCTCTTCGTCAAAAGTAGTTTTAACTGCAATAAAGTATCAGTCAAAAGCACTATTAACTCGTTAAATGTGAATAAAAAAGATATTTATTAAATGTGATATTGTTTATTATGAAAAATTTGGCATTACAATCAATACAAAGAAAACATACACTTAAAAATTGTCATTAAAATAGGTAATCAGAAAATTCACAGGTTATAAAAACACAGTACCTATATTACGTTAATCGCTTTTCATAAATAATTTTTAACTTTAATTGAAATTTAAAAAAATCAAAACATAATTCGTGATTGTATAATGAGAACCTTGTAAATTATATATGTTTTACTTATTACACATTATTTATGCATCGTAAGCAACATACGTGTTTTTTTTTAATAACTTTACAAGGCTATCAGTCTACAATGACGAATTATTTATTCATGCAACTCAAACTATTATGGCACTTTGAATTACACAGCAATCCTTTTTTCTTGCATAAACATTTATTGTTTTTACAGCCCGTAGAACATACACATCGTACATAACCTTGTCCTGTTCCGATAGCAGCGTTCTTTGCAGCTTTTCGTAATGTAATTGTTACGTTGGGCACCTCATCCTGCCGGATAAATTTTTCTTTGCAGCCATCAAATTCGGATCTGGAAAATAAAATGTTAAAAACAGGTTAAAACCTACAGACAAATACACACACGCACACACGCTCACACGCACACAAATTCATTTATATTTACAAATTCATTAAGTAGACACACATTAAATTTGAATTAGTAGGTACGTACCTGCAGTACAATTTCTCCAAAGTCCCACTCTTTGTCCCAATCCTGTATAACTGCTCACAAGTAACTTCTAATACAACTCCAATTAAATTACGAAGGTCTGCCTTTCCTTTGTCTACGTCTGGGATTGGTATGGTCACATTGTCTCCGACTTTCAGTGGTGGATGAGATTGATCGCTTGCTGTTTTCATTCTCTTTGCTTGTTTTACTAAATTCAAATGCGCTTTTTCTCTTGCTTTCAATATCATTGATTCTTTTCTGTTGTGTTCAAATATTTCTTCTTGTTCTTTGTTTTCTTCTTGTTCTTTAAATGTTTTATTTGTTTCAATTTTTTCTTGCTTGTCTTGGTTCTCTTCATTATCATCGAAGTTTTGATTCATTTCTGAGATTGCAACTTGTAAGTCTTCTTCATTATGCAATCCACTTATAATTTCTAAAGGTAGATTAGATGTTGTTAGCCCCACTTTAGGTTCCGTTCCAAACATTGCTTGATACGGAGACTGCTTTATCCCTGAGTGAAATGCTCTGTTCTTCATGAATTGAACAAATTTAAGTCCATTCGACCAGTTAGTGGTTTTATTGTCTTCCATCCAAGATGCTAGCATTTTTTCAACATCTTGATTAGCCCTTTCCACGGAACCTTGCCTTTGGCTATGACGTGGTTTCCCAGTTACTAGTTTTAGCTCCGGCCAATATGATGTTAATTCTTTTATAACTGAGTTAACAAACTCTCTGCCATTATCTGAGTGCAAAATACATGGTGCTCCAAAGGTCAAAAAAATGTCCATTAATTGATATGCAACTTCAGTAGCCCTTTTTGATGTCAGTGGTCGCAAAATTACAAATTTAGTCAAATGATCCTGATAAACCATAATAAATTTATGCCCGCGATCTTCTTGCGACTGCATGTCAATAAGATCGACTTGGCAGCGGCTGTTCATTTCGGTGTGCAGGATCGGTTTCGAAACCAGACCCTTCCTTTTCTTGCTTTTCTTCCTTTGGCATACTTCGCACATTGATAAATATATATTAATCATTTCTTTTGTAACATTAGCATACTTTTTTGCCGTTTCATTCTTAAGTCTATCGCGACCACCATGCCCTATAGAAATATGAGCAGCATCAATAATGTCGTAGATTTCCTCAGCCGGCAAAAAATATTTGACAGGTTCTGTGTTTGTAACTAATTTTTTTATACCACAAACTTGAATGATGTTAAAGCGTTTTAGTCTACTGTACTGTATTGGTGTTTTCTTTTCATCAAATTTCGCGTCTTCCACATCCATTGCAAATTTTTCAAATTTTTCTTTTGTCATCACATTGAAATGACTATTTTTCATATCTTCTATCGCTAAAATTCTTTGCAAAAAGCGTTCTTTCTTTTCGTAGTCACTCATTTTTGTTCTAATATCAGCACGTTCTCCACTAATAATGAGTAATATAAAAGTTTATATGTGCGTTTGTCGTTATTTTTATAGACCACCTTAACTTTTTAAGAGTTTTGACTGATACAACCAGTCAAAACCACTTTTGACGGAATCACTTAGTCAAAAGTACTTTTAACCAGCTCCATTGGGCAAAAGTACTTTTAACTGTTATTTTAGTCAAAAGTATTATTGACTAAAGCATACGGTCAAAAGTACTTTTGACTGATTCTGCTAGTCAATAGTACTTTTGACTGGTTAAGAGTTTTGACTGCAACAGTTATACTCTTTGATTATTACTCCCATGAAATTTATGCCTAAAGATGATTCTGACTTAGAAAATTATGTTTTTTTTTTGGGAATGGCATCTCGCAGTTGACCTTGAGAGGCCGTGACTGCTTAACCGGACTTTCCTGTGGATCTAACTTTTAGTTTTTAGGCTAAAAGCCTCCAGCCAGGAGCTTACAAAACTACACTTAAATACTACAGCAAACGCTCGCTGAGGGCACCCCCTGCGGGGTTCGGGCCTCGGCTCAGGGCGTCATTACTTTCGGGAGGGCAGCAAGTGGGGACAGGCTGGATCACAATTTCATTATTATTATAAATCGGGGATTTTAACTCTACTTGCTCAGCTTCGGCGCGGGCTGGCACTTCTATGAGCAAGGGACGGTTGGGGGGGATATCGTTAACTCGGGGTCTTCGCGGGGCGCGAGGACCTCGGCGGCGAGGTCGGAAGGACGGTTTGTTTTTGTGTGCTGAGCTGGTGGCCCTACTTCTTTCTTGAAGGAGAGTAAAGGCGTCGTCAGGGTCGGAAACAACATGTCTCGGCCGGCGGATTCTACTGATTCTACTGGGGACATAACTAGCGGCCTTCGCAATCAGTGGATTGCAGTGTTGCGCGGCGGTATCGAAGAAACGCTTTGAATTGCGTTTCAGAAACTGAGCTATTGCCCACAATAGCTCAGTTTCTGAAACGCAATTCAAAGCGAGATCGAAAACGAGATCCTCCATCTCGATCTGAAAATCCCCAGATTTTCAGATCGAGATGGAGGATCTCGTTTCTGACGTACCATGGCGAGCCTGTAGCTTGGCGAAGGAAACGGTTTTGGTGGGTCTGTATCCTATGGTTGAATCGGGGCTTACCTACACAAAATTATGGATTTCAGTGTATGCTAAATAAGTGTATGCCAAACGATTTTCTGTGAAAAGAGGTTTATGCAAAATAAAATTATAACGTAAAAAGTTCTGCTATAAAGGGTGTACCTAATAAATACTTATGCAAAGACAGTGTAGGATTGACAACAAGTAATTACCGAAATGGGAAATATTTAATTATAAAGGAGGTACGTCCCTAACTGTCCTAAATTCTCATTACCTCTGTTATTTTCAGCAAACAACATTTTACTGGTCAAGTCTTATTTCTGGCCTGTCCTTATGAGGAAACAACCTATTAGATAATTGGTCTATCCGTCTGTATGTCCGTCGTCATGCGCGTACGGCGGTAGTAATGATCTCACTTAGAAGACATCAATTATGTTCGCTATAAGATTATCATAACAGGTATTGATATCGGTTTTTGTCTTGTTCTTTTCTGTTCGTGGTCTTTTTTTGCGACATGTTTATTTGTGCGTCATTTTTATCGCAAATAATTAAGTTAAGTATTTTCATTCTTTTCTTTCTTTGTTATGTTTTATTGGTCCATCAATATTAATTTATCAATGTTCTTTCTTTTCTTTTCTTAAGGGTTAACAATGTTTGTGCAGAATAAACATTTTTCTTTCTTTCTTTTTCTTTCTTTTCTAATTTTTAAACTATATATGGAAATGTGAGGATAATATTAGACGATCAATGGTGAGGAAATAAGAAAAATTACTTATTAGCATTTTCTATCCTACATTATTACCTTAAAAGACGTTTTTGCTCACACTAAAAAATGTCTGGTCTGCCTGGTCAAAATGTATGGCTTGGACGTTCCATTGAATTTTTGCATGCAGTGACTTAATTTCTAAGGTACCATAAACTCCGCCTCGAAACGACCAAGCCGTAAATTTTGACTAAGATCAAAGGTTTGTAGAGTTAGGTCGTATGAAGATACGGGTAGGCTGTACATTACATTTGATAACTTCTTAACAGTAACGCTTTCACTGTTTAAACTGCAAGTCTTGCCATCCTGCATTACATGACAAGTTTTAGTTAGGATTTTTGTTATAGTTCCAGTTTACCCCGAGAGCCCAGTAGTCAGTCCCATTGTAGATATTCGTTCTGTATATTCCCGTAACAAATACCTACCAACTGTATATAAACGATTCGTATACACTATACCTACACATGGCAGGAATCTCGGCCACATGGCGCGCTGTAACCACAATGTGCCGCAAGTAAACACAGCTCGTACTTTATCATAGAATAGTTTATTTATAAATCTTTATGTAATGTGTTTAATCCTCGCTTGCAGAACGTGTAGGAAAACCTCAAGGTTTTAGATGGAAAGGATCTACATGTGTTTGGTTACTGATGAAATCTACATACGTAGCACATGCCTGCTTTACCTACATGTGGTGTGCGTATCATTTACTTATTGCATGCTGTTTCATCGAAAATGTAACAACGGTTTACCAACAGTCGATTGGTTCATGAACCGTTGGTCAACATTATCTTTAAACCAGTAACTTTTCATCCAAAGAACTTTTCACCCACGAACGTTTCGCCAACATAACTCAGACAGTGCAATTTTTTGAGCAATCTGCTTCTACACGGGCAATTTTTTGAGCAATTATTGCTCGGCAACACTAATGGATCAATCTGGATCAATTAAGTGGAGCAATCTGGAGCAACAACAATAAATTGCCGATGTGTTTCGGAAATATTGCTTCTGATTGCTCCATATATTTCATTAGTTGCCGAATATCCAATCGGTTTGGAAATTTTTAGTCAGTTTTCTTTTCATCTCGTTTGTACGTATAACTACGTCTCGTTTTTGCTAGAGGAACCGGCCGGTGGCGGAGGCGGCGGGGCAGGCGCATTGCCTAGTTTTTTTAAGTTGCTCCATATTGCTCCATATTGTGTGGCTGTATCTCTGGCAACAGGTGGCTACATGTTGCCATTGCCGTAAATTGCTGGAGGTAGTCGTGACGTCATAGTTAACGAGAATTGCCCAAAGTGGAGCAATTTTCGTGTAAGCGCACCCTAAGATGCATCACGTGATTTTTTACATACAAATTTAATAAAAACGCTGGAAATTTCACTGAGAATTTGGCTCGTTTCGCACACCCCCTCGCGTAGCGCGTAGTAGTGTGTGACCCGCCTTACAGATTGCCCATTCACTGCCCATAACTAAATATCTATAACCATAGATTGATTCATTTAAAATGGGGCCTGCTACGGCCTCGACTAGCATTTGAAAGAACGACCACCCATCCAAGAATCATCTGATTTTTTTTTTTAAATGACATCTCGCAGTTGACCTTGAGAGGCCGTAACTGCTCAACCGGACTTTCTTGTGAATGCTTTTTAGTAAAACTAAAAGCCTCCAGCCAGGGCAATCATCTGCGCGATGTGATTTCTATTTATAGGTACAAGCCTTTTGCCGGTTGGGATTTCCCATCGGCAAAGTGACGAACTTCCATACAAAATTTCATGACCTATTAAAACCACATAGGGGGGTAAATTTGGAAAAAAAACTTGTTTTATTGGTCACCTCTGCTACAAAAGGGAGAAACTCTTCTGCAAAATTTTATGTTTCTAGACCCAGCTAATTAGGCGGTACGTTGTCTGCCAGTGAATTTTTTAATGTTTTTATTACATAGTAAACAGTGTCTTCTTTATTGCCTGCAGGTGTCACTATGGATCCTGACGGTGTACCTCCTGCTGCACGTGCCGCTCATAGAGATGAGGGTCGACGACTTCGAGCAGCAAGCGCTTGCGCAGGCCAGAGAGGTATGGAATATTAACTTGATTTGTAATGAAGATGCCTGAAGATGATAAATCTAGAAGTATAGCAATGGACCATTTTCATTTGCTACACCACAGTGTGTGCTTGCGACACAATGGGTAGATACTTAATTAACGACTAAACAAAATATGTCTAGAACATGAATGAAGAATATGTCTAATTTGCCTATTATCTTGTGACAGGGTAAAAAATAAGCTTTGATGAAAGATAACAATTTAAAAAAGTGAAAAATATCTTTCGTTTCAACAAGAAGCTATAGTCGAATACCTACCTAAATCCCTTCTTCCCTACTTCAATACTATACATCGTATAACGGAAAGGGTATATTCATACCAAGGGCACGGCTTCTTTGGATGATATCAAACGATATTGGAAGGGTTTTTTAATCCTATCTCTACATATTCGGAAGTTATGAGAATTTTTAATACATTGATACCAGAAACCGAACTTTTCAAATTGAAATAAACATATCGACGCCCCCAAGCAATAAGTCGGTAATGTGCTATTATGGACTTTTTGCTGTTATGGCATATTCGGCATCTACGGACTGGATTACACCTTGTCAATTTTTTTCAGCTTTTTCTAACGATAATTTACAGAGATATCGTGATGCACGTTTTTATTGTTGGGAAAATTACAAACAAAATGATGTCGGCAAAAATACTGTTATAGCACATTACGAAGAAATATTGTATATTTTATTTTGGTAAGTAGCTTTTACCGGGTTATTGCTGTAAAAAATCTTCATAAGATTTTTGGTAAACTCCAAAACGGGGTTTTTGCTGAACTAATTGAAATATACGTATTCCGTAATATACACTTACCATGTTTTTAATGTTTAGTACTGGTTTATTAATTTACGCAACATTTCAATACGGTTTAGTTCTTCCAAATTTTAATATTTCTGTCTCTTTTCTAGACATTACCGTTTTCGTCTGGACGCACGATAGTTTGCAAAGCGCATTTCTCTCTTTCTTTTAATAGAAGTTAGACAGTAATAGACATAATGCCCCGCCCCCTACACGTGATCCTGTCCATCGACCCATACGCAATGTTTGTTTACGTAAACAGTTGCATCTGAATTGTTGCGGAAGTGTGACGTTTTTAATATTTTTTAGAAGTGTTCACTGATAATTACGTTTAAGTTATACACCGAAAGTTTCATTGTATAAAGTTGTTAAGTGATATGCAATTATGGATATTAAAAAACACAGAATGTTAAAAAATGAACGCGTGAGACGAATGCTTCTAATGGTTGATAATGATAACAAAAACAAAAGTAAGTACTACATAAATTATGATTCAGTGGTACCGTAGTGGTACTCCGTAGTTGTTTTGTTTTTGCAATGTTTTTGTTTATTGTTTGACAGACGCTGATGAAGAGTTAGAAACAAATTGTTTTTATTCGGAAATAACTACGAAGGTATCTACCAGTACAGTGTCGGACATCCAAGTAGTATCAAATGGTTTGTAGATTAATTTGTTATTATACCTTTTTAATAATAATAATAATTTTATTAAGGAATAGAAAGTTATTTTCTGTGACAATACCTACTTGTTAAATTGTAATAAAAAAGTGCTATAACACATTTTTTTATCGTTTCAGATTGTAATGTTATTGATAACGCCGAATCCTGTGTTAAAGAAATTTCTTCATCCAATCAACCTTTGCCAAGACATTATGAGTTACGAGGTAGGTACTTTTCTTGAAATATTCCTTACTAACAACTATGGTGGTACTATTTTTGGTGGCAGATATGTACATACCTCTTTAGCCACTAGGTATAACCTCAATGCGCCCACCTTGTGATTATTATTTTTATGAGACTAAGTTGCGCAAGCGACAGCGGGCTGTCGGCTGCTATTGTCTTTCTATTGTGTCTCGAATCACGTGTGTTCGAAAGTTTAAGTAATAAAAATACTCAAGTAATGTTATTGATTTCAGATGTACCAAAAAAAATATACGTTGATGCTGATCAAGAATTATCTGATGAAGATTTTTCACCAGACTGCTCAGAATATGTTCCGAGTCCACAGACAAGCATATTCAAAAGTCCTTTCAGCAGCGCTTCAAGTATAGGCGGAGACTCTGTATGTATTAATAAAATGATATCAAATCCAGGAATTATTAGCACTCCATCAACAATTTCTAATTTATCGCTCTATTTAAGTAACGCTAACGTGGTGGCTTCTTCATCAGAAGAACAAATAACATCTTCAGTTTTATTTGAACCACCTATTGAAATAGAAAACCTATCAGATCCAAGCGTAATAAAGACAATAAGAAGTCCAGAAAGTTCAGACAAAACATTAAAACCAGAAGAAATTTTAATAAATAATGATAATGTATCAATATTGACCAGTACAATTTCAAATGATTACTCGCATGCTGAAGAAGTGGTAAGTGATCGTGAAGACAGTCTCAATTTAATAACGGCCATAAGTAGTCAAGAAGATGATGATGATGAAACTTTGAAACCAGAAGAAAATGAAGAAAATGATTACGTTAATATAACATTGACCGAAAGAAATACAAACGATTGCTCGCATGCTGAGGAAAATGTAAATGATAATGAAGACAGAATTGAAGTTATACATAACTTAACAATTGATATTGAACCCATAGATAACAACATTAATGTATCAAATAATCAACCTTCTACATCAGAAATACAAAAAACTCGGAAACGCAAGCAGCATACAAATGAGTGGCGTTCTAAAAAAAATAAATTCTTAAAAAATTCTGGTAAAGCCTACGAAGGTTGCAATTCAAAAAAGAAATATCCTAATAAAACTCTTGGATCTCCATGTGCATGTAAAAAGGGTTGTAACCAAAAAATTTCTTTTTCTGAAAGACAAATTATATTTGACAAATTTTATGGTCTTGCTGATCGCGAACAACAATGGTTGTTTATCAGCAGGCATGTCCATGCTAAAAGTATTAAAAAAATAACTTTAGATCGTAAAAATAACCGCACGCAAACTTTTAATTATTCTTTCACTTTAAATAATGAAAACATTGCTGTTTGTAAGATCTTTTTTTTGAAAACATTGCAAATTGGAGAACAAGTGGTGTATACAGCATTGGAAAAAGTAATGAAAGCTGATGAAGGACTTAAAGATATAAGAGGTAAGCATAATAATAGACCTAACAAAATGAATAATATGACTGAAGCAACTGTTAAAGCACACATCGATATATTTCCTAAAGTGGACTCGCACTATACGAGGATGAATTCAACCAGAGAATATCTTTCAGAGAATTTGAATATTTCAAAAATGTATCGCTTTTATACTGAATGGTTTACACATCAAAATTACACTGATGTTGTGATGGCATCTAAACGACAATATGAATCAGTTTTTAACTCCCAGTATAACTATTCATTTTTTAAACCTAAAAAAGACCAGTGTCCTTCGTGCTCCTTATATGAAAAATCAGACAATACTATGAAAGCCACTTTGGAGGAAAAACAAAGACTTCATTTACAGAGAAAAGAAAAGGTAAGATTATTAAAAAAAGAAGACATAGATACAGCTAACAAAGATAATACTACGGTAGCAATATTTGACTTGCAAAAAGTTTTGAGTGTACCTCAATCCGAAGTGAGCACTTTTTATTATAAAAGAAAGTATCCATGTTACAATTTCACTGTGTTTGATGCCATACGAAAAGTAGGATATTGTTATGTATGGCATTTTCAAATAGCTAAAAGAGGCAGTACGGAAATAGGGAGTGCCTTATTACATTTTTTGAAAACTGAACGTGAGAAAGGTATTACAAAGTTTTCACTGTATTCAGATGGCTGTTATGGGCAAAACAAAAATCGGTACATTTTTGCCCTATATATTTATGCTGCCAAACTTCTTGGAATTTCCATAACCCATCGTTTTTTTGAAACTGGGCATAGCCAAAATGAGGGAGATTCCATGCATGCATGCATAGAAAAAAACCTAAAAAACAAAGTTTTATATACCCCTGAACAAATTTACAGTGTTATTTTAAATTCTAAGATTACTGGGGAAAAATATCGCGTCAAGGAATTAGAGCAGTCAGAAGTTTATAATTTGAAACCACTCGTAGACGATAAGAATTGGCGCTGTGATAAAGAAGGAAGTGTGATACATTGGGCAGACGTAATGGAGGTTAGTGTGTTTGATTCACAAGCCAATAAGTTGTTTTTCAAATATAATTTCAACGATAATTATTTTGAGCTTGATTTGAGCAACACTCACTCTGCCTTAGGCAGACGAAGAGGACGAAAGCGTACGTCACAAATAAATAGTGCAGATCATGCAGCTGTACACCAAGATAATGTGCAGTTGCAACGTGCTTACCACCAACCTATTGCGATAAGCAAGGCCTTACACACAGACCTTTTAAGTTTATGTAAAAGTGGAGCTATTCCACGATTTTACCATCCTTTCTATGAATCTTTGTCCTGTTATGAATCCAGGAACGAAAATTCCTCTGAAGAGGAATAATATTGAATGAATCATGTTTTTATTTGTTTTGTTATTATTGATTATTGATTTTATTGAAAGATTATGTTTCTGGGTCGTTGAAATTTCAATTTATAACTAATAAAACTTTGTTAATTAACTAAAAAGTGTGTTTTTCATTACAACCTTCAAAATATTACATTTACACGCATCAAAAAAAAATCAAGGTAAAGGGTGATAACAATAACACTATTATTGAAAATATTCCTATCAATAATATTGGTATATATCAACACTGTTTCTACAGTTATTTAATATTACCACAATAACTACGTAATGACTCGTTATGCATCATTCCTACGATGAAAAATTACTTGATAAAGGTCCATAATATAATGATACGAAATATAATGTGTGATAAATTTACGGCAATAAGTCTGTAAGCGTTATCACTGTAATATTTGAATAACATAGTTTTAGGTATTATTTATTTTCTGAAATTGTAAGGTTTTGAATGTTAAGAATTTCATATTGATAACATAGTTACAATTCACAAAAAATTAGCTTTCATTTGACACATCAATGACTTGAATATTCCCACTGGCTGAAAAGATATTCGACAAAAACAGTAAATCTTTTCTCCTGTAAAATTTGGATTTTTCGATTACCGACTTATTGCTTGGGGGCGTCGATATCACTTTGAAGAGATTTATCGTGATATTGGCAAGTAACGTGGAAAGTTATTGACCTAGGTAGTGCGGTGATACGTTTGTTGTGATAAGAAACATATGAAACTGAAAATTTTGTATCAATTCTTAGAGTATTTTATTTTGAGCTAAAACTATGCATGGTGATTCTATACCAGCTATTATCTTTAGTGCTTAAGGATAGCAATAAAGTTTCTGTTACACTCTGTATATATTATATTAATATTATAAATGCGAAAGTAACTCTGTTTGTCTGGCTGTTACGCTATCACGCCTAAACCGGTAAACCGATAGTCATGAAATTTGGTTAAGCCGTTGGTCCCGGCCACAGATATGGCTGACCCTCGTAGATCTTCGACAGTCGTTATGGTAAATCAGTAGCCCACAAGTCTGACTACCGGTCTTACCTAGGGGGTCAAGCAACTCAGCTTATCGCTGTCCGCAGCTGGACACAGGCCTCTCCCAGGCTGCGCCACAACACTGTATCCTCCGCCTTCCGCATCCAGTCAGTCCCATCCACTTTTTTAAGGTCGTCCGTCCATCTAGCTGGGTGTTTCCCACACTACGTTTGCCGATACGCGGTCTCCACTCCAGGACTCGTCTGTTCCACCGTCCATCGGCCCTTCGACAAACATGGCCAGCCAACTGCCACTTCAGCTTGCTCACTCTACAAGCTATGTCGGTAACTCCGGTTCTTTTACGGATAATTTCATTCCTGATTTTGTGCTTCAAAGAAACTCCGAGCATAGCCCGCTCCATAGCACGCTGAGCGTGTTTAAATTTGTGGACCAACCCAATTGTCAGTGTCCACGTTTCGGCACCGTATGTCATCACGGGCAGGACGCACTGGTCAAGACCTTAGTCTTCAAGCATTGCGGAATAAGGGGTGTTGTATTACCCAGTAACTGGGTTGTGGAGGTCAGATAGGCTGTCGCTACGTGTCAAATGCTGGTAGTTAGCTGCATCCGGTTAGACTGGATGCTGACCCCAATAGTTGGGAAAAGGGTAGGCAGAAGTAAGTACGGGCTAAATTAAATGAAAATGAATTTGTGAGATCAGTGGTGGCCTAATAGTACCGGGTTCGACTTACGAGTTGTAGGTCGTGAGTTCGAACCCAGGCAGGCGTTTTCATCATCATCATATCAGCCGAAAGACGTCCACTGCTGGACACAAGCCTCCCGATTTGCCATAATCGCCACGCGCGGGTTGGCGATCGCAGTATGGTGGTCAAATGCACAGAGGACGCTGCTGCCCATTCTCTAGTAAGTCCCTTACTACGACACCCACGGGAAGAAATGGGATGGTGCTATTCTTTTACGTCCGGCACCACACGGAACGTTTTACTCCGTTTCAATTATTTCATCACCGCTGCTCTCAAAACGGTGAAGGAAAACATCGTGAGGAAACCGGCGTGTCCTAGAACCAAAAATGCAAAGACATGTGACATCTACCAACCCGCACTGGGCCCGCGTGGTGGATTGCGGCCCACTGCGTCTCATGGAGAGGAGGCCTGTGTCCCAGCTGTGGGAACGTTATAGGCTGATTAAGGAAAGAGGGATTTGTACAAAACAAGATTACGTATTGTTCAAGTATACGATAACTGTGAAATTATGCAAATATTTAAAGCCAAGTAATGTGTTAATTAAAATTAACATATCTCTACTTATTAGCATAACTGGTTCATTTACATAAGTCAATATTATGATTTTTTGTTATTGTGCCAGTTCAATACGTTATGTTTAATATCTGGATGACCAAGCTTTGCTTGGTTTTTTTTTTTGGTTTGACGTTTTTTCAAAATGAAACCTAGCTGGAACGATTTATCGCCCCCGAAACCCCCTCCATACTAAATTTCATGAAGATCGTTGGAGCCGTTTCCGAGATTCAGATTATACACCGTGAAATTATAATGGTTGTTTTCCCGCGGCAGAACAACTTGCCAAAAGGAGTACTTTCGAAGCATAGAGTAAAAGTAAAAAAAAAAATACGATCTTTTTGTTTTAAAATAATTTAAAAAATATTTTCATCAACTCGATAAAACACTACTCAATAGTAACACTAGAGGTAACTACTCGAATTCCACGCGCCGCCGACAAAGGGAACAGCGATGCATAAATGTTCAAAGCAAAATAAACTCTCGCACGTGGTGATTTTTCACAATGGTTAACATCTGCCATTTTTTGTTTCTAATATTTTATTTGTTTATAAAACGATTGTATTACCAAGACAAAACCATTCCGCTGCGGGAAAACAACCATTAAAATTTCACGGTGTATATTTACATATTTACAAGAATTGCTCGTTTAAAGGTATTCGATTTATTTAAAACATTAGTGCTATTTACGTCAACGCTCGGACATGTGTTCGATTTTTTTTTTCAGAAATCTTCCAGCTGCTTATAGCTAATAAAATTGTTTTTAAAATTATTCGATTGACGGCCTTTTACAAGTTGCCCACTGACGAACACTTCAATAAAAACGAAAAACGGTTGCCTAAATTTGCTTGAGTAAGTTTGACTGGACCTAAGGGTCGATCGATCCGATTAAACTAAGGACGCCTCTGGATGGGTGACCATCTTAACATACTAAGACCCATCCGTGCCCTGGAAAGCACATTAAGCCGTTGGTCCCGGCTGTCATTCGTGGATCTTTGATAGTCGTTACGGGTCGTCAGAAGCGCGAAAGTCGGACAACCTGTCTTACCATGGGGTATTACCCAGTTATTGGCTTGTGGAGGTCAGATTGGCAGTCGCTCAATGTAAAACACAGGTATTCAGCTGCATCCGGTTAGACTGGAAGCTGACCCCAACGTAGTTGGAAGAAGGGTAGGTAGATCAATGAGGTGACTTAGATTTCAGACTACAGAAAAGAAATCGGGATCCTAATATGTTCTATAGAAGCATAGAGAATTGCTTTTAATCGAAGAAATTCCTGCAGCATGCATTTAACACTTGCCTCGACTTAATGTTGGTGTACAGTCAGAAACAAAAGTCAATTAAAAATAGAATATTAATACTTAGCAATTATATTAAATGCTGAAAAACAATTAATTGAATAATTTTGTGTCTATTTTGATTATGTGTAAACGTGTCAGCGTTTTATGTTCGGTTCCTATAAACAAAAACGAATCGTTTTGTTTACCAATGGTAGTATAATTTATTGCAATTTACCAACTAGGTGCTAGAGTTTCTCTGAAAGATTTTTTTAAAGATATTGGTATAATGGTATTCTCACGGTGGGATCGCAATTTATCTTCGCTAACATCTTATATATTAGGCAAAATATACACGTATACACTAAAAACAGCGATATTCATAATATTAATCCTAAAAATAAGGACAAACTGCGTGCTCCCTTTCCACCGGCTTCATAAAGTTCATAACTCATTTGTTGGGCTTGGTATAGCATTTTATAACAAGCTTCCCTCTTCTTTCCTAGATTTACATTTTAATGCGTTTAAAGCGAAAGTAAAATCAAATCTTTGTTCTAAGGCCTGCTATTCTATCAACGACTACTTAAACGATAAGAATTGTTGGTCACTGTGATTAACCCAATACAACGTTTGTGTTCTTTCATCAGAATTAGCTTAATTACTGACAGGTCATTATGAGTTACTTCATATCATTGTTTATTTTATTTGACTGTATAAACCATATTAAAAAAATGTATATGTTAATTAAATTTTCATTTATTGTTGAATGTTAATTATATGCTATTACTGTATTTAACCAAGTTCTTCCAACGTAACAGACAGCTTTGCTGCTGGGGAGTTTGTTGCGCCACTTCTTCTTCCCAGCTAAAGCACTAGGAAGTGGTGAATGGCGGGCGTTTTGGGGACTGTCTCATATAATTTTGACGTTCAAAAAGTGCTGACTCTCAGCCTAGTTTGAATAAATGACTTTTGATTTTTGATTTTGATTGCCAAACTGGGCATATAAATAGATTCGTAAGCAATACCCGACCTGACCTGATGACCTGTGATAACTAGGTACTTCCATATGGGAGGGTCTACTACACAAAACTATATGGACTTTGCTTCATTAATGGTGAAGATACAAGAGTCAAAATTTAAAGGCAAGGTGATCCGGAAAAACGTCGTTTTGTATTGTGTTTTATAAGTAGATAAACAGGATTTAAAAAATTGAAAAAAAAAATTACATAGTTCATACCTTGATCTAGATATTCCGGCCGTGCGATACACGATTGCATTTTACTGCATCCACTTAAATCGCAAAGACAAGTCTAAATGTTGATCGGATTCTTATTTCATTTCAGTTACTTAAGGCTTTGAACAATAAAACTTATACCATAATAAAGGTCGTAAAAAATATGATAAAATCCGGCCGTCATAATATGGACTATAAAAATACATTTATAACAAATCTAAAATCCAGTGTTTTTATCTTTACATGCGCGCGCCCCGTGTCGTTTAGTCCCGAGCGGAAAGTGTTGGACGTCGGACGTGTGCCATTTTTTTGAACCCGCCCCACCCCCCGCTATGATCTGTTACCGGCAGAGCTTAAAATTGTTTGTTAATAATACGTAATAATAAGCTAAATACAGGTACATTTATGTATACCAAGCTTCATTTCGTAGGAAATTTAAAGTAGTTAATATTTTGTCAAACAAAATGGGAAACTACAGATAGTAAAAACTTTCGATCCAGCGCTGGCTCTTCGAAGGCTAGTAAACAAAAAAGAATAAGGGTCGATTTATACTAGCGCAGAGTCGAAGCGCATCGAAGCGTCTATCCAAAACTGAACATAACAAATTCAACCTTAACTCCACAGCGTAACGCACACATTACTTCGGAGATTTTAAAAAGACGCGCGCATTCGTCGGAATTCGCGCGTATCCATGCGCCCACCAGCGAACCAACGCGTCATTAGTCGGAAACTGCTGTTGATGCCCATTACTACAAGTGAGAGAGCGCGCGTATTCTGGCGAATACGCGCGTATTCGTGCGGCTTCGCTTTAGTTGTAAAAAAATTGACGCTTCGATGCGCTTCGACTCTGCGCTAGTATAAATCGACCCTAAGGATAGTTTGACAATACTATTATTTACCTACATTCATTACATTTTACGCGTAATAGTTTAATATATTTATTTATTATAGATAACCTACTATTAGTGGTTTTGGAAATCTATGTGCCTACGCGTAATAGATTTGCAAACCGCAAATAGGCGTGTAGAACAGAATTGGAACCCTATGTCGGTGTAAATAAAGACGCCACGTGCGCAAAAGCTAGAATGGTTCATTTTTCTCGCGGAATAGATTTACCAACATGTCATACAGCATAAAGCCGTCACGCGCGCAAATTGTATAATGGTTTATTTACTGTTTTCAAATATCAAAGAGGTAGGTTGAGAAACAAAAAAATGATGATTGCCTGGATAGGCACTGTATATGATAACACTATGACCTTGAGCTGGTCCAGCGTAATACGGACATTATGCTGCTTTGTATTTTACTTTCGGAGCGGAGCAGTGCAGGATAGATAGATACTTACTTAGGTAGTTATTTTTGTATTTCTTAACGTGTGCTTTGTTTTATTGTTTAAGTTTGTAGGGCTTCTTCTGCGTTGTTATTGTGTGCGGCGGCCGTCATGTTACTGCGGCCGTCATTAATATGACGGCCGGCCGTCACAAAACTGCGTCCGTCATATTACGGAGGGCGTCATGTTACTGCGGCCGGCCGTCACAAAACTGCGGCCGTCACAAAACTGCGTCCGTCATATTACGGAGGACGTCATGTTATTGCGGCCGTCACATTGCGGAGGCCGTCATGTTGCGGAGGCCGTCATATTGCGGTGGCCGTCATATTGCGGCGGCCGTCATATTGCGGTGGCCGTCATATTGCGGCGGCCGTCACATTACGGTGGCCGTCACTTTGCGGCGGCCGTCATATTGCGGTGGCTGTCACTTTGCGGCGGCCGTCATATTGCGGAGGCCGTCATATTGCGGAGGCCGTCATATTGCGGCGGCCGTCACATTACGGCGGCCGTCACATTGCGGTGGCCATCATATTGTGGTGGCCGTCATATTGCAGCGGCCGTCACATTACGGCGGCCGTCATATTGCGGAGGCCGTCCATATTGCGGAGGCCGTCATATTGCGGCGGCCGTCACATTACGGCGGCCGTCACATTACGGCGGCCGTCACATTGTGGCGGCCGTCATATTGCGGCGGCCGTCATATTACAGAGGCCGTCATATTACGGCGGCCGTCATGTTGCGGCAGCCGTCACATTACGGCGGCCGTCACATTACGGCGGCCGTCACATTGCGGCGGCCGTCATATTACGGAGGCCGTCATGTTGCGGCGGCCGTCATATTACGGAGGCCGTCATATTACGGCGGCCGTCATGTTGCGGCGGCCGTCATATTGCGGCGGCCGTCATATTGCGGTGGCCGTCATATTGCGGCGGTCGTTGCCAAAACTGCGGCCGTCATATTACGGAGGGCGTCATGTTATTTCTGGCCGTTATATAACTGTGGCCGTCATATTACTGTGGCCGTCATGTTACTGCGGCCGTCATTTTACGGAGGCCGTCACAAATCCATCTTGGATTTACATTTTGATCAACGGCCTCGAAAACCATATAAAATATATATATGTATATGCGTGTGTGTGTGTTATGTATATGTTTAAAATCCAGCTCGCGAAATTACGTGCGCGTGAACGTGGACTTATATTTATTATTTATTAAATATAAGTCACAAGTTTCAAGATTTTTAACTCTCGGTAGTAAGCCGAAAGTTGAGAATCCAACACAGTGCAACTCAGCGCGTTGAAAAGCTAACAGTGTGGTTTACTGTTAGATTTTCATCTCTCGGTACGTACTGTAGTGCGTACGTAGTTTTTTATGTAGGTATAGATACTTAAATAAGAAAATAAATAAAAACGTGCAACTAAAAAACTACGACGGTCACCCTAATTGGATTATTACTTCCAGTCTGTATGTAACTTGAACATAACTGGCGAATTGTGGGTGTACTAATACACCACTGCCCAACCCCTCTGAAAGAATACAGGCGTTATGTTATGAAGAAATCTCATTTCCGCAACTTATTATATCTTAAAAAATACTTACTAGAATAGTAAAACAAACTTTTACTACTTATATTCGGTGACATAGTTAATACTGCTGCCGACCGCCAGCCACGCCTGGCGCGCGCGTCGCTCGCGCATCGTAACTAGTTACGTCTCGCTACTCGTTTCGGGGTCTGAGGTAAGCGTTAAATGTCTACCGCGCTCGGCTCACCTCGCCTTAACCCAAAACGGGCTGTCAATTATAGGAATCGGCCATTAATTTTATTACTTGAATCGGTTAGTAAAGAAAGAGAATAAGTCACTGCAAGTTAATATTTCAGGAGACATAAAAAACTGTTTCTATAGATATTTTTATTGTAAAAGTGTTCTTTTTATGTTCTGTATATATGGTATGAGGTATAATCAAAGTAATACAGATATTTTAATACATTTAAGAGTATTGGCTTTTTAAATATAAAGATTTAAAATGTGTTGACTTGTTCTCTTTCTTTACTAGACATATAAAATATAAATAAAACTATTAAAATGTTTACTATAAAAATATTTATTCATCGTTTTGAACAATAACTTTGTCACTTGTAGGCCAGTTTTCCACTATATTGTTAAAAAAATCTATGTGCTGATATGGAATGTATTGAAGAGACTTTCTAAGATCTTCTATCTTCTTTTTGTTGATTGGCACTGGGCTATTATAAGCTATTTTAGTGGCAAGAACAGGAGTTTGTGCTTTATTTTTTCTCAGATCAAAAGTGTTCACACCAGCAAAGCTCTGTATGTAAGGCCTGGTAACAACACACCCTTTCAAATGTGATGAATATTCAAATTCTAGAAAACGTGATACTAAAAAATGCTGTTTCTGTTCTCGAGGTACCTGTCTGGACTGAGTTTCGTTAGATATTGCGTTTTTTTTGTAATACTTGGTCCACCAGTCTTTAAAATCTAGAATATCTTCTGTCTTCACCATAGTTACTGTAAATTTTTTATGGGCATTGCAAATTATTTCACAGATTTCCATGGGGTGATAATATCTATCCCTTTTCTTTAAAACTTTTTTAACAGTACCAAATGATCGATCATTAGGTAAAAAGCCCACGGACTGGAAACCGATGATATATTTTATTAAATCTTCCAGAATCCACCAGAGCTTGGCACAAGCTTAAGAAACAAAACAAGTCAAATGACATGTTCGGTTTCTTAACTACGTAAAAATTTGTGATGTCTATTTTTGTGTATTAGAATGGACTGACTTATTCTCTTTCTTAATAATAACATCAGGCTTGGTTCAAAAACTAGAATATCATCGATATTGCCATATGTGAAAAAACCTGACTTGTTTGGTTTCTTAACTAACCGATTCACTTTGTATCGTTGACCTTACTTTATAGGCTACTACGGGCTGGATTTTTTGTTTCATTGGCCTCCTCTTAGTAGTCGGGTAAAAATTAAAAATAGCTTTTTCAAGTTTTTATATTTATTTATAGCCCTTAACCTTATTTCCAGCAACCGCCAGCATCCACCGAAAAGCCAGAACCTATCGACCAGCACCTGAATATGGGCAAGTGTTTCCACATGCCTCGCTCCAAGTGCCCAGCTGAACCCAACTGCACCAAGGTCGGCAGCATGTCGGTGTTCTGCTGCGACCTGGACAGCGCCAGGCTGAAGGAGGCACTGGCTTCTGCTAGTGAGTACCTTTCCCTATCCACATATCATCATCATCATCATCACATCAGCCGAAAGACGTCCACTGCTGGACATAAGCCTCCCTACAAAACAATACAAAACATGGTCCAACTATACTCTGGTACAAAGATAAGGACTCTAATAGGCTCTAAAATCCAGATTAATTCCGGATTCAAACATGTCTAATTAAAGTATTGTTCTTAATAACGCGTGTAAAGTATACTTAGGTATGGCTTAGGTAAGTTTATAACTTAAATATGACTTTTCATAGAACTAGATTTAATTAATAGGTTTTATTTGAAGTTACCAAACAACAAATGAATCATCAATCCAGGAAAACGTGATATTCACCATTAATAAGAAATAGAAAAGTAGAAAATAATTTTCCAGGAAATACAGTATGCAGCGTCACAGGTTAACACAAAGTTGAGAAGACATGACACAGGCCTCCACACTTTTAGAGGAAGTGGGCCGTAATGCGTCACGCGGTGCCCAGAGCGGGTCGATGGATGTCACATGTCTTCAAAATTTGGTTTTAGGACAAGCCAATTTCCTCAAGATGCTTTTCCTCACCATTTTGAGAGTAGTGGTGATAAAATAGTTTACACCGAAGTAAATCGCTTGTCAGGGTTCAAAGCCACGACGTAAAACTCGTAAATCGTGGCCGTTATCACTGGGCCACCAATGTTCACATAGGTACCTGTAGCAATTTACAGGAAAGTTATAGAAAATAATATATTAGCTAAGCCATTGTTATATTTTTGATACTGATCATCATTCATATCAGCCGAAAGACGTTCACTGCTGGACATAAGCCTCCCCCAAAAGGGGGGGATTTGCCATAATCGCCACGCTTGGCAGGCGGGTCGGCGATCGCAGTATGGTGGTCAAATGCATAGAGAACGCTGCTGCCCATTCTCTGGTAAGCCCCTAGTCGCCTTCCACATCCACGGGAAGAAATGGGATGGTGCTATTCTTTTACGTCCGGCACTACACGGAACCTGATACTTATACTAGTACATAATAGGTATAATATTATGAACTCGAATGTATTAATAGCCATACTTCAAACAAATAGGTATTAAATACTGTTTAATTGACAACGCTATTAATTCAGTAACACAGAATAAGCCATTAGGTGAGTGGCTAGTCGTACAAACACAACAATGCAGTTTATTTGTCCATTATGCTAGTAAATAAACTGAAGCATGCTTGCCTGTTTCATTATCCTAAATTAGCACATGAACGTGTGTTTGTAATATAAAACTTGTGGCTGATGATACCTAACAAAGTGACGATCGATGATTAAACTATTGAAATTTAAATTGAATAATCCCACCAAAAACATTTTATATAAAGTATTTTGCCAAGACTCACATAACGTTTCCACTATTTAAAAGTTATCAGATCTAATGTAGACCCGAGCCCCTAACTCTACGAACCCTCCATCTTGGTCAAAATTGTACGGCTTGGCCCTTTCGCGGCCGCCGCGTAGATGCTCCTATGGGCCTAAGAAGAAAAAAATTGAGGCACTGATATTTATTGTTGTGTCATGCAATAGTTAAATATTAATAAAATCCAAAGATAAAAGTTAGACAAATGAAACTTGGTGAGTGTTGTAAGACTGCTAACTACATTTATTCCTGTGATTAAGCTTCCTAGCATTGTCTAGGCTAATGAGGGTTTGAAAATATGAAGAAACGGTTCTCAAGTATCCCAAGAACTAAGTTGACATTGTTGTCGAAAAAAATGTCTTCAGTTTGTTCGCACAATATTGAAAGATTTACCATGTTATTTTAAAACCATAGACTTCTTACAGGTGTCCTTGGAATCTGTAAGAAATGAACTAATTTCTGTTTTAAATGACCGTAGTCATTAGTCACCTGTGGGAGGAACCCAAAATCATCAGTAAGACTCACATTTATATTACCCTTTTCCGTGAGAAAATCGAAGCTACTTATACGTAAAGCGGCGACCAAGACAATGCCACTGCATTAACCTCTTCGTTTCGTCAAGAAACTGCACTTGCTCCATTGTGGAAGTCAGTTGGCATCTTTTGTTGGTAATCTTTTCTGGTCGGACAGGAAGCCAACCTCCGCAAATATCTACCTATGCGTAATTAAGGCTATGATGATGATAGAAACTCATCTTCAGATGTCATAGGAGATATTAGAAGACAGGATAGTCTTTAAGCCGAGCGACGTTTGCACGAACGTAATAATATGACATCGTGGTGAGCTTTGTTCGCGCACTGGATTTTTAACGCACGGATTAGTGCCGAGAGCTGAAAATCAAATAGTCTGTTTTTTCGACGCGCGAAGATTCACTCTGTTGCATTCTCAATGCTCCGTTCAGCCCCGAGAGTTGAAAATCCAGTGCGCGATAAAATCCTGGGGCGATATTTTTGCGTCGTTATGAATGTTGACTGCGGTCACACCTGCTTTGTGTTTTTCCTTGTTTACCGCATTGGCAGTTATTTTAATAAGTCACAAAGTAATTGTTTTAATCACACCACCATTTGCCTGAAATTACCATAACTAGTTAAAAATAGAAAATTGCATTCTAAAATGTTAATTACGTTGTTACGTGCATGTAGTTACTGCCAGTTAAGTACAAGCAAGTGCTTGCAGACGGCGAGTAATGGGTAGCTCGCTGTCCGGTAAGGACCAAGCCCGGGTCGACGGCGGCGGCGCGTTGTGTTCCACGCGCGCCTCAAAGAGATGTCAGCAGCAATTGATGAGGCCCTCAAGGGCCGATGCCTGCCAGGGGTGGGGGTTGTTCGAAAGAGATACCGCGGCCCCTGGCACACAGGCAACTGAGGGCACACGGGTGGGTTTTAGTCAGTAAAAGTATGACACGCCTTCCCGCTCCACCCAGAGCGGGAGAAGTTATTTCATGATTTCCCACCCAAAAAAAAAATACAAGCAAGTTCTACTACCCAATTAAGATAAGTTTCAGTGACTATTCACTGCTGTTTTGTCCTGAAACTAAAGGTCGACCATCTGAAATCCATCGCAAGCCCGATTTTCACATTTGTATGCTAATATTCGCTTACGAATGGACAGAACAGAATAAAAGTATTCAATTATATTTTTTTCTAGGAAGAATAAGTTTCTGTATTCGGCGTTAAAACAACAGATAGGTACGGTCACCAAAAGAGACAAGTAATCGTGGTCACCGCATATAGTTGAAGTTTAGTAAGAAGCTGACGGACGTTTTAGAATAAAATTTGATTTAATTGATGGAAAATAAATGATTTATCAATCAAATGAAATTTCATTCGAAAACATCTATTGGTTTCTTACTAAACTTCAGCTATAACAGAAAACCCTGGTTACTTATTTCTTTTGGTGACTGTATAGTCGGGGAAATGAATTGCTAAGCAAGTATACACCTGAGGCCAATTTGTCGTGTTATAGCCATAACTGTAAAGATTTGAATATACAAACAATTTAAATTGGTAGTTAATTTGCTTAACAACTAATTAACCCGACTTAACAAGACTTTCTAACTTCGCCTAGACGAGAGACGTAATTAACAATCTCATGTTAATCACTCGCAGGTCACATTATAGGTGGACACATAGATATAGGTACTGTTTGTTATATTTCTCTGGGTGGACGTAATGGACTTTGTATTGGGGTATATTTAGATATTGCACAGAGGTTATCGCTTGACATTTAGGTAGTCTACAAAACGCCCGTTCTGACTATCAGTTCCTGTTTTCCTAATGAAACTCGTCAGCTTAGTATTGATTTACCTACTTATTAAAATACTACTTATGGAAAAGAAACGGAGTTACCGACATAGCTTGCAGAGTAAGCAAACCGCAGTGGCAGTAGACTGGCCACGTCTGTCGATGGACCGATGGCTGGTTGAGCAGACGACTCGTGGAGTGGAGACCGCGTATCGGCAAGCTTAGCGTGGGAAGTAAGAAAGGGGATGGGACAGACTGGATGCGGAAGGCGGAGGATAGGGTTTTGTGGCGCAGGTTGGGAGAAGGCTATGTCCAGCAGTGGACTGCGATAGGCTGAGTTGATTGGTTATTAAAATAAAAATGATTCCCAAAAAGCGTATTACATAAATAAAAAACATGCTTTAAAAACCAAACTAAAAAGTAGAAAATAATCTAATTCTATTAAAAAGCGTGGGGTGCTTTTTGAGGTATTTTTATAATCAATTAATATCAAGCACCCACGCTTTTTAATAGAATTAAATTATTTTCTACTTTTTACTTTGGTTTTTAAAGCGTGTTTTTTTTATTGTTAAACTATTATTTATTTTCTATTTTTTAGTTCTGCTAACTACAGATGCTTGTTTTTTTTTCTATTTTTTTTAAATTATTTAATTGTCATCGGTCCTCGATAAGTCTACTAAGTTTAAATGAAATCTGACCGTTTAAAGTGGGTCAAAATCGTGGGCAAATCGGTTACAAACATACATACAGGTGAAGCTAGTATAAAGCGTGTAATAATAATAAAAAAACTGTTTCTAACTTAGCAGACTCAACTAGTTCTGTGCTATTTTAGTTAAAAGCAGCTTCTTAATAAATCGATTATCTATCCATCACCTCTTCATTGAAAACAAACATGTTATATCTATAACGAAAGGTTATCAGCTGCCACTACAGATAATGGTCTTGCTCTGTGCCAAGCTAAACATAACTTGCATCTCATCAACATAAATGGCGGTAAAATAATTGATTCTGCGTGTCAATTATGTAAAACCACAGAATATAATTAATGGTACTTAGGCCTCAGTAATAGTTAGACCCTGTACTTAATAATGAAGTAACTGACCATGCGCCTAATAGATGTAACTAGGTATAGATAGTAGTAGTAGGTGGGAATTTGGGGTCGCAGGCGCTCACAGTGAGGACTCTGCACTCAATGGGCGAGTGAACTCAGGGTAGAAAGCGTACAGTGCTCACGTGCTACGTCACACAGTTAAGGGGAACCTAGTCGCGGGCTCGAACTCACTGATGGGCCTGGCTAAAAAGCATGCTGTCTCACCAGGCTTCGTGTCCGACAGAGGTAGTATCAGTGATGAGCAGTTAGAAGCTAGTCTACACGAAAAACATTACTGAGTGAGATGCAGGATCATTTATAGTACAACGGGCGCGTAAAAAATTAAGAACAGTCCTTCGGAAGATCGGGTTTTATGAAAAAACCACTGCATAAATCAATGACCAATAAAATTTATTGTACTTTTCGATATTTGAGCTTTGTCGGTACCGACTTGGTTTTTCAGATTTTACACTTCTTTTACTACTTAAACACGCCCAAAGTTAGGTTAAATTAGCAAGAAAAACGAATCTTTGTTGGCTCCTAACTTTTTAACGGCTTTTTATTTTAGTATTCTGTTACAGTGTACAGACAATATTAATAATCAAGAAAAACCATACCATGTTTAATTTTTGATGTACATTGTCCAACAGGGGACTAATACACTCCCGAAGTTTGTATGGGAAAAATGTGAACTAGGTTCACCTTAAGGTCGAGCGTGTCCCGCCGCGTCGAGCGGGACGGCTCTGTGTGGCATCGTCCGTAATATCTAGTACATTACAATTGCTCAGCGTCGCGTCGCCGTCCCGTCCCGCCGCGCCGCGCCCGCTGTGTGCAGCGACCTTTAGGTTTCGGGGCGACCTTTTTAGGGTCAGTTCAAACAGAACGGAAAAGTGCCGGAGCATTTTACAGGCTCTATTGAAAATAGGACCGTATTACCATAGCCTAAAGTAGAAAATTCTATGAATATCGCCACAGTCGGCTTGCATGCTCGCGACGTGGTTGCTCTCTGTTTGAATCGTGGCCAGAGAAGGTTCGAGCCTGCGCGAGCCTTTTTCCGTTTCAACTGACCTTTATAGTTTCCCCAGAGATGTGTCCTGTCTAACAGGCGTTGCACACAGAGGGATCAGATCGGTTTTTTGAGAGGTAACGAGGTTCCATGCGCAGATAGTGACCACCGGGGTGGTTTTACTGAGATATGAATCCTACACTCTTCGAAGGTTTCCCCCGTACAGGTAGAAGTTCGAGTTATTTTTTTGCTATTTCGGTATCGCCTTAGCTTAGTAAATGACGACATGGTGGATATCTAGCACCACCAGGTTTGCTGCTTAAACCTATTCAAAACATCTGCGTGCCTCGAAACCTTTTTGCTGTCCCAAAATAGGGGAAAAGAGACTTGATCTTCATACAATTTGCCACGTTTTTCACAAAGGTTGTGGCACGAGCTCTTGTGGCGGCCCACACTGGTCCTGATTTAATAAAAAATGGACATTGATCCTAGAGCGCTGATATTTTTTTCTAATGTTGTGGCAGTGACAATAAATAAGACAAAAAATATTATTGTCGTACCTCAAATAATGTTTCGTAAATTATTATTTTTTGTATTTTGTATGGGAATTATTACATTTTATTCAATTTCTCAAAAACGTTAAATGATGTCGAGATGGAAATCATATAATATGTTAGAAAAGTAATCATTCTGAGTAATTCGCTCGGAGAAACTATTTGCTTATCTCTGCGTACTTTGGAGATAATGAGCATCTTAAATAATGTATTTTCACTACTCAAACTGTAGTTTGGTACGAGTTGAACGTTAAAAATAGAATCTCTGTTGATAATTAATAACGTAGATAACAAGTCACACTTGATAGAAAGTTATTCGTCCACGACCGCCACCACTTAATTTTTATGAATTGTGTCGAATTTAGGACTTCTAGGCAAAAACTGTTAAGGTCGAGGTGGCGAAGTCCGCTCTCTCTCTCTCTCTCGAAGTCAAGCTTGATTTGAAAAACACCCTATGGCTGATTTTTTAACTTAAATGTATGTTTTGAATATTATTGATGACTAATGATTCCTTATTTATCAGTTACTTTTACAAACGTCAATGTAACTGTTGTCAATATGAAAATAAGCGTGTATTTTTAAAACGTGGTAAGTAGACGGACTTTCCCAAATACTTGGGGCAATTCCGTCATAAGCATAAATTGTTTGTAATATGATAGATATTTGCAGCAACGATATTCAGTAAATATTCGAAAATAAAAGTTTATCAAATACATGCTTTAAGTGCCAAGATATAAGGTAGCAATCTCAATTTATGGCGGTAAAATCATGAAGTGGGGTAAGTCCGGTATATTTAGCAAGGCCAGGGATTGTCAACATCTAGATCAGTAAAATTATATTTTAATATTCTGACTGTAGGGTATAGTAGGTAAGTATGTTTATTGGTTGCATCTAAAATTCAATGTGAAAATTGATATGTTTTGGTATTAAGATGATACAAACTAGATCGAGGTGGTCTTTTTTAAACCATAGAAAAACGAAATGGTAACAAATAAACACACTTGGTTATATTTGTACTTTTTGAACAGATAGCATATTATTGAAATGAAAGGTATTAATAAAACCCTTTTTATTTCTGTTTTTAATTCAAATTTATATTGAATTTTTTATATTGTTGATACAATGAAAAAAAAATACAACGTACATACGAAACGAACTAAGTTACCTACATCATGTAACAACATGTAGTCTATTATATATAAAAAAAGTAATTAAATCCTGTAAATGCTTACAAAGCTACGACCTCTATACGTATTTAGCCATAATGTAGAGAACATTATGGCTTAGAATTCGTTTGATTTTGAAGGTGCGTGTCCTATTTCTTCTTTTTTTTAACGATCAAGGCCTCCCGACAGTAGTTGATTTCCACCTTTTATTATTCAAATGCTCCATGATCGTCATTCTTGGTATGTTGTAAATACGAGCTGCCACTTAATAAAGCTCTTTTGTATTTTCGAGTCATTTTATGACAATTTACCTGAAGAATAAAATAAATAATTGATTATTTTAGAAATGATATGAAGTAAGATCACATTATCAGGATATGTCTCTAATAAAGGAACCATAATAATAGAATCACAGTATGCTCGATTCACAAAAAAAACCTGCAAATAAGGAGATTTGACTGTATTACTAAAAAAAGGTTAACAACATCTGGCTTGGGGCAAGATCGGCACATAACGGCCTTTCCCTAAAATATTGGACAGTCTTACCCCAATAATGAATTTATAGATAAGGTTTTTATCACAGCAAATATTTCTGTAAATAAGTATTTAAATTCGATTTAAATAGAATAAAACAATAAAATGTAATACAAGCTAGACACTTACCGCTATAATACGTAAAAATCCGTTGAAATTCACATTTCACGTTAACTACAACGTCGACACAACTCACTCGTGTTTCAAATTTTCAACTACAAAAAAACTTAAAACCGTTTTTTTGCTATTTAACGTAATACAACGTCATCTATAATTTAAAGGTAGGTCAAAATAGTGACTGTTTTACCGACCGAGCTGGCAACGTCGTAACTATTCAGAAACAGCTTATAGAGACGGTGTATGGTGTTGCCCCGTAGACGGACTTCGCCACCTTGACCTTATGTAATAATTCCCATACAAAAAAAAAAATACAAAACATTGAGGTACGACAGTAATATTTTTTGTCTTATTTGTTATCACTGCCACAACATTAGAAAAAAATATCAGCGCTCTAGGATCAATGTCCATTTTTTGTTCAATCGGGACGAGTGTGCGGGCCTAGTAGCTACAGTCCTTTTTCAGGTATGTCACATGTCACCTCTGAGAGCAACAACCCAACGCAATTTTATTGTAATGACAATATACTTCACGGTTTTTTAACAGTGATGCAATGTCAGAGGTAAAATTACTTGAAAAGGACTGTCTGTAGACTGTACTGTAATGTTTGTGAGCTCGTTATCAAACAGTCTTTATACTTTACAAACACAAGCAGTTAATCAAATGGGATCGTACCGCTGCCTGCTTTAACAACCTTAGTGGTGAAGGGCGGGCGTTTTGGGGGACTGTCTTATATAATTTTGACGTTCAAAAAGAGCTCACTCTCAGCCTAGTTTGAATAAATGACTTTTGATTTGATTTGATTTACCATGGAAGGTTAAATAACAATCAGCGCTATCGAAGCAAAGCCTTATAAACTGTCCGTATTTTTTAACCCTTCCATTTTGTTTTCCAGTAACTCAGAACACGACGTACTTGCACGTGCTGAACGCGTCCATCGACGAGCTGGATGTGTCGCAGGCCATGTTCCGACGGCTCGCCTCCATGGCCTTCACTGATGGGAACATCGACAAGATTGTTGGTAAGAAAGCTTTATATTTCAACTGTCCCACCGCACCGTGACCACAAGCCAATACAAAAAAAAACCTTAATTTTTTTTTTTACTAAAATCACGGATGGGCTTGATGCGCCTGGCTAAAAAGCACGCTGTATCACCAGGCATCGTGTCCGACAGAGGTAGTATCAGTGATGAGGAGTTAGACGCTAGTCTACACGCACAACGTTATTGAGTGAGATGCAGGATCATTTATAGTAAAACAGGCGCGTAAAAAATTTAGAATAGTCCTTCGGAAGATCGGCTTTTATGAAAAAACCACTGCATAAATCAATGACCAATAAAGTTTATTGAACTTTTCGATATTTGAGCCTTGTCGATACCGACTTGATTTTGGAGATTTCACACTTCTTTTATTACCTAAAAACGCCCAAAGTTAGGTTAAATTAGCAAGAAAAATGAATCTTTGTTGGCTCCTATTTTAGTGGCTTTTTATTTTAGTACTCTGTTTCCGTACAGACAATATTAATAATGAGACAAAACCATACCATGTTTAATTTTTGATGTACATTGTTGAACAGTGGAGTAATACACTCCCGAAGTTTGTATAGAAAAAATGTCGACAAGATTCACCTTAAGCCGTTGGTCCCGGCGGTCATTCGTGGATTTTGAACAGTAGTTACGGATCGCCAGAAGCCCGAAGGTCGTATAACCAGGCTTACCAGGGGAATCATGTTAAACAGGAACTGGATTGTGGAGGTGAGATAGGCAGTCGCTCCATGTAAAATATTGGCATTCAGCTGCATCCGGTTAGACTGGAAGCCGACCCCAACATAGTTGGGAAAAGGATAGGGGGGGGGGGGGGGTGATGATGAGACACTCCTCTTTAGAATCTGTTGTTTTGTACAGAAAACAAGTTTTTATTTGCATTGCTGCTATGTGAAGGTCATCAACATAGATGAACTGGATTAAAAACCTATTAAAAGCCATCCATAAATTACGTCACACAAGTATTATGGTTTTTTGACCCTCCCCCGTCCTTGTCTCAGGTGGTCACACTTGTGAAACCCCCTCCCCCCTAGTGTGACGTCACATATTTTTTAATTTTATATTTAGAAGTAATTAAATTTAAACAGCAGCTTTTCAATTTAAAAATAATAATAATCTGTAACAAAAGCAAACAAAGTCAAATATTTTGAGTTTTACCTAGTATTTTAGATTTGAACATGAGACGTCACAAAGCTTCTGACCCCTGTCCCTTGTCACACAATGTAACATTTCGTTGACCCCCTCCCCCTCTTAACGTGTGACGCAATTTATGGATGACCCTTTATTGAAGGTAACTTAAAAAGTTCACAAGTAAAGATAATAAAATTGAAATGGGTTCACCGCGCGGTCTATCTCTACCAACGAAAAGAGAATCACTATAAATCGGCCCAGTTATATAATCACGGAGAAATTGGTGTTTAAAATACATTAAAAGCGTTTCCTCCTTTTTTTAAAGTCCTTTATAAAGATGTATGGGTTTAGTGAAAGATTATATTGGTCCGGAACCGGTTCTAGCTATCCGTATTGGAGATTTGATGTAGTTGCTGCTTTCAGTTGTGGTTATTCTACGAATAACCAGCTATGTTCATGTTGATTAGGGTTACCACCCATAGTCCTAGGTAGGTACTAAAATGCGCCTTCTTGCTTAAAATGTATGAAAAACTGTAAATTAAGTATTATGTATTTTTAACACTTCCCATTTTATTACTTTCCTGCTTAACTAAGATACGAGAACGGAAAATAACACAAAGGACACAAGTAAGTATTCCACTAAGTTTCTGATACCTCTCTGCAAGGTCTACTCTACTCTGATTGTTCTACCAGGTATCCCTTTGTTGCGCAATTGTCAACCTTAAGGTGATGTCACATCGAGTAAAATCATTCAACTTCTCCTACTCTTACCCAAACATTGAGAAACAGCCGAATCAGGGCAAATAAGCCGATTATGACTTCTGGAGTAAGGATTATCGAAGACCTCATTTGCTCTTTTTTTTAAAAGCATCGTCATTCGTATAGAGCAGTCCACAGCTGGACATAGGCATGTCTAATAACAAGCCATTAAACTCGATACTCAGCAACTCTCATCCAGCGGCTACTATCAACCATAGGAATACGTATAGGGTCAAATGAAATTACCTAGCGAACCTCGGACGTCATTGAAATCGACATTTCTAAACATGATAAAAGAAACCAGTGTTCCGACTTACGTATCGTTGGTTGTGGGGTCGAAGGTGTCCCAGGCAGGCAATTTATTAATTTGCTCCATCTCCACTGCTCCCAAAAGGGTGAAGAGAAACATCGTGAGGAAACTGGCGTGTGTTAGAACCAAAAATTCGAAGAGAGGTAACATCTAACAACCCGCACTGGGACCACGGGGTGGATTACGGCCCATTCCCTCTCACAGGAGGCCTGTGTCCCAACAATGAGAACGTTATAGGCTGATTGTGTGTCTTATGTATGCCGAAGGTTAACATAAACTTCTCTCCTTCCAGGCCAGTTCCCAAAATACTCTTCAGCAGCGTGCCTGAACATCTCGAACAACAACTTGACGAGTGCGAAGCTGCAGCCGTCCAAACAGCGCCCCTTCGCCTACTTGTTCAACCTCAGTGTGCTGGACGCCTCCGCCAACAACCTGACGGAGTTCCCGCTGAGCCTGGTGCAGAGCAACCGGAAGATCTCGGTGGATTTGTCAGGTTAGACGTTAAGATAATCTATCAAGATTATACAAAGCAAACAAAAAAAACATGTACCTAACCACTTTGTTAGCACTACGAAAGTCGTCATTGGAAAAAAATGGAAGACAGAAGTTTTGTACAACCACCAGCTTTGTCGCGAAAAATAAAAGAATTGGCTGATTCTGTGTTTCACAGAACTTTCTAGGATTTTGTCACTAAATGGCTATGTTCATCACTGAAACGAATTGGAGGTGATCGGAGATTTTTCCTCATTGCAAAGACGAAGCCTTTCTGTATTTGTTAATCTTTTACAGTAACCAAAGGCTCAAAACAGGAAGCTAACAGAACCGAACAACGTCTCTTATCGAATTCACCAACCCTCCATTTAATGTCAACCTCAAATCTCCAGGCAACAAGTACCTCCCCTGCAAGAACTTCCAGAAGGCGATGGAGACGAACAACTCCTCGTTAGTGACCTTCCTTAACTATAAGGACACGTATTGTGCGCTGGACATCAACTTCAACTGGTTCAAGGATGTCAGGATAGTCCAAATTGACCATCTGAGGATACAGAAAGAGGTAGTAGGTATTTTTACGTCTTTTCCTATTTTCCTAATACTAATCTTGCCTACTATGCTTCAAATGGATTGTCTTCTTCTCTCATATTATAATCTCGTAGATAGGTTAGTAGTTAAAAGCTGGGTTGGTTGCCCAGGGTGCATCAAACGTAGACGATTACACACAGCTAGAAATAGCGTGGCACCTACACGCACGGGCGCTCGCTCTCGGAGTGGGACCCAGCAACACGTAAATGCGTCTCAGCATGTTGCGCGACACAGGGTAGGAACGTTGCGCATCGTGTTGCGGGACATTTTGTCCCTTAGTGTATTTGAGGTTTAATAATGGAGAGTTTTTAGTTGTCTCTCTTGGGAACACGAAACCCTTGATTTGACCGTGTTCAAAATTGTGGTGGTCTACAGTTTATTGGCACACCCGGTTTCTTTTCAATATATAGGATATCCACAACTCTTTAACTTTCATTCTAAACATAACAACTGTTTTAATTCGTGTGTTGTTGTGTGTGTTTTAAATTTTCTTTCTTATTAATTCTGCTTCGGCATACCTTGGGACAGATATAACAAGTCCACTTTCTTCTTACCTATATGACTCTGCAAGCTCTAACACCAACTTAGCAGCACTTCTCTTACCCGAGTTGAGCTACACGCGTAATGATACATGTGTGTGCTGACTAGACAGGCCCACTCAAATCTGTATGGTCCGTCCTTCAAAAGACCATTTCAGGCACTCATCTGCATGGTCCTTACATTACCTGACAAGATAATGTCTGGACTTTAAAAGAATTTGTTTTAGTGTTTCTGGAAATATCTTTTTTTTTGCATAAATGCTTGTAAAGTATAAGAAGTATAATTGTATAAGTAGGTAATTCTACTTACAGAAATAAATATAATTGTTTTATATCATTTCTCTTATCAGCTCAATGCTAGCTGCCGCAACATAAAGCCAGCCAACATCAACTGCACGTGTATTCCCGAACGCCTGGAGTTCCTCGGCAACGAGATCACCAACCTGGTGGCCGTGGACTGTTCGCAGCGGAACCTAACCTCGCTGCCCACTGAACTGCCGCCTAACACCGTGAAGTTGAATGTGTCGTGTAACAATGTGAGTATTAGATCTTAACTCCTGAAGATGCTGGATAAGTCGGTACTAAATACATTTTAAAGAAGCCTTAGACTTAGAATAGGTTAAAGAATTAGCAGATTTTGTTGAAATCTTATGACCACCGTACTTGTGACCCTCCCGCAGAAGTATTATAGTTCGCGTGATGGCTGTGCATAGAACGCGCGCTTAGCTTGGGCTGCAGTCAGAAGTGAAGTTACTTTTTGTGTCCGTTTCAATAGCGCGGTTACGGCGATATTTAAAAAAAAGTTTTACAAAAAAACTTCAGACCTCTGCGATGCTTTTTCAGCGAGATATCGGCGATCATGTGTTTTTCACCGTTTCAATGGCGCGGCGAAAATATAAACCTATCAATTATCTAAATTTCAGGTCGCTTCGTTTTAAAGATCTCCGTGGCCACGCGGTTCTCCGCGTTTCAATGGCGCGACCAAGTTCAAACCCTTATAACTTTTTAACCATAACTTTAATGGTTTTGGGAATCAACTTTTACAAATTTTTGCAAAATCTTAGTAATTTTTTTTTTTGGAAATATCGCCGTGGCCGCGCCATTAAAACGGTGTGAATGTCCTCGGTGATTCCGTTTATGCACCCCAAAAATTCCACCCTAAGGAGTTTACGAGGAGCCTATAAATTCCGTTTACCCAACTAGGCCTAGGGTGGCTTCCCGGACATGCGTTTCCGCGGATCTACCTTCGAGTGTTTTTGTTGGGGTGGGTAAACGGAATAACCCAATGTCCTCTGCCCTAGGCAACGTAGAGGTGTCTGACAAACTAACTGATTTAAACCATAAGGTCTTGCACCTTACTCTGGCCGGGGGCTGGCTTCAGCTAATGAGCAGCCAAGCAGACGGCCCACCACATTTTGCAGCTTCATTAACCAATTCTTTATTTTCACTGTCTTCCAGATAACCTCCCTCCAGACCGTAGCAGACGACTCCACATATGAACACCTGCGTCAGCTGATAGTGGATCACAACGACATCCCCAACATCCTGGAGCTAGAGGGCACCAAGTTCATCGACAACTTCATGCTCTTCTCCATCGCTTATAATAAGTTGAAGACTGTGAGTATTAGGTTCTTTTAGCAGAACCTGTGTACCACCATACTTCACTGACCATATGTCACTGTATGATTGTGAACGCCATTAGTTTATTATCTATCTCGCGAGATTATAAACTGTCTATAAATTGTGAACTGTACTTACAGTATGATGTATTCATTTTCGATAGTTTATTATCTATCCGTGAAATTGTAAAAGAACCTGCACTTAACAAGGTTCACAATCTTGTCTGATTTTGTCACCCGTTAAATTGTGACGGTAGACGTTGCGGGGGGGCTCAGTAACCGTGGTCACCCTCCCACGGTGAAGCGAAGAGGAACCCCAAGGTGGGGCCGCTCGTCAGGGCTTGTGCCTCCAAGCCGACGACGTAGCGGCCAAAAAGTAGGTTGCGGTGAGGTGCATCGCAACTGAGGCGGGCCGCGATGTCGAATGGGAGGCATCGCGGCTGAGGGTTACAGGCTGCGGCGGAGGAGGAGTGCCGGTACTTCTGAGTAGCGCTCTTCTCTTCCGTAGCCTGGACGGGGCCGCCACCGTTTGATGGCGGACGCGGTGGGGCCGCAGGGGAAGAGGAGTGTCGGTATAGCGTTGGCCGCTCTCCCTATCCCCTGCGGCCGAAAAGTGGTTGGCGGCGGGGCCACTGTACTGACCCGTCGCAGGAGGACGTCAGCAGCAGCTGGTGGGGCCCGCAAGGGCCGATGCCTGCTAGGGGTGCGGGTTGTTCGAAAAAGATACCGCGGCCCCTGGCATACGGGCAGCTGAAGGAACATGGGTGGGTTTTAGTCAGTAAAAGTCTGACACGCCCTCCTGCTCCAACCAGAGCGGGAGAAGTCATTTGATGATTTCCCACCCACAAAAAAAAAAAAAAAAACGGTAGCCGAATTGGTTGCAGTTACTAAGCCAGGGCACTCCGACCGAATAGGTTAGGTTAGGTTAGAATAACGATCAACCGCGACCTATTTCCAAGTTAGTGGCAGTAACTTGGCTATTTAGTAATAGCGCAAGGTACTATCCGTCGCATGCAACTTTGATACAAGTTCACAATTTGTCGATTTGCCACGGACAGATTATACACTATCGAAAAATAGTGCGTTAAATTTAGTAAACAATTTTTCGATAGTTCGCGAGATAGATTATAAACTGACGATGTTCATAACGATGCATACCCAGAATAATTTGTTTTAGCATTAGGTATATCGGGAGCAGAGTAAATGCCATACCTGCATACAGTAGGTCAAAAGGGAAATCTCAAGCGATTGTGAACCATGTGTCGATCAAGTTTAAGTTGAAGTTGAAGCGCACATGGTGTTTCCATGATCTGTCCGGAAAATGGTTATCACGGTAGGGTCCCAGGTCCCTGGTAAATCGCTCGGAGCGTATCAAAGCTTGGGCTTTGGTTGTAGCCTTAACGATTACCAGTTGCCTTGGAAGCCGTAGTTTTACATAAGTAGAGGTATTGTCGTTGTCTTCACCTGAAGCATTTAGCAAATAAAAATTTACCAAGCATTTTACAGAATAGTCCTGAACTGAGAAAATTCGTTAACGTACAAGTCCGCCCTAACAGGGTCAGGTACTCTTAAGTTTTAGTCTAGTCATAGCCAGTAACTCTGTGTACTTTGTGCAAATAAATAAATAATTTGTGCGCTAGTGTGGCGCTGTTTTTTTAGAGCTTTAAGTCACGATAAATGTTTTATGCATTCCAGATCCACACATACGTGCTATCAAACCGATTCGACACGACGGGCCCCGCCTTCTCCATAGCGGGCAACTTTATACACTGTGACTGCAACACTGAGAAAATGCTCAAGGTACGATTTTTTTTTGTCTCTCTTTTCTACTTGACGCAGAGCAGATAGGAGTAACTGGTTGCTCTATTTCAAATACTAGCCATCATTTTGAGCTATTCTTATAATTATCGTTTTGCCGATGTCTGCCTATTAAGTCTCCTTAGATGGAGGGGGGAGAGGAATGAATTTTCCAATCCGTTTTTGGCAGTGGAAGTCTTTTAAACCCTTTCGAACTAGATTTGTCCTGCCTGATTTCCCTTAAGAAGAACATGGTCTCTGTCTATTAAAAATAAACTCTTATTTATTCCAGCCGTGGCTGCTCGAAAACTTCAAAAACATCCCCGACTACAAGATGCTAGAATGTGACGACAACGTGCCCGTAGTGGACCTGGTCGAGTCGCAAGTCTGCCACACTCCTCGCGACTGGACCGACTACATATACTATATCATAGGTTTAGAAGTACTAATTCTAGTCCTGCTTATAAGCAAGGTTTCTTATGACTACTGGGTGTTCAAGACTGCTGGTTACTTGCCCTGGCCAGCGAACAAGATGCCAAGATTGCCTTGCGATTGGTTATGTGAATAGATTTAGGTTGCTGGCAACCGTTTGCTTCGGAATGTTGGTTGATGGGTAACCAATGTTGGTTTATGTTGGTGGTGACTTTAGTGTTGTGGTAAATATATGAAGGACTTTTTAAATGTTGGTTGCCAGCAACCATTTGCTTCTGTGTTGAATGTCTTGTTGTTTAATGCGTTTATGCTTTGTGTACGTGTTGTATTGTAATGTTTTGTAATTAAGTAGTGGTTTTCTAATGTTGCTAGCAAGTGACTACTAATTTTCTGTACATTTTAAGAAAAAAAAAATTGATTCAAGGTACTTTCGTCACTTTAAAATTGTAAATAAAATTAATTTGTATAAGTTATCATAATTATTTTATTTTAGTCATTTCATTTTTGTGTGAATTTGCTGGTATAAATTTACTTTTCGCCCGAGATCTCTGTAAATCAGCTGTATGTATAATTTATGATACATAAGTTCTATTTTTTGTGTAATTTTTTTTCTTTTTTACTTTTACAAAACTTGCCATTTTGTCAAGAATCTCTTGCTTCTTCGTCTCGATTGTGATTTATTGTTCATAGTCAAAATAATGGTTTAGAATCCTGAATTGAGTTTGGTGGATACTTACCTATATAATTAGGTATTGCATTTTGTGTTGCACATATAACGACATAACAGTAACACATAAGTTGAAGCTAATTTATCGATTCTCAACGAAGATTGACTATATTTTGAATTTTAAACTTGCCAAATATTGTTTGATTAGGTAGATAACGAAGCCATTATTTTGATTAAGTCACAATGTAACTGTAAATAGTCCTGCAAAAACAAAAAAAAAACTTTGAAATGTATAAAAAAACTTGCAACACAAACGATTACTGGACATTTTTTAGAATATAACCGTTTGTTTTAGATGTAATCGATACGTTTGTAGCAAAGGAGAGCACATTTTAATAATGCGGGTGCAGCACTATCCACTGACAGAGAGAGTTATATCTTTCCTCTCTCTCATGTAACGAAATGTGCCTAAACATGACGAGCACTTGAAATGCCACTCAATTCTCGTCTAATTGTCGAATCAAAATATATTTTCGTTCGTCTTTACGGGTTGCTGGCAACCATAGTCTTCTAAATATTGGTTAAAGTAACCTAAATCTTCTGAGTTGGTATATATAATAAGTAGTAGTGATAACTCACCGAATTTTTGGTTAATTTGGTAACTACAGACTGTTTAATTAAAATTTCTGTATCGTTTATTTCCAGAAACGATTTGTAAAATGTGCCTTCCTTTGCTACTCACCCTGCCGGCCAGTTGTAGAGGCTTAAATGTTAACATATAAGGACCAATTAATACTAAATAACTATTTTGACGAGGCTTTATGAAAATTGTGTTTTATTTTGAAAATCAGTGCCATATTCATAATTGGCTGGGAAATTATATTTTTAATGTAAACTTATTTGTAAGATTTGCTTGTTAAAATCTTATGGTAATCGTATGGTAAGCGTACTTTCTAAGTAGTCGTAATGTCAATAAAAATCAGTTTTCTACCAAAGTTTCTAAACTCTTTAACTTGACCAATGTAAACAGCTGTTGACCAACTAGTCTGCTTACCTCTTTGGCACCTATAAAATAGCTATTGTCATCCTAGACAAGTATTGATACAATATGCAAGATTTTCAAGCAAATGTTTCAAGTAGGATTAAGGCTTCTTCAAACAGGCGCGACGCGACACTTGTAGAACAATTTCCATGAAGTTTCATAGGAATTGTTCTACGAGTGTCGCGACGCGACCGTCGCGTCGCGCTACTCTGCACGAGCCTTTAATCTTTTGAATTAATGTTGTAACTTTAAAATAAAGATATTTTTGTATAATATTAACTACAACGTGAAGACTGTATATTTTGTATGAAAATTTTATAATAGATGTTACATAATTGTATGGACTGTCGTTTTATTTAGTAAGGATTATCTTGCTTTAAGATTTTGAACCTTAATTTCACATTTCCCAGAGTACAGTTTCCGATGCAACTAAATTTGTTTTTATGACTTTCTCAGTATTTTATCATTCTGAAATCAATTACTGTATTTCTGCTATATTTTTTACGAAGGACGAATATTTTTCCAACAGATTAAAAAATAAAACAATCCGTAAAATTTTTATAGCAAACCTATATTATCATTTAACACCTTTCTTATTCGTCTTATTAGCTAAATTCTTCTTTTTTCTCTTCTTATTATTCTTTCCCTTCTCCGGCGTATTCTTATTTTGTTGTTGTTGTGCTAAATTCTGTGTTCTTCTCTGTTTATTGTTTTTAGCATTTTTAATTACCACAGTGGTGTTTGATTTGTCATCTTTTAAAGCCTCGTTGGCTGCTTCTAGTCGTCTCCTGAAAAGTGAATACAATTTTAGTTTTATTTGCATCTCGCAGGTCAATCTAGGAGGTTGTCGGTTGGAAATCTGTCGCCCTCTACTGGAAATCTGTCGCCCTCTACTTGTTAGGACCCGAGATGGCGGCGTGTAGTGTTCCACGCGCGCCTCTCTATGACGTAAGGGGGGAGTTTAACACCTCACTCCCCCACTATCGCGAGGTGGCCCGCAGAGGCGGGCCGGCACTAGCCGGGGATCGCGGAAGTCACACTAGTTCTCGTGATCCCCGGTACAAGTGAGAGACGGAACACCGGGGTGGTTTTAGTCAGTAAGAGTCTGACAGACCCCTCCGCCCTCCCCGGGGTGGAGGACATCCATGAGGATTTCCCCCCGTAATAAAAAAAAATAAAAGGAGGTTGTCGGTTGCTTGGCTGGACTTGCCTGTGGCTGCCTCAATAAATTATGGCCAGGGCTTAAAAACTTAAAACTAACACCCCCTGTGGGGTACGGACGTCCCTCACTGCCCGAGGGCCGGGCTGGATCGCAATGATTATTAAGGGACGAATTTAAAGCTGCAAGCTCAGCGAGCTCGAGCAAGGGTCGGGGCGGAAAGTAAATACAAAAGTATGAGTTAAATTTTATATTCATTCATACAACTCAGGAGGTAAAGGCTGGCGTTTCTCCGTTGCGTTAGATTTTTTTTTTGGAAGTAACATCTCGCAGGCAAACCTGGGAGGATTTACCTATGCATCTAACGATGCGCGCGCAGGTGTAAATAAATGCACTGGCAAAACCGCTAAACAGCCTATTTAAAACTCATTGGCGAGATTGAGAAACGAAATTTCAAGTAAAAATCACGGGTGAATAATAAGCTGAATTAACTCAAAGCATTTACATCAAATAGGCACATAAAAGACACTTTTAAACGTCAACATTTACATTAAAATAGAATCGTTTCTAGTCGCTCCTTCCAAAATGTAGTTTCGTATGGAGAAGAATGGAAATTATGTACCTAAATGACTTGCCATAAGAGTCAATTTACAAGCGTGTTAAAAATATTTATGTGCATGTAATCACAATGACTTACTTGTCGGGCCTCTTCTCCAGAATGGTGGTTATATTATCTCTTCTGGGCGCCTTCGTCATCAACTTCTTGCGCTTGTTGGGGTTCTGCTTCAACTGCAGCATGTACTCCGGGACCTGGCAGCCCGACTGCTTCATCACTGAGGCTATGCTGCAGGTAGGAAGGGGTTAGTAAGAGAGTGGTTGAACCAAATGTTCACCCTTTTTATATCGTGTAAGCGTGGCTCAGTTCTCTCTCAGTGGACAGAAAGGCAAAATGCTCGAGCAATTTACTGGCTCCATTGAAAAAAGAAAAAGAATACCATATTACCCTAGCCTAAAGTAGAAAATTGTATGAATATCGACACAGTGGCCTCGCGCATGCTTGCGACTTGGTTGCCCTCTCGGTTTGAATTGCGGCCAGAGAAGGTACTGGCTCCATTGAAAATAGGACAGTATTACCATAGCCTAAAGTAGAAAATTGTATGAATATCGACACGGTCGGCTCGTGCATGCTCGCAACTCGTTTGTACTCGGTTTGAATTGCAGCCACAGAAGGCTCGAGCCTGCGCGAGGATGTCGACCGTTCTGTCTAAAGTGATAAAAGTGCAGAATAAACGTGACCTCAAGTAACAAACTACGAGGAAGTGGGTGACATGTTGGTGTTGACAACAAAGTTTCAAGTCCGTACCTTCTTAGGTTGCCAACGTCATCTTGAGTGAAGAAAGTTATCGCTCGTCCTTTCTGTCCCGCTCGACCTGCTCGACCAATCCTGTAAAACAAAAAGAAATTTATTTTCAATGTTACAGCGTAAATTAGGGCGAGGACAAACGATCGTAATTTCGGTCGCGCAACTTGAGTCGCGTAATTACGGTTCAAATGATCAACAGACGGACAACTCATTCGGCGCACACATCGGACTTTTTATGACTTTTTACTCACAAGTCAGTTTTCATTTATTTCAGATAAATTACAATAATATTATTTATATCTATCATAACCATCCATAGGTCGGTAAATGTTTTTTTAAAATAATATAATAGCAAAAGAATACAAAAATAAACAGAATAATAGAAACATAATATTGGATCAGGACCGCACTACTCGTACGTGCAGTTTTGTCCAATGCTCCATGAGGGAGCAATCTGCGTCTATTCTCCCTGCAATAAGTTGCAGTAAGCTGTTGGGGCTGCCCCGTATGCGGCGCATCAGAGACGCTATTCTTTTGCGATGTATCGCTTGAAAGGCATCCACTTGAGCTTCTGCAAACATACCTGAAGCGCTACAAAAGCGTGGCAACCCCATCAACATCCTAAATGTGTTATTGTATTGAACACGCCGAAAGCCCCCTGCGCACAATACTACGCTTGTTTGGCTTCATTTCTTGACATCAATTATTAACATGGTCACATGATCATGATCATGTAAATGATCAGACCAAAATTAAGTCTGAACTTTAACTTAGACTTCGTTTCGGCCTTTCTTCTCAAAGAAGTCCGATAGGAAACGCCGACCTCATCTAGTTTTTTAAATATAATTGACGTGTAAATGTGTCTGTACAAACCTACTTACAGAAATAAAATCATTTATCATTAACTGTAAAAAATACACTCACCTATGAATATAAGCGATGGCCGAGGGTGGGAAGTCATAGTTAATGACCAGGTTGACCCCTCGGAAGTCCATGCCCCGGCCCATCAGCTCCGTGCAGATCAGCACCCAGATGCGTCCCACGCGGAAGCTGCGCACCACGTTGTCACGCTGGGGAAGTGGTCATGTTGGTCATTGTGGTAAAGTTATAAATAATAATAAATAATTTATTTCGCTCTCAAAGTATAACAAGAATTTACTATTACAATTATTTATAAAGTTGTTAGTCGGTTGTACAGCAGCACATAATAAATGATCTACCAACTCCCAAACTAAGTCAAGCTTGTATTTTGGAAGTTGGTGGTCCGGAAGATGCAGGACTTACGTATACACAACCTTGTAGCCTAGTAATTGACTTCCAATACTTGACAGTGAACAAACTACATTTCGAGACATACATTGAGAAACTAATATCTAATAGTATCTACATTATCTAAAACTACAATTTACATAAGAAAAAGAAAAGAAAAGAAAAATAATTAAAATAATAATACTTAAAAAGAAAAAAACATTATAATAAAGAATATATTATGTATACCTTCACGTCGAATACATTTTTATGTTTTACTTTTTTATAGTTAGAAGCATTTCAGTTTGAGCATAATCCATAGATTGCAACCAATTACTTAATTTATGTTTAACCTCTCGTTTAGTTAAGCTGTAAATGTTGATGGTTTTGTTGACTGCATTATACAGTCTCGAGCTTACTGCGTCAAATTGCCTAGTTGGTACATAATGATGTAATATTGGCAAATAATTACAGGTTATTAAATGATTAATAATTCTGGCAAGATTGGCGATGGTCTACGGTAAAATTGGCAGAATTGGTGAAACCAGCTATTTGTGTAATGTGAATTTTATATTTTCCAAATATGATGAAAACAATACTTTCTTGCTCACACTTTTTAATCGCTCAATTATCCAACAACGATTGACTTTGCACTCCATTTTAAAACGACTTTTGCTCCACCCAGAAATACCCATAATATTATTATGAAAACCGCTATTTCTAAGTGTTGCCAAAGTAGAATAATACATTCAGTTGCCACAATGAAAATTAAATACATCTCAAAGTTTGTTACAATTTAATGTGTACTTTGACAGTGGATATTATAATTCGGTATTTAAAAAATACGTTACACAAAAAACAAAGAAATCACGTCACAAGCGATACTGAACCTTAGTTAGGACACTACTTTTCATATAATATTGAGTAATATACTTAGTGTACCTAAATAGCTAGGAAACACTTCATACCAAACTATCGTTAAGTTTTTATTTGAGCAAAGCAAAGTTATGTAATAATTTAAAGTTATTAACCTGTTGTTGTGTTCTGTCAGCGTGTATCACATCCACATTGATGCCGTCGTAGATGAGCTCCTTGAACAACTGTTTGGCACGATCTTTACTTTGTACAAATACTGAAAACAATAACAAAGAATATTTTTTTTTAACCGTTCGTGTATTATAAAAAAAAATACGACGTCAATTTAGTCTTTAGATAATAAATGAGGGGGCCTTGTGGCTAAGTAATAACAGCCGCACGGATTAATCGATCAGGTTAAGCTACGCTTGCCGCGGTTGGTACGTGGATGGGTGATCATCTTTACATACCAAGACCCCTCCGTGCTTCGGAAAGCACGTTAAGCCGTCGTTGGTCCCGGCTGTCATTCGTAGACCTTTGACAGTCGTTACGGGTAGTCAGAAGCATGTAAGTCTGACAACCAGTCTTGCCAAGGGGTATCGAGTTACCCAGTTACTGGATTGTGGAGGTCAGATAGGCAGTCGCTCCATGTAAAATATTAAGCTGCATCCGGTTAGACTGGAAGCCGACCCCAACATAGGTGGGAACAGGCTAGGCAGATGTATGATGAGTATTATTATCAGCATATACTGGTCCCCACAGAGAGGGAGAGAACAAAGAAACGATGGATGGACTGTGTGAATGATGATATGGTTAGCAAGGGTGTGACTACGGAGATGACGACTAATAGATAAGTGTGGGAGAAAAGGATATGTTGCGCCGACCAAATAAATTGCGATGAGGGCAGGAGAATTATGTTGATGATACTGGTCCCCACAGCTCAAACTCAAGCTTCGGAACTCTAGGAGAGGGAATGATCAACAAAATGTTGTCTGAACAGTAACTTAAGGCTCTTATTTTTTTCCTTTTGGGAGAATGTTACTTTATTTAATACTTACGATTATACAATCTGTTGCAAAAAAAAAAAAAACAAAAAAATACGCACCTAATACAGGCGGTTTCAATCCTTGCTGCACCAGTTGTCTGAACGCGACGAGTTTACCGGTCTCATTTCCACAAAAACACAATTCTTGCTCCACCAGGTTTGTTGCTGCGTTCCTGAAAAAAAAAAGCAATATTTAGATGCTGACAGCAAGTCAAAGTTGGTCATGTGGTCGTATGCGCCTGCTGAGGGTGTTTTTTTTTGAGGTTGGAATCATCAAATACTTCTCGCGCGGTGGTTGGAGCAGGAGGGCGTGTCAGACTTTTACTGACTTGAACCCACCCGTGTACCCTCAGTTGCCTGTGTGTCAGGGGCCGCGGGTATCTCTTTCTAACAACCCACACCTCTGGCACAGAACTACCGAGGGTAAGGGGGCGTTCATTAATTATGTGGGGGAATTTTGGCTATTTTTCGACCCCCACCTCCGCTCTGGTGAGATGTCGTGAGGTTTGGCTCGGCCACCCCATAATTTCACCTGAGATATTTGTTGTCACATTGTTTCTTGGTGGAAAAAAAAGGTTACGTCATATTTGCCGAGACCCCCTTCTCCTCCACGTGAGATTGGGCAAGATTCGACTCAACCCCCCCCATCCTAAACGCCTCACGTTATTAATGGACGCCCCTTAAGGCCATGAACTCCATATCCAGGTAAGGGAAAGTGTTATTGGAGTTATCATTAGAATTCCTCATTAGCAAGCTCGCTCTCTTTTACATTTCTGTGGGATAGATTTCCACCTCCACGCGGGCGAAGCCGCTGGCAAAAACTAGTAAAGCTATATTCCTCACCTCTGTCCCACAGTTACATTAATAAGCCCCCGCATGTGATGGCGGCACCACTTGGCCACGTTGGGGGTGTGCGTGGCGCTGAACATGGCTATCCGGCGCTGTTTGTTGCCACACGCCGTCAAGATCTGCTCCATCTGTTGTCTGAAGTCTGAGGACTGGTCGGCTGAGCCCTCGAACAGTTTGTCTGCCTCGTCGATAATTAGCCAGCGGACTCTGGAAATACACATCGTGTAACAAAATTAACGCAAGACCTCATAGACTATAATTTCAAGCATAAAACAATAACCAAAACGTATTTTTTTAAAGCTTATTAAGAAAATCGTGTTGATCCGAACATTACTTTATGCATTAAAAATTGAGTCTTATTGCTTTGTGATAAGATTTAATTTTCTTTGGTTCAATCAGCGGCCAGTATATTACTGAAATCTATTCAGTAGTCATTTATAAACAAACTTCTTTCAGGACTTGTGTTATTCTGTTACACCTCGTAGGTTTAGATTAGGTTCATGCGTGGTATAACAATATACTTCGCCAGGTATAGCACTCCGAGACAACGTGGTCACGTGGGAGACAAGTCTACGTCATCACCGCTGTGTTACCCGTAGAGTATAATAATAACTCCCCAACTACCTTTATTATCGGTGCGAATCCGATAAAACAATGAGATTATAAGAAGAAATTATGTTGGTGTCTGTTTAGATTTGAAAAACGAAACAACAAATTAAATGCTTTATTTAATTTTTTAGACAGAATGTTGACTAAAAATGTTTTCTTATTTTCGTGATTCGTTGAAATAGTTGCCAACTGGATAGTGACGTTAGCATGTGTCACTCCCGGAATTCGAGACCAATTTTTTAGACCTTAAGTATTTTATTTGTATAATTATCAGCCTGTAATGTTCCCGCTGCCGTGACACCTCCTCCTCTCAATGAGAGGAAGTAGACCATATTCCATCTCGCAGGCCCAAGATGTCACGTCTTCGAATTTTGGTTCTAAGACATGCTGGTTTCCTCACTAGGTTTTCCTTCATCAAATAGGAATTGTACTGGAGCGTTAATGTTACACATCGACCTATAGTGTCAGAGACGACTATCTTTGGTTGATAACTTGATGTTGATACTTACTTGTCTAAGGAAATGTTGACGGTGTCTTGATTTAGCAAGTAGCAGAGACGATTTGGCGTGCTCACGATAATATCTGGAAATTGCAAATTTAATCGTGCTCATTTTTATAAATAATACTTATATAGCTTTTGGTGCGGCCTCGCCCATGTGTGTCGCAAAATTACATCAATTAAGTTCTTTAAGAAATAAATACAGAGTTTGAAATAAAGAGATCAGACTCACTAAGTCACTACATTAAAACAACGTAAAACAAAATCGTGTAGTTATAAAAATACTCACCACTCTTTCTAATAGTAGCTTCCCTTTCTTTCACCTTCGATTCCTTGATACTCCTGACGATACTACACCTCAGCTGACTGGACGCACTGAGGCGCAGTGCCTCGCGGTAGATTTGATGCGCCAGCTCGCGCGTGGGGCAGAGCACTAGGGCTCTCGGACCGCCCAACGGAGACCCCAAAGCATGGAGTATGGGGACTAAGAAGGCAGCAGTTTTGCCTGAGCCTGTTGGCGCGCACGCCAGGATTTGACGGTCCTAAAAATGTTGAAGTAATGTTAATAAGAGTTGAGTGGCAAAATATTCTAACTTGTTGAGTTGGCAGAATTACACCATAGGATTGAGACACAAGAATAATATAAATAACAACAGTGGAAATATGTTAGCAAAAGCAAATTAAAAGCAAACTCTTATGGTAGGAATTTCCTTAATACCGCTTGCGGTAGAGTTGACTGGTACTAGAAATCATGACGTAAGGTAAAAGCGTTATGGAACTTTATGTATCTCTATGTCTTATTTTATTATACATAAGTGTGTGTGCATGCGAGTATAGCGCAGGTAACTTCGTTCCTGACGGCGGTCCACTGACCTCACACGTTGTTTTAAATATTTACAACTAGCTGACCCGACATGCATTGTCCTTTTTTTTTTTTTGATTACGGGGGAAATCCTCATGGATGTCCTCCGCCCCGGGGAGGGCGGAGGGGTCTGTCAGACTCTTACTGACTAAAACCACCCCGGTGTTCCGTCTCTCACTTGCACCGGGGATCACGGGTACTAGTGTGACTTCCGCGATCCCCGGCTAGTGCCGGCCCGCCTCTGCGGGCCACCTCGCGATAGGGGGGGAGTGAGGTGTTAAGCTCCCCCCTTACGTCATAGAGAGGCGCGCGTGGAACACTACGCACCGCCATCTCGGGTCCTAACAAGTAGAGGGCGACAGATTTCCCCGGATCTGTCACCCCTGGACCCATTTAGGGGGGCTGGAAGAGGGCGTTGTCTGCCCTCCGCCGACGCCCGGTGCGTCTGCTGCGGATCGGGTTAGCGGAAGCAATCTCCCGCTCCCTCTCCGCAGCCTCCTTCTGCGACATGACTGTTTCGCAGAGGGATACCACCGCGTCCCAGGACTTCTCGCTGCCGATCATCGAGTCGACAACGGCCGGCAGCGACAGGTCACTACCGACTCCTGAGATGAGGGCACGGCGCGGCTCCTCCCAAGCGGCACACTCTGCCAGCGTGTGCCACGCCGTGTCCTCCCGACAGAACGTGCATTGTCCTGTCTTAACTATGAATATTGAATTCGCATTCGTATAATATTATAAAAGTTAATATGGTCGTTAAGTTTCTTAAATTTTCTAATGCTACACGCAACTTTCTTTTTTTTTTCTTTCATACGAACCTCCTGCCAATAGCAAACACAATAAAAAAGAATTAGCAAAATTAGTCCAGCAGTTCACGTGTGATGCCGTGACCATGGGAAATAGGGATTAATTTTTATATTTTTATATATACCGAAGTAACTTTAAATGGTACTCACTTCCAACATACAAGGTATGGCCTGCCGCTGCACAGGGGTAGGCTCACTGTACCCACATTGTGTCACCGTGTCCACCAGTGCTGCTGATATGTTATACCGTGCAGTCAGCTCCGAGAAGTCTTGTAGTGCCGCCGGTACGTGACGACCCACTGTCTTGATGCCGTGCTCATTGCGGACACGGTTTTGCTGGAAAAGAAGTATTTGTAAGCACGAGAGAATGGGCAGCAGCGTTCTCTGTGCATTTAAACACCCCCCCCATACTCTCTCGTCCAGTGGACGTCTTTCGGTATGATGATGATGATGATCTTGTTTCTTTATTACACAAAGCTGACGTCACGATGTCACGTGTTAACAATGTCATCGTAAGGAGCGTTTTGGCGATAAATTCAAAACAACGAAAAATAAATTTGATTTAAATCGTTTTGTATTGAGAAAATGGATATAAAAAAATATTTTTATTTTTCTGTTAAATATATCGTCCCAATCTTCAAATTAAAATAAGTTAAAAAAAATTCTATACACTTACATTATATTATGTACATTTTTCTTAACACATATTTCTATTTTTTCTCTTATACTGCTTTTTTATTTTATTTTTCATGTTTTACTATGTTCCACAATTTACACTCGTATGTGTCCCTATTATTTGACTAATACCTGGGGACCTATTACTCTATATTCGCTTATCCTAATATGAATATACATGGCTTGTATACCTGTACCTATTACAAATATATTAGTCACACCTCTATTTAGATACATTTATAGGTTGCATTGGTTGCCTAGACATACCATGGCCTAGACATTAATAAATTTAATCTAGTTGGTTCAAGCTTTTGTTAAGGGAATCTGTAAAAGCCTTGGATAAAATGGTTTTTAATAAGGTTGTTGGTGAATTATTGGGGTTATAAATCAATAACTCGAATCACCCAATTAATTTAAATACCTCTTCCAATTCAAGTTTCTTCTTCAAATCTTCAGTCTTCTCCTTCTTGGCTCGTTTCTTCTTCTTTTGACCTACTTTGACTCCTTCTACCAACTGTAGATCACCATCTTCTTTCCCTTCATTGTCCGTATCTTGATCTTCAGACTCCGATGCAGAGTGGGCGGAATCATTTGGTATCTCTTCTTCATTATCACTGATTTGTTCTTGTTTTATCTCTATTTCTTCCTTTTTGACTGTAGGTTTTAAGTTCAGACCCTGAAGATAAAACAGCGAATATTATTTTCATTGGCAAATATTCTGTAATATAAGTGTTGCTAACATTTCGGTTTCAACCTTTCTTGTGAGAGTAGTCAGATAGGAAATGCCAACCTCATCTAGTTTAAAAAATATGATTGATGTATAAAAGTTTTTGTACAAACCTAGTTACAGAAATAAAATCATTTATCATTTAACATCCGTATGTGAATTAACAAAAAAAAAAACATAAGAAATAAGTGGCAATTTTAACAAATCTTCACTTAGAAAAATAAAAATCAGAGTTGATCTAAACAAAAATGAAATTGGCGTGTTAAAAATATGTTGAAACAAATATTGAGCCTGTGTTCGAATCAAATTTTAACCTCATATATCCTCTGACTATAGGGGATACTTTTGCCCTTTTGCCCAACAGTGGGACAAATACAGGTAAAAAAATCCTCTAACTACCACCTTGTTCTAATTTTTTTGCGTTAAACGTAAAAAATAACTTTCATACAATTTCAAGCTTATTAATAAGCAAAGGGCTATTACAAACTGAAGTATTTAGTTTTAAGTAAATTTAACGGCGCGTGGCAGCTGATCGCGCGTGTGTCTAGTAAAGTATGCTACTCAGACATACTTACCATTATGATTCGGATGCCCAGGAACAAGCCGGTGTAGACTTTAAGCTAAAACCTGCGCGTCCCGAGATTTATTACTGATTCATAGCGTTGCATTCAACAATTGTTAAAAAAAATATTTTACTTAAAAATAGACTGTATTTTTTTCAAGCAAGTTGACGGAGTAGCCTTCGATACTTAAATACTTTTTGTATGAATTTTGATTAATCATACATAGATAAAAAAAGTAATTTCAGAAAAAAAATTAGGTCTCACTAATTCTGTTTTACGGAACAATTTTTGGTGTATTATTGTATGAAACATAAAAAATTGATTTGAGCATTCCCAATAACAAGGTACAGTACTACCAGACATTTTTATAAATTACTAAACTATTAGATGCTTCATGTCCGCTGCATGTGTTGTGTGCTTCGTGTCAAAGATGCCCGAAAGTAAAATTTTATGAAACATCCTTTGCCGAGACAAGGTTTTTACTGACTTATGTAAACAAATTGAAAATTTTTTCAGAGCGCTCCCTAGACAATTAATGAAATTTTCCCAGACATATTTTTTTAAAATTTTTTGGCTATACCTATACCATAATCACTTATCAAATATCAAGTCAAACGCTCAAATTCAAGAGAAAATGCGAAAGCGCTCCTAATAAAATGTTGGTAGTAGGTACTTGTTAAAACTTTAAATCGGTACTTAACAGAATAGGTTAAGTTCAATACTTACATTATTTTTAACACCCAAAACACGATGTTTGAAAGTTAAACCTTTTGTTAATTTCTTAAAAATATCGTAAGCATCCATTGTTACTGCATCTAAAAGGGGTTTTAATTTAAAATAATGCTAAAATGCACGCGGTAACTGCAACAACAACCAACTATTGACACATTTTTGACACATTCTCAGTGTTGCCAACTGGGTGACAGGTTTTGGGGCTAACTCGAGTTTAAAAAAGGGCTAGATTAGCACATTTTAAAGAAAATAGGGCTAAATGACTAAATAACGAAAAATAAAAATAAGATTCTTTAGTAAAATGAATTTCATGAATAAGTAATGTATTAATTTTTTAATAAAATACATCTTTCTGGATTATAAAATATTGTTTAATCGTAAAATTACGCTCTAAATAGCAGTCTTTATCTAATTTCTTTCGAAGGGTTTCACTATTTTCTGACGACGTTGATGGTTGGGCTAATTCAGTATAAATTTAAATTGGATACATTTTTTTTAAGGAGATTCTATGGGATTACCTATGTGTAGTAAGTTTGGTTTAACTTGGTAAGGCCAGTTCGTATTTATGGTATGGAATTTAAAGTTCATCCTGTTCCGTAATTTATGTTTATATGGTTTTGAAAAGCGATATTTGGGGCTGGATTACGGGCTAGGGGCTAAATCATTATATTCGGGGCTGAACAAGAAGAAAAAGGGCTAGATCTAGCCCCGAAGGGGCTAAATTGGCATCACTGCACATTCTTGTTTGACAGCTAAAGTGACAGTGCTAGTTCAGTTTTGTCGTTCGGATACACCATTACCTATAGAATGGACTGAGCGTTGGCATCACAAAAGTCGCCACTCTCTAGAAAACGACAAAGTGACTTTCCAGCCAATATCTATCTATTGTCTGCGAGCCTGTAAAAGTCAATTTGTATTTGCCAAGTTCAATCGTCTATCAAAATCAAAAATCTTGAAAGAGCAACTACTGGCCGTAAATTCGATTTGTCTGCACTGCACAACTGACTACGGCTCGCTCAGCTCAGTCCATTCTGCACATAAAGTTTAATAATAGATGATTCTGTATGTGGGGTACTGGCTACACAACGATACGGCTGCATCAAGGAGTTGCCAAGTGTTTGTTTTTTATTTTCACATTGCATTATTAATTTTGTAAAGTAATACAACCGCTTCAGGAATGAACCTATTCTAAACAGTGTTTATAAATAATTTGGATTTCTAGCTGGATAAATCATCCCAAAAATAATAATAAAAGTCGGTGACAGTTTTTATCTTAGACTCTTAGTGGCGAATCCATACGTTAGATTGTGTAGTCAAACGCAGCAAAAAGCTTTTTTTATCCAAATGAATTTCAGAAATACCATGAAATGGGGTGAATTGAAATCTTGGAAGGAATAGAAAAATCATGTAATCGTTTCAAAGTATTTTTTGCAAACTAAGTAATCCCTGCAAAGAACTAAAATTGTAGTTTTATTTAGTCTGGAAACATCCCTGAGAAACGTCAAAGTCTCAAAGCTAAGCGGGAAAGTTGACAGCAAAGTGCGCGTGAGTTTGATCTTTCGTAAATAATTTTGTGTGATCAGATAGTTGTAGTTCTAATCTCGTGTTTTTATGGTATTTTGGTTTTAGATTATTTGTAATGATATGATATTTTACTGCGTAGTTGAGGTAAGTGAATTAACATTCCCAAATTGTTGTAGTTTCGTAAGCCTTCATCATCTGCAGTTTTTTTCAAAACTAGATGTTCGTGTCGGCCATCAGCAGCTTAATACCAGTATTTTACACATTATGACTTCAAAATTGTCTGACTGGGTAAGTAACACAATATCTACATAGGTGTACCTTGCTGGGACTGGTAAGCAGTTTCTGTCATGACTAGGTACCCACAACGTTCGTACTCTCTATCGCTGTCAGATATGTTTGCGTTTTCTAAAATTGCAGCCTTGGACGGTATTTCTCTAATTATTTATATTTTATGACTTAAAATGGCAAATGATCAAACTGTCTAATCCGTTTATGTTACGGCGACACTGTCGCGATAACGTGACAATTACACTTCACGGGCCCTGTTGCACAGCGAGAGGTCGAGCGGTGTGCGAGAGTTAGTTCGCGTTATTGTGAACTTCAAGTAGCGCTCTCTCTGTTGTACATCGAGACACAAAATACAGAGAGCACAGAAGTCAATCACATGTATGTACTTCACCTTTCATACCCACGCTCGGCGGTCGCGCTAGGGTTGTCAACTTTGGCTTGTGCACAAAAAACTATCGTGGTACCTAGTGGCACTCGTATCTAGGTGTTTGATTTATTGTTGAGGATGAAACAGGAAGATAGGAAATCTAAACCAATATAAACTAAAATATGGGGACTACTTCAAACCCGCAGTATAGCCCGCATAGCAAAAAACTTATTCCAGAATATTAAAACAAAACACTAAACATAGTATTACAATACAAAAAGTTTACAGAGCAAAAACATATAAAATTTTACATTGGTCAATTTTCACTATCGAAAATCCCTAATAACTTCTAAACGGATTATCCTATTTACACAATTTGTTGCTCTATCCGTTTTAGACCAAAACCTATCAAATGACACTAAAAACAACACTATATCTAGCTGCCATAATCAGAAATAATATCAACTGTAATAGTTATTATCGGCGGCGGGCGGCTATGGCGGGCGGCCCGGCCGGCTCGCTTAGCAGTTCTATCTTAACTATTTCTAGTGAAGAAGATGAGCGTATTTTTTAACTTATAGATACTACAATAAATACCTAATATAAATTGTAAAAATATTACAAGGCCATAAAGTCATGTTCGCTTACCTACAACTAAATAATCTGTGTTACGTTAAAACGGACCATCGAAACAAGCACAACTGGTAGCTTAAAAAACGACAATTCACAGTTTAATGTTGAATTTAAACAACCGTCCACTGAACAGTTATAATAACTTTTTTTTTGTTGCTCCATTTTTGCACTTCACAGACGCGTGTCTCAGGGGATGGCACTCGCGCTCGCACTGGTCCCAACCCGTCCGAAATATCGTGTCTATGAGCGGTGTCTATGTGTGCGTTGCTCGAGCGCACTTGTTAAGGGTCAGCACTAGGAAATCGTGTTATGGGATTTCGATAAGTTTATATAGAAAACTTAAAGTAATTGCCACGAAAAAATATATCTGGCTAGCTCAAGAGTTGTACTATACCTTGAAACAATCGGATTGGGGATAAACCTTGTAAATGATTGTTAAAAAAATATTGAAAATCACTAAAAACGTGTAAAAAGCACTGCCGTATTTTGATAACTTAAGGCTTAAGTAAGAAGGCACCTATTTAATTTATACTTAAAAATAAAAACAACATAAAACAGTGAACCCAATACATTTTTCAGTTTTCCATAATATTACTTCTGTTTTCCGTAAAAAATTCGCAAACTTTCTCAATTTTGATGCCCGAAATCTCCATACAATTTACTATGGCGACGCGTATTACCCGCTATATGACAGAGTTCGAACCGCGGAGCTCAGTCGACCGCACGTCTTCAAGGTGGGAGCACGTCGCTCTTCAAGTAAAAAATACGCGGCAAATAGTGGCATATGCGTACACGAGATTCCCCGCACAGTGGTCGGAACTCCCGGAGTCAGAACAATAATTTATACAAGGTAAGTACTAAAATTTAAGATTTTTACGCTCGAATCTTTTTGCACGTATTTTTTATATTGTGTCATTTATTATTTGTGTGTTATTATTTTTACGTCTCTTATACAAGCTTGCTTCGTTCGCACGTAGGTATCTTTCCGGTTCATAATTGTAATCTTATTTTCAAGTACTTGGTGTGACATAATTTGTTCTAGGTGGTGAAAAAGACCTAGATGGTGTCCAGGGTCTGATGATGAAGCTATCCGGTGGCCATAGGATCTCTTTAACTACACAACATAGCCCAGTCGCGTTTGGGCTCGTAAGATTTGTCTTGACAAGTACTATATATCTGGAATAATATCCAGGGTCTGATGATGGAGCCAACCGGTAGCCATAGGAACTCTTTAAGCATACAACATAACCTCGTCGTGTCTGTGCTCGTTAGATTTGTCTTTACAAGTACTATAGATCTAGATGGTGTCCAGGGTCTGATGATGAAGTCGAAAGGTGGCCATAGAAACTCTTTAAGTATACAACACAACCTCGTCCTGTTTAGGCTCGTAAGATTTGTCTTGACAAGTACTACAGATCTAGACGGTGTCCAGGATCTGACGTTGCAGCCTGAAGATAGCCATTGGCCACCCCGAACTCGAAACGCATGTTTAAAGATTTTAACGTTTATTGTAACGAACTTCTGCGGCTTACGGTAGGAGTTGACTAGTAGAAATCGTCACGCGAAAAAGCGTTCATACTTGTATGCCCCCACCATGCGACTTTCTTCTTTGCACTCTGAACCTCTGAAAGTGTGAATTTGGTCAAAATGTTAATCCAAATGGCGGCTGCGAAAATTTTCAAATTTTTCGCCATAGGTGTCGATTTCATAGTTTTCGAGGGTGCTAAAGCCGATAGTGGAGTCAAAATGAAAATCTAATATGTCGGCTGATAGAATTTTGTATATGGATTTTAAACCATACGATACGTGAGAAGGAATCTTGTTCCTGATGGGTCTCTCGACCGCACAGGTTTTTTTATTAGGTGCATGCATGTTGTGTGCTCGTAATCGTAAACAATTATATACCTTATAAAAATAATTATTGTTTCTGTAATAGTGAAGTAACATTGGATTTTTTATAGAAAAATATGAGTACGGCCAAAAGCACAAAATACAAGGGCTTTTTTGCCAGCCAGAAACGCGTGCATTGGAGTAAAAAACGAAAAAGGTGAGGAGTGTGAGAAGCTACCTACATTTTTCCAAAAACAGTATCTTTGACTAACGAAGAGCGTTCCCACTAAATTTTCAGTAGCTGCCGGCCGGTTTTTTTTATAAATTGTTAGCTATTGTACTATATACCTACTTATGTTTTTTGTCAGTAACGGGTATAAAATTGTATCTTATTTGTTTCAGGGCTGCATTTGGCGAAATCCAAAATGTTGATAATAATGGTAATACAGAAGTTAGCACCTATTTACGTTTAGTTTGAAACAGTGAGCGAATTGGAATGCGAGTAAGTGGACGAATGCTTGAGCGAGTGATACAAGTGAGTGGAGAAATAAATAAGAGAAAGAAATTAGTCTTGACTTTGTTTTTTAAAATCATAATATAACAGCTAATTGATACCTACATAGAAAATTGTGCAATAAACCACCCCCTCTCCCATCCTTCCTTACTAAGTATAAATGCAATGAAAAGAACAAAATAGTATCCTCTTATATCTTAAATATTGTCTTCACGCTTCCCGCCGTTCGAACCACTATGTAAGCATTTATGTGTGCGTAAGCGGGGCGCACGCGTCTATTGCTGTGTGAGTAGCGCTAATTTTCTCTCGCGCTCGCGGTGTATACGGCCCTTAAGTAGATTGACTTCTGTACTCTCTGTATTTTGTGATCGAGACGTCGAGCTATGTGCGACAGAGAAAGCGCTACTTGTAGTTCACGAACATGAATAATGCTACGGCTACATTGTCGCGTTATCGCGAACTTCAAGTAGCGCTCTCTGTTGTACAGCGAGACGTCGACATGTATGCGAGTGAGAGCGCATGAAGTATAAGTTCGCGTTATCGCGACAATTTAGGTTGGATCTCTGTGCACGCGATTATTTTGATGTGTTAAACCTGTTAAAACATTTTCTGCATAAACACAAACAATTATGAGTTCCTGTTCAATTAAATGGCGTGGGAGATCACCCAGAACATCCAGCTATAAAAAAATGGCATAACTTTTCATCGGTAAATAAAATATATTTATAATTTAATTATTATGAATAATTGCAGGGCTCAGGCTAAACTGGTTGGTTACCTAAAATTGCACAAAAATGTATACCGCGTTGATGTCTTTTTGAAAAATCCCTTTCTCTCACTAGGTTATTGTCAATACGTCTGTCCCTTTCTATCTGTACTAATGCTGCAGTGTTGTGACAACTTCAAAACAAATCGATAATGACAATACAAATTATCGATGTTTCCTAATGGTAAAAAAGTTTATTACTTAATGTTTACATTTTAGATTTCCAAATATTCCGATACTGAAAGAAAAGTGGATTAAGGTAGTTCACAGGGAAAATTGGTTTCCAAAAAAATATAGCGTTATTTGTTCAAGGCATTTCACAGCTGATTGCTTTGAAACTTTAAAGAACCGACGCCGTTTATTTAGTTCAGCAACCCCGACCCTGTTTTTGCCTGTTTTGGTATGTTTTTTTTTTAATATACATATTTCAGTTTAATATTTTTAGTTTTTAGTAAAAATAAGTTACATGCTAAATTAAAAATTCATAATTTACAGGCTTATTTGGTAAACCAAATAATACAGCTGATCTATATGTGCATGGTTCTAATTTACCTGGGCCTTCCCATTCAGCTGTCTCACACGTAAGCCAATTTATTCTACCAACGGGATTCGTGATCCTTGGCCGAATTGTTACAATGTGCATGTATAATTACAGGATTTATTATCAGGCGGACAAACTAAGGATCTAATACCCTCACAGAAATGCAAATTTGAAGATCATACTGTACCTGGAACTTCCTATGATAACGTGTCCGTCGTAAGTTTTTTTTTTTTTTTTTTTGATTTTGGCTTCACACGATTTGTGCATTTAGCCAGTGTCAAGTAATTTTTCTTTTAGATCAAGTAAATGGCCCGATATCGGGCACGAAGTTACAAAACAGTCATAGTCGTCTTTAGTCAGTCAAGTCAGAGTTATTGTAAAGCGGTAGTAACTTTACAACAACCTAATAGGAGTTTTTGGGGGGAACACGAAAAGTCCACGTTAGTCACTTATTTTCACCTTCACTACACTTGTGCACTCACACGTAACTAAATTGAATAATTCACTATCAAAATTATACAATTTAATTCGCTATTTCACTAAATTCCATGAAAATGAAAATTCGTGCGACATGTTCCAACGCGATCCCGCCAAAAACTCCCCGTCGTAAGTTAATTTTCATTATTTTGTTTATTTAACTGTTATCTCAATAGTGCTCCTATCACAAGTCAGATATTTATGCTTTTCAGAATTCAACCGTAAAAGACGAGCCACAAGTTGAGGATTTGACTCCACGAAAACGCAAAATGAAGCGCCACATAGACCATCTAATATTTTCACTTAATAAAAACAAGAAAAACATTAAGAGGCTTCAAGACAGAAAAAGAGTGATTACCAAAAAAGTGGTAAATCTTCAAGAAATTTTAAATATGGTAACAAAAATCTAAAATAACTAGAACGAAGATATTTTAAGCAGCGTAGGTGTTCAAAATAGAGAAATAATTAAACGTCAAATTTTAAAACCTAAAACAGGTCATATACTAAAAATTAAATATTCACCACAACTGTGAGCATTCGCTTTAATACTGCATTTTTATTCGCCGAAGACATAGAATTTCGTTAGAAAAACTTTCAGTACTTCTTTACCTGCTTTAGGCAGGCTAAGATCTTGGTACCAGTCGGTTGATGGAAAACCAGGATTCACAAAGGAAGCACTAGATACAATTAAAAGCAAAGCAAAATTATCTGACAAGAAAATTTACGCCACTATTATATTTGATGAAATGGCTATCAGAAGTGGTGTCGAATATCATCCTCAAGGAAGAAGGTACTATGGTCACGTAAGTTTTGGTACCAGCTTGCAAACGAATTGTCAAGATGAAGTCAAAGAGGCACTTGTGATTTTGTTGGTAGCATTCAATGCTAGCTGGAAAATTCCTATTGGATATTTTTTGATAAATGACATTAATGCGGAACATAAAGTTTCTCTTTTGACTCAAGCCATGCATTTAGTAGAAGATGCGCCGGTGTACATATCAAAGCCATTACGTGTGAAGGCTGCCCAGCTAATATTACCATCGCCAAAAAGTTAGGCTGCAATTTCGACATTGATCATTTAAATTACACTTTCAAAAATCCTTGCAATAACTCAAAAGTTGCTATTTTTTAGATCCGGTCCACATGATAAAACTTGTGCGAAATGCGTTCCACTTTTATAGAATTTTGCAAGACAAATGTGGTGACAATATTTCATGGCAACATCTTCTTAATTTACAAAATTTACAGATAGCGGAAAATTTTCACTTCGCTAATCGAGGTTGAGGGCTGCTCACATTTTTTTTAAAAGTATAGTATATAGTAATAATGAAAATTAGCTTAGTATCCAAATTTTTTGCAAAAGTGTGTCAGATGCACTTACATTCTGCAATGAAAACATCACTTTACGTGAATTTGAAGAAGTCACACCTACAGCACGCTTTTTAATCATGATAAATGATTTATTTGATATATTGGACTCGCGTACCTACGGATATGGCTTAATTTCTGCTGACATGTTTAACAAGTAATCATTCGCCGCCTTAAGTTTTGTTAAAACATGTGCAGCATTTTCTTCATTGACGGCTCTTTTTAAGTTACCAGATTCAACACAAACGGTTCTATTAATGAAATCGCCTAGACATACCGGATTTTTGGATTTTGTGTATGCATAGAAAGTGCAATATTCCTCATCCAGGACATAATTTTAAATACAGACTGTGCAATGAAATACCTTCCCCTACATAAGATAAGCCAGGACCATTTAGAACATTTCTTTGGTAGCATAAGATTTCATGGTGGGACTAACAATAATCCCAGTGCTAGGCTGTTCGAGAGCATTTACAAAAAGCTCCCAAGTCAGGAGCTCAAATAAAAAATAGCGGAAGCGGTAATTGCTCCGCTCTTTACCAAATATCTATATTACTGTGTACATCTGCAGAGGACCGCATTAACGTGATTACAAGACTCATGGATCAAAACACAATAGATGATGAGTCCATTGGTAACGAAAATGTTGAATTTCCTGAACATGAAGACATTTCAACATGAAGAGTTTAGTGATTTTTTTTGCAAATTTCAGCTCTATTCGTCGTCTTATTGTTAATAATGCTATTCACTACAGTAACGGTGGTGTTTTTATTAAACTGTTATGTCGTATCTAGCATTATAAACAACATACGATGTTAAGTAGAGGTGATATTTGTAAATTACTGATGAAAAATTGAATTTCACGGCTAGATTAAACGATGCCCGTTGATTAAGAAAATTTATTTAAGGGGGATGCGCTAAAGTAGCTCGCGAAATACAATTCTCTTATGTTTTCTGCAATTTGCTGGTCAGTAAGAGGTTGTATGTTGATCTAAATATGATTCGCGGACGTAACAAATATGGCACAGAATTATTATCATTAGAAACAGCAATACAACTAACGCTTTTCGTTGAGTCCTTTTGAATGGCTATTTCATGAAATAGTCATTAATTATTTTTATTAGAGTTTTTCTGTCGATTATATTATCTGATTGATTTAATTGAATAAAGTTTTAAATTTGAAGTGTTACGTCAGTGTTTTATTTGCACCCAGTTAACAACCTAACAGTATAGTAGAAAAAAAAATGCAGAATTCATTCCCCTCGATTTTATCGATATCGTAAATAGACTTGTGCATCACTATTTTTGGAACATTCGTCCTGACATAGTTGCATCGCCCAATCACAACCGCTGTATTTTCTTCGTCCCCCTCGCCCGCAGTGGTGAGTCGTGTGTCGTGTGTCTAGACGAAATCGGTCTATCAGCTCTCAAGTGGTTTAATTCTCTTTGGTTTCAACACATTGTACCTAGTGTTTATTATGAGATAAGACTAAGGTCAGGGGAATTTTAATGGCCTGTGTGAGCACTGTACTTCGTGCTGATAATCACCGTCATCATGAATAATCAGCCGACAGACGTGTTCTGCTGGATATAGGCTTCTCCAAAATGTACGATTTTATTTAGGTACTACTGGCTACCGCCCGCGAAGCTTTCGTTTGCATGAAAGTCGTAAGACAAACAATGTACCTACTAAAATAACTGCCACGTTTCCCGCAAGCACTTGTGGCGGTATCTACCATTGAGGTAATATGTACAGTACATATTACCTCAATGGTATCTACAATGCCACATGCGAACTACGTAAAACCTGACGTCACACAAATCCTGCATCGCGCATTCAGAGTTTACCGCGCTACTTGTAAATGTATATAACATCCCAACATCAACCGCAGGGCAACACGCCCCTGGCTGGAGGGGCTTTAAGTTTTCTTAAGGCAACCACAGGAAAGTCCGGTTATGTAGTCACGGCCTGTCAAGGTCAACTACGAGATGCCATACACAAAAACAAAATCAACCGTCGGGCAGTAGCCCACCAGACACAACACCCGCCTGATCGAAGGATCCTCCCTTTTCTGTAGAGGATGAGTGAACTTTACCTACACCCTGATTCTCATACCTCTATATGCCATTACTTAGTTTTTAGCTAGCGTTTTTTCAGTTTTTTTTTTGTTATCCTTAGGGTCGTAGAGATAAATGAAATAGCCTCAAATAACCTTCCTCAGAATTGGCCTATCAAATAGATGCAAAAAGAATTTTCACGTCAAATGCAAATCCGACTGATAGTTTCAGGAAAAGCGCGTTCAAACAAACAAAACCATCATTTTAGTAGGTAAAGATGATTTAAAAAAATTATCAAGTGTTCTGTTCGATTTAGTGTACAAATTATAACTAAATGGCGTTTTGTATTTGTTGTCATCACTAGCCAATAGCCGACCAGTGCTGGAGGTGCCTACCTATGTCTCTGCTTTAAGTGTTTGATTTAATTAACAAAAAAAAAATACTCACAGAAATCATCAATGTTATTCTGAGAACTCAAACAATTGTGGGGCGAACGAGGAATACTTAATATGGGGCGAACCTTATGAAGCGAATGTGGAACAAATCATAATTCATTGTAGAGGTTAAGAACCTCTGCGAGCCATTTTTACAAAAAAAAATAATAATATGGCATTGACGTGCCAACAAATAATCTTGACTTAGGTATTGACTACTAGAAAAAGGCTAAATCTCAGCATGATGCTGCGACACTTTTTTAAATGTCGCAGCATCATGCTGAGATAGGGGCCTTTTGGCCTCGTACAGGACTTTGTTTTTTTTAGATTTTATTTAAATTTAAATTTGTTTTTTTAAGCATATTGTGTAGTTAAGTTTGTGATATTCCTGTGCGAGTCTAATAAATACTTTTTCTTTCTTTCTTTCTAAATACTTTCACAATAATAGGTACCTACTCTTTATAGCAAACAGAAATAGACTTGTACCTACTATTATACAGTAATCAACATCACACCACCTTATTTATGTGAAAGAACAAATTAGTACAACTTCTGGTGTCTGGTATTAGGTTCATTTATTACTTTTAGCAGAATGCAAGCTGAACTGTAATCATGCGAAATAGGTACGGTTTCTGAAAGTAACGACTCAGGCATAAGAAGATCTTCTTTCTTTGTCCAGGCGGTGTTTCTTTGGAATGCGCTCCCTCTGAATATCAGGATGGCAACCAGTCGGTTTTCGTTTAAAGTAAAGGCACGTGAGCATATTCGTAAGAAGCTGGCAGAATCATCCCAGCGCTGACTTGCTGGATTCGTTTTCTCCTCTTCCTAAGGTAATTCTCAAGACAAAGTTCTATTTTCGTTACATATATGAATCTATATATTATTATGTAAGTATTACTTTCAAGTAACCTATCTCTTATGTTGCACCTGCCATGTTTTTTCTCTGCATCACGCTAAGGTTGACTGGTAGAAAATGCCTCAGGCATTAAGTGAGCCTTTGTACAATATTTTTTACTTGTGCATTAAGTTTTAATAAATAAATAAATTACCACGGTCAGATTTCTATGTTACTGTGACTTACGCTGCCGTGCCCAAATTGTTTTGTTGCGTGCCACCAAAGGCACGCGTGCCATTGGTTCGCTATCCCTGATCTATAATGTTCTAAAGATTACGGGTTGGTAAATGTCACATGTCTTTGAATTTTTGGTTCTAAGGAAACCTGCGTTTCCTCACGATGATTTTCTTCACCGTTTTGAGAGCAGTAGTTATAAAATCATTAACACAGAGTAAAGCGCCTGGCAGGGTTCGAACCTACGACTCCAACCACTGGACCACCAGTGCTTTCAAAAACTACATCTGCTGCTGTAAAAAAAAAACGGATTTGTCCATAGTAACAGTCCATTACTGGACATAGCCTGCCTCTCTAATTGCACGCCACTGAACTCTATCTTTGGCTACTCTCAGCTAGCTCCTACCTGCCACCCTGCGAAGATCGTGGTTTCAACTAGCTTGAGGCTTACCTTACAATGTTAATAATTTGTTACTAGCTTTTGTCAGCCATTCGCCCGCGTGGAGGTCGGAAATTTTTCTATGAGAATGTACTACTGGGATATAAAAAAGTATCCTATTTCAATATGTTAGTCCAGGCTATAAACGTATATGTGTGTCAAATTTCATCCAAATCCGTTTAATCGTTTTTGCGTTATTGAGTAACAAACATCCAAACTTTCACATTTGTATTAAATATAATATGAGTTGTTCCGTGTGGTGCCGGACGTAAAAGAATAGCACCATCCCATTTCTTCCCATGGGTGTCGTAGAAGGCGATTAAGGGACTTACTAGAGAATGGGCAGCAGCGTTCTCTATGCATTTGACCAACATACTGCGATCGCCATCCCGCCTGCCAAGCGTGGCGATTATGGCAAATCTCCCCTTTTAGGTGAGGCTTATGTCCAGTACTGGATTTCGGCCGATATGATGATGCTTTTGCCCGCGGTTTCATCCGCGTGAAGTTTCTTGTTCCCCAGATCCACTGCATTAAAATCAAAAGTCATTTATTCAAACTAAGCACTCTACGCACTCTAAGCACGCAACTAAGAGTCAGCACTTTTTGAACGTCAAAATTACATAAGACGGTCCCCCAAAACGACCGCCCTTCACCTCTTCCTAGTGCTTTAGCTGGGAAAAAGAAGTGGCGCAACAAACTCCCGTCACGTACGTTGTCGCTTAGCGTTCCTTCTGACTTTTTATCTTTTTGCTTGGCTCCTTAAACTCGCAGCGTGCAGCCTTCCTCAAGAATGTGTCTTTAAAATGCAAGAATACTTTTTGAAATCCACCTGGTACTTCCAGAGATTAGCGCTTTCAATCAAAGTCTTTAGCTTTGCTAGTATAGATTAGGTTTTGAAATTTGTCGATGATATGGCTAAGTATACTGTAGATAGCTACCATGGTACTTTATTTCATGAGAACCCAATGACTAAAAATTAGAAACTAGTCTATGATACAGTACCACCTTTTTTAGAAAGCAAAATAGAGATATCTATAGTAAAACTAAAAGCATGAAAGAACCGAGGACCTGACGGAGTGACAAACGAAATTATTAAAGCTGCAAAAGAGAAATTAATAAAACCACTCACTAAGATCTTTAACATATATTTTAATAACAAAAGAACTACCAGAAACATGGAGATGGTCGAAAATAGCTCTACGTATAAAAAGGGAGACCCCAAACTCGTATCCAATTTGTATAAAGTAATTGCATCGACCCCCTACTAAGACGTGTATCAACGAAGGTTGACGGGAACAGCCTATAAAACAAGCGGACATCGTAATAAAAAAACACTAGTTACTAATAATACTACCTAAATAATAATATGTTTTATTTGATTTGACAGCATTGGTCCACTGGTTAGTTACCCCTGCCTCACAAGCAACCAGACAGCGTGTCTTAGTATTGGTGCATCGTGTTGTTCAGCTAGGGTTTTCAAAATACTGTTGCTGCTAGCCCTCACGACAAGACTCCACAATAAGCAGACTTATTTAGGAATGCGGTCTTCTTCCTCACAATGTCATAAAAGTCATCAGTTCGTGCTATAGCAAACATGTTAGACGTTAGACGCGCTGCAGAACCGGGGCAACCTCATCAGTGCTCTGAAGCCATTATTATATTGCACACGCATGGCACCTAGAGCCCTCTGCGTGTAGTTGACCCTCAAATTGCTCGTGTAGAACGCTTGACAATAAGCTTTAAACAGAGTTATTTTAGCCTCGTTACACACTGACGTGACGTATCGTTGATCACATCCACACACTGAAAGTAATCATCGAACGGTATATGGAATATGACCGTGAATATGACCGAATATGACCTATACGTTGCTTTTATAGATCACTCGAAAGCTTTCGATTCAATTTCATATGACTCTATATGGCGGGATTTAAACCAGCAAGGATTAGACCACGACTATAGATAGATCTAATCAAATCAATTTACTTGAGAAGCCCAACCAGACTACGCCTAGATTCAAGAAGACCAACATTTAAAGTCGAGAGGGGAGTAAAGCAAGGTGACCCGCTTTCCCCTCCCTTTTCATTGCAGTTATAGAATCGAAGTGATATGGGTATTAAAATCAATAGCAAGTACCTCTCGCACCTTAGGTTTGCGGAACACATAGTACTGTTGTCAGGAAGACCCGTTCAAACTGAACCACATGATAAAGTCCCTTAGTCATCACAGCGAAACCGTTGACCTAGAAATCAACTGGGACAAACCAAAAATGATGCCTAATCGTGAAAAAAACTATATCCATACAGTCTAATCCTATAGAGTATGTCGCAGACTTCGTTTATCTTTTGCATCAAATCTCAATAAAATGTAAAGAAACAGAATTCAACCGAAGAGTGACGAATACGTGGCACAAATACTGGGCTATGAATGAAAATATCAAAGGTCCCACAAGACTGAAAACGAAACCGATGAACACTTCCGTAACGCCGGTCCTTATCTACGCATGCCAGTCTAGGGCCCTGAGACAAAACACTTTTCTGTTAGCGTTCAAGCCAAACGCTACGCCAAAATGAATGGGAATGACATTACCTGCGGAAAGGACACGACGTAATCTTGCGGGTACTTAGGTAGTTACATAATTTTAACCCGCGAATTCCACTTTTCACAACACAAATAATAATTACTCGCGCAGAAATCTCATCTGCTCGACGTCCATAGGTCACTGCAGGGATCCAGCAGAATATCAGCGTCAGGCACATTTGCCTGACACATGCTGAGCTGGACACCCATTTGGTGCAACTTTGAGACACACACCTCACTTTTGCACTCCACCGCACGTTATTTAATTTGAATGTTAAATTGTGTCATAGCCTAAAGTGTCATCACTATAGTTATGTCTCCTATTTTCTTTGTCTTCCTTAGTGTATTGGCACCTTGTACTTTTCATGTAATTCGTTTTAATCTCATCGTGCTTTGTTTGTTGTGTTTGTCTTTCTTATGCACCAAATAAACGATTTATCTATCTATCTTTCCGCAAGTAATATCATTCCCGTACATTTTGGCGTAGCACTTGGCATGAATGCTAACAGAAATGTGTTTTGTCTAGGCCTGCTGGTCGAACAATAAAAAAAAAAGAAATCAGAAGCTGTCAAAGAGGATTAGAACAGTGTTCATGAACATCAAATTAAAAGAGGGTCAAAAGTTCACTGATTAGGAAAACAAGAGTTGCGGTCAAACAGGTCCTGACACTGAAATGGAAATGGTCAGGATCTATATGAGTTATGGATTTCTCGTAAGATGGTCACAATTAATTAAAAAATGGAACCCAATTTACAAAAAAAGACGGAGGGGTAGACCATTTATAAGATGGAGTGACGATATAGCACGAATAGCCAGAAAATTATGGCCTAGACTGGCAAAGCATAGAGCCACTGGGAACAGTTTGGAGGAGGCTTTCACCGCAAAAGAACAAACTTAACATTACCAACAAATAAATAAATAAGCACACAAAACTAAGATATAATAAAAGAGCAAGCGTACATGTAGGGGATAAAATAAAGCTAATAAATGAATGGGTATATATGCCTACCGTGGTAGGTACTTTTAAGGTACCAAGTTACAGCTACATCGTGCTATAGATCCACGAAAAGTACCAGGTTATGGTAACAGGTTACAATCACAAGCGTAGGTATTGGCACGATGGATGGCAATAGGCTCGCTCTCTGTTACATGGGACTCACAAAAATAACTCGCGAAATGTCTGTGCATAGGTGCACCTGTACTTAACCCTTCGGTAAATACAAGCGTGACGTATTTCATGGGAAAGAGATTTTTTGACCACTCGTGGGGTGGTTACCCATTTTCTGACTTACTTTGAGAAGAAAACATCGGATAGGAAAACTGAAAGTTTTCTGAGATCTCCAACACACAATGAACTGCTTTGGTCATCAATGCTCGTTCTTTGTCTGTGTAGTACATGCTTTTTTTTTCTGGGTGGGAAATCATTAAATAACTTCTCCCGCTCTGGGTGGAGCAGGAGGGCGTGTCAGTCTTTTACTGACTAACACCCACCCGTGTTCCCTCAGTTGCCTGTGTGCCAGGGGCCACGGTATTTCTTTCGAATAACCCGCACCCCTGGCAGGAGTGTAGTACATGCTTAATCTGTACTAATATTATAAATGTGAAAGTTTGTGAGTATGGATGTATGGATGTTTGTTACTCTTTCATGCAAAAACTACTGAATAGGTTTGTATGAAACTGTACAATATATAGCTTATACATCAGAATAACACATAGGCTATAATTTATAAAGATATTGTGTGAATTGTCCAAAATGTAACGGTAAGTGTCAAGTGAGTAGGAAAAAACTCTGCCATCTGTGAGCTATTCTGGCGTGCGCTGCAAAAACCGATAGAGTTCTACGTACCTATATAATGTATGATGGAAATGTTTATCTTAAATAGTCCTACAAAAAAGCCCGCGACAGCATATATCGATCTTTTATGTGTAAGCCATTATCGACAAAATAGTGAACCATAAATACAATAAAAGTTGATAATTTATTTCTAATGATAGATATACGATAGATAGGATCTTGGAGAAGAAAATAAGCTACTCTTAGTCCTAATCCTGCGCAGACGAAGTCGCGGGCACCAGCTAGTATATAACTATTTACTCTAGTTATCTCGCCGGCTGGTCGACACTTCACGCTACAAGAGGACTATCTCGTTCTTTGGCTTTGCCACTTAACGTGGCAATCCTGCTAGTCTTCTGAGCACGTTTTCGAATGACAGCGATGTGAACAAGTACTTCAACGCCGAAGTGTCCTTTTGTTTTTGTATTTATTTGTTTACTTAATCAGTAGTACAATAATTTATACATTTTAGAATGTATAAATTATTGTACTACTGATTAAGCCTACCTACCTACTTTTTTGTGTAACATACTGTAATTAGTTACAGTATGTTACACAAAAAAGTAGGTACGGAAATTTATCTTCTTTATTCATAGGTTAAATTGATGGTGTCCTTCTGGTAATCCTGCGTCCGTGCACAATAAACATTTTAAACCGTTGTTGATCCTGCATGAACACAGGTTTTAGAAGATGCAAAAAATTTGCTTTCAAAGTGTCCGCTAAAAAGATAAAGATATTATTGTAGTCACACACGAAAACCTTTCAAAACCCTCAGGAATCTCCACATATCTAAGGATATTCACAATGCTGCAATAAATTAGAAGCTATACAAACTTACGCTGCGCAGGCGCCGCGAAAAAAAAACAAACAATGTTACCTTCATATTTTCACAATAATACCTAATTAAGGGAGTAGGTTCTAAACTAATTAATAAAATACTTCATAATCAATGGAATCACTGCGAGTTTATTTTTATACTTTTATTACATTCAACTGTTATACGTCGCTGAGAATTCGAAACGCAGATTTTGATAGAAACCTAAACTTAAAAATAACCGATATATTTTTCTCCAGTATAGTTTTGACGAAAGAGTCAGATTCAAAGATACTTATAGTACTAAGTTTTCCGACTATCTGATATGTTCCTAACTTCCTACCAATGTGACTGCCACCACGAGAACACGAGACAAGAGTTTCTATGCCCATTTATCATTTCATTGCTGTTACCGTGAAGTATTGTCGTGATAAAGACAGTTGGGATGCCGCATTGGAACGAATCATGGGATATGAGAACTTCGGATCTTTATGTTCGTGGTAGCAGTCCTATACTCAACCCGAATTGATTCCTTATTCACAAATATCAACAACATCAAAACAAGTAAAGACACCACTTTTTAAATATCACTGAAACATGAGTTTTCAACTTTTAGTATCAATGCAGATTTTCCGATTCGTTGTACATTGCGTTTTTTGTTCCAGAGTATTTACTTCAAGTGTTTCCTTGCCCTATTTAGCGATTAATGTATAACGAATCAGGCGTCCTACTGTTTTAACATTAAAGTTATTTTTGGATTTCCTTTCCATAATATACTATTGCGATTTTAATACTGATTGATTTAACTGCATTAATACGAAAAATATTCAACACGAATTATTTCTTACATTAATTTACAATATGAGAAACCTAATCGAAAAATTTTAAACGTACTAGCCAGGAGAGAAACTTTTCATAATTACATACTATGCAATATATACTATAAAACCTATAATATTGGCACTAAAGAGTTGCGTCCTCAGTTTTTCGATTAGGTCTCGTCTCATGAGTCCAGTGACGATTTAAAATCATTTCGTAAACTCGACCGCGTATCTACAACAATAGTACTTTAAGTGTCTCCACCGACTTGGGCGTAACTTACAACAATTCTCAAGAGAAGCCTACCAGGTCCTATCGGCCCCACATCTAACCTTATTCGATCAATACACAATACTCTAAATCATTTTTGTACACACCGCATCCCCGGACCCTTTTTAAAAGTATAACAAAACTCCATTTAACTAAATTTAACACGTATTTTTCATCTTTGATCAACGATGGCAAACTATAACTTTTACATAGTAACACAATATTAGTTTAGGCATATTAAAACGTCGCAAGTGATACCTACCCTTGATTGTTTTGTTAATTTTCTGCCAAATTGCTAAATACAATAAATTATTAATTTAATTTTCCAATTTTTGGGAATCAAGGGTCTGTATCGCTTACGATTTCAGCTTATAAAGAACAAAAATAAAGAAAAATCAATGCTAATAAAAACGCAGATCGTGCATACATTAAATTACGAAAAAAAAAAGAAAAATCTAATCCTAAGTGTGTCAGCAAAAATATAATGCAGTAAATTAGAATTGCCACTTAATTAACTTTCACAATATAAATTGTATTTTATTTTCTCGTAAAAAAATATTTCTGTGTATAAAATGTGTTACCGATAACAAGTAACAGCAGTACAGTTTTACTAAAAAAGAAAACGGTAAACATTAGGAAAAACAACTCATTACTCAATAGATTAAGTACTGAGTATACTACAACAAGACTTGCTCAATATCGGTAATTGAGCATGCGCCCAATTCGACATCCAACTGCTCAACAGTATCAACACTCAACATTCGGATTGTATAATAAACTTGCTTATAAATTAACAGTTTTTGGTAAAACTGCACCGCTGTCTTACTTTATCTGTAGATAAAAGTTACTTCTAGCATATAACTGTCAGTATATTGTATGTCATAGTGTGTATATTGTAAATACTTTTCTTTTATGTACTGTTATAGACGGGATATCAACGATAATTGCTCGACCAGGGGGACAAATGTACTACTTAGTATATAATACTTATTATTTTTATATAAAAAGTTGTAAGTGCACTTTGAGTTACGGAACTATATTAATGTTACGATTTACTGTAGGTTTAGCAGATTTAACACTGATATACTATAGTACTTCAAATTATAAAAAAGATGTTCCTTGACATGTGATTTTAAATGTATTGTCAATATTTGGCACTAAGATTTTTTTGACGCGAAATGTTTATAAAAGAAAATAATAAACTACAAATAATATTTGAGGGGATGAATTGATAATTTTTAAGTCAAAAGTTCGCCTTTTTAGCGAATAGAAATTAAAATGGGAAATAAGACTTACATTATTAATAAATAGAGCTCCTTAAAATCTTAATTGACATTAAAACAGGAAAATCTGCTGATTGTAGCTTATTATAAGTCATACATAAATGTAACTATTATATTGAGGTACTGTGGCAAATTGGGTACTATTGCTATAACTGTAATTATTTATAATTATATTACGTTTAAAGTGGAAGATACTGATATAAATATTAAAGCTATTGACTTAAGAATACATCGACTCGTGACTCTCATACGAAAACACTACAAGTTCGTAAGTATTTAACATTAATTTGTGAGCAACGATTAAAAAAGACTTTAATAAAAAAATGCAGTCGATTTATTCTTAAAAAGATGGTTGTCCCTCCACCGATCGAGCAATTTAAATTATTTATAAATACTATTGTATGTTCTGGTTGCGTTACGATTTTAATTAAAAACTATTAAGTTTTCAATTAAAACAATAACGGATATTATCTATTGCATTTTAAACATGGAAATGGATCAACAAAAAATGATTGTATGGGAAAAATACTATGTAACAACTGTTATATCTCGTGAGCGATTTACAATATAAGTAATCCGATAAATATAAAACACTGTCCTGTCTGTATGTTGTAACTGTAATACATACATAAATACATCGGCCTGTAGTCTACAGGCGAACCCACTACCTAAACTAATACATTAGAAATTAAATTATATAATTGGAGGTAATACTTAAAATTATAGGAGGTAATACTTACGATAAAAGCATTTTCATTTTCTTAAAAAAAAAAACTGTTTTGTGAAGCGGTTTGTGAACATGTATTTATCAGGTGAGAACTTCCGTAAAAGACGTTTTAACTTCGATCATAAAGAAGTTTAAGTTACCTGCCTATCATAAGATTAGGTAATTATTATTATATCCACGAATAATTCTAAGGAAAATCATGGAAAATCCTAACAAATCATTTAAAACGTTTACGAAACTTATAAAACGGCAGTATTACAAATAGTTTTGTTTTTCGAATACGAAAGTTACTGATTTTGCAAAGTAAAACTGACAAAATAAAAATACTTTAAAATGACATTTGGAAGTAGAGTGGCTCAGATACTGAAGCCTAATTTATAATATAAAGCTACCAGAGAGCAAGCACAACTCAACCTCGAAAATTGAGCATCGAACTAAAAAGTGTCGCCCAAATGTTGAGCAAGGCTCGACGCTCAAATTCGAGATCATAATCCAGCTAATGTTACTCTAGTAGAGCAGCGAAGTAAACTAGATACTTTTGTGCAACTTATTTGAGACGATCACCACGTCCATATAGTCATTTTAAAGTACACGAATCTTATTTATTTATCTACTGTAGGCTATTGTTAAACTTGTACTGTTTAGAAGGCATCCCGTTGTTGATTACTTTGTGCATTACGCTAATTAGTAACACAGTCGGTTTATAAAATTATTTCTTTAAACTTAACGTTATAAATTGGCGAAGAAGCGAAAAATTATATTGCGAATTCAAAGGGCTGCTATTTTACACGTATTTATATTTAAAAAAAGATTTTCTCACTTTCATCTTACTATTTAAAAATGCAGTATTTTGGTATACATTGCAAAATATACTTTTACTTATTATTGTTTCGCTGTATTTTTTATTTAGCGATTGGTTGTATTTTCTTTTAAGAATTTTAAATTTTGTGCTGCGTTATCTTAACCTCCTTTTTTGCCGACACATTATCCAAACTTAACACAAACTTTACATTAGTTTACGAGCTAACAACAATCACCAACGGCTGTCTCCGATATTGATGTAATACGCAGCTGTCAACTGAGATCAATTTAGAAATAAATCTTCCAAAAACTCGAACCACAAAAAGTGGGGATGTAAAATCCAATATTCCAACGAAGCGGTCAACAATAAGCTCAATAAACAGCCAAACCAATATAAAATAATTGCACAGCGAAAACAATAAACACAAACATTAAATAAACATTATGAAGACTAAGTCTAATGTTTCACTATTAATAAATCCATTAGTAGAATATATAAAAATCCTTTCCATTAATGATTTTTTTCTATTTACTATTTAGTTAATAATATCACGAGGCTTCTATTCCCGAACGATGCCACGATACTTCAGTTATGTAAGTAATCTAACTTATATTTACAATTCAAACTACCCGCTTGCTTTTCCTCCTAAGCTCCAGCTAAATGATTCTATGATCTTTAATATTTTCGAAATTATTTCATCGACGTGTTTTCTTTTACATTAAAAATAAAACAGCCTGTAACATTGAAATAAAAATAAAAAACAAAATAATATACTTGAGGTACTAAATAAATGGAGGTATACGGGCTTACCGGCTAATGTCCACGTAAAAAATATTTTACTTCGAAATCAACCCGCTTTTAACACTATTTATGCTGAGGATAAAATGATAAAAACTTAAATGTTAAAATATCTGGATATACCAAACAACTTCTCATTAAATGTATTTCATATCACAAAGTACACATTTATGTAACATTTCTATTTCGGAAAATAAAAATACAAAAAACCCTACATTACGTTCCTTTACCCAAGTTACTTTTAACATTGGACAAATACATGCAAAAAAAAAATGCTCATTGCTCTGAAACAATGTGTTTGCATTGGTTTGTGCTATTGTTTGTAAAACTTGCATTGATATTTTTATTATAAATTGCAAAAATTGTTTTTTTATTTCACTTAAAGTGATCAGAGATTGATATGTCCCTTAAATTTTGGAAAGTTCTATGTAAAATGGATATGGCACAATACATTTTAGTATCTTAACATTCCTCAGAAGGTTTTTATATTTCTACGGGAATAAATGCAAATCAGTAAGTATTATTCACATTAATTTGTTTTCTTTGGCTTTGTGAAATATCACGGTGTTAAAAATACTTTCTTTTATTTAAAGATATTCATGGTTTTGTGATATGTGGTTTAAGAGATTGGATCGCGATTTTAAAGATATTATTGAATTAATTTTTCAAACACCCTGAATAGATATGTCGTGTTACCTGAAAAACGCGGTACGCAAGCAATTTTCTACGATATAAGTAAATAAAATAATTTTTTTATACAATTTGCAGCCATCTTATGGTTAGGTATCCTAAGATTTTTGAGAATAATATAATAATAATAATCTAATAAATTTTCAATAACGAGACATCAGCTACGTTGGTCGACATTTAAATAAGAACCACTATACACTCATAGAGAGAAATCCGAAAATGGATACAGGTTAAATATAATTCTATTAATTAATACCTAAAGTCTACGTATTTCTATACAGAAGAAATGTTTGATTTTGTTTCATGATTTGTAATCATGCACACGTATACGATCGTCGAACTGCTTTTCGAAGACCCACTTTCTGGCAACCCAGCGCCTCTATTTCCTACATCTGTTTACTCACTCTTAACCCTGTATACAAGGATCCCACCGGAGTCTGGCAACCCTACAGCATTTTCCCTTTTCGAAACGTCACCGCCAACATTGATTCGTCCATGAACCGTCTTCACTTGCGCATCCCTCGTCAGTTCAGAAATTCATCCATAATATTTCGAAGACGAACGAAGGCACGGCTACTTACACATTGATCATAAATAATCATTATTATTATTGAAGCCAAACGCACATAGATTAGATATTGTTAGACGTTAAATTTTGTACTTTCGAAATCAGATTCTAAGAAGTCTTTAATTTTTTACTCAACATCAACATTTTTTTTTTACTTTTACTCTAAACATTTTTGTATTTAACCGCTAAATAATCTGTATCATTTTAATTAATTTAGATTTGGCGTTCCGAAAAAAGTTTCAGTAAAAAATATTTTCTTTGCATTTCTTTTAAAATTTACGGTTTTAAAATTTGTACGTTCTCATTTTGTACAGTTATCGAATCTAATTTGACACTAGACATTTATCGAAAAGTGATTTTAAAAAATGTATTTCATTTTTTAGAATACAGTTGGCAAAATTTTGGCAGTACTAGAAATATTAATACTTTAGTATTGCTCTGGATTACATTGTCATATTGAACACTGTTGTAACATTTTCACTAGAAAATGCCGTAACTCGCAACCGTTACGCTAGTCACAAAGCGAAGTCCGATCCTCGAAGCGTACACTAAACGACTTCTACAGTCGCGTGCGACAATACTGTTTATGTAATTTTAATCCTAACGTCAATATTTTACTAATTATAATACGATATTAACCATAAATGCGGCGTAAGTCCTGCATTGTTTTGGCATTGTCCGTTATATTGCACATGATGATCCATACCGTAAGCGCGGCCGTCGAGCCGCGTTACGAGTACACCCGGTGGTCATGACCGGTGTACTCGCAACAGGGGGGTCTGCGAGCGATCTAAGCCATGGTTTGTGGTCATTGGAGGCCGGGCGGCAGCTGCGGGCCGTGGTCGGCGCCCAGGTCGAACAGGTGGTGCGGGCTGGGCGCCAGCGCCGAGTGCAGCGCCGACGTCTTCAGCAGCCGCTTCAGCATGCCGCTGGAGCCGCGGTGCTGCAGGCTCTTGTGCGTGGTCAGCGAGTTCTTCGTCCGGTACCTCCGGTGACAGAACTCGCACACGTACAGCGTGTCCGACTGCTCGTGCTTGTCTTGGAAGTGTCGTTTCAAGGAATAGTAACAAGAGAATGTCCTGCGGCAGTAAGGACACTCTTGAGGCTCGTTGATACCACCGGCGGTGGGCGGGGGCATACGGAGAGGCGGTACTGCTGAAAACAACAAACAACCCATTTACATTAGGCATTTTCCTCAAAATAACGAAGTAATATCGTTAGCTGGCAACACGTGAAGACATGGAGAAAATCCGCTGAGCGATTTTCTGCTTGTTAATTTTCATTCAATAATACATGTATGAGGTTAATAATAATAGTTAATAATACTAATAATATGCACTGTACACATTGACTAACTACACAATAATCACGAGATTTTCATAATATTCAAAATCTTAAGGAAATTCTCTCAACCACAATAACACATAGACACGTGATAACAAAAATGATAGAAGCATGCTCCAAGCAACACAACAACGTCAAAACTGCGAAACCCGACGGGAGGGGGGGGGGGGCGCGGGGGGAGGTTGGTAAGTACAGTCGAACTAAAAGAACATAAAAGTCAAACTAAAATCTATAAAATTAAAATTGAACAGAAAAAAATATGAAATGAAAATTTAAGAAGGACCCTTATACCTAGCTTAGTCTAAATAAAGGAAATCCATTGTTAATGAGTTAGATCGTCTGTTCTCTAATTTGTTTCTGGTTCTATAAACAATATCTAACCTTTGTAAGTGTTGCTATGTACGGCGGGTTCAGGTAGATTGGGCTCGTGTAGATTCTCTTTGCTAGATGAATACTGCCGCACGCCGCGCCAACTCCGTCCGAGTAGTCACTAAAAAAATCGTATTTGATCTGTCTCCCCTGTCCTTGACTTGTGGTAGGTGTATATGTGGGTCATCAACGAGTTCCTCGAACAGTACACCCTCTCACATATCGTGCACCGGTACTCTTCCTGGCGCTCCGCGTGCTTGTCAGCGATATGCCGCTTCAACGACGCCTTTGAACACAGAACCTTCCCGCATAACGAGCACGAGAATAACTTTTTACCTGTAAACAGATCGAAAAAACAAAAAAATATGGGGTTGCTCCCCGAACGCGGTATAAATTAAAAAAAATTAAACCTACTCCAGGGATCTCATTATGACAAGTTTTCTTTTTCAAGAAAAAAAAACAAAAAGTGTGACTAAAATAAATGATAAATAAAATAGAAAAATAAATGTAAATGATGGCGAAGCTACAGTGGCTCGTGAAGGGTGTTAACAGTCAGCATGCGTTGAGGCGGGAAAATAAATATTTAGGCGGGAAAACTAGATATGCTAAGCGTGTTTCGAAATCATTAAAAAAGAAAACAGTGCACTATGAAAATTGTCTAACTGTTTCTACAAAAAAAGCTCGTAATTCCTTGACAAAAAACACAAATAAATACTCGGGTAGTTAAAAGGATTTTCTAATAAAACTGGCAATATTGTTTTTTGTATATTTGTTTTTATTAAAAACGCCATTATCATCAATATTAGGATTTATGAAGTTCGGTTTAACGATTACATTTTATGAGTAGTTACTTCAATTATTTTTAATTTAAAAAGTAAGGAAGGAAAAGAACTATTTATGAATATATAATATAGTGTTGCGAAATCATTTTTAATATTAGAATATAACTAAGTGCAGCCCATTAAAATTATTTATTTATTTTTGGCGTTCCACGCTACGTTCAAGACGAATTCGCCTCTAAATGGAAGACAAAACATAAAAACACCGTAGTTTTTGGCACAATCTCGAATAACATCAAAAAATCTAATGGACTGCATTACACAGATGCCAATTGTTAACAAAAAAAAAATCTAGATTCGTGGATAGTAGAACAATAATTTAAGAAAAAATATATAAAATTTCAATACAACAACCAATAAATTAATTTAGATTCCTTATAAAATAAGTAAAAATGCCAACAAGAAGTATAAGAACACATTGGATAAAGTCAACGCACGCGCACGTGCGAGTTTGAAAAAAAAATCTTAACTCGTTAGAAAGATAAAAACTTAAACAGGTCACAGAAACAGTCTTAATCTTGCTAAGATCCTAACTAATATAGTTTTCGACAGGGATGTGTTCTGCTCCTTAGAACACGGTGTAATTCTTACCCTTTCAAACCCGAGGCTCTTAGCCTCTCGAGATCCCAAAATAACTTAACACCTAAAAATTTCGAACCAAAGATCATTTCAAAATCACAAGTAAATTTCGAGTTTATAATACCAAAATTAATCACGCTTTGACCGCCTTCTGTGCGACAACTTTTCTCGATTTATTTTTTATAAAATTATTAATTAATTTAGTAAATAATGTACATTTTTTATCTATAAAATACGCCTAATAGTGTACAAGTCAAACGCGTACTTACTCTAATCAGTCTATAGCGCTTATTATTTTGGCAAAATTTTTCCCAACCAGAGACAAGTTTTTTTTACTAAATAAATTCTTAATTTTCGCAGCTATACTGAAAATAGCTGAAATACCGTACTGCCTTTGCAGCACATCCCTGTAATCGTAAAGTAAACATGTATTTCTATTATCTATATGAATTCAGATAAACCTTAATCCTATTTAATGAACTAACTTAATTTCCCAAACCCAAATTAACAAGAAAAACTATGACTAAATTACTAATCAAAAAACAACAATCCTACGTTTCAAACTTTGCAATGGTACGCAAATAAAAACTTAACATTTTTTTATTATTTTCGTTTTCGTACACGGAATGTTGCGAAATATTAGAAAAAATTTAGACTCCTTTCGCTTCCCTTATCTTTTCTACGAACATCGTTCCTTTTAGCACCAAATCTCTAGTCTTCCAATTGGCCAAACTATTATAATAAAGCTTACTAATTAACTAAACGAGTAATGGCTAAGCATTTATGTATCTAGCAATAACAACAGAATTTGATAACATATAGCATTTTAGGAAGCCTCTTAGTTGTTTGAAGGTAAAGCATCTTTTCTAGGTAAACAGTGTGTCAAACACTACCTAATGCTTAATTACGAAAAATACGCAAAATATGTCTTTTTTTGTCAATAAGAACACAATAATATGAAGCAGGCACTAATGTTACTTAAGGTGTATATCATTTTATAATAAATTATGTTAACATTTACAATCAAAGTTCCCTTATGGCTATAAAATGAAAATTTTAACAATAGTGATATTTTATCGACTTTTTAAAGTCAGTATAGTGATGTATTCATGAACTAGAATATTTTTCACAAAGGAAAGACGCACATTAATTTATTTATTGGATGATTGAACTTTAACGCGAAAGGGAAACTTTTAGAATAGAACAAGTCTTTATTAGCTGGTTTTATTCCTAGAGAAAAGTATTTTTGTAGTATTCTACAGGGTTTTATTTAGTCTCTTTGTTTTCCTTCAATGGAATTGTCTAGACCATTTTTCCCACAGGTATAGATGCACGATATTTTTGAGGGCTCTTTTATTTTTCTCAATTTGTTTAAATTTTCTAACACGTTTAAGTTTTGTCACCCAATATCGAGACATATACTAAAATTATTTTATGGCAAGCAAAATCCGTTACTAATTAACATCGAGCACGGAACATTTAATAGTTGAAAAGTTCACACTGTTGAAATTTAGGAACATTTAACACTGAGAATGATTAAAAATTTGTTTTTTTTTTACTATTACCTATTATGTATAATATAATAATGTGTAATTACAATTGTACAAAACAAAAACAAACTGTGAGTGTTTAATGTACAAAAAATACGAGTACAAGTAGGTCGGTAAAAAGCGAAAAATATTATTATTTGAAAAATAAAAAAAAACTATCCTAAAAAGGCTCAACGAAATAATAAAAATAGAAACAAACACGTCGTTGCGATAAAAAACTAATGTTTGAAAACTAAAAAAATGTGACTAAACTAAAAAATAAAATAGCCATATTCATTTAAAATGGCACCTTGCGATTCACTTTGTAAAATGCAATTTTCTTCGACTGATGGTTGTTTGTCAAATAATATTAATAATAAAAAAAAGCAGCAAAGGATTTATAAAAGTCGACAAACAAGAAATAAATAAATATATTGATAAAGTATAAATAAACCGTCGACTGCAAAAAGAAAGCTGTAGAAGTTATTTTGTTTGTGTCTAAGTCGGTATGCTGTACTGTATGTATGTATTTCTGGTTTGTTTGTGTATGTCGTAAAATCCGGTATATTTCTGTGGTGGTGCTATCTGCGGGTTAATATATATATATTTATTTTTTTGCAAAAAACAATCCTTCATCTCATTCTATTGGTGCTATTATATCCTGAATTCAGTCTTAAAATTGAAAAAATAAAACACCTAAAATAAAAATAATAATTTGAAAGCCTCATAAGCCAATTATATATCTGTGTATATAGTATTTTTATACTTTTTACATATTTTCGTTTAGTAATCTCGTATAAATATCTAAAAGTGAGATCATACAGATAAATTACAGAATAAATAATTGCCGAAAATAATGAACACAATTTGAAAACAATATGCCTCTTCTGTTACTTACACGAACACCGTTTCTTTTATATAAATTTAAGCCTAATATATAAATTTACAGCACCAAGATTTTTCATCTTTTCTCAAAATATTATTTTTCTCTTCGCCTTATTGTCGCACATTTAACATAGTGTAAAATTCAGGAATCATTTTATACCGCAGTATTGCACTCTCCGGGCGCAATCGATCGATAACGCTTCAACAAAAACATATTTCAAATTCGATCTAACTCGCCCTCCCTTGTAACAAGTGGAATGTCAGAAAGCCATTAAATATTGTGATGTTAGTCAATGTCAACCCTTACTTACTTACAAGTTCAAAGTTCACAAATAAATATTTCATAGAGGAAAACAATCTGAAAAACAAAAAAATATACAAGTCCCGTTACGGAAATAAAAAAGGTATATGAAAAATAAAATAGTAACTTTCCTTTTTAAATAGAAAATAATCGTTTTTGAAAAAAGAAAACTTTCATTGAGTAGAATTAGACGTTAAACTGGTCTTTGAACTTGTAGAAGTCGATGTTGTGATGCTGCGGGTTGATCTTAGTGTCGGGGCTGGTGGTGAGGTTCTGCGGCTGCGTCTGCTGCGGCGCGCCGCGCTGCCGGCGGTGGTAGATGCTCTTATGGTTGTTGAGCGAGTTGAGCGTTCGGAACACCTTGTGGCACAGGGAGCAGCGCGCCGAGTGCAGCGGCTGCAGGTGCTGCTGCTCGGTGTGCCGCTTGAGCGTGAGGCGCGTCGACAGCAGCTTGCCGCACACCTCGCAGCGGTGCCCCGCGCCCAGAGGGCCAACTGCGCCACACATAACAACCAACATCAGCGCATTAGTCAACACGCCGGCGCGAGCGACCCCGCCGTATCCACACCATGCGACCGCTCGCTCCCGACGGGTCCCAAGTGACGGAACCAATTGGCACAATTAGTGTACCACTATTGTTTCGGTGGCAATTTTGAACCTAGTAGAGGCAATTCAACGTGTTTCACGAATTTGACTAATGCGCTTTTTACAAAACGGTTGGTGGTTATGCGTGTACCGATCAGATGTCCCAATTGGTTCCATAGAGGACGTGGCAGCGCAGCGGCGTCGCGGACGCGCTGCGCTGCCACGAAGCGTTAAGATACGTTTAGTGAGAAATAATAAATTATACATACATATAGATAAAGTTTGCGATGCGCATGCATTACTATGCTATATACAAATGTTAGGAACATATCGCGTTACAATTTTGTTTAAACTTAACGAAGTTCTAGGGGCAAGAGTATGGCGTTTTAGGTGGTTAGGATGGCAGCTCGGTTTCTTCAAATGGCAACGTGAGGGGAGCGCGCCGGGGCCGGCGGGTCGAGCGTCAGTTGACGGAGTAGAAGGGGCCCGGGGCCGGCGCCGCCGGCTGCTGCTGCTTGCGGTGGTAGATGGACTTGTGGTTGCGCAGGCTGTTCAGACTCGAGTAGACCCGCCGGCAAATGTTACACACGGGCTCCCGGGAAGGTCTCATGTGCACGTTTTGGATGTGTCGTTTGAGCCGCGTCAGGGACGACAAGCTCTTGTTACATGGCTCACAGCGGTAATCTTCTTGGGGGGTGCGGGCGCCACCTGGTCACAACACAAGCAGTTAGCCCCGTCGACGCTCGCGCGTTTAATGCACTCTCGTATCGTAGCCTCTGTTTAAGCACCGCCACCCCCCGTTACGGCGACAGGCGGTCCCGCCGCGGGATGCCAAGCGGTATTAGTAACGCATACATGTCGCCTACTCCTCGCTAGTTAAGCTCAGCAATGATTGTGTGATCGACTATGGTCCGTTTTCATAACAGACGCGCGCAACGTTTGTTTCAAATTTCCCGAACAAAAGCGTTTTTAATTCTTCAATGAAATAATTTGAGCGTATTTTATATAAACCGACACCAAGTTACCATGACTAAAAATCCATTGTTCGATCTCCCTGTTATTATATTTTCCGTTTCCCAAGACAATGTGATCGAGTGTAACACGATAGTGTATTTAGAAATGATTCATGAGATCCGCTATGCTCGGGACAATAAGTAAACTCAACTTTTATTCGAAGTTATGATTGGATTTCTCGGAAGCTAATTTTGTGGTTTTCTTCTTATTTTCGAGTAGGTTTTTTTCTTAAATTTTTTTAAAATGTAATGTTTACAGCCAATTTGTGTAAGTAGAATTACGTTCGTTAACAGTTCGTTTATTTCCGTGGAATGGGTTCGTAAATAATGAGAGAATTTAAAAAAAAAAAACGAAACAAAAAGTAACAACAAAAACCTAAGTCGGAGACATGGGAGTGAGGGGTTTTCCTAGCACACAATTGTTTAAAATCTATAAAACAAGCTAGCATATCTTTGTAGAGTTACATTACACTAAGTTACAGTAACAGTTACATGCACGCCACATTGCGTTTTGGTTCAATGATAAACATACGTCCCAGTCGTACAGATAGTCCAAACCATTGAAAATTAAATAAATAGTATCATTTTGTACCTACGCGCGTCTCCATCGAACCATAACACAAAAAGCTAACATTAATTAATTTAAATACAGAAACACAGAGCACAAATGAAGACATATACAAGGTTAATAGTATATAATTATAATAATATAAATATATTAATAGAAATAAATTATATGTCACGTGATAATTGCCTCATACATTTAAAAATTATAATAAAAAAAACCTAATAATGATATATAAACCTAATATGACAGAGCAGAGAGGAAGCGGTGATGGTGGCATACGACAGACAGTGCATTAAAAATATCGTTTGTCTCAATATATGTAGTAATGCAATAAAATAAATTCGTTGCTAGACAAGCTGGCACTCACCTTGGGAAGTACTTGCAATGCCGTCCGGAGCCAAGGGACTTTGGAGACCTGGAAACAGTACACAGTTCATATCTTACATCATAATTGACTAAGATTGGTATTTTTCTTCTTGGTGCCCAAACAGGATTGGATGACATTAGTCAAGTACCAAACTCGTTAAATAAAAATCACAGCAATCTATGTATAGGAAATTCTTGACGTATCATGTTTGGGCGCTAAGAATAGTCTGTAAGCGAGTCGCTATTTTTGCAAATCACTTATTAATTTAACAGGGACATTATTCAATTGTTTCGTAAATTTTATAAGCACAAGTCAACTTATTTCGATTTGATGCCCATTTTCCAAGGTCTTTGACACAACTTAGGTGTACTTACTAGCAATCGAAACCAGTAGTTTCTGCTTTCAATATAATTTTATCATTTATCGATGATATCTCAATTTAAGACTGAATAAACTGCGATCACAAATCCTGTATATACTTAGACAAATATACTTGATTTTAGTCATCTATAACAATAATAAACATAGCAGAAAATCCTCTTACCGGTCAATGAAGGATGCGAAAGAGCTTCCATAGTAAAGTTGTATGTGTTCGCCGGGTTGAAGAGTTTCGAGTCCGGTGGCTGTATGAACGGCGGTGGGTGCGGTGGTGGCGTGCACTCTTCAGCGTCAGCCGAGCTGCCACGCGATGGCGGGCCTCCTCCCTGGGGAAAGATGCGAGTAGGCATTAAAGTAGCGTTCGAATTTTTTGTGTAGTCTATGTGCATATCTGGTTTAGGATGTAATATGAGTAGGTATTAGTAGCTAGGCTTTTTATTTGTTTATTTCTAAGTAACATTCGAATCTGAAACCCTACGCACAGGAAACTAATATTCCTAAGTTACGTTTGCTTAGAAATGATGTTATTTGCTTACCGGAATGAGCGTATCAACAGCTTAAATCTACTTGATGTTACAACATGAAAAATGAAAATCGTTTTCGCCGAGCGTTATTACAAGAAGGCGTTATTAACAGAAGTCTGTAGGAGTCGTCAACTATTAGGAGCTACACCAATTTAACTTCGAAATAACTAAAGTTTCGTCCTAATAAAAATATAGGCACTTCAGTCCAAATGGGATCTTATTTTTGTGAGCATTTTTATTTAAAAAGGTTTGTTTTCTCTGGGATTGCGTGTTTTTTCTCGACTTTAATGTGTATTTGGAGGAAGTTTCGTGAAGTGGGCTGAATTAGAAATGATTGGTGATATTTTAAGTATTTAATTAACTTTTTGATTATGTGGTTTCAGACTGGAAATAGTTGCGCGTATTTTCAACGACATCGTTTTTTTTTGTCGTGGGCTATTCCTAAAATAAAAAGCCTATTATTACTTTCTACGGTAAAAACTCTTTCAGCATGATCTAAGGCTTTACAGCCGTGGGCGGGCCTTAGCCTGCTCAAATTTCCCCAACGTGACTTATTTCCGCCTTATTTTCTCCAATTTATCACTCCCGATAGTTCTAAAATCCTTTTTGTCACAAAACGCCTTTCTACTCCCGAACACTCTTCGAACTCTACCAAAACATCTAGAAATCCAAGTCCCAAGCCTCAATCAATGTCAAGGTCGCTAACCTACTGTCTCATAGCCTATACAACAATGTTATCGCTGTCACGACTACCTGACACTCTGTACATGACACCCATCGGGTTCCGGGTACAAATTCTAGTGTCTAGCACTCTAATACGTGGTACTGACACTTAGACGTATTGCTTGTTCATGGTATTGGTGATTTTAAGGCTAGTGGGTCATGTTTTTGGTGTCTATCGCCAGGGAATTAGGCCCTTTAAACAGACACGCTTTTACAAACGTAAACGTTTTGCAAAACTTAGGCACGTCGTCAGTGTTGTATGAATCATCATGGAAGCTTGTTGACGGGCACGTTTTTCCTACGGCGCGGTTTATACGCCGTACCAGAAAGAAACTGCCATGCACAAAGGGCCTTAGGCTGAAGAAGAGCGATTTAAAAATATTCGAGAATGAGAGTGGCTGCATACAGTGCTTTCATTCGATATTCAATTTTAAGTATGTTCATTGTTCAACGAAGTAAATTTTTGTTTTAGACAGTTCGTATTCTGTTTTCAAATACTTAACTGTATATATAATGAGTATAATTTCAAGTATTGATCGACATTTGTTTCTATGCGCTATGAGTATTAGGAAATCTTGAAATGTGTAGGTTGCAATCGCATCTATAACGATTGGTCATACATCCAGGGGTGTAACTAAAGTTGGACAGGCAGGGCAAGAGCCCTGGGCGCCTATCAAAGGAGGGCGCAAAATGTCGCCAAGTATTTAATAAAAAAAGCATCAATATATTGTGCAGGATAAAAGCATATTTCTAAATCCCCATTTCTATTCAAACTCTCTTAAAATTGTAGCATTGCAAGAATGCAAGCGATTTTTTTGTAAGTTGAAATTAATACCTTCTTTATTGAAGATTGGTCAAGAAAGGCTATGCGACCTAGCTTAGCTCAATATAGACCGAGAAGATAATTTACGAAGGGGCGCAAATGTGATGCGTGCCCTAGGCGCCATTTTCTACGCCCCTGCATACATCGTATTGAAGAATGGATACTTAAACTCTTATTAGTACAAAGTGTGTTGAACAAGCGTGCATTCGAATTATGGTGAGTCGCAGTACAGTTTTGTTGCACTGGCGTTAATCGCACATCAATTTGTCGAGCTCGCGTAGTAAACTCCAGATTGAGAGAGACTATGCAGGGTGCAAACTGTTCTATGAATTCAGCACATGATTTTTGACCCACCAACATAGAAATCATTAATTGTTTAGTTTTTTTAATCTTCCAAAATGTATGGAGCTGCTGGTTTTCCCTTACACCCATGTATAATGACTTTGTGGCGGACATCTACAATGCCTCACATACGAAACTTCAAATCAACAAATGTGGAAAACACAAAAAGTAAAGTGGCGCCATCTACAATGCCATATGCGAACTACTCAAGACTTGACGTCACACCGCAACTACATCAACTACATCGCGCAATCAGAGTTTACCGCGCAATCTGCATGTATACAACATCCCGACATCAATCGTTGGGCAGTAGCTCACCAGACATAACACCCGTCTGGTCGGAGGATCCTCCTTTACCAATAGAGTATGAGTAAACTTTACACCCTGTTCCTCATACCTCTATAACTTGCGAAAAACTGCGGATACATAATTTTAATAATAGAAACTTAGGATAAATTGTTTGACAAGAACCTTGGTCTCCCAGCTTTCACGATCTGGCTTTATTATTGACTAGCGGTCTGCGGATTATTGACTAGGGATCCCTTTTTTAATAAGTATAGCCTATGTTACTCAGGGATAATGTAGCATTCTATTGGTGAAATAATCTTTGAAATCGGTCCAGTAGTTTTTGAGTTTATTTGTTACAAACATACAAATCTTTCTACTTTATAATATTAGTAGAGATATAGGTTTAGGTAAGTTTCTGGCTTTCATTTTCAAGATTGAATCATAACGTGCTAAGGTCTAATGTTCAGTTCGTCATAATATTACGATAGTTAACTAAATATTTTAGTAGAACATTGATCGTACTCAATTTATTGATTTGGTAATCAATCGATTCTGTGAATAAACATTCATAGAATGTTAAGCAAGTCCTATATACGTAATACGATAATATTGCTTATAAGTACTTTTAACAATGTTTGTATTTTTATTGTAAGTACCTAAGTATTACTAAGTATTAAGGAATTTGTTGACATTGGCAGTTTTCGTTGGCTAAGTGAATGATACCCGAATTCAATTGGAAGTAGTTTTTCTCTCAAAGTTAAGTTAAATGTTATATAATGCTAGTACTATTGTCTTTACAGATGTTTCATGAGAAACTAATATTGTCATATGTTTCGGTTGTCAGATTCGTTCGGTTTGGATTGTTTTAATTTGTGTTATGGGAAGTTAATATTTAATTATGCGCAGTTGAATCTATAATTACGTTTTCTTACGAAAGAAATTAGATATTATGAAAAAGAAGACCGATCATATCAATGAATAAATCTTTCTACTTTGTAGGTATACCCACAGCTATTCTATGAAGGGGGAGTAGTCCCAGGGGTTAGGGCGTAGCCTATCGATAATGTTCGCCACTCCTGGTTGACAGCTTACAATCCCAACATGACTTTCCTACTTAGGATTCGAACCTCAGATTTCCCTATTTATCTACACTAATAAGAAAGTTGAAAAGTTTGCTTGTTTTTTTTGTTTCTTTGAACGCTCTAATCTCTGGAACTACCGGTCGGATTTATTTTTGCATTTGATAGACCAATTTTTGAGCAAGGTGGAAAAACAATGCTGAACGAAAACGAAGCATTATCGGGAGTAGGCGATGCGATACGACGCGGTGCGTCGGGGGAGCAAGAAATGTCACGATAGAAGTTAATGTTATATAAATGTAAGTTTAACTAACTTAGCAAAATTAAGTTACTACGTTAAGTACTGGGAGTTGAACCCATACCTTGCTACCGTGATCAGTATGTTTAATAAAGTCTATCAAATAAATGTAATAATCATCCGCAAGGGCCGATACCTGCCAGGGGTGCGGGTGGTTCGAAAGAGTTACCGTGGCCCCACACAGGCAACTGAAGGAACACGGGTGGGTTTTAGTCAGTAAAAGTCTGACACGCCCTGCTCCACTCAGAACGGGAGAAGTTATTTGATGATTTCCCAAACTCCCGTGACCCTATAATTTATTTGCAAAATAATTGTTTATTAGCTTTGATGTGCTAATGTCGCATAATACCTAATTACATAAACCAATCTTTAAAACTTCAGTATATACACCGTGAAATTTAAATGGTTGTTTTCCCGCGGCAGAACAACTTGCCATAAGGAGTACCTACTTTCGAAGCATAGAGTAAAAGTAAAAAAAATAAGATTTTTTGTTTTAAAATAATTAAAAAAATATTCATCAACTCGATAAAACACTACTCGATAGTAACACTAGAGGTAACTTGTAGGTACTACTCCAATCGCACGCACCTTCGATAAAGGGAACAGCGATGCGTATATGTTCAATGCAAAATAAACTCTCGCACGTGGTGATTTTTCACAATCTGCCATTTTTTGTTTCTAATATTTTATTTGTTTATAAAACGATTGTATTACCAAGACAAAACCATTTCGCTGCGGGAAAACAACCATTAAAATTTCACGGTGTATACATATCTTCAACGGGAGCTTTAGGAATTGAACCCTAAATTCTCTTAATCAGCCATCCTCCTTCAACTCGAAACCACTCTAAAAATTAAAAGGTAGACGTTTTACCAACTCACAAGTACTCTATGATGATGCGGCGGCGTATCATCCGTGCTCCTGTCAATATCCGGGTTAGAGGGACAGATCATGTCAATCGGCTCGTTCTTCACGTCATCCATGAGCCTCGGGGAAGGCGAGGAGCTGCTATTAGAGATCCCATTCCCGTTGTTCCCCGACTCGTTATGCCCGCGGGCATGAGTATTGTTCTTAGTTGAAAAGTCAGTTGCATGAATCTGTGGTTGCTCGTTGTTATTGTCGTGACGTGGACGTTTAATGACGTCGGGACTATTGTCGGCGGAGCGGCTCAGCCGGCGCGGCGGCAGCGGGGTCCTGCGCATGAGTTGCTGGACGCTGGAAGATGTTGGCTGGAGCAGAGCCTCTTCCAGACGGTCGTAGGTTGGCGTGTGGCTGATGTGCGTGCTGTGAGCGGAGTGCGGCGGCGTGTGCGGCGATGTTGTGGAGGGCGCGCGCATTGGCTGCAGCAGCGGCTGTGGAGACGGGGCTGTGTTAGAAACTTGTAATCAGTCTATAATTTTACAATGCCTGGTTCCCAAGCGAGAGACCCCGCGTGAGAGGTTGTAGTCCGTATCCATCAGGCAGGCCCATTGCTGATGTCACATGACAGAAAGAGGTGCTAGGAAGAGAAGCAACAATAATTTCTTAATAGTATTTATTATTAGTCATTAAAGTCGCACTGCTAGGCGAAGGCCTGGGATACTATCTTTCTTCCATCTCTCTCTATCCGGAGCTGCCAAAACATGAATTTCTCACTGAAGGAATTCATGTTTTGCCAATTAATTAAATGACAAAATAAACCCATTCTACTATTCATCAAAATAATTATCAATTTATAATTAATTAACATGGTAACATACCAATAAGTATAACACACATAGCTATGTGAGCTCTAAAATATCTTCTACACTCGGACTGATACCAATTGGCTAATTAGCATGATTTAAACACTTTGAACAGTTGTCGGGAAAGCCTTGAATTTATACATTTTTGAAAAGTAAATAAACTACTAATTGTAACAGAAATCGTAAGACTTCTGTTGTGTAGATATTTATGAAGATAGATAGGTACCGTTATAATAATAACATAATGATAAAGCTTGTGTTCTTTATACCACAACCGTTATCGAATTGAGGTAGGTATTTTGTGACTAAAACCTACCTGGAATATCAATCCACCAGCTCTGCTAGCTCAACAAAAAAAAAACCAATAACTCTAAAACTAAGACGGTGGGTCTTAGTTTTAGAGTTATTGGTTTTTCACTCTAAAACTTATCCCCGTTACTCTAAAATCACTCACCCCCTGAGCGTTCTCATTATGCGTGAGTCCAGACACGCGGAGGACCTCAGCAGTCTTGAGGAAGGAGGACAAACTCCTCTGGTGCACGTTCACCTCCCCGTGGTAGATGAACTCGACGAGCGCGTGTAGGTCCGTGAATGCCACGTCTTGGAGCACTATCACTGGGTGCTTGCATGGTGTTGACTGAGGAGAAAGTTTGTGAGTTAATTTGATTGGTGGGTACATAGAAATGCAGACGTGGTTTATTATCAGGACCTTTATTGTTGAGTTTTGTAAAGATGATTTGATTCTATTTTACTAGTTATTGGCAGTTAAAGGCCCGTGATTTCATTGCTTGTTCATTGTATAGTAATAGAAAATACAGTTGGGTCGCGTAATTAAAATCGAAAATGACTTTAAATAATATTTAAATAACATTTCAGCAGTTCAATATCGCAATGAATGTCGTTGTTTTCTCAGTAAACCTAAAAATATATTCACGGTAAAATTTAAAAGTAGCTTTTCATTTTAAAACAATTGAGTATGAAAACCTACAAAGGCTGAAGACATGGCTTTCATTGAACAAAGCCCAAGAGAAGTCTTCTGTCCCACAGTCAATATTTTATATGAGTTTAATTAAGATGAACAATTTCATTATGTAAGTCAAAATATTGTGAAATTGTTTATTTTATACATGTACACACTCAAACTAACATGTTGTAATGAAAAATATAAGTTTTTCATTTAAATTTTCTTTTACTTTAAATTATAAATAGCATTATTACTACAGGTAAAAGTAAAATTAATTCGTTTTAGTCAGAAACGAGGATCGACTAAAAAATTGAACCGTTTTTGTGTAAAATTATAGTATTTTTATGAAAATATAAATCTCAATTAATCTCGAATACCTACCTGATAATGATCATAACTTGACTTACTGCCATATTCTTTTTTAAACAAAGTGGTGTTTTTTGTTTTTATAAGTTTCTAAATTGCTTACTAAAATCAACAGATTTATTGAGTTCGTGGAATCCGAAAAGAAATGCAGTCTTATCAAACTTAGCTAAAGGCACGTCCACAAAAATCGCCAAAACACAAAATCGTTCTCTCAGAAAGTACTAAAATAACTCTGAAGCTTAAAATATCATACAGCTATCAGCTAAATAAACAAAAAACTCAATTACATGGAATGAATATAAAATATTCAGCGCAGCTCTAGTCAGTCTGTTTTAACCCACTCTACTATTTATTGGGTGTGCTAACACTGGCCATTCGGATTATAGACGAAAAACTGATTAAAAAGAATAAAATATACCTAGAATGTTCGTTTGAAATTTAATTGCGTATGGGTGGATTTTTGTTTTCATTTTGATTGCAAATATTGTAGGCATAGACCATCAAAGCAATTATAGATGGTTTTGATTAACAACGAATGAGGTTATTATCATAGTTTGTTATTGATTAAACGTTGTTCACAGAAAATCAATTATTTCATCACAAGCGTAACTTAAGTTGTCCCTAGAAGGCGATCGCTAATTTTGACGTCTTAACGTAAGTCAGGTTGGCCGAGTGGTCTAAGGCGCCAGATTTAAGCTCTGGTTCCCGAGAGGGAGCGTGGGTTCGAACCCCACACCTGACAAATCTTACAAAAATTTTTTTTGGTTTTTGAAACATGCTTTGTAATTTTTTATTTACGTCTTTCGATATTTATTTGCATAATTTTATAATTTTATTGATAAAAATATTGGGTTTATTTTAATAGGTTTCGTGGGAAATTACGATTCACAGTAAAAATACTTAAAAATCTCTTTTTTTAATGTATTGTGGATTTATTAATATTGTTTAAATATTTAGGAAATAAATGCGCCATCTGGTGGCACTAATATGCAACTTACAATGGAATCTTTTGTAAATTGAAGAATGATACATCTCATTTACACTTAAATAATACGTTTGTTGATTACTCTATTTGATTTGCTTACGTTTCAGAACGTTATAAATATAATTATCCCTTGTTTGTCAGAGGGTCAGCAGAAATCAAACATACCTATATGAATATCATAATCATGAATCTGAGGTTATTGATTATGAATATAATTACTTACTGGGGCTGTTTCATTTAAAATTTAAAAAACAATTATTTATTTATTATGATTATTTCACATCAAACCTAACTTAGTAATACTTATATTACGGGAATAGGATGTTATTAACTTAGTGTTTTTTTTTAAGTAGCTTAAAGTGTGACGTTTAAACGCTATCAAAATTTATGATTTTATTTCTGTAAGTAGTTTTGTACAAACACTTTTACACGTCAACCATATTTTAAAACTGGATGAGGTTGGCTTTTCCTAACTGACTACTCAGAGAAGAAAGGCCGAAATAAACTCAGAACTTAAGGAGCTTAACGATTCGGTGAAGAATACGAAAGAAAGGACATTCAACCAGACGTAAATAATGACTTAAGCAATGTTTACAAAATAAACCTCTAAGTACGCACTACATTGCTCTATGGTCCTTACAATCCTTGCTCAAAGCAGGCTTTATACTCAAATTCTATAATTCATATAACATCACGCCTTGTTTGCCCGAAGGGTTCGGCAGAGATTTACCTATAGTACACCCACATTTCGCCAGTTATGATTAAGTTCCATGTATTAGGGGCGACCCTATTAGCACCAACCGGGTACAAAACCAGACTCCAGGCTGCTACTGAGCAATTTCAGATGGAAAAACCCAATAACACTTTTCCCGACCTGGGAATCCAACCCAATCCATCTTGATCAGCAGTAGCGCCTGCGACCATTGAACCCACAAGACAGGCTTCAATTCAAGGCATAAAAATCCTTGTATACCTTAATAAAGGTATAAAAAGCCCCTCAGAATTACCTTCAAAAGCTCCCTGAAGTACGGACTGCACGCTGACAGTACAACTCGATGTGCCTTCAGACTCTTGCCATCGCAGGCCAGTGTGACGTCGACGAAATCCTCGTCATCGCGAAGATTCTCAAATGCGCTGGTGATGCTGCTCTGGTAATTGTTCCAGCGCAGGCAAAAATGCTGTGTGTCCACCATTTTGACGGCTATGGAGTCATGTGTGATGTGATCTGGAAATTGAGAGGTCGTTCAATATCAAATTATGAACACTTGAATCATTAATCAAAACTGGTGGTCGCTAAGCTTATTAAATTAATTTAATGTATTTTTAATTGTTTACTGCGAAATTTCATACTCCTCCGTCTACGTCATTTTTGTAAAAAGGGGTACAATGTTTTTGCTTCACGTATTAATATGTACATAAGGCTGAAAATCAGCACTTTTGGAACGCATAAATTACATAAGACAGTCCCCCAAAACACCCATCACGACTTCCTATTACTTTCGCTGGGAAGAAGTGGCGCAACAGATACCCCAGGAGCACAGCTCTATTTGCCTGTCAGGGGTGCGGGTTGTTCGAAAGAGCTGAAGAGTTGTTGCACACAGGTAAATGAAGAAACACGGGTGGGTTTTAGTCAGTAAAAGTCAGCCCTCCTGCTCCGCCCAGAGCAGAAGTTATTTGATGATTTCCCATACTCAAAAAAAAAAATTCAGATAGCAAAAACAAATAACACTTTGCACTACCCAGGCATCGAAGGACAGGACATCATGCTCATCAGAAACGCGACTTCTAGATGAGCAACAAAATGAGCATAATATGTATAACTTGGTTTACTTAGATCACATGACTATTCAAAAGGTTTATATAAGAGAAATACTTATAAATAATGAAGTTAAGATTACAAAAAATAGGTCGCTTGTGATAAAAACTACCGTCTCGCATACTAAGTGTCAGTCATTATGTTATTGTTTAATAATCTGCCCTATATTTTTGAAATAATTGCAATTACCCTATTGTGAAGATAAATGGTGAGTTATGTGTTCCAGTTTTAAAGTAGTTGATGTGTTTGAAAAATAGAATTTATGTGGAGTGGCGACCTATAAAGAGAGGTAAGCTGGCTATTGTGTATAAATAAAAAAAACTGTTGTAAAAAATATTTTAGACACCTATCTTACCGCTGATGTGAAGGACAAGCTATCCACGATTTTCTCGCCCAAGAAACGTACAATAGATTGTAGGGCCCGTGTAAGTAAAAGAGATACAAGTTTGACCACGTATCTATCATAAAATTAATTTATCTGTAATTGCTTCAATTTCATTCTTTTTACCTATTTTGGTATGGTAATTTTATTCTGGATGCATCGTTTTCACACATAATTATATAATGAATGTATGTTAAATATTGTAGTTAAAACATTTTAATGTAACGATGGAGTTTCTTGCCCATACGAAACTACATTTTGGAAGGGGCGACTAGAATCAATTTTATTTTAATGTAAATGTTGACGTTCAAATGTGCCTCTTATGTGCGTGCCTTTTTGAAATAAATGCTTTGACTTTGACTTTGACTTTGACCGCTGACAGTTCACACCGCTGGCGAGTACTCTTTTGTCGCAGCGACAATAGATGTCGAGGCGAGTACTCGCTTAGCGATGCTTGCTTGGTAGGTAGAACACTGGCTGAGAGACTAACACTTGGTACATAAGCATATGACCAGCGAGCACTCTCCTTGACAGCTCTTGTCGCTCGCTTGTCGCCACAATTGTCGCCCCGTCGCGCACTCGCTGCTCTCCAACTCGTTTATAGCTGCTATCTCTACTCGCTTCCCGTTAAACACTTAGGTCCGTGTTTTAACTACATTAACGTGACTGCGTTAATACAGAGATGCAATTTCACATTTGCTGAGGATTAAATCTCATTAAATTCTAACTAGCTTTGGCCAGCGGCTTTGCCAGCGTGGAGGTTGAAAATTATCTAATGTGAACGTATTACCGGAATAAAAGTATCTTGTGTTAATCCAGGTATATAATCTATCTGGGTGCCGAATTTCATCCAAATCCGCTCAGCCGTTGTTGCGTGATCGAGTAACAAACATCCAAACACAAACTTTCGCATTTAAAATATATATATATATATATATATATATATAGTAGGACAGGATAGCATACTCCACAGTAGAGTATCTTACTCTTCTAAAATGTAAGTGTAATCTTACACAAGAGAACCGAGTGAAAAACACTGCTGCAGCTTTTCAGAGTCTTTGTCTTTTTATAGACCTTAAGGGGAATCTAGTTGCGGGCTCGAACTCACTGCTGGGCCTGGCTAAAAAGCACGCTGCCTCACTAGGCATCGTGTCCGACAGAGGTAGTATCAGTGATGAGTAGTTAGACGCTTGTCTACACGCACAACGTTATTGAGTGAGATGCAGGATCATTTATAGTAAAACAGGCGCGTAAAAAATTAAGAAAGTCCTTCGGATGATCGGGTTTTATGCAAAAACCTTTGCATAAATCAATTACCAATTAAGTTTATTATTTTTTTGTGATATTTGAGCTTTGTCCGTACCGACATGGTTTTGGAGATCTTACACTTCTTTTATTACTTAAACACGTCCAAAGTTAGGTTAAATTTGCAAGAATAACTAATCTTTGTTGGCTCCTAACTTTTTAATGGCTTTATATTGGCATGTATTTAATGCGGCAACTAAGTAAAATGAATATAGGTTTTAAAAAAAAATAGAGTGGGTACCATATATAATGGGTTGGCAGCTAATAAGGAGTATCGTAATAAGTAATAGGTAGCATATTAATATATCAGTAATAAGCTCCGTTTTAATTTAAACTAGCATCAAGTTTTTCTTTTGGGAACTGAATTAATATCTAAGCGGAAACTTAATGGCAAAAAAAAAATAGAAAATGGGCATTCATAAATAATATAAATCAGATTCTATTTAAAATTGTTTGTCTGAAGAATAAATATAAACTAGCTTATATTCTAGCTTAGTTTCTGTCACGGCTCCGGCGCTGCGGGGCTACGGCGGTCCCTCGCGAACTTATCGTCGCAGATGGTTTAACACTCACCACCGCGGCTTCGGCTTGCTGGCCGGCTTCGCCGGCCAGCCTCAGCCGCCGCGGCGAGTGTAACAACCACCCGCTCCTCAGCTCGCGGGCCGCCTCGCCCCTCCGTGCCTACGCGATTCTAAATTACACTCTAGGGGTAGGGCAGACAAGACTGCATGGAGTCGGATTTATAGCGATTCGTTTCTGTCAACCTGAAGAACCTAGTTTTTTGCCACCCTACTAACATTATTAGTCGCCAAGTCATTATTTATAGCTCCTCGCCTAATATTTTATTTGACTGGTATAGTTTATTTGCTACCTAAACGCAGCTGCTAGTTTTTAGTTTTTATAACACCTTTAATTTTGAACCTTACATAATATAATAGTCGCGAAAATATTTAATCGCTGGCAAGTTATTTTATTTGTTGCAAACATTTAGTCGACTTTTAAGTTATTAGTCACTCGGAAAATAATAAGCTCTTTATATTTTAGTATTCTGTTTCCGTACAGACAATATTAATAATAAGAAAAAAATCATACCATGTTTAATTTTTGAAGTACATTGTCGAACAGTGGAGTAATACACTACCGAAGTTTTGTGTGGAAAAAATGTCGACAACATAATATTAAGGCAGAATATTCCAACTCCCTTTCACCGAGAGGAGACCTGTGACCTAGCTCCTCCTAGTCCTAGACCCAGATGGAGTTTCTCGTTTGGGATATAAAAGGGGGCTCCCGTGACCTTTCTAAGGAAACGGTTCTGGAGGGTTCGCATGCTGTGGATGTGATGGGATTTAGCGTGTGCGAAGACGACGGACGCATAAGTCATGATAGGCAAATTGCGTTTCTACACCGTATGACTGCGGTATAGAAACGCAATTTGCACCTAAGAGACAATTTGCTATGGACGGTCAGTACAAAGTGGAGCCTACCGAGAGCGAAAGCGGCGGGAGAACGAGCCGTCTTTATGTGCTCCCTGGAGGTAAGTTGATGGTCGAGGATTACTCCTAGAGTATTTGGCTTGCTTCGCCCAAGGGATCGGCTTACCATACTTAGTGATTGGACTGAGAGGGGGCGGGGGGCAGGTTACGTGGTTTGGAGAGGAAAGCTGCCTGACTCTTGTCGGGGTTGACGTCGACCATTTCCGGAACCAAGCGCTTAAGACGTTTGTGGAGGTTTTGAGAGTGTGACCGATAGCGTCTTGGCAGTGACCCGTATAGTGAATGGCCGTGTCGTTTTTTACTTTTAGAAATATCGCTGGTGAAGAGCGTGAGGATGAGGGGAGATATCGCGGAGCCCTGAGGGACTCTAGCGCTGATGGGATGAGGGGAGAAGAGAGAATCCTCGATGCGATAGCGGAAGGTGCAGTTTGACAAAAAGGCTCGTAGGATGACCATGAGACGGTCAGGCACACCGAGTTGGTAGAGCTTGTATAATAAGCCATTGTGTCAGACTTTGTGGAAAGCTTTCGCTATGTCGGAAGAACAACGCACCCGTCATCGCATTTCGCTGGAAGACAGCGCTTATGTGCTCTACGATGCAGTGGGTTTGTTGGACGCACGATTGGTGGGTTCGGAAACCAAACTGCTCCTTAGGAATGAGGCTCTTCGCTTCAGCATAGGCTTTGAGACGCTTATGAATAAGCCTGTCATAAATTTTGTCGAGAAAGTTGAGCAGACTGATAGGACGGTAACTGAAAGGCTCAGACTTGGGCTTGCCTGGGAATACCGGAGACGGCGGCTTCTTTGCACGCTTGCGGGAAGATTTTGTTGCTCTGGGCGCCAATGAAGATGGTGATACCATCCAAATCGGGGGCTTTCCTAGCTTTGAGCCCTTAAATGATGTCTTGCACTTCATCAGGAGTGACGGGAGGCAGAGGATCGTTAGGGTCTTCAACGGGAAGAAGGGAGTATGCGGAGAATCAGCATTTTTTGAACGACAAAATTAGATGACAGTGCTCCAAAACGCCCCGCTTCACCACTTCCTAGTCAGAAAAAGCGGCGCAACAAACTCCCAAGCAGCGCAGTTGTCTGTTCAGTTAGTTAGAAGAACACGATTCTATACAGTATGAAACATTACGAAACACAAAATATTGAATGAAAATATTTGCTGTATAACAAAAAAACAGTTACTGACCAGTGACCTTTCTTCCTTCAATCAAAAGACGTCTGGAAACTGTTATACAACGTAACATATTCATTTCTTTTATGATTGTAGATTTATAAGAAATTCAAAGAGTTAACCGAATCAAAAAGAAAAGAAGAAAGGACATCGTTTAAAAACGTTGAATAAAAAAAAAAGGTTTTCGTGTATTGTCTGACCCCTCTTTCACCTTTCAAACAAAAGTTTTGAATGTTGTTTTAATTTTTATTATTATTTTGGCTTCTTGGCTTTGCCGAAAGTTTTTAACTTCCACAGTTATGTTAAGACAAAAAAATAATTAAGAACTACCATGTTTGTGGCTTCATATTATTTCGTTTTTCCCTGAATCGGGAAAGGAAGCAAGGTTTATGTAGCTTACATCTATTATTTACTTAGTTGGTGTAAATACAGAGCTTTTCAAGTACCTGCCTATGACTTTTGTTAAATATTCGATTTTGAGTCGTAATGTAATCTCGACGAGTTTTAAAAGTAAGATTTTTCATATTTTCAGTACCTTCTTAATAATTTTGTTTTTTTTTTTTTATCCTATCCTACTAATATTATAAATGTGATTTGTATGTTTGGATGTTTGTTACTCAATCACGCTAAGACGGCTGAACGGATTTGGATGAAAGAATGATGGGCAAATTTGTATGAAACCTGGGCGTAAGACCAACAGAACTGCAACTAGTGCCAGTTGTTGGGACCCAATGCCAGAATCGTAATTACTGTAATCGTAATTTCGTTTAACCGTATCCACCAAGCCATATCCACCAAAATGCCGGGGCGTAACTCCGCTGCCGCGAAAATCACGGTACAGCGAAGGGTGCTCCGGCGGGATCTCATGGCATCATAGAGAGAGCGACTGTCGCAGCCCAGTGCTCGGCACGCCACAATTGCGGCGGTAAATCCTCTTTTTGAGGAATGGCTGAAGAGGCGCTGTGGCGTCCTCAACTTCCGCCTTACGCAAGTCCTCACCGATCACTGCTGCTTCGGGAGGTTCATGTTCCGGATACGGCGGGAGGAAACGCTTGGGTGTCACCAATGTGTGGATCGCCTGGAGGATACGGTGAAGCATACAGTGGAGGTCTGCCCCGCCGGGGCGGACCACCACCGTGTCGTCGCGGAGGCGAACGGTGGCGGCGATCTTTCGCGTCCGGCTCTGGTCCACTCCATGGTACGGAGCGAGAGTGCATGGGAAGCCATCACCTCCTTCTGCGAAGCAGTAATGCTCGCGAAGGATGAGGCAGTGAGCGTGAGGTAGAGGCAAGGATTACGCCCTCGTGCCCCTAGCCACCACAGGAGACGCCCTGGGCTTCGGGAGTCCACAGCGGACTCCCGGCCACCGTAGTACGCGCGGGCTTGCGGACGGCGAACAATGGGTAGCTCACCTCCTGATAAGGACCAGGCCTGGGTCGACGGCGCGTTGTGTTCGACGCGCATCTCAAAGATATGTCAGCAGTAATAGATGGGGTCCGCTAGGGCCGATGCCTGCCAGGGTCGCGAATTTGTTCGAAAGAGTTACCGTGGCCCTGGCACAAGCAACTGAAGGAACACGGGTGGGTATTAGTCAGTAAAAGTCTGACACGCCTTCCCGCTCCGCCTAGAGCGGGGAGAAGTCATTTTGATGATTTGCCACCCAAAAAAAAGGTACCATATTATTGAAACTATATGTGTATAGGTACCAATGGTCCTTCTTCCTGTCAGGCAGGTACAGTTTGGC